>OU744727.1:63426350-64926350 GCA_916613615.1 Steromphala cineraria
CAATCTCACTCACTCACTATCTCCGTATACATCTTGTGAAAATAACTTAGCTTTCGACATTTAGATAGATCGGAAGAAATTCATTTGATTTGAAAAATGTCACCTTCGTGATTTATCTAAATCTTTCATAAAGTTTTGATCAATTAAATGCACACTTGTTCATATTGCAAAACACGTAAGATCGTTTGAGAGATAAATCAATTGAGTGTTTTCAAATAATACGTCAAGTGTTTGTTTAAACATTTTGATAAATTCAAGATGATTTCAAACTGTCATTGTGCCTATCATAATTTGAATGAAATAAGATCGCTTTCGTAAAATAAATATTGAATTGATTCAATGTGTGTTTGATTCGTTTGCAGAATATCACATTCAAGCTCTTCAAAAGTTTTTAAAGGTTTGAAGTTGTTTCATTACATGCAAATGTGTCTGTCACAAGTTGGACAAGTAAACGAAGAAAATCAGACAAAAGCTGTTTCTGAAGTTTGAAAAGTTTTGAACAGAGTTAGTTCGCTCAGATGTAATGGTTTTATATTTATGTGAATTTGTATTTGCATTTTTAGAAAACATCTTTATTTGCAAATCGATATCGACATAAACTAAATTTTCAATGCGATTAAAAGTTTTCAAAGTTACACAGAGAGTGCTTTCGTAGAACGTGCTTGTAATACTTAACGTTGATAAAACATTAATTTATATGTGTCTTTGTGACTTTTCTCCTTTTATTTAAAACATTTGCAAGTCCATTTACACGACATGATCAAAGCAGTGGTATACATATAGATTCTCACCCAAGTGTCTTCCGATATTCAATATATCAACACACAAGTTGACAAAAGTGACAAGAATGCAAGTTTTGCCGAGGATATTTACTTTCATCAACGAGTGTTGATATATTTGATATGAGAAGACACGAGGGTGAGACTATATTTATCATCCCAAATCATTTTTAATGAAACTACCCTAATACTCCTAAAGAAGTGATGTCATAGCTTGTGACGTCATCATGTTCATGACAACATAGCATTGTGTCGTCGTTGTGTTTATAACGTCATAGCATAAATACATCCTTATTGATGATGCAGATATGTTTGTGATGTCATGTATTTTCTGTATACAGGGTATTGTTAAAAATCTATTTTCAAAACAATAATTCATAGGCGATTTCGCTTGATCTTCCAAAAGCGATATCTCCTGTGAAACACAATTTTGGATGATAACCTGGTTTCAGTCAATCTGTGCCTGTAATGTAAAGGTCTCATGTAAGAAAAGTAAAGGGCAACATAAAGAAAGAAGTTTTGTAATGAAGAAACAGTGTTGATGCATTCTGGTCGAAACAATCTTCTTTTGTTAACACATACAGTGGCTCATTACTTCAACCAAGGATATTTCCCTGTGATACTAGAAATTGTTTTCTAGATAAAGCAAAATTCCGGCAAAATAACGTGGCATGGAGGCGATTTTATCATTTTGATAAAAGATCATGTTTCTGACTAAAAAGCACTTTGATACATACAGTTCCATCTTTGTATGTATATATGCATATCAAGTACCTCGATTCATGTTTCTCCGTCATGCAAGATTAGCATAGGTCACAATCTTCTCAGTGCAAACCCATACACATCTTGTATAATAGTAGCATTTGATATATGGGATGACACCAGATTCAGCCTCGCAGGAAATCGATAATCGCTGCGATAAAGTAGACTTATGTTGTCTGTTCCACAGCTCCGATACATGTACCTCAACTAATACATATGTATCTTATCTGATTACCTAAAAAAATCGATTTCAGATGCGCAAACATTCAAAATCATTAAAAGATTTGGAAAATAAAAAAGTTCAATAGCAATATCAATACAGGGGTATATGCTACCGCCACACGTATGATATTCTTCATTAAATTTCATCTTCAACAATTGATACCCAAATGATTGATAAACTTAATAATATATAAGGTTTACTTTTACTATATAACAATTTTGTGATAAGTTATGACAATTTCGATAGCTATGAAATGAACAACCAAATGGCAATCTGAAGTAACCTCAGACGTACTTTCTGAGAAGAAAAATGGAAAATGAATTATTTCATTTATATACATTAATTCTTTTTTATTTGATGAATTTACAAAACAGCATTGTCGCCATCTGACATGAATACAAGTTTGTAGATAAATGTAATGGAAAATCCAAAAGAAGATCCGAATGAGGAATATATGCGCAGTATGGTGGACTAGGATGAATATTGGAATTGGCACAAATGTTTACTTAGCTCTCGAGTTGTTAGTTTTATTGGTCCTCCGACCGCTAGCAGAGACCTTTGGCATACTAGGGTGTTCCTCTCTGGATCGATGCATCTTATTTGAAAGGCGTACACGTTTGCAGGATAAATTGTCTCTTAAAGGCCCTACCGCACGTTTTCTTTGGATAATAATCGCGTCTCGTGATAAGGAAAACAAATGTTTCCAAAACGTGTTTAATTAGCATGGATTTTGTTATAATATATGAAGTTCGGTTAGGCAACGCGAATAAATTTTTGCATCCTCAAGTGATTCAAAGGTGTTGCAGGTATACATGAAAACGTAACTTTTTTGTACGGATAAACGGATTTAGTAAAAAGATGTTCACGGACATTTTTTTGGACATGAACAAGTAGTTAATTGGAAAATATTAAAAAAGTAAACATAAAAAGCGTTACTATGAGGATTTCGTTAATCGCTCACCTATCAAAAAGTGTAAATTATTTATTATACACGTATATGGTAGTTACTATGTTGCTAAATATGTCTCGGTTGTCAAGTTAAATCGGTTGTCATAATCTTGAAATTTTTGCTCGACAAAACATCAAACTTTAACATAAAGCTATAAAATAGGACGTCGTTAAAGTTACATACATATTTTTAATTATATTACAAATATCAAAGTGACTTAAGAGCAAAAGGGCAAATGTTCAAAGTTTAGTTCAATTCCTAGGCTATTTTTTATGTTCATCCCTAAAACGTCAACATTAAGTTCTTTTTAATGATAATCGAAAAACAACAATATAAATATCATAAAACCATTTAACATTCACATGCCATTTTTGTATTTGTGTCTGTTGTAAATACGCTTAGAATAACGTTACATTTTAAAAGCATTCAAATGATACATCTGACAAACGCATATACTATACTATATATATATGTAACTAGACATACTTAATTTCAACGACTTAGTCAGTGTATTGTAATACGGGTCGGTTTGTCTCGTGTTAGCAAGGATAATGTCTTCAACCTTTAGGTATGTAATTTGATAGATTTAAAGGTTAAGTTTCTGTTTCTCACGCGGGCTATAAACAAGCACACTTAATTATCGTATGAGTGTTTTCAAATTTAAATTCGAAGCAAAATTCACATTCATGGATAATCACCTGACTTATAAGGTTGCTTCGTATAAAATACATAGTTAAAAAATCCCGAACACTGTGAACTGTGAAGTTTTTGAAGGGCATTAAGAAGTGAGGTTAAAACCGGAGAGAGTTTCTGGATAACAATGATATAACAATGATTGAGAGCGCCAAATCTCCAATTTATGGACTGAAAATGCTCTATGCTTACCCTTGCATTACCCAAGTTGACAAAGATACAGATTATTAACCAAGAAGTGTGTCATATGACTCTTACGAAACGAGTGTGAATTTGTGTTTTACCCGAACGAGAGCATATGACACACATTTTTTATAATTATTAGAAGTATGGAGAATCCGGGCCCTAATTCTCTTTCCTTTTATTCTCTAAATTCTAAAGAACGGCCTTCTTCACTTGCTACGGCCGGCTACAGTGACGTCACGAACATTGTTTTTATGACGTCATGGACATCAATATACGAGGAGTCGCGCGACAACAATCGTTTCTAGGCAAAAGTGACATATGCACATGTGCCCATATACTATTGAAAATATGTCACTACTTATCTTTCATGGGTAATACAGCTGCTTAAGGGTCACTTCCAACACAACTTTTACCAGGTACCGATTTCTACAGCTGGATGAACATTTTGAATTAGGTCACTAACCAAGTATGACATCATATGTCATTCAATTAATGTTTCGGTATTGGACAGAGATTCGCCCTTTAAACTCTCAATTAATTCGCATCAATTCTCTGACGAGCCAAGCCCGATGTTGGTGAACTACACAGATAGCGTAGAACAGAGCTCTTTAAGGATCACCTGTTAACACAAACTCCCTAATTTGGAAAATGACGATGTTTCGTAGGACATGCTTAGTCTTCCATAATGTGTAATGTAGGTTATGATTTCGTAATTATCCAAAAAGAGACTTACATGATACACTGTATTCGTAACGCGTAAACAGACAGGCTAAAGAAAGTACACACCGCGGTTTGTTTAAATTTACTTCATATCTAGGAGACATGTAATACACTAATTGGTGTCTGGTTTATGCATATCTTAATATAATGTAGGCAGGGATAAGAAATAGAATTAACACTATCATGACCCCTGATTAACTAGGTTTGAAATGTTGTCAATATGAGACAAAATAGGCACGTTGATTGATTTCACATACATGTAAACTACGTCTTCTTTATTGGTAAACGGTTGAGTTATATCAAAATTAAGTTGCATTTGCTAAGATTTGAAATTATTTAACATGAAATTTCAATTATTAGATTACTTCAAAAACTCTAAAAAGTACTCTTTGAATGTGAATTTACATTTGTTCTTATAAAGTTCAGAATAAATCATCAAACGTTCGAAATATTAGTAATTGAAAATCTTACATGTGATAAATTCAACTGAAGTGTGTACTTTATTTTGTCCATCAGTTTATATCGTTTGTTAAGGCATTGACCTTTATATGTCTAGACTATACGCAATTACAATAATTAAGTTATTGAGTTGTCAGGATGAGGTTGATTAACTTTGAAAGGCATTTCCTGAGACTTAGGTTATGCGTCCCGAGACCAAAAATATCGTAAGTGTGAGTAAACATAGAATGAGAATAAATGAATAGCGTATTAGAGGGGCATTCTAGAGGTAGGTGTAAAAAGATGATCAACCTTAACATTAGCTATTGCTAAAACTAAGTTGAAAACATATCATCTTTAAAGAGGAAATAGCATATAAGGTGATGCCAGGGAGCAGTAATAAATCAGTTCAGCCATGTGATTCTTTTTTTTACACAAAATGAATAAGAGATGTTTAAAAAATGGCCGCCAATGGACTTTATGTGAATCTTTATAGTTTGTTCTCTGACTATGAATGATTGGTTTGTGTAATGAGATTTTATTTATCAAATTGATACATTTATCATAAACGTACAAATATCAGTGAAAAATATAATTTTTTCAAAAAACGTGCCACTGTCCCTTTAAGCGCTCTGCTAAATGACATAGTTAACTGAGACAATTTACAAAATTCAAAATACCATTTTAAAAGGTGTCATTCCTCAGGTACTTTAACTCTTAAATCTATGCGCAACTCAAAGAAAATTGTCAAAAATTGTATAAGTATAAGTAAAAATTGTATAAGAAAAACGTTCTAGATGTCGTATTGACTTCTAAATAATCAATAAAAGCGAAGCATGTGGCTCAAAACTGGTATTAGTGATTAGGTCAGCCCACTGAGGAGTCTAAGCAAGCCCTTCAAAGAAGGTAAAGCCTTGCTACAGATGCTAGACAAGCCAAGGTTATAACTTGATGATGTGAATTTATTCCCAATTGGTAAATGTTCTTCCAAAGTTTTAACCGAGATAGTGTACACTATTCAAATGACATAAATATTTAACAAATTAGTCAGCTAAATGATAACATTTATCTTCAAATATTGAAGCTCAAAGCAACATATTCACAATTATACAGACGTGTAGATATTTTGGCTTCCCCTAAATAATCAATAGAAGAGATGCATGTGGCTCTCAACTGGTATTAGTACCTCGGTCAGCCCACTGAGGAGTCCCGTCAAAGTCGAGATCTAAGCAAGCCCTCGGGGGCTCGTGGACAATGGTAAACCTCTTCAAAGAAGGTAAAGCCTCGCCACAGATGCTAGACAAGCCAAGGCTATAAGGCGGATCTAGTATTGACGTTGACTCAGTATTGATTTTCGTGTAGACCAAGAAAACGAAAAACGAGTACATTGACTTTGTATTTATTGCCTTTTCAACAAATACTGACGCACTTTCTCTCATAAAGACATTTCGATGTTCGTCATCCAAATATATAAATGACTAACCAATTTGAGTTTGTTGAACTCTTTAAAAACAAAATACAAACGTCGGAAAGGAGATATATATGTGATTGCACATGAGTTAAGGATGAAAAATCTGATACTTAACACAAAGTTATAACGAGTGATGAAAAGACCATACACAAATTAACAGAATATTTAATCAGATTTATCGTGCAATCAAAATGAAGAGTTATCGTGCAATCAAAATGAACAATCATTTTCATTGTCGGTGATTCAAGTGAAAGAAACTCTCCGAGCGTCGTGATATATTGAAATACACTTTTGGGGTCATTTATTGAGTGAATTTTTAACATTGGTTAATTAAAATTTTTAAATATTAAAACTGCTCGCAGAGTCTCTTTAAGGAATCACAGTATGTTAAATGAAGACATTGTGCATTGGCCTTAGGGAGATCACAGTTTAACATGAGGGAAACTCGTTGAATTGTAAACGAGACAAAAATAGACTCATTTTCATATGTAAACAACGAAAAACATAGTTGGAATGTGATTTACAAACAGACATTCGGCATTTACAAGTAACGAACATTGCATATATGTCGCACATTGTCATACGATTGTAAAACTTATATTCAAGATATAAACAAGAAAACTTTACAAAACAGCCATTGTCATCATCGTGAATATGAATATACCTTTAAATGTAAACAAAATGTCAACTTCACTATGGTAGGAAACACATCATCAAAATAAGTGATGTAAAATTCATTTTAAGTAAACGAAATTGAGGTTGAGAAAACAAATCTAAAACACCATGTATTATATACAAATATAAACAAATATAAAGCATATACATAGCAGGGCTTTGTTTTATCATCACAGCTTGAATGATAAATGTTGCATTAATATATCATTTCGTTAGAAGATAATAATTATTCACAATAAATATGTTGTATTCAACGAGTAGAGTGGAGCCGTTCTATTTTCATTACTTTGTAAAAGATCCCAAACAAATGTATCTTATACATTAAAATAAACAACACTTATGACACAGACGAAATTGATATTTATTAACTTAATAATTATCGTATTAATCAATTATGAATTCAATTATATCAAAATGAACTTTACGATTATCCTTTATTAATTCAATTTTCGATATAAGTAAGATACATTTAAATACGTATCCCTTATATGATAACTTTTACTGTGAAAGCTTACCCACTAACATAATATTTCTGTCATTTCTAATTTTCTGAATAATACAGCATAATCACAGTGTAGTCAAATAGATGTAATTTCAAATAATAGTATCCTTATATACTGGACTATACATGAATGATTAGTACATTGAAGTTGATCTCAGCAACAACAAATAATTATAGTAAATATGAAACGTGATACCTGAAACATTATACCAATCCGTAGTCTTTCAAATACCTATCTAATATGATTCCGTTGAATGGTTATTCCTCTGGGAGAGCTTAGGGCAATGGATCTTATAAAGTATTCCTTCATTTCCCTGCAAATGAGCCGTCAATGTTTATCATTCTCATGACGGTAATTTCATCCGATATAATTTCTTCCCTAAGGATATGTGATCCGCCTTTGAGTCGATTAATAATTTTTATTATCAATTTAGGTAATTGTATTTGGAATAAAAGATAAGTAATTCGGGTCATGTATCAACTTATGTATTCATTTTGGTTATCATCATCCATAGCGGTTAAAACATTAGAATATTTTTAAATATATCTTATTAATTCATATTTTCTCCATCATTTTCAAATTAATTTAATGTTTTGATTAGCGGCTCAAAATATTAGAATATCCATAGATAATCTTTTAGAGGAAACATGTATAGAGCTTATACAATAAGTAATGTAATAAGATTGGTTTGGACAGTAATTAAAAACTTGGATAAATGTTTCTCTTTCTTACCTTTATGCAAACATTCAATTTATTATGAATGAATCTTATTTCTTAAATCATGCTCTCATATTGATCCTAATGATCAGGTTTATATTCGTTGCTGTGTGTTCATCGCATTTGGAGTTCTACTTTAGTGACTGGGTCCCCCAATAAATGATGTTTGATTTTCGCTTTATATTGGTTTAAATATATTTGTTTTTCGCAAAATGAAATAAGGATTTGTGAACGAGCCACAACATCGCTCCAATCAAATTTTGATCGACATGCAAGAATGTATCATACTTGTTTTAGGGGTTCTTAAAACCTGATCCAATAAAGAGTTTTAATGTTAAATCGAATGGGCTTTACCAATGAGGCTATAGTTGGTGATGTAATATTGATACGACAAAAAATAAATATATATTATATATCATCGACGGTATGTGATGATTAATTTGATTATGTATTATCATAGCAACGTATCATTAATGAAGGTCTGGGGGTTCATATATAAGTTTTAAACTTTTGTATAAGGTCCTATTAATAAAATAGTTGATATTATCTAGATACAATAGAATACACTAACAGCGAAAAGCATAGCAACTCATAAAACCAAATTACAAGGAATCCTTTAGCTCTATAATGACTATTTGCCTAGGTTCTCGAATGTCTTTGCAATGACTCGTCTAATGTTTCAACAAACACTTACTTATAAAGGTTAATGTCATCCTTGCTTTCATTATTTTACATGCTATAGACAGTTCATGAATTACTAGGCTTAATATTAGGTAAATTCCAAGGCCTAAAATTATCAAGACATCATTCTAAATGTTAAATATTACATTATACAATATATATAGAATGTTACATATTCACAAATATGTAGTAGGTATTTATTCAGTTCATATATCATTCACCAATACTCCTGAAATAGTAATGGCTTAACAGCATATACCAAGTTTAATGGCCATGTAACGAGAAACCTACTAGCCTAAAATGCCAGTGAAATTGTTTTCAAACCATGTAATAATAAAAATCATGTCCATAATCACCATGCTTAGATTAAAGAGCAGGGAAATCGATTCTCTTACTAAAAGACTTAACATTCTTATATTATCATCATTCTATGTGTTTGGCGTTTTTCTTAGTATTTATTTTTGTACTTATCTGTCATACATATAGACAAACGAATGGAATCATATTCAGTTAAATATTCAGTTATCATCTCAAAAAATGATTACAAAACCTGTTCACTTTCTTCTATTATCCAAGCACAGCATGAAGATAAGTCAAGGAAATTCTACAACATGTGCTTGAACCACGTTTCCTCACTCCGATTTCCGGTGAGTCCAAAAAGATCAGATGAAGATTAGTTACCAGGCTTGTAGACAGCAGCTGGATCACGAGTGAAAAGGCTAATGTCTGACTCATTGTTTGGAATCTCCACTTGAGTGTGAAATCCTTCCGGACATTTCCTGGTCACTGTCCAGCAGGCTCATAGAGACGGGCTGTTGAGGAACGTTCAGAGAAAGACACGGATTCTCTTGTTGCTTTGACCTCTGGTCTCGCATCTGTGCTAGAGCTTTTTCCTTCTTACAGACGTAATGCCTGAAGGCACCGAAAATAAACAGATCCCAAAAGCCTCTGGTGAAAGAAAACATCTGAAGGACTTTGTAAGCACTGGCATCGTTGGATAGAAACGTCGCAGCTCGGTGATCGATTAAAAACGATATAATCTCCAAGGGAAAGTGGCACGCCACGAAACACACAAACAAAGCAAACGTGAATACGATGACAGACATAGAGGGTTTATAAGGCCTACCTGGTTGGTAAGAATTTCGATTCCGTGTTACAAATATTACAAAAAGAGTAAACGTTCCAATCGAGGGGAACAAAAATATAATGAGGAAATCCAAGACTTTGAATATATCGTACAGGTGCATGAAAACCTCGGACACAAAACATAAGGCAACACGGGTTGGGGTTCCGTAATTTACAGTGTAGTACTCGGTGGAATAAAGCACAACAGACCATATATTATAAGAGGCTGCAAAGAACCAACAAAGGCTTGTAAAAAAGAGGCACCGCCCGGCGGACAGAAGACGCATCTTGTGATTAAGAGCTGCCATAATCCGTTCCATTGCTAGCATCAGTATGCTATAGCTAATTGCTGTTCTCGCCACGTTTGAAAAGTAAAAATAACTTTTGCACAGATATGGAGACAAATCGTTGACAAACTTCTGCACAATATCCAGCGGGATTGTAACCACTGCTGTAATAAGGTCCCCCACTGCAACAGAGAAGACTAGTATGTTGGTTGACTGACCCAACAACTTCCTTGTGAAGTAGAGAAACAGTAAAGTCACATCTCCAACTATAATCACAATATCAAAAGCAACTTCAACGACAACAAACACCCAGTGAAAGTGCCGTTTTTCCAGATTTTCAACATCACTGCTAAATGTTGTGTTCATGAAAAGACCTTCCTTCATAGTTTTGATGACCTTGTCAGTAGATTACTTCCTCTGTTCTTGGTACTATTCTGACTTCAAGCCTCATGATGAACTTTCACCGTTATGAATATGTGTTCATCTTTGCCTCAAGCAGTATCACAGAGTCAACAGATTGTCCTCGCTGTGTCTGATCCATTTAGTCAGCGTAGCCGATGCGGAATTGATATCCCAACACGGCTCGTTCACACATTGTAATAACTCTGAAACGTTTCATTAAGCTTTTCTTCCCCCTTCCCCCAACAGACACATTTCAGCCAAAATGTGTTCATACATTCACAGTTTCATTACCGGTGCTTTGTACAAGGTCCAAAACCTACTCATTCTCTTGCTCCATAAAGTTGTATTAACCAGATATTCAGGAAATAGTGTGGCGGTAAACTATCCGCTGAAAGGAAACAGAATGTCCCCGGAGAATTGAGAGTTTACCATGAGCCGCTTCTCAATGGCCGCAGAACTTTATCAACATCGGTAATTGTGTACTCTCCGTTACCGGCCTTTTAACAAATCAATAAAAACCATTCACTTGAACAACCATAACAGGTCGAGATCAACTTTCCATGTGTTAAAATCTGAATAAACTTCAAAAAGTTTTCATTGTCACCTTTGGTTCAAGAAAAGCATTAGCTTTTATCACGTTTTTCAAATCACGTGTTCATGAACAATGATTTTATCTCGCAATAAAGGTATTACGTAATCCAGTCACTGGTGGAAAGGATTTCAACTTTTATAAATAGTGTTACTGCCCACTTTCCGAACAGCCTATGTTCTGGTAACGTTATGACATTAAACGAAGCAGAATCATAATGTTTTGCACTTAACTTAAAATCCTAAGGCCATCACTGATATGAGTCCACTGATGTTTCACTAAAGTTCACAAAACAACGAAGCGAACAAATCCAAGTGGATCATGTAATACAACTCCTTCATATAAATACAATAAAATATCCTTTTCCCACTATTACCTCTCACATGAAGTTTTCACTTGAAACATTATCGATAAACACAAACTGAGATCCAAATCTTTACACTGTGAGTTTTTGCCCTTTGTTACTCCTCTGATGCAAGGTTTTCACTTGATTAAGATCAAATGTTCAGTGAGGGCTGCTGCATTTTCAAAAAATCCTGCCGAAACTTGTAGGACAACTGTCAACACTGTGTTCCTTCACCTTAGAACCATAATGAAGTTCTTATGACCGCAGGTTTCTTCACAGCGACTCCTCGTCGCTCCTTGCCAATTATTAATCCAGGGAGCGTGTGATTGGTGATGTCCTAAAGCTTTGTTCCCTTATTCTGGAGACTGCACTTGGTTAGGCCAGAGGGAAACATCACTCGCCAGTGTACGCCCATGCCAACGATGACAGAAGCGCACAAATCAATAGTCTCGCTTCAAACACGATCCAATCGGTGCCGTGCTGTCATTCAGTCTATCCTGTAGGATGCAATCATTGATGTGGGAGAAACTTCCCTGTCAGCGATTCACATCCTACATTCTCTTTAGTACTTAACTCCGTCCTTCAGACACAGCTGTCTTCCACAGTGTCTTAAAACATTGATTGGTTAATGTACATGTGACACTCGCTGTCATTCAATGTATCCTTTAAATACTTTTCGTTCAGTGTGTCTTTAAGACAGTTACTGTAAATCGTTTTTAAGATTCAATGATGTGGGGTTTGGCGTATCTTAAAGACACTGCTTTCATTAAGCGTGCCAGACCTGTCATTAAATATTAAAGGGACAATTCTATCTGGAAATTTTTTGTTGAAACGAAATTCAAGGGGACATCCCATTATTACATATATGTTTTTTTGTACATGATTTTAACACAATCCGGTTACTTTTGGTAGAATTAAATTGATTTACTTTCGACAACTTAATAAACGAAGAGCACACACTCGGTCAAAAACGAAACCAGTAAGAGGTTAAGCCGTTTATCGGCACTGTGAGTGTGAAAAGCCTTGATATGCAATTATTAATCATTGTTGATTTGCAGTAACTTTGTCAATACATGAAGTTTGTCGTACTTTATAGTAACATTTGTAACAGTACAGACCTTATTATTTTATGATGTGGTATCTATTTATTTCTGCAAATGGTAAACGTTGCAAACAAACCTCGATGTATTTAGTGTATCTTACAGTTTTAATCATTTAGTGTATCATCAGTCAGTGCCATTATCCAGCTTACATTCTTGAAGATGCAGTCGTATCGAATATCCAATAATCACAGTCAGAACATCTTGATACAAATTTGTGTCTCCTGTATCCATGTAAATCGATGTAACTTGAACTGATTGCTATCATTAAGTGTATTGTTAAGCCAGTAAAGATATCCATATCGTCTACATTTTACATCTATTTATGACAAAAAATTCAGGGTATCGAGCACTAGTAATTGCGGTTATTTTGAAGCACAATCGGCGATTTTGCAGTCTGTGTTTTTTTGTTTCAAGTGCCTTGCACTCACAGATTTATCTTCAAGCAATGTTGTTATTCTACATATCGTGCAGGCAGACCTGTCACTCAGAGTATCCTTTAGGATGCACTTAATGATGTTAGGGCAAGGCTTCATCGACAAGGTTTGAAAAGCGATTTCCTTCTCAGTCTCACTTCTACTTAACGCTGTCATTTTGTCTTCATACTTAGCTGTCACATTAGGCTTCAAGAAGCATTTCTTGTATTGATTTCTGTCTGTCTGAGTGTGTGGCTCGCCATGTATTGTAAATGAAGAGGCGTGTTTGTCACAATCGTTGTCATCTCGTTTCAGTTCATGACTGCTGCTTTACTTAGAGAGCTTATCTTAATATTAAGTAAACATAATCATGATAATAATTAAAAAGGTTATCCGATGAGGAAACTGCATTACATTATGTTGTTCTAGCCACATTGCCAACATGATGAACCAAGCATATTTGAAGAAAATGCAGAATACATTTTCAGCACTCTTTAAGACTATGCTTCAAAGGGGTCTTCAGATAAAGAGGTCCGTGGTTGGAATCCCGTCAGGGGCTCGGCTCGGCTCTACCGATGCTTGCAGGTTTCACCTCAAACATGTTCACAATACGGTTTGCAGACTTTCTGCCTGTAATTATACTAGCAGCCGTGATACGAGTGAAATACTCTTGGATGCGGCGATACACCCTATATTACCTGACCTGACCTTAATTTGAGGTAACCACGACAACTGATAACTTAAGGTTCTTAATGATGTGTTTGCCAAGTAACATGATATTTTATCTCAAATAGTTGATTCAGCAAGTATATAATGTAACATACGTCATGTTGTCGTTTCATTATTAGCATCAACTCTATACGGTATAATAGTTTCATCTCAAAACGTAAGTTGATATTGATTGATTTAGAAGTTGAGAAAATAAAATTTGCGATCACCTTTGTCGAATTCTTAGAATGTTGGCGCTGCGAAATAAACGTGTTTCTTTTGACACATTACTAAATTATTCACACATTCTCTTCCCAACATCAGAAGATAAGAAAATGTCAAACGTAAGCAATCATTACAAGGAAATGTCAAATGTAACTTCCTTGTGATGTATAGAGAGTTGAAGATACATTACATGATACCAAAGATAGGGAAGAGTTATGTTAACATAGTATCTTCAATTGAAGTAACATAGTTATCTTTCTACAAATGAAAACTTGACATTTGTCATTCAATCTAAATGTCTACAGTTAAATGAGAAATTTCAAATCATTCTGAATGTCAAAATCAAGTGTTATAGTTTTACTTTATATGGATCAGGTCCTGAATTTTGAAGATCGGATATATTAAAATAGATGTAAAGGACACAAAATACGCAGATTGATATTTTCTCCCAAAATAAACGCAATTATTAACACACTATTGTCCACGAATGACATACATTGTGTTTAAATAAAAGACCGCCCCCAGTTTGTATGCTCACATTGACCATAACTTAGAGAACACAAAATGTCATCTCGTTTATTGATATCATGTTTGTAATTGATTTAAGAAGGATATGATATCTATTATCAGATGAAGAGGTGTTTCTGTTATTAGATTACTTACATGATAAGTATATTACAGGCTGTGGAGGACGAAATTGTCATTTGTCATCAATCATTCAATTAACCATGTCAATAAAAAATCATCATGACATGATAATATTTCCTACTACATACTGCATTGATTGAGCACATTATGAATGAGTCCTATTATTATAATGTTTTTATTCCTTGGATGAAAGGACCAAGTTACACATAGAAGAATTGACTCATTATTTTTATCATACTTTTGACACATTAGCAAGTAGATACGTGGAAATAACTGATATTCACTCAAGCTATCAGTTAACCATATTCCTCGTTATGATATTATACAATTTAGACTGGTGATTAGGTCAATATCTGTTTTCATAGACCCGAGGAAAACGATATATTGACCGAGGACGAAGAATTATGTCCAAGTAAAATCAGATGGGGCCTAACATTGTGAATTGTGAAACTGGAGAAGGTTTTAGAGCAACTGTAATTTGATGTATCAATAAAACGCCTTTAACAAATTCCCCATTAGGGAGTGATGGATTGGGTTCTTAAATTAATTGATTTATCGAGAAGCCGAGGTTTAGCCTTTATGTTTGAAAGCATGATATTAACTGGAGTGGAAGAAGCCAGTTCATGTTGTATCAGTATTGGCGAGTATAACCCCCTGGGCCCTTGCAATGTAATAAGGTGAAATCATCGCGCATTCATGTTTGAGAAATGAGAAATAGGTTCGGGACTAATTTGAATTTAAGAATAACCAAAAATAACCAAACAAAACTTCATGGTTCCAGTACCTGAATGTTTCATTTCACAAACAAGCAAATATCAATCAGTACATGCATTAAAAAGGCCAAATAGGTGACAAAACATTGGGAATGTTAAGTAAAAATGGTCAATGAAAAGAGCTTTAATTAAAAGTAACCGTGAATTTTCAGCTTCCCTCTACCCTAGTCTCTGTGACCTGGAGTTACTTGACATTAAAACTATCTCATTACAAATGAATTTCATTTTTATCTAATCCTGAACTTTTGCATAATTCCTGTTCATTTTAAATGTCTTCAGAGATTCCTATGCGTGAGTGAGAATTTGTTAATTAATTTTTATTAATATATGGGAGGGCTTTGTGTTTTGATGATTTGGAATTTCCTCATGTAAAAATCTCCATTTTTCATCAACCAAGGACACCCTTCGAGTTGTTTCCATTAACTTTGTTTACTATGCAATCAAATTATTTGCGTTTTGAAGTCATCCATTAGAGATCACACTTTTACCTTTGGGCTTGATAGTGCGTATAAACTAATACTGTAGCATTTTGTTAGCAAATTATGATCTACTCACAAGACCATCTACCTAATTTCCATCTTCAATTTTACGTCCAATGTACTTAATAGGATGATATATTTATAATAATGTGTCCATAAATACTATACAAAGATCAGTTTGAGCATTAGCTAATTATGGTAAATGTCATTAGCAAATTATGATCTATTAACAATACACTCTAACTAATTTCCATTTTCAGTTTTATTTTCAATGAACTTAATAGCATAATATATACATTACGATGTATCCATCAATACTATACTAAGATCAGGTGCATTAACTAATGATGGTACATGTAAATGTCATTAGCAAATTATGATCTGCTCACAATACTCTGTAACAAATGTTCATATATCTTACATGTGATATGAAAATCGCCGGGTCGTTCCAACTTCGATATAAGAACAAAGTAAAAGGAAATTGGTACATACATACAACTACATAAACATTGAAAGTGGTTTACTTACCCTGAACATTGATTATCTAGAACTACATCTCAGACAATCCTTAGGAAACAGGACAAGGAATAACAATAATGGCGTAGAGAAAGGAATGTGTAACTATGCTCACAGTCCTTTTTAATTGGAGAGGAAATTTGTTAGACATATGTGAAAAAGACCAACAAAAGAATTTGAAAACTCTATTACATATATTGTATATGATAATCAATAGCGGATAATGGAATAGGTGCAATGTGGATGAAGTGCCTTGCTCAGGGACACAGCACAGTTCGAGACCAAGGTAACACATTTGAAGGTCTCTACTGGGATTTGAACCCTAAGCTAGTTCACCATAGATTAGAGATTTTCTCGTAAAACATTTCACAACTAATCAACTAACTTTTGGTTATTTTAGAAAACTAAAAATTCGAATTCAAAAGTAAAATAATAATACAGTCACATCTGCAGAAAAAATATCAATCTTTTATTCTCTGATGTAGATTAATCAAGTTATCTTACTAATGAACCAATAATGCTGAAGGAATAAGTAAAAGAAGAACATTTTGTCAAAAACACAAAAAGTTAACTATTTGAACGGATTTATTAGCTCATTAACTACATTTATAAAAATAATCTGCTAACTATCATGATTGTCCAAGGATTGTTACTTTGATCAGAATGATCACAACGATCGCAACATAAACAGAATTAACACAGAAATGAATATGTTCCTTGTCCAAAAATAATTGGATGATTAACGATTATAGGAACAGGCTTTCCTTGCTAGACATATAAAAAAATTGATGGTAAATTAGGTCCTCATTATGAGAAAACAAGAATGGATTTATTATTGTGTCCCTGGTCGATATCCTCCTCCAAACAATTACATCCACAGTGTTTGACTTAAGAATCTTAGTGAAACAGTGAAATAACTGGTATTGTCCTTGATTCAATGTTTCATTGTTATAAAAAAACAGTGTTGTGTTTCCACTCCAAGGAAATAGATTTATATATACATAATCTTATTACATATCTTTTGACAGCTTGTTGAAGAGACAAGTCACTTACCCTCCCGATGTTTAATCAGAGGCTGGAATTGTATTATGATTGCTAAACACACCACAATGATCCAAAAACGAAACAGTTCATGCTTTGGTCTTTTTAACACCACAAATTAAAGTTTTTATATTCATGGTGGTATTTCATGCTTGACTTTTTACCGAATATTTCGAACTCCTTTCAAAAGACAAGAAGAATATGAACATCAATAAGTATATTCAGTGTTGAACTTTTAGTAAAGAGCTTCACATCATTATCATTGTAAATTTGGTAAATGTACAACAGTGAAAAGAAATTCATTCATTTTATAATATACAAATGTAGTTTTCCTTGTTATAATAGAGTGTGGCGAAATAATGCTTCAATGATTATTATGATTGATATGATGTATTCTTTCTCATTAATAGCCAATGGAATATAATAATTAGTCATTTCTGACTTTTCTTAATCCAATTAACAGATAAAAGCATGTTCAACATCTATCATAGTTTCATTTTTTAAATTGGTTTCATTTTGGAAAATTACTTTTCATTGGGTATTAACACAGAAGCAGAAATTAGATTAAGGTTTGCCATGCATTCATGACGTAAATTTTCTTTTGAGAAAGATAGATGTTTGACAATTTTTCATAATTTATGATGTCGATAAGATAAAAACATAACCATTGACATGAACCCTTCTGCATTGCACTTATATACACTTGAGATAATTATAAGTCTAAGTTTTCTGTGTTGACATGTACATCAAAAGTATGCACATTGAATAGACTAAAATAGGTTGTCGTTTCAACACCATACACGTTGCTGAACTGCAAAACTTGTATAATTTGTATATGTACTACCTCGAAGAAGTTAAGGAACACTCAAGCTGAATGTGTAATTTGCAAACACTCTTCATGGTTTAATATCTAAAAAACATTTCAATTCTTGTTTTAAGCAGTATATTTAAGAACTAAAAAGCAAACAAACCACCACACCATGTCAAGGTGAAGTTCATGAAGAGAGTTCATGAACATCATCATCAAATGAGTGAAATATCCCCAATAAAGCCAGCTGTGGCCTAAAACTTGCTTTCGGTCGGGTAAAGGATTTTGGAGTAGCTATACTACGATTTATGGACAAAGAGCCTCGAACCTAATCACCATTAGGGAGAGATGGAATCATTTATCGATACGCTGAAGAACCACCTTTATGTTGGGCAGCTTGATATTAACCCAACAGTAAGCCATCATATAATATTTATGTCTTTATCAGCCAATACAACCCTCTAGTCCTTAGAATATAACATAAAATTTACACCTTTTTTAGGATAGAGAGTGTCGAGATAGAGGGTTGGTTTCAATAACCTCTGACCTGGCATTGTTTGAAATTAGGATGAGGCTTTGCCAAAAGCAAGATTGAATGATGGTATTCCTTAAATGTTGGTACTTGAGGTTTGTTTGTGTTGATGATGTTATCTGTACAAAGAAAAGTCATAAAAATTTAAACAAGAAATGATGTGTTTGACAACATCACCTTGGTGTTATTGTGGTACATGTCTCTGGTGTTACCCCTCGAAAACGAAAACAAATGGCACAAGAAACATCCATAACCTAAGGTAAACAACGTTTTTTTTCACTTATAAGTGTGGGTCTTTTTTATATTTTCATGACTTTACATTTTACCATTTTTTAATATGGATACGTGTATCACTTTTGTTGCTACTTGATCTTTTTTAAGCATTTTGTCATGAGTATGTTACCATTCTTAATGTTGCTTTGTTGCCACTATCTGTTATTATTCTTTAATAAAGGACATATTTGGGCGTCAACATTTACATTTATGCATGTTATTGTTGATGGTAAACATTCAGTTAGAGATATTTCAGCTTTCGTAAGGATACTGTTCAGTTACTGATGCATATTGTTTACAAATAATGACTCAAAATACAACCAAACTAATAGCCTCCACCTTTAGCGTTACATAAACTAACCAAATGCAAGGCTGTGTTCATAAATACTAGCATATATTTCTCATAATGTCTCATGGAAATAGCTGTCTCACTGATAACAATATTTAGCACAATAAATTTGTGAATCGCATTGAGCCTATATTGGTTCCAGAGGTTAGTGGAGATATAATCGGAACGTAAACTCTGGATAATCGAGAATGATGTAAGATAGGCATGGTAACAAAGTGATAACAGTACGGAACTGTCCTTATATTGATGTAACAATGATAATGAAGTGATTAGATCTTTATTGAGAGTAAGTCAGAATCTATTTGATAATTTGTCTCTAATTGACTACAATGAGACCAGACAGTTCCTAATATTTACATTACATATGCATATTAAAATGATAAGTGATTACATTATGAAGCTGTACTTTTATTGATGCCATAATAATGATTTTCTAGTTTAACCTTAATAGCAATCCATAAATATGTTGCTGGTTGTTACAATGGCAAGAGTCGTACATTTGTGTAACCTAGTTTCTAATATTCCTCTTTAAATATATCTACTTTGTGATGAACGACGCCAAACATGTAATGTGTATTTTTATACTTAATCACACATATATTTTTGTATATCTATAAATATCACATTTAATTTAATGATAAGGTTAAAATCCAAGAGTATTTTCGAAAACTTGCACAACCCATATGATGAATCCCTACTTTGAGAATGATTACATGATATGTTGACCAAAACTTTGAAACAAATTTCCACAACTTTCACAGCTAGAATAAAATTATTCTTTGTATGTCAAAATTATTTAATAGTTTTCAATTCAACACAAATCTTAACTTTAAAAACGTTTTTGTACTTTCTTACAATACTTGTTTCTTCTAATCTTAGAAATTACCAAAAGTGAACAGTGATGCAGGCTAAGTATGTCTAATAATTGAAATAGGTAATTAGTTATTCATAAGCTTAAACAACATGTAACCCCGAGGGGGTACACAATGCAGAAATGGATACAGAAAGATATCTTGAGATAACATCGATATTTTGTTTGTTCAAAAACATGCGCAAAATAGTCATCTAATGACTTTGAAAACAAACATCATATTTTCAGTCTGTAAAACTTCTCTCAGCCAATCATAACCTGCCACATCACATCGCCCTTTCTCGCCAAACTGGTCAGGCCATTGCTATTGTTTACAGTATAAAGTCAAGCGGTCACTTACTTACTTGGCGAATAATTACTATATAAACAAAAACAAAAAAACTTTCCAGTATGACGGTTAGTTAGTGAGACATATAATGAAGACATTTACTAATTTTGGTTGAATCTTTTTGACTGTTGATAGCTTAATCACGGCTTCTACAGAGGGATCTAAAGTCAATTCATCAATGAAACTACATGGTATACCATAGCCCTGTCATAGAACTATGTTTCGCATATCTATTTTAAAAAAAGAAACGGGGTGTACATATGTTTATATTTATGCCGCTCCCTAACAAAATAGTGACATAACGTAAACATGGACAGATCAGTACACATATCATATACAGTGACAGTATTGAAACAACGATTTTCGAAAACATACAACAAAGCAATTAAATGCTAAGGTTATATCTTCATTAATGGTATAAACATAAGGATATTTCATCAAGGCAAAATCTTAATATTCAATCGTGTTTTGAAAATCTCTTAGATATTACGGTATAGTATAGTATTGAATTTAGTAGTTCTAAGTTTACATTTTGTGATGAGTGGCCAGATAAAATTGAAGACAAATTAAACAAGTTAGTGAAATGTTTTAAGGAACTTATGAATAATCCTGAAGTAATTTTATATAATCTGAATGAGGTTTTGCTATATACACACTACGAAATATTCGGAAAGAGAGTGTCATTGAGGCATCATGTCATGAAATTGTATTAAGTTCGCAATACAATTTGATACACCTTTTGACACCATGTTTCATCATGTCTTGAGCGTTTCTCAATCAAATAAAGAAACAATGTTAATTTACAAAGAGACAACTCATCAGCGTAAAATACCATTCTATATCTTTGTTTGAGATAATGTTATTTTAAATTTTAAATATTTGTAAACTTCTAACGCAAACGTCAAGGAACACATTTAGAAATCAATCCGGCTTTAGTTTCAATTAGGAACTAATCATACAATTACTGGAGAGAGTTAATTAGCAGGAGAGCTTGATACATTAATCTTGCAATTATTATGTTGAGATTATTGCTATGAGAACTGAAACCATGTGACTAGCAGGTTCTAAGCACCCCTTTGTATTCCACATATTCAGATTTCATGAAACACAGTATTGATTTAATTTGTATTGAAGTTAATTGATAAAGTGCACATAAGAAAAAGAATAACGATAACATGCATGTTTTTTTTTAGCAAACTTGTACGAAGTATAATCTTCAGTCGCAAGCTCGAGATATACATGTATTCTCTGACTAGCTCTGACTAGCTCTGACTGCAGCTTCGCATTTCTAACCTAAGACCAATCACACGTTGTCCGGCAAAAGCTTTTGGTACTAGTAACAAGGGCAAGTAACTCCTGTGAACGATGCTTCCAACATGATCACTGCTAGCATTCTTACAAGCCCTTTGATGTAATTTGTGCACTAACGACTTGGTTTTGCCTGCAGTAAACTGGTAAAAACTCTTGTGACCTAAGGGACTGTAGTCAGACCTAGTGAAGAGGACTCTCTATCTCGATTGTGTTAATATTTTTTAATTTTTATTTCTCGTAACTAGTTCTGACTGGTTATATGTTTCTCTTTATTATTATATTGAAAGTTAACCGCAAAAAAAACATATTTAAAATGTACCACATTGTGGTTTATGTCTTTACATTAAACATTTTCTACAAGCTAAAAAATACAAATTGATTATTATTATAATAAGTGATGATAGGTAAAAAATGAGCTGATTTTTATAAGCTGTTTCTTACACTCGAATGAGACGTACCTCTTCATATTAAAAACAAAAAAAAAGTGTGTTGAAATAGCCCACACGACAGACAATGTAACACCTTTATGAAATAGTGGTTGCCCCATGCTGATAGTGTATTACTGTGTTTATAGAGTGTATCATACAGACTAGGAAAATAGCTAAAAAGCTAAGAAAACCGCAGTTGCAAAGTCTCTTTTTTAAACTTTAACTGTGCATAAAAATTGAAATTCATTGTATATATGATACTGGCTTTCTACAACTCTAAAATCCAACACTTTAGTGGTGGTAGTAGTAGGATATTTATATAGCGCTAGCTCCACAGCACACAGTCATGCTCAAAGCGCTCCCTGAGCACCAATAAAACTATATACAAAGAAACTGGCAGAGAGTTATTTGTATCTGAGGTCTTGAGGCGTGCTTTGAAGGAAGTGAGGGATGGAGATGATTTTAAGTCTGTAGGCAGGGAGTTCCAGAGAGAGGCAGCAGAAAATGAAAATGATCTTGCTCCAAAGGATTTCAAATTATAACTGGGAATCGTTAAAAACAGCTGTTGTGAAGATCGTAGGGCCCTTTCTGGAATATAGTGGGATATAAGATCTTGAAGATAGGTGGGTCCTGCTTTGTTAAAAGACTGATAAGCATGGCAAAGAATTTTAAAATCAATTCTTTCCCGTATGTGAAGCCAGTGCAAAGAGTCTAAGATCAGGGAGATGTGGGAGCGAGTACTTGTAAGGGTGATCATTCTTGCAGCCTTGTTTTGCAATTTTTGAAACCTATCAAGTTGTGATGATCTGATGCCGAAGAGTAAGCTGTTGCAGTAGTCAAGGCGAGATAAAATGAGGGTCCGAACGAGGGTTGCTGTAGCATCTTTGGTTTGAAGCTTGTGAATACTGCCAATATTTCTGAGATGATAATGACATGTGCGTATCAGATTATTGATTTGCTTTTCCATATTGAGCTGTGGATCCAAAACGACACCAAGATTCTTCACGTAAGGTGAGAAGGAAATGGTGGATTGTCCGACAGAGATATCTGACATGACTTTCTTGTGTCTTGCAGGAGTTGAGATAATCATGGCTTCAGTTTTTTCTTCATTCAGTTTCAACATATTTGCAGACATCAAAGATCGTGTGTTGGAGAGACATGCCTCTAGATTATTTTTGCACTGGAGTTTACTTTCTGTTGATGATTGAAAACAGTCCGCAAGTTGCGAGTCGTCAGCATAAAAATAGAGCCATGGGCTCTGTAGCTCATCAGACTTATGATTGGGATAGTTAGCAGCCCCGTCTAAGGACGGGGCTGCTATCAGTTTTTGTGAAGTTTCCATCGCCGCCGCCGCCGCCGCCGCCGCCGCACTCTTACTACTAGCTATAACTTTTTTCCCCTAAGCTTTCCAGAACTCTTATTCATACCTTACTACTCATACCTCGGGGGAACGATTTTGACACGTTCACTTTCAAGGTCAAAGGTCAAGGTCACGAGCTATGTATTCACTCTAAGAATTCCTTGTAAACGCGAGTTTTTGTGCTATGAAGCTCTAACTTGGTATATATCATCCTTGGAAAAGTAAAAAAATTTGAAAAGGTTTTGGTTACAATCCGTCAAAGGTCAAGGTCACAGCAAGGTCATGACGTAAGCATGTTTTAGCGAAAATGCTTAATTTTAACTATGAACACTTTTAATCAATACATGATTGTTATACTCAATAAAAAGTGTTCAATGATTGTGTGACCTTGAAGGTCAAAGGTCAAGGTCATGAGATATGAGTTATTACAAAATGCACTAAATTGGGGTATAACTTTATCCCATTTAGCTTTTCAGAACTCATGAACATGTCTAAATGTTAATAATTCCAGGGAATCATTATGACATGTTCACTTTCAAGTTCAAAGGTCAAGGTCACGAGTTATAAAATCACCATAAAATTCTTTGTAAACACGGTAACTTGAAAAGTTTTTGTGCTATGAAGCTCTAACTTGGTATATATCATCCTTGGAAAAGTAAAAAAAATTGAAAAGGTTTCGGTTACAATCTGTCAAAGGTCAAGGTCACAGCAAGGTCATGACTTAAGCATGGTGTAGCGAAAATGCTTAATTTTAACTATGATCACTTTTAATCAATACATGATTGTTATACTCAATAAAAAGTGTTCAATTATTGTGTGACCTTGAAGGTCAAAGGTCAAGGTCATGAGATATGAGTTATTGCAATTCCTTGTAAACACAATAACTTGAAAAGTTTTTGTGCTATGAAGTTTAGATTTTGTATATATTATCTCTTGAGAAGTACAACATTTTAAAAAAGTTTTGGGTACTAACTGTCGAAGGTCAAGGTCACAGCAAGGTCAACATATATGGAGAAAATGGATTAATTTAATTTGTAACACTTTATTTCATTACAATAATGTTATACTCAATGAAATGTGTTCATTGATTGTGTGACCTTGAGTGTCAAAGGTCAAGGTCACGAGAAAATTCCCAATTTGGTGAGGCCTGTAAAAGGCGGAACAGGGTAAGGCGAAACCCAAAGTTCCGGGGCTGCTCTGCTTTTGCGGTATCCCGCAAACGCTAATCTAGTTATTTAAGGTTTTGACCCCTGTGACCCCAATTGGGGTCATGGGGTCACAAAATCTACAATTTAGAATCCCCATTGGCCAAGGAGTCTACTCACAACTTTTCAGCTCTCTAGACCTTATGGAATTGGAGAAGAAGATGAAAATAGGTTTTTAAAGTTTTGACCCCTGTGACCCCATTTGGGGTCATGGGGTCACGAAATTTACAATGTAGAATTCCCATTGGCCAAGGAGTCTACTCACAATTTTTCAGCTCTCTAGACCTTTTGGAACTGGAGAAGAAGATGAAAATAGGATTTAAAGGTTTCGACCCCTGTGACCCCAATTGGGGTCATGGGGTCACAAAATCTACAATTTAGAATCCCCATTGGCCAAGGAGTCTACTCACAACTTTTCAGCTCTCTAGACCTTATGGAATTCGAGAAGAAGATGAAAATAGGTTTTTAAAGTTTTGACCCCTGTGACCCCATTTGGGGTCATGGGGTCACAAAATTTACAATTTAGAATCCCCATTGGCCAAGGAGTCTACTCACAACTTTTCAACTCTCTAGACCTTTTGGAACTGGAGAAGAAGATGAACATAGGTTTTTAATGTTTTGACCCCTGTGACCCCATTTGGGGTCATGGGGTCACAAAATCTACAATTTAGAATCCCTATTGGACAAGGAGTCTGCACATCAAATTTCAGCTCTCTAGAGTCATTGGTTCTGGAGAAGAAGTCGAAAATGTGAAAAGTTTACGGATGGACGGACGGACGGACGAACGGACGGACGCCGGACGCCTTGCCATGCCATGCCATAAGCCCATCGGGTCTTTCAGACCTGATGAGCTAAAAATGGTGGTAGATATCATAGATAGATATCAATTTTCCAAGGGGCTGTGTGTAAAGTGAAAAAAGAATAGGTCCAAGTACCGATCCCTGGGGTACTCCAAATGTGATAGTATGACGTGTTGAGCAAGATGCTCCTATGACAACCGACTGAGTTCTGTCCAAGAAATAAGATGTTATCCAGTCTAGAACGGTACCATTCAAACCATATTCTTTCATCGGACGCTTCAGTAGGATAGGATGGTCAACAGACGATCTGATGGAACTGAGCACACAGTTGAGAGCTGTGTCCGTACTGAGAGCAGGTCTGTAAGCTGATTTGATGACTGTCCATTAACTCGTATTTGAGAAGATGGTTACAAAGCTGTTGTTTGACTACCTTTTCCAATATTTTTGATACAAACATCAAATTAGAAACAGGACGATAGTTCTTTAATGATTCTGGATCAAGTGAAGGTTTCTTGATTAGAGGTTTCACCACAGCATGCTTTAAACAAGAGGGGACACGCCCAGATGATAAACTCATGTTAATGATCTTTGTGATGATAGGCAGTATGGTGTCAAGAATAGAAATAAGAAATGTTGTATGACAATGATCCAGTTTGCAGGAAGTGGGTTTTGAGGAACGTATGATCTTTTCAAGTTCTGCCCCGATACAGAATGGAATACACAGAGCTCTAAATCAATTGGATTCTCAGATGTGACGTGAGAAGTAGAATCAGAGGAGGAGTCTATGTTCTGTCTTATAGTGGCAATTTTCTTATTGAAGAACTTGTTGAAGTTTTCAGCTACTGACTTATCATCTCCATGTGGCAGTATGACCTCAGTTGATTTTCCAAGGAGCTTTTGTAGACAACTGTGTAGTCGTTTTGTGTTGTCAGCACAGTCAGATATCTTTTCATTGACATGTTCGTATCTCCTTACTGACTCTATAGATCTGCTTGTGGATCTCCAGGCCAGAGGAGCGCCATGATCTTTCTGCAGCTCGCCTTTCACATTTCGCCTTTCGAACTTGATCATTGTACCAAGGTGATACCTCATGGTTGCGCACTTGTTTCACTATGGCTGGGGCATGCTTGTCCATAGCGTAGGTCAAGGTAGCGTTAAACAGATCGGTCAGCTCGTTTACATCATCAGAAGAGTGAGATAAAATATCAGATTCATTGATATCCTGGACGAACTTCTCAACATTGATTTTCTTGATGTTACCTTGATTTGGCTTGATTAAATTGCGTTGGCGGGAAAGCGCAGTGGTTAGCACATTTGTTTTCGGTTAAAGAGGTATTGTGTTCAATTCCCACCAGGGGCTCGAAACATTATCTGCAGTAGAGGACTTTTCTACAATCAGTAAGATTTGGGTGCAATGGTTAACTAGTTACAGCCAATGCTCGCAGGTTCCACTGAAATGCATAGTTACAATATCGTTGCAGGCTTTCTCTCTGCAATAATACTAGCAGCTGTGATATAAGTGAAATACTCTTGAAAGCGGCGTTAAACCTCAAATCCGCTCACCTTAATTAAAGTGTTAGGTTGAGAATGTTGTTCTCAAATACAGTTGTCAGATTAACTGACTTCTTCAGACGATCGCTTATTCTGAAAACCATATCAATCCCTAATCCTGACCTTGTTCAAGGCGCTTCACCCATAAATCAAGCAACTGTTAAAACCCTCTCTGCCTTAAAACCATTGTTTGGACACCTAATTGGCTTTATTAATCATTATCGGATTTCACAAGTGACACTTGACTAACATGTTCCAATCTGAGATCTGTCATCAAAAGAAAGCTATATATGATTTTCGTTTTAGTTAAGTGGCGAAAGGTTTGCACATTTGGTTTGTATATGTAATATCAACATATCGTTTTATACTTCTTATTTGAAACTATTATATATGAATTTTAAATTCACAAATGGTGAAAGATTTCCTGCTACCGTTTTTTATCGTTGTTAAAGGGGAGCTTATCATCTTAACTATGACTCGATAGTAGCGGCACTTATGTAGGGATTGATTTGTGGATGTCACCTTCATCATAGTGAGTGAGTGAGTTATTGTTTAGCGCCGCTTGGGCAATATTGCAGCCATTAACGGCGAGAAAGTTAATGAAATTGCCTAAATATGAAAATGATTGCAAAAGCAGATAATGATACAGCGCAAAGGCTGTAAAACATCAGCATAATACCACAAAGTTGTTAAAAGCTGATATATAATTGTAATATTTATAACTTATCGAAAAGCTCGATTTACCTTCATTATAACACATGAACCATTTTAAAAGATATTAATAAATTATGCCCAACGCATTTGTGTTGATGATGCACTGGCTTTGTGATGGTTTGTGTGTTTCCCTTACATTCTTTTTAGTAGCATATATAAAGAATTGTCAAATTTTTTAGAATTTTTTTAATTAGAATTAAGATATCATATGTCCTTTAAAAAGAGAGTAACACTATTTATAAAAAAAATTATATTTTCAATTTTTCATTGATAATTGTATGTTAATGCTAAACATACCAATGTGATACTGTCAAAAATCTCATAACACAAACCAATCATCCTTAGTCCGAGAACAAATCAGAAAAGATTCACATTAATTCCATTGGTAGCCTTTCTTGTGTACACATTTAATTCATTTTTTTGAAAGAAAACGGAATGACTTTACATTACAGGTTTGATTTATTACTGCTTCAGTTAGTTTGAATATTGTCTTTCAATTAGAACTATTTATTTCCTGACATCACCTTATATTTCCCGTGCTATTGCCCCTTTAAAATGAAAAGTCATTGGGATTTTGTTCAGTTTTCCTGTCTTTAATGTTAATAAAAAAGATGAAAGTATGAACTTTATTGAATTGTTTAAACAATTGATTATCAATGGAGGTCAGTATCCTTATATCAATGTATAATATTCCTGTTTCGGAATTAGATCGTATATAAAACTGACATTAAAACGTTTTCTATATTGTATTGTTATCCTGGCCTTCTATCTGGTGTTAACATTTACTTTTCAAAAAACGAGTTTACAAAGATAAGGCCTTTGGCTTTCTTTGAGAAATCCTCGGTATTTAAACATTTCCTTGACAAAAACATCACATATCTTCAATTCTAGCTCCAGGTTATTGTCGCTCTCTTCCGAGGTGCAAGTGTTACATCGATACCATTTATGAAACATTGACGTCTTACAGATATGGTTTCATTTATGAATTGTTTATTTTATATATCGACAAATGAGAATTTTAAATCAACCCTCTAGTTCATCACAAGCCTTGTGTTCCTTAAGGTTTTCTGAAGAATGTTAATTAACAGTGTCTTGACATTTACTGTAACATTCTGAAATAGAACGCAACATTTCTTAACAATCAGTTTCGACAATATTGATGAACTATGGGACTTAAAATGGCAAGCATAAATTTAAAAATTTAATATTTTCGTAAACTCATGCTCCAGAGAAGTCTCTTGGATTAATGATTGCAAAAACACAAAAAAGGGAAATTGATACTTTGAAAAGAGTTTGTTTAATCATTTGCTCCTTTTGTCAAGTTCTACAAGTCTTAATAGAATTACATCAATTCATTGATTCAGGAAAGGATTTTTTTCCTCGTGACAAAACATGATCGAATCATTTAGCTGTAACAGCAACAATCTCTGTTCAACATAAAAAAATGCCAATAGATAAATCACTTATCAATTGAGACTCTACTACAAGACACGTACAAAAGAACTACGAATAGCCCACTCTCATAAGATCTTAAACACTGGAACATCTTAAGGCAAATAAATCCAAAGCTGGGACAGTAAATCCAGATAAGGTCACATATTAGCTTGAAGTCTATTGAGGGCTTTTAGAGTATCATGAATTATGGTTATAGCGCCTCCAGCTTAATGACCATTAGGGAGTTATAGACTTGGGTGCTTACGTTAATTCATTAAAAGGTAGGTCAAAGTACGAGCGTTGTGCTTTTCAGCACGATAATAACCAACCAGGAACGACACTCTAATTCTTAATGTCTAGTTGATATCTGTGTTTGGGAAGTGAACACTTCAATCCCTTGATATATAAATGTCTGAAATCATTTAAGATTATCAGGTTAATGAATTTACTGAAATAATAATGGTTCTTATGGAATGGTATTTTTGTTCCATTAAAAGTTGCAGAAAAAAATTTCCAATGCTGTGCCTTTTTGTAAAAATAATTTATGGAAAATACTTGTGTATAAACAAATCAATAGGTTATAAAGATCTACCTACAATGATTGGCAGGGATTAAAATTTCTGATACACCAAGGTGTATATTTTCTCTCAAAAGTTTAATACATGAGTCATAGGTGTTCTTTTGCACTGAGTCAATGATGATATGACCACATTCTTTTTATTTTTGTAAATTCAAAATTGTGCATGCTAGACAAGACGTTTGTAAGGAAAGTTGTTCAAACATTTTTGGTAAAATACATTTTTATTGTTCATAATGCCATTTTTGGCATCAAAAACTAAAGAGGTATCATGAAAATATATCCAAAATATATCCAAAATTAACCCTGGTGATATTCAGTACAGAGCAGAAAAGAACCCTATGCCTTTCATGATCTTCACAACGTTAGCATATAGATCTCACTAGGTCCTGTTAATCGAGCAATCAGACTGACCTTTGACCTCACTCAAATCCAGCCAATAAGCGAGTTCCCTTCGTTAGCCAGCAACCCAAGCTTTGAAATTTCAGGCAAGTCTAGTGCTTGTTGAATTGAGGAATTCAATTAAGCCTGAACATAATTTAGTTCTCCCTTCTAGATTTTACAGCACAGATTATTAGCACTTCAAAGATATCTAAGATTTATTCTCGATTCAAAGCTTAATTATCCTTTAGTTGGCATAGGACTCATTTTCACAAGGACTTTAGACTAATCCTGGTGAAAGAGATTTTAATCATTCATTTACGTTGATGATTAGCTGTGCTTTCTATGTTGACAACAGGAAAACTCAATGTTTAAATACAAAGTGCTCTTTACAAACCGATATCCGGTATATATATTTTGCATCAACATATATCCTGCCTACAAAATTTTGTAAACAATTTCCTATGATACATCACAATTTTGGGATACTTTAACGTTGATTATATCTACATTGCATATGTATATAAATCAGTTTTGGTCATGAATAGTATGCATCTTAAAGAAACTTTTGTTCCCCTTTAGATAAGGAAGATTTTTATGAGTGTTTTAACTTCTTTATTGCTTAAGTGCGATAAAGAAGTTGAAAAATCCATAGAACTCTTTCTTATTCATCTAACAACTTCATAGAAGTATATTCCCCTTTGATGTAAAGAATTTTACAGGTGGTTTGACAGAAATGTGGGTAAACTATTTCAGCCAAATAAACATGTCATTATTACAAGTAGTTTCTGAGAGTTTGTCTGACTTGATTCCAGTTTTCCAAAGGTTTCAATTTAACTGAATGTGTATGGTTTCTCGATATTGATTATTTCATGGTAATCAACCTGAGTAGATTTGTCCTCAAAGCAATTGACAGCACTGTGAACTGTTTATCTTACCTTACAGTAAAATACTTGTTTTTGATTGGCTGACGATCGACTCGTTTTATCTTATGTTCACCGCGAGTCTCACCTCTCACGGTGTACAAGTTTCATGTACCCCGCTGCCATAGCAACAGCTCCTCTCCGAGAAGAGGTGTCGCATAGGGTTAAGATGACGTTACCAAATGACACACGCGGTGTCCAGAGTTTACATACGTTTGATTAGTTGTTTTCGTGATTATTAATTATAGTTGGTTTAATTTTCTTGTCATTCTAAGTTTTGTTTGGAACCAAATTCTGCATTGCATTACTTGCACATGCTATAGGATTAAAATCAAATAGTTTTTCAGCATGTTTAGTGTAATAGTTTTACGTAACACGATTCATAACATTGCTGTCGGGTTGGACGACGCCATTTTGTTTACATTTAGGGTCAAGGCCGTTCATGCGGTTATGGCTCATCCGTTAACGGCAGTCAAATTAAAATGTATATATTTTCTTCTGACATGACGGTAAGATAAATACGTGTTATGCTTCTCCCTCGGGTCATACGGTCTGATGTACCATCTTTGTAGAAATGTCTTGCGGCTCGGGCAACATTTCTACAAAAATGGTACATCAGACGGTATAACCCTCGTGAGAAGCAAACAACTTATAATGTCAAACATTGGCTTACAGATGTCCAATGTCTATTGAACAAGTGCGGATAGGTATCTCAAAAAGCTGACTGATTGGTACATTTAAACAGGATGATGCCTAGAACATAAATAGAAAATCATATTGTTGCTTTTATAGAAATATAGGACACAATTAAGCACCTCACGTGCTTTAAAATAACCTTAGAGGTAGTGGTTAGAAAATTTCATCCAAATAGCGTTTCGCATCATTCTATATTCACATTGATAAAATGTTGATATTTTGAAGTAAAACAAAGTTGAATCATACTGAAAATTGTAAATTAATATTGGTATATTTACATCTGTTCATCTGGTCATCTCATATTTTTGGGTTTATATTAATAAATATGGCTTGGGAGTATCCATAAATGTTTTTAATGTAAATTAAAATCTTTAGATTATATTAAATTACCTGTGTAGTGTAGTCTTTTGATTATATCGTTAGAAAAGGAGAATTTTCAAAACCATAATTAGATAAATTAAACCAGATATCCATTTTGAAACCAAATGAAAAATATGTTTGGATTTGAAAATGTAGATTCTGAACGATATTTTACTTTATTCAGCGTGAGAAACTGTTAAAATTATTTATCCTCATTGTTAATGTAATATTTTCATAACAACAATGGGTTGTTATAGGATTAATTGATACTTAATCTTAATTCTTACTTAATGATCCATTTGAACAGTAATTACTCATTTTGTTGAAAAACATTAAGCAAAGTAAAGACATCAATAACTTGAAACGATAATTATCAAATATTTTATGAAATCACATTTATGATAAAAAAGAGTCCAATAAACCGATGATCCAATAATTGGACATGTGACTTATCTTCCTCGAAATAAATGACTATTTCTAGATTTTCATCGAAAATGAATTTGCGTTGTATATTTTCCATTTTGTGTGATACATTTTGGATTAAGATAAAAAATTATTACTTACGTTCGTTTCAAAGCAAAATAATAAATCATATGATAAAAATCACCGAGTGGCTCTCTTAATGCTTTATTTGTCTTAGCTAGAACTCATCTTTAAACTTGTGATCAAATTATACATACTGCATCTTTAGATTATCACGTAACCTTTACCAATATTAATTAACTATTATCTGGCGCCACGCCTATTTGACAAGTAAGTAAGTTGAAGGTTACATTACAAATGTTCGCCTTCATAAAAAGGCAAAATTGTAACATGTAGTTATGACATTTGATGCAAGGTCACGTGGAAAGAAGTCTGACATTGATGTGTGTTGATCTTTATGTGATTTATAAGATATACCATTATCATTTAACTGTTAACATATGCACTTCCCAAAGTATCATGGTAAATTTGTGATTCATTGTTTTCTCTACAGTGGGTTTTTTGAGAGGTAAGATGACAGCCGAATAAATTTTTTGAATGTATTAATGATTTACACATGTACACATGAAAGCGAATAAACGCAGGTTGTTTTTCTCACAGAAAGATCCATAATAGATTCTCTTTTTTTTCTATATGAAAATGTTCTTCAATGAGTTGGTTATAACAAATCAATCTTGTCAGTGATCAGATGCATTTACATATACTATGTACTTATTTACTTTGATCAGTTTCATTCACAGCAAAAATGCTGCATCAGAACTCTATGATTCAAAGCTTTTGTGTTGGCTTTGAATAAAATTCTGTAAGCAGGATTTCAGATTGAGCTAAATATTCGGTAAAAGTTATACTACGTATTCTCATCGCATATCAGCAGGTTGACATTTTTGCTGAAAAGTCCACCAAAGATTTTCTTCTTTTATATAAAAAAACTCTCTCACACCAGTTGGTTGGAACAAATCAGTCGTGTCATGATCAGTGATCAGATGCAATTCTTTTGTACTCACTTACTTTTATCAGTTTCATTCACATCAAACATGCTTCATCAGAAGACTTAAATCTACAGCTTTTTCGTTACCCTTTGAATAAAATTCAAACTAAATTCTCTCGATGAAAGAATTTACTGATCTTATCCAGAAAGGAAACATCAACAATATACAAGAATTCAAGCAATACTGCGGAATTCGGTCATCAGCTTAAAGGTATATGTACTTAGTTGTGCAGAAATTACACTACAGTGAACTTCTCAACTCCCAAAAGTGCGACCTAATCTAACCACTAATTCACCTACATTGATTTATCTATGTCCCGAAGGTCCCACAGAGGTGATACATTTGTTAACACGTCATTATTCCATGAAATAAATCCCTGTAAATTTAGTTATGCTTCATGCGCAAACGTCACCTGTCTTTACTGAAATGAAAGACTAACAGAAAAGAGAGTCATGCTATGTAGTTGTCAGGCATATTTTCCTTTCTTATCTGAGCCAATGCATTTAGAATAAAAACACATGAATTGATAGAATATTCACATATCTTTCTTTTAGTACTCGTGATAGCAAGCTGTTCTTTGTCAAATTGTAAATACTTAAGAAACTGATAAAATACTCAGTAATGTGCTTCAACAGAATTTGGAAATGGTAATACATTGATTACAAATATGTACGTGGTTTACACAAAATATAGCCGACTGAATGTTATCGCGTAGTTTCTTTCCAAACTTATAACTTAGATATTCAATTATTTTCATAAGATTATGTATCAAAGCAGCGTTTTATGTTACTGCCTATCACTTTAAGATCTTATATCACACAGACATTTTAACTTATCAATAAAATAAATATTATATTTGACATTTGTTTCCTTCCAACCTTTCAAATAAAATAAAATGTCTGCGCTGGTAAATCAAATTTGTGTAAGGAAATAAATAGACCATACACAATTTCAGATTGAGCTTAAAGGGCTAAACCGAAATTGACAGATAAAGACATAAAATGCAAAGGCCATTGTCTTCTATAAAAAATTGATTTATGTTACTTACCAGCGATATAAATTGTTATTCAACAATCTTACGAAAGTAAAATACACGTAAATATGATTCGCTAACCCTAACGACTATAACATCCTTGGATTTTGCCCATAGGAGATCATGCATCAAGTGCTTCATTAAAGTCTCGAGCTAACCATATTAAAAGCTGCAGTGTGGTAATTTTCCACCATTTTCCAAAAGCTGCATAACGACCTGCTTCCGTCTATTTCGGACAATTAATAATTTATTTGACTTGCAATTGCCTGTCATATAGATTTTTATGTCAGAAGACGAAAGAACCAATTATTTGTCAAACTCGGAAAGTTTTTCTCTGTGACATTTGCTAATTAAAATCCATTGAATAAAAATTCCTTGTTAAATTAAGAAGAAGTTACAATTTATTATATGACTTAGTGTGAAAAACTTTTCTATCAGGAAATCAGATCTAATCTATCAGTTGTTCAACATGAAATTGGTCGTTTGGTTACGGACAATAAAGAGTGGCGATGTAATTTTTATTACTGATCTTAGACACGGCTTGTAAGAATGATTGTCCACAGTTGTAAAGGGATATTGTTATTGATTATTCCCTCAACGAGTGCTGTCTCCTTTTACATAACTGATCATTGACAAAACTTAAAATCATGATTGGATGTAATGTGATAGTGTTGTCTCGCCTGAACACAAGTGATATTGAATGGTCTCTCTGTGCCAAAGATCATAGTCTTGTCTCCCTGCTCATGCATCATATTAATTTGATTTGTTTAATACAGTGCAAGAAAGAATATATTATAGTGTATACAGTAAACCTTGTTTGAGACAATATATATGTTCCAGTCAGTGCTCTCTCTTCATTTTATAAGGTCTTGAAATTTTCCATGAATATGTAAGCATATAGAATCGAGTGCACATCGTGTCATATTTGCTAAATGTATATAAAACATTGAAATTTGCTATCAGCACCGCAAACATGTCCCAGCAGCAGAATAATTGTCGTGATGATATCAAGTCTGGTCATAAGATGCGTATTCCTTTTATTGTCATCAATTTATATTTGACCTCAATGCGTTACTTATTCACACAGTAGGGGCAGTTGCACGTTTTTTTATAATTTTATATTTTAAAATTTTCACTGATAAATGTAAGTTAATGCTAAATGTATTTTTTTAACAATGTCAAAAATATCATTACACAGGGCAATCATCCATAGTCAATGGACAAAGTATCATGGAAGATTCACATAAAATCCATTGGCGGCCATTTTGTGTGAACACCTTTAATTCATTTTGTGTAAGAAAAAACGGCTAAACTTTACGTTATATATTTGAATTATTACCGCTCCATTTAGTTTAAATACATTTTCTTTTAATCGGAACCATTAATTTCCATATTCTTGACATCACCTTCTTCCCCCTAAAAACGTGCGACTGCCCCTTTAAATATGTATTCAAAAAAGCTTGCAATCTTGGTTATGATATTTTCATATTTCAAGACTAGAGCGTTCATTTAATTGTCTCACGAGACAAAACTTTTGACTTTGAATTTGGACGATTTATTCAAGTTTAATACATGTAGATGATACATCTTAATTCCAATCAAGATCCAATAACAACTTATTTTAAACACTTTGCAACAACGTTAAACCAACTGAACAACGCAAAGCAAATTTTCCAAAATTAATTCACTCCGAAAAACAAAACAGTTTTGAAGTTGATTACATGGTTTTCTAAATCTGGCAAAATTACAATTATATACTGTCAATTAACAATTATGATGCTACCATGACTTTTGATTTCCAGCAAAATATTTTCGAAATATAGGAATTTCCGTTGATTTTGACACCGAATTAAAAAAGACTAAGATGCAGGCAGGATAGTATGAAGTGTTATCATTCAATAGAAATGACCACATCCGTCCTATTAAAACCTGTTTCACTATCTTAAGTTATTCAAAAATATCTCACTTAAATTACACGTTTCTTAAATAACAAAACCAGCTTCAACCAATTATCCTTCCTCTCCACTGATAATGTTTTGCCATTTCTTATCATCTTGACAAATCGATCTTAATTTCAATTCAATGATACCAATCAACACAACGGATGATTGACTTTTGTCCGTGTCACAATTTCATCCAATCAATTTTAATCTGCTGAGAAGGAGATATTGACAGATCTACAAGAGCATGTTAATTTAATTTTCTTAATGAAGGCAACTTCATGTGAAGACATGAACATGCATATGCAGATCAAGTTAATTAAAACCAGATCCTTACACGTCATCCTATCGTTATCTTTGCATGATACATATGATGTGACTGCTATGAAAATATTTAAAGAAGTAAATATGGTAAACTTTGTTTGAGACAATATCTGTGTTCCAGTGTTTCACTACATTTTCGAAATTACTATCATAAAAAAAATGTGGCTGTAGAAAAAAGTTATAGTGCAAAAAGAAAATCAAAGTTTAAATGGTAAGCTTTGTTGAGACAATACCTATGTTTTCGAATTTTGGGATATAACTACATGTATTATTAATATATTGTGGCTGTAGAAAATATAAACAACGTTTAAATTCAATGTTCTTAATATGTTGAGTCAAGCTACTCTAGAGATTTGTGTTATATTCAGTGCAGAGCTACGGATAAATGAAATACTCTAAAGTTTAAATCACTCTCTTGAACTACAAAAAGAAACAAGACCATATGGTACGACATTGATTCTACAGAATATTGATATCAATATATAAACCAAATCGGTTTCAAAGCATTAATTAGAGACTTAATTTGGCTAATGATGAAGTTTATCAATGCAATCAAAGGAATTAATAAATGCAAACTTTACTATATAAACTTTACCAATATTGCACTCAGTCATTTTTCTAGAACGTAACATGTACATTTTTTGTGTTTAAATGGCTTTTAAAGAGTACTGCAAATCAAAATGTTCTGAATTATTGTGACTATATCTACTAATATACACGTTCTAAATATATAATTATTCCACAACCTCTCATTATTCATTATTTTTAATACTGTGTAATTCTAAGCATGGACAGTACATTTGTAGTTCTAAGGAAAACTGTCAGGCGAAAGAAAGTATACACTCCTCAGTAACTTTCATCATATGTAAGATTTCTATTACAAATATTTCGAATTATTGATGTCGTATTCTAAAAATGATAATAAATAGAGTTAAATCATTGTTCAAAAATACTTTTACGTGTTGTGATTTTTTTCTTCGAAAATTTAAATCTTATTTTAATAAATTGTTCAAAAAATAATTTTGATATACAATAAATGTTCATCAACAAAGATGACACGTTCTGTGTGAGATTCACCTTTTTTCACATATTGACAACAATTTAAACATGATATGGGTTATGGCAGTGAATCGAAAATTCTATTTATACACCTGACAAATTTAACAAATATACATGTATGTTATAAACATCAACCAGGCACCATTCATTTATTCAAACTACTACAAATGTGTACATGTTTTATTGTAAACGTGACACGGTCTATTGCATCATAGATAATAAGTGAATTTAAACACAATGTGGTGTGTACATTCTTTTGCCTGGCAGTTTATGTTGATTTACAGCTTTCATACTTTTCAAACATAGAATAGTGTAAATTCATTTATTACTCAACCGTGGTGAGATCACTCATTAGATAACAATGAGTTGGTAACACATTTCCATCTCGTGCAAAGAAACGGAACTACTTTCGAACGTCACATGACATTGTCCAATCACGTGACCTTAAGTAGCGACTGTCAAATTTTACATTCTCAACAAAATGTTAATTTATGTGAAAGAATATTTTGTTTTACATTTTAAATCGATATCTTTTTGCTAACCATCACAAATCCATCCTTCGCTTAATCACTTGTCAATCTTCTGTGCCATCGCAAGTGGTGTTGCCTCCTCTGCCTACCGTTTACAACATAATGCTTCGACTGTTTACCTGCCACCCAAGCGGTCGCTTTCCCCTCCACAAGAACACAATCCGAACATGATATAGCGTAACTACCTTTCCCCGAGTTCTATCTACCGGTTCCTATCAACAATTCGGTAACTCATGTAAATGTAATCAATCAATCAATCCTCTGTCGTTGACACTGTTCGCTACTGCAAAACAAAAGAACATGACCTAGAAACAGGACAAATTCCGATGACGTCACTTGGTGATCTGATGACGTCACGTTGCGAGAACATGATGTGTTGACAGTTTTCGTGGCTCCTTGGCGTTTATTTTCTCAATACATCTTTTGATAATGAAATATTTTTCACCAATATAATTTGTATCATTTTCATAGGCGTATAACATGTGTAAACATCCAAAACAAAGGCGAACTATTTTATTTGGACTAATGGAAATTCATACGCTTGTTTCGTGATTGATCCAAGTCAGCTGACTCTTGTTTTGACGATTTATTTACATAAATATTGATATTGAGGGTTGAGTAATAAATAAAATACTAAACTCATGGTAATGTGATAATATTTTTAAGCAACTCGTGAATAGAATATGGTATCAGATTCACTTTCGTTCGTCTGATACCAATTCTATACACTCGTTGCTTAAAAATGTTATCACATTACCATTCGTTTAGTATTCTCTATGTAGCTGGGCTCAACAGTTTATGGCTTCAGGTTCTTTTGTCTAGTTGTCAGGCATTTTTTATCTCTCTGTTAAAGACCTACTGTTTTAAAACACAATAAATGAACTGTTGGAATACAGTATCTAATATCAAACATTAGGTCTGACTAGAAATGTCATGTTGTATCAGGGCCACTGGTACATTCCTTAGTGAATGAATGAGGTTGAGCTCTTCTTTGTCAAATTGTAAATCTTAAAGATAAAGAATATAGCACTCAGCAATTAACTTAAAATGAATTTTGAGTATTGATTACCAATGTGTTGATCGTTTGCACAAACGATACCAGACTGAACTTATTCTTTAAATTACTGTTGAACTTAGATATAACTTTGACATCCAATTATTGCATGAAATTAATAATCAAAACTGCGTTATGAATAACTGTGTACCAGTCTTTCTGCTGCTCTGTTTTAGATAAAGACATCTGCAATCACCAAGACATAACTAATCAATAAAAATATATTTTACCAAGACATAACTAATCAATACAAATATATTTTGTTTTAACACTTGTTTTATTCCGATAGGTCAAATATATCATATCAAATGTCGGTGCTGGCATATCAAAATTCTGAAAGAAAATAAAAAAGGTCCATGCACAATAATAGTACTAAAGTGCTAAACTATTGACAGACAAATTTATAGTAAGCAAAGGTCATTGTCATTTATAAAAAGTTATTCATTTCAGTGTGGATTAAAATCGATAACTTCAAAATCATGACTTAGCAACATGTTTCTTAATTTGATATCCAACAACTGCTACAAATGTTGAATTGTAGCAACACATTCATTTGATCTCACTAATCCAAGAGATTTTGAATTCCTATAAAATACTAAGCTTATTAGAGTTCATGCATTTCTTAAAGTGCTTCAACAGAGTGTCAAATTAATCACATTAAATGCTGCAGTTATCCTGAACTTTCCAACCCTCTTTGTCTGCAGGCACTTCATGACTAATGCATCTTTGACTTGAAATAGTCTAGAGAACTTTTATTTCAGAAGAAGTTTTTGATAAAACATGTTATTTAGAAGGTGTTTTCTCTTTCTTTTGGATTTGCTGTTTACAAGCTATGGGATAAGATTATTTCGTTGGTAGATTGGGAGCTATTTATTTGACATATTTAATTTTAGTGTCCAGTGATGGTGTTTAAATTATATTTGCCTCGAAAATGTACAAGAAAAATCTTATACAGTAGCAGGCAAGACCTTATGCCGATAAGGATTTACATTGTCCTTTTTCAAATGTGATATATTCTTCTTACAATTACATTCAATTCTCATATTATATTTTAAGAGATATCCCCTTCAAAGAGAACTATCTCCTTTAACATAACAGATTTCTCACATGACTTAAAAGCATGCATGATTTCATGTACATGTAATGTGATAGTATTGTCTTGCCAGGTGTAACACGATATCAGTTCCTCTCTCTGTGACAAAAGGCTTGTCCTCTTGTTCATGTTTCAGTTTGATTTGATTTGTGTTATACAATATTTTTTTATCATTATTCAGAAGATGGACATTAATAACCCTTTTATATATGAGGATTTCCAAGCAGAGAAATATTTCAGAAATTAGAATTTTTTTCCATTGTTTTACACAATATGTCCCATTCATGTAGCTTATGTCCTGCAGTAAGCAGTTCCTTTGAATACACAGAGAAAAATGGCTAATCATATATCCTTCTTTTGTTACCAGGTTGATGTTCTTTTTAAAAACCATGGATGAAATATTCATCTTGAATGAAATGCCTGCTACGTCCATTTTTTAATAATTTCTCTTCGAACAGATATAATTTAAGCCTATTAGGCTCTAGTTGAAATAGAATTTATAACAAAAATGTTCTGTCTTAAACGTGGTTTATAAAAGTTTAAACTACTGTGTATATGTCATGAATTAGAGGGTTTCTTTTACATGAGGCTTAGGCTCACATAAAGCTTTTCTCAACATTTGTGAAAAATGAACATAGCACAATTCATTTCATTTGATTAAAGCATTTGGAACTCGTCCAGGAATGTAGGAGTATTTTCAAGAGATTTCCAAATTCTTGCGAAAACACTTGAGGTTTCATTTGAATTTATAGTCTATTGATTGACTCTCACATCATACAGCAACTTCTTAATGCATTTATTTCTCTAGACCAACATTGTAAACACTGTTAATTGTAAGCATCAGAGTACCATTTACGAATTGATAGTACTGAATACATGTATGTAATTTTGAAGAGCAAAACAAATCAGACTAACACTGATCATGGTAAACATTATGATCAATATGTTCTGTTTGCAAAAAGAATGTAGCCATGCTTCTTATTTTTGAAAGATCATACGACCAATGTTTGGATTAACTGTTTAATCATCTTCGAAGTAAAATTTATGCCTCGACGAATTACCCTTAGGCTTATAAGTACACATTAGAGACCATGCTTTTTAGACATTCTGACCACATAATAAAACTTGTATATCCAATCAAAACAGTTCCATTTCATCAAATGTTACGCTATCTTGAAATTCAGCCTTTACGTATCTTGCAAGAACTGTTCCTAATGTTATCACCAGGTTAAACATATCCCATGCTTGCAATAAGTTTTCTTTATGACACAAAACCGGTTTACTGTTTAATATGACGTTTTATTCCAACCAAAAGGAGATACATGTACTAAGCTATCATTTAGACGTCGAAATTAGAAGACTGAGTAACACCTAATACTAACACTTTGCAATAACCTTGATAGAAAACTCCCCAAATAACGCAAAACAAATTATCACATAATCTACTCCTTAAACGATATTTTTTTAAATATTAATGATATGTCATACCTTATCCAGTCGGACATCATTACCATATTTTCAAAGACATCTTTTGCCAGGTCATTCTTAATCTGCAGACTTTTAGATGAAGGCGCCAATTTCGCCAAAGCGTCTTACTGGTGATGGCTATATTCCCTATAAAGGTCATTAAAGTCTCCTTCAGCAATGACATTTAGTCTGATTAACTGGTAAGAGGAAGTAAGTGTCCAATTCTTCTACCTCCTAAAGGAGCAATCGTTACAAACAGCTTACCTTACCTGAAAAGGACGATACTTGAATAAGAGTTATAATTATTATCAAATCATATAATTATATATCATCGTCATAGATCTCAAGCAATTGATGCTCATAAAAATTAGAAGTGCTTTATTGATTCATAATATCCATGGTTTTTATAAGGTAACAAAGTACAAATTAGGGAAACCTATCGATGTTGGGTTGTCTTGCTCAATTTGACACGATGAACGTATTTCCTATGTGAATTAGTAATTGATCATTAAATGGTTAATCTAATGAGATGAATATGCTGAAATGAAACAATGTCATAACACAATATACAATGTAAATGAGGTGTCAGTCTGAAATGCCTGAGTGGTATGTGATTTTCAATATCTTAAGTCTGAAGGTTACATATGCGTTTGTTCACTTGCTAATGTGTCCAAGTGCAAATATTATATAATTTGATTGGAAATAAAATAACTCAAGGAGCACTGACAAATCATTATGTTATGTATCATGTGTAATACGTTTCTTACAAATATTTCAGAATTGATGTCTACCATTAGAAATGTTGATGTTACCATGACATCTCATTGCTAGCGAATCATACAATGTATTTTTGAATTTTAAAGCATTTATATATATTATTTAAGTGTCGATAAATTTTACTTTTTTTTAAGTGTCAATGATTAAAAAATCTTTTGGTCAATTCAAATATGATAATAGACAGGCTGGTATGGGGAGTTATCATTAATATGCATAAGAAATATCCTTAATGATAATAATGATAATAATAGCTGTATGTCAATTTATATGGACGTGCTCATTGCCCATACGAGTCATGGATTCTTGAAAGTTGATTAATAGGTACAGTCTGAATCACGTTCTACTTAGTAGCTTAGCAGTCCTTTTTGCACAACTGCTTTATAGTTACTTAATTATTTAGGTATTGAAATATATGACTTAGGTTACGTGTTTCTAAAATTACCAAGATTGAACCAATAATGCATTCATCTCCACAGATGATTGTACCCAAATTCTTATAGACAAATCGATTTTAATTTCATTCCATTGAAACTAATCAACACGACGGATGATTGCTTTTCTTTCGTATTACAATTTGATCAAATTTAACTTTCATCTGCTGAGAATATTGTCACAACCTACAAGGGCATGTTGATTAGATTTTCTTAATGAAGATAACTTGATATGAAGGCATGTTTAGTCCTATGCAGATCAAGTTAACTGAAACCAGATCCTCTTTCATATGACCAATTATCATTAACTTTGCATGATATATCTCCTGTGACTGCCATATAATAAGATTAAGGTTATGTTTCCGTAGAAAATGTAAATACATGTTTTACATTCACCCAATGTTATTAAGATGTTGAGTTAACCTTCTTTAGATGTTTGTGCTTTATTAAATTGAGAGCTACGGATAAATGAAAATACTTTCGTTTAAATTATGAAATTATTTTCATCACATTATTTCAACCGAATCGGTTTCAAAGTTTGTAAAAGAAGCTCTTAGGTTAAGATGCAGAGAAATTGTATAAAATAGTTTTGTAATTATCCTGAACTGCTTCAGATTTGTACTTAGGCCTATTTCTTAATATTGTAAAATTATTAAACTGAAACGCTTTCCAGCCAAAGCAGAGAATACCTGTATGGGTGCGATTGTGCAAGCAGAGACATTGTTTCACAAGAACTCAATCCTAGAGAATTTGTTACTTCAGAAGCTTTCGGGTAAAGTCGACCAAACCACAGTCACAACCTGGCCATTGAATTATTACAACATTTTGATGTCTGAATGTAGGCACGAGAAAATTACGTCAGAACGAAGGTTAGCGTTGTGAGTGTCCTTGTAGGGGAGAGATTGGTTGTTTAGAAGTCAATTGAGGCAATATATTCTTATCCAGGCATTTGACAGACATTGTGGGGATGAACTATTTTTGTTCAATACCAATGTAGGTACAATGAGGGGTCGTTTTTACCTTAAGTTATGTCAATTAAAAAATCATAACCGTATTGTATCAAAAATAAAAACCATGAGAACATAATGAGAATTTATTAAGTTATAAATATGCATATGCATGTTCATAATACAGCTATGAGAGAAATAAATCAATCAAAGAATAAAATCTATACCATTCTTTATGCAGAATTGATTTTCAAAAAGTTTAAAGTGGTTGTTAAGCTTCAAACAGTTCGAATGGTTGTGGATCTTTTCGAACGGCACTAAGCCTCAACATAATCGAGTCTTTCCTCAGAGCTTTCACAACCTTAGCACTTCAGACTCGAAGGTTTAATCTTGATCCTTCAAAGCTTAATTACCCTTTAGATGGAAGTTAATACATCTTCAGTGGATTAGTTAGGGTCTTCTATTAATCCTGGTTCAAATAATGTATTTTCTTTGGTTTACATCGGACATTAGCTGTTCTTATTCAGTTCAATATGGCTCTCAAAAGGAATGAAAACTCTTAATGAAACGCAATTTCACCTTAATTTTCTCATACACTGAGGATTAGCTCTGCTTGCACAGTTGAATATGAATCGCAATAGGAAAAGCCAATCTTCATAACACAAGAGTTTTATTCATATTGCAAAAAACAATATTCGAAGAACATCCCCATTTTATCATTTTGGTTAAATATTAATCAAAATAACCAAAATCAAACATTTTGTTCTGCAGTTATACGTCCTGTAATTTTGCTTCAAGTTCAACATCAGGAAATACTCATGTATTCATATATGTAAATCCTTCCACCTTGATATACACATGTGGTCGGACTTAGTGTAGAAGTACAGAACAAGAATTCCTTTAAGTCGTAGTTTCCCCTGTAAGTGATTAGAAAATTATTACAGGTCCTCAAATATATCGTCGACATATACCTTGCATATTATGCAACAGTGTTGTTAAACAATTCATTGCAAATAAAAATTTCATTATTGCAAGTACTTTCCTGAAGTATGTCTGAATTAATTCCTGTGTTTCAAAGGTTTCCCAGAACTCTACTAAATTTTAAGGTTTCTCGCTATTGATTTCCTCAGGCTTAGGTGACATCAAGTAGTCTAAAGTAATCAGTCTGAGTGGATTTGTCACCAAAGCATTTCACCTTTCTATGAACTTAACAAGTAGCTGAAACATTGAATTCACAATGTCCAAATTCTCGGGAATTAGTGCGGAAAGGTACCACAACAGGCCATATTACTCAAAGACAGAAATATACTTACAATGTAGAACCTTATCATGTCCTTAAAATACCTTTACAATTAAAGATACCTTAATTCTTTACACATGTATAGACACAAAATCATTTGAAATACTAATAAGCTTCATAGTTATTTTTCACCGGAAGGATATCTTAAAACTGACAACATAGTTCAGGAACTTTTGAGTCAACTATTGCTAATATTTTGTCACATTTACACACCTTATATCTCACCTTAATTGACATTCTAAAAGACGAATTCCAAATAGGGGATAATCTTCAGTTTTAAAGGTATAGTAAACATTCATTTAATTGTATCTAAAAAGTAATCAATCACAACATTTATCATTTATAGAATAATATCTATTTGCAATATATTGCAACACGAGGTAAGTAGATTAATATCAGTCAATTCAGTTAAAAATTACATTAGGTCTCGTGGCTAATCAAGTTTGTCCGTCAATGGATTGAAATTATGATGCTTTTATCTCGTTAATACACACGGCTTCAACATCTAGTCTAAGTGGCTGAACTCTCATTGAAGAGGATTATATGAATTTGTAACTACTCTACAGGCTGCAATGAGAATAAAGATGTAGGATGAGGATAGCTTACGTTAATGTCTGAAAAGACTGTCTTAAAGTGAATGAAATGTTTCTCTGAATAGGGCAATGACAATTCTTGTTATACGTTTGTACACATTAGAAGAGGATTAACTAAAGCTTGTTGATGGATTTTAAGATTGTTTATTAATGAAACTTAAGTAAAACTTGATATTTGTGGGACAAGGAAATGGGGCTTAATCTATAAAAAGGTTGGAACATATAATCATATTAAAAATTGAAGTAAATTTCAGACAGCTTTTCAAATTTTCTTCCAAGTGATGTTCTACAGTTCAATCTTTTAGTCCCATCTTCATACGTGCATGCGGTTCGTGGTGACAGTAAGCTGTTGAGAATAAAATATACCACTAGGTAGAAAATCTTTCTTCGATATTTAGATCACATTATAATGATTCAATTTACAAAAATACCCACTTAATTCGACGTCCAAAGTACAGTACCCTCTGCAAAAGTGCTATAGCAGTTAAAAAACTCGCTTTAGGTGACGCCACCATTATGTGTGTAGGATCAACGCTGCATCTCAGTTAACGCAATTGCGTCCGATAGTATCAACTCGGGCGGCAACGAGAACCTTATTCAGAGAAGAAGTGAAGAAAATCTAGTCGTGTGCAACGAAGACGGATTTCAAGCTTATATTAAGGAAACGCAAACTGTGATATGGCAATACATGATTCGCCTTCATGTTGGCTGCTGTTTTGGTCATTTTGGTAAATTGTCTCCTATTTTATGAATTAAATCCGACAATTATACAGACTGAAGAGGTCAAAATTAAAAAATTCTTAGATTTTGATTAAAATATTCCACATTGACTCACTTAGAAAAGCAACACCTCTATTGATACTTAATAATAACTTATTGCATGACACTATTGTAAACAATCAAATCTGATTTTTTAGTTTCAAAAGTCCGTGTTTTTAATTGTAACTATCAGTTTAAGTCCAAAAAAGTATCTTTTAATTCATTGTATAAAGAGCTACTGCTTGACCTGTATTTGAAGAAATGCCAGATTTATTAAAGTCTTCCTCATAATCTTATAAAAGCCATCAAAAATATGATTTAACTCTTGGCAATTAAACATATTGTAGCGTGACAATTATTTTCAACACAAAATCAATCAAATGAAACGTTCACCAAGGTACATTTTATTTCAGTGAGTTCATCAATAATGGCAATGCAACATTTCAGGTGTGATATTAAAGGGGCAGGGTAGCACGTTTTTTGAAAATGTTATATTTTAATTTTTTCACTGATAATTGTACATGTACGTTAGTGCTAAATGTATTATTTTGATAGTGTCACAAATTTCATAACACAAATCAATCATCCATAGTCAGTGGACAAAGTGTGAAGATTTACATAAATTCCATTACTGCTTCATTTAGTTAAATACATTGTCTATCAATTGGAACCATTTATTTTCATTTTCCTGACATCACCTCATATTTCCCCTAAAACGTGCTACTGCCCCTTCAAAGCTCTGAATTACAATTGACAGATACAATCGTGTGATGAAAAGAGAGTGTCTTCCTGAAATACTTTTGTCAGTGCGGATAAGTATCAGCCAAAATCGTCACAGATTTGCTTATACTTAAAGAGAAGCTGAATTTGATATTGTACCATGTAAAACTTTCAGTTAAAATCATTTCGTCGTTGCATGTTTTAAAAAAAAAACAATTGCTAATTCCTTCCCGACATTAACAAAATGTTTGATAATTAAATGTGAAATACTGACTGCATTTGTAAATGATTTTGAAAAACAATTTTAGCAATTTGAGAAATATTTTCGATAAACTGTCATAAAAACATTGTAAACTGCCCTTTATATATTTCATACATAACGAAAGATATGTTTATATTTCCAGTTCAAAAAAACTTCCATGGACATTTAAGTTAAAGAACAGTTTTGGTTTTAAATGGACGGTGTTTAAGTCTTTTTCAATCTATACAGGACAGCACCCATAAAGTTTTCAGGGCATAGCCAGCCTTTGTGTAGTTGTAACACTCTCCATTATCAGGTAGACCCCAAAATCAATAAATGCCTTGAATTTTTCCCTATAGGGCAGATTGAACTGCATACATTCCTCGATAATGCTTCAACGGTGTCGAGTTAATCATATAAAAGCTGCAGTATGGTAATTATCCTCAATTTTCTCACAGCTGCAACATGACCTGCTTCCACAACTTTTAGCTTGGGGCGGTTCATGCCTAATAAACCCTTTGACTTGTATGGTTTTGCCATGCAGAAGTATCATTTCAGCCTAATAAGGCACCAATTCTTTATCAAACGAAGTGTTAAGAGTTTTTTCACACTTTTCCCTGTGTAATTTGCTGATATGGTTGGTAATGTGGTCAGATTGCAACCTGTCCATTATTGATTACTGATGTAATGATGCAATTTATGTGTGAATAGTCCTATGTTAGTTTAACAATAAATTCATCTCGAAATTTTGATAGAAAATATTTGTCCGTGGAAGTGTAAATTTTTTCAAGTTATATCTAACACATTTTGAGTTATATTTTCAAATAATATTTCTTTATGCTGTCTTTTATTGTTTTTAAATAACGTCAATAACAATCGTTCACATGACTTGAATGCATAAATCTGATGTTCAATTATAGTCTCAGTCTCGATTGTATCCATAAATATATCGGATATAGCAAACTAAATTCTTTGGTCCCTTGGAGCTCGTTATATGCGAGTTCGACTGTACTATGGTTGAGTATGGACAACATATAATTATAACTACAAGAAAATCATGAAAGCAATGATATACTTTGTGAATGATTCAAGACAATAATTTTCGATTTTTGTCTTTAATCATAAATAGGAGATACATGTACTGCAATTTACATTATAAACCTTTATCCTAAAACCACAAACATCATTATATAACAAAATGCACATATTTAGGTTATTTATATATTGCAATAATGATATTGGTGACATAATGTTCTACGGCCAATTCTCAAAGCAGAGTTGGCTAGGACTTAATCAATCTGCAGACTGTAGGTAGAAAGCTTCAATAAAGCCAAAAGAGTCTAACCATTGATGTCTATTATTTCTGATAAAGGTCATCAAATTCCCCTTCAGAGTTGACATTTCGTCTGATTAAGTGCTTTGAGTCGCTTAACCATTCTTGTACCTTCTGACTAGACTTAAGTACCAATAACACACACACTTCAGGATTGATCAACACAATACAGAGATGATGTGAAGGCACTTGAATGATAACTGACAAAGAAGTAAGCCCGCCATATCTATTACACCATTTTGTACAAGTCCGATATAGGATGACATCATGACATTTCACGCACTGATATGGCTTGATGCTATTTATAGATTGATGCTGACGTTAAGGATATCACATATACGTGTAGGGTTAATTTTCTTGATAATTTTGAATATACATGTATATGTGACATAATTAAAAAGTCTTATTTCACAAGGATTAATCTAATTAATTGACAAGCTTCTGGTGTAGATTGATTAGCAAGTGAAACAAAGACAAATAGATACATTGAATGATATAAAATATATAACAAACATTTAAGTTCCTGTGTAGAATTGACACTCTGCAATGTAAATAACATTGTGTCTGTCAAAACTCGATCCAATCTTATACCCTTCTGCTCAGGGCATGTTGATTTAGTTTCCTTCATGAAGTTAACTTGATATGCACGCATGTTCACACATTTGAAGATCAAATTGCTTAAAATCTATGCATGGGAATTTTAAAACTTTTTGGACAATCTGTGACTATCATAAACTTATAATGGCTGATATAATAGCTTACATATGGTACCATAACTGAAATTATTAGATATGCCTTTCAGAAATGACACAGAGTTGAAAAGGTATGCAAAATATTTTTTCTAATCAAGGGTAGAATATTCTTACTTTTTTGTCTTCACCCCAAGGTTCATATAAATCAAAGATATTCAAAACGGAAACACTTGTTTTTGACTTGCATTATCTTGTCTTTTGACTAAGATTGATCTTTTCAATACATACTTGGGGTTTGACAACGACCACGCTTTTGTTGTTTGATATCAAGAGTGGATATCATCTCTCAGACTGAATTATGTTAATTAGTGAGATTAATTTGATCATGAAATTAAATTGTCATAACCGAAGTGTCTTGTCTTAAGAGGTCAATGTAATATAAAGAAATAGAATTTGCTGATGAGGTAAACTGTTGAACTATTAAGACAAGATTGTTTGTAAAAACCCATATTTTCTCGGAATGTACATGTAGAGCTTCGTACAAGGAAACTAATATCATGTTTTAGCAAGTGCCAATTTATCACAATCTGTCTAATTGTCATCATTTCAACTTGTACAACTAATTTCCATCACTTCAACTTTCACAATTACAATCTAAAAAAGGTAAACCATTCACTTCTTTTCCCTTGATGAAAATGAAAGTATGCTAAATCAGTGCCCTGACACAGACCTTATAATAATTAACTTTAAGAAGATGTTTTTCACTAAAAATAATTATCAATACATATTGTTAATGTGACTTTAGAGGATTTAAATTTCTCATTTATTTCTAGCATTATCCAGTTTTCTTCTCTATCTTCAATTCAATATATAGTAATATTTGTACATAAACTGAACTAAACCTTAAAGTGTTCTTTATATTAAACTAATTTTAAACGTTTACTGACCATAAATGTTAGTTGACCGAGATGAGCGGACTCAACCAATATATTGAAAAAAAGTCAATGTTTAAATGTTCCTTTGGGAAAGGAATTTTCTTTGAGATAAAACTTCTGATGGCACTGACAAGTACTTGCGTGTAAAGTAAAAACGGACAACTTATATGCAAGTAATTTCATTATACATTGATGATAGAAACCATGGATTTGCCATTTTGTATGTTAGCTTTTAGTACTCACATTGCATCCGAAAGCTATAGGCAAAATAAGATACAAACCTGCGAGTAGGCAATTAATTACTAATGACTTATATTAGTTAATGCAGGCTTGGTTATAATAACTGATGTAAATATGGGTTATTGTAATTGATAGAATAAATAACAGCCTGCAGCCTATAGCAGTAATTAGTTATAGATTTTAGAGTACATCTCGGTTAGTCCAAGTAGGTCTTATTACTTAAGATCGATGACTTATAAGAAATGATGAGCATTTTTCGGAAATATCATGTCTAATATGGCAAACTTTGATTTGAACTTTCAATACTTCAAATTAAAAAAAACTGCACTGCTACAACATGATATTTTTCAAAGAAAGACATTAACTCCATTGTTCACATTCATCTATTTCTCTGAGGAGATAATGTAGATTAGAGGTTTGAATATCGATGTGACAGGGACAATCGATAACCAGTACAAATCTTACCAATATTATTCTTGTCAATGCAAACACAAACACACTCCTTGCTCGTAAGAACCAGTTTCATCCTTTTTTAATGCAACTTCATAATCATAATGCCGTATTCAGGAACAAATCTCATTCATAAGTTTAACAAATTCGACAAGTTCAGGTCAGTGCAAAACGCTTAAACTTTTTTCCAGGGAAAGCTCACCGTGAACAAGTAATCTCAATCCATTTAAACTCCATTATTCCCTTCATTATACCATGGGGCCCAGTGGGTTTCATTCACAAATGCAGGAGCAACCCTAAGTGGCTTTTTCCTGGCTGGTTAATAACCCGCTGTCAAACATAGAGGCTGTACATCAGCCTATCGATAAATCAATTAACGTAAGAACTCACGTCCATCACTCCCTAATGGTGATTTTGTTCGAGGCGCAGTGTCCATACATCAAGCTCATTTAACAGCCTTAAAAAACATACTGATGGGCCACATTTAACTTGACGAATGAATGATGAGAGCAATTGAATGGTCGAGGATGTTCACCATTAACATCCTTGGTCACCCAGGAGTTTTGTGTCCCAATGCTCAACACAATATCAACCCTTCAACCGAGAACATCTTTACTGTAAATAAACTTAAATAATTTCTTTGTGACAAATATCATGACTTTTCATTTAATGATTGGTGAAATTTTATTAATATATTAAACTATTATGGATTGACAGACGTACGAACTGTTACCCTAAGGTGTTACATTCTTATGAGCGATACTGGTGGAATTGAAAGCTAACTAACAATGGTCATTAACATAGTATTCTACTATAAGCAAAGTAAAATGGCCCAAAATAGATGATATATCTTTCAAAATGTACTTGAAACAACATTTGAAAAACTAAAGGTCAGAGTCAAATATATTAACATAAATCAATACCTGTAACATTAACAGAATGGTAAGGTTCCATAGATCCTTTATCAATCCAGAAAGTGTGTAGTTCGTCATAGGTATCAAACAAAAATATAACCACGCTTCTATCTTTGATTTGCTTCTATGCCAGCAGCAGCGTTTGATGTAAACCTGGCGCCTTTGTACAGAATAATGGAGGATACTATGTTGTTGCTATGTCACCGAGTGATTGCACAATTTCTTATATCTTCATTCATCCTCATATAGACGTAATGGAATTTGGAGAATCATGTTATCTGTTCTTGCTAAAAAAATCAATGTTTATGATCCAATGACTTTGATGAATTGTCATAGCTAGACAAAAAAGTATTTGATGTGAAATGGAACCTTTAGTTGCAACTAAGCGAAACTGGACGAATTGAAACCAATCATTTTAAGTAATGCTTTGAGAAAACCAAGTCATGAGTCACTTGGAATAATTGTGATGTGTTGCGAATCAACTTAAGATAGTAACAGGATGGAATGGAGATTGCCCATATGAAATAAATTATATACAATTTATAGAGTAAAATTGTAAGTCACACTGTTTATTTTCTCATATCCCTTTTCTCATATCCCTTATATATAAAGTTATCTCAAATTGTGATTCCGAGATAATTGGTGTATCTTTTGTTGGTTTCTATTCTAACTGATAGTGACCTCTCGAGAAAAGATTTACATGATCAACACAAAACACATCTGTAAAGAAATATCTAAATCAACCAAATAAGTCACCTTGCTAAACAATTACAGCCTGTAGACTGTTAATCCTCAAGATAAAGGCTGAAACATGAACGATTACATCCTAGACACAAAATATATAACTGGAAAGTATAAACAACTGACATCTCGAGAAGTAAAAGTGATTACTTTTATATATACAAATAATTTTTAATATGGTTTTGATAGCATGAAAAATATCAACTGATAAGAAAAAAGTCATACGGAAACAAACCTTCCTGGAGGCATATCTTTAAATATATGTAAAAAAATGTATAGTTTTTACTTTCGATACTGAATGTTGAAAGCAAATTGTATCTAATTTCATTCTATTTTTCATTTTCTGTATTTCTGTACAATTGCTAAAGGTGGTATACAAATACCACTGTTTTGCCTGAATCTTCTCATCCTTGAACTAGCATAAAGATACCATTAAGTTGAAAAAATCTTTGAATGCAAGATGTATCAGCTATCCATCTGACCTCTGACATGAGAATGTTTTCATTTGATAATACAATTTAAACAAATTACAATGTAAGTGACATTATGTAACCGTCACACATATTCAATTCTGGTTGTCTGTCAAAAACACCATCATTGTTGTTCCCTCGGTTATTGGTTTATAAAAATCTTAGTGTATATTTGATAATCTGACTTGTTACGTTTGATACATTGACAGGGATCATAAAAATGATTTGACTAGAATATGTTAAAACCACATTTTACAAAGGTTTTATCAAATGTTTTTTGCTGAAAACAACAAATGACAACTCTTGCACTATCGTAAATCTCACATTTCACAGTGTTAAACACAAATCATGAACCTTCATTGATCTGAATTGTTCTTCAAAAAATGAAAACTCGGTCAATTTCAAGTTAAACTAGCCAAACATGTTCATTTAAAGAATGAACTTCAATTCTTGACAGAAGTAGGTGTCTATTTAGAAACCAAGATATTTTAAGGTTTTTGAAAAGATAAGTTTAGCAACTTGAGAAGTTTTTGCAATAAAACTGTCATGCAAGAGTATATACTTACGTTTTTTTAGTTTCATACATAACAAACGAATATGTTTTTCTTTATTTTCTGTTAACAAAAGTTTCATGGACAATGACAGTAAACAGTAATGATTTTACACACGTTGTGTTTGTTTAAGTTCATTTTGAATGGAATGTTGTGTTTTTCATTTTCATTGATTCAAGCAGGTTCATATGCAATGATTAATTTGAAGACACACCGCCTGGTCAAATTCGAAGCCTTTTGTTCATTTCTCAAAAACACCGCTGAACTTATAATCAATAAATGCCCTGAAATTATACTTTTTGCATTCCTTGATAATGCTTCAATGGAGTGTCAAAATCATCATTCAATATGCTGCAGTATGGTAATTGTCCTATTTTTCCACAGCTGTAACATTACTTACTTCCTTCCTTCACTTTTAGCTTGGGGCAGTTCATTCTTTTGACTTGTAGGATCCTGTCATGCAGAAGTATCATTTCAGCCCAATAAAGCACAAATTCTTCATCAGAGTGTTAAGAGTTTTTTCACCTTTTTCCTGTGTAATTTGCTGATTTTAAATTGAAATGTTTCTTACATTGTAACATTGCAATCTCCTAATTAGAAAATTTGTGTCCATGGGACACATATGCCCCAGCTAATAAAAAAGCTCTCAATGTTTCAACCATAGAATTTAAAAAGAGATGCACATCTTTATTTTAATTTAAGTTCAAACATCCATTAAAATGTAGAAAATTTAAAATTCCCAAAACATAATGTAAGATGCATACCTTTAGGATACCTATAAAGCATGTTTGTAAGAATAGCGCAGTCTATCCAGTACTTTTTGAGGAGAAGTTGATAAACAACACCCCCTATCACACTACTATGAGCTTTCACTTGCACAAAAATTCACCCAAGTTCAACATGTCAGAAATTTGAAAAAATTCCAAAATTTGAAAAACAAAATAAGAGATGCACACCCTTTTGATTCCTATAAGCCATGTGTACAATTTAAATTAAATCCATTGAACGGTTTTTGAGGAGAAGTGGATAACCAATACCCTGTATAGAGTGGTTACGTACGGAAAAAAATATTCAACTTGTTTTTATTGTTTTGTAAGTTATGTTATAACAATCGTCCACATGACTCGAAAGCATAAGCTTATGTACATTGACAGTGTCTCGAATGTGTTAACAGGATATTGATCACACTTTCTGTCACTTAGGACAACGAAAGAAAGCTTTGCTTATATATGCAATCAGTTTTTATTACACATCTTGTCATTATTTTGGTTTATTTGGTTTTTTAGTTTGTAATTAAAAGCCCTACGCTAGAAACGATATTATTGTGAATGAAAGTGTGAAGAAACAAACATTGTGTTTTAGAACTAGTAACCATTGCATACCAATTGACAACAGGTTAATCCGAAGTTGCTCAGAAATATGCATTTAATGTGTTTCCAGCCAGATTTGGAATGACTATCTTTTCGACATGAAACTGATTGAAGCGCTTATATGTTGTATAACAATTGTTTAATCTTGAGAATAAAAACTATTTCTACTGTCCATCAATTTCATAAAATAAGAAAATGATTTGTAAGTGTAATTTGATCATAATTTGTTGTAAGTAAATGCTTTATAAGCTGTTAGGCTTAATTCAGCAACAACTAAATGTACATTACAAAAACAACAACATTTACTACAGAAACAACTATAACTATTCACAAACGTACTGTATATCACATGATATCCTTCAATATTTTATTCATCAATCACAGGCTATACATGTTATAATTTTTGTACAAAAGTCTGAAATGTAATAAACTACATATTACGTTCATGTATTATAAGGATATCCATGTACAGTATGGATGAATGTAATATTAAAACAATTTTTGTTAAATTTTGTTAATTGCCTCTATCAAATTACATTGTGTACATTGTGAATTAATCAAGACAATAATTGTCGAGTTATAAATGAATGTTCTACAATTCTCAATAGAATCCTCAATGCAATTTACATTATGAAAATAAAACTCCTACTTGAAAACATAAAGAACTCTAAATAACTTAATGCACATATTCATGTAATTTACCCTTTTAAAAAAATTACAATAATGATATTGATGACAGGGTTCTGCAACCAATCTGGAAGCTTTATTATATTTTCTAAGTACATTCGCTAGGACCTACTTAATCTGCAGACTCTTGGAAGAAAGCTCCGATTCAGCCAAAAGAGCCTTACCTATCATCTCTATTATTCCTGATAAAGTCATCAAAGTCCCCTTCACCGATGACATTTCCTCCGATTACCTTGTAAAAGGTGCTATGAGTCGCTCAACTATTCTTGTACCTTCAGACTAACCTTTATTATCAATAACACACACTTCAGGATTGTTCAACACCATACGCAAAAGATCACGTAACAGTTGAATTTTCTTGATAGTATTGTATATATGTTACATAAAGAAAACTTAATGTTTAAAATAGCAAGGATAGCTGGAAGTACTTTTCAAACTTCATAGGGTCAACGTGAAAAAAGAAACACAATAAAAATACATTTTATGATTATTGAAAATATAAAAGCATTAAACTATTCGTGTATAATTGATACTCTATAATGAAATAATATTGATATCACAAAACGCAAGTTTGTGCAAAAGGCTACAATACCTTTATAGTGCAATTATTCAAATCATTGAAAATGCTGAAGCATGCCATTACAACAAAGCAATGAAGTTTGTTTCTTAATGATTTTGAAACAAATCTTAACATTTATTTGTTATTTTGCATCTGAATATTAATTTTAATTTAGAAATAATTCGGTCATTGATAAGAATACACTCTGGTTATGAAAGCATTAGTTCTTTTGTATTTGGAAAATATAGTGCGTAGGTAACGTCATGGTATTTCTTATCCTTGAAACTTGATCTTAATTGCATTTCCATGATAGCAACCAACGAACTGATTGATTGCTTTAGTCCATTTTAAAACTTGATCCACTCCTACCCATTCTGCTTGCAGGAAATGTTGACAAACCTGCCAGGGCATGTTGATTTAGTTTCCTTTAACGAGATGTGGACGCATGTTCACGCATTTACTGATCAAATTGTTTTTAACCAAACTCTCTTTGCGTGGCAAATTATTAACTTTGTTGACAATCTGTGTCTATTATTAACGTAAGGTATATCATAGCTTATGTATCATAGATATTTAGACTTATTGTGAGGAATAAGTGGTGGTTTCTTTAAAGTATATTAACTATTCTCTTTTCACAATGCTTCCGTTTTAATATTTCGACACTTCAGAAACCTGATAACTGTTTGTATGGTTAATTACTTTAAATAACTGTTTCAGAACAAATTCTCCGAAACCTTTGCATAGGAAATTATTAACTTTTTGACAATCTGTTTCTGTTATTAACTTGAGGAATATCATAGCTTTTGTACCATAGATATTTGGACTGATTCTCGTTTCACAATGCTTCTGTTTTAATATTTGGACACTTCAGAAACCTGATAACTGTTTGTATGGTAAATGACTTTAACTAAATGTTTCAGAACAAATTCTTCGAAACCTTTGCATGGGAAATTATTAACTTTTTGACAATCTGTTTCTGTTATTAACTTGAGGAATATCATAGCTTTTGTACCATAGATATTTGGAATGATTTTCAGGAATATGTGATGGTTTCTCTAAAAAAGATATATTACCTATTATGGTTTCACAATGCACATAACATTTGGAGAAGAAAATGCAATGTTTTGATAAACAATGATCCCATTAAACATAACTTTTCTGTGACACTGACAAGTACTTGAGTGTAAAGTAACTGGATAACTGGTATGCAGGTACATGTAATTTCATTATATGTTAGTGATAAAAACCATGGGTTGCCATTGTGTACCCTGATGGAATTAGGAACTAACAGACAGACAGACAGATATTCTATTTCAGTCTCACCTCACATAAAATACATGATCAAAATTGGTTGTAAAAATAACACGCGAGCAACCCTTTAAGGGTTAATAAAGACTATCATCAAAATGTAAATAAAAGCATATATGCATCCTAAGATATGATAAATATGATTTAGAAAAAATATAAATCATCGAATAATAATTTTTTTACAAATAATTTATCTATATAAGATATCCTTTCTTCTTTGCAATATAAGAAAACAGGTTTTGGCGGTGGTGGTGTGTGTCGGTGGTGTGGGATTGTCGCCGCTTTCAAGTGAGTGAGTGAGTGAGTTATTGTTTAGCGCCGCTTGGGCAATATTACAGCCATTAGCGGCGCCGCTTTCAAGAGTATTGCACTTATATCGCGGCTGCTAGTATTATTGCAGGGATAACGTAACACCATTGTGGCTATGCATCGGCTGGAACTACACTCATGGGTGGTACTGTAAAATTCAGTGTAGCATTGCACCCAGACCTGACTGCGTGTAGAACAGTTCTCTACTGCAGACAAAGTTGCCTAGCCCCTGGCGGGATTCGAACCACGGACCTCCTGATCCGAAGCCGAACGCGCTAACCACTGCGCTATCCCGCCCCGGTTTTGGCGGTAAAATACACATTTGTGTTTAAAAAGTATAATACATTTGTCCTTGTCACATAGATCTAAGAGGTTGGGATAGCTTATACAGACATTGTTATACAAACTCTCATGCAAATCATCATACACATGTAAAAAACATGTCTCTCGTCCTCAACACTCTCACTACAGTTACAATATACTGTCATTCACATTCTTATTTGTATATCTGCCAGTTTCCAAATTCAAAGCAGCAGTACCTGATCTGAATTTGGAAAAAGCAGAGCGGTATAAACGGGGCATATTCATGCTCACATAACATTCACAGCCATACACATCCTTACGTTTGTAGTTTATTTCCTCCCCTTCTACTGATTGGCTTACATCATAACATGTTATCCTGAAGCCACAGGGCAAAATCAAATTAAAACCTGTGAGTAGACGATAATTTACTAATGCCTTAAATAAGTTATTGCAGGCATAGTATAATACCTCAGGTATATATAGGTATTGTATTTGGAAAAAACCACAGCCTGCAGCTTATCTCAGTAATTAGTTATAGATTTTACTTTACGGTTAGTCAAACTAGGTTATATTTCTTAAGATCGATGTCTTATAAGACATGATATGTAGTTTTTGGAAACAAAAATTTCAATATGGCGAATTTTGCAAATAACTTTCAAATGAATTGTTTAAATATATAAAAGGCACACACTACAACAGGGTGTTTAGCAAAGGACTTCCACATTTACCGCATGTTCAGATTTATATATTTCTTATATATTTCATGTAGATATGATTCTGGTAATCAATAATCAGAAGAGATCAAACCATTCTTATAAATACAGACCCATACTGACTCTTTGCTCGTAAGAACTTCATAATTGTAATGTTTTATTCAGAAACAAATCTAAACCTTCTTAAGTTCGGCAAATTTTCAGTACAAAACGATTAAACCTTTTTTTGTAGGGAAAGGTCACCGTGAACAAGTAATCTCAATCCATTTAAAAGTCAGATTACAGAGAAAAATTAGCAAGACAACATTTCTTGTTCTTTTCTTCAAGTGTAATCGATTTTCCTCATAATGTTAGATAAAACTAGCTCTCAACCCAACCACTGTGTAAAAATTGAATTACCTGACATAAAATTTTTAACAGGCGTAATTAAATTTGATTAAACCAACATTATATGTGTAACTGCCTGAACTGGCATTACTCCATGATTTAATTTCATTATACCGCATGGCCCTATGGGTTTCATTTACAAATGCAGATGCAACCCTAAGTGGTTTCTTCCTGGTCGGTTAATACCATGCTGTCAAACAGAAAGGTTGCACTTCTGGCTATCGATAAATGAATTAAGATAAGAAGGCCAGTCCATCACTCCCTAATGGTGATTATGTTCGGGGCACTCTGTCGATATGTCAAGCTCCTCTTAAAACTTTCACCAGACAAAAAGCTATTGATGGGCCACATTTGGCTTGATCAGTGAGCAATCAAATAATCTTTGGTATATGGGATCATCATTTTCGGCCACTAAGGAGCTTTATGGACGTACCAAATCGCTTTATAAACTAAGTGAATTTCATTCAGGAATATTTGTACGGTAATAAATTGTTTCATAGTAACAAATATGATATTGTTTCATAAATTGTGGAAATATTAAAATGAAACTCTAGAAAAAGTTAGTAAGTTCTTCTCCAAAAACATAATTACAGACTGACAAACTGACTAATAAGGGTCCCAGGGGCCACGCCCTAAAAACCTTTTTTCATCTTCTACTCCAGAACCATGAGGCCTAGAAAGCTGAAACTTTGTATACAGACTTCTTCAATAGTGAGGATTTTAAATTGTAGCTTTGGTGGCCCTGTGACCCCTAATAAGGGCCACAAGGGCCACGCCCTAAAAACCTATTTTCATCTTCTTCTCCAGAACCATAAGGCCTAGGCCCCTAAAAAAGGCAACAGGAACGTCCTTCAAATCTATTTTCATCTTCTTCTCCTGAATTAAAAGGCCTAGAAAACTGAAACTTGTCGCCTATATACTTAATTTTATGATTGGTGACCCTGTGGCCTCTACAAAGGGGGAATCACATTGGCCACACTCTACAGCATAATTGATTATGAAGCCTGATGAGCTACAGAGCCAATGGCTCTATTTCTCAAAAAGTAAATTAATATCTGAGACAACTGTACGCCATAGACAAAAATGAAGGGAATAATAGATATATCTAAATCTGAAAATGTGAGCATTTTACTCAAAGGTATTTTCGTCACAGCTAGCACATGTAGTCACAACATAATGACAATGTTTCGTCCTAAAATCGTGAGTTATGCTAATGCAAAACTGTCTTTATATGTCACTAGGAATATGTAACGTTGATGCCAATGCCTTCAAGTGATTATCATACGTATTCTCATGCCAAATTATTTCTTCATTTTGAACATCATGAAATGTGCAGCATTTTGTAACCTGTTCTCACTAAAATGAAACAATGTTACATAATCAATCTCTTAAACATATTGTCAGACCTAGACAAGAAAAAGAATAGAACCTTTAGTTGCAACACAATGTAGATGGGGGATATTGAAACTAATCATATTTTGTAATACTTTGAGATAACCAAGTAATGAGTCACTGGAAGGAATTTGAACATGTTGCGAAACAGCCTATGCTATTTACAGGACGAAATGGAGATTGCTAGTATCAAATAAATTACATTAATGTTATTTCCCAGACTGAAACTGTATAGCTCACCTTTTTATATTCACACATCCGTTATTAGTTTAATACAAATTTATAAAATTATCAAGAATTGTAATGCTTATAATAATTATTTCTTTTTTGTGTTATCGTTTTTGTATCTTTATATGTATAAAAAAGATAACATCAAGAATGGTATGAAAAATAATGGACTCTGAACATCTTAGGTATTTTATCATTTCCTGTAGCTCATCTTTAACAATACTGACCACTAGAGGCTTGATTTAGAATTATAAACACAAACCACTATCGTAAATAAATATCTCGATCAATAAGATTCGTCATTTTGCGATGAAACTTTAGTCTACTCACTGATTATCCTTCAGAGAAAGCAAATAATTTACAATTTCGTCTGAGATATTTTTACGAAATATTTCACTTATGTCTCTCAGTACTATTATTTAAAATGATTGTCTAAATAAAATAAATTATAGTTGAAAATTAGTTTTTACATCATGGAGGGACGTTTGTATAAAATCCCGAAAGTGGTTTCCTTTTTCATTTAAACATGAGTCATGTACATTGAAATAAATAGAAATAAATAGTTTTTGTAGCAATGCAGCTCCATTTGGGTACATGATTTAATCACTATGAAGTTGATTTGATTTATGTCATTTCATTTTACGTTATTGTCGGTTATATTAGACAGGTTACAAGTACAATTATTTTGTCCAAGTAGTTAGAAGTGAAATTAATTTAGTGAAGTTAATATCGAGGTCACCATCTCAGACCACTTTAATGGCCAAACTTTTTCACGTTGATTAAAGTTGAAGCACTAAATGTCACAGTTGCCTGAAAATATCCAATAAATGAAGGTTTTAATTTTCGGCAGTTGTAAAACCTTAAAAAGAAAGATAGAGGCTTCAGGAAACGCATACAAAATCTGCTCTTTCTATTTTGCTGCAAACATGATATTGCAACATGAACAAAACATTGTTTTCTATATTAGAATTAAATGCAATTGACCTTATTTACAGAATTTAATTAATCTCGTTATTCTTTGAATTATAAAGTTTTTTGTTTAAGATTTTAAGCTTTCATTCCACATAAATCAAGATAAGTAATAATGAGTGTTAATCTAATCCGTCAACCCATTTGTGTTCATCCATTAATGTTCTGTTCGATGACAACATATACTTTCCAAATTATAACATGTTACAACAGGCCAATTACAATCAATATGTACGATGATATGTATTTTCATATAGGATTCATCAGGGCGAAAACGTAAGGTCTTCCCTTATATGATGATGTGATATGTGTAGTTATATTGCAAAAGGGTCAGATCTCAATTATCATGCCATCATAAGATGTGATTCCTAAATTTGCCATTCTTTGTATTTTTCATGTAAACATAAACTAGTTAATATAAAGTCACTACTTTTTCCTTGTTGAAAACGAAAGTGTGCTTAACTGTTTGATAAATGCCCTGATTTGTTCTATATGTCTTATCAATATGTTATAGTTTTATACATAACTCTTAACAAAATAGCACAACTTATATCTTGGCCTGTATTCACAAGAAAACATAAACCCATTACCATAATGTTTCTAATAATCAAGTTTTAGAAACTCTTTCTATGCTGTTCAACTTCAGCATTTAGCTGCCCTATCCTTTTTGAGCACAAACAATCAATATTATTCCAGATGATTTATCACTGTCTTCTCAAATTAACACCTGTCATCTCTATAGAGCTTCTTGAGTAGTCACAAAATCATTTAAATCGCTCCATGGAAAGATCAACATTGGATGTTGAACACAAGACGTTAATGCCTAGTTCAATAACGAAATAAAAGCTGCTTAATTCACTCCATCCATGACAAACATGATCATCAACAACTAATGCAATTTCGACTAATGTTATTGCAAATATTTTCATTGTTCACATATTTTAACGGTTATGGTCTAAAAAACATTCAGTTATTATATTATTTCTTTTTGTGGGGACATTTACAGAAAATGATTTACTCTTTACTTTGATCGTAAGATCATGCTACCACTATAAATTCATGCTTTACAGTTATGTTTACATGTATGTGTTGTTATTTCAACTAAGGTAAACATCAATTTTCATACTCAAATATAGATTCCTTGCTATTGACAACAAAGTTGGATGAATACATACAGAAGATAAACCAAAGCGTAAGGAAACGCGTTCATCCTCTTACTGCCCAATATACACCAAGACAAAGCTCTTAAAAATAGAGATTTAAGACATAAATACAAACAATGATTGTGTGCATTCATTATATTGAAGATATTTAGTTTTTACAAATAGCAACAACCTCTTTGATACTTTCATAAATGTCTGAACCCATTGATTGTTCCTTATCTAACCTACTTAAAGCTGTACTGAGTATTGTTGTGCGACGACTGGCAAAACATATATTTTCACAAAAGAGGAGGGGTTTCATCCCTTTTATTGAAAATATAGTACATTGTTATAATTGTAAGTAAGAGATGTCCTTTGAGAAAAGATCTCGATTACACTGACAGAAGGCGAATATAAAGTGGACAGACAATGATAGTGTGCAAATGATTACATTATGCGTTGATGATGGAAACCATGGATTTACCATTTTGTATGATACGTTATTCTTAAGCTTTAGTCAAAATCAGATGAAAACCTGTGAGTAGACGTTAGATTACTAGTGATCTTTATTAGTTAATGCAGGCATTATAATATACCTGAGGTAAATATAGGTAATTGTAATCAACAGAATAACAGCCTGCAACCTACAGCAGAAATTAGTTTTAGATTTTTAAATACATTAAGGTTAGTCCAACTAGGTTCAAACAAAAGCTTAGAATTTTCAGATTGATGTTATATAAGAAATGATACGCAGTTTTCAGGAGGAAATATCATATTCTATTTGATGATTTTTATGAACTTTCAAATTAATTTCTCAAATAAAAAGAAAAACACATTATACAGCGGACTTCATTGGATTTCATTGTTTAACTTCAAACATATTCTTAGGATATTATGTAGATTATGGGTATAAATATTCAATGCAATCTATGTGAAAGTGAAAATTGCTTGCCAATACCAATCTTACCATTCTTACCAATACACACCATAAACTTACTCGCTGCTTGTGTGAACCAGTGTGATTCTTTGCCAAGACATTCTTAAATTGCCATTCAGAAACTTTAATCTCAATCATATGGCAAATCTTCAGTACAAAACAATAAAACCTTTTTGAAGGGAAAGGTCACTGTGACCAAGTAATCTAAATCCATTTTGTAACAACTTTAATGAACGTTAACATTTCTTGTGCTTTTTCTCAAATGCGATTTATGTATCATAATATCAGATGTAGCAAGTTCTCAACTTAACCAATTGATTTAAGAACGAAATTTACGGACATCAAATTTGCAGCGAACAGGCGTAATTAAATTTGAGTGAGTGTAGATTAAACTAACATTATATGTATAACTGCCTGAACTGGCATCACTCCATGATTTCACTTCATTATATATACCGCTTCATTCATACATGCAGATGCAACCCTAAGTGGTTTCTTCCTGGTCAGTTAATAACACCCTGTCAAACAGAAAGGTTGCACTTCTGGCTATCGATAAATGAATCAATGTAAGAGCCCCAGTCCATCTCTCCCTAATGGTGATTATGTTCAAGGTGCTCTGTCAATACATCAAGCTCCCCTTAAAAACCTCCACTAACCAAAAGACTACTGATGGGCCATATTTGGCTTGACTAGTGAGGAATTAATGATCTTTTTTGTATTACATGATCTGGAGGTTTATGGACCCGAATCACTATATCAACCAAGTGAATGTCATTTAGGGATATCTAAACTGTAAAACATTGTTTCATTGTGACATAATAATAATGTTTCACAACATGTGGAAATATCAAAATGAACCTCATCACAAGATTGGTAAGTTCTTTTCCTGTAACATTATGATTACAGATAGACAAATTGACGGACCATTCCGCGTACAAGAGGGTAGACATAATTGGCTACCACTATACTCTGAGTTGTTAAATACTCCCAAACCATACTAGTCTATATTAAAAGAACAGAGCAATGGTAATGAACATAGTACATGTATTTGCATAATAAAATGTCAAGAATGAATTTAAAAAATGTAAATGAATATTCGAGGCAACTTAGATTCTCGACATAAATGGAGTGTTGAATAACTATCTTAAGATTTGTCAATGTTTGCAGTTTACTGGAAGCTAATATCGTCAAACCATTTTAGTTGTATTGTTAAAACCAAGCCACGGAAATGTATCTGCTTTGAAATAGAACCTTTAGTTGCAACTCAACGTAGCTGGGGGATATCAAAACCAATCATATGGCTTAAAAGCAAGCAATGAGTCATAAGGAGGAATTTCGATATGTTGCGAAACAACCTATGCTATTTACAGGAAGAAATTGAGATTGCCGGTATCAAATTAATTACATAAATGATATTTCCCAGATTGAAATTGTATATCACACGTTTTATATTCACACATCCGTTATAAGTTTAATACAAATTTATAAAATTATATATATTTTTCTATCCCGTTCATCTTCAGCATTTAGCCACCGTTGCCTTCTTGCAACTTAACTTAGCTGGGGGATATCAACCAATCATATGTCCTAATACTTTGAAAAAAAAGTAATGTGTCACTAGGATGGAATCTGAATATGTTGCGAAACATCATTTGCTATTTACAGATTGCTGGTATTGAATATATTACATAAATGTAATATGCCAGACTGAAATTGTATATCGCAGTGTTTATTTTCGCACATCAGTTATAAGTTTAATACGAATTTATCAAATTATTTTAAAAAATTGATTGTGAAGTTTTTGTTTAATTTCGTATTTTACTTCTATAACTATATAAAAAGATAACACCAAGAACGTTATAATTGAAGAATGAATAGTCATCCACTTATGTCTTTTGTCATTTTCTGTAGCACATCTTTAACAATACTGACCAACCGAGGCTAGATTTATCAACAGTGATCAATATGGTAAAAATTGAAATGCTCATCAAGCTTTTACAATTTAATCTGTAGATCGTTCACCTTTGAGAAAGGGGCAGAAAATTTTACATCTCAGACAATATTTACCTTATGGATTTTTATGGCTTCAATAAAAGTATTTGCAAATGATTGCTTACATCTATTTAAATAAAAATAATTTTAGAGGTTGCGACTATGGTTTTGATATCAATTAAGAAAGATTTTGGAGAATCTAGAAATTTTCATATGAACAAGATAAAATAGTAAAGAAAGTTTCATAAAGAAACGCACCTTTTTGCAATCTATGATACAATTAAGTTAATTTGGTAAATGTTATTTGAAGTTGCTTCATGTATGTACAAAAAGACAAGTTCTAATTCTGATTTTGTTTTAGTAGGTACAAGTGAAAATCAACTTAATAAGTTCACGGCCAGGTCGCCATCTATGAAAACCGTAAAAGCCTAACTACTTTACGCTTATTAAGTTGAAGCACTCAATGTCACTTTGGCGTGAAGAAATCAATCACATGAAGCTCTACATTTTCACTAGTTGTCAAACCGTAAGAAAACAATAATCAATCGAAAGAGACTTGCTGCAATTGACAGTAAACATATCTAATTGCAACACATACTAAATATTGTTTAAGGGGCAGTAGCACGTGTTTAGGGGGAATATAAGGTGATGTCATGGAAATGAAAATAAATGGTTCCAGTTGAAAGACAATGTATTTAAACTAAATGAAGCAGTTATAATTTGAATACATAACTTAAAGTTCAGCCATATGATTCCTTTTTCTTACAAAAATGAATTAAAGGTGTTCACAGAAAATGGCCGCCAATGGATTTTATGTGAATCCTCATATTTTGTCCTCTGACTATGGGTGATCGGCTTGTGTAATGAGATTGTTGACACTGTCAATATAATACATTTAGCATTTACTTACAATTATAAGTGAAATATTTAAAATTTATAATTATCAAAAAACGTGCTACTGCCCCTTTAAGATAATTATCAATTTGTTGATTGTGCCTTTTGTCGTTTTTATTTGAATAAATAGTGTTGTTATCTACCTACATGTAAATAACAGAAACAATTACATTTATTAAGCTAAATTTCATAAAAAAAATTCTGATATAGTAAGGTTTTTTATTAAAGCTATTTCAATAATATCTTCAGGCTTGAAAAGCAAACATTCAGCTTAATCCTTCTAAAAAGACGTTTTCATGGACAATTGCGTGGTTGTTGTGTTGAACCATAAATATGCTTGTATGGATGTAAAATAAACATTTATTCTGATGTAAATTATTTCCATCCGTATTAAGATTCTAGTCAGCATCTTTCAAACAAGCAGACGGACGAAAAATATACTTGTGATTCCTTGATACTTAAATTTGCATCAAATATTGAATGGGCCGATGAGGGTCAAGGAACACATTTGAGTGGTCATTGTTTTTAAAAATAAGGGACAAATATTTGAAGCTTAAATATCACCTAAAATGGCCAAGAGGATATAAACGACATGCTTTGGCGCAAACAATGAATAGTTTTGAGTTAATCTTATGTTACATTTCATATAATTTATGTACTATTCAATGTCAATGTTGTCATTTCTATAAGATATATATTAACTTGCAAAGCAATCAAAGTTTAGTTTAGATCGTTTACATTCTTCTTAAATAATGAAGAATAGCATTGAATGGTGTTGTTAGATTGTAAAAGGTACAGAATATTTGAGTGAGTGAGTGAGTTAGTTATTGTTTTACGCCGCTTGGGCAATATTTCAGCTATAAGCGGCGTGAACTTTAATAAGATGAAAATAATTGCAAAAGAAAATGAATGAAACAGCATGAAGGCTGTAAATAAATCAGAATTGCATGCAGGGAATTGGATTATATTTTCTAAACTTAAGACTTGCATGTTAAGAAAAGCTTTTGCTGGTAATTGTTGTACTTTTTACCAGTCTATCACACAGCTGTAGAAAAATACTGTTTTGAACACAAAAAAAAAAAACAGACACATTTAATTAACCAAATCGACAAAAAAGTTCTACTAAATAGTCCTTATTTTTATGATGGGTACGTATGGGTTCCGCTGACTGCAATAGTTAAGTTAACCAGACCTAATGATCTTATGACACGCTAATGGCCAACACAAGGGTTGTTTTGTTGTGGCCCTCTGATAATTTACAATGAACTGAGTGTCTATCTTTATGCACGCTTATAAGAACAACAACATAGACATGCAAATTTATTGGTATTCTACACACTTTGATGCTGTTAATGATTGTGACAGCGTGTATCTAATTCTCATGATAGTTCTCTGCGGCTTATCTAAAGAGGGAAATGTCGTAAATGCATTCAATCAAGATTCGTTACAAGATATACTACATCATTCCTTTTGAGAGGAAACTGGTCGGTTACCATCAAGGAAATGCAAGTGTATTAGTATGCTATGTTATCTGGATGGAGCATAATGATTCATCTATTTTCGATTATGTCTATCAGCTTGTATCTAATTAGAAGATAAATAGTTGCGTTTGTAAAATTTCCGGGATTCATTGTTATTCAACGCCCGCAAATTTAGTTTTAAACCGACGGCGTTAGCTGGAGGTTTTAAACGCTTAAATTTGCGGGTGTTGAATAACAATGAATCCCGGAAATTTTACAAACGCAACTATTTATCGATATTGTAACATGACCGTTAGTTATAAGCTTTTCAAGAGCGAACTCGATTTTTGCGTAGGGAACTCCGAGTTGAAAGGATCTAACGACTGATCCATTATTGTTATAGGTGTTCGCAGCTATAAAGAAGAAGGAATTCCCAGTGTTATAGACATTAAAATAGTGTTCTTATATTGCAAACCAGTTGAACTTATAACGATGAGATCTTATCGTTTTCGCTGTGAAATTTAGGAGAGGGAAACAGTTATATAATTCATAAACCAACAGGAACAAACCCGACTGAACAAATATCTTAAACTCGCCCAGACCATTGTGATGTTGACGCGATCATTATGACGTCATAACCGTTGGCCTTTGTGACGTCGTGCCATGGGAACGGCATTCGAAAGAAACCGGCCGCATGGCACAAGGCGGCAAATTAGGAGAAACTTAGCCAAGTTTCGTTACATAAAACCAAAGCAAATAGAAAAGGATTTTTGGCATCTACAGGAATGCGCAAGTTAGAAAATGACAACAACAATAGTAAAATGTGAATCGGGCACGAATATTGGGAGAATCAAAACATTTTAATGTTGAGGCGGACCGAATTATGTATCCTTTCGCGGTGATTCGCCTCAGCCAATTTGCGGGTGTTCATTGCCATTTAACACTGGGAAATCCTTCAAATCAACCAATCAGAAACGAGTATTTCCCGAAGTCATGTTACAATCAACAATGAACACAAGAAAATGTAAAGTTATAAAGCATGCTACATGAAGTTGAACATTCGTTTGTTTTCAAACACGTAGGTATATTTTATACCGCAGACGTCTATGGTAAGTCAGGATTTACTTAGATGCATCAGGGTATTTCTATCTGAAGAACACCTACAATACCCAGAAACACATTTGGCAAAACTGTCGTAGGTAAATCAAGCTCTCAATATTAAAAATACATAGTACCTTTTAAGTAAAAATTGATAGTGTAATCGAAATAGATGCATGCATACGCGACCAGAACTTTGTTTCTTAGAGTTCTATGAGCCCTAAGAGTGATATCAACAATGCATGAACAATGGTTTATGTCGATCTTGGTGGTGATAAATGTTTGTGTTTTTTTAAAGCTTTACCGCTGCAACCAATGATAATGTTGTTGCTCTTGCACACAATATCCCTGATGATTTAACAACTTGTTGCACTCATACTCCAGAGGGACATATCAGTGATCTCTTCGGTCCTCTGAAAGGACAAAGAACTAAAAAGGCACAACTGTAGACAGAAAAATACACAACAAAATATATGAGACAGTGTGTCCCTTTGATATTACCTGATAATAATCTCTCTTTGTTCTCTTTGTGTGGCCTGCAGAAGGAACAGATTTTCAAGAAAACGAAACTTCACCATTTTTTAAGTAAAATAAATGTACTGGTGACAACGTAAGAATGAATAATTTGTCAACTATCAGGTGTTCCCAGGCCTAGTAAAAATTACGATATTGAAAATTAAATAAAATGAGAAACAGACAATATATAATAAATATATTTATCATATACTTGCTTATGAATACAGAGATTTTGAATGTACGATACACCCTTCGTCAAGCACCCTGTATCATCCCGCAGGGCAGATAACCTGTATCAGCCTGTCGTCAAGGGTAAAAACCTGTATCAGCCTTCAGGGCAGATAACCTGTATCAGCCCGTCGTCAAGGGTAAAAACCTGTATCAGCCCGTCGTCAAGGGTCTTGAACCTGGAACCCTAAGCAACGAACGCAAAAAATAGATCGAAGTCGCGAGGTATTTAGAGTTGTCTCCCTTTGTACAGCTGACGTTTGAACGTAGCCGACATCGCGAAGAAAACGCTGCAGTCACTTATGGGTAGGATTTGTCAGTTTGATACAAGTTTGGAAATTCAACCATAGAGAAAATGAACTCAAAACTCGCAAGAGGCGTAGGCTCGGGAGCTCAATATTTATCGGTATGTTTTCGTATACGTTAAGCCAAACGGATAAAATCAGCAACATGTTAATGTTATGAATAAAAGTTTTAAAAGGTTACAATTATTTTTGTTGTTTGTTTGGTAAGTATATGAATATGATAAAAATAGTATGAAAAGGGTATTTTCAAATCACATTCGGTATCAGCCCTCGACCAATCAAGCTAAAGCTTTCGGGCTGATATTTGGGTCTCGGGCTGATACAGAATGTGATATGAAAATACCCATATAATACTATCTATGTATCATATCGTTCATAAACCCTTATCCTTGTTCTTCAGGTCAGTGTTCTGCTTCATCTTTGGAAAGAAAAATCATAAAAATTTAAAGATTTGGGATGTTCACATTAAGTCATATTTTAACAAAATCCTTGTGTTATAACATATTTTAGCAAATGAATTTAAATATATTACTTTTGCCATGACAAGATTTCAATAAAAATGTATATATTCATCGATGATTTATTTTTGAACAAGCATAAACATTTATCACAGCAACAAATTTATGATATAAGAAACTTGAATTGCATGTCCAACCATCAGATTGTGTATTGTCCCTTTAAAAAGTCATATGAACTTTTGAAACTCACAGTAGACAGTTTTTAGTTAAATACGTTATCACAGATAATAGGCATTCCCGCTATATCTTTAAAACTAGTAATTTTTGTGTCTGCAGCGGAAGTGAGATGTAAAAGCCTTGCAGTAAAATTATTCCTCTTCATGTCTTAGTTTGTATACTATCACAAAGGAGCATACAGTTTTGCATTGCCCTCATATGGGTCTAAGACCAGTGTTATTCGCATCTCAATGTTGAAATTAAAATCTGACGAACACAATATATATAATAGGGCGCTGCGGAAAATCACTGGACCTCACATTTTATACATAATGTTGAAATTAATATCCTCGCTTCGTCAGCTGTGTGCAAATTTGAACCTTAATACCAGTAAAATGAAAGTCTTAGAATGGCATGTACAATGAGAATGAGGATCTAATAACACGAATATTTACAAGATAATGACTTCTTTATTATAATAAAATCATAACACTAATAGCTTGGTCTGATAGATTATAAACGTATTTTAAAGGGTATATCTTAACTACCAACTCTAAGAACTCTCCAACTAGTTATAGGACATCAACTGAGTTGACAACAATGAGTTATTGGAGTCTAGACCGTCATCCATCATATTGTAATGTTGCCTTTCATTGTTGCTAAATGTTTCATTGTAGGATTGTTAGAGATAGAGGTTTATGATTATGCCAATCTTCTATTAAGTTACCAGATAATGTAGAAATATTCATATTCTCGCCCTGTCGTCTGTTTGCCAATTTGTATCTTTATACCAGTAAAGTTCAAGTCTTGGAAGGGCATTTAGAATGAGAACTGATCAAAGTACAAGGAATATGTACAGGATAACAACTTATTTATTATCATAAAATCATAGGTTTGGAGTATATTCTTATTTTCTCATTCGGTTGGATGTTTATTAAGTGAAGAAAAACTAATTTCATCCCAAACAATGTCAAACTTGAGTCTTGAAAATATCACAAATAAGCAAAATCTCAATCCCAGTTTAAAGGAATGTTCGAAATTCTTTCCAACAACTGTGGACAGTTTTAATGCAATAATTGATGTTCCTATCACTCTTATTCATTCGAGAGAATGCAAAATCCTTAAATTGAATAGTACAAATATATTGCAATGCGTATTGCAATGCAATTTTAGAGAAATGATATGCATGGAACCAATACTAAAACCTAACTATTAGGAACATGAAAACGCTGATAGTCGATAAAGTTATGGTCAACAAGACAAAGGTTAAATGTTTCTTGGAAAGGTAGCACATGATGTTAGTAGAATAACCTTATCCCAGTATTCTGTGTCATCTGTTGATCTCCTGATTAAGAATCAAGGCACAAGCGATCCTAATAACATTTTGTGATTGAACCCTCGGGCTGAAGATTGTTAAATGTGGTAGAAAATGACAACACCCACGGATGAATTGCCAGAGAAATTGTCAAAATACAGACTACATATCCTCATGGTTTGAAAAATGAAAGTTCACTAGACCCATGCATCTCAAAGTGATACATATGACTATTAAGGTTGCTATGGCTAATTATAAAAATTATGTGAGAATATACAAATTTTGATTGTTTTCAAAAATATAACAAATTTATTTTGGTTTGAATAAACGTCCATTGAATAAAACTAATATCCCTTTGAGGCGACGACAAACCAGGGGATAGTGTCTGGTTTCTGTAAAATGTAACAAGAAGATTGACAACAATCAAATATTTGTTTCCTTGATAATTAGATGAAGGTGTAGGTTTGGTCTAGACATAATGAGATCATATTTATTACCTTAAGAAGACCCTAAAAGTTTGAATTGAATATTAAGCTTAAGCCACTGAATATGATAATATAAATGTCATCTTGAGCAGTTGAACATGAAAAACTAACATGGAAAAAAAACTATAGAAAAAACTATTGGTTAGATTCTTTTAATGTTTTAATCCTTAAACATTAAAGAAGATTATCAGTTGTACTCACTTGTAGACACAAAATATATCTTTTTTCTTGTATAAATATTTTCAGAGCGTTGTCTGTCAGCATTCAACAGATAGCGTATAGTAAATGTCTACTGCCACTTACTAATTTGAAGAAATTCATCATCAAGTCAGTAAAGTAACCTTGAACTGCATCTGTCTCATATGTGCAAGTTTATTAGATTTCAAATGATTAACAAATTGTCAACAATTCTATCACGTTTGACATTAAGATAGAACAAAAGTGTGAAAAGTATGATGAGGCGGTCAACTTTGCCTAGGTGGATGTTATTGGGCAAATGACAACAGTGTTGGAGGTGAGAATGATAGATGAGTTATTGTATGAGTCATTGTCAACCTTCGAAACCAGAGATGACTGCTTCCGATTGCTTTTCAGTACAAAGGGATTATTAGATAAGCATATTAGTTCAACAATTTAAAACCTGGTAAACTCTATTGTAGAGGGTGTAATCATATATTCACAAACTAATCGTCAACACAATGAACTTGAATAAAGTGCCGGAATAAAAAATGAGGTGGTTTATATCTTTAATACTTGCCAATTTCAATGTTCATTTATTTCTTGACCCTAGGTGTATCTACAGGTAGGAAAATAACTTTTAAAGGCGCTGACGTTCACAAATAGTTTGTCCAAATGAATGAAGATAATGAAGATACTGTAACACCACAGACAACCAGATAACTATGAGTTGGAGGCAGGATGAGTTCACGTCAATGTTCCTGTAGCAAATGACAGAAGCTTTCAACGATCTATACTAGAATATTACTGGCATGCAAAGGTTAAAATATTATTTTTTGTATCAATATTTTTATTTCTGTATGCTCCCTCGGGAGTCGAGATGGTAAAAGAAGTGTCATGAAGATTGATATCCAATGATCGAAGGAAAGCTAAAGCGCCTTTGAGCAGCGCTCTCTGAGCTGGATATTGGCGCTATACAAATACTTAGTTATATTATATATATTATATATCTCAAAACACTTTTTGAAAATATCAAATACGTTTTAATGTTTAATTTTGACAAAATGTGTTTTGAGATATGTATAACATATTCATCCAAAGTATTGTCTGGAATATTCAGTTTGGACATGGTGGCAGCTATATGAACCATATGAACATTAAAACAAAGTAGTTCAGCAGTTGTACATGTACTAATAAATGTAGAAAACTGATGGCAACTACAGTATTAACACACTGATTCAAACAGCGAATTAACTCTTATTCTGGAGGAGCCCGTCACTTTCATTGTAGGACATCAAATAACTTTGATGCCTTTGATAATATAAGTTCATGTTTTATCATATATTTTTCTACCAAAAAAATGAAAGAGAATAACTGATGACAAACCGAATTTAGATATAAATAAAAAGATAATTTTCTTAAAGAATTATATTGAAAACTGATTATAGCAGGCCAAGTCATTTGTGAATAATATAAAATGTAATTGAGAGTCATGTGAAGCCTTTCCAGAGATAATTCTGATTAATACCTCTTTTTAAACTTTCTCATATAAATTCCACTGTGATGTATAACATTTGAGTCGTAGGACACATTGCTGATTCAGATAAAATCTCAAGTTACATAGAACTCGCCCTTAGTATAGCTTTCGTAACTATCACTTGAAAGGGTTAACAGTATTTAACACTACATTTTAAGTTTTTAAAGGAGAGGAACAGAGCCTTTTTTTCATATAAGCTACACACCCATTTAAATGTTAAATGAGATTTTGGCATGAAATAAGAGTTTTGGATGAAACAATGAATGAATAAATAAGACGACAATGTAAAATATGCGCAAAGATTTCTTATACCATAACTTCAAAACGACTTTGATGTCTTTAACATTTAATCATATAATTCCTTCCTCGTGATTAAGTCGCTACTCCAAAGAAGTTGAACATAGCCGTTGGCAAGTTATTGGTGGAAGACACAGAAAGCAAAGGTTTCTTCTATAGGCCTCTGATGATTTGTAAAATATAGTTAAAAGGTGAGATTTAATATCAGTCGTTGTCGAATATCATCATATCCTCCTAAAAGTCATAATGGTAAGTTATACATAAATTCTTAGTTCAATTGATAAACTTATAATAAAAAAAATTCAAATTTTCAGGAATACTTGTCTAAAAGGAATTACATCATCATCTACCGACTCTTTCACTTCCTTATGTATCAAACACATTGGCTTAAATAGGATTTCTTCTTTAAAAATATTCAGGTTTGAAACAATATGGTATGTAATACATTTTATTTTAAAAATTCAGTGATTTTAACATCACTTATTGAAGTTTACATAACCTTAACATTAACACCAGTATCAAATTCTTAACATCATATCTCGTTTCGGATACTTTCGATAACATTATAAACTAACTTTGTTCATCAGACGAAAAAGGTTATTTTCAATCTATGAATTGAAAACAATCCTGAATTCTGATTGCAAAACGTGTTTTCTTGAATAATGAAATTCACTTGAGAGGAGCAAACGGGGATAAATCTAAGCAACGTTAATTTTGTGTCATCCTTATTCAATAATATTCCGTAAACATGTTTATTATGCTATCGTTATCATAGACCACAGTTTTGTTGCTAGGAGAAAAGCAATAAAACAGAGTATGTTTGTCAGATAATCTACTTAACAAGTTTTTACTGTGACAAGCATAGGCTATATCATCTGAAATATTTAATCTTAGCCCAGGGTTCATACGCGTTGTTCGATAAGTCAACATATTATAGTAGTTGTCATTTTGATTAAAAACCTTTAAGTCTATGATCAGGAGATAATTTTTCCTTTAATTTCAGTGATTTGTGTTGTCAAACAGTGTGATATTCCAACGAAAGGTATTAAATCTCATTTAACGCAATGACAAGTGACCCCCGCCAACTTTGTTTGGGCTATATTTGATACGTTAGGCTCATTACAGCACCGAATAAAATGATTATGCTTTGTTATCTCCTAGTCTTATTTTTGTCTTATATAAGCCCTATGTTTTAATAACTGGTAATTTAAAAGTTTATTGGAAATTATAGATTCAACAATGAACACAGCAAAATAAAGAGTTATAAAGTATGCTTGATTAGTTTTCGTTTGTTCATAACACAGAGAGATAGTTTACCTTGCCCTATCTATACTTAATTTAGTATTTGTCTTTACTGCAAATCTTACGTTATGAAAATATAATTATGACCTGAAGAAATCATACAATACTAGAAATCGATAAGTCAAATTTCAATACAATCAATAACTCAGTGTCTTGAAGTTATTTTATCGCCAAGAAAGTCATAACACCAATGCATAAACAATGGTTTGCAACAATCTTAATGGTGAGAGAAGTACAGTCAAGACGCGAGTTCTAAGCCACACGACGTTTTACTTGATAAATCAATTTCTTGTGACAGCCGGTCATAGATACTGTTCTTCCTTCTGTAGGCAATACTCTTCATGATTGCACAACTTGCAACACTCATACGCGGGAGATATATTCTTTTCCCCCGAAAAGATGACGCAGCTGTTAAATTACAAAAAGAAGAAGAAATAGATAAGACAGTGTGTCCTAACTGCATTTCTTAAATATCTCTTTGTTCCACTAAGTGATCTTCCGACCACTGCGGTCTTAACTTTTCATGATTACAAAAGTTTAAAAGTTTCAAAAGGTTTAACAACGAACTTCTGTAGGTAATATTCTACATGACTGCCCAATTTGCTGCACTTATACGCCGGAGGGACAGATATATCTTCTGTTCCCTGTCACAGCTGTTGAAGTTCACATAACCACAAACATATTTCACTACTTTCTTTGGAATATAGAAAGTCTAATTACAATATTGTATAGTGCGTTAAGTCTAATTACAATATTGTATAGTGCGTTAAAGGTCGCTACTCAAATATATTTAGTTTGGTAATGAAAGCCGTTTTCGAAAGCCACTTTTGATGGGCCACTTAGACCTGGCCGCTTAGACCTATCTGACAACAAACAAGTGATTGCATGACTGGTTTCGCCCCCATTTTGTGACGTCATAAACATAATCAGCCTCGTTATCTATACATCTATCGTTACAATACCACAGGGAAAAAAAACTAATAATTAACGATTTTCAGAAAATGTTTCCACTCAGTTAGATAAAACACTACTAAGCATTTGGTGTTAAAAAAAATATCCACATCAATGGTAATTAAACACTTATTTAGGTGGTATTTCAGTTGAAATAATGATGCGTTACTCTGTATAGTCTGTTTCTTACGTCACACCCCTGCGAGTTTTATGGCCCCTAACCCAGGTGAGTTTTTCACAGCCGATAATTACGCTGTCTTAATGAAAGGCTAATTAAAGGTGTTTTTTGTACAAATTAACAAAAAATTTAGTCCAGCTTTTATTTTTTTGAAAATCTTTGAACGAAAATCGAGAAGTGGTAAGGTCGAGGTTCGTTGATGTTTAAGAGAAAAGTACAAAAGAGCAGAAGAAAAAGATAAGACAGTGAGTCCCTTAGCAATTGCCTATCTCAAATCTGTCTTTGTTCCAATAAAATACTCTTGCGACCGCTGCAGTCTGAACTGTTCATGAATACTAAAGTTTTAGAGTTTCAGAGCTTCAAAATGTGTGAACAAATGTTGGACAAATGATTGCGAACTGATCTTCGAATTGTAAATATACAACACGTTTTACACAGTGTTATAATGTAAGGCTTCATAAAATATACTTAGGATAAATATGTTTTTCAAATCACATTGTATTTGTGTGATTAGATAATTTTATCAATATATTTATTTACTACAAGTCGAATAAAAATCTAAAAAAACTTCGAAACTATCATTAAATATGTTTCTGTAATAGAATTGAGTTTGTTAAAAAAAAAGTCATACAGGATTGATTCTCAATTTGTTTTATAATGATTAAATCAAAGCTAATATTAGTTTTTCTTTCAAATATGATACCTGTTCTAAGGCTATCTTTGTTATTTAAAGATTTTATATATTTTAACATAACAATAATGTACGTTGATTAATTGTTACTAACGTTTAAGAATGACTGATTAGCAAAGAAAAATAGTTAGGTTTTAAAGACAACATCTCCGTGCATAAGGCGCGTATCGATCCCACATTGACTTCAAATGAGATGCCTGTCAGCTCTGTGAATCAACAGTTCTTGCCCCTCAATTTCGTAATAAGTCATATGAACACAATTAAAAGTCAATTGAACACAAATTACGCGTATTCGTATGGTATTCAGTATAATATGATATATTTTACCAAGTATATACATGCATCAAAATCAAAAGCCTGTGATGATTAAAACCGTGAAGTTCATATCAATACATAAGCTTGTGCATTGTCCTTTTATAAAGTCACATGAACCTTTTGGACTCACAGTACTTCACATAACAGTTTAAACTTGACTATGTAATCACGGGTAATAGATGTCCCTGCTAAACCTTTGAATTCGTAATTTAGCTGTCTGCAGCGGAGGTTATATGTAAAAGCTTTGTAAAATAAAAAGTTTTGCACTTAATGTAGTGTGTAAGTCACAAGGGAGCAAGAAATGTGCTCAAGGGTCCACTCGTAGCGAGCAATAAAGTCATTCGTAACTTCATGTTGGAATTAAAACCGATTGAGACAATATGTATAAAAGGTCGCTGAACAAAAGCATTGGATCTAATTTCATATCGACTCCAATAAAAGCTTGATAATAGTTTGAGAACTAATGATAAAGATATATCTTAACAACAAATAAAAATAAATTTGATATCAATTAAATTGTCAACAATGAGTATCCATCATATTGTAATGCTGCCTGGTTCTAATAATTTCCTTGTGTGTATCCATTCGATAGTTTCTAGATTGTCAGAGGTAAATGTACATGAATATGCCAATCTTCTATTAAGTTACCTAGTTATAATGAATTCCAGTAAACTCTGTAAGCATTTGTATATTTATACCAGTAAATTGTGAGTCTTTCAAGGTCATTTAAAATGAGAATAGATAAGAAAAAATTTTATTTGAAAAAAAGCTAAAGTTCATCCCAAATAATGTTACAGACGTAGACTAGACAGATTCCTGTCGTTCGTGTGAAATAATTAGATTAAAATAAGATGGTTTATATTTAAGATATTATCTAGTTAAAATAGGAGATATACATGTATTGAAATAAAAGAGATGGAAATCATTCGTTGGGAGTATGTATTCTAAAAACTGATATTGAGTTAATATAGAAAGACAGAAATATATTTGAAATAATAAAAATGGAAAAGGTATCACACAGTCTTAAGTTTTGTAGGATTCCCTGTATTCCATCTGATCCTTTGATCTTTAAGAATCAAGGCACAAATATTTTTGATCACAGGGACCCTGGGGCCGTAGACTCAGCATAGTCTAATGTAATATAAATTTGTACGAAAAATCTGAGATATTACCAAAATAACTAAAAGTCCGTGTTATAAAACTAAACTACAAACTGAAGACTATGTTACTTGTTTTGTGTTTCGTGTATTCCTAACAGGCTTATGGCATTGCCATCATTGCGTAATTGACAGATTTCCTGATGTTCTTTTGAAACCCCTAAAATAACCTGAAAAATGGCCAATAGAAATATTTACTTAAAAGAAATATATACTTGATGTACATGGGGATATGCCTGAACAAATTCTTAACGTAACCTTTTAAAACATAAAGACATTATTAATTTATAATTAACATATGTAGATAGTGATTAAACGAATTTTGTTTATCATCCAAAAGTGTGTTCCACAGGATATATCGCTTCTGAAAGATCAAGCGATATCTCCTAGGAGATATCGCTTTGACAGTAGATTTTTAACAATGCCATGTCATCAGCAGGGACATGATATCACAAACGTTTTGCATCATCAGAAATGACGTCACGATGATATGACGTCATAAACACAACGACGTCACAATGCTATGACGTCATAAACACGATGACGTCACAATGCTGTGACATCACTGGTTTCGGAGTTGGAGGGGTATGCAGTGTTTAAAGATGCAAATTGTTCATGCTGATGTGATAAAACATGATTTTGGATGATAAATAGAATCTCACCCTCGTGTCTTCTGATATCAAATATATCAACACTCGTTGATAAAAGTAAAATATCCTCGGCAATCCTCGGATATTTGTTACTTTTATCAACTTGTGTTGATATATTTGATATCAGAAGACACTTGGGTGAGATTCTCTATTTACATAGAAGGAATCAAACTTATATCACTTTGAGGCAATGACAAACCGGGAGATGAGTGTCTGGTTTCTGTAAAGGTCACAATAATATTGTCGTCAATGAAGGCCTTGTCTCCTTGATAATGAAATGATGGTGTAGGTTTGGTCTAGACAGAATCAGATCATATTTGATACCTTAAGGAGACCCTTTGGCTTTGAATAGAACACTCAAACAACTAAACATGGTCATAATAATGTTATCCTGAGAAGGTTATAACGTTATGGAAAGAGAAGTTAATAGAAGTTGTGCACACATTTTTAATTTCGGATCCTTGAACTGAAAAAAACTTTACATTCTAACATAACTAAACAATTCAATATTTCAATAATAATTTCAAGTAAGCGGATGATTAGAAAGTCCAAAGTAGTTGGGTAAGAATATGACACTTTCATGCAAAAGTACTTTAAAAAAAGGACTTATAACAGGATCCAAGACTTTGTTTGATGAGGGTATAAAGATACTCTTCGGAACACAGCTTACTGAGCCAGACTATGAATATTTTTTTATTATCTGGTAACTTCATCTATGTTTGGAAATCTAGACACTACCAAATGGATTGGTTCACACAATGAAACGTTGGCAACATCGATAAAACGTGACAATATAAATGATGCTCGTCTGGACTCAAACTTTCAATTGTTGGTAATACCATTGATGTCCTATATATTATTTGACGGGATCTTCGTACGTGGTAAAGCTGTTTGCGCAGACTGTATGAAATTAGGGATCCAAGCTATTCGTTCAGCAGCACCCTTATATATTATACTTATGCTATTTACCGAGTTGATGTCCTTTATGTTATTAAGCAGTTTCGTAGCATGTGCTCAAGCTAGTTGTGCAGGCTGTATGATTATAGAACCATGCTCTTCGTTCAGCACCCCTATAACTTTTTCTTTTCTTATCTTCCTATTTTCTAAATTTCATCATTGAGTTATAACTAACTTTTGGTAATGTTAAACTGTTTGAGTGGATTCATATGAAATCAATGCCAAACTCCCTTCTGCCTTGTGACGACAATCAAACTACATTAACAGCAATACTTTAATACAAGTTACAAAGCCTTGATATATAGCTTCCGCTGCAGACAACTAAATAACTAGTTTTAAAGGCTCAGCAGAAAAATCTATCTTCTGTGGCTGCATATTTAAGAATACACTGTCTAACGTAAACTACTTTAAGTCCAAAACGATCATTTACATCAAGCTTGTTTCGAAATGACATTCAATGATTCTTATATCACATTTTTTTTACTATGGTGAAGGTTGATGCTTGTTCAAATGTGAATAAATTTATCATGGTGCGGTGAAAACCTAATGTGGTTTCAACAATTGTGCTGCGTAAATTACTTTTCAGGTAGTTTTGGAAATAATATGATGATACACACTACAAAGTCAAGCTTATACATGCACATATATTCTTATACAGTGTCATGTTTCATGTTCAAATACTCTGATGTCATAAAGGTTCGAACTATATAGAAGTAAACATTATTCTGAGTATAGAAGGCAGCGGTCCAAATGATCAGTCAACTATCATGCTTTATGACTGTGATCTTGGAATCAATAATTTGGTTAAATTTTCCAGATTTATTTTAGCAAAGGGTTTGGAGTTTCACAAAACGCAATCCATTTTCCGTTAAGACTTTACATATTTAGAAAAGAACTGATTATATTTTGGCACGATTCACTTTTTGTGAAAATTGAGATTTATTACCCATCGTGGGAGTATCACACTGGTTTACAACAACTGACAACAATGATTTAAAAACAAAGAAACGTGATATCAACGAAATCAAATCATAGGCTTGCAGCTTTTTAATCAAAATAACAATCACTTTAATATGTTGACTTGTGGAATTCTGAACCCTGGGCTCTCATTAATATTTCATGTGATAAAACCTACACTTGTCTCTGTACACTATCCAGATGATTTATCGTGATAATTACGAAGATAATAAAAATAATAATAACGGAGATATTGCGGCGAGTCACTTAAACATGAGACATATCATCATTATTACTCTCTTTTTATGACGTTTTGCAAATTCAATAAGAGAAAGTTTTAAAGTAAGGCACACTTCTTTACATGATTCATCATAGAAATATTGCATATTGTGCAATAATCATATCACTTAATGAATTCTGTCCTTTTCCAAATATGATACAAGCATCTCTAACGAAGTTGTTAGCACAACAATTGCGATAACTGACAGTGGCTTTTGAACAAATACATTTCTCATAGGCCTGTTTACATTTAAAACCAAATCACTAGAGACCGTCCATTCAAAAAGACATAAACATCACATTTAAGGAGTCTGTAGTTGTTGTTCTATGTAGGTCTTGCAACAAAATTTTGATGATGCCCTTATTATTTCCATAAATGTTGGTTCAATTCCTATTATCATAAATAACCAACCAAGACGATTCGGATAAGATCCTCATTAAAGGCACGTTTTCTTAGGCACATGACAACATATGGTCTCAACCAAACTTTCGATAATCTGCTTCTATTATAAAAATACAATTACCTACCTCTATATGGAACTATCTAAGTAAAAAAACAGGACAATCGATTAGACAACAAAGAACAGATGGTGTCTAGACGAGCATCCACATACAGTAAAATTATTCGATGTTGCCAGACCCATTAGTTATTTAGTTAATGTTCAGAATGATCTGATGCAAAACAAATGTCTAGGCAGAACCTCATGTTTATACCAATCTTTTATGAATTTACCAGTTAATATGGAATTATTTATATACTCGCTCAGCTGTGATTATCAAGTGGGTCTAAACAATGATTATAACGTCAAAGGAAGATTTGTCCAAAGGATACAGCATAAGCGTAAAAACATTTATAAATAATTCATTTATAATTTTAAATTTTATTTATAAATTCTCATTCTGATGACAAGGTCAATATTGTTCAGTTATCCTATCTCTGATAGTGTATATGAGAATATTATTTGTATATCAATAGTATATATGTCTGTGATAGAACTGTATATTGATTATCCATATGGTGAGTACAATATCTGTATCCGTAATGGTGTTTACGATTTAATATAAATATATGGTTCGTATATTCAAGGTATACTGGTATAGATGCTAAAGCTTGCTGTGGATACCTTAAGGCCATTAAAAAGCAAGTGAAAAACACATGATGATATACATGTCTTAGGTATTCAAATAAGCTTTACATTCCGTAGGATAATCGCAATTAAATGAAAAGGAAAATGCAACAAAGCAACTTTTTAAACTTTGAAAAAATCCAAGGCAAGTGACTCATATAATGTTAGTGCCACTTCACTCGTCTGAAATAGTAACAAAAGAAAGATAACAGAGAAAACAATATATATGTTAGCGGCAATAGTGTAAATCCGGCAATAGCGTTAATGCCTAGGCAATAACGTAGTGTCTAGGCAATAGCGTTATTGACGAAAGTTGGCAGGCATTAGCACTAATGCCTGCAAATTATAGGATTGATTTTCCTTATTGCCAGCGGCATTAGCGCTAATGCCGATTGGTTAGTTTTACTCCCCAATCATGATGTAACCATGAACTCAGTAACTCTATGGTGAACAGAACTCATTCCAATCAGTCGAATGGATCAATGTAACATATTTAAAAGCAAGCAATGCACAAGCTTTGATTAATAGAGTTATTCAAGCCTTGGCTTTCTGAACATACAAGCCACTTAAGCAAGTTAATTGTTTCCATTGACTACAATACCATTCAGGTGAATTTGCAAGTACAGTTTCTTATTTAAAACACAGTTTTAACAAGTTATTTTCTGGAGACGTTTAAATCTGGTAAAACCAGAAGTATGATGAATAGAGATCAATACAACGAGATCATCTTCCTAAATGTTGGAAGTAGCAGATATGGAGAGACTTGTTGACAAGGTTCAAAGCGAAAGTTATGAAAGTTCATTGCTATATTGAAGAACTTTATGGAAAGTGTGATATATGCCGATTCTCTGCGAGACAAAAAGCTACAAGAGCTGGTGTGAAAGCATCGATGACCAAACAGGCAGATGAAATGGTCAAGATACAGTTTGGGATACCAACTGTCGGCGACACAGTGTATGTCAACGTTCCTGAATTTGACCGTGGAAAGGTTGACATGAGGAACATCCTTGGATTAGTGAAGACAGTGACTCAGGATAGTTTTGTAATTGCGACAAGACATGACGGTTCCTATCAAATAAACCAGTTTGGTGTCTCCAGACAGAGACTGCTGTCGGAGGATGATGTTGCAAGTGACCATGTCATATCACTCCGAGAGGCTGTCCGTAAGGAATCACTCTTTGGAGGTCAAGGCATGTTAAAATGTAACTGTACTTCAAACAGTAAATGCATAACGAACAAATGCAAGTGTAAACGTTCTGGTTTGAATTGCAGCAGTCGCTGTCACAACTCTGGACCATGTGCAAACAAATGACATGTGATGTCAAATGATGATGTATTGTATTATAAGTTACCATGTGTTCGCGAGTTTGATATGGAGATTTATCATGTGTCCGAGTTAAATATCAAACGAGAACGAAGTTCGAGTTTGATATTTAACTCGGACACATGATAAATCTCCATATCAAACTCGCGGACACATGGTAACGAATTTATCTCGACGAGCACCTTTTTTAAATGTTTTAAATCTGGCTTGAAAGATGAGATTGGCAAAAATGGCGTCTGATCAGATCAGTGTTACTCTTTTATTGAGGTATTTACAAATATAATTTTTTAACCATCGTGTTAATGACCAAAAGTATGGTCTAGTACCGGAGCGAAGCGCACGGTACTAGACGGAAATTTAGGATCAACGAAAAAAAATCAAAATACCGAGCAATGCTGGCATTCCTAAATTTTGATTGTTTGGTCACGTGACCTCGTGCATTCGCACCACATTCGATTTGAAGCGGCCGTAGAAGCCCCGTTACTGTTATGGCGGACTGTCGAGTGAGGGCGAGCAAGTTGGATAGTGTCGGAGTTATAGATAAGACAGGCATCATAACAGAATGTACAGGCTGGTTTGAGAGTTCAATAAACAAATAGCGGTGACTTTTAATTTAACTGATGTTCATAGTTTGGCTTTCTGTTTGCATAATTTGAATCTTGAGCTTGCTGATAGACAACCTCGCTGCGAGTGAGCGGGTCAACATGCCGTTGAGATACCGTGTGACTTGCTATATATAATTCTTATAAATCTTGTTGTCAAACTTAAAACTCTGTATATTTAGTGGTACTTTACACTTGAACAAAATTGTGCAATTCTACATTGATAAAGTAGTTATGATAATGTTGTTCCGTTCGATCGTAAGGGGGAAGTCACTCTAAGTACCACAATGCGCCGTTTATACTTTTTAAGGTGTATTTCTCCAATTTATTATAATGAACACAGGTCACGTGATCTTGTTTAGTCTAATCAGAGGAGAGCAAATTGCACAGTATTATTTTGTAAAATATCTAATTCTCTACATTATAATTAAAGATCATTAAGGGGTTATTTAGATATGGCAATGAATTAAGTACTTTAATTTATCTTGGCAATTCTAACTTTAGCGTTTAAACTCCATTGGCAAATTAAAAGTCCAAAATTGCTCTCTATTATGTCAAATGATCATATCAAAACCTTACTACTCAATAGTGCAGATGTACCAATTCGATCACCTTAATATAGCTGAAAGATAAAACCGCAAATGACATTGGTTCACTTGAGATGAAGGACAAAATGGCTTTTAATTCTTTAATAAGAAGGAAAACAATGTTATAAAGGTCAAAATCATACAGTCACAATTATCGGGATAAAATGAAGTTAACCAAATTATTGTATCATAAATTCCTTAAGACTTGAGTATTGTAAGAAAATACCTTACACGTTTGTCCTCTTTAACTGAAATAAACCTCTTTCCATATGATAAAATCCTCTATAAAGAAACATAAATTGCAAACCTTAAAGGGGCAGTAGTACAATTTTAGGGGGAATATAAGATATGTCAGGAAAATCGAAAATATGGTTCCAATTAAAGATAATGTATTTAAACTAAATGAGGCAGTAATGAATCAAATATTTAATATATAGTTCAGCCATGCGATTCTTATTTCTTACACAAAATGAATTAAAGGTGTTCACACAAAAATGGCCACCAAATGACATACATGTAATGTGAATCTTTATAGTTTGATCTCTTTGTTCTGACTATGAACGGTTGGTTCGGGAAATAAGATTGTTGACATTTTCAAAATAAAACATTTGGCATTAACGTACACTCATCAGTTATAATTGTAAAATATAAAATGTTTAAAAACGTTCTACTACGCCTCTTACATCCTTGTGTGGTTTTCTGGAGAATAAATTTATCAAGTTACAACAAATTAAGTGTCCTTTCCACTGCTTTGAAAAGACGTGTTCTCACATTGTAAGCAAAAGATACAATTTTAAGTCAAATAAAACATATGTCATGTCCGTTCGCGTGTTTGTCATATATCATTTGAAAAGAAAAAAAAGGCTACATGACATGGAAGACATCACTTAAGATATTATTGACACATCTATTCATAAATGCCTTGATCAATGTTTGAAATCAGAACTGAAAAAATTAAATCTAATTTCGGGGTTTGGTATACCTTTCATACTATGCAGTGCCTACAATGGAACCTCAAAGTATCATACTTTGGATACCAAATTTCTGCCAAAAGGTCAATCACGAATAATACGTTTACTTAATAACTTGGAAACTATGAGACACCGTATTAACCTATGAACAATGAACAATGCAAACACACTTTAAATCAAACTTGTTTTTTTCATTAACTGCCGATAGGTCAGCACTGTCTCAGTGTGTGTTTCGACTAAATGGTACGTCTATTTGATTCCCAGGGCAACTCAATAAGTATTGAAGTTAAATGTAGTTGTTGTCTGCAACGGAAATTGGGTAAAAGCTTTGTCTGATCAAAGAAATAATACTGACAGATACAGAGATTTACCCTTTTATGTGACATTCGATATATTGTTTGATATATCTTCTTTCTGTTGCTGAAATACCATTTTCATCCCAATGGATGCACTATAATGACTCTTTATTCATGTTTGTATCAAGTTAAATAAACAGTGAAACGTTAATTCTCTTTGATAATCAACTCCTATTTTGAACACTCGGTAAATTTCAAGAAAACTCTGCAGAATACACGTTGCAATTACTACATGAACTCATGATGTAAACAAAGCAAACATATCACAAGATCAATGTGTACTTTTCTGCTGTAAATATCTGTGATAGATTTGAACTGATACAAACAGGCTTATAGCTGAAAGTAAGACATGAAAGATCCTAGTATGATCAATTTGTCTTTTATAGTCACAAAGGTGACGCTAGGGAATTCATAACCGTAATTGTCCACTATGGTCATTTTGCATTTTAAGTTGATTTATTTTTGGAGAATATTTTATCCCTTGTATTGTGAATTTATATTCAGCAATGAAAGAAAAATGCAAGTGAATTCAATACAGCAGGTTGATAAAGCAATACACTCATCTCTATTTAGCTGATTATATGTGTATGGGAATTAACTTTGTGAAGACGAAACGATTTCTTGCAAAATTAAAGGACCTTCATGTAGAAATGTCAAGATTGGTAAAAAAAAATGTCATCAAATAACATCACCGCAGAATTTGTTTAAGATCAGGTAGTGAAGGAACAGATAATTTGAGTTTGTCCTAACTAATTGAGAATAATCTCTGTAATCTCGAATGGTGGCATTCTATAAGAGAAAACATTAGATAAAATAAGAAGATTGAGCTCAGCTGATCTTAACAGACTTCAAGGACACAGTGTCATATGAGGATCCAGGCTTTATCTGTTCTCAAAGCTCTTGACATTTAAGAAGCTACATTTTGTAATGAAATCCTGATAAAAACCCTTATATTAGAGTTTTCGAATTGGTATGGGAAGAATTTAGTTTTCTTGCTTTCTTTTGTCTGAAAACTTTTACCATTTTAGGCATTCATTTCATTACAATCACACCTTAACAGGAAACCATTTTGTGGTATAAGTTGTATTTTCGGGTTCTGCTTTATTAACACGATAAACTATTCAAATCTAACAAGAACAAAACCTATACATGTGAATGGATGACAATTTGCATTGTCAGAATGTAAAGCTACATCTTTTTTCTTGTATTCTTTATACAGTACGTTTTTCATCTTTTTTTGTTCTTGATGTTAACAAGAAGCATCAATAATGTAATATAACATGATAATAACCAGACAAAAACATTTCCAGCATAGCATAAATGATATAATCGTAAGAAACGTCTAAATCTATTAAGATGGACTCGAACAACTGATCTTCATTTTGTGATTGATTTACCAAACACCTAATTACTACTACTATTACTACTACTACTACTACTACTACTACTACTACTACTACTACTACTACTACTACTAAACATTTGTATAGCGCTAATATCCAACTCAGAGAGTGCTGCTCAAAGGCGCAACAGTCCAAAAGACCAGATAATTACAATTAGTTGTTTAGCTGCAAGACTGCATTTTTTCTATTACATTTTACTTAAGTTTGTAAAACCCAAAAAGAAAAGAGTGGTGAGCAGCAACATTCTCGTAGAAGGTCAAGACAAAAATCAAGAGTAGAACACTCCAATTTCCAGATCCAACAGCTTCACATCCGATTATCTAAACTTAGCAGAGATCTTTAGCATTTGTCCTACTGTATTGAAAATAATATCCATAATCTGGAATAGTGGCCCACCATTTGGAAACTATAAGTGGCTCAATTCGTTGACAAATGCATTGTTAGACTTCATCCGTGAATTGGTCAAATGATTTCAATAAAAGAGGGGTTAATATATTTTACATTAAAGGCCTTAAAAAGAAGTACAAGCTCATCTTTTTTTCACAGGTTTTGAGAACACAATTCACATGGAGATGTACATGTCATTGTTCTCTTAAAACATGGTATTTTAAAATCTTTTACTGTGACATAAAATCTAGAAAAAAATCCTTTTAAAATCCTTTGATTAGGCAGCATAATCTCAGGGGGTATTCCAAGGTGTAAAAACACGAATTCACATGGATTTGCATAATTCATTGTTCTCTGGATTTTGATTTTATCTAAATAGATTTTTATTGTGGCATACAATTCGAGAAAAAAACAAAGCCTGTTAAAATCCTTTTATAACCAAGAGATCTTGAATTTTAAAATTACCATGCAATGGTTTCTTTCTTAAAGTTCTTGAAACCTCAAGCAACCTTTCAGGCATTCATTTTAACAGAAGGAAACCTACATAACAGGAAGCTTATTTGTCCTATACGAATCATTAATTCAAAGTTAAAAAAGGTGCTTTCTCTTGTACATGCTGTTTATAACAACATATATTAAAGTTTAACTGAAACTTTCTCATTTTAACTTTTGTAAAAAGGAAATGCGTTGGTTGATAATTACTGAATCCCTAGTTAACAATTCCTTGATTGTAAAAAAGTATGCAAATTCTTTGAAACTAAATATTCAATCAAAAACAATGTTTTTTGTAAAAAAAGCTACACAAATGCACAGTTTTAAATAAACAGACAACATTATACAATATATGATTGCACTTTTACCTAATTCAATGAGAAAGAAAACATCTTTTAAAGGCTTTTCATTAGTGATTCAAATTGAAAACATATCTAAATAAATAAACATAAGCACACTATTGGATATTTTTTTCTTTCGAAGTGTCAATATTAATAAAAAGAAAAGTGTGTTCAAATAGATACGTGATATGATGTTCAAAGAGATATTATGGTTTGTTGATTAAATCAAAGCTTATCATTAAAGCTATTTTTCAATAAAACACTTTTAGAAAGCTTTCAGGATTTGTCAGTTACAATAAGCTTGCATCATTAATATTTCCTGATATTAATAGCAACAAGGTAAAAACAACTTCAATAGTCAGAAGTTCATCAAGATAACGTTGTGAAAAACTTGTTTTTTTAAACTCAAAATATAATCAATTTAATGTTATTGACAAAAATCCTCTTTCATCTAGTCATGGAATTTTGGACATATATAGAACAATTGCACTTTCTTTGAAAATATCAAATAGGCAAAGTAGCTTTATAACTTGAGCACATAAATATATTCTTCAATGATATTAACAGTTAAAGAACTATAATTTGGTGTTGAGAAGATACATAAAGTTCCAATCGTTGAAATCTATCAAACAAGGGAGAAGAAACGCCAAATACTTTTCTTTGTTAAACCAAGAACATCTGAAAAGAAAGAAATCTCATCATTTCGTCGGAAAGCCACTTCTATCTCCTTAAAAAAGGGCAGTTTAGGGTCAATATGATTTTTCTATTGCTCCCAGATGTAGCAATTACAAGAAAGCATAATACGATATCATCAGGTCGTAAACTTCTCCCTGACATATCGTTCCTGTCAATTTGTTAGTGGTATGAGGCCCAGATGGATCTTGTATATATTTAAATGTGGTGTGTGTATGATCATCTGATGTCTAAAGTGACACGTCAGAAACTATGGAAACATCAAAACAAATATGCCCCTTATGTTATTGTATAAACTTGTACCAACGAATAAGTGATATATCTCTCTTCTGTCTGTAGGATTCGTCAATACAAGAGGCCTCACATGTCAAAGAGATATCATGTTTTGTCTGGAAAAATATAAATGTTGTAGTTTACCGTCAACGCAAAAAAGTTCCATAATACTACTCAAATGCATTGAAGGAACACTCAAGTAGTAGAAACAACTACTGTCTGCAAACACAAAACTATTTGCTTAAAGTTTTCTTTATACACATATTCACATAGACATTGGATTACTTATTTGTAAAATTTATGGGTTATTAGCACTTGAAAAGGTTAATAATTTTTTGGTAAATCATCGCCTTTTTTTAATATGGTTTTGTAAGGTTTACCGATATCTGGGATATCATTTCATTGGCCAAGACAAGTCTCATCAGTTTGAAGCTTTACCATCTAAGATGGTAAAATTTTCATATTTGATGTTAGTGCATTTTACAAGAGAGAGCACATGGGATAAATTTGCCTGAAAGGAATTGAAACACGATTTCTTGTGGAGGAAAACATAAATCTTCTAGCACAAAATTCTTTCAAAATGTTTTGATTTGCATTTGGTGATGTGATAACCAGGTTGTAAGTTTCGTTGTTCAAAATATTTATGCAATGCTCGAATCCTGTTCCAACAGAGTTTAAAATGCTTAGAAGCCTCATAGTCAAGATCATCTCCCTTAAACAGGTTTAAAAATCAGTTTTCACTCATCTGTGTTCTCTAGCCTACTATAAGAGAAAGTGATATTCTAATACGAGAGCCCTACATATGACTGGAAAAGCATGGCGGCCTTTCTGTTGAAGTCCGTTTATTGACAAAATTTTAGTTGCACCTGTAAAGTGCAGATCGATAAACGTAACTTAATTTCACGTTTAATCAATCACTGAAAGTAATGTAACACCGAAAACAACCAAGAAAATATTACTTGAAGAATTTGACAAACTTAATTAACCATGTCAACCATCACAGACACAAAAGAGCGTCAAAGATGTGCTTAAGCAAGGGAGATAACTAGAGGTAACAAATTATCACTGGAGAGGGCACTGTCATCAACCAGAATAGTCAAGGGTCGACAGCAAGGATTACATAAGGAAGGTCCGAGACTAGCGTCTTAATCTCTGCGTAGTAAGTCATGTAAGTCACAGGTGATGTCTAGACAAACACCGGTGGACAGGACAGCCGACAAAACTCAAGTCAACAGTCAAGTACAACATGAAAGAATGACATCAAGTACATTTAGCTACTAGAACAGGTGTTATTAACGTCTTCGTACCAAAGATTTCACATAGGGACTGAACGTGAAATTGACTCTTTTTTGGTTTACCAATCAAGAAGCTTAACCTTAATGAGTGGAATTTGTTGAAAAGTTTGTGAGATTTTCATTACCTCACAATTTTATCGAATGATTTTGGTTGGATTATATCGAAAACAGAAGAATACTCCAAATGATTAATATTCTCAATTACTCATGCATCGCAGTACAGAGATATTCTTTACTAAAACATATAATTTTTTTACAAATGAATTTTACAATAATTTGGTAAAAGCTACAAAATAAATGGATATCAAATTAGCAGTGTTTGGCACCAATATGCACCTTTCTCTGATTGGATCATAATAAGGGGAAAATGGTATTGGTACAATCAGGCAGAACATTTTATGCAATGAAATGTTTTTTTCTCTAATAAACATATTAAAGCAATTCTTTTCTTAAACCAAAATAAAGAACCTTTGTATATGATATGATATGTTAAGGAAATGAATATTCAAAATTCTTAACTTGTGTATGCCTTTGGCCTCAGTACAAATAAATTCCTTTGATTATTTTCTAAAAGTTTTGATTGACTTCTTCAATGGTAAACCTTAAATTATTTATAAAACAAATGCTATAAAACAGCAACAGGAACCAAGAAGTTGTGATTGAATAATTCAATATATGGAATCAGAAGAATTTTCCCTCCTAATTAAAACACCTGTCATAATACACATTTAGCTATGATGGCAATAGTCTGGAATAAATGGTTTTATCAACATTTTAAAAGATCGGTCATCATTTTACAAATTACAATTTATATAAAATGTATTTAGATAATATGCATATCGCAGAGTAATGGTAGCAATAAATAAACTTGACTCTACTTGTCATAAAAACTTAGTTTGTGTTTGTAAGTGGCTAAAACATGATTGTGCTTAGGTTGCGATTGTGTTATCCAAGGAAGATGACTTAGTCTAATCTGTGAAATACAACTTCATTAGAAGAAGCCAAGGTAATCACAGAATGAATCCTCTGCTCATTCTTTCTTCTCAATGATCGTTGTTTAACAGTCAGTCAATCTCTACAATTAATCAGGAAATATACACAATGCCTGAAATTGTTAGGTAATATACACATTGACTGATTGTAGACTTGACTGTAACATATATACATCACCATATGTCACATCAAATAAAGACTTGTACAAATTCTGTGTATCTGAATTGGTACCTCGTAAACTGATGTATTCGCTCTCCAAGAAATTTAATGGTCAAGGGAATATAGAAAACCTTAGATAGATACTCTACATATAAGTATTAACGAATTTTTGCTCTCTAATTCCCACAGACTCATAGTGCAAATCGATTAAGACTTAAACAGATGTTTTCTCTGATGAAATTACCGAAACACCATGAAGTTTTCAAGATAAGTGTAGTTGTTGTCTGCAACTGAAATTGGAAAATGCTTTGTTATTCTCAGGAGACAACACGGACACAGTGAGAGTTAATGGAGATTGTGTTTAATCCCAGACAAGGGTGCTATTTTATGGCTAACTTAGGAATGATTTGTGATAGTAACATTGGTTTCCCAGCACCGATTAAAGAATAAACAGTATAATATCACAAATTATATAAACAGTTTAACCTAAGGTCATGTCATATAATTTTATTATGTCAGTTAAAATGTGTTTTCGGCTTCTAGATGTGATTCTGTGTCTTAGTGTTAAATCGTGTCAGTGCCAAACTTTGCTCAAGTTCCAAATCACGTTGAAAAGGAATTACATACCAACTTGACAAAGAGCATGGTGAATGTAATAGAAGTCTCACATAAATGATAAGTATAAGTGATAATGATTAATGATATAATGATTAAAAAGTCAAAACATTTCACATTCAAATATATGAATTTACATACGACATGCACACCCTTAGGATGCCTACAAGCCATGTGTGCAATTTCAATTCAATCTGTTGAACACTTTTTGAGGAGAAGTGGATAAACGATACCCGGTATAGAGTGGTTCTGATTCTTGAGTCACTATTTTCAACCTAATGGATCTACTTTAATGACTGTTTATACATGTTTGTATCAAGTCGTTTAAGTTAAACAAACAATGAAACGTTAATTCTCGTTGATAATCAACAACTATTTTGTCAAATTGGTAAATAGTTCAAGAAAACTCTGCTGAATAAACGTTGCAATTACCACATTAACTTCATGATGTAAGCAAAATATAAACATCACAAGATAAATGTGTGCTTTTTTTGGCTGTAAATATCTGTGATAGTTTGAACTGATACAAACGGGTTTTTAATAAGACATGAAAGATCCAAGTATGGTTATTTCATAGTAGGTACGCTAGGGAATTTATAACCATGATTGTCCAGTATTATCATTTTGCATATTAAGTAAATTATTTTTTTGAGTAGATTTATCCCCAGTGGTGTGAATTTTCAGCAATGAAAGAAAGGTTCAAGTCAAGTCAATACAGCAGGTTGATAAACCAATACACTCATCTCTATTTAGCTGATTACATGTGTGTGGGAATTTACTTTGTTAAGACGAAACGATTTCTTGCAAAATGTAAGGACCTTTAAGTAGAAATGTCAAGATTGGACAAAACAAAATGTCATCAAATAAAATCACCACAGAATTTGTTTAAGATAAGGTAGTGAAGGAACTGATATTTTGAGCTTGTCCTTGCTAATTGAGAATAATCTCGGTAACCTCGAATGGTGACATTCCATTAGAGAAAACATTAGATGAAATAAGAAGAATGAGCTCAGCTGATCTTAACAGACTTCAAGGACACAGTGTCATATGAGGATCCAGGCTTTATCTGTTCTCAAAGCTCTTGACATTTAAGAAGCCGCATTGTGTAATAAAATCATGACAAAAATGTATTTAAAAAATTCTATGAGACTAGAGTTTTCGAACTTGTATGGGAAGAATTTAGTTTTCTTGCCTTTTTTGTTTCAAAAGTTTGACCAATTTTTTATGTACTCTTTTCATAACAAGCACACCTTAATAGCAGGAAACCATTTTAGTATAAGTTTTACTTTAAGATTCTTCTTTATTACCACAATAAACTTTTTAAATCATTACAAGAATAATACATATACATGTGAATGGATGACATTTTGCATTGTTTACATATAAAGCTACATCTTATTTTTTAAATGCTATATACAGGAGTTTTTTTTATATCTTTAATGTATGTAAATTATATACATCAATAGTGTTTTATTACATGATAATAAACCCAAAAAACATTTCACGCATGGCACAAATGATATAATCGTAAGAATACTTCCAAATCTATTAAGATGAACTCGAACAACTGATCTTCAGTTTGTGATTGATTTACTAAACACCTACCTGTTCAAAGGCCAGATAATTCAAATTAGTCGTTTGGCTGAAAGACTGCATTTTTCTATTACATTTTACTTAAGTTCATTTGTAGGTTAAACCAAAAAGAAAAGAATTGTGAGCAGTGTCTAACATTAGCAAAATTCTTGAAGAAGGTCAAGACAAAAATCAAGAGTAGAACAAACAAAATTCCTGATCCAAAAGCATCACATCTTAGCACAGATTTTTAAAGTTTGTGTTACTATATTGAAAATAATATCCATAATCTCAAATAGTGGCCCTCCATTTGGAAGCTATTAGTGACTCAATTAATTAACAAATACATTATCCGACTTCATCCGTGAATTTGTCAAATGATTTCAATAAAAGAGGGGTTAAAATATATTACATTAAAGGCCTTAAAAAGAAGTACAAGCTCATCTTTTTCACAGGGTTTTAGAACACCAATTCATGAAGATGCATAAGTCATTTTTCCCTTAAAACATGGTATCTTAAAATCTTTTACTGTGACATAAAATCTATAAAAAAAATCCTTTAAAAGCCTTTGATTAGGCAGCATAATTTCAGGTGGTATTCCAAGGTGTAAAAACACGAATTCACATGGATTTGCATAAATCATTGTTCTGCTTTTTTTATGGTATCAATTTCTATTGTGGCATAACATTCGAAAAATTACACCTAAGCCTTTGAAATCCTTTTATAACCAAGACATCTTGAAGTTATGAGTTTCATGCAATGTTTTCTTTCTAAGAGTTTTTGGAACCTCGAGCATCTTTTCAGGCATTCATTTTAACAGAAGGAAACCTTCATAACAGGAAACTTATTTGTCCAATATAAATCATTATTTCAAGGTTAAAAAATGTTCTTACTCTGTACATACTGTTTATAACAAGATATCTTAAAGTTTAAATGAACTTTCTGATTTTAACTATTGCAATATCCTAGGTGATCTCAACATGAACTCGTTTTTCAAATTATTTGATGTAAAGTTAAGTCCAATCCTTTTAGATTGGGCAAAAATTTGGGGATTGAATACATTTGTTAACTTAGAAATGGTACACCTATATGCATGTAAAAAATTCTTGGGTGTTAAACAGAACACTCCAAGCGTCATGATATATGGAGCATGTGGCAGGTTTCCCTTATATATCCATTCTTATTGGAAAGTTATTCGGTACTGGATAAAAGTATTATATATGCCCTCATATCGTTTACCTAAGAAATGCTATAATATGCTGATTCTGTTTGATAGAAATGGACATAAAAAAACTGGATGACAGATGTAAAACAAGTATTGTTCCAAACCGGTTTTGGTAATATTTGGCACAGTAAGGAACTTGGAATATACCCAAATTCATAAAATCATTCACCCAAAGACTCAAAGATATATATTTCCAAAATTGGCAGGAAAAAGTATCCCTTTCGATTAAATGTGACACTTATCAAATGTTTAAAAGTAATATCCAAACCGAATTCTTTCTATCTTGTTTAAATGTTAAGAAATATAGAGTTAGTCTATCACGTTTTAGGTGCTCGTCTCATGAACTGTTTATCGAGAGAGGAAGATATCAAAATATACCTAGAGAACAAAGAACCTGTCAGTTATGTCATTCAAATGTAATTGAAGACGAATACCATTTCTTACTTGTCTGTCCTACGTTTAATAACATCCGAAAGAAAATATATCAAAGAAAAATAGTATTAATACCCAAATATGCATAAATTTAACAACCTGCTAAACAGTTTGAATAATAAAAAAATTGAAAACCTGTCCATGTATATATTTTACGCATCTGTATATAGATACCACATTGTGTCATGAATGTTATGAAATGTAAAAACAAATGTATATTTAAGGTACTATAGGCCTGAGGCCTTTTGAGTACCGAAAATAAAGATTGAACTATTGCAAAAAGGAAATGCGTGGGTTGATAATTACTGAATCCCTGATTAACAATGACAAGTACTAGATTGTTAAAATGTATGCAAATACTGAAACTGAATATTCAATCAAAAACCATGTATTTTGGAAAAAAACTACACAAATGCACAGTTCCAAATAAACAGACAACATTATACAATATACGATTGCACTTTTACTTAATACTATGAGAAAGAAAACATCTTTTGAAGGCTTTTCATTAATGATTAAAATTGAAAACATGTCTAAATAAATAAACATAAGCACACCATTGGATACATCATTGTTGAAGTGTTAATATTAATACAAAGAAAAGTGTGTGCAATAAGATGATGATGTTCAGAGACTTTGATATTATGGTTTGTTAATTAAATCAAAGCTTATCATTAAAGCTATTTTTCAATAAAACATTTTTAGAAAGCTTTCAGGATTTGTCAGTTACAATTAGCTTGTATTATTAATATTTCCTGATATTTATAGCAAAAAGGTAAAAACATCTTCAATGGTCAGATCTTTATCAAGATAACGTTGTGAAAACTTTTTTTTAAAACTCAAAATATGATCAATTTATTGTTATTGACAAAAATCCTCTTTCATCTCTAGTGATGGAATTTTGGACATATATGGAACAATTACACCATCTTTGAAAAGATTAATTAGGCAAAGTAGCTTTATAACTTGAGCACATAAATATATTCTTACGCAATGATATTGAACAGTTAAAGAGCTATAATTTGGTGTTGAGAAGATACATAAAGTAAAATCCAAGAAGCTCTTATATGAGATCTGAAGGGAATATTTCATCGAGATGCCACTTCTATCTAATTGAAAAGGGTAGTTTAGGATCAAAATTATATTTCTATTGCTCTCAGATGTAGCAATTGCACGAGACATAAAGCGATATAATCAGGTTCTAAACTTCTCCCTGACAGATCGTTCCTGTCAATTTGTTAGTTGTATGAGGCTCAGATGGATCTTATATATCCTAATTAGCTTTCAGGATTTGTCAGTTACAATTACATGTAGCTTGCATCATTAGTATTTCCTGGTATTTATAGCAAAAAGGGTAAAAACATCTTCAATAATCAGAAGTTCATCAAGATAACGTTGTAAGAAACTTGACTGAAAAATATTTTCTTTAATATTTATTTTGGTATACAAAAATTATCAATATAAAAGGACAAAACCTATCATTTTTTTAAAACTCAAAATATGATCAATTTAAAATGTAATGTTATTGACAAAAATACTCTTTCATATTTAGTCATGGAATTAGGGACATATATGGAACAGTTGCACTTTCTTTGAAAAGATTCGATAAGCAAAGTAGCTTTATAGCTTGAGCATATAAATATATTCTGACGCAATGATATAATTTGGTGTGGAGAAGATACATAAAGTCATGGAATTTTTGACACATGTTGAACATTGCACTTGCTTTAAAAAAGATTCATTAGGCAAAGTAGCATTATAGCTTGAGCATATACATATATATTCTGACGCAATGATATAATTTGGTGTGGAGAAGATACATAAAGTTCCAATAGTTGAAAGTTTATTCAAACAAGGGAGAAGAAACACCAAATATTTTTGGTAAAACCAAGAAACTCTTGTATGAGATCTGAAGGGAATATACTCTTATCATTTCATCGAGATGCCACTTCAAACAATTGAAAAGGGTAGTTTAGGGTCAAAATGATTTTTCTATTGCTCTCAGATGTAGCAATTACAAGAAAGCATAATACGATATCATCAGGTCGTAAACTTCTTCCTGACATATTGTTCCTGTCAATTTGTTAATGATGTGGGGCCCAGATGGATCTCATATATCTTAAAATGTTGTGTGTGTATGATCACCTGATGTCTAAAGTGACAAATCAGAAACTATGGAAACATCGAAACTTATACGCCCCTTATGTTATTGTAAAAGTACCCACGGATAAGTGATATAGCTCTCTTCTCTCTGTCAGATCCGTCAATACAGAAGGCCTCACATGTCAATAACATATCATGTTTTGTCTAGAATGGACTGGAGAGGGCACTGTCACCAACCAGAATAGTCAAGGGTCGACAGCAAGGTTTAGATAAGGAAGATCCGAGACTAGCGTCTTCATGATGCAGTATCATACTTGCAAGCGATTCAGGATGAAATTTAGCTATTGAGAAAAGAAATACATCACTTTGTAGAAATATCTTTCGTCTTAATTTTGATATCATATTTAGATTGTTTAATCGCTCAAAGCACAGTACCCCTTGTAGAAATATGTAGAAAGGGCATAGCATTTAACGAACCCGCTTTCGGTGACGTAATCATTATACCTGTATGATTTACACCGTGGCTAAACTACCGTAATTGCCCTCGATGGGTATCAACTTTGACAGCAACGAAAACCTAATTCGGGGAAAAAGAAAATGAAATCTAGTTGAGCGCCAAAAAGACGGTTTTCAAGCGTACATTTAGAAACCGGAAGTTGTGAAATGGCCACACTTGATTCGCCCTTATGTCAACTGCCGTTTCGGTATTTTTTGGTAAATTATCTTCTTTTTAATGAATTTTGGTCCGATTTTCTCAAGGTTGGTCGCTAAATTTTTCTAAAAATAGAACGAATACATTAAAAATACTTTTTAAAATATTGCAAGTATGATACAGCATCTTTAATCTGCGTAATAAGTCATGTAAGTCACAGGTGATGTCTAGACAAAATAACATCAGTGGACAGGACAGCCAACAAAAATCAAGTCAACAGTCAAGTACAACACGATGGAGTGACATCAAGTACATTCAGCTACAAGAACAGGTGTTATTGGCGTCTTCGTAACAAACATTTCACTGAACGTGAAATTGACCCTTTTTTGGTTTACCAATCAAGAAGCTTAACTTTATGAGTTGAATTTGTGAGTTTTCCATTACCCAACAATTTTACGGAATGATTTGGGTTTTAGTTTATTGAAAAGAGGACCCAAAATGATAAACATTAACAACTACTCAAGCATCGCATTGCAGAGATACTCTTCACTTAAACATGTAAAATCATATTTGATTTTACCAATAATTTGTTATACAACACATTCATTGTCAATATTGTACATATACAATACTTTGATCAAAGATACAAAATAAATGGATATCAAACAAGCTCTATATGTGGCTTCAAGAGGCACCTTTGTTTCTCTGATTGGACCATCTGAAGTGCAAATGGTATTAGTGCATGGTATTACAGAGGAAAATTATGACATATTTAGCAATGAAATTCTTTTCAGAAAACCAAAATTAGAGAACATTTGAATTTCAAATGCTATGAAAACGAATATTTAAAAGTCTAACTTTGTGTATTAATAAAGTTCAATTATTTTGTCTCTTTTGACTGACTAATACAATGGTAAGCCTTAAATTATGGGACATTAAATATTTTAACAAATGAAAATGCTACTTAGTAGCAACAGGAAAGACGACAATGTGATTGAAAAATTAAAATATGGTACCAGAAGTAATTACCTTCTATTAAAAACACCTGTCATTTTACATTAAGCTATGATGGCAATAGTTTGGAATAAATGGTTTAATCAGAATTTTAAAAAAATCGGTCATCATTTTACAAATTACAATTTATAAAAATGTATTTAGATAATATGCATATCGCAGAGTAATGGTAGCAATAAACTTAATTGACTCTACTTGTCATTAAAACTTAGTTTGTGTTTGTAAGTGGCTAAAACATGATTGTGCTTAGGTTGCGATTGTGCTATCCAAGGAAGACCCTCTTTGGCTGTCTAGTCGTCAGCTTAACCATAGACAGGAACTTAGCCAGGTAATAAATATCCTTATTCTGTCGTGCTCTAAAGAGGTATTATTGTCGTCACATTCGGGATATCAATTTACAGTACACAAATGTTGATTCAAGGATTGCTCTTTGACTATTGTCCTTTAATAGCATAGTGAGGCAGTTACTTTTAAGCGCTTTCTGGGCAATATTTCAGGCATCTGCGTTGTGGAGGTTGCTTAAAAAGCTTATTTGAAACTATCACAGAAACGAAATAGAATAAAGCACGAAGGAAAAAATGTCATAATCGGCAATCTTTCTGGCATTGAAAATGAAAAGAACAGAAATTGAGCGTGAAGGCTAAATGTAACTAATCTGTCAAAAATGTTTACTATATGAAAGAAATTTATGATAAACGAAAAGTTTCATTGCCTGAAAATAATCTATTATTCTGCCTGGAAATTCTCAAGATATCAGCACAAACTACAAACTACATTTACTTCAACGCTAACCAAAAACCGTGAGTTGTTGGGGAAACAAACTTCAGCAATTGTATCGTTTTCATTGATAAGTACTGACTTTTGCTGAAAAGTATAATTTTTATAGTAAATTCAAAATCTCAATGCTTGAAGAAAGTTTGACTGTTACTGAAAACATGAGATAAACGTCATTTTAGCAAAAAGTAAGAAAATGACAATGATAATTGACTTAGTCTAATCTGTGAAACACAACTTTATTAGAAGAAGCCATGGTGATCACAGAATGAATCCTCTGCTCATTCTTTCTTCTCAATGATCGTTGTTTAACAGTCAGTCAATCTCTACAATAATTGGGTCAATTAATCAGGAAATATACACAATGTCTGAAATTGTTAGGTAATATAAACATTGACTGATTGTAGACTTGACTGTAACATATATACATCACCATATGTCACATCAAATAAAGACAAATTCTATGTTTATGTGAATTGGTACCTCGTAAACTGATGTCTTCGCTCTCCAAGAAATTTAATGATCAAGGGAATATAAAAACCTTAGGTAGATATTCCCACTCTACAAATAAGTATTAACCAATGTTTGCTCTCTAATTCCTACAGACTCATAGTGCAAATCGATTAAGACTTAAACAGATGTTTTCTCTGATGAAATTACCGAAACACCATGAAGTTTTCAAGATAAGTGTAGTTGTTGTCTGCAACGGAAATTGGAAAATGCTTTGTTATTCTCAGGAGACAAAACAGACACAGTGAGAGTTAATGGAGATTGTGTTTAATCCCAGACATGTCAAACCTGATCAAGGGTGCTATTTTATCGCCAACTTAAGAATGATTTGTGATAGTAACATTGGTTTCCCAGCATCGATTAAGGAATAAACAATATAATATCACAAATTATATTAACAGTTTAACCTAAGGTCATGTCATATATTATGTCAGTTAAAATGTGTTTTCGGCTTCTAGATGTGTGTTTCTGTGTCTTAGTGTTAAATCGTGTCAGTGCCAAACTTTGCTCAAGTTCCAAATCACGTTGAAAAGAAATTACATACCAACTTGACAAAGAGCATGGTGAATGTAATAGAAGTCTTACATAAATGATAAGTATAAGTGATAATGATTAATGATATAATGATTAAAAAGTCAAAACATTTCACATACAGACGATATGAATTTACATACGAGATGCACACCCTTAGGATGCCTACAAGCCATGTGTGCAATTTCAATTCAATCTGTTGAACAGTTTTTGAGAAGTGGATAAACGATACCCTGTATAGAGTGGTTCTGATTTTTGAATCACTATTTTAAACCTAATAGATCTACTTTAATGACTGTTTATACATGTTTGTATCAAGTCGTTTAAATTAAACAAACAATGAAACGTTAATTCTCTTTGATAATCAACAACTATTTTGTCAAATTGGTAAAAAAATCAAGAAAACTCTGCTAAATAAACGTTGCAATTACCACATGAACTTAATGATGTAAGCAAAATATAAACATCACAAGATAAATGTGTGCTTTTTTTGGCTGTAAATATCTGTGATAGTTTGAACTGATACAAACAGGTTTTTAATAAGACATGAAAGATCCAAGTATGGTTATTTCATAGTAGGTACGCTAGGGAATTTATAACCATGATTGTCCAGTATTATCATTTTGCATATTAAGTAAATTTTTTTTGGAATATATTTTACCCCTTGTGGTGTGAATTGTACATTCAGCAAAGAAAAATGCAAGTCAATTCAATACAGCAGGTTGATAAACCAATACACTCATCTCTATTTAGCTGATTACATGTGTGTGGGAATTTACTTTGTGAAGACGAAGCGATTTCTTGCAAAATGTAAGGACCTTTAAGTAGAAATGTCAAGATTGGACAAAACAAAATGTCATCAAATAAAATTACCACAGAATTTGTTTAAGATAAGGTAGTGAAGGAACTGATAATTTGAGCTTGTCCTTGCTAATTGAGAATAATCTCGGTAACCTCGAATGGTGACATTCCATTAGAGAAAACACTAGATAAAATAAGAAGAATGAGCTCAGCTGATCTTAACAGACTTCAAGGACACAGTGTCATATGAGGATCCAGGCTTTATCTGTTCTCAAAGCTCTTGACATTTAAGAAGCTACATTTTTTAATGATATCCAGATAAAAACCCTTATATTAGAGTTTTCGTTTTGGTATGGGAAGAATGTAGTTTTCTTGCTTTCTTTTGTCTTGAAACTTTTACCAATATTTTGAGGCAATTATTTCAAAATAGTGACACCTTAATAACAGGAAACAATTCTTTGTATAAATTTTATTTTCGGATTCTGCTTTATTGACACGATAAAACTATTTAATTCATAACAATAATAAAATTGATACTTATTAATGGATGACATGTTTCGTTGTTAACATGTAAAGCTACATCTTATTCTATTTTTAAATGTTTTATACAGGAGTTTGTTTATATCTTTTATTGGTGTAAAGAATAAGCATCAATAATGTAATATTACATAATGATAGCCGTTTCCCACATAGCATAATTGACATTATCGTTTTATTATCTATTGAGATGAACTCGAAGAACTGATCTTCATTTTGTGATTGATTCACCAAAAACCTAGCTTTTCAAAAGGCCAGATAATTCAAATAAGTCGTTTAGCTGAAAGACTGCATTTTTCTAGTGCATTTAACTTTCACTTGTAGGTAAAAAGAAAAAAAGAAAAAGAATTATCAACAGCGTCTAAGAGCAGCAAAATTCTTGTAGAAGGTCAAAAAAAAAATCAAGAGTAGAACAATCCAACTTCCTGATCCAACATCATCACATCTTGACACAGATCTTTAAGGTTTGTGTTACTCTATTGAAATGATATCCATAATCTGGAATAGTGGCCCCCCATTTAGAAACTATTAGTGATTTAATTCGTTAACAAATGCATTGTCCGACTTCATCCGTGAATTGGTCAAATGATCACAATAAGAGGGGCATATATATTTTACATTAGAGACCATAGAAAGTATCTGTTTTTCACAGGTTTTGAGAACACCAATTCACAAGGAGATGCATAAGTCATTGTTCTCTTTAAACATGGTATCTTAAGATCTTTTTCTGTGACATAAAATCTATTAAAAAAATCCTTTGATTAGGCAGCATAATCTCAGGGGTTATTCCAAGGTGTAAAAACACGAATACACATGGAATTGCATAATTCATTGTTCTGCTTTTTTATGGTATCAATTTCTATTGTATAAATACACCTAAATATAAAACACCTAAGCCTTTTAAAACCCCTTTATAACCAAGAGATCTTGAATTTTAAATTTTCCATGCAATGTTTTCTTCCTAAAAGTTCTTGGAACCTCAAGCAACCTTTCAAGGCATACATTTTAACAGAAAGAGAACTTTCAAAACAGGAAGCTATACAAATCCTTAATTCAATAAGAAAAAGGTTCTTACTCTTGTACATGCTGTTTATAACAACACATCTTAAAGTTTAACTGAAACTTTCTGGTTTTAACTTTCGCATAAAAGAAATGCGTGGGTCGATGATTAGTAAATCCCTGTTTAATAATAACAACTAGATGGTAAAAAAGTATGTAAATTCTTTTAAACTAAATATTCAATCAACAAAAATGTATTTTGGAAAAAGAAACTACACAAATGCACAGTTGCAAATAAACAGACAACATTATACAATATACGATTGCACTTTTACCAAATTCTATCAGAAAGAAAACATCTTTTAAAGGCTTTTCATTAGTGACTAAAATTGAAAACATGTCTTAATAAATAAACATAAGCACACTATTGGATATATCTTTTTTTCGAAGTGTCAATATTAATACAAAGAAAAGAGTGTTCAATTAGATATGTGAAATGATGTTCAAAGAGTTTGATATTATGGTTTGTTGATTAAATCAAAGCTTATCATTAAAGTTATTTTTCAATAAAACATTTTTATAAAGCTTTCAGGATTTGTCAGTTACAATTAGCTTGCATCATTAATATTTCCTGATATAGCAAAAAGGTAAAAACATCTTCAATGGTCAGATCTTCATCAAGATAACGTTGTGAAAACTTTTTTTTTAAACTCAAAATATGATCAAATTAATGTTATTGACTTTCATCTTTAGTCATGGATTTTTAAAATATATGGAACAAATGCACTTTCTTTGGAAAAGATTCATTAAGCAAAGTAGATTTATAGTTTGAGCATATAAATATATTCCGACGCAATGATATGTATAGTTATAGAGATATAGTTTGTTGTGGAGAAGATACAAAAAGTTCCAATCGTTGAAAGTCTATCAAACAAGGGAGAAAAAATGCAAAATTGCAAATATGTTTTTATTAAACCAAGAAGCTCATGTATGAGATCTGAAGGGAATGTACTCTTATCATTTTGTTGAAGATGCCACTTTCGTCAAAAATGCCACTTCTATCTTAATGCAAAAACGGTAGCTTAAGATCGAAAATTTATCATCCAAAACTGTGTTCCACGGGATATATCGCTTGTGGAAGGAGATATAGATTTGACAGTAGATTTTAAACAATGCCCTGTCAACAGAATGGACATGACAACACAAACATTTTGCATGATCAAATATGGCGCCACAACGCTATGTCGTCATAAACACAATGATATCACAATGCTATGACGTCATGAAAACAATGACGTCACAGTGCCTTGACATCACTGGTTTAGGAGTTTTAGAGCTCGGCAAGCCTCGGATATTTGTTACTTTTATCAACTTGTGTTTATATATCTGATATCAGAAGACACTTGTGTGAGATTCTCTATATATTTCTATTGCTCTCAGATGTAGCAATTACAAGAAAACATAATAAGATATCATCAGGTTGTAAACTTCTTTCTAATGTATCCTTCCTGCCAATTTGTTAGTGGCAGTAGGCCAAGATGGATCTTATATATCCTAAAATGTTGTGTTGTATGATCATCTGACGTCCAAAATGACATATCAGAAACTATGGAAACATCAAATCCTAAACGCTCCTTTTGTTATTGTATAGGTACACACAGACAAGTGATATAGCTCACTTCTCTCTATCAGATCCGTCAATAAACAGCATGTACAACAGCAAAACATCTTTTTTTTCTTTTCGAACTCATGATTTGTATTGGACCAATATGTAATGAAGGATTCCTTCTGTTAAAATGAATGCCTGAAAGCTTGCTTGAGGTTCCAAGAAAATTTCCGATTTAAACTTTTGCAAAAGGAAATTCGTGAGTTGATAATTACTGAATCCCTGGTTGACGATGACAGTTACTGGATTGTTAAAAAGTATGCAAATTCTATATATTCCATATACATTTCCAAATTCATCGACAACATTATACAATATACGATTGCATTTTTACCTAATTCTATGAGAAAGAAAACATCTTTTAAAGGCTTTTCATTAATGATTAAAATTGAAAACATGTCTAAATAGAAAATCGTAAGCACACCATTGAATATATCTTTTTTTTTAAACTGTCAATATTAATAAAAAGAGAAGGGTTTAATTAGACACGTGATATGATGTTCATAGAGTTTGATATTACGGTTTGTTAATAAAATCAAAGCTTATAATTAAATCTAGTTTTCAATAAAACATTTTTAGAAAGCTTTCAGGATTTGTCAGTTATAATTAGCTTGCATCATTAATATTTCCTGATATAGTAAAAAGGTAAAACCATCTTTAATAGTCAGAAGTTCATCAAGATAACGTTGTGAGAAATATTTTTTTAAACTTAAAATATGCTCAATTTAATGTTATGTATTCTCTTTCATCTCTAGTCATGGAATTTTGGACACATGTTGAACATTGCACTTTCTTTGAAACAGATTCAATAAGCAAAGTAGCTTTATAGCTTGAACATATTATTATATATTCTGACGCAATTATATTTATAGTTATAAAGATTTAATTTGGTGTGGAAATGATATATACATTTCCAATCGTTGAAAGACTATCACACAAGCTAGAAGAAACGCAAAATATCTTGTTTTATTTTAACCAAGAAGCTCTTGTATGGGATCTGAAGGGAATGTACTCTTATCATTTCATCGAATATCCCACTTCTATCTCATTGAAAAAAAGCTAGTTTAGGATCAAAATTATATCTTTATTGCTTTCAGATGTAGCAATTACAAGAAAACATAATACAATATCATCAGGTCGTAAACTTCTTCCTGGCATATCGTTCCTGTCAATTGGTTAGTGATGTGAGGCGGGATGGATCTTATATATCCTAAAATGTGATGTGTGTATGATCATCTGATGTCCAAAATGACATATCAGAGACTCTGGAAACATCAAATCCTTAACGCCCCTTATGTTATTGTATAAGTACACACAGAAAAGTGATATAGCACTCTTCTCTCAGTCAGATCCGTCAATACAGAAGGCCTAACATGTCAATAACATATCGTGTTTTGTCTGGAAAGAATATAAATGTCATAGTTTAGTCGAATCAATAAAATTCCACAATATTACTACTAAGGAATTGAAGGAACAATCAAGAAGTAGAAACAACTGAATGTTTGCAACTCAAAACTATTTACTTAAAGTTTTCTTTATACACATATTCAGATCTGACATTGGGATACTGATTTGTTTTAAGCTTATGGGTTTTTAGGACTTGAATAAGTTAATAATATTTTTTTTAAATCATCACCTTTCATAAATATGTTTTTATAAAGTGAATCGATACCAGGGATATCATTTCATCACCCAAGACAGGTATCATCAGTTTGAAGCTTAACCATCTAACATGCTCAAGTTTTATAACACCGAAAACAAGCAAGGGAGGGAACAAATTATCAATTGAGAGGGCGCTGTCATCAAAAAATGGTATTACTGCAATACGGCAGAACAATATGCACATTCTGCAATGAAATGCTTTTTCTGATCAGCAGATTAAAGGGATTTTTTTCACAAACCAAAAGTAAGAACCTTTGTATATAAAATGTTAAGGAAATGAATATTCAGAAGTCTTACCTTTTGTATAAACCAAGTTAATTTGAGTTTTGATTGATTTTTCAAATGTAAGCCTTATATTATGGATCATTAAATATTTGAAGTGCAAGTAATAAACGTTATTGAGTCTGCTTGTCATTAAACCTTCGTCTATGTTTGTAAGTGGCTATAAACATGATTTTGTTTAGTTTGCGAAGTTATCAAGGAGGATCCTCTTTGGATGTCTACTCATCAGTTTGAGATAGTTGCTATTAAGAACTCAGACAGGTAATACCCTTATTCTCCTACTGTTGAGAGGTATTATTAGTGCCTTATTCAGGATACCAACTGACAGTACACAAAGGTTAAAGCAAGGATTGCTCTTTGACGTATTGTCCTTTAATAGCAGAATACCAGGCACTTACTTTCAAGCACTGTTGGGCGATATTTCACGTATCCACGTTGTGGAGGATTCTTAAAAGTTTATTTGAAAATAAACACAGAAATAAAATATATTTCTGTAACATAATTTTTCTGCAATCCGATTGGTCAAGAATCGGACATGTGACAGTCGACAGAAAGTGATTTTGACTTGACCCCCATGACCCCGAGTCTGATTAAAAGTGATATTGACTTGAGTTTCTAAAAATAGAGCCGATGACGTCAACTCGTTATTTTATGACGTCTTGCTATTGTTATCAAGACGTCATTGTCCCGTCTTTGACAACAATTGAGCCGAAACGCAGCTCAAACCTGTAGTTTTCTATTCCCTTCCTTTTTTTTAAACTAGACAATTATGGACTGCTGAATTCGGTCAGAAACCTGATTTTATTGACCCGAGCAAAACAATAACGAAAACGGACTTCGTCAAAAAAAATATCGACGTCGGACTTTGTCATCGGTCAATATTCCTTTCCTCAGGTCTATAATATAAGAATAATCAACGAGTTGCGAGGAATTACGGATTAACTGTCCTGAGTTAATTATTGTGATAAACTCCGAGCTTCAGCGAGTAGTTTGACACAATAATTCACGAGGGACAGATAATCCGTAATTCCGAGCATCGAGGTTGTTATTCTTTTTCTTACCCAAGAACTTTGATGCGTAAAAAGGGTGGAAAAAGGGAAACATTAAAAAACTACGCTCGACCGGTTAAGTACAAATTGTACTCATACGCCATTCATAATTTTGCTTACTACTTCAGGATGGGCGGTTCTAAGTAGTTCGCAACTCACAATCTAATTTGAAATAGTTTTTTATTTTGATGTCGCATTATATCAAAACAATTATTGTCTCATATCATTAAAAAAACGTTTTTATTGGCTGCGCACAAGAAAAAATAAGACGTCGCTAGCTTTCGTCTACGTTTGACAAACCTAGTGAGGAATGTATGACGTCACTGTTTGACGTCATGTTTAATGACGTCATAAAGCTATGACGTAACGATTGTACGGCCGGCGCCTCTCCCACCTAGCGCCGCCTTGAAGATTTAAACTTGTATTTACGGCAAAGAAAACATCAGACGGTATTGATTTCTCATTTAAAATGTTGTAGTAGTGTGTGACTTTCGCAATTTAAGTATAAGACTTTTCATCTATATCTCTCAACTGAACCAAGCGAATCATGAATGAATGCAAAAAAGTTCGGTCAACCAATCAAAATGCGAGTTATTTTTAGAAAAACTGTAATTCCCATGACCATTATGCAAACTTTAATACCCGGCATATCCTTGCCCGTTTGGGTAAGAAAAACGGGTATTGACCTCATAACTAGTCTATAATAATTTTATGATAGAGCGCCAAGACAAACACGTCACCAAATAGCCAATATTTCAGGCATTGGAATTGAAAAGGAATATAATAGAGTGTGAAGGCTAAATATCACAAAATTGGTAATTACCCAAGAAGGTAATTGCCTTGAGACATTCTAATATCCTGTCTCGAAATTTTTCAAACACAAACTACTAACTACCGATACTTAAAAACTAATCAACAACCATGAGTTGTTGGAGAAAAAAACTTTAGTAATGGTGTCATTTGTATTGATAAAAAGTCACTGTTGCTGAAAAGTAAAATTATAAGCCAATCAGTTTTGTATAACTACGATAAAAAGTCTAAATGATGGGAAAAAAATTGACTGTGATGTGAAAAAATATCGTAAACGTCATTTTGACAAAAACATGTAGGTGGTTACAGTGTTATATAACTGGTACACATATAAGTCACCATATGTAATTTAAGATCACATCAAATCACTTCTAAAACTTCCATTTCTATGACTATGTGATCCAGTCAACACAACTTGCAAATTGGTACCTCGCAAACTGATATCTTCGCTCTTCAAGGAGTTGTGTTCATAATGTTGATGTAACATGATCGAGGGATTATTAAATTACCCTTGAGCATTCTTCTCTTAGATGGATATTCGCGCTTTACAAATATTAGTATGAATGAGTTTTTGCTCTTTAATTCATACAGCCTCACAGTGCAAATCAATTAAGACTTCAACTGATGCTTACTCTAGTGAAAGTTTTCAAGATAAGTCAGCATTGGTCAGGATTGGTCAGCAAACATCTTAACTTACACTGACTCATCATTCGTTTCAAGTAAGAACTAGATATTTTGAGATTACTGTACTTGCTTTTCCCGCGAAACTCAATAAGTATTTAAGTTAAATGAAGTTGTTGTCTGCAACGGAAATTGAGTAAAAGCTTTGTCTGATCAAAGAAACTTAACTGAAAGATGCAGAGCTTCGGCCTTTAATGTGTCATTCGGTATATTGTTTTAATATATTATGTTTTTCTGCATTCATAAAAACAGATTTTCGACTGAAAATAAGACATGAAAGATCCTAGTTAGATCAGATGCGGCCATCTTAAGCTTGTGATGATTTTACAGTCACAATATCATTAACCGTGAAGGTCCAGGAACATTGCATCTTAACTTAAGCATATTTTAGAGTAGGGTTTATCGATTGTGGTGTGAATTTCACATTCAAGGCAATTGATGCAATTAATTGAATACAGCAGGTTGATGATGCAATTTACTCATCTTTATTTACCTGAAAGTTGGGTATGAAAATTTATTTCAGGTGAAATTGTAAGCCTAGTCTCTGTGAAGATCAAACACTTTCCTGCAAAGGTTAATGACCTTCTCCTAGAAATGTAAGATTAGACAAGAGAATTTGTAGGTAGTGAAGGAACAGATTAATTCAATTAGTCCTACCTAATTAAGAATGATCTCTGTTATCCCGAATGGTGACATTCCATTAGAGAAACCATAAGATACTTAAAACATTTCACATGTGAATTATTCAACATGATAATTTTCTAAGTCAGGTCTTAGTTCAAGAAATGCAAAAAGAGCAAGTTAAGATCTTTTGCATAAAAGAGAGAGAGTTCAGCTGAAACCAACTGGCTGCAAGGACACAAGGTCATAGATATGCATGCTTTTATTGTTCTAAGTTTGAGGCATTTAAGAAGCCTTCTTTGTGTAATGGAATCCGGAAACTAAATGGAAAGAATATTGTTGTCTTCTTTCTCTTCTCTGAACACTATTTTATAACGATGACACCGTTTTTACTTGTTGTTTAACAATCCGGCCGAAACTTATGAATATGAATGTATGTTCGTTGTTTACATATAAAGTTGAACAGATTTCTTTGGTGCTTCATAGGGAATGTTTTATCTTTTATGGATTTGAATCATATAATATTCATATCGAAACTGCTTTTTCATAGTTAACGCAAAATATATTCATCTTTGTTAAAGAAAACAAATGAAACGTCAAATCCATTGAATAATTGATCTTCATGTTGTGAATGTTCATCATACGCCTAGATGTCCAAAATGCCAAATGACCAAAAAGAGTCATTTGGCTGAAACGTTTATGATCCATGTTACTTGAGATAAAGCCAAAACATAAAAGAACAGTGAGCAGTTTTTTTTATCGAACATCAACTTACATTTTTAGCAAAGGTCTGGATTAGAAACAATCCAATTCCCAATCAAATAGCTTCACATCGCATCACATTTTTAGGTCTTTTTTATTTTGAAGCTGTCCTATTTCATTGTAAATAACGTCTATAATCTTGAATATAACCGCTCCATTAAGAATCTTTTAGTGGCTTTAGTCATATGACAGACAGACAGACAGACAGACAGACAGAATTTATTCAATTTTCAAGGCCTCTGGCCCAAACAACATACATTCAAAGGTTGATCATCGCATGCTAAACATTTTTTTTTTTTTTTTTACATTAAACATCATTTGAGTGAAGAGTTATTTGAATATTTTAGTGAGATACTTTCCAATTTCTTTAAGAGTCTTTATATTTTGAGTTGACATTAAGTTTAAGAACTTGTTGAGAGTTGGCTGGCTCAAGTCCTCATCAGGGAAGCAGAGTTGTCGTTCTTGGCTGTATTTATCACAAATCATCATTACATGATATTCATCTTCTATGAAAGATTTATTAATGGAAAAACAGAATGAACAAAGTCTATCTTCTCTTGGGATGTTGAAATGGCGTCCAGTTTCTATGGCTAGTCTATGGTTGTGACATCTAAATCTCGCAATGGCTATTTTATAATATACTGGGATTTCAGATGAAATAAGATATTTTTCAGCATTTAATAGTGACTTGTATTGGGAATAATAATTACATTTAGAGGAATCTGAAAGAGATGAATGCCAGTTCTGAGTCAGACAGTCCTGTAATCTTGTTTTGAAAATATTTAAAAATGCTTTGGTATCACCAATCTCCTGACTTATCCACACAAATCCAAATCCATATTGGAATAGTATAGCCCTGATGTTACTGGTCCATGTTTTCTTCCCACTATCATCTAAGCACTTGAGCATGAGATAAGCTTGATGAGGTTGCCTGTAGGTCTCCATATGAAGTAGCCTGCACCAGTAACTGACTGCTCTACTCATGTATTGATACTGTAGGGGAGTTCTGCCACACTCACCCAGAGCCATGTTGTTATTAGTGTTCTTATTGAGTCTTAGATATTTTCTACAAAATTTCTGTTGAACTTGTTCAATTGTTTTACAAAAATGAATTCCCCATATTTCTGCACCATAGCATAATATAGGAGATATCATGCTGTCAAATATCTTAAATAGTTCATTTATATCTAAATGTCCAAATGCTTGTTGAAATCTGTGGAGTGAAAATATGGCTTTAGTGGCTTGTGCTGCTTGAGATGATTGAGATTTTGTCCAAGATAATTTTGATGTGAAAAGTGTTCCTAGGTATTTATATGAGTTCACAGTTTCAATTTGTTGACCTTTAAAATACCACTTTTCTGAGTTCCTTAAAGGACCTCCCTTCCTGAAAACAACTATTTTAGTTTTGTTGAGGTTCAGCTTCATACCTGTGGTATCACAAAATTCTTCAACTACATTTATTTTCTTTTGTAACTGATTTACTGAATCTGACACAGTTGAGACATCATCTGCATACATAAGTCCAAAAATATCTGGAGAGTCAGTTCTTATGAATATTCCTCTTCCACCTTTTTCTTCCATTTTAGTTATTAGTTGGTTAATGAAGATTATAAAGATCTGGGGACTTAATATACATCCTTGACGGGTTCCAATATTACAATTAAAACATGTTGACAAACCGTGATCAGTCCTGATACAAGCTGATAAGTTGGAATACATGGATACAATAAAGTTGAGGAGTTGACCACTCATCCCAATTTGTTGAAGGCTTCTGAAAAGTACACTATGGTTTATGCAGTCAAATGCCTTAGAAAAGTCAATAAAGAGGACATAAAATCTACCTTTCTTCTTCAGTAAGTATTTCTGAATCATGGCTTGAAGTGTAAATATATGATCAATAGTTGAGTAATTATGCCTAAATCCTGCTTGAGACTCTGATATAATGTTATTATCATCGCACCACTGTTTGAGCCTGTTATTAATCACACTTGTTAAAACTTTGCACAGAGAATCAATGAGAGATATTCCTCTATAGTTATTTGGGTCAGTTAAACTTCCAGACTTATGGAGAGGGCATATTACACTCTTTCCCCAGGCCGGGGGGAATGACTGCTGTGTTAACATCTTATTGAACAGTTTTGTCAAAAGAGGGGTTATATAATCTCTAGTTGATATAAAATATTCATTCACTAGTCCATCCGGTCCAGGTGATTTATTGTGTTTAAGATTCTTTATGCATTGGAGAACTTCCTCTTCTGTAAAATGGCTATTCAAATAATCATTATCCATGTTTATAGGGTCATTAGACTTATCTGTACACACATTATAAGAGTCAGTATTACTTTCAAGTGTGGTTTGGCTCAATAAGTTGTGAAAATGATCATACCACTCTCTAGTAGAAACATGTTGGGTTGATGAATTATTGGTCTTATGCTTCTTCAGTTGTTTCCAGAATTGCTTGGGGTTAGATTTTGCTTCTGAAAGAAGTTGTCTTTGTTTCTCAAAGTAAATTGATCTTTTGTTTGCAAATAGCTGTTTAAACTGTTTTCTGTTCATCCTGTAGTGACTGATATCATGACCATAATCTCTGTGATTTCTTAAAGCTGTATATTTCAGGTGTTTAAGGTTCTCTAGCTCCTCATCCCACCATGGCGGTTGATGCTTAACAGGAAATGAGTATTTCTTATGTAATTTCATTCCATCCTTGGCTGCTAATTGGTAGAAATTAACAATTTTATCTATTGCATCATCAACATTTGAGTCAATTAATGAAAGCACTTCCTCACAAATATCATTAAATGATTCCTGAAATTTCTTTAGAAACAAAACACTGTTTTCTTCACACCAGGTAAACTTGTACCATTTCTGAACTGGGACCTCTTGGTTAAGTGGCAGTGAATGATCATTATGAGGCGGAGCATCAGATGCATTTGGAGGATCATGAAAGTTGAGGGTACAACACAATGGGAAATGACAAGAATCATCTCTGTCTAGAACCTCAAAGTGGCTGATATTAGAGAAAAGCTCAGTTGATGCTATCATATAGTCTACAAGGCTGGATCCATTATGTTTGACACATGTAAAATTTCCATCTTTATCACAAGGAAAACGCCCATTTAGGGTGTGAATGCCAAATATTGAGCAAAGCTCAGCTAGTTTTCTTCCATAATTGTTATATTTATCTTTATCCCTTGTACACCTTGGTAAATCAAAGTTATCACTTGGATAATCATCACTGTTTTCTTGTACGTAATCTAGGCTATCACATGGTATGTAATCAAGAAAGTTGGCCATTCGTGCATTCAAGTCTCCTGATAAAAGATAGTGGTGATCATTATGTGAGCTCACAATTGTTTCAAGATATGTACCTAGGCGGTCCATGCCATCATAGTCAACTGTTTGGAATACAGGGGAATTTTCAGGTGAAATGTAAGCGAAGATCAGAATGGTATCTTTCATGTAACCTAATTTGGTTGTTCTTAAAAGAAACACAACGGTGTCCTCAAAGTTACTATATATGCGCTTAATAATGTTTTCCTCCACTAACCATTCTCTGACAAAAACTGAAACACCACCGCTGTATCTACCAAGTGTTTTTGCCTTGGGTCTTACACAGTTAAATGATCTAAAACCGGACAATAAATTTTCAAAATCTTTTTCTCGCCTCACAAAGGATTCACCAAATGCAATAATATCAAATGCAGCACAATATGTCTTAAAATCAGTACAGTCAGACGAACTTACATATTTATATAGCCCTTCAATATTCCAGGATAGGATACGACAGCATTGGGCTCGGCCTTCTTTTCAAACACGTTCTTTGTTTACATTTGGAGTGCTCTCCCTTGGATTTCTGTTGTTTCCGGGTCCAGATGTAAACAAACCCACGTGGGTGTCGCCTGTCAAAGCAGAGCTTTGAGGTTGACTGTAGGCATGACTTATTCCTGTTTGATCAGATATACACACATTTTCCCCTTTAATCCTATCGAAAGTATACACATTGCCGTCGATGTAGAGCTTGTCGTGTCGAATCTTCGGTGATTTTCCAGCTTTTAGCGCATCAGTGAACAACTTGCTGAGCGAACGTCTAGCCTCTCTTACGCGCTTAGTTAGATCCTCGGTGACACGGATTCTTGGTTGATCTTCAGGGCGATTCTCTCTTGCGGCTTTTAATATGTTGTTTCTATCTTTTGTAAGCACAAAATTTGCGATGATCGGCGGGTTAGACTTTCTGCTCCGTAGTCGATGTGCCCTAGTTATCATCACATGTTCTGCGTCAGTTATGTGGAGTGAAGTTTTCATGAATTCCCGTATCTTTTCTTCTGTTTGGTCCCAAGTTTCTCCCTTTTCCTCCGGTAGACCATGAAACAGCAGATTATTACGTCTGGATCGGGACTCATAATCATCTAAACGATCATGAAGATTGTTGTTTTCGACACGTAGCCTCGTGATTTCAGTGTTCATATCCGCCGCCATATTGTTTACCTTCTGATCAAGAGCAGTAAATTTGTCGTTGACTTCTTTGATATCAGTTCTTAGACCAACTAGAACGTCCATCAGATCATCATTTGTGTATTTACTTTGATGTGTAGTCCCGCTGCCACCGGGGTTCATTGTTAAAGTTGACTGTCGTGTGTGAGGTCCCGGGTTTGTCTCGACGTCACCACTCACCACTAGCAGGGTGAGAGTTAACAATGTCAGTCTCAAGATCAAACAAACACTTCGCTTTTCCAATGCATATGATGTCATATGACATGTGCATTGTCCGACTACATCCTTTAATTTGTCATATATCCTAAATGAATGCAAAAATGAGGGGCAAAATGTTTTTACATATTAGAGCATTAAAAGCAGCATAAGCTCAGGTGGTATTCACAGGCTTGAAGAATACCAGTTCACAAGGAGGTGCATCATTCATTGTTATCTGATTACATGGTATCTAAAAAGTCTTCAATTGTGATATGAAATCTAGAAGAAACAAATCCATATAATATGCTTTGATTACTAAGAGATCTTGAAATTATGTGGGATGAAATGAGCTTTACCGCAATGTTTTCCTTGTTAAAGTTCATAGAATTTACAACCCTCGGCAACTTGAAGATATATAACATCCAAGACACTATGCGATAAGAATGTTTTCAAACTGTCAATATTGATAAAGTGCAATGTGAAACGTAGTATTAGTTTTAGGGAGATGCATTATGAAAAGTAGCTATAGATTTTTGATATAAACATATTATTTCGCAATTATATATACATTTAAAAACAAATAATTCTGCATTAAAAGAAAAAAAAAAGTTTTAGTCCTTAAAAGTCTATCAAACACCGGAGAAGAAATGACATATATTTCTTGGCAAACCAAGATGCTCTTCTCTTGAGAATATATTAATCCTGTAGTTTACCACCAGCAAAAAATTATCCATCAGACTACTCAAAAGAATTGAAGGAACATTCAAGTAATAAAACGTAAACTTAATGTTTGAAACTCAAAATAAATTATTTGTTTTAAGTTTTATTTGAAAACTTATGTTTTTTTAACACTTGAATAATTTAAAACTTTCATCCATTTTTTTGGATATGTGTTTATAAAGTTCATATCTACGAGGGGTATAATTTCTTATCATATAATGGAGGGTGTTATCGATGCAATAAAGCTATCGGATAAACTTGGTATCGGAATTGCTCAAAATTTGATAAAGATGCAAATTATACAAAACCCGAACTATTTTCTCAAAACTCCATGAATTTCATGCGAGTCCTAAATCGGTCTCTAACCATTGATAACGTCATCGGGAGTTTTCAGGTTTTGTATTTTTTTATCGAAAGAAATATCGTAAACAAAATCCGTCAGGGTAAACTTATCACGCATTCGTATTTTATAAATTATAGCTTGGTTATCGAAGCATAATACAAAGACATTTTATTCCTATTATATGATATTAATGATACGGAAACACACTGGGTTAATAATCTCTATATCTCCGAAGACAAGTCTTATTTAGTTTAACCATTTTATATTACGACATCTTATTTTTTTATGTTAGGGCACTTTTGAAGAGACAGCATGCCACATTCCGTGATAGATTGGAGTCTCCATTAGACAAGCAGATCTTTTTAAAAAAAACTGTAGCAAAGATTTTGGTTTAAGCATAGGGCTTCATCCCCCTTCATTCCACTTCATTTTTCGCAATACTTTGATCTTTCTCCGAAATTTGTGGTGTCAATATATCATCAAAAACTAACCTGTACTCTTAATGCTTGACATTTGCACGATATAAATCATTGATATAAAAGTGTTCCACCAAAAAAAACGGTTCCTATTAACATTCATAAACTGACTCTGATGTTCATTTGAAGATCTCATCACGAACATCATTTGATCAAACTATACTATCAATGAATATCAACCAATTCAAAACAACTGTACTTGAAGTAATTCTAATATTACAAGAAACGTCAAAGTCGTTTCATCGTGTCTTTGATGATGAAATTAAAGCCCCAGGCATATTCGTGCCCTTGATAGAACCAAGCTGTGTCACCTTTAGGGCATGTTACATTGGTGCACTCAAGAAGAAAATAAGGGATATTAAGTAACAAAACTTTTATATATTAAACATGAAGTGAATTATGTAGAATGTATCCCCTGTTTTTTTGTATAACACAATCCGGATTTCGAATTTCAAAAGCACGAGCTTAACAACTTTCTTTGCTCTGGATGAACTAATATGTGGAAGAAAAGCATTTAATTAAATACATCATTTTCACATGAATGTTTTGAATTCAATGTCAATGTAAATGATTGACACAATAGCAAACCAAGAAGTGATCCGGAAGTATCCTTGATTCGTATCTTTATCCATTTAGCTGATACACCATAAGTTCTAAGTATGCTGGTATATATATCCTGATATATGATTGTGAAGAAACAAAATTTAAGCATAAATTTACCAAAGCAAAGACACACGACTCCTGGTAGACGAAAGTTTGCATAAAATGTTCTTGCACAAACATGATTGCAGGGTTCAACATACTTATGAAATGTGTTAATGCATTATTTATATTTGATGATATGATAAACAGGATATAAGTATCGTTGTGAAACAAATTTGAGCAAAGAGTCAATTCATTTGCAAGCTCCTATCCACACAAAGTCATGTTGTAACATGCTTTGAAGACAAAGCCTCTTTCTCAACAGAGATGAATACTCCGAGCTCTTAGTTTGCCACACAGGTGCTGTCTAGACAAGCCATTACATCAGTGGACATGATAACCAATACAATCATGTCAAGTGCCAAGAATAACATGATAGAGTGACATCAAGTACAGCTGGTAACAGGGGCAGGTGTTGTGGACCTCGTGGTACCAAAGATTTCCCAAAGGGACCGAACGTTTCATATTCTAACTGTATCTTTTCAAATAGCTATGGAAACAGTTTAACAACATAACAGGTTGGGAATTGACTCAGGCTGGGAGTGGTGTCCCATTCTTGACATTAAATTTTCTTTGACAATTAACAATGTTTTTGGATCGGACACGCAACCACCTTCTTTACAAATCAATCAACTGTGGTTTTATTCATAACGATGAGTATGACATTGCTAGATTGTAATATTTTCCATTCCATTTCCAAACTGAAACAATAATTACATTTTTTATACCAACATGAAAACAAATGAAAATGTTTGAACAGCAGTAAAAGTTCGCCTGACATGAATGAAATGTATAAAAAAGATACTGTACAAAAAACGTGCTAACATAAATAATAAACACTAACCCTGACAAATAATTGCAGGTGTATCCATACAGTAACAAACAGGGGCTTTGCCAATGAATTTAAAACCATTTACCCATGTTTGTCCTATTATCATGCCCCAATTGGTCGGGTATATACATGCGTATGCACTCTGACAAGAGTGCTATTTAAGGTCAATCTAGTTGCTAATTCATCTACTTTCTTTAGTAAATTTGACTGATTGACTGAATTTGATTCGATCGTTTAATAATGATGTAATAAGTTCATTACTGCATTGAATTAAGAGGTTATTACTGTAAAATTACATGAATACATCAATGCTAATATGAGCTAGGTGTATGTTATTACAGAAGTCTATGAACCCATGTTCTTAAACATATGTCTATTTACCAAACCGCGTATAATCCTTTTGAAATCTTTCAGTTAAAAGCAGTACAATAGCTACCGGTCTCAAACACTCAGGGACACATCTAGCATGGCATGTATAAATCTTTGTTGATTATTGTTATAAATGCATTCATTGTAATACAAATAGAAACGATGAACATCACGCAATAAAGTCTCTTTATTGCACGTTTTACTGTGTTTTTAAAAAAACTGGATATAGATGAAACATACAGAGAAAGTGTATGTACAAGACAAATATCAAAAAGGCCAAAACGATATTTAGCTCTTAATAATGAAAAATTATTTAATTAAAACATTGCTAATCAATATGGCAGATGAATCAATTTGACCACTTTAATACAACTGAATGACAAAATTGCAAATAGTATTGGTTCAATTCGGGTAAAAAGAAAATAGTGATGTGTAAATTTTCTTAAGAACAAAAAATACCTTAAAGTTCAAACTCATACAATCACAATTATCAGTATGAAAATTAAACCTACGGATTCTATCATAATTGCTCTCAAACTGAGTTATTATTAGAAAATACCTTTTGAGTTGGTCCTCTTTAATTGAAAAGACCAAAATCATATAATCACACTATCAGGATACAAAGTAAACCATAGTATTCTATCATAAAATCCTTCGAAATGTAGTATTATTAGCACATATCTTATGATTTGGTCCCACTTAATTACAAAAAAGCCTCCTATTATCTGGAAAAATGTCATTCCATGCAAAATGCGTTAGTTCCAACCTCATCCAGTATAACCATTTTGTCCTGAACATCCGTGTGTGGTTTTATGCTATCAAGAAAAAAGGAAGCCATTCCATTGTGACGTAAAAACTAGAAAAAAATGAATGAAAATGTATATCCCTTAAAAGCAATGCTCCGACAAGGTATGTCAAATCATTATTTAGAAAGAGAAGGTAAAAAAAGATGTATTTTTTAAATTCCTTTTTAAAGATTTCGCACAAAGCATGTGTTTCTGAATTTTAAACTTTAACGTCTTACATAACAAAAAAAACTCAATTCAAAGAGGTGATCTTAAAAAAAGGCAATAAATGATTGTTGAAAGGGAACTAATCCCTTAGGTTCTTTGCAGAAAAGCAAGCTTGGGGCTTGTCACCCCCGACGTTATGTAATAATTGACATTGACAATATTGCTTTAATATTTCTCTTTCATGAAGAATATTCAATAAGACATCATACGATTCAGAAGAGAGATTGACATATACTTATCTTAACTTGTATATTTTTGGTTACTTAGATCTACATTTCTCCAAACGTGGGAAATGAATTAGTATTTGACGTCTTATGTGACATCAGCAACTCAGGAATCATTTACATTTATATCTGATACGTCCCCCGTGTGAACATGTAAGTTGATTTATTGTAAATAGATATATTGCACGCATCTCTCTTCCAGATCTGTCAACACAAAACATCTCACATGTCAATAACAAAATCATACTTTGACTGAAGATAATCCCATTCCAATATTTTACTCTGACTGCAAGGAAATTGTATCTTTTAAATAAAGAGGAGATATAATTTTTATCATGTACTGTCTCTTAGCTTTGAATAAACAAAATCATCGCTTTATCAAAGCCCTTATTTATGTAGTTCTTACGTGATCATACAAGCAAAGATCACTGCAGTAAGTCTTCTCTGCCTTTATGAATGTCAAAAAATACTTGTCACCTTTAGAAATGTGATTTGAATAAAACCAAACAAAATCTAAATTCATTTGATTTAATTAATTTAATCTTGATACAAGCAAAACAAATAAAACAGATATCATGACAACGATAACATTTAACTAATATAAAATATGCAGGTGTTTCATATGTCGCTTATCTTTGAATGAGGACAATTTTATATTACAAAAAAATTTTTGCAAGAAGAGACAATTTATCAAATCTTTAAGAAAAATTACATGGAATTAGAAAATATAAGAAAACATTACATTTATGACTACCAAAGAGACGAAGTCAAACATTACCCCAGGATCCGTTTTAAAACTAAACAAATCTTAAAATTCTTAATCAGCATGAGCAAATCCTAGTTTGACAGTTTATCATGTGATTAAGAGCAATAGCATTCTGTTCAATAAGGACGCAACCATCAGGTTTTTCTGCTGTTTGCGTGTTTCTTATTATTACTATTTTGATTACAGATTCAGGCATATTGACTTTTTCAAATAAATTCACACTTTACAATCTGAAACCTTTACTTTGGGATCAAGCCATTGTTGTGGAATCACGATGTGAAGCTGTAAGCCAGGTCACACAAGACATTAAAACCTTAGTTCAACCAAAAGTTCGAAACTGCACCTTTTCACCTGAAACCAAGGTATTTGCGATATTCCATTGCTAAAACCACACATAACTTTCTTTAAGAACCACATGCTTTCGATTATTTAGATGGTACATGTAGGTCTATCTGCTATCCTGGAAAACTCAATAAGTATTTAAGTTAAATGTAGTTGTTGTCTGCAACGGAAATTGGATAAAAGCTTTGTCCGATCCAAGATTAGAATACTGACAGATACAGAGCTTTACCCTTTTATGTAACATTCGATATAATGTTTTACTCCAATACGTCAAACTTATTATGCACTCTGAAAGTATTGGTTGATTCCTGAATAACAATTTCCATCTTAATAGGTCTTCTTTAATGACTGTACATCCATGTTTGTATTAAGGCGTGATGTGTAAAAATTTAAATAATAATGCTTATTGATAGTAAACTGCGATTTTGTATAAATCAGTAAAGAGTTCAATAAAACTCCCGTGATACATGTTGCAATTACAAGATGATCTTTAAGATGTTTTTAAAACATACAACTCCGAAAATCAATATGTACTTTTCTGCTGAATTAAGATAATATATGGAAAATACAAATATACTGAATTCAGAGATAGCAAAGCATATATTAATGAAGGTTAATGATGCTGCATTAATTACATGAAAAGTTAAATCTGATTTCTTTGATACTTCATATAGGACTTTGTTATCTTTTTTTGGATTTGAACAACAACTGAAACATCAAAATCACTTAGACGAAACATTAATCTTAACGTTGTGAATGTTAACCATACACTTATATGTCTAAAATGCCAAATGATCAAAAAGCGTCAAAAAGATTCATGTTTCATTTTTCCTCAGGTAAAGCCAAAGATAAACAAGATGTGTTTGTGAAACACGAATGCCCCCGGATGCATATGTCAAGTATCAAAGACCTAGCTCCGACCAATCAAAAGTTATGACCAAGGTTAAAGTTTTTGTGGACAAACGGACAGACGGACAGACGGACAGACAGACGGACAGGTGAAAAACAATATACCCCCGGAATCTCCGATTCGGGGGCATAAAAATAGAGCCATTGGCTCTGTAGCTCATCAGGCTTCATAATCAATTATGCTGTAGAGTGTGGCCAATGTGATTCCCCCTTTGTAGAGGCCACAGGGGCACCAATCATAAAATTAAGTATGTATAGGCGACAAGTTTCAGTTTTCTAGGCCTTATACTTCAGGAGAAGTAGATGAAAATAGATTTGAAGGACGTTCCTGTTGCCTTTATTAGGGGCAACAGGGTCACCAAAGCTACAATTCATAATCCTCACTAGTCAAGGAGTCTGTACACAAAGTTTCAGCTTTCTAGGCCTTATGCTTCTGGAAAAGACTATGAAAATAATGTTTAGGACGTGGCCCCTGCGGCCCTTATTAGGGGTCACAGGGCCACCAAAGCTACACTTTATAATCTTCACCAGTCAAGGAGTCTGCAAACAAAGTTTCAGCTTTCTAGGCCTCATGGTTCTGGAGAAGAAGATGAAAATAGGCTTTTAGGGTGTGGCCCCTGTGGCCCTTATTAGGCGTCACAGGGCCTCTAAAGCTACAATTTATAATCCTCACTAGCCAAGGAGTCTGTACACAAAGGTTCAGCTTTCTAGGCCTTATGGTTCTGGAGAAGAAGTCGAAATTCCACAAAGTTTACGGATGGGCGGACGGACGGACGCCGGACACCATGCCATGCCATAAGCCCATCTGGCCTTACAGGCCAGATGAGCTAAAAAGTAACCAGTTTCGAACAGCAACCGATTTCTTGCAAAGGTCAAGTATCTGGTTGAAAAAATGTCGGATGCAAGAAATCCAAATCTTGATTCAATAACATCGCATTTTAGCTCCATTTTTTTGTCTGAGATTATTTGCCTTATCTTATTGAAAACAATCTCCATAATCTTTAAAATTGCCAGTCCATTTAATATCTATTACTGGCTTTAGTCATTTCACATGTCCATTGTCCGACTACATCCCTTAATTTGTCCAAAAAGGGGCCAATGTTTTTTTACATTTAAGAGCATTAAAAACAGCATAAGCTCAGGTGGTATTCACATGGAGCTGCATCATTCGTTGTTCTCTGATTAGACGGTATCTAAAAAAGGCTTTCATTGTGACATGAAATCTAGAGAATAAAATCCTTATTATGTCCTTTGATTACTAAAAGATCTTGAAATTATGTGGGATGAAATGAGTTTTCCTTGATAAAGTTCATAGAACTTAAAACACTCAGCAACCTTGAAAATATTCATTGCAACAGAAGGAATCCTTCATAACAGGAAACTAATCTCTCTTATATGAATAAAAAGACAAACAAAACACACACGAAAAGAACTTGATTCCAACTGTTAAATGATAAACAAACAGCATTATACAATCTAACTTTGCTCTTGTGCTCAATTCTGAGAGAAGGAAACATCTTTTGAGTTGCTTTTTTATCTTAAATATCAAAATTGAAACATGTCTTAGCAAATAAACATCCATCACACTATTCGATACGATTTTGTTCAAACTGTGGATTGTGATCAAGAGAAATGTGACACATGGTATGATGTTTAAGGATATTTATCAATGAAAAGAACATGTACGTATAGCTATTTGATGTAAACATATTCTTTTGAGTGATACATACAGTTAAAGACAAATAATTCTGCATTAAAAATTACATTAAGTTTTAGTCCTATAAAGTCTATCAAACACCAGAAAAGAAACGACATATATTTTTTGGCAAAGACGCTCTTCTCTTGAGAAAACATCAATCCCGTAGTTTATCACCAAAGCAAGAAAACTCTATCATACTACTCAACAGAATTAAAGGAACACTCAAGTACTAACAACAACTTGATGTTTGAAACTCAAAATAAAACTATTTATTTAAAGTCTTATTTGAAAACTTTTTTTTAAGCACTTGAAATATTTTGCAATTATGAAAAATTTCATTGCATTTTGTAAATATGTGTTTACAAGGATATAGGGATATAATTTCATCTCCGAAACAAGACTTATTAATTTAAGCTTTCCACCAAAATACCGGTTCCTATTAACTTTCATAAACTAGCTCTGATGTTCATTTGAAGATCTCATCACGAACATCATTTGATCAAACTTTACTGTTAATATCAACCAATTCAGAACCACTGTACTGGAAGGAATTGTAATATCACGAGAAACGTCAAAGTCGTTTCATAGTGTCTTTGATGATGAAATTAAAGCCCCAGGCATCTTCGTGCCCTTGATAGAACCAAGCTGTATCACCTTTAGGGTATATGACATTGGTGCACTCAAGAAGGAAATAAGGGAAATTAAGTAAAACTGTAATTAGATATGAAAGAGTGAGGCTAGGTGATATGAGGTTTATCGCCGCTTTCAAGAGCATTTCACTTATATCATGGCGGCTAGTATTATTGCAGGGAGAAAGCCATCAACACTTCTGTCCCTATGTATTGCGGTTAAACCTGCGAGCATCGGCTGGAAGTAGCAAACCATGGTTTGAACTGCGCTGATATTCAGTGTAGCATTGCAAGATATGAAAGATGAAATGTATTGTGTTGTATGTTTTTCTGTGTAATCACAGTCCGGTTTTTCGAGTTATTAAAGCTCGTCAACTTAGCTCTCGATGAACTGATGTTTGGAGGAAATGCATTTAAAAGAAATACATACCTTTCACATTGTTTTGATTTCAATGTGAATGCAAATAACTTCAACAATATCAAACAAAGAGGTGATCCACAAGTAACCTTGGGTTCATATCGTAAACCATTTAGTTGACTAACTTAAAGTTCTAATAAAAATAGGATATTTATTCTCATACATGATTGTGAAGAAACAAAATGAAAGCATAAATTGACCAAAACAACTGTTGAAACACCACTGACCACAGTAAACATACAATATTCTAGCACAATTATGATGGCAGGGTTAAACAAGCTTTGAAACGTGCTGATGCATAAACTGCATTTGGTGATATGATAACCGGGTTATAAGTCTCATTGTGAAACGCATTGTAGCAAGGAGTCAATTTGAGAAACTTATATCCTGTGAAGAGGATAAGAGAGACACTCTGATCTCCTTCACAGGTAATGTCTAGACAAACCATAACATTACTGGACACACCAGCCTGTTCAACTCCTATTCCCACAAATCATGATGCAACATACTTTGGAAATTAAACCTCTTTGTGAAGAGGGCAAACACTCTGAGCTCATCGTTTGACATACAGGTGTTGTCTAGACAAACTATGACATTACTAGACACAACAGTCGACAAATTCAAGTCAAGAGCCAAGTACAACACAATAGGGTAGTTTAAAGCACATTGATCAACAACAGCAGGTGCTTTGTTTACAGAATTATTTGGGTTAAAGTTTATTGAAAAGAGAAGATTACCCCAAATGATCAACATATACAATTACTCATCTATCAAGTTACAAAAATACTTCAATCTTGACTTCAGCGTCCAGGCTTGAAATTTAACAATAGAAATGTTCAATAATTTTGAAGAAAAATACAGAATAAATTGATATTAAAGAGGCCGTCTTCAATATGGACATTTGTAACTCTGATGGGAACACCTTAAAGGGGCAGTAGCACTTGTTTTGATAATTTTATATTTTAAATATTTCAATTATAGTTGTAAGTTAATGCTAAATGTATTATATTGACAGTGTCCAAAATCTCATTACATAAGCCAATCCTCCACAGTCAGAGTACAAAATATGAAGTTTCACATAAAATCCATTGGCGGCCATTTTTTTTGAACACCTTTAATTCAATTTTGTAAGAAAAAAGGAATCGCATGGCTAAACTTTACGTTATATATTTGAATTATTACTGCTTCATTTAGTGTAAATACATTGTCTTTCAATTGGAACCATTTATTTTCATTTTCCTGACATCACCTTATATTCCCTAAAAAAACGTGCTACCTCCCGTTTAAGGGCAAATGGTGTGAGGCTATCGGTGCAGAAATTTATAACATATTCTGTAGTGGAAGGCTCTTTCTGATCAACACATTTTTTTTTTTCAGAAACGAAATTTAGAGATCCGTGATACACAAAATCTTACGGAAATGAATATTCAAAAGTCTTAAATTGTTTATACACCTGTCAGCAGCAACAGGTACCAAGAAAATGAGAACGAATAATTGAATATAAAGAAATAGACATATGTTATGTTTGATTAAAGAACATGTCATTATAATCATTTAGCATTGGCAGAAATAGAGAGAAATAAATGTTAAAATCAAAATAAGTTATATTGGTCATCATCACAAAATCAATATTAAACATGTATTTATAAAAACATATGTACGTTGTGTTGTGGTATCAATAATCCGAATTGACTCTGCTTGTAATATAAACTTATTCTATTTTTGTAAATGGCTAAAACATGATACTGTTTATGTTCCAAATTTGTCATTTGTCGAAGGAAGATCCTCTTTGGCTGTCAGCTGGAGGACAGTATCTATCAAGAACTCAGACAGGTAATAACCTTATTCTTCTGTGGTGTAAAGAGGTATTATCGGTGTCATACTCGCGATCACAACTTACTGTTCAAAAGGTTAAAGCAAGGATTGCTCTTTGACGTATTGTTCTTAAATAGCAGAGTGAGGCTGTTATTTTAAGCGCTTTCTGGTCGATTATTCAGGCATGGGCGTTGTGGAGGTTTCTTAAAACGGCTAATATGTTGATGATCAAAGAAACGAAATACGAAAGAGCGCAAAGGCCTAATATCACAATTCTTGTCATAAGTTGCTAGTATGGTTTAAATTTATGCGTTGATTGCTTTGAAACAAACTTATATTCTGTCTCGAAATTCTCCATAGCAGACATGTATCATGAGCGGTTTGAGTCACTTATACCAAACTTTGTCAATGTTGTATAATCATTGATATGTACCGACTGTTACTGAAAAGTATCATTAAAAACCAATCAGTTTTGTATAGTAATGAAGATAAAAAGTCACGATTCGACAGTGCTAACAGTTATTAAAGGGGCAGTAACACGTTTTTAGGGGGAATATAAGGTGATGTCAGGAAAATGAAAATAAATGGTTCCAATCTAAAGACAATGTATTTAAACTAAATGAAGCAGCAATACATCAAATATATAATGTAAAGTTAAGCCACGTGATGACTTTTTCTTACACAAAATGAATTAAAGGTGTTCACAAAAAATGGCCGCCTATGGATTTTATGTGAATCTTCATACTTTGTCCTCTGACTATGGCTGATTGGCTTGTGTAATAAAATTTATGACACTATCAACATAATACATTTAGCATTAATGTACAATTATCAGTGACAATTTTAGAATATAAAATTAAAAACAAAAAGTGCTACTGCCCCTTAAAGACCTTATTATACCCCCGCTACGACGTAGTCGGGGGTATATAGCGCTCCGCGTGTCCGTCCGTGCGTCCTTGCGTGCGTGCGTGCGTGCGTCCGTCCGAAATCGTTTCCGGAGCATTACTCAAAAACTATACCACTTAGAAACTTCAAATTTGGTATGGAAGTAGCCTATATGATGCTGTGGTGCCTTTTAGGGGTTTCAGCTCAATGGTCCAAATAAATTTTGAAATTTTGACCAAAAACGGTCTGATTTTTGGACTTTGTCTCGTTTCCGGAGCATAACTGAAAAACTATACCCCTTAGAAACTTCAAATTTGGTATGGAACTAGCCTATATGGTGCTGTGGTGCCTTTTAGGGATTTCAGCTCAATGGTCCAAATAATTTTTGAAATTTTGACCAAAAACGGTCTGATTTTGTTACTTTGTCTCGTTTCCGGAGCATAACTGAAAAACTATACCACTTAGAAACTTCAAATTTAGTATGGAAGTAGCCTATATGGTGCTGTTGTGCCTTTTAGAGGTTTCAGCTCAATGGTCCAAATAATTTTGGAAATTTTTACCAAAAACGGTCCAATTTTTGGACTTTGTGTTGTTTCTGGAGCATATGTAAATACCAAATGACGGACAAAAAATTTTCAAACAATGTGTCTATATTTCTTAAGAAAAATGACCCAGTTAACCGGACGATTTGCTATCCGGACGATTTTCACCTGTATAGTGCTGTTGTGCCTTTTAAGGGTAATTCCAGGGTTCCCAGAATTATTCAAAAACTAAATAGCCGGGGATGTTTTGAAGTGAAATAGTTTTTAGGGTTGCAAGATCATTGTGTTCAAAGTCATAATCGTTTCAAATTAATGTTACGTGAAGGCGGTCAAACTACAGGCGGGGGTATGTGAGCTGCGCTCACTTTTGCCTTGTTTTGACAGTTATCAACTCAGTTGTAGATCTGTAGATCGTTAGATTATTGATTCATGTGTTGTATCCCTAGGGAGAAATAATGATTCCGATGTATCATGACCTTGACGAATTAAATCAAATGATCAAGGTAAAGCAAAATCACCTTTGAGTATCTCTCTCCGAGTTGGATTAAGTGCCCTCTGCAAGTATTGGTATGAATGAATATTTCTCCTTTGAGCAGCTCTGTGTCTGAGATTGATATTTGCACTCTACAAGTATTTGTATGGTTGAATGAATAAGTCATGTAAATCAGAGTTGGATCTCTAATTCACACAGTCTCATAGTGCAAATCGAGTAAGAACTTTATATACAGATGCTTTGTCTAGTGAAATTTCCGGAAACATTAAGATGAGTGTAGCTGTTGTCTGCAACGGAAATTGGGTAAAAGCTTTGTCCCAGGAGACAAAACAGACACAGTCAGAGTTTAGTGAGTATGTAGTTAATCCAGACATGTCAAACTTTTTCAGTGGTGTTCTTTTACTTTGTTATGATGTTAACTACATGACAACGTATGTGTGTAAGTCGTGATTTGTTACTGGACTTGGTTTCCCAGCGCAAAATATGGATTAAAAGATAGAATATCACAAATTATAAGTTAAATATTAGTTTTACAACTTATTTATGGAAGAAATATAAGGTTTCTAGTGTAATTGAGGTAATATGTATATGTAAATTATACGTGTCCTTTCGGTCTCCGCGCCGCTAATGGCTGCAATACTGTCAAAGCAGCGATCAACAATAACTCACTCCTCACACTCACCCCGTCTCCGAGTGTATGTTTCTGTGTCAACGTGGTAATTGTTCCTTTTGTCAGTGCTGGAATATTTGTTTTAGGTTCGAAAGAACGTGTCATGATATTGTCACATGACAACTTATTTACTGAGGATTTTGAATTAATTTCAATTAAATTCAAATAAATGATTGAATATATGTAATGATAATTGATGAAACAAGAGTGGAGATAAAACATTTCATCTTTAAATACTTAAATCATACATGAATGAGCATTTGTTAATCAGGACATTGAATGTTATTAGGATAACAATTTGTTTTTGCCCTGTTCCGACGAATTCCAATACATCGAAATTGTCAACAAATTCATTTGGAATTGATGACCTGTCAAGTGGAATTCTAGAGGGTCTATTCTAAGTTACGGTCCATATCAAAAGGAACTTTCAGACAGGGTCTAAAGAGAGAAGTGTTGTTTATACAAACTGCACGAATAAGAACGCATATTTATGAATAACAAAAACATATTTCCAAAATATGAAAACACGCAATGAAATCCCTGAACACCTATTACTCTTTTCTTGTTGCGTGTATTGTCTGATTACTGCCCAAGATGTGCCAATTTCTAAAACTCAAAGTTTCTAAAATGTATGTATGTACATCTATAAACTTAACCGTTTTTAAATCCCGCAACCGCAAGTTGCGGGATGTATTTGTCCGTCCGTTACTGGAGATCCTAAATACATAATACATAAATTTATGGGTTTTATTTTAATTTGTCAGTTTCAGATATTTCATTTGAGTTCAAATCTCATAGGTTTATGTATTCTTTTTGTAACCATGGATGGTGATGTAGGATAAGGCCTCTCAATATTTGTCTTTATCACTGATATTTGACTTCATGGTAGTGAGTGAGTGAGTTGTTTAGCTCCGCTTGGGCAATATTCCAGCCATTAGCGGCGAGAAAGTTAATGAAATTTCCAAAATATGAAAATAATTGCATAAGCAGATAATGAAACAGCGCGAAGGCTGTAAAACATCAGCATCATATCACAAAGTTGTTTCATGGTAGTGGATCACAACATCTGAAGACAAATCGTTGAAGTATAGGCAGCGTACTCGGTGAACTAAATTGACGCTACTAACTTCTTCATTTTCAGTTTCTACTCCTCAACCTCAAGTCGCCTTTTCTACTGGCAATATTTGTCGCTTCTGAAAATACGAATAGGAGAACGTCCGAAAATTGGAGATAATTTTCGCACGAGGAGCGGGTTGTCGGCCTCCAACCTGCTCCGCGCGGGAAAATAACCTCCAAATTGTTGACTTTCTCCTACTGAAAACAAAGTTCAACCTCGGAGGACACCGAGCACGTGCATTAATAATGCGGAGTTGTTTCAATAAACGCGAACGCCGGACGCTGTGTTCAAAACACTTTACACCTGCACGTGTCTATGGGAGAGTTGTTGGTATAATGTGCAGTGACGGAGCCAATTTCGGGCGTTTCTACTGTCCAACAACAGTGTCTTCAGATTCCGACGACGGTATTTTTATCACCAAAAGTAGCTTTGGTTTCCTTCATTCCCAACTTTCAGTTTCAACTGGTCGACACCCAACACGGCAAGAAACAATTGCAATATACGGAGGGCGTCTCCAAGACGAACAGAGGGGGACTCAAGCATCGCAAATTGGACAGAAAACGTTAATTATTCATCCGAACGAAAAACGCCATGAACGATGTCTTGTCAGACTGTACCAGAAGTACGTGTCATTGCGGTGATTGAACAAAACGAAATAGTAAGAATTTAAATAATAGATTACTCATCTTTATTTTTCAAGATTATGATGGTGGTTTGACAATAAATTCTTGCATTATAACAGTATATATTAGGGACAACCTCTCAAATTGGATCCTCTCTTCGTCTAACTAAGATACGATTCTTCGTTATATTTGCATAATTATTGTACCTACAATAGTGTTTTGGAATCTTTTCTTAAATCTTATCTCGACCTATTCGCTCCAGAAATAAATAATCAGAACTGGGTTGATGTTTAATGTAATGTAGCCCATGTCGACGCCGCCATCAGGGCAATCAGAGAGCGCGCCATCACCCCACAGCTGGTAGAGTTGACGACATACATAGCAGAGCAGTGGATGGAGTCTCCTGTGTACCCTGTATCCTGTGAGCTCCCTCAGCGTATTTAACTACGTGATCAGGACCAACAACGACGTTGAACGTTTAATACTTTTATACTACTGGTATTTAACAAATAAATATATAAAATAATAATATGTCATCAATACGACGGTGAATGTATCATACATTAATTGTTGTTTTTAGTTTTTTATTAATATTTATTATTTTCTTTCAGAATGGCATCGTAGGATGAATTCCCGTGCAAACGGACAAGGCCTGAATTTTTACACCCTGGTGCCCTACCTGAGGAAGGTGGCAGAACACGTCCCGACTCGAGGTTAGATTGTGCAGGACAATCTGATGTCTAGAGACAACAGGAGGAAGTACAGGCGAATACAGTCAAAGCTGGAGGATCTCTGGAAAAGATATACTACAGGTGATCTATACACAAGCAATTTCCTCCTAAAGGCGGCTGTCGTGTATGGGGAAACACTGAACTGAAACTGTGATGAATATGATTGACTGTAAATAAGACTGAATAAAATGTATGCATTTTTTATTCAATAAAAAGTTGAATGTATTTTTTTTTATTCAATAAAATGTGGAATGTATGTATTTTATATTCAATAAAAAGTGGAATGTTGAATGTTTATTCAATGAAATATTGATTGAACTTTTACTCAATAAAATTACCGTATGTAATTGAATGTAAATTGAGTAAATGCTTTACCACACTCACTACAGTGTGATGAATGAACATATGACATATTTATGTACTTATAAATTTATTTAATCTTATATATTTTGTATTTTATTGTCTTTACATCTCTTAATCTGAAATGTAAAAAAGAAATATCGAAATAATACAAGTCACAAGTCAAGATAACAAAATAACACAACAAATATTACAAACAATGCATGTAACCTATTTTCGATGTATTCCATGAGTCAAATTCATAATCAAAATGCACACTCAAGTGATTTCAAAATCATCTGCACCACAGATAAAGGTATAATAAAGAACAAACATATGTATCAGTGACGGTATAATTTATTGGGATGAACCTAACTTGGAAGGAACTGGTTTTGGAGCGAAACGACCTGTAACCTTATTCGAGGACTGTCAATGATTTCGAAGGCCTCTGCTTCTGTAATAACATCTTTGATGTCTGCAGTCTGGGAGTCCCCTTCGTTCACATTGGTCTGGTCGTCAGCTCTAGATGTAGATTGCTCCTCCACACACGCGCCAATATTCTCTTTAACACCTGGCGCTTTCACCAATCACTCCAACAGCAAATTGCGCAGTATCGTTCAGGGTACCGCAGTTAGCTTCCACCTCCAATATTTCTTTTGCTTTAGTTCTTGATTTTTTGTCTTGCCATTTCTTCTTCATCTCCGAAATTGTTCTGATTATTAACGGGTTAACGCTGCTCACAGCAGATAATTTCCCCCAAATCGTTTCCTTTTATAAAAAGTTGGGTGTGTCCTTTCACCAAAAGAGTTTTTGAATATTTGTGAATGAGAATATCAGCCACCACTGGACACATTACCTTATCGTGGCGTGGTAGTTTGTGTGCTTCGGCGACCCTGAAAGCGATGCAAGCTTGAGCTTCCTTGCTCATAGTAGGGTAACTCTCAAGTTAGACATGAATAGAAGCCAGGCCAAATGCTTTCATAAACTTTCTATCTCTCACTATGCCCTTTTCCGTCGTTTCCCTCATATCCCTTTCTCCCTAAACTGTCTACTCTCGTTTTGGTAGCAACATCCACCTGTTAAATGGCAGGTAAATTGCTGCAACACGTTAAACTTACTCCATTCAGTCAAAACAATTTTTAGCTCATGCTTATGGCATGGCATGGCATGGTGTCCGTCCGTCCGTCCGCCCGTCCGTAAACTTTGTGGAATTGCGACTTTTTCTCCAGAACCATAAGACCTAGAAAGTTGAAACTTAATGTTCAGACTCCTTGGCTAGTAAGTTTGTGAGGACATTTGTTCCACACCAAAATTTACAAGCAGGTTCCTACATTTTAGGAGTAATTGATCTGGGCCTCCTTTCACAAAGCTCTAAGGTGATCGTAAGTCACTAAGGTAACCTGAGTGTAATGTTAAAGAATGGGAGTTAAGGTTGCTTTGTGAAAGGAGGCCCTGCCACTTAATTTTAGAACTGAATATTATGTTTTAAGTGCAATTTAGTTAAATTGTTCTTATTTATTTATCTGTTAATAAGGGACACAGGAGCCACGCCCTTAAAAGCTATTCCCATACTCTTATCCAGAAGCATAAGTAGGTGGGTAATACACATGTAAAGTTTCAGAAAGATATGTAGACCGGTTTTTGACTTCTGCTCCGGAAATGAAATGATTACGGACAGGGTGATGACTATATCCCACGTTATTATTACATACCGGTGGGATAAAAAGGAAACTATAGTTGCAGTCAGTTTATACTCATTTTTAATTTATTTCATTGACCCTTACAACATATGCTGTAATAGAACACAAATTTCTATTCTGGCTGCAGGCTGGTTGCACAAAGAGGAATATTGCACAGAGAATTGGTTGCATCCAAATTATGTTAAACAACCCTGTACCCAAACAAGAATTTATTCTCTATCAATATCGTTTTGTTAACAAAATTCACGACGAAATTTCAGTTGAAAGCATCACAATTATGGAAATAATCAGAAAGGTTCAACCATATTGTGATTGGCCGATGCAAACAGTTTTAATGACCCATGTCTTGAGGACGAATATAACAATATTATATTTCAGGAGACTGCCATGTTGATATATTCAATATGGTATATGCGTTTTCTACAGTATTTGTCGTCAGGATAAACTGAACCCTTATAAACATAATTTCTGTCTAGAAAGAAATATGTCGGACAGAAAATAGGTTTGTCCCTTAACTTATTTTGAGTAGAATATGGTAACGACCGCAATTAAACCAACAATTAATTTGAGAATAACAAAGAGAATATGCAAATATAAACTTTTGTTAAGAGCCGGAAACGGCTCCAATTTCCCTACCTCTGAGAAACCATGTGCTTTTGATGTATTGCTGCACCGATCCAACGCTTTGCATAACAATCATGAAGTCCGTGCATCTCAAGGTGAAATGAACAACGTCAGCGCAAGCTCACTTTAATTTGCTCGATACAGACTGATGTCGGGTTAATTTAGGAACATCAAACATTACTTTATCAAAATGATTTTCTGTGACCTTTTAAAATACTTGTTTCAAACATTAGCATTTCAGTTCAAGATTGGAAATAATATTGATTTTATTACTCACTCAAAACAGTTTGTTACTGACCATGGAGTGGAGTTCACTTAACTATTACACCCTTATAACAACCCTTTTAACTCTCTTTGTGACAAATACTTCATATTTGTATTAAACAAGGACACAATATTCAATCATTACAAATTTGTGTATTTGAAATAATGATCTTGACTTCGTGAATATCCGTTGATGGTTATCACAGATAATCTCTCGGCCAGAGGTCATAATTCAACCCAATGGATAGAGTACTCGATATGGTTTCACCTTGTCCTTAAATAGTTTCAGTTATCTGTGTTTGTCAAATGACAGAAGTAACCTGTTAGTAGACTTATTGTCATTTAACATGATCTTACTATGCCTTTCTTTCCGTTTTTTCCCTCATCCTTTCGATCCCTTTCTCCCTTATCTCTCTACACTCTTTTGGATGGCAACATCCACGTGTTTAATAACTGAAATATTGTTCAAAACACGTTAAACACCACCTCACTCACTCACTCATTGGTACGTTAACAAAGAAAGGTGAAATCTTAAACAGTTTAGTTCATGACAGATTACCTTAGTCAAATCATAAGTTCATTGTTTTCTTCACCATTTCAAAGTCCATAAAGGCCATTTCGACTGTAGAGTCTTGTCAGTTCAGCGCATGTTGTACCTATAAGAGTAAAGTTTGTGGTTCTGTCAGCCTTGACATAAACTTTATTGCTTGTCAATGTCTGCTTTCGTTTTTCTTTGGAAACCACAGGAGGTATTTTGAACTCAATGTGTTGTCTGACTTTTAGAAGATTGTCTTCAAATTACTTTAGCTCGGGGATGAAAAGGTTGAGGTGGAAGAAACCTTTCCATCTCATGCGTTTTAGCCTGTGGCTATTTGGATGTTTTGGAGGAGTAGTCAAAGTTGACATGTTCCAGGGTACGAGAGTGCATAACAAAATTAGGAGCAGGTACAAGTACATTGCATAAATTAATGTGTAGTTTAACCTTGTAAAGATTTGGTAAAGTACTCAACATTGGTAATTGGAGCGGTTGGATCAAGGCATTTAGAGGTGGTGATTGATTTTGAGGACTTGTTGGAGAGACACCAGTCAAGAACAGACTGTATCATCCGGTACCAACATTTGTTGTCCAAGGAAGTCGACTTGGTTTGATACAAATTCGCGATCCTTTCTCGGCAACGGGACGGGAACATAGAAAAACAATTCAGGGCACTTGCCTTTTGCCCATATGTAAATGTGTCATCCTAAGAAAAAGAATATACAAATGACAATAACCTGGGAAAATTATAGATAATAAAGTTTCAATTACAGAATTAAGATTTAATATTATGTTAGTGATCATGATTTATTCTATAGTCTACCTTCGACGTCATTGTGCCGCACCAGATGGTTGTACAATAAAACGTTCTCTGACAGCCAGAAAGTGTGACTCTAAACATGTTGATGACACGTACTGCACGAGCTCTTGAAGTTGGACCTCCTCGTATCTATGGATATCTATGGGGTTTATCGCCATTTTCAAGAGTATTTCACTTTTATCGCGCCCCTAATGGCTGCAATACTGCCAAAGCCGCGCTCAACAATAACTCGCTCACTTTTATCGTGGCTGCTAGTATTTATGCAGGGAGAAGCCCGCAAATCAATTGTGGCTAAGCAATGCGGTGAAAACCTGCGAGCATCGGCTGGAACTAGCAACCTTGGGTGGTACAGCACTGAAATTTAGTGTAGCATTGCACCCAAGCCTGACTGCGTGTTGAACAGTTCTCTACTGCAGACAAAGTTGCCGAGCCCCTGGCGGGATTCGAACCACGGACCTCCTGATCCGAAGCCGAACGTGCTGTCATTAGGAGTAAGGCTGCCACTGCTGCTGGCGATGTTGTTTCTTTTGCTTAGCAGTGTTTTCAAATTTCGCAGAAAACTGTGTTGATTTGCTTCTGTCGATCACTCGGCATAGATGCTATCGTTGGTGGCAATTTTATAGTTGCAGCTTTAGTTGCCTCTGCAAGGCTTTTCTGCTGTGAGATGCGGCCCTAGAGCATCACAATGGTTTTTATTGGCCATTCACGATTACAGGAAACCAGAAAAAGCCTTGGGTTGATCTTGCAATCTTTCCAAGTATGTTGACCCTGTTTTGCCCTCTCTCTGGTGGTCAGGCAAGAAGGCTGTCTGTCCTGCAGGGTTGTTCACATACTTGGAAGTGAACAATTGCTGTTTTTGGTGGCGTCGAGCCCCCGTGCCTGAATTTTCTTGTACGGTGCCAGCCACTGTTATATGCTCATTAGCACCGCTAGCTGAATGTTTTTCTGTAGCGTTTTGACAACAATTAGTGTATCTCTTTCGCGGATCCGGGTCGTATTTTCGCGTTCCTAACAAAATAAACTAGCGGGTCACGTAGTCAAATGGTAAAATCGACCGTATTTCGAGGGATAAAATATATAAAATATTGTCTCTATCGGGGCTCGAACATCCTCTCCGTCTCCGTCTGAATGCACGCATGTTCCTATAACTAGTTTAGCGCAGACAACCCCAGTCATAAGCTATCCAAACACATCCTCGTTTTTAAATAGCATTTAGCGGCGATTATATATAACGAATGGTACATTAGAGTTACCTGCCCCTAGCATGATATCGAAGCTTTATCTGCGCCCCTTGCGATTGGCTAGTTGAGTTTGCATCAGAACATGCGGGTAACAGGGGTGCCTTCAGACTCAATGAGAGGAAAGCTAGTTGAAGTTCAAACCCAACGAGAGACAATATTTTTACACTTTTTTTCTTGAATCACAGTCGATTTTAATCAGACTGGTCAAATGGTGTACGCATATCCGCGACTTTGAATGAAAACTTCAGCGTGTCTGGAACGAATTTTATATCTATCTAAAGATTGTCTTTATTTAGAGCCTTGTAAAATCTTTATTTCTGAACGGGCAATAATTTGTTTTACATGGATAAATAGATACACTATTCCCCTTTATAGATATGTGAAATAAATTACGATGCGCCTCCTAGTTATTTTCCACAGTCATTAGAGGAAAGTCTTTATTTCCAGTTCATAAAATTCGGAATACACAACGTACATACGCGAATTTTATATAGAACTGTAGATAATTTATTCTTTTTTATGATTGCAAAGAATCACGATAATACGCCTTACGGCGCAAAAGATATAAAACATGAAAACTGCACAAGTATACACGACAACTTCCGAACGGTGCCAGTGCGCGAGAAGCATGCAAGTTCAATTAGCGATAGCTGGAGTGATGTCTTTTATTCCGTGCACCGCTTGGCGCTTCGTTATTTTTGTGCGCGCATACATGAACATGTAAATGAAGACAATCTTTCCTTTACAGGTGGGTGAACGAATTATCAAGATATCTCCATTGGTTCATGAGATATGAAGCCGGTTAGGTGTAGCACCATCAGCACACTTCAAAGATTCAACAAGGACGCTGTCTGGATTTTCTTGGTTTTATTACAACAATGCTTCTATCTCAATACTATTGTTGACCAACCTCCACGTCCGCCTTCCCTGGGCCATCTCCCGACTTCAGTCGTCTCTCACATGTCAGCTGTAGGTGAGACTCGAAGGGTAGGTCGATCTGCCTTCTTCAGCTGCAGTCCAGGCCTTAAATAGCTAGACCGGCCCAGTTGCCAACAACAGGTATCTTGACGACAGCTTAAGGTATTATTACTTAAGCTGATTTGGATAAATGGAATTAGTAGCAATAACAGCACTTTGTTACACTACTCCATCACCAAACAAGAAATATTGACAAAGATTTCTTTGTTTCCCTATAACCTGGGAGGGAAGCCTTATACATACATAATATATTCACAACAATTATTTTCTGTTAATAACACGTCAAATATATTACGCAAATAATTCAATACATAAAATATCATCATGCAAAATCAAATTTGACGCCAAATAATTTTGACACTCTTATGTCTATCAATAGACATAATACATTTACAACAATAGTTTTCTGTTCATAACAAATACATCATGCCAATATACATTATTTGACTACATAAAAATATCACCACATGGTGAGATAGGATGGTTTATGGGTAGAGTCATCATAAGACGTTTGTCTTGGTTCAGTCCTGGTAACCTTGCCCATCGTCGGCTACAGCTCCATTCCCGCTGTTATCCAGGAACATTGGTCATCCCAACAGGCGTGCAGATGTATACCATCTACTGACGTTCCCCACGTCCCCTGCCTCAGCAGACACTGGCCTTGTTATTGGATGGACCAACTGTTGTTTCGACACCGACGTTCTCCATGGTCTGTCGATTTCACAGGTCTGAACCGATGAACACCCGCTGTCAATCAGAATCCGTGGGTGTCACATAACGATTTATCTGATCCGCCGACAAGTTGTCCTTCCACCACTCGGTGGATGGAGGCACCAACTGTCGTGTCCCCACCCTATCTCCTCTGGGTTCTCCTGTCCTAACCTTACAACTACCATAACCTAACCTTAACACTAACATAATTTCTAAAATGTTTAGCAGTATAACTTTTAGTTTCTTAAAAACATTGTCCTCACAATCGTAGTATGACCTTCCAAGAAAGATAATGCATATTACCATACACATAATTTCTAATAAGATGGTCCTCTACTATGATATTTCCATCCAAGTAATAATAATAATCTCTAAAGCCCCAGAGATAAACGCCTCAAGTAAATTTCTAACCTTTGCGTTGTGTCTATCCATATCACTAGATTATGTTAAGCTATTGAAGTTAGCTGGTCTTATCCCTAGTCTTCAGACAATAGTCTAATCCATCCAGAGTATGCCAACCTTCGGATGGATTATCCCCTACTATTCAAGTCAATGGAGGGTCTGAGCTTCATCTTACTTGATAGTCCCTGGTTAACAACATTATGTGCCTGTCTACTCTGTCTGAGCTGCATCCCATTGGATGACCCCGGGTTAACCACATAACATACCCGTCTACTCGTCTACCCCTCCTCAAGACTTTAGGATATCCTAACTTCCTAAAACTTCCAGCCTTCATAAACCTCCTTTCTTTATTCTTAGTCATTATTTCTAGCCTTTTCACCATAGTACCTTGCTTAGCCCTGATCTTTATCACTAGATTATGATATGCTTGATTGAATTTAGCTGGTCTTATCCCTGACCTTCAGACCCTGGACTAGGTGAGTAACCTAAGTAATTTTGAGGTAAAAAATGATATTTGCAACACATGTTGCAACACTTACCGCTTCTTAAATTAGTGAGCGCATATAAAAATGATATATGTAAATGAAGACAATTCTTTCCTCAACATGAAGGTGAAAAACATAACAATATTTCCAATGGGTCGTGAGATTTGAAGCCCGCTAGGAGAGTACCCTCAGTCACTTATGTGAGTGAGTGAGTTATTGTTTAACGCCACTTGGGCAATATTGCAGCCATTAGCGGCGATCACTTATGAGAAAAAGTGTGATATTTGCGACAATTGTCGCGGCGCTTGCCGTTCCTTTACTTTTTCTTGCGCATTCACAAATGACGCGTTTAATTGAAGCTCGTACTTCGGCCTTTACAATGATATAAATAATTTGAAATTTCGCCGCCCCGTTTAAAAGGTATATAGTGCCAAAGAAGGGTGGGGGCTCTAGTTGAACTTCCACTAACAGCTCACATTGACTTTCTCTGTCTCTTTTGCGAAATAAAAAAGAATAATTTATTCTATGAAATATTTTTACAAGAAATCCAACAACAGTATATAATAATAATCACCTTTATTGGTGCGAAGAACGTTCTTTTGAGACCTAATAAGGTCGAGAGTACACTGTCCATACTTCTACATCTTTCTTCAATTATCCTTCCTGACCATTATCATTATCTTTCTCTGTGAGACTGATGTAAGATTTACAATAATCTCGTGACGTATGGTATAGTTGGAATCATGGCTCTACACACAGACAAACATTGCAGTCTAGACACTCGAATGAAGATTCTCTTCCTACTCTTTTCTTCTTTCGAACAGGCTGGTTGGCAGCTTCCGCTCCACGTCGCATGAGTTCACGTCTGGCTTTAGAACATACAACACAGGAACGTGATAGATTCTTCTTCCTTCCGACAGGCTCAATCTTTGACGGAAAGTGACGACCATGAAGTTTAAAATACTATCGTCGCTCGTACTTGGCTGACCCCGGTGACGTCTGCGCAGACTTGCAACCTTGTCTGTGTCCGCAAAGGTTATAATGTGTTGAACTACTTCTTTCCTGAATTGACGGCAACGTTGAGGATATGAAACCACACACGCTTTTACCACTTTAGCGTTTTCAGTTTGAACGGAGTGTACGACAACACCTGATCGGCGCAATCGACGCCTCCCATGTACTTATTGTACTCATGCACAATACGAGGTTTTGTAGCTGGTTCTCCAGTCACCCTGTTCTTCTTTCCCGTCTCAACAGCTTCTGCATCTCTAACATTGGACATCGGCAAGACTGATTTTCTGTCCTCATACCTGACGAGTAGAAGGTATTGATTGTGTTGTTGCAGCACAGAACCTTGCTTTGCCTTCTTTTCTTTTCATTTTACTTTAATGCCGTTACGACTACCTCTCAACGTCCCTGTCTCCCCGAAACCACACTCCCACAAGTTTATGTACAATGTCACAGACGAATGAAAATTGTCCATGTAAACATGATATCCTTTTCCAGAATAATCCATGACCAAATCCATGACCAAATCATGTTTTCCCACATACAGAAACAACTTCGTTGGTTCTTCCAGTGTACATGTACAGTTTGAATTTACAAACATATCAATTGTGCGAGTCACACAACATGTAAGCTTTGATTCCATACTTCTTTGGTTTGTCAGGGTTGTAAACCTTGAAGCTGAGGTTACCTTTCCAAGGCACTAATTCCTCATCAACAGAGATATGTTGATGCGGTATGTAAACTCTGGAAAACCGATGCATGATGCGGTTATACAAGAAGCCAAGTTTATTGATTGGAGAAAACTGAGGTGTGTTTCGTCCCGGCATTGTACTGTTATCAGATAGGTGAAGGTACGTGAGCAAAATCCCAAACCTGTCTCTAGGCATACACTTTGAGAAGAAAGGCGTCGATGTCACATCACTAGTCGACTCTGAAAAGTTTCTCTGTACAACTAAGGACATTGCCATAATCATTGCTATGACTACTTTCTTCAGCATTCATATCGTTCCACTGGTGCAACTTCGAATAGGGGAGAAGAACCTTGTTGTCACATTCTTGGTGAAAGTATATATTGGTTTCTGTTGCAATCGTTCCGTAATCCTCTTCATTTATGAACAAGTCGAAAGAGTCAATAGGTTTTGGTTGCTCAGGCATTTCTTTGAACTGTCCCAACCCAGTCTTGCCAATGAAAGGCAGATCAACACGTCCACGTGGCCTCGGCCCTTCCTTCCATTTCGACATGAAATCACCCTCCTCTTTATCATGTGTGTCCATGTCATTGTATTGCTCATCAAAACCACTGAACTCATCTTCTGTGGAAGTACCACCGCCCGTAGCAGCTAGTATATTTCTTGCAATGTTTCTTATATCTGGATCAGTGTCCATGTCCGATACCAATCTGTCACTGTCGCTCTGTGTCACTATCATCACTAGCTTCCATATCGGAAGCTTCATCAGCATGTTCTTCGGCAATGTTTTTATTCACTTCAGTTGGATAAATCAATGGTGGGTACAGTTGGGATGGAAAACAAGAATTTATGACATAATATTTTAAAGCATGAACAGATGACAAGGTATATTTTACAAACAACAGAGGGAATGGAGAATACATATGAGAAGATTTATCCCTCACAGGTGATCGGGATACGAAAAAAAAAAGATTAAATCAAAGGTTTAAAGGACATCTTTGAGAAGCATCCATTTACTGTCGAAAGAATTCATGTTAAAATATTTTCGTGCAATATATTTCTCGATGTCAAAAACATCTTTTAAAATCTTTGTAAATATTGTAAGTTTGGTTTCAAACGTTTGATGTTCATAACAAATATATGACGTTTAGCTAACAATATTATGTGATTTAGTAAGTTGCTATTGGTTGTACAGAATAATATATCCAGTGTTGAAATTTCGAATGTTTGATTAAGTGATCTGCTAAAGAAGTTGGCGATTTCGTTCCAGAACATTCGAATGATTGGGCATTCTACATATACATGGTAAATATTCTCACTTGCTCCACATGATTCAAATATATCATTATCAACTAGTTTCATTTTTAACAACTCCCGTTTCGTATAGATGGCTCTGTGGATAAATTTGTATTGGAATTCCAAAAGCTTAGTATCTTTGGTTGATTGTCTATATTTCAAAAATGTTGAATTCCAATTGATTAAATCATTTAATTCATTATGCCATTTTTTGCATACGTTTGGTAATGTACCTGTTGCATCAGATATAAGATTGTCGTAAAATAATCTTGATCCCTTTGCAGGAGCAATAAGATCCTTCCAAGGAGAGTCTAGTGGCATATCCCTTACGCTTGACAAGTCAAATGAGTGAATAACATCTTTCCATTTTCTTGGAATGCTAAGGATGACTCTATTAAGATCAAGCACTGTGCCTTTAACATCATATTTAAGGATTCAGCCATAAGGCTGAATCCTTATTGTTATTGGCGTGTTTCTTTTTTTATTCTTCCACGATTTTTGTGAACAGGATTCAGACCAAACGGCTGATGCTATCGAAGCCAAATTTCACAGGCTGGTAGACCTTGTTGAGGAAAGGCGACAATAAGCTTTTGGGACAATTCGGCCCATACATTAAAGGTCCAGTTCGATTCCAAAATCGAAAATTTAACATTGATTTTTTTTTCAAAATGCACTGAGAGACCTAATTTTTTTTTTAAATGTGCGCAATTTGTGGAAAATGTGGAAAATTCGTAGGTCACGTGGTTTGGCCGCCATCTTGGATTTAGTGCATTTTTGATCATTGCCGACCCCACCCACCTTTGAAAATCTTCTTCTCTGAAGATACTTGCACTAGAGATCTGAAATTTATACTCAATGTAGCTGAAGCATTGTAGACCTTAATTTGACTTCTACAAAGTCCTAACGTTAATACTTTTCTTGCTGTGATTTTTCAAAGTTGACCAAAATCTAAAAATCGCAAACTTCAAGGGCAGATAACTCAAAAACCGGACCATAGAATTTGATGATTTTTGCATGAGAGTTAGACATTGGCAAGGTCTTTAAGATAAAAGAATAAAATCGCTCGCCCGGTCAGGGTGAGAGGTCAAACTTTGCATTTTGGAAATGTGGTGTTTTGGTGGGTATGTTAAACGTATCGTAACGGTTCAACGACGTACGCTAACGGCTAGTTCTATACATCATATGAAAGCCAAAAGTCTATAGATTTTTTTTAAATTTGACAGTATATTCCTATATTTGTTTTACATTGAGTTACGGCCCTTTGAATATTGTCAATTCTGCTTTTGTTTTGAATGCAAACGATATAGGTATGTTTAAAAAATCGTTACTCATCAGTGACAGGAGACAAATCATTGTTCCATATATCATTAGAAAGCCAAAAGAATACACTATCTTATAAAAATTAACAATAAATTCAGTTACTTCATTTACATTTAGTTACGGACCTTTGAATATTGTCAACCTGCATGCGTTTTGAATGCATTTGATAACGGTATGTTTGCAAAGGGCGTCAAGTAATCATCAACAAAAGACTATTTCCCTGAAGCTTTTGACTAAAATCATTACCTTTGTGAATTACATTAACACCATACAGCGCTGAATCCGTTTGTCGTCGCTTGCGACTATATTTTGTTTTGATTTCTGCAAATGTTAAGAATTCATGATCTTTGCAAATGTCTTTTACATGAACTATACCTTGTTTGGGCCAGTTATTGATGATCAGATTTTGATTGCAACTTTGGTGATTTAACCAAAGAGGTTGCATACGTATTTCATTAATATTATCATTGACAACATGACATTTGATATATCTATGCCAGGCATCGAGTGCATCTTTCCAAAAAGGATTTTGCAGTTTGTATTTTCTGTTGATATTCGCATCTACCTGAAGAATATATCTAATGGGAAAACCGGCTAGGCAATAAACTTGTCATGGCTGGAGGAAAACGGCCTCTCAAAGCTCCGAATCTTCACCCTTCTAGGTTTTGCTCTTGGCAACTTTTATAACTGTCCCGGCTAATCCCGGTTCTTTTTTTGATACGACTCTTACTCTTACTGGACAACGTAAGCCATGACATAGGGTGTTCTCGAAAGGAACACCTCGCCCGACATATATGCTTAATGTTTCACACCTTGGAACAAGCAAAAAAGTAAGCGTGGCTCACTAATACCCCCGACCGTGCATCCCTGACTAACTGAATTACTTTTTACTTTCAATGTAGTCATCTCTTGAACAGCATTTGACCCCCAAAGAGGAATTGAGAAAAATGACTAATCCAAAAAATGGAAATTTGTAAAAAAAAAAACACACACAAAAAACACTCATCAATTTTAGTATTGATTTGGCACTGCACCGCTCCTAGTATGGAAGAAGACATGTGCAAAATGTGAAAAGAATCAGATGAAACTTTTTTCCCGTAATAGGTCGGACAAATCTGATATTGGAAAATGACTAAGTTCAAAACATGGAAATTTATAAAAAATTCAAATATTAACGAAATTTGCTGTTACTTAACACTGCACCCCTCCTTGTAGGGTAGAAGACATGTGCAAAATTTGAAATTAATCGGATAAATAGTTGTCCAGTAATAGGTCAGACAAATCTGATATTGGAAAATGACTAAGTTCAAAACATGGAAATTTGTAAAAAATTAATAATAAATTCAAATGTTAACGAAATTTGCTGTTACTTGGCACTGCACCCCTCAAAGTAGGGTAGAAGACATGTGCAAAATTTGAAATAAATCGGTCAAATAGTTTTCCCGTAATAGGTCAGACAAATCTGATATTTGAAAATGACTAAGTTCAAAACATGGAAATTTGTAAAAAATTAATAAAAAATTCAAATGTTAACGCAATTTGCTGTAACTTCGCACTGCACCCCTCCTAGTAGGGTAAAAGACATGTGCAAAATTTGAAATTAATCGGACAAATGGTTTTCCCGTAATAGGTCGGACAAAAAATTTCCTCGGACGGACACACACGGACACAATCGTTGGTATTACTAGATACCCCGGACGGTTGGTCGGGGGTATAATAACACCGAACTTTATTTTTGAATGTCAGTAAACCGGATATTGAATGTTGATGTTTGGGGGCTAAGGGTAAATTCAGCCTATATCTCGTGGCGAGGCCCGCTATAAAAATGTTGAACATTCTCAAAACAAAATTCCGATAAAAAAAAACATACATCAAGGCAAAGCACGGAAGTGGTCAAAAACCTCGTTCTTCATCATAACCCTGTCGCTGCTTCAGTAGATCAGTTTCCCAATACTCAAGTTTCCTCTTTGAGTACGGCCTCTTTTGTCTCTCAAGGTGTAGGTTCCCTCTACCATTTTCTTACATAGAGTCTCCACTGGGTTTTCTTCTGGTGGATGTTTTTTATGTCATCATTCAACTTCTCCATGGCCTGACCATTGCGATTTGCCAGCGGGCCATGGCAGGCACATGGTACACCAGACAGTGCATGTACGGGGTGACGTTTTGGGGTTGGTAGCCTTTGAGGTGTTTCTTCAGGGATAAGAACAGCTCAAGCCAGGATCTAGCAGGGTTGAAAATGTCCTGCGACTGCGTGTGGCATATGGCAAATGTCTTTACACAGTTTGTGGAAATCAGTCAAGAGCTTCTGGACTTGTTCTCCTAACAAGCAAGTTTGGAAGCCTGATTCCCCACACCCTGTGAATCACGCCTCAAGCTCTTCCACGTGTCTCGGCTTCTCGTTAAGTGTTTTCCTCTCCCCGTCTCTATCTCTAGCCTCGTCCATCAGTCCATCGGTGACTCTCAGCAGCAGGTGGAGCTCATCTACCACGTAGTCCTGGAGGCTGATGTTGAGCAGTGGGCGGTGTAACATCCCACATTGTAGCTTGTTGGCCTGCTCTTGCATCTTGCTTATACACCTCGCCTGTTCTTGATGGTAGTGCACCCAGTCGAAGCTTGTGTCCCACTTGTTGTTCTAATGGATTAGACACCATGGACATTGTTGGGCCTCCTAGTCCTAGCACTAATTGCATCATCTTTATGTCTGCACCAAATTTCAATTGTAACTCTATCGTCCTGCTGTTAACAAAGACATATCCTACCTGTTTGGATGGCGGGCAACTGTCAAGTCTTTAAATTCATTTATAAGATATACAATCTTCACACCATGGCATAATAAATGGGTCAATAGATGGGTCAATAAGAAAATTTAGTTTATAAATTGAGGTCCTCATATTTACAGAAGGTATGTACTTTGAACGTAATCAACATTATCGTTATCACTTTATCACTAATGCACAGGGATACATTATCCTGTTATTAACTAAGGTTTTTCAGCTATCAAACCTTTATACAATTCATATAATCACCATCTCATTAACAGTATCGTCACATCAATTACACTTGAAGAATATTCATTCTAACAATTATCACATGTTTATTCCCCATGTTAGGGTCTTTGATTAACCATGAACCAAAAGCACACTTAGTAAATGCACTCAAATATGAAATTTAATCATTCAATAATCAATTGTTTGTAAAAGGCAAGTATTCAAACGTCATTATCACAAATTATATACACTAGTTAAACATATCAGATACAGTCATAAATGGTAGACAATTCAGTAAGGTTTACGTTAGAAAGCACACATACATTGGGAAATAGTTACAATAAGACTCACCTTACATGTATTGGATATAGGGTGAATAGTAAGTATTGCTATGACTAGCTTTTACCATTTTATACACCATTCAAAGGTGGATCTTGCACTTGTTAGTCGTAAAGAAATGTATAGCCCTTTTAGAGGCATAGCAATATGTAGATTTTATCCATAAATGTTGCGACAGGCAGCTTTAATTGACGTTTATTGCACTGTTACCTAATTCTACCGGTGAATAGACCGTGATAGGCTAGCGTTAATCATCTCATTATTCAACTTCTGGACAATTGACTTTAATACATGAACATCCCGATGTATGTCCAAAGGTGCTAGAACTTACTAATAGCACATATTAATGTCAATATTCAGATAATTGTTTTCATACCTAACTGTAGAGAGAAAAATATATAGAACGCCGAATATTCGAAGAAATATTTTTTATTTCAATTCCCTTAGAAATTTCCCATGTTAATTGAATTCCCCAATGCTGCTCTCTTGCTGTCTAGTCGTCCATTCAAGACATAAACTCCTGTGAAGAATTGAAGATGGCCGATAATAGCTCTATTGTTTAGCAGTTAAACGTCTTAAGGGCTTCATATTTCGAATGTGCACATCAACTGAATTGTCTCCTTGCACAATTATAGAAGAAAACAGCAATACAAAGTACATACAGTATTATTTTTAGTTAGTCAAAATTGTGTAAAAGCATTAACCCACTCAGGAGACAAAATTTGCACTGTCTTGCTTTAAGGAATGTGCAGTTTAAGCCAAAAACGTCACAACTTACCCGCCGCTAATGGCTGCAATATTGCCCAAGCGGCGCTAAACAATAACTCACTCACTCACTCAAAACTTACCAATGGGCTTATTTTATTCCAGAGTGAGTGTCTTTTTAATCTTATCCAATCTACATGTTAGATTTTAATATAATTACATAAGGTATTAATTAGATTATTCAGAACTCTTATTTCACTGAGCAAAGTGACTGTTATTCAATTCAATAAAACTATTTATTATGAATGATCAGAATATAACCAAAAACAATACCCAACAGTGCTTCTGATTACATGTACATATACCTTTTAAAAAGGTTGCTTCAAAATGGAAAAATAGTATTTAGATATGACCACGTATTTGCAATGTCTGCCTCATCTTCCTATACATCTACATTGCTAAAACAGGAAAAACGATAGTAGAATTGATGACCTGTCAAATGATTTCTCGAAGGTCCATTTAATGTTCCATATCAGTAACAAGCTTCAAGAGGAGTCTCGTGAGACAATTGGTTTTCATGCATCAATAAGAACGCATTTTTATTGATTTATTAATAGTTTCAATTTTGAAAACAAGCTCAATGAAGTCTGGGAAAAGCTTTTATTCTTCCCTCGTTGCATTTAAGCTCATCAGGGCCTCCTTTCACAAAGTTTTAAGGTGATTGTTACTACATGAGGTAACCTTAGTACAGTTTCAAAGAATGACATGTCTAATAATGACAAAGTCGAAGATTGCTAGAGAGAGCTATTTGGGAGTATATTTTTCTGAAAAGAAACAATATTTTAGATAAAAAAATTTGATTAATGTAGGGAACAACCGTCTTATATGTATGATTCGCGAGAAGTCTAGGTTATTGAATAGCAAGTAGAAATTCATCAAGGCTTCTTCTCTATAAAAGAAATATTTTATGAAATATTGAATGTATGTTTGAAATACATACATGGCGTGTTATTGATTTGTTAACATGAAAGTATCTTCATTCCTTTCATAAATACGTCTCTAATCATACTATCATAAAATTAAAATTATTTTCATTGCATGTTCTGCATCCTTCAGCAAGAAGTCGTGTCAGAGACTTAGGGCCGTGAATAATTCCATTTAAATTCGTTTGATATTTACTTAAAAAAGCTTCAAAGATTATTTTTGAAATATTCCAAGACTGATTTTAAACAGATGATATTGATTGAATTATCTGAATACTTCCAAGCTACCAGTGTGATTCACATCAGTGCTTGTGTTGCCTGTCAAATATTGTTTCATTCTGAAGGAATAATAGATGATGTTCACCGAGCCTAACCCTTCCAAAAGTGCTGTATTATGTTTGTATTTTTTTCTCTGTCAAATGATGTGGGTTATTCCTGAAAATGTCACCAGATAACCTCATATATACATTTTATTCGAAAAACAACTCAATACAATGTGTAGTGCCAACATGTAAAAACTTCAAAAACAAACAGGTTTTTTATGCAAACAATACAAATTTTTGGTGTACTTAATTGTTAAGATTTAATTTTTTTAAATTTATATGGCATTCATGTGTTTTGTTATAAATACATCTATAATAAATGCTGTTTCATATTCAAACTGATAAACATATGGCAATCTGTGAAGTATTTCCAATAAAAAGAATAATTTCAGACTCTTTTGTTTAGAATCTAACAGAATTATAATACAAAAGTGTGTAGGTTCTTCTGGCTATTCTGTTCAGATAAAATGTGAGTCGAAGGCGATTGTACAACTTATAACAAGTTGAGAGGTTACCTGCATAGTCATTTTTTATAAACACTGCCTGATCTTTGATAGCCTTGGTCGATTGCTATGTTAGACAATAAGACTCTCAACAACATAATGACTGAATTAAATGACGTATGTAATACTGTTTACAAAAAGGAATTCTGTGTTGTACAGATTTCTGACAGAATTGCTAGAGTCAGTGTACAACGGGGGCGGGACAGCGCAGTAGAGAACTGTTCTACACACAGTAAGGTTTGGGTGCAATGCTACATTGAATTTCAGTACCACCCATGATTGCTAGTTGCAGCCGATGCTCGCAGGTTTCACCGCAATGCATAGCCACAATAGTGTTGCGGGCTTTCTCCCTTCAATAATACTAGCAGCCGCGATATAAGTAACATACTCCTGAAAACGGCGATAAACCCACACCAACTCATCTCATCTCAGTGTACAACGTTTTTGGAAGTACACGTGTACACTAAAACATTTTAAGGATACCTGATGCATCTATTTATTGTGAATTTGTGATATATCTTAAAACGAATTCGCATTGATTGAAAGTATCTATCATTTCTCGCTTTGGATTAGTCGTAGAGAACTAGAATTGTAACATGACTTCGGTAAATACTCGTTTCTGATTGGTTGATTTGAGTGATTTTCCAGTGTTAAACGGCAATAAACACCCGCAAATTGGCTGAGGCGAATCACCGCGAAAGGATACATTATTTGGTCCGCCTCAACATTAAAATGTTCTGATTCTCCCAATATTCGTGCCCGATTCACATTTTACTGTTGTTGTTGTCATTTTCTCACTTGCGCATTCCCGTAGATGCCAAAAATCCTTTTCAATTTGCTTTAGTTTTCCGTAACTAAACTTTCTTAATTGGCTAAGTTTCTCCTAATTTGCCGCCTTGTGCCATGCGGCCGGTTTCTTTCGCAAATTTAAGCGTTTAAAACCTCCGGCTAACGCCGTCGGTTTTAAACTTAATTTGCGGGTGTTGAATACAAATGAATCCCGGAAATTTTACAAACGCAACTATTTATCTTCAAAATCAATAATATCAGATTAAATTCAAATTTTTATTTTGACATAAGGCTAGGAGTTTTCAAAGCATAAACCTTTTATTCGTTCCTGTTAAGGGCTTAACGTATCAAATAAATTCAAAACGAAGTTGGCATGAGTCACATGGCATTGTGTAAAATGAGATTTAATACCCTTCGTGGGAATATCGCACTATTTTACAACACGAATCACTGAATTATAAGACAAAAACTAAAACAAGCCTGCAGATCATAGGCTTACAATTTTTAATCAACCTGATCATCACTATGAAATGTGAACGTTTTGAACTATGATCCCTGGCCTCACATGAAATATTGCAGTCATTATTGCCTATACTTGTCAGGGTAAAATTAAATGATTACTTCATCTGACAGTTTTGTCTGACGTTGTTGCTTTGCTCATGGCAGCAATTTAAATGTCCGTGATAATAGCAGATTTAGGTTCTTTGATTGAATAATAGATCATACAGATTGTTTAATTTTTTTCAATTTTGCTCCTCTCAAGTGAAGTTCATTATTTACGTTTACCAATACAACTGAAATTAACCTTTTTGTTTAGAATGTCAAATGTAGGTCATATTGTTAACTAAAGCATCCTATCACATGAAATTTAGTATTTTGGTTGAAATACTAATGATAATGTTAAGGTAATGCAATACAATTTCTCTTTACGGAAGTTCACTTTTCCTTCAAATGTTATATTCCAGAGATGTAAACTATGCGGCAAATAAAAGTATAGGTTCGTAAAATCAATTCTTTTGAAAAAGTTTCATAGAGGGTGAAAAAAATTTGTTCACAAAATCACTGCCTGAGTAGGTAACAGTAATAGTCACATCGATGAAACGGATTGTTATTTATGGTGCCATGACTCACGTCAAAATGGTAAAAACCTGTTTTAAGCCATTAGTTTTAAATTCACGTACTCAAGTAGATTATAAATATTACCATGTATGAGGTTGGAAAAATAGCTGATGAAAGCACATAAAAGAATTGCCAAGGCTAACCAGATGGGAGCTAAAACGAGCCTGTAAGATCTACACATATGACGCATTCATTTGCGCAATGAATTTTAAATGCGGCGTCAATGGTAGCAGCAATTCTAGAACTTGTATCAGTCAACGCACATAATTACGGACATTACGCACTGCAGGTATGTGACCTTACAGTCCCTTCAGAGGAATGTTCTTGGTCCAACATCGACATGAGAAACTACGATTGGCGTCACAATGTTCACGTTCTGCCATGACCTGCCTGTTCCCCTGACATTAACCCAATACAGCAACTATGGGACCATCTTGACAGACAAAGTGGAGCCGTTTGCGGCCTCTTGTGAGATGGAATTCCTCTAAGGGGAGAATTGCTGATACTTTCAACTATCGTCACGACTTATGACTTATGAGGCGACTTATCACTTGTGCACCAAAGGTGGACATAGAAGCCATTCAAACGCGTTGTGTAACGATTTTGTTATCCCACCACTCTTCAATTAGCGCCCATTAATAATGTGAAAGGTAAATGCTTATCATAATGTGCTTCAATGATGATCTGAAACCATTCTTTTGCATAAACCAAACTGATATGGTTTGTTTTCTTTTCTTTATGACTCTTCAAACCCGACCTATACTTTCTTTTGACGCGTAGTATATAATCAAATGTGATTGTAAAGCAACGTCTTTTATGGTGGGCTATTGTGTGTATGTTTTGAATTCGAGTCATTTAATAAATTATAACGTAAGAATAGTATCACAATATGGTTATGGTTATATTAACACATTTTTATCAAGATTAAGGCACACAATATTACGTCTCATTTATGAGTATTATTACAGTAAGTGACAACATAAAGCAGAGACTCGCTCTAAAGTATTATCAGTTTTTGACATCTCTTGAAGTGTTTCATCTTTGCGTTTTACTTTAAAAATCCTTTCTAAAGCAGTGTGTTATACACGAACTAGTTAAATAACTCTATCTGCACATACAAATGATGATGTGTTCTTTAATAGACAAGTATCTCTGAAATTTTTTTACACATTTCGTTTATAACAACTCTAATTTCAGGACTAAATATAACTTACTATTAACCATAACGAAAAACAAATGTAATATATTTGACGACGACTGATATTCGGTCTCACCTTTTACACAGTATTTAGGAAAATTATGAGAGACCAATTAGAAGCGTTTGCTTGCGAGATGTCTCTTTAACCAATATCTTACCAACGGCCATATTCAAGTTTAATGAAGTAGCAACTCAATCACGATTAATACGATTTCAATGTTAGAGACATCAAAGTCGTTTGAAGTTATCTTATTAGAAAAGAGTCGTATTTTAGAAGAGCGTATGCTTTATAATGTCATCTTATTAAGTATTTTTATTTCTCAAATTGAATAAATTGAATATTTTCAGGACTTTGATATCATACCAAAGTATCATTTATCACGTACATGTATGTGCAATTACTGAAATGAAAAATAATGCTCTTGTTCTCTTCTTTTGAAACATTAACGGAAGATTCTAAGATTAATATAGTGCTGAATACTGTTGATCTCTTTCAAATGTTAGTCACGAAAGATGTACTTTGGGCGAATTCTTTGCCATCGAGAAAATACACTGAATCAGCATTGTGTCCTATGAATCGAATGTTTTATGCCACAGTGAAATCAAATATGAGAAAATTTATACCTAGGTATAAATAAGTATTAACTGTGGAAAGGCTTCACATGACTCTCAATTACATTCTACATTATACACTAATTTCTTGACCTTCTATAATCAGTTCTGATATAATTCTTGAAAAACAAAACATTTTTGTAATAACTAAAATCTTGTCATTAGGTAATTCCTCTAACATTTTCTGAAGAACGGTATGATTATGGTATGAAAAATTATGTTGAACTTATAATATACCCAAGGCTATGACTTGGCCTAGTTTAATCTCAACATCCTTTAAGCAGCACACATCAGTAAGGAATCAAACCATTTCAAAGGCATGAAAGTTGTTTGATGTCATGCAATGGAAGTGAAGTGCTTCACATGAATAAATCAATATGCTGTTTGAGACACAGTGGTAACCCTGTATATGACATCAGTATTTTAAAGGGGCAACACGTTTTTAGGGGGAATATAAGGTGATGTCAGGGAAATGAAAATTAATGGCATTGCATTTAAACTAAATGGAGCAGTAATAATTCAAAGATACAATGTAAAATCTAGCCATGCAATTAGTTAAAGGTGTTAACAAAAAATTACCGCCAATGGATTTTAGGTGAATTTTCATATTTTGTTCTGTGACTATGGAAGATTGGCTTGTGTATTGAGATTTTTGACACTATCAAAATAATACATTTAGCATTAACGTACGATTATCAGTGACAATTATATATAAAATTATCAAAAAAAACGTGCTAATGCCCCTTTAAAGACATTTCTACATGATCAGTTTATGTAAAGCAGCTGAAAAAGGTTTGTTCCGCTGTTTTTGGAAAGTCTTAAAGTAATGAAGTCGTTTCAGTCGAATGAAATATACATTTACTTTATATAAAATGTACATTCAATTGATTTTAGTATTACCATTGAAAACAATTTTCAAATAGCTCCCAACTATGACATACAGTTTCTTTTTTGAATTTGTCATTTGAGAGCAAGTCAGGGCATTTGAACTTATTTTGATTTTTTGAAGCAGTAAAGTACATATCATTCTTGTTATCTTTTTGTTTGTTTTATTGAAGGATTTCCATCATCCTCATTCTTTTTAAGAAACTTTATGTAAACGACATAGATATGTTCTCGACTGGTCAGGAAATAAAGAAACGTTTGTATTTCGAAAACTCAAAGATATTGTGAAAGAAACACTAACATTACCGTCATTGAAATGCAGTGTGCTTGAGAGTATTTTGCAACATTTTGTTAACACGATGTACGGTTATTTACACAAGATTGTAAGCCATACTTTGTCTGGTTGAAGTAATGTTCTTATCTCATTAACGCTTTGTACTGAATGACAGTTAGGCACATCCATCTTTAGGTTCAGAAGGTTGACAATAATTTATTGAAGATCTGTTACTCTCACCACACAACATTTATTATCTGTCCAATGCCATCATCTGAGCAAAGATGACTGTCTCATTAGACTTTTCGCACCCGTTGTTCTATCTTAATGTTCAACGTGGTACAACTGTTGATTATTTGCTAATTATTTGACAGCTAATAAACTAACACATCTGGAGACGAATATTATTCAAGTTGATTTGATGATTATCTTTTGCTTCTCCAAATAAGTGAGTAGATCAGACATCTGTTGAGTGCTGACAGACATCACTTTGAAAATAGACCTATTAGAGAAGTGTTATATGTGATATATACAGTGATAATATGTTTGCTAGTCAGTACAAATGATAATATGCTTACAAAAGTGCAGGTAGATTAAATATTTAAGTTTCCTTTTTGTAAATCCTTATGTCATGTAAAAGACTTCACTTAAAGCACATATTTTTACAACTTGTATCAAGATTATGAGATGAAAAAGAGAAACATTTGAGGAGGAAGCAATGAATAAAAAAATATATACCATCAGTCACAGAACCAAGCTATCTAAAATATATTTACTTTGTAATTTGGAAACTGTTCATAAGTTTGCAGGTAAAGTGTTATAATCTTATATATAATTATTTCAATGTGTCATGTTATTAACAAATCTGTTGGCTGTCATTTGGAAACGCCATCTTAATAATACATATAGGACAAGTAGCAGTACATTAGCAGGAGTTATTTACTGTTTTTGAGAGGATTTGGCGAGGCGCTAGCTTCTACTATTGATCACACATCATTTTCTCTACTTGCAATCTCATATTCTTCTTACAGGATGGTGGCTGAGATGGAAGAAAATGATCAACAAAAATTATCCCCCAACGCCTCTTTTCGGACAAAACACCGACATTTAGGTTTTCACCTTCTGCTCCCTACACAAATAATTTTGTTTTGTTTTATTCAAGTCAGTGAATTAGTTTAACGAGCATGATATATGCACGAACCAAATAATTGACCATCTATCGGGCTATTATCATATTTCACGTGATCATCATGCATTCATACATGTATGATTGAACGAAACCGTTTGACTGTACTCTTAGTTTTACGCAAAATATCTTTAAAAAACGCTTCTTCACAAATATAATGTTTTTAGGCCAAATCATGTTAACATTACATGTCACTTATCATAAATTCTACTTCAACGGATATGATTCATATTATTGCAAAAAGGGCAGATTTTTATATGGTATTACATTGTATTTGAATATTTACAAATACTGTAGTGGTTTTGGTGACCTAAGCAAATCTGATCTTATCACACATACATGTATGTAAAGCAAATATCCCCTTTATAAACAAGATACAATTATCATTGTAAATTGATTAATGTATTATGAAGGTGATTCATTCTATGCTTTAATTCATTATTATTTTCAATATTTTGAGATACAAAATTAATTAGATAATCGACTGTTCATAATTCGGATATTTTAAGTCCTTGAATTATATATATATTAATGACACAAGTCATTCACGTGACATAAATATGATAGTATGTAAGATAATAATACAAGATAAAATTTCTTGAATATGCAACTACTTGATTAGTTACAAGGAAAATTTCTCTTGAAAGAACAAATTTGTCCAAGAAGAAAGATATTGACTTTTGACATTTTGTTGACGTAAAGCAGAATTGTTTGTGTATGATGAAAGCAAAAGGTTAATTTTCCTCAATGTCTTACCATAATGATCGAGGTACGGGCATTTTAACATCAAAACTTGCCCCAAACCATAGAGAATGGTATTTGGGAACCTTGTAACCTTAAATATATATATCCGCTTTGTATCTTCATCATTTTTATTCATGATATTTCCCTGACCATAAAATATTTAAATGTTATTGCAATACCTTTGGCCCGCTGGGTTAGTTATCATTTGCTTTCACTTCTTTGAAATTTCGCTATTGATGGAGAGAGTAATGAAGATGTTAAAGATATAACATGTATAATAAACCAAAAAAGTTGACAAATAACTGATGAGTAAACAATCATGTCAAATCAATATATCATATTCAAGAACATCCTTTACTGTTTGCTATAATATTAAGCAAATATTGTATCCGTTGGAATTCACATATCTATTTGTGTATATTTTTCCTTGTACTTGATCTTAGCTTAAGAAATGTATGCCCCTTTTAAAACGGATTTTTAGATTTTTAAAAAGAATGCATCCATTGCATTTCGATCAAGTTTCTAATTTGTTTACAACTGTTAAACAATACCGATGGTTAAAGTATCAAAATTGATGATCGGATACAATCCGTCATATCAGGTTTTAATTCCAAATTTTAAACAATTGGTATGGATTCAGATCTAGATAACCTTTAATTAACTTTTAATTAACATGAGAGTGAAAGCAAGTGATTCGGTGAAGTTGATTTACGTATGGAAAGACATTTGAATTGTAAATTATTGCAACATTTAACTGGATTGACTTCAATGGTTTTTTTAAATATTAAATGTCACAGTGTATTAAGGTTTAGGTCTGTATTTTGTGTTTGTAATTAACTCAAATAACTGAACTAAAAGGGAATAAAAAAGATGAAAATCAGGTTAATGCAATTCAAATCAATTATAATATATGTCTTTTAAGGAACAATTCTTTAGAAAATTGTTACTCTAAACATAACATAGATTTGAACCTTTAACTCTTACAACCCGATCAGCCAGACATCATGCTTGAAACCCTATTTGTTACTGCTTGTATAAGTTTTGAGACATGTTTTACATGTTTGTTTTGTTTTTTTCATTTCGAATATTGATGATCAAAAGATCAATTGTTCGTTGAACCGAGAAGCTGTTGAAAATTCCAGAGCAAATGTTCTCTCTATTGTGATCACTTTGATAAGCGGGTTTGGCTTATTTGTCTGTTTTATGCATAGTATTTGTATTCTTGTTCGGCACATCACTCAGACACTACTTATTTGAATGTAACAAATCTTTGAACATATTAATGCACATTATCTGACACAAATGCTCCAATTCGTTTGGCACATCAATCTTCATAATCTTAATAATCATCATCCGTTTGTACTAACAACAATTGACATACTTAGCATGATCGCTGGATGGGTCACAAAATTGTGAAAATATTTTCCAGTTTCCTTGGAAACATGACTTAAACAGTAAGTCAAGTTTATCCCAAAAGACAGATCCATATAGATATTAGTTATGATATGTAATAGCCATGTCAATCATTCGATTTTGAATAATTTCTGTACCTGAAACTTCAGTGTCCACTTGGGACGTGACGTGTAGGAATGTGTTAGCTGTCCTCGTTCATGCATTTGTTATGAATATAGAGCCACATAGCTCTTTGTATAAAATTATTTCTCCTACCGAGTTATCAAACATACTTTACTTGTTCAATACATTCCTCTTCTACTGACATTGCCTGATAAATACGAACAAGATATTTTTTATTTATTCTAGCTGAAAGCACTACTTTCACTAATGTACAAATTAGACCATTTTTATGACCAAATTGGAATATGAAAATCTATTTTTTTGAAGCCATTTTTCTGGGGTTAATCTAAAAACAGAATCGCTCAGCAGTGAATCAAACAGACTTATATCACTGATGTTTGCTCTGACCTTTACTCATTGCCAAGGAAGACTTATGTCTGTTTTCATAATAGAACAAAGTATGCCCTCTACATTTGTGCTTAACCTAATACCAGCTTGAAATTGAATGGTAAGGAAATAATTGGCAAACAATAGATGTAAAAGGAGGATATATTATGAAACGTTGAAAGTCCCTTTTAACGTGAGATATTTCCAATTTTGTAATTTTGTTTTGTCACATTTTCTATCTTTGCATCTATTTATCAAAATGTTTTTGTTCGAAAGAGTGACACTTTAAAAGTAAACCAAGGGTTGATTAAATGTCAAAATATACTTACATAATTTGATATTGATATCATTTCCTATTTTAGTTATACCCCACTTCCGGTCTCGTTGCTATGGTTTCCTTTGTTCTAACTGCAGGTGTATTGACGGATACACCTCTCCTTTCTATGTTGTAACTGCAGGTTATCCACTAATACACTTTTACTTTTCTGATACACCAACACTTTATTGTTAATCTACACTTAGTCAGGAGAAGAGAACTTCAACGTTGGCAAATAAACGGACTTGTAAAACTTAGAATTTTACATTTTTGAGAATTATAATCAAAGATGGTGGGAATCGAACCAGGGACCCTTATGTTGTTGAGCAGCGACTCTATTGACTGAGCTTATGAGGATTGATACAAGCAGAGGTATTTTCTGTTGTTTTATGTATATACATATTCTTTATATATAAACCTATGTTTATAATTACTAATATGTACCAATTTTTATGAAATGATCATTAATATTCTATTGATCTATTTAGGTAAAGAGCTGTATACTTAAAGAATGATGAAATGCTCTTTTTTGTCAAATATGACGCGACCGGAGTGAGGTATAAGTCAGATATACCCACACTTCCCTTTGTGTATCGCTACGTCTCGGAGTCCCACGATTCAAACGGGAGGTTATTGAGCGATACATATACTACTATTCATTAAAAAGTTATGAATATTGAATATTGATTTTTGAATATTGAAACTGAATTTTCAAGAAAATTGGATAACAAAATGTATATTTTGAACGTAGAACTCCCATCTATAGCCGTTTGTGTGATATATTAGCAATAGAGCCGTCGATCTCAACGTGGACATACAACAAACAACGTGGTTTGCCTTACCTTAATAGACATAAACGCGTGTTACAGACCACTATTCTTACGAGTTCATTCATAACTTATATTGTCAATTGCAGAGTTGCTGTGACAACGCACGTGCAACTACAAATTCAGGTGAAAAGAGCGTCGCAGGTTTATTGTCACACGCATTGCTGATAGTGACGTAAGCTATATCAGGTAGCAAATTTTGGGCAGTTTTACCTGAACAAAAGTAATTCAAAGTATATTTTTGCAATGACTTCATACGGCTTAATTTGGGAAAAACTTCTGTAAGAATTACTTACATTAGTGGAGTAATCAAAAAATAAACGCCAAAAAACATTTTATTGCTAATTCCGTGACTACTTTAGGTAAAACTTATTTACCATTACGATTATTAGGGGGGAAATGATAACCCATATAACCAATATCTTTAACCAATATCTTAACAACGGCCATAGACCTAGCCTAAGTGTTGCAAGAGGGGCAGATCTCGTTGTTGTTGGGTTGGAGTTTAACGTCTTCTTTCACCATTAGGCAGATCTCAAGCTAATCAACGCTTATGAGCCATTCCTTGTTGAACTTACAGTCCTCATTTTCTCTGAACATTGAGGTGACCTGATAACTGCATACTAAACATCTTCACGGTGAATATCAGATGTTAATTAACCAATAAATCTTAAATTTGTCTTTTGGAGATAAGAAACATATAAAGGGTAAGCTTACAATATTTCACGTTATGCAGATCTCTTTATGAACAATTCCTCTTCTTGATATGATTACAGCGCCTCTACTGAAATTGTTAGCATAACAAAAGAAGATAATTGACAGTTGTATTGGAACAAATACTTTTCTCATATGCATATTTACATATGAAACCTAATCACTGGAGACAGTCAATACAGACACGTAAAAATATACACGTAATTCACATTTACCAAATACAAGTTGAATACATAATGAACAATCATATAAATAGTTTTCTGGAAAGTAACCTCTTTAAGGGAAATGATTCATGTTTTCTTAGTGACACGACAACGCAATATCACAATCGCCATCTTAAAGTACACACTTAGGTTTCATATTATAAAAAAGAACGATTTCGGGGATATGTATATATTCGGGAGAGTTCTATAAACTGGAGGAGGGGACTAAGCTTGAATAGAATGAAATACAAAACTAGATATTTAAAGATTGTCGTCTTTGTGTTCAAATAGAGAATATTGGACTACTTATGGCGATGAAGCTGTATTAGTAGATTATGTTTATCTCAGAACATGAAATATACATAACGTGCATTATGTTCATTTTAGTAGAAATTCTAGACTTACATTATAGTGATCGACTAATTTTAATATTTTATTTTTTTCCTTCTAAATAACATTTAAAAAATCCCTGAACAATATTTAATTTCATGGGCATCTAGTCTTGCTAACTGAAGAAGCCTCCTATGCTATTGTTTTGCTTTAGGGTCTAGATAACAGACTAATGAAATTTGGAACCCTTGAGATATATAGCCCATTATAACATGCATTTTCCTTCTCGAAATTGTCATTTAAAGGTATATGAGGATATCTGTAATTACCCATCTTCCCACGGCAAGGTGAAAACGTATCGAGCAACTCCTCGTTTCGATCTTGCCTTCACAAGGTAGAAAACTGGTGATCCGGAGCAGCGACACCTATCGTGATCACGAGTTACGCCCCTTATCAGCTCTTTCAACAATAGCCAATGAAATTGCCGTTTACATTCAGAACAAATTTAAAATATTAACAGACGATCTTTTTGAAAACTATCCGAGTGAAATTTAATTTTAGATTTCAGTCCGCATGGTTGTTGTCATGTTTTTGATGAGCACCGAGAATGCAGAGAAGACAAACATTAATGTATCACTAAAATAAAGTGTTTCTCTCCCTTGTAAAACGCATACGCATTTCAAATCGGTTCATTTAACATGCTGTCTTCTGATTGGACTATGCTTCTTCCGTGCAGCGGGTTGAAATGCAAGCACAGAAATTACGGCCAATGATGTCAAGGGAGGAATGGGAAAGTTTAGAAACTTTTTCGTTTCGCCCGTGACGTTGTGAAGATGGTAATTACCTTGACTTTCTGTTGATGCAATAAATTATTATTCTGATCGTTATCTGGATGTCCGTAATATTACAGGATTTTCATTGAGTTGATTCATTTTGACAATTTTATAGTGTACGTCGATGCCTTTAAGCCTTTAAACCTACAAAAGTACAAGACATACGGTGGGTTTTTTCTTTCTGTAGTTAGAGCTAAGGTCATGATATACATGAACGTCTAAGTTGTGAATTATTCAAGATATAAAGCACGAACTTAAGCTTGATTAAAGTTCAGTGTGTTCGCAATTTAATATACTTAAACTTTGCTTGCAGATATTCTTTATTTTACACGAGCATAAGCCAGGCATCGGTTTGTTGAACAGATATCATTACCTTTTTTTCCTTTTTTTTCTTCTTTTTTTTTAACATCATCTTATGAACTCTTTGTACTGAATGACAAACGCGTACATCCATATTTTGTTTCATTAGGTTGAAAATATCTCGTTTTAGATGGGTTACACTCACCTTCAACACCTTGTCATCTGCTCCAATAACTTCCATCTGGGCAATGTTGGCCGTTTCATCAGACTTTTCACAACTTTTGTTCTATTTTCATGTTTAACGTGGTTGAACTGTTGACAATTATTCGTTATTTGACAGCTAGCGTAGACGAAGACGTGTGTAATTAATGACTAGATGATGAACTATTTTGCTTCTTCAAATTAGTGAGTAGATTAGACACTGGAGACATATGTTGTTTTCTGAGAGACAACACTTTGAAAATCTTCATGTAAGTGAAGTGCTATATTACGTAGTATGTAAACTACAATTGATAAACAGCTTTTAGAGATATTTCAGTTCCCTTATTGTAAATCCGTATGTCATGTTATAGAATTTGCATGGGCTTCGAATTCCCTTTTAGAAAATTAGTCAACATATACTAAACAGCTTATATGGAAAAAAGAAAAACAATTGAGCAGGAAGTAATAAGTTAAAAATTACAGGCCTTTAATCACAGAAGCAAACTACTTAAACAATGGACGTTTATAATATTTTTTGTAGATGTCATTCTGTACTACATAATATATTTACTAGTAAAAATGTAAACTTTTTACCTCACTCCATGTGATAAAGAGGGCAATTGTCATGAAAGGACAGATGTCCTCTATGTAGCATATGCATGTGATGTAAGTCATTCTTTTTGCAATAATTCGCACAAAAATGAAATGATATAACATGAGAATAAATGATTAGTCTTCATGAACACACATGTTTAACTACATGATTAGATGGACAACTTCACTTGGGAGAATAACAAGTACAAGAAAATAAATATTGGCATTTTGTTGACGTAAAGCAGAATTATGTCTGCACAATGACAGCGAAAGAAAGGTTAACTGTTCTAATTGTCTTATCAATATAATCTAGAGGCGGACATTTTAATATAAAAAATTTAATCAAACCATAGAGAAAGGTGTTTGAGAACGTTGTATCTTAAACAAATATCTCCGCTTTGTATTTTATATATTTTTATTCTAAATATTTCACTGACCATGAATGTATAAAACGTAATTGCATAATGCCCCTCCTGGTTTGTTATCATATACTTTCAATACTTTGATGTTTTGTTTTTGTTGAAGAGAGTAATAAATATGATAAGGAATAACATGTATAATTGACCAAAAAAATTCTTAAAAATAAATATCAAAACAACAATCATGCCATATCATATTTAAGAACATGTTTTCTGGACTTAATATCACATGATATCCATTGAAAATCTATTTGTATATATTTTCTTTTGAACTTGGTCTTAGTTTAAAAAATAAATTCAAAGCGAATTCTAAGATTTGATTTAATACACACATTGTGTTTCAATAAGGTTTCATTTAAATTATTTAAGTATAACTAGTTTAAATCTTTTACGAAGTACCGATGTTATAAGAGATTGTGTAGCAACATAGATGATCGGATATCTTCCGTTATATCAGGTTTTGATTTATTATTTCAAATAATTGGTTTTGATTCAGATCTAAATAACCTTTAATCAACATGAGACTGAAACAAAGTGATTTAGTTTAAGGTAGGTACTGACATTTAATATGGTGTATTGTAACGTTGTACTCTTTTGTAACATTTAACTTGAAATAACTAAACTAATCAATATTTTTAAATTACAAATACTTACGTTATAAACATTTCAAAGATTAAGGGCCACAAACTATTCACATCTACGTCTGAGTAATCTGTTTAGATGAGCTTGCTAACCAAGGACCAAGGAGTAAGATATTCAGGGACACAAATCTGTATGATTTTACTAAAAAATGTATTTTGAATGTATCATTGGGTTAAAAAAAAGCCCATTGAACAGCCAGGACTTCCTTTTATTAAATAAATCTGATCTGGTTTGTCAATCCATTTGTTCTGCACGTAGCCATGTTTGGGTGCAAAGCTGCTTGTTTCAGCTGTTGCTCGCAGGTTTCACCCCAAAGCATAGCCACAATTGTGTTGCGTACTTTCTCCCTGCGTTTATACTAGCAGCCGTGATAAGTGGAATACTCTTGCAAGAGGCGATATACCCCATATCACATCACATTTTAGATGGTTTTGGGCATTTTGAATTATGATTGATCAATTGTCATTTTCACGGCGAGACTGCTGAGAGAACTAATTCCAAACCTAATCACTAGCTAAGTCTCTAACATGATTGTACATTAATATTTTTTTCATAGTTTCGTTAAGTTCATATCCAATCGGTATTAATAATTTGAATCGGTTCACGTTGCTCTTCCTAAGTGATTTGGATTTACTAAACTTAGCACTATCTTGATTGGTCTCAAACTCAATTTGTAATCACTTTCCCCCGGTTCCTTGGAAACTTGACCTTAACATTGAATCATCAGGGAGTCATGTTCTCATAAGACAGATACATGTAAGTTATGATATACAATAGCTAGCCATGTCAATCTGACGATTCTAACAGGACTATAACCTTATATAATATGTATCTGAAACTTCCGTGTTCACTTTGTGAAGTATAGGAATGTTGTGAGCATTGCCCATTCTTTCGTTATGTTTGTAGAGCAATTGCTATCTAAATATCGAATTTGTTGCTCCTACTGGCATATCAAATATGGTTTATGGTTCAATATATTCCTTTTATTCTAGCATTGGCTGACAAGTACAGACACGATCGGTATATTTGTGCTGACTGATTTACTATCAAAGCTCTACTAAAAATTATTTTAAAAATAGATCACATTTTCCATTTGTTTATGACCAAATTGGGATCTAAAATCTACATGTTCAAGTCTTTTGTCTGGGGTTAATCTATATTCAGAATCGCTAAACACTGAACCAGACAGACTGATGTTTGCTCTGACGTTTGCTCAATACCAAGGCAGAACTGTGTCTATATTTATTACAGAATAAAATCTTCCCTTGCACATGACATTAGTGGTAAACCTAATCTCTGCTTGAAATTGAATGATAACATTATAATTGAAAGACAATCGATTTAATGATATAGGATGATACATAATGAACTTTATGATGGATAAGAACTCTCTATTAAGAATTGTTCTTATTGTTCATTACAACAACTTCTAGAATGCCACTCAAAAATATCACATCGGTATATCAAAAAAAAGGCATTGACTCAATAGCTCATCAGGCTTCATATCCATTTTGCTTTAGGGTGTAGCAATTGTGAGTCCCCACCTTAGTTAGGGCCCACAGGGTCACCAAATGAAAAATTTAGCATCCTCATAACTAAGGAGTCTTTACACAAAGTTTCAGCTTTATAGGCCTGGGGAAGGAGATGAAAATAGGTTTAAAGGGTGTGGTCCATGTGACCCTTATTAGGAACCAAAGGGCCTCCAAAGCTGTAATTTATAATCCTGACTAGTCATGGAGTCTCTGACCTGTTTTCGTCATTATCCTATTCATACTCATCTACTCGCTTGTTCCTTCATGTTACAAACATGTGCAAACAAAATTAAATTCAAAGTTATTGCAATTAAAGCCAGGTGTGCAAATAGTTACGTATTTCCAACATGAGCATTTTCATTGAGCACATCCCTTTCCTTAACTTTATCAGAACAGAAGTCAGTAGAGTATTTTCCTTCAAAAGGTTGTCGATTTGAATGTCATCATTCAAGATAACATGTATGATAACCAGCAAAAATCGAATCCTCTCCTTGGCCTAAGTTATTTTAATGGCGATACTCTACCTTCGGGATTTTGAGTTGTGTAATAATGATTTTATTTCAACTGCTATCTTCTTGACCTTTAAGATAAGTATTATGTTCTTACATTGACATTTGTATCAAATACTAGTAAGAGTAACTTTTTTCAAGGAATGGTATATAACAATCATGCAAAGTAATGTCAATTTGACAATGTCGTTCAACTTAACAACGGAACAATGTTGAAGTACTTCATTTGAAAAATATGGAAAAATCAAGAAAACATCTCAAATACGTTTAATATTCGAAATTATGCATCCAATTAATCTACCTATTAGTTACAATACCTAATAAACACTATCGAATCGAATATATCTTCCTGTCAGCTTATGACAAGGTTTCAAAATTACGTTTACGGTTTGCGCGCGCCACTCGAGCCACATTGTCCGGTTTTCGATCAAAATCCCGACTTTGAATGGCCGTATTTTCGCTCTAATGTACTAATGACCTTTAACTCGTTATTTTCAGTAACAGTTAGTGGTTCCCGATGTAATAACATCGAGACACTGTGTCTTGTTAATATACTTTATATCACAAGACACTTATGTAAGATTCTCTATCTGTTCTACATGTGAAAAAATCGCTGCTTGCTGATTGGATTAGTATTGTAATGCAATTTTTTTCTGAAAAGTAGCAAAGAGGCCAACAACTATTTGATTATAACTGTCACCAGTAAGAGATCATTATGAAGATATTAACACAAATGATAAGGGACTCATTTTAAGGTTTGTTGATATAGGCTTTCCTTGTCACAGTAAGGTATTAAAGAGTTCTTTAAAACATGCTCATTTTTCGTTGGATTTTTTTTCGGAACTATCATAATGAAAGCAATAAATGAAGAATAAGGGGATATGAATTAGTCATAAACCAACAGGCTTGATGTTGATATAATATCTCTCACACAGCTCAAGTCATGTGCAACGATTTCAAAAACAAATCAGAAAATACACAACCCAGATAACAAGATTAATGATTTTATTATTTTAAGCCAATTTTAAGCTATAGTCACGATTTACAACACTTTTCTCACTTGTTGAGGTATTCTTAGTCAAGACAAGGACTCGTATGGAATTTAAAAATTAAGAGATTTGGAGTTTATAAAATTCAGTACGTGCGTTGCAGTAATAACTTTTTTGAAAGCAAATTATATTAATGTTGATTAAAATTAATGACAGATCCGTTATTCATTTTATTAATTATGTTATGATTGATTTAATAACATTCTTTAAGCATGATAGTTCAAAATGTATTTTCAGGTTAATTTGTATCAATTAGATTTGACAGCAAAAAGCAGGAATTTCTCCTGACACCATTTTGTAAAAATAATCAATGTGCTCATGTACAGTACTGTAAATGTGTGAAACATATTTGACTTGATAATTTTATGATCAATGTTCAAAACTATGAATCAAAGCAATATCTTCATGAGTCACTGGTCGAGTTGATTTTAAGTAAGATAAAGTATATATAGTCTTTATTTTCTGTTTCATAGAAGTTTCATATTCATTCTACTCATAAAAGTTACGTTTTTATTGTTCATATAAGACATATTTCGTTAGAAAGCTTTTAGATGCATACATAAATATTTAGAAATAATTAATATCTTCTCGTTTCCCAAATTGAAAATCCCCAAAAAAGGTTCGTTGCTCTCATTGTAAAACAATAAGTTGATTAAGAATCCAGAATATTGTAAAATCTTTGTTCATATTAACATTCTCTTTTTAAATTCATTTGATTCGAAATGAACATAACATCTACTAGGGGGAAATGTAATGTTATTGTACACCACATGATATTCAATCTGAAGCTTTAATGATATATTACATACATTAACTTAAATCAGTTGATGACAGTTTTGCGTGAGGGAAAATGAATCATCTACTAAATCCATTTTTTTTCTTTGCCGCCTTTAACTTTGCCTTTACAAGTTTTTGAAAAAGTATTTTAATCACAAACAAGGCAGTTTTATGACTCCAAGATTCAAAGACATTAAAGTTGGTGGATGTTCTCCTATGAGATCGAGAATGAAGTGCTTCTGTGAAATAGGTTTTAGTCTGATAATGACATTTTTTATCAACTTGATAAATCCTCAATTGAATCAATTGAACCTTTCAAAATTTTTATATTAATTGTCTGATGCTCATTTAATACTTAAATACGTAAGTCATAGAATCAAAATCCCTTTTGTCAAAATATGGATCAGAAATAATGCTGGTTAATATTTTAAGATGCTGACAAGACCAAGAAATATATTAACAAAAATAACTACAGCCTGTGCTCAATCAACACAAAAGATGAATAAGGGAAAGGATGTTTGATAAGGTGAAGGTGCAAACAAGATAATGAAGGTATTAAACTGAGCAGTAGCACGTTTTTAGGGGGAATATAAGATGATGTCAGGAAAATGAAAATAAATGGTTCCGTTTGAATGACAATGTATTTAAACAGTAGCGGATCAGTAATAATTCAAATATATAACGTAAAGTTAAGCCATGCGATTGCCTTTTCTTACACAAAATGAATTAAAGGTGTTCACGTAAAATGGCCGGCGATGGATTTTATGTGAATCTTCATACTTTTTCCTCTGACTATGGATGATTGGCTTGTGTAATGAGATTTTTGACTCTGTCAAAATAAAACATTTAGCATTACCTAACAATTATCAGTGAAATTTTAAAATATAAAATTATCAAAAAACTTGCTACTGCCACTTTAAGATGAATGAACAAAAATATCTACAACAGTCAAACATCAAGGTACATTGAGCAAACGATTTCATGAATAAAAGCTTAGACGCTACTTAGCCTTGTTAAGAACTGAACTTATATATAAGATGGCAAAAGACGAATGGATATGTAAATTTTGAACGCAAAAGATGACGAATTTTATGTTATGTTAAAATTTACTTTAAATGAAATGAGTGAGTGAGTTATTGTTTAACGCCGCTTGGGCAATATTACAGCCATTAGCAGCGACTTTATATGAAATAAGAAAGCATTTATTACCACCTAAATAGCTGGGTACAACGTGAGAGAAGTGCATATTGGACATTTTTAGGCCACAAAGCATAACGCGACCAATGTTTTTGTTTTTTGTATCTCAACCAGGCCTGTATACTAATCACCATCTCCCTACGCATACGGCCTAAAAACGCCAGTCTCGAACTGACTTATCATAAAATAAGTCAGTTCGAGACTGGCGTTTTTAGGCCGTATGCGTAGGAAGATGACTAATCACACGACCATCACGTTCCACAAGCAACCTCAATATATTAGTTATCTCCACTGTCACTAGATAATAAAATGAAATAGTAAAAAAATTGAAATAAATAAAACAAAGTAAGTACGAACATACATGTAGACGGATGATCTCCTTAAAAAGTACAACTTTGATAGATTCTGTCTTTCCATCCTCCTGACATTTGGAAAATGTGAAGCAGAATTGAGTCTCTTCTTAAATGACATAACAAAAAAGGTTAGCTGTTTTTATTGTCTTGTAAACATAATCCTGACGCACATAGAGACCAACTTTTGACATTTAACATACATCTAACATAGATCTTTCAGTCTTGAAAAAAATATCTGCTTTTAACAACTTCACAATGAATGATAAAGTGTTACTTTGTAGTAGTAGTCTGTGTTGAACTATAATTAACGAAGGCTGGATTATTAGAAATCTTATTATATGAGGGAAAGTGTATCTGTCATCGAAATCTTTGTCCAAATGACAGGATATATGTGTAGTCCATGCTATTACCATTTACAATGTCAGATATCGAATTCATCACTGTGATTGGCATTTCGTTTTCATCGACTTCAAACGTCATTCCATTGTCAATATTTAATTACAGTCTTTGATGTTGAAGTGAAATGCACTTTGGCAAACTTTCCTTTCAATCATTAAAGTTCTGAATAGTTTACCATTGACATCTTGTTACACACTGTTAATGTAATCAATGGTCATATAACAACTTTAATGATCGGATATCATCCGTCTCTTGGGTTTTGATTAATCATTTCAAATTATCGATTTTGATTACGAGTTACCTTTGATTAACATGAGAGTTAACCAGATGATTTAGTTTCAGATATGTATGGAAAATTAAGTTAATTACTTGAAATATCTAGGTTGAATTAGAGTTAAAATTGGAACCATCTAGATTGGATGAAAGTGAAACCAAGTAATGAAGAGTAAAGTATGTACATGTAAGTTATATAGTTTTTGCAAAATTTTCTTAATTGACGTTTATATATTGCAAATATGTATTTTTGAAAATGCATTACGCTTAAGTGGTTAAGCAAGTTGTATATGTTTAGAAACGCTGTCTTTACTCTCGAACAAGGAAAAAAGATGGAACGAAATGACGTAAATCTTACCAAAAAAAGCATGTTTGTTCCATAGGAACTCGTAACATTGATTGTCGTTTGAACTTGAATGTGGACTTGAGGAACAATTCAAAGAAAGTTGTTGCCCATCTTAAAGCTAGTCCAAGATGGTCTTGAACTAAATATTAATCAAACCTAATCATTATGATATGTAGATTAAGTGAAACAAATATTGAAACCTATTTCATAAATTATAAATATTTCATCGGTTTCTTCCTCAACATTTCTATCAAACTCGGAAGTTGCTAATAGATTGTAACGAATCTTGGCAAAGGTAACTATGACTTTTTCTAGCCTTTGACACTTAAAACTTTTTATTTGCATATAATATATGACATGAAACAATTATACAACACATTACATATAAGTTATATATCTCGAATATATTTGGCAATTTTGTATTACCTTTTCTCTGATTTCCTTGGAAACATGATTTTATCATTGACTCAATCTGGACGTCATTACCCCTTCATAGATAGATAGATAGCAGTTCGCAATGATAATAACCAAGCAAATCATGCCAGTTTGTTAGAACTGTAACATAATGTGAAACTTCTGTGCCCACTATAGAAGTATGGAAGTATTAGGAAGTATGTGGGGTGGCGACCTGTGCTGATTTATGTTATTATTGTGTAAGTACAGCCATTGAACTTGTGGTATAGAACTGGTTTTCTACCGATTTATCAAACAGCAGTTTAAATGATCTACTTCGGTAACGACGTTAATAGGATACTTCTGTGCTGACTGCCTTAAAGCACTACCTACTTTACCCTAAGCTAAGAACAAACTGACCGCATTACCATAAGCTAGTGACCAATTTAGCATCCGAAGTCTGACTGATTTAAATTAAGAGTCGCTAAGCACCTTTAGACAAGACTAATATCACCTATGCTCGCCCTGACCTTTGCTCAATGTGGAAACAGAAGTGTGTCTGTATTATTGACAGAACAAATAATTAAAACAGGAAGGAATGTCTCTTTCTCATGACATTTGTTGTTAGCTTAACGTTAGTAAGCTTAATGTTTGATGTAAAAAATTAAACGTATTAGGTCTTACTGTCAATTAAATGTCGACAAAGTCAGTTTGTCATTTCTTATGAAGTAAATTGGATAATTAGTTTATGGTGTAAGTCCATTTTGAATTCGCATTAACTCTATGTATTTATATCAAATAAAACATCAAATTACTTCCATTTTATATGACATTCGTGATTAGCGTTTGAGTCGAAAAGAAAATCAATCATAAATGTATGAATTTTATGAGACAGGATGAGCTAACATTGTTTATATACGTTTATATTTACTCAGTTGTGTCACGTGTATTTTGGCATCAGATTTTTTAAGTTTATCAAGTGTGTGATGTTCAAATATTGTCATTTGGGTGTTTTGCCTCGTGCAAGAAAGTTAAGATAAAATATGTTAGAAATAGTTGCCACTAATTGGATAAAAAGATAAGAAATACAAGTACAATTGAGCTCATGACAATTGGTGTCACAATTCAAATCACATTACAGCGCATCTGAGAAAAGGTTACACTGACTGTAACTAAATTAACCAACATCTTGCTTTACAATTTTTAGTGTTTAAAGAATTTAAGCATATATTTATTCCAGAAAATGCTTAAGTATAGAACTTCTTCATTAAATCAACACATTGTTGCGATTAATTTAAATTCTCTTGTGACAAGCTAGTATTATTTCTTACGCTTTGCTATTACAATAATGAAAAATCGAAAATGTTTTCTGAATCTATTGCATTCTTAGCAGTGAAATCTGAAGACGTCAATATAATTCAATTGCTGCTGTTGACACTGCTACATATGCTTACTCAAAAATAAATTTATGTATATATAATTACAAAATAGAAAAGCCTGAAAGTTTTTAAAAACATTATGACCTGGGAAGATTTTCGGCTGTTTATTTTCAGTTCATAAAATGACAGTACAAAAAGTGAAAACAAATGAATTGTGATTTTGCGCACCTGTTTTTTGACAAATTTCAGAGAATGATTCATAAAGTATAACGTGACTATATTAATAAAATGTTATCTTTCCTTTATTTTATATACGTGCTATAAGAAAACTCTGTGAACGTTTCTGTTTTCAGTTTCTAACAATGCTCAAGGACACGTCTCTTCAACTGTGTTTAGCATCCTTTAGTGGAAGCAGAATATGAAAATAATTACTTTCAACTAAAATCATTTTCCACCTTTTTTATGTGAAAGTTTATCCAAACAACACTTCATTGGGTACTTGAAGCTGTCGTGGGAGGAAATTGCTTTCTGGGGAAAATCTTTGCATTAACAAAATATTCAGACAGATGCTTACGGCAATCAAGGATAAGTATTTGACAGAAATACAACGAACTGTAACGAGCTCTCCTTCACATTCATGTTTCTGTTCAAAGAATTATTTTGTATTTTCCATTATTTTAGTTTCTAGATTAGTCAATCAATTAAACATCAGGAATGGATGTTTTTGCTAAAGAAGTGGGTGGTTAAAAACGAAACATGATTTTAGTTGGACATAATTTTATGATTTATTGCTGTTTATTTTCAGTTAAAAAATTGACAATCAATAATTGAAAACAAAATACTTATGCTTCTGGCTTCATTCAAGTACTTTCTTTTTGTTTTTGGACAGATCTCAGAAAATGATAACGTGAACATTTAATACCTTTTTATATTTCATTTTGATTTATATACTTTTTGTAAACAGACTCCGTTTTTGTTTTCAGTTTCTAACAATGCTCAAGGACACAAAATGCCAACTGTGTTGATCAGTAACCTTTTTTTTTGTGGAAGCAGAATATGAAAATAATTATTTTAAACTTAAATCACGTTTTACCTATTTTATCTGAAGGTTTATCCATACAATAAACACTTGAGGCTGTCGTGGGAGGAAATTGCTTCGTGAGCGATATTCAGATAGGTGCCGGCAGCCAAGGTTAGGTATTTGACAAAAATACAATGAGCCTAAAAGGCTCTCCTGGTCACATTCATGTTTCTGTTCAGAAAATAATTTTGTATTTTGCATCATTTTAGTTTCTAGAGTAGTAAATCAATTAAACTTTAGGAAAGGATGGTTTTGTTAAAGGAGTGGGTGGTTAAATGTAACATGATTTTAGTTGGACATAATTTGTATTTATTTTTGATCATATACAAATATAAACCAACTATCAAGTATTAAAGTTTTTGTTAGGGAAACCTAATTTCATTTCTATGTTACAGTTGTCCGCAATAGCTGTCGAGAAATGCAATTGATACCATTTGAATATAAAGGTTGGTAGCGTCAATTAATTCTATCCATAAAAGCCAATTTGTTCAAAATAGCATTTAAATATTTAATCACATCATGTTAACATTTATTATGTCACATAACGTTTTTATCGAGTTTTACCTAAACAACATTGCTGTGTTCTTGTCACCTCTTTAAAGTTCTAAAGATTTTATCAAATAAGTGCCCAAATATTTCGACAAACTTAAGTGAAAATCATGATCTGTCCAAGGCTTTTATATTTTTTTCATTAACTCAAGGAGATAATTGATTAGAAAAAATACTTTAAAGGGGCAGTAGCACGTTTTTTGGGAATTTTATATTTCAAAATTTTCACTGTTAATTGTACAGTTAGACAATGAATAAACATACCCCGTATCTAAAAACTTTCTAGTGCGTATCTAGAAACTTTCTAGATACGCACTAGAAATTTTCTAGATACGCACTAGAAATTTTCTAGAACGTATCTAGAAAATTTCTAGTGCGGTTCTAGTGCGTATCTAGAAATTTCTAGAAATTTCGAGTTTTTACATTTTTTTTAATAATCAAATATTTTTACTTTATTTGAAATCCCCGTCTTTACTTTCCTTAGTGTTAAATTTTCAACATGATTCAATTAATAGAAAGGGAGTTAATTGATATTTAATAATAGATCTTCCTCGTTTTAACGCGCTTCTCCTCACTGAACAGGGGCGATCTAAATATAGCACACACACTGCTTTATGGCCCCTCACTGATCGGCGCTAATTACATGTAGATGTCTCGTCAGCATGAAGCTACGGGACATGCTGTTTCTTTTCGTTGTAGCACATTGTAAATTAAAGAACAGTAAGATAGAAGTAATATGAAAAGAGATTGATAATACATTGATATTGATTTTAATTACGAGTGTCTGTAAAATCACGAGCATGGATCCTTTAGCGGGCAAGTTGCAAACAAATCTTTTTAAATGACTGTCAAGTAAACTGTTAAAAATAGTTGTACATGTATTAAGTTAAATTAAAGAATGTGCGTCATTAAAGTCGATTTTGAAGTTAACAACATTCCACAAAGCAATTGTCTCACAGAAGCCTTAGCAATTCATGCAGCACGCTGTTTCTCTACTTCAAGATGTAATTCGGGAGATCTTCACCTCTGCATAGGCTTAAGACTGTAAAAAGAAATATGTACATGTATAACTCAATCCAATCACTAAACAACCTAACTCTTGAGAATCTCGTTCACTAGCTTCCTATATATATTTCTTTAAACACACGTCTTATATCTAGAGTATAATTTGATCACAATTATAATTCTAATTGTGGGTTACTGACCGGGGATGACTAGCATTCATAACAATTGGTTGTTTTATGTAATTATAAATCTTCTGCTTCACATCAACGCAGAAGTCTATTTCACATAAATTTCATAGTGATACCGATTGTCATTATCCGCTTTTCGATCGTTATCGTTACTTTACTTATTCTACCTTGTTTACCTCCATCCTCCACTGTGCAGAACCGATTTAATTCAGCAACAGTCGATAATCCGCGATCAAAGGACACAATTGATAAAGTTTGGCTCACGTGAATGCAAATAATGTGACAAGTACAATATAGACCTAAAGACAAAATAATAGAATATAAAGAACTTCTGTGATATCTATCTGCATTTATTGACCCATTGACCAAAAGGTGTTGAGTGCATAGTCAGAAAAAACTCACATAGACAGAAAGACAGAAGTAAAAATCTGTTCTGTCTCGTTTCATAGTTCTACACAAACGATCCCAACAAAGCATGTTTAAAATAATGAGTCATCCATGAATGAAAATAAGGTTGTTAAAGGATAAAGGATCAGATAGGATATCAAGTAATTTTAAGAAATATGCATTCACCGAGTATCTTTTATTGAGTTACAATAATACGGAACGATCAGAGTTTAGTGAAAATACACTTTCATTACTCTAAAATAGATTTTCAGCTTCTTGAACTGCCTCTAAAACACTTGGGTAAGCTTATATGATATTTGTGTTGCAGTATTTCATTTGTATATGCATATTTTTAATGCCTATGAAGTTTCATGTAAGCCAATCGGTTGGGTGTTATAATCATTAAGATTTACATGCGTTTTCCTTGTGAGTACATAATCTATTTCAAGCCGTTTGTAATGTATTTACCAAGAAGCTTTCCACAACGGTTGGTTATTTCGTCCTATTTTTTCATTTTAATTCATCAATTATAGTTTCCATTCTTTTGAGAAATTTCTTAAGACAGTCGCTTTCCGACAATATGCACTTGTACAGATACACGAGATATAACCGAGATTCCTCAATGTTTTTATTGCAGATCTTTAGGTGTGTTTTATATAAACCGTATTAGTTATTTTTTATATTAACCATTTTCGATATTGAATAGAAAAGTTAAAATAACCAAAATCTTACAATGATCGTGAGAACTTCAGGTTACAACTATATTTTCAAAAGCTGATCAATCATTATTTAGAATATTTGTATGTGGTTTATTTCGGTTATTTGTATAAAGTAAAAAATTAATTTGCAATATGTAAGACAATTGATATATTTTAGTCTGCCAGCCTGGGTCTAAAATAAGATAAATTCATTAACAAGACTATTAGGAGACTCAAATGCTAAATGAAAATAATGAAAAATCAGTCTTCTTTCCATTTTATTTAATTTTCATACATTTATTGACCGTTTCATTTCAATGTAGAGCGGTCAATTTAGACTAAATATGTTCAATTTACTTATAGAATTGCATTGGACTCGTTAGGGTAGCGCAGCAATAAACTCTCTCTCTCTCCCTCCCTCCCTCTTTCCCTCCCTCCCTCCCTCTTTCCCTCCCCCTCTCTCTCTCTCGTAATCTATGTTATCTCCTTCACTCACTCTTTCATAATTGATTAATTTCCCCCCTCTCTCTCTCTCCTCTCTCTCCTCCCCTCTCTCTCTCTCTCTCTCTCTCTCTCTCTCTCTCTCTCACTCTCACTCTCACTCTCACTCTCACTCTCTGTAATAAACATCCAAAGCCTTTTACGATGCAGCGACCACAGGTGTGTTCGGGGGATACGGTTTACTGAGTTAAAAGCATATATTGGACTATTTAACAAAGAAAGCAGATATTGGACCAACATATGCTTTCCTTGTTAAATATAACACAGTCATCATGTAAATTCAAGGACACTCATTTTATTATTTCAGACTGAACGAGATACTAAGTTGCTATTTTTATGTCATCATCATTTCGATCTGTTAAAATATTGGAACATGAAGTAGCTAGGTGAAATTGAACAGACAAGTACGCCATAAGTTCCAACCCAAACCACTGTATATTTAAAAAACCCAAGCCATTCAAATGTAAAATCTGACAACTGTGTATGTATTTGTGCAACAACATAAATCTTTCACCTAGTAGAGATATCATACCGTCAAATGTGAGCCATGACACATCCGTACTGCAACGGGATTTTCATGAAAAAAGGTTATAGTTTAATTAAGATATTCATATATGTATTCATGTCATTAAAGTATCGTCGTAACACAGATACTGCGCTATTGCCATATGATGTCCATCGGTATGTTTAGGGATACCTTTAAGTGGTTGACTGTATCAGAATGATATGAACGATATGAAATTTATCTCGCTTATAAATTGTAACTGATAAATGACATACACGTATTAGAGCTAAATTCAACCATTTAATCATATTGGCGTACACATGTACGCTATAAAAGTACGCTATGAAAATGATTGCCTTCTTGTGATAAAAGAGTACAAAATCAAGTTTATCCTACAGCAAAATAACAACGCGCATTTTCTTAATGCATCAAAGTTTACGATTTGAAACACGGGTTTTATATCCACATTCACAGAATATTTCTAGTGTTCTGTTACATACACTATACAAATATAATAAAGTTTACTTTATAGAAATGAAACAAAAGAAAATCAATTTGAGAGATATTCATTTCAGATAAAATGAAAGTCGCAAACAGAAGACCGTCACGTGAAATGCTTCATGTTTGTACACCTGAACACTTCTCCATGACGCAATGTTATTGCAACGGATTGCCACGAATCCTAAATCGTGATTACAAGATAATTCCCGTTTTAGGGGGAGGGGGAGGTTGGGACTGTCTGTCTGCGTGTTGAGTACTGTCGCGACAATACACTGCTCACTCAGCCATGCAGTCACTTGATGACAAGTGGATTTATGTTCTCTCATAAACTTCATCCCTTTATTCAATGTTTTATTTTATTATCATCTATATATTCTGTTATATAATGATTGATATTACGTATACGTATATAGACAACAACTTCGTCCGGATTTGTTGAAATTAATTATCATGAACAAGTTTTTAGGACGTTCCTTAACAGGTCTCTGAGTTTCAGAAAACATCCTATTCGTTGTTAGTACGTTTGAAATATTCTCAATTAGGTCTTTCTACTTTGGCAGTGCAAATTGAATTGACGGATAAAAATTCATCACTTGTTCACTAACTCACTGGGATTTGATAACTATGAACACTTTTGCATCTGGGATAGAGTGAATGTCGGTTAGTTTTGTGATTACAATATGTGTATGTATTTCTGCGCAACCTATATTTTTCAGTTGATAAAAAACTATTTTTCACGACTCTTTTGTATAAATGAATGATGTGAACTAAGAATCAATATAGTTTTCCTTCAATTTTGTTGAAAGCAGGGCAACATTGCGCTAGTTTTGTGAAGACAGAAAACAATAAAAGAAACACTTTTTGGACAATGAATTGACATAAACCTGATTATTATAAATGTTTTATTTTGACAGCGAGAACAGGTTTGAAAACGGTCGAGAACTTGCTTGGTCTTTACCGAAAACGGGCCCGAACAGCACGCCCTACTGACCGCATGAAAACGTAGTAAAACGTGAAGCACTCTCTAAAAACGAGCTAGAACAGGATTGTGCGTATTAAAGCCGAGACAGGTCTTGTTGATACTTTATGTTAACTGTCCGAGGAAACGAGGTAAACAGATAATTGTACCCGATCTATAAACGTACTACAAACTGTCACAGGACTAGAGAGGTTGACGTACTAAAAACTGTGGATAAACATTCTGGCGTCGTAGTTAGATAACATGTTAACAACAGTTTCTCGTCTCTATCCCAATGAAGGCCGTTATGTGAACATTTTAGAACGGGGTAGAACGTTTTTAAAACTATCTCTGTGTGACTAAGGCACTCATTAACCCCTGGATATGCTTCACGGCTTAATGCCTGGGCCCCTTGTCAGCGTAATTGCCCGCTCTAGCGACGCTGATTAGCTCACAGTACCCCTCATCTCCCGAGACGGGATGACAGGAAGCTGTCTAGTCTACCATAACCTTCTGATAGTTTTATTGTTTCATGGAGATCAGTCGGGAAAAAGAAAAGTGTAAATAAGGATAGCAAACAGTGCAATGTGCACCATTGTTGTTGGTAATTAAAGTTTATTTCTTCATCTATAGTATATTGACATATGAATACACAATCACTAACTTGTCAACAGAAATCTGTTCACACGTGATGGGCGTGGTCGAAATTTCTGGTGACCAAATCCTGTAACTTTACAGCTTAAACAGATTGACTTATTGTAAATCGAAGAAATCGCTTTAAACTCATTAGTTTTTATAAAATGTACTACGGTATGGCTCAGGATTATCTAAACGAACTTGTACCAGGTACAGTATCGAAGCTAAGTAACTACAATCTAAGAAACAGTGCTTCCATCCAATCAATCAACTGTAGGACGCATAGATATTCTTTTTTTTTACCTAGAGTCATTGATTCATGGAACTCTTTACCCATCGCAGTTAGGAATGCTCGATCGATACCCCAATTCAAAAAAATGATCAGCCCAGCTGTATCTCCAAGTAACTTTGATTCAAATTTAGGAACACGCTTTTGTCAAATAATTAATTGCCGCCTCAATCTCGGATGTAGTGATCTGAATGCAGATAAATATAACCGAAACATATCTGAAATATCTAGGTGTTCTTGTGGCCATTTTAATGAAGACGCCCTTCACTACCTGTTTGTTTGTCGCAACTATCATAATCTAAGATCAAATATGTATTTCTATACACAAGGGTATAATTTGAAAACAGTATTGTACAGAAACGAATCTTTAGATAACAGAATAAACAACAATATCCTCAGATCCAATTCAGTAGTAAAAGTAATCGCTTTTCATGAGCTCCTACTGTTCACTAGTTATATCTGTAACAAAGATATAATATCATCTTTACTGCAGCATATCATATCATCGGCATCACCAACAACATTACTCTTTAACATAAACTGATCTGACTATAAAGATAGTTATATCAACTGTATTTTTCTAATTGTATTGTATATTATGTCCAGCTTTCTCTGTTGTATTTAGGAGCGGTGTTCAAATAAGCCTTGTGGCTTGTTCACCAATCCATATTTCAGTTTGCGAAATAAAATTATGTTTAAACCACTTATTGTAGTTGTATATATATTTATGTGGCTCTCGCGAGGAGGACCGCCCGAATTTGCCTCCTATATGCTTCTCTCGGAGATTATGAGTTCATGATGAAGAATTAGTCGCAATGAAAACGTATAGCTATGTTACATTACAAATATACGATATATACTTGACTGTACATACCAATATTTAATGCAAAATAAAGAGCAGCAAACTAGTGCAGAAGCATTATCTAGAGCTTTATATACACTCGGTGCCAATGATAAATTATTTTAGAATTATCAATATATGAAGAAAGTATGAAATCCATTGTTTGCAACTGGTTTCCATGGTCTAAGGGTTAGCTGACTGGGCCTGAATCCAACTTCTCACACGTTCGAACCCATGTCACTTTCAAGGCAATGAAGAACACACCGGCACGTGGAATCCTCGGACAATATGAGTTTGTATATTAATAATTACTCGAACATAACAGAAGAAGAATATGAATATCTTCATAACTTCCAATATGATGGACAGCATAACTTTACATTTCACTACCAATGGGCGGTAATAAGCATGTCCCACTGCCATAAACTGAATTACGTAATGTAGTTGTACGCAATCATCTAATCATCTCATCAATCGTCCCTCTCTAGAATCCGAATGTGTATTGTAACATAAACTGTTTATTGAAACTTAATGTTTTGACACACCGACCTACTTGTGTATTACACTTGAGCGACCTCTGGCGTGTTCAGGAGATACGGTTCACTGAGTTAATTGCACCTGACATTATCTGGTAACGCTTTTTACAATTTTATAACACGAATATCATGTTCAGAAAACAATACGACAATTCAATTCAATAACTTATTTAATAGCTATCAAGATATTAAAGTGATATGTGTTTGTCGTAAGTTAGTTCTGTGGCAGTATAATTTCACTCAAGTTAAATCCGCTCCGACACACACAATATTATTAATAGATGTCTAATTAATTTGTCAACATTAAGATCGTTACCAAAGAAGAAGTAGATAAAGAAAGAAAACACAAAGAAGGGCTTTGAATGATATGACAACTATAATCTTTATGGTGAAAAACGTTTTGTTCTTAGTTTCATAATGTCCATACCCAATAACAAAACTAAATCGATGAACAGAAACGGTAGTATATTCTTTATTTCATTTAATAACGTATTTTAAAGAATTTAATAATAATACTCATTTCGTTCTGTAAGTTGGTTTCCCTTACAATATTAAAAAAAGTGAAATGTTGACTCAAATTGGAAAGTAATGTATATTGTATGTACATGTATAGCCGATATATTCACGAGCTTGTTTTGTAAAATATGGAATTACCTTCATTCTTGTCTTTCTGACGCAACTAAACCAACGTGTATAACAAGTTCTTCTTTCCAGATAATTGGTTATCAAATTGGAGAGATACGTAATATTTTGCACAGTAACTCAACGCCATATTAACCCAGATTATACATGACTTCAGTTATGATAATGCGGATTATGCATTTCTTTCCTAAATATATTGAAAGGTGAAACGTTGACCCAAAATGGAGAAATAATGTCCTGTAGCTGACATCTGCATGAGCCTCTCGTGCTGTACATGCAATCAGCTGACAGTTATAAGCGAAACCGTACGAGCTACCGCAATAGAATGTACTGCTATAGTTAATATGACCAAACATTTTTAAGAAACCGTAATTTAATGTACATAGAAAGATATGGTATCAATGATTTATTCATACGATCAATATACAAAGAAACATTCACGATAAAGTTTCTACAAGTGAACCTCAAAGGTTATGAAAAACATCCTGTATTTTCAACTGGCCTCCGTGATCTAATGGTAACGCACTGGAATCTGCATGTCACAGGTTTGAATACATTGTTTCGACTGTAGCATTTGTAAATTAGTTATTTTGGAAAATTGAAATTTCTGTGAGTGTATATATGATTTGCAAATAGAGGTTTGAATTGAAATTAAGTTCGAGAATCAAAATATCATCGCTTCACTATCAGATGATGCCGGGTGTTCATCATGATATCTTTCTACTATAATGTTTAATTGTATGAATTGATAATCAGACTGAGGCAGTTATATATATTTTGTTTAAACATATACGTGAATACTTTAGTATTAGAAAAGTTATAATAACAATACAGTCCGTTAATGTCATTTCACGCAATCAAAACAACTGAAAATGGCGGATCAACATGTTATCGTCTCTTAGACAGGCTTGTTACAAACATGTAATAATTGACAGTATTATGCAACTCGGCATCGGTGTTTCTTTCATCATTCACTTTGATGTGAAAAATGAACTTTGTGTATGCGCTCACTGTGTTAACAACTTGCCAATCACAAGTCGCATGACCTTGTTTATACATGTATTACCGTTTATATGTATATTACCGCATATGCAAAATTTTGTGTATTTCCCGAATGTGTGTTTTACCAACACACATTCTCTTAATGATCAAAACCCCTGTACGTTACACTAAATGAATGAAGGCAGCTACATATTAGAGATGAAAATCTACGTTATTGCTCGTCTTGTCACTGACCGTTTAATATAGTATGACTCCATTAATTCCACTGCTATGTGAGAGAAAACATCATTAAATCAACACAAACATTATGCATCGGATAAATAGATGTATCAATGCATGGTACGTACATGTATGTCTGAGAGATATTTTCGACATTACGGGACTGTCCTATGAACATTTTGAAGATGGCGACATTACAAAACAGAAACCCGCTATATTTTTTAACCAAAATATTGATAAAAACTATTTTTGATAGCATATCAGCACCTTTACATATTAAAAATGTTATGACTATATAAAATGCCTCATGATCGTGTAATATTGCCGTAGCAAGACTTTTCACACTAATAGTGCTGATCATTTTTTATGATTTTGTACCAATTTTACTACATCAAGCTCAGCATCCTGTCTCAACTAGGTTGTGTACTAATCATGAACTAATGAGATATATGTACAAACAGAAATGTCACCTTGAATTGAATTTCGTTTCGAACAAGGAATACCCTGATGGGACTGTCCCTTTTTCTTCATTGAATGTTTTATTAAGACCTACGAATCGCTCTAATGATTAATGCTAATTGCATCTCTTTCTAAATAAGTTATCTCAAGCATGTTTGTTATTTTGTTTTCATACGAATTGGAGAAAAAGAAATACCTTTACAAAGATACCTTCACTAAGCAAACATTGATGTCGACTTGTAGTTTTTTTTCTCCAAATACCGATTCGATATACAAGAAGTGTCAGCGAAATATATACCTTTAAATACGTCATAGACAATAAAATCATAAGTATATTTAATATTTGAACTGTTGTATAAAATCTATTTTGTTATTGTCTGTTCAGTGTAAGTTCGGTTCGCTTTGCCTTGCTCATAGAAACTTCAAACACTGTCATCACATAGTTTACCTGTTAGTGTTTAACTTTTAATTGAAGAAGACCGCATATTCAACGTTTTCTTGAATGCCTTTATATATCGGTAATTTTGTTAATTTGCATATTAAAGTTATTTCATTTCTTTATTGCCTTCATTGTCTTTACCATGCTGCATCTCACTGTTGTTAATCAAATGACTTTGTCGAGCAGTACAATATCATAATTGTTACTTTATAACCATAATCAAAATAACTTTGCATCTGTTTCTTCCAATTTGCCATTTAACACTCATTTAAGCTTTCCATCTATGTAATGAAATGCTTATTATTCTAAAAGGGGGCATAGCACGTATTTTGGAAAAGATATAGTTTTAATGTTTCACTGACAATTGTACGTTACAGTTAAATGTATTATATTGATAGTGTCAAAAATCCCATTACACACACCAATCACTTTAATCACACACTAATCACACTTAATCACTTTTAACAAATTATGAATATTCACATAAAGTCCATTGGTACCAATTTGTGTATGAAAACCTTTCATTCATTTTATTAAGAAAATATAATCGCATCACTTTACATTATATATTTTATTTATTACTGCTTCGTTTAGTTTTAAGACATTGTCTTTCAATGGGAATAATTTATTTAAATTTTCCTGATAACACTTTATATTCTCCCTAAACTGTGCTACTGCCCCTTTAACAGTTAACCCGTTATCGATCATATGAATGGAAAGACGGGCTGTGTTACAAAGAGGAAGTAAAATTGTTATAACCTTGTTTAGAGCAAAACGGGAAATAAAGTCTAGATGAACTGAATGAAAAGTTTTAAGAAATAACGTTACACAATTGAAGGTACATTGTACAGTAAGCTTTCTTACAAACTTCAAAACTTTGCGGCAACCGATTGTTGTTGTCAAGGTTATATAAGTATGACTTTTGAATATCGTCAAGGTCGTCAAGAATTTGTATTACTCAATGTTCAAATTATCTACTGTATTATTTCTGTATGAAAATTTTTTCCATTATAATAGTCTTTTCATACGACGCTGTACATTTCTGTAAGCATGAAATAAACTTTTTTTCTGACTGCAGAAGAAATGAAACGTTCCGATCGTTTAAGGTTATGTTTATAAACTGGTTTATTTTGCAGGTAACATCAGTGACACATTACAACTATTTCTTGTGCAACAGTGGCCATTGTAAACAATGAATGGTGATTTAATCAGCGACAAAGCCTGTCAGTTCCCCGTTAAGTAGCGCGTTAACCATGCGTGACAGTTGCATAGCAGGGGCGTTATAATGAGGGCAGGTGGTAGAGGAGGAAAACTTTAACATGGAATATCTTCGTTTCTAATAAACCCACAAACTTCATAATTTCACATTATATCAAATTGAATAAGCAGTTTTATAATATGTAAAAAGATCTTAATTATCTTACAAAAAATAAAAACTCGAAATTTCTAGAAATTTCTAGAAATTTCTAGATACGCACTAGAAATTTTCTAGATACGTTCTAGAAAATTTCTAGATACGCACTAGAAAATTTCTAGATACGTTCTAGAAAATTTCTAGATACGTTCTAGAAAATTTCTAGAAATTTCTAGAAAGGGGGTACTTTCTTTCTATGTTAATGCTAAATGTATTAAAATGACAGTGTCAAAAATTTAATTTCACAAGCCAATCATCCATAGTCAGGACAAAGTATGAAGATTCACATAAAATCCATTGGCGGCCATTTTATGTGAACACCTTTAATTCATTTTGTATGATAAAAAGGAATCGCATGGTTAAACTTTACACTATATATTGGAATTATTACTGCTCCATTTGGTTTGAATACATAATTTTCATTTTCCTGACATCACCTTATATTCTCCCTAAAAACGTGCTACTGCCCCTTTAAGCTGTAACATTCATTTGTTTACAGAACGCTAACAAGAAAAAGTCACTCCTAAACCATTGTTACTTTTTAATATTTTTTGTACTTCTTTGCAAAAATTGAAATATGAGACTGTTGATAACTCTCATCGAAGGAACTGCTTACAACGAGTTTTCTTCACATTCACATTAGAAATGTCATGAATCAGCAACGTTTCTTATGACTCTCATTTGAAACGACACTTTGGCATTATATAAGAAAAAACTTTACATAGTCTGAGGTATCACATTCTTTGTACTATAACTTTGTACTCTTAGATTTATTTTCTCACAAAAGACGTGTTTTGTTATAACTGATTTAAAAAATGTAGTTTCTTTTTAATATTCTATTAAGTTTTTAAAGTACTATGAAATTCTTATCCTAGCAAAGATTTTTTGTTCAAAGATAAATATATTCATGTTTAGATTAGAAACGTGTTCAGTGACAACTTATGAAATGTTAATTTCAATATTACAGGACAATTTTTATGGGAAATATCGTATCTTATTGACACTTTTATCAAAATATTACTTCCTTAATAAATGTTTAATAGAAGATATTAACGTTAGAAGAGATTCACTCAACTTTCTAATTGAACAAATAACACGCTCATGTCATTAAGTCTACTAAAGGCAGTTCACGTTGACCGTAACATGAATTACATTTATCAAAATATTGATAATTTGTATATATCACATGGAAATGTATGCATTATTTGCATGAAGGTCCTAACGTGAATAGAATGTCTTGTGCAAACTACACTACCATTTGTAGATAGTCATAAGATCAATATTTGGTTAACATATCATAATTTTATTACTACTATATTATGCACCAACAGTTAAGCAAAATAACACTGTATGTGCGATTATTTGTATAGACATGTCGAGAACATTTGTGAGGAAATACAAATTAAAATGGTATTATTCTGTAGTAGTAATGGGCCTATAATTGCCTCAATGACGCAATGTTTTTATCTACTCAACACCTTGAGTGGAACAAAAATTTAGTAAATCCATCATCTACTTTAAAAAGTTGACAGTAACTCATTTCCTTGAGATCTAACATGTACTTTCACCATCATAACTACTGTCTACTCAACACGATCAACAAGTGTTCACTGTCTAATCAGAATTTTCTCGCTTTAACTACTATCTTGATGTACAACCTGACAAAACTGAACAAAAGTGTTAGTATGTTGACGACTAATCAACGTACATTTGCAACTTGTACAAAAAGTTTATTTTCATTTTCAGACGATGAACTGTTATGTATTTTTTCAAATAATACACTTTTTTTATTCCTATATTTCACATGTATTTTCATTATACAACATTAACAACTTTGGACAGCATCACAGTAAGCCGACTTAAAAAGATATCCTCAGATTTGTGCTCCATGATTAAAATAGATGTCAATGTCATCCGAAAATAAAATTTAATTTCCCAAACGCTCAATCAAAGATCTTTTGATGTGTTACTTTACTGATGAAACCTGATGCAATATAAAGCAAATATCAAATATACAAAGAAGACGTAATGCCTACTAAACAATAATCAAAAACATCATCTGGATGAATGTTTTTTTTTAAATTCAACTTCATCAAACCGTTGTCCCATCTTAATATGATCCGAGTTATACACTGCTATGAGTTATTGAATTTTAAAAATTCATATAAATGAAATTATTAAAAGTCTTGATGAAAGTTAATTTACTAAGTTTGGGCTACGCATTTAATCTACTTTGAAAGTACAGTTTTGTCAATTTTGTCTTTACTTGTGTACTTCCTGTCATTTTGATTATGTGAAGCAGAATTGTGTCTCTTTTTAATGACAAAGAAAGAAAGGTCATATGTCGCTGTTGCTTCGGAAACACGACCCCGTGGCGCAAAGACGCCACACTTTGGAAGTTTACATTAATCTTACCTCGAATATGAATCTATAAATTTTCAATTCTTAGAAAAATGTCTCCACTTTGTGACAGCTTGACACGATCAAAAAAAGAAACATATATTTTGTTTATATAATTTTCTTATATTTTTATATATCTGTATACAACATTAACACTATATTTAATATTATCATATATGTATCATATACAGAGCACAATTGAAAAAGGTGACCCTATATATTTCTTTTCAAATGCTTTGGTAATGGAGGTTTAATTTTTTTAATTGCAATCAGATTTCATTTCAATTATCAAAGTAATTAGTTTACAAAAGCCATATTGTTACACAATACCAAAGTAATTAGTAATCATGTAACAACTTTGCTGATCAAATGTCATCCGTCTCATTAGGTTTAGACTAATTACCTCGACTTTTAGGATTTAAGATTGAATTAGACGCTGTGACTTTTCAAAAACTTGTACTGAACTTAAAATTGTAATTAGTAAAATACCAAAACTGATTACGGTTTTGTTACTGCTAAGATTCTGAAGGATGAAAGCCACTTTTGTTTTTTTGGGCTTTCACATACATTTGAGAACTTAAAATGCTCATATCAGTTATGAAAGGCATATGAGGTTATTTAATCCATTAGTTGTTTTTTTTGTAAAGTATCCATACTTGGCATTATTTGGTTAACATATCATAATTTTATTACTACTATATTATGCACCAACAGTTAAGCAAAATAACACTGTATGTGCGATTATTTGTATAGACATGTCGAGAACATTTGTGAGGAAATACAAATTAAAATGGTATTATTCTGTAGTAGTAATGGGCCTATAATTGCCTCAATGACGCAATGTTTTTATCTACTCAACACCTTGAGTGGAACAAAAATTTAGTAAATCCATCATCTACTTTAAAAAGTTGACAGTAACTCATTTCCTTGAGATCTAACATGTACTTTCACCATCATAACTACTGTCTACTCAACACGATCAACAAGTGTTCACTGTCTAATCAGAATTTTCTCGCTTTAACTACTATCTTGATGTACAACCTGACAAAACTGAACAAAAGTGTTAGTATTTTGACGGCTAATCAACGTACATTTGCAACTTGTACAAAAAGTTTATTTTCATTTTCAGACGATGAACTGTTATGTATTTTTTCAAATAATACACTTTTTTTATTCCTATATTTCACATGTATTTTCATTATACAACATTAACAACTTTGGACAGCATCACAGTAAGCCGACTTAAAAAGATATCCTCAGATTTGTGCTCCATGATTAAAATAGATGTCAATGTCATCCGAAAATAAAATTTAATTTCCCAAACGCTCAATCAAAGATCTTTTGATGTGTTACTTTACTGATGAAACCTGATGCAATATAAAGCAAATATCAAATATACAAAGAAGACGTAATGCCTACTAAACAATAATCAAAAACATCATCTGGATGAATGTTTTTTTTTAAATTCAACTTCATCAAACCGTTGTCCCATCTTAATATGATCCGAGTTATACACTGCTATGAGTTATTGAATTTTAAAAATTCATATAAATGAAATTATTAAAAGTCTTGATGAAAGTTAATTTACTAAGTTTGGGCTACGCATTTAATCTACTTTGAAAGTACAGTTTTGTCAATTTCGTCTTTACTTGTGTACTTCCTGACATTTTGATTATGTGAAGCAGAATTGTGTCTCTTTTTAATGACAAAGAAAGAAAGGTCATATGTCGCTGTTGCTTCGGAAACACGACCCCGTGGCGCAAAGACGCCACACTTTGGAAGTTTACATTAATCTTACCTCGAATATGAATCTATAAATTTTCAATTCTTAGAAAAATGTCTCCACTTTGTGACAGCTTGACACGATCAAAAAAAGAAACATATATTTTGTTTATATAATTTTCTTATATTTTTATATATCTGTATACAACATTAACACTATATTTAATATTATCATATATGTATCATATACAGAGCACAATTGAAAAAGGTGACCCTATATATTCCTTTTCAAATGCTTTGGTAATGGAGGTTTAATTTTTTTAATTGCAATCAGATTTCATTTCAATTATCAAAGTAATTAGTTTACAAAAGCCATATTGTTACACAATACCAAAGTAATTAGTAATCATGTAACAACTTTGCTGATCAAATGTCATCCGTCTCATTAGGTTTAGACTAATTACCTCGACTTTTAGGATTTAAGATTGAATTAGACGCTGTGACTTTTCAAAAACTTGTACTGAACTTAAAATTGTAATTAGTAAAATACCAAAACTGATTACGGTTTTGTTACTGCTAAGATTCTGAAGGATGAAAGCCACTTTTGTTTTTTTGGGCTTTCACATACATTTGAGAACTTAAAATGCTCATATCAGTTATGAAAGGCATATGAGGTTATTTAATCCATTAGTTGTTTTTTTTGTAAAGTATCCATACTTGGCATTATTTGGTTAACATATCATAATTTTATTACTACTATATTATGCACCAACAGTTAAGCAAAATAACACTGTATGTGCGATTATTTGTATAGACATGTCGAGAACATTTGTGAGGAAATACAAATTAAAATGGTATTATTCTGTAGTAGTAATGGGCCTATAATTGCCTCAATGACGCAATGTTTTTATCTACTCAACACCTTGAGTGGAACAAAAATTTAGTAAATCCATCATCTACTTTAAAAAGTTGACAGTAACTCATTTCCTTGAGATCTAACATGTACTTTCACCATCATAACTACTGTCTACTCAACACGATCAACAAGTGTTCACTGTCTAATCAGAATTTTCTCGCTTTAACTACTATCTTGATGTACAACCTGACAAAACTGAACAAAAGTGTTAGTATGTTGACGGCTAATCAACGTACATTTGCAACTTGTACAAAAAGTTTATTTTCATTTTCAGACGATGAACTGTTATGTATTTTTTCAAATAATACACTTTTTTTATTCCTATATTTCACATGTATTTTCATTATACAACATTAACAACTTTGGACAGCATCACAGTAAGCCGACTTAAAAAGATATCCTCAGATTTGTGCTCCATGATTAAAATAGATGTCAATGTCATCCGAAAATAAAATTTAATTTCCCAAACGCTCAATCAAAGATCTTTTGATGTGTTACTTTACTGATGAAACCTGATGCAATATAAAGTAAATATCAAATATACAAAGAAGACGTAATGCCTACTAAACAATAATCAAAAACATCATCTGGATGAATGTTTTTTTTTAAATTCAACTTCATCAAACCGTTGTCCCATCTTAATATGATCCGAGTTATACACTGCTATGAGTTATTGAATTTTAAAAATTCATATAAATGAAATTATTAAAAGTCTTGATGAAAGTTAATTTACTAAGTTTGGGCTACGCATTTAATCTACTTTGAAAGTACAGTTTTGTCAATTTTGTCTTTACTTGTGTACTTCCTGACATTTTGATTATGTGAAGCAGAATTGTGTCTCTTTTTAATGACAAAGAAAGAAAGGTCATATGTCGCTGTTGCTTCGGAAACACGACCCCGTGGCGCAAAGACGCCACACTTTGGAAGTTTACATTAATCTTACCTCGAATATGAATCTATAAATTTTCAATTCTTAGAAAAATGTCTCCACTTTGTGACAGCTTGACACGATCAAAAAAAGAAACATATATTTTGTTTATATAATTTTCTTATATTTTTATATATCTGTATACAACATTAACACTATATTTAATATTATCATATACGTATCATATACAGAGCACAATTGAAAAAGGTGACCCTATATATTCCTTTTCAAATGCTTTGGTAATGGAGGTTTAATTTTTTTAATTGCAATCAGATTTCATTTCAATTATCAAAGTAATTAGTTTACAAAAGCCATATTGTTACACAATACCAAAGTAATTAGTAATCATGTAACAACTTTGCTGATCAAATGTCATCCGTCTCATTAGGTTTAGGCTAATTACCTCGACTTTTAGGATTTAAGATTGAATTAGACGCTGTGACTTTTCAAAAACTTGTACTGAACTTAAAATTGTAATTAGTAAAATACCAAAACTGATTACGGTTTTGTTACTGCTAAGATTCTGAAGGATGAAAGCCACTTTTGTTTTTTTGGGCTTTCACATACATTTGAGAACTTAAAATGCTCATATCAGTTATGAAAGGCATATGAGGTTATTTAATCCATTAGTTGTTTTTTTTGTAAAGTATCCATACTTGGCATTACTTGCAGGTGTGAAAAGCAAATATATTTTGGCAAAGGGGGGTTTTTATTTAAACCACACATTATCTTTACCATTTAAGCAAGATTTACATATACCTGTGAAAAGCATTGCAAAAAATGCATATCTTATCTAATTATGGAATAACAAAACTTATACATTTAAAATTGCTATTCGGCGTTGTAATATAGCACAGGAAACAACCCAATAAAACAAAGGGAACAGAAGGCTTTCAGGGAATATTTGGATTTCATGAGGAGCAGGACATGCAAAAATGTTAACAAATAATCCTTTTTGTTTTCCAACAATCCTGCAGAATAGTATTTTTTAGCTGGTAGATAGCCTCCTTCTGCGGAAGCAGAACACGAAAACAATTATTTTCGAAAGTTCATATATTTTTCCTGAACACTTAGCTGACTACTTAGGGTTGTTGTTGGAGGAAATTGCTACGTGAGGAAAATGTTTGCATGAACAATTTCGTCAGATAGATGCTTTATGCATGCAGTCGGCAGAAATGCAGTTAAGAAAACCAATAAACAATGTAGTTTGCCTTCAAGGCGATTTGTTTTCGTTTGAAAATGTCAAATAAAATTGCCTGTACATGTGTGAATTTTGTGATATGACTGAGTAAATATGTTTTATTGGAGTGCACAAAATGTTTTGAAATGTTTAACACTAACAACCAAATCCATATGATGTAGAAATGGTTATTTTGATAAATGATGTCAAATTTATTTTTTTACTATCTAAATTAGCTGATTCTCTATGGTTTATTTCAAAATGTTAAACAATGTGTCTGTTTCATTGATATTATTGTTGTTATTTTTAAAACTGTGTCAAGTTATCCTGTATATCAGACCGAAAATTTGAAACACCACTCGATCGACAGTAGTGCACATATTTTGTTCAATCGTTATGATTTAAATATGTTTTCAAACACTTCTTTTTAGTCACCAATTCCTTAAATAATTAGGAAATAAGGTATTTTTGTGATCTTCCATACAAGGTACCTGCCTATGAACCTAAGAAGGAAAGCTTTAATACCTTCATCAATTCATCTTTCCAAAAGTCGGGTTTAGAACCATCTTTCAGTGTTTGTTCACGTCATTTAGTCAATACCTTCATATCAGATTCTATCCAATATGTCAGTCTCACATTCTAATAACGGTCGCCCAAAAAAGCCCTAATCCCAATAAAATTCTGAACGTTTGCTCATGGTCAGTTGTTTGTCAAAATAATTCTTTGAAAATTGACATTTTGACATTCATCAAATACAAAAAAAACATAAAATTATTTGAACTTCAATACAAATCAAAAGAATACAACCACCGAAAATTATCTGAAATAATCACTTAAAGAGAAAGTAATATTTGAAAAGCCTTTTTTACAAGTAAGATTTTTCAATTTGGCAATTAATTGAGTCAATTTGACTTTTCTTTTCAAACGAGACGACGTCCAACTTTCTTGGTATCGATTATCTCATGTCAACATCTTGTTCTTGTTGAAGAAAGTTTCCATTTAATGAATGTTTGAAATTCTTCAGAGGTTTCACCTAACCTTTATCAAAATAACAAAACTACACTTCATTAAAACATTATATAAATGTTATTAGAATATTGTACACACCAAAAAAGCGGATTGAATGCACAGTGCAAAGAAATGCGTTTAACCACAAAATGTCGATTTGATAAGATCAGAAATGTAAAATATATTTATAAATGTAAAGTATAATGGTGGGTGAACAGTTTCGGCAGGCTGACTTAGTTTTATTTTTCAAATCTCTTTTATGTTTCGATATTTTCATATAGTTCATTTTAACGGCAAAATATGCCTGATTAGAGAGACGACATTGAGGTTTTAGAATTAATGGAATAATATAAAAGAACCATACTTTAGCATTCAGATAACATTTTATGTGTATATTTACATTCATAAAACTGTCATATTTATTATGTTTTCTATATGTAAAGAATATTTAATGAGATTATTTAAGAAAAGCAGAATCTTAAAAATATTATCCATTTTGTCTATACATCATGACAAAAATCCAAATGTCATAGGAGAAAATAGACAATACCAAATTATGTTCCCTTATATTATTTTATACACAGACAATTAGTGATCTTATGTCAGTTATGCTAAAGATAGTAAATTAACGCCCACACTAAACAAAGGTACATGATATGTGCACTAAGATACATTTGTAAATGAAGTTACTTTAGGAATGCAGCTGTATGATGGATCACAAAGTTATTTTCTTGATTCAATGAAAATATATTTCGATGAAAATTTGGGTAATGGAACCATAAATCATTAACCATTCTGTACCCCAGATATTAAGATACTGACCCAAAGTGCACATGTCGTAATATCGAGAGCTCTCATCGTTATTGTTTTGAATGTCCACTATATCAAAACCAGAGAGACAATTTCATGTTAACACTGAAGCGCACATGTTATTCTCAAACTGATTTGAGCTTTTAACAATGATAATAGAAAGAAGTTTGTGTTTAAAGTCAGCTTTTTAGTAAATCAATCAATAAATACAATTAGTGCAGTGCATAACTGAAAATGTTTTTATCACAATCTTTTTGTTAATGCCAGTTTCAATTGCTGAAATTGACATTTAAACATGTAGATTTAAACAAAATCTCTCACTGCAAACTTAAAACATGTCAGCACTTTGTTAACGACAGAACAGATTAATTTTCAAAAAATTCTTCCTTGACATTGACAGCAGATTCTTTTTCAGGAAATACAAATGTCAATCCCATTCTGAAAATTTATGTTAAGAATAATCGGAGATTCGTGTAAATTGTACCAAATCGGAATAAAGGTCTTCTAGTCACGTTGCTGCTACAAGTTAGTATATATCTAATTTTGGATAGATATATATTCTGAGACTTAATGACAGTGACCCACAGCTTGTAATGTACTAATGGTGTCCTAGATCCATGAATATTTCAATGGTTAAATATAATTTAGTTATTTAAAGTGAAAAAGGCAACCTCTGAAAAGTTGTTAAGACAGCACGCCGCTCTATACAAACATTTGATATTGCTTATCTTTTTTTAAAGGGATAATTATACATCCTAGTACAACGGTACTGTTATGATCTTTTATATGTTAAATCATATGCTTTTTACAGTTCTGTTAAATGCGCTTGTTCTTGAAACGGTTCTGATTATCGCAATTATAAGGACACGAAAAGCATGTGTTTTGGATCTTTCATTTGAATTGATCTTTCTGTCCTTATACTGAAGAAAGCCTCTCTGAGGCTTCTTCAAAACTTCCACATGTCCTGGGATTGCCTTTCAAATTGCTTATAACGCTCAGTTACCAAGCTTACAAAGACTGATGTACATAACCATGCATCAAAGTATGGAAATTGAACACTTTTTTTAGTCTTTGATAAAATGCTGAGTATCATTATAAAGTATTAACATTTTCTTGGAAAATCTCTCGCTTATTTCTTATCATATTTCCTTACCATTACGATACACCAGAAATATCCTTCACAATGGAAGGAAATTGCTCTAGGCACGCTGATAATAAAAACGCTAATTTGAAGTCTGATATATATCCTGTCTTTTTAATCTTTTGAAACTACTATTACTTATCCCTCACATTCTGTTCAATCTTGATGCCTATGTTTAAAAGAGAAACGTTGACACCATAATTTTTATTCGAAAACCCTCCAATTAGATCAAATTAACCAATAGGGAAAGTTCAACTTGCAAACTTACATACTAAAGCACTTTTCAAGAACTTTCCTATTAAATTCAATGGTCATGTTATTGGACTCAAAGGAAGATGAATATCTTCAAATTTTATAAGGAATTTATTTGGAACTCAAATTACTACACTAATCAATTTGAGTACATTTCAATACATTTATAGAGATTGACATTGTTACAAAAGTAATATCATAGCGTTGACTCAGTGTTCTGAAGAGTGTCTAGAAGCTGTAAATGCTACTTGAATCAGATTTCATTTAGCTCTCGATCATATCAAAAACATGGTCATTCTCATTTATCAATCACATGATAAGGTAAGCATAAGATCTACACGTATATGTATTCAGCAGTATCCCTTTATTTTATAGAACATTTAGAGAGAAAAGTGATAATTGAAATATGAAATTGATTGAAATGATTGAACATGCTACAAAAGAAAACAACGAACTAAATGAGACGTTTTTTGGTAATGTAAGCCTCTGTCATAAAAATTAATCGATTTGTTTAGCAGTTTCTACATCTTTTAAGAGTTGAATTACAATGATTAGATGAATTTCAAATATTGTGATAAATTAGATACATTCTACATTGTATGTTGTAAATGAAGTGCACTGCTTGACAGTGATGGTAACTTCAACTTGCAATCCCTTATAATTGGCTGCAGTTTTGCCATTATTCCCTCTTTGAATTTGAAATGTCATCCCTGAAGTATTTCAATTAACAACAAAAATATATCATACGCAAGCGTGCGCAAGTTTTCAAATCCATTGAAAAGAACTTTATCAAATGAAAGCTGCACTTCGACATCGTCTTGACACAGGCAGTTTCAGACAGTTACAAACTCTCAATCAAAGATAAATGACATCCGTTCTCATCAAATGTTGTTGAATTATTCCTCTTCAGATAAAGAATATTCGATTGCTTTATAATAAAGCTTCACTTTCATCAATACATACTTACTTATTGATAATGTGAATCTGGGTTGAGTTAAAGGTTTTTAAGGTATGTGTTTAAATGAACAAATAAAATGAGAGAAGGTTTAATTACTACCCCTAAAAGTTGATATTATGAGTTTAATAGTTTTGGTCAAGCAACGGACCTCTGGGTCCTTCATATATATTATTCCTTGGATTAAGTTCATTGAAACGTTTTAACTTCAATTGATTTGAACTTTTAAATGGTATGGTTTGCATGAAGACTTTGATGAGTTTCACTCAATTACACCAAATTTTATGAATACATTGATATGGAATTTAGGGGTAAGCCTTGTTACTTCTTAAATGCCCTAAACAAAAAGCGTTGTCAATATCACAACAAAGTCAGTATCATGTCAGTTTATCCCCAATATCAGAACTTAGGCATGTCTCTATTTATAACCAATATCGCATGAAGTAAAATTGCTTTGGCTTTTAAAAAAGCTTGACATTTGCAATAACGTAGTTTACAGGAGAAAAATCACAGCATATCCCTTTTTGTTTGTTCCCACACAACGAGAGCAAAAGTCTACTCGATATCGAACCACTCTTGATCTATTTTTTGCAGTGATAAAACATTGACATATACATGAATGTTTATTTTCGAAACTCTTTCTAGTTTGTTTTTTCAGATCCATTTGATCGCTCTCAGAAAACAAAGAGTAAGATGTATATATTTTTGGATAGAGTTTCTTCCAAAAAATACAAATATAGCTAAATGCGTCAGAAAATGACATATGTCATCTTTATAAAGTATATCAGATTGTTAATCTTAAAATCCGCTATAACAAGATACACAAGGCAAGAGTCGTATATAATCCCCGCTATAGAAAAAACTTAACTATACATAAATCTATTTTAATGAGTTGTTGTTAAATTTATAATGTGGAAAAATGTTATACCTATTCATATCATTTGTTTCAAACGCAACGTACAAAAAATGATTCAGAATGGCAAAAATAAAATCCCCAAGAAGTTTAAATCTGAAAAGGCAAATCTTGTTGATTGATTCAAACACGTCCGATAAAAGTGACTAAGGCAAAAATTCAGGAAAAATAGATCACATATTAATAAATCTCATATTTTAAATGACACTTCAACTTAAGCAAGAGAACTAAATTGTCACGGACTTGAAATATTGTTCATGCTCATAAATCTATATTTTGTTCTAGCAATCAAACAGTAAATAATCCTTTCATACACTTACCTGAACGATTCATATTGCAGGTAAGAGCTGTATGATATAGAGAATCTCACCCAAGTGTCTTCTGATATCAAATATATCAACACAAGTTGATAAAAGTAACAAATATCCGAGGCTTGCCGAGAAGAGACGAGGGTGAGATTCTCTTTATCATCCAAAATCGTTTTTCATCACATTTGCATGAAAACTTTTCAACTTTGAACACTGCATAACCCTTAAACTCCTAAACTTGTGATGTCATAGCATTGTGACGTCATGGTGTCAATGACATTATGCATTGTGACGTTATTGTGTTTATGATGTCATAGCTATGTGGCGTCATTTCTGATGATGCAAAACGTTTGTGATGTCATGTCCATTCTGATTATAGGGCATTGTTCAAAATCTACTGTCAGGGCGATATCTTGTAGGAGATATCGCTTGATCTTCAACAAGTGATATCTTCTGTGAAACACAGTTTTTGATGATAAATGATTGTTTAAACATATGTTTATTTCAAAAGAAACTTAGTCCTCCAGGGTATAAAAATTCTGATCTTATCCGAAATAACCCAAAACAAACTGACCTAAATAAAACAACAAGATTAGTTTTCAGCAAATAAATTGAATTAGATGCAAAAGCCATTACTGTTAACATCGAAGTGGTTCTCGCAAATAGGATATATCTTAAATTCTCAAAGGTCTGTCATAAAATTATACTCCTGTGACCTGCTCCTGTCCTAAATTCGGGTCAGTTCTTCTTTCAACAATCAGCGGATCTTATGTAGTGTAGTGTTGCTACTCCAAAATTCAATTTATCTACAGTTAGAAGCCTTATATGACTAGAGCAGCTACTAAGAAAGTTTATGACGCTTGTCTTTTATTTCTGTTGTGAGTTTCTGAGTGAATTTGAGTAGAGAGTTTTGGTTTGACGTGTTTTTGAGGCGAGGTGAGGTGAGGTTTATCGCCGCTTTCAAGAGTATATCACTTATATCACGGCTGCTAGTATTTTTGCAGGGAGAAAGCCCACAACATTATTGTGGCTATGCATAGCGGTAGAACTTGCGAGCATCGGCTTATGCATAGCGGTAAAACCTGCGAGCATCGGCTGGAACTAGCGAACCATGGGTGGTTCCGGGCTGAAATTCAGTGACTGACTGTGTGTAGAACAGTTCTCTTTTGCTAAGTTGCCGAGCCCCTGGCGGGATTCGAACTACGGACATCATGATCAGAAGCTGAATGCGTTAACCACTGCGCTATTCCGCCAACGTATTTTCGACAATATTTTAGTTATTAAACACCGTGATGTTGCCATCCAAAGGAGAGGATTTGTCATCAAAGAGAAAGTGATCGAAAAGATGAAGAATTATACGGATAGAAATGCGTAGTTATAGAAATACAGCAACTTTAAGAAGCTATATTTGTCCTGACTTTTTAACTGCCCCTATCAGGAGCAGAAAAGCTATTAGATTTATTTACATTTGTATGCAAAAGACATTACTAGTCCATATACAGCTGCGTCATGCTTTTAATTCTGCCATCATTTGAAAGTGACTTCATCAAAGATCTAAATATTTCACTGACGGTAATGGACACCAATGAACGTCACAAATAATCTTTTAGATGCTGTCACTTCATAGAAATGCATTACATCTTCAATTACATCAAATTTTGCCGAATTCACTCTGTTTTCTTTGAAGATGTCAACTTCTGCACATGTGGAAATGAGTTTTCAACTTGAGAGTAATACCTTCTTCCATTGCGTGACTTACAAAAGTAGCCCTAGCCCTTAAGTCAAATTCATTTCTCTACATAATGGAATGAATAACATTTTGTTTGCGCAGTTTGCATTATTCAATAGAGTCCGATGGGAAACATCTGTCGTATCTGCAGGCTCAAGAAAATTAGATAATATTTTTAATCACGCAATGAGAAAACCAGGATTATTGCATGTCATGAACAAGTGTTGAAATGGGGTTGTTATTTTTCTCTGATTGCATTTTTGATTACAGTTGTGACAACGTTAAAAGGTAAGGGAGATATCCTTAGAGTTACTGTGTGACATTGGCATCAGTGATTCTAATGTCTTTGTTTTCAACAACACTGAGTTTGAATTAACGAACAACTCATAGCCACACTGATGAAATATTCCTTCTTCTTACTATCTCGTCTAGTTAAGATATATTAAATTATTATTTGTTATTATGAACCTATTTTAAAATCTGTAAATTCTCTAATATTGCCTCTAAAAACACAATGTGACCATGTGTATGTCGTGTTTTTCGCTTGTGAAATTACTTCGATAGCTAACTTGAGAAATAACCTCAAAGATCAATATTCTACTGTTAGAAATAGCCTCAGGATGAGCATGATTCACATGTAGATTTTAAAATGTTGAAATTACTAGGATTGCACACTTTAGATTATATTCTTATATGAAATACTGCAAGATATTTTTAACAGAATGTTTCATTTTACTTATAACAACATTTTGATATAACAATATAAATCATATAATATAAGGTAAGTATTTAAAGTAATCAGACGATACGATGGCAGACTGATATAACACCAGTTTCTCTTAAATAAAAATGGAAAATGTTATTTTTCTTTTGGCATCAACGTTACAATTGTCGTCTTCATTACACTTGTTTTAATGAATCTAAATGTGAATCCTTGACGTCATTGCTTAGCCTAAATATTTTTAATGAATTAATGTAATCCCAATATCGATACGAGATATAACTGGATGAATCGGACAGTTTTACAAAACCTCTTTTCAGTGGTATCAGAAACTATCATTTTATTTTAACGTTAGGAAAGATGCCCTCTTGGCACTAATCAAAACCATTAAACACCTTTATAGATGCTGTTTTGAATAAATGAATTAATAATTAAATATTTAACACGCTAAACCGAGATTGATACCAAATTTTTCACAATAAAAATAGTACTAAATGGATTCTGTGTATTTCAGTATTAATCAAGCGTAATTGCATCAGAGAGGTTAAACCCTTTTAACATTTCTTCCTTCAATACTCAAATGCACTGGAATAACAAAAATTTCAAGTAATATTCACTTCTTGGAAATGTCTCTTCAAAACTTTACTTAAGTACATTCGTGAGTTTTAAAAGTGCATCTTTTTCTTGACACAAGTTCAATATCTGAACCTATCTTTCTCGCAAATTGATCTCATTTTAATCCTTATTTTATACATGTACTCATCAAATGATTTTAACTGACACTAATCTTTTTCATTTATTTAACAAAATAAATAGAATCATATAGCTAGTTTAGAATTATTGTTTGCCTGATTGTTTCCTTTTAAATTGCTTTGGTAGAGGAAGTTCCATTTTATGCATTTCAATCAAATTTCATTAAAGTTTACAATTGCCATCTTGTTACACAATTCCAAGTAATTGGTAATCATGTAAACCATTTTCTGATCAGATGTCTCGTTAGGTTTTGACTAATTACCTCGACTTACAAGGTTGGAGATGGAATTAGACTATAATATGATGAAAGTGAAACGCTGCAATGATATATCGCACACTTGTACTTAACTTTAAGTTTTAAATTAGTGAAATACCAAAATTGATTAGAGTTTTGTTACTGAAAACATTCTGAAGGATGAGAGCCACTTTTGTTTTTGAGCTTTTAAGAATTTAAAATGCTCTTATCATTATACGCAAGAAACGCATATAAGGTAACTTGATGCATTAGGGATTTTTTGTAAAGAATCCATACTTGCAGGTGTGAAATGCAACTATGTTTTTCAATCTTGGCAAAGGATGATTTTTATTTTAACAAGACATTATCTTTTTCGTTTAAGCAAGAGTACATGTACATGTGTAGAGTTGCGCGAAGAATACCTCTCAAATTACATTCTCTCCCAACAGAGGCGGATCACGTCATGAAATGTTGATACAGCCTCTGTTATATTACCCCGTAATCCGTGGGTTCCGTCAGTTTCCCCTAGCGTCGAAATTTGCACCACAATGCATTTGAATTTCTTTGTCAAATGACAACGCTTCTCGCATGGAAAGGGTGGTTCATTTCACAAGGCCTTTGTCATCATTTAGAAGCCATCATTTAGTAGCCAAAATGATGATTTAAGAACAGCATCCCTGATTGCCCACAAACTCGGCGTAATATAACAGAGGCTGTATCAACATTTGTAGACTTAATCATCCTCTGTGGGGAGAGAATTAGACTCTTATAGGATGAAAGTGAAACGCTGCAATGATATTTCGCACAATTGTACTTAACTTAAAGTTTTAAATTAGTGAAATACCAAAACTGATTAGAGTTTTGCTACTGATAAGATTCTGAAGGATGACAGCCACTTTTGTTTTTGAGCTTTTAAGAATTTAAAATGCTCATGTCATTATATGCAAGAAACGCATATAAGGTTATTACATTTATTGACTTGATCTGCCTCGTTGGGGAGAGAATGCTCTAATTATGGAATAACAAAAATGTATACATTTAAAATTGCTATTCGGCGTTGCAATACAGCACAGAAATACACAATAGAAAAAAAAGGAAAATATGCTATCAGGAAAATATTTGGATCTGGGGAGATTCTAAAGGATTATGATTAGTACTATGACATAACAAATTGCAAACTAAATAATTTTTTTTGTTTTCCAACAATCCTGCAGAATAGTCTTTTTTAGCTGCTAGATAGCCTCCTTCTACGGAAGCAGAACAGGAAAACTTTTATTTTCGAAAGTTCATATATTTTTCTTGAGCGCTTAGCTGACTACTTAAGGTTATCGTTGGAGGAAATTGCTACGTGAGGAAAATCTTTGGATGAACAATATCGTCAGATAGATGCTTTATGCATGCAGTCGAGGTTGAGCATTCGGCAGAAATACAGTTAAGAAAACCAATAAACAATGTAGTTGCCTTCAAGGCGATTTTTCTTCGTTTGAAAATGTAAAATAAAATTGCCTGTACATGTGTGAATTTTGTGATATGACTAAGTAAATATGTTTTATTGGAGTGCACAAAATGTTTGGAAATGTTTAACATGTTAAAAAATTGATAAGTAATATCAAAAATTGTTTTACTATCTAACTTACCTGACTATCCATGGTTTATAATGTGTATGTTCCATTGATATAATTGTTGTTATTTTAAAACAGTGTCAAGTTATCCTGTACATGTATGTCTGACCGAAAATCCGAAACACCACTAGATCGACTGCAGTGCATATTTTTTGTTCAATTGTTATGATTTAAATATGTTTTCAAACGCTTCTATTTAGTCACCAATTCCTTAAATAATTAGGAAATAAGGTGTTTTTGTGATCTTCTATACAAGGTACCTGCCTACGAACCTAAGAAGGAAAGCTTTAATACTTTCATCAATTCATTGTTCCAAATGTCGGGTTTAGAACCATCTTTCAGTATTTGTTCACGTCATTTAGTCAATACCTTCATATCGGATTCTATCCAATATGTCAGTCTCACATTCTAATAACGGTCGCCTAAACAAGCCGTAATCCCAATAAAATTCTGAACGTTTGCTCATGGTCAGTTGTTTGTCAAAATAATTCTTTGAAAATTGACATTTTGACATTCATCTAATACCCAAAAAAAACATAAAATTATTTGAACTTCAATACAATTCAAAAAGAATACTACCACCGGAAATTATCTGAAATAATCACTTAAAGAGAAAGTAATATTTGAAAAACCTTTTTTACAAGTAAGATTTTTCATTTTGGCAATTAATTGAGTCAATTTGTCTTTTCTTTTCAAAAGAGACGACGTCAAACTTTCTTGGTATCGATTATCTCATGTCAACATCTTGTTCTTGTTGGAGAAAGATTTCCATTTAATGAATGTTTGAACATTCTTCAGAGGTTTCACCTAACCTTTATCAAAATCAAAACTACACTTCATTAAAACATTATATAAATGTTATTAGAATATTGTACACACCAAAAAAAAGCGGATTGAATGCACAGTGCAGAGAAATGCGTTTAACCACAAAATGTCGATTTGATAAGATCAGAAATGTAAAATATATTTATAAATGTAAAGTATAATGGTATCATTTTAACGGCAAAATATGCCTGATAAGAGAGACGGCATTGTGGTTTTAGAAATAATAGAATAATATAAAAGAACCATACTTAGCATTCAGATAACCTTTTATGTGGATATTTACATTAATAAAACTGTCATATTAATTATGTTTTCTATATGTAAAGAATATTTTATGAGATTATTTAAGAAAAGCAGAATCATGAAAATATTATCCGTTTTGTCTATACATCATGACAAAAATCTAAATGTCATAGGATATACCGTGTACGAGACAATACCACAATTTGTTCCCTTATATTATTTTATACACAGACAATTGTCGATCGTATGTCAGTTTTGATTAAGGTAGTTAAGTAACGCCAACAAACAAACTTACATAAAATTTGCATTAAGATACCTTTGTAAATGAAGTTACTTTAGGAATGCAGCTGTATGATAGATAACAATGTTATTTTCTCTCTTGAATGATGATATTTTTAAGGACAATTTTAGAAATAGAAACATACACGTACATTGTAAGGGAAAATAAGGTACGTAAAAAAAGAAAGATTGTGGGCCAGCAAAACGATTTGATGCAGTTGAATAATATTCATTCAGTCTTTACCAAATAAATGGAATTTGAAGGAAACGTTAAGTTTGGTAACGCCGATTTTGCCTTACCTCAAAATCGGTTTTATGGCAAGTGCAGGGAGGAGAGTGAAGTTTCATTCTGATTATATTAAACAATTTATTTGGAAGATCATCTGACATTAAAAAATAATGTTTGACATCAGCAAAAATTCAATCAGTTAAATCAATAAAACATACAAGTGTAAACCTCATGATAATAACTGGTTACGTAAACTTGTCTTTTTGTCAAGTCTTCGAGCAAGAGTTACTAACAATACTTGATGGACTATAAACTAAGCTCACTCATGATCGAATGTAACTTCTTGACAATAGACATAATGATAAGCATGACATTCCCAATATCTGACATGTATGTTAAAGTTGATATTCTAAAACTAATTTGAACTTTTTACAAAGTTTTAGCAACTTTGTGTTTTAAGTCAACTTTAGAAAAACAATCAATAAATACAATTAACGCAATGCATAACTGCAAATGCCGTTTTCAAAATAAATTCGGTTTAAAATTGCTGAAATTGACATTTAAACATTTCCTGAGAAACATCTCACTGCAATCTTAAAACATGTAAGCACTTTGTGAACGAAAGAACAGATTAATTTTCAAAAAGCACTTCCATGACATTGACAGCAAACTGTTTTTCTGAAAATACAATTGTCAATCCCATTTTGAAGTGTTAAGTGTAATTGGGGATTCGTGTAAAATGTACCCAATGGGAATAAACGTCTTCTAGTCAAGTTGCTGCCACAAGCTAGCATTAAATATGTGTTTGATTCTGCATATTCTGTGATGTTATGGTGGTGAACTAGAGTTTGTAATGTAATGATTGTGTTCTAAATCCATGGATATTACTATAGTTAAACATAATTGAGTTCATTAAATCGAGTGAGTGGATGTTGCCATCAAATAAGAGTAGATAGATCAGGGAGAAAGAGGATGAGAAAAAATACGGAAAGAAAGTGAGAGATATTTACTTTTGGTCTGGCTTTCACCCGTCGACCTGACCAGCTTGGATGACCTACCTAGCTCTTAGTGTCGCCAAATAACACAAACCACCACACTGTGATAAGGTATTGAGTCCAGTGTGGGCATATTCTGTTATGTAATGTTGGCGTCCCAGATCCACGTATATTGCAATTGTTAAATATAATTTAGTTCTTTAAAGTGAAAAAAGGCGACCTCTGAAAAGTTGTTAAGACAGCAAGACGCTCTATACAAACATTTGACATTGCTTATCTTTTTTTAAAGGGGTAATTATACATCCTAGTACAACGGTACTGTTATGATCTGTGATGTTTAAAATCATATGCTTTTTACAGTTCTGATAAATGTGCCTTGTTCTTGCAACAGTTCTGATTATCGCACTGAAAAGAAAGCAAAAAGCATATGTTTTGGATCTTTCATTGCAATTGATCTTTCTGTCCTTTTACTGAAGAAAGCCTCTCTGAGGCTTCTTCAAAACTTCCTCATGTCCTGGGATTGCCTTCAAATTGCTTATAACGCTCAGTTGCCAAGCTTTCAAAGACTGATGTACATAACCATGCATCAAAGTACGGAAATTGAACACTTTTTTTAGTTTTTGATAGAATGCTGAGTATCATTATAAAGTATTAACATTTTCTGTGAAAATCTCTCGCTTATTTCTTATCATATTTCCTTACCATTACGATACACCAGAAATATCCTTCACAAATTAAGGAAAATTGCTCTAGGCACGCTGATAATAAAAACGCTAATTTGAAGTCTGATATATTTCCTGTCCTTTTAATCTTTTGAAACTACTATTACTTATCCCTCACATCATGTTCAATATTGCTGCCTATGTTTAAAAGAGAAAGGTTGACACCAAAATGTTTATTTGAAAACCCTTCAATTAGATCAAATTAACAAATATGGAAAGTTCAACTTGTAAACTTACATACTAAAAAACTTTTCATCAACTTTCCTCTTAAATTTTATGGTCATGTATTCAGCAGTATCCCTTTATTTTATAGAACATTTAGAGAGAAAAGTGATAATTGAAATATGAAATTGATTGAAATGATTGAACATGCTACAAAAGAAAACAAAGAACTAAATAAGGCGTGTTTTGGTAATGTAAGCCTCTGTCAGACATATTAATCGATTTGTTTAGCAGTTTCTACATCTTTTAAGAGTGGAATTTAATAATGATTAGATGAATTATAAATATTGTGATAAATCAGATACATTCTATGTTGTACATGAAGTGCACTGCTTGACAGTGATGGTAACTTCAACTTGCAATCCCTTATAATTGGCTGCAGTTTTGCCATTATTCCCTCTTTAAATTGGAAATGTCATCCTTGAAGTATTTCAATTAACAACAAAAATATATCATACGCAAGCGTGCGCAATTTTTCAAATCCATTGAAAAGAACTTTATCAAATGAAAGCTGCACTTCGCACATCGTCTTGACACAGGCAGTTTCAGACAGTTACAAACTCTCAATCAAAGATAAATGACATCCGTTCTCATCAAATGTTGTTGAATTATTCCTCTTCAGATAAAGAATATTCGATTGCTTTATAATATAGCTTCACTTTCGTCAATACATACTTACTTATTGATAATGTGAATCTGGGTTGAGTTAAAGGTTTTTAAGGTATGTGTTTAAATGAACAAATAAAATGAGAGAAGGTTTAATTACTACCCCTAAAAGTTGATATTATGAGTTTAATAGTTTTGGTCAAGCAACGGACCTCTGGGTCCTTCACATATATTATTCCTTGGATTAAGTTCATTGAAACGTTTTAATTTCAATTGATTTGAACTTTTAAATGGTATGGTTTGCATGAAGACTTTGATGAGTTTCACTCAATTACACTCAATTTTATGAATACATTGATATGGAATTTAGGGGTTAGCCTTGTTGCTTCTTAAATGCCCTAAACAAAAAGTGTTGTCAAATGTGTCATTGCTAAATATCACAACAAAGTCAGTATCATGTCAGTTTATCCCCAATATCAGAACTTAGGCATGTCTCTATTTATAACCAATATCGCATGAAGTAAAATTGTTTTGGCTTTTAAAAAAGCTTGACATTTGCAATAACGTAGTTTACAGGAGAAAAATCACAGCATATCCCTTTTTGTTTGTGCCCACACAACGAATGCAAAAGTCTACTCGATATCGAACCACTCTTTATCTATTTTTTGCAGCGATAAAACCTTGACATATACATGAATGTTTATTTTCGAAACTCTTTCTAGTTTGTTTTGTCAGATCCATTTGATCACTCTCAGAAAACAAAGAGTAAGATGTATATATTTTTGGATAGAGTTTCTTCCAAAAAATACCAATATAGCTAAATGCGTCAGAAAATGACATATGTCATCTTTATAAAGTATATCAGATTGTTAATCTTAAAATCCGCTATAACAAGATACACAAGGCAAGAGTCGTACATAATCCCCACTGTAGAAAAAACTTAACTATACATAAATCTATTTTAATGAGTTGTTGTTAAATTTATAATGTTGAAAAATGTTATACAATGTACCTATTCATATCATTTGTTTCAAACGCAACGTACAAAAGATGATTCAGAATGGCAAAAATAAAATCCCCAAGAAGTTGATTGATTGTTGATTGATTCAAACACGTCCGATAAAAGTTACTAAGGCAAAAATTCAGGAAAATTAGACCACATATTAATTAATCTCATATTTTAAATAATTGAAATATTGTTCATGCTTATAAATCTATATTTTGTTCTAGCAATCAAACAGTAAATAACCCTTACATACACTGTACCTGAACGATTCATATTGCAGGTAAGAGCTGTATGATATAGAGAATCTCACCCAAGTGTCTTTTGATATCAAATATATCAACACAAGTTGATAAAAGTAACAAATATCCGAGGCTTGCCGAGAAAACACGAGGATGAGATTCTCTTTATCATCCAAAATCTTTTTCCATCATTTACATGAAAAAAGTTCAACTTTGAACACTGCATAATCCTTAAACTCCTAAATTTGTGATGTCATAGCATTGTGACGTCATGGTGTCAAGGACATTATAGCATTGTGACGTTATTGTGTCATTTCTGATGATGCAAAACGTTTGTGATGTCATGTCCATTCTGATGATAGGGCATTGTTCAAAATCTACTGTCAAGGGGATATCTTCTAGGAGATATCGCTTGATCTTCCACAAGTGATATCTTCTGTGAAACACAGTTTTTGATGATAAAAGATTGTTTAAACATATGTTTATTTCAAAACAAGCTTAGTCCTCCAGGGTACAACAATTCTGATCTTATCCGAAATAACCCAAATCCAACTGACCTAAATATATCAACAAGATTAGTTTCCTGCAAATTGAGTGATAGACCCTAAATGGATCGCCATTTAGTTTTCAGCAAATAAATTGAATTAGATGCAAAAGCCATTACTGTTAACATCGAAGTGGTTCTCGCAAATAGGATATATCTTAAATTCTCAAAGGTCTGTCATAAAATTATACTCCAGTGACCTCAGTATACCTTTCAACAATCAGCGGATATTATGTAGTGTAGTGTTGCTACTCCAAAATTCAATTTATCTACAGTTAGAAGCCTTATATGACTAGGGCAGCTACTAAGAAAGTTTATGACGCTTGTCTTTTATTTCTGTTGTGAGTGAGTTTCTGAGTGAATTTGAGTAGAGAGTTTGGGTTTGACGTGTTTTTGAGGCGAGGTGAGGTGAGGTTTATCGCCGCTTTCAAGAGTATATCACTTAAATCACGGCTGCTAGTATTTTTGCAGGGAGAACACCCACAACACTATTGTGGCTATGCATAGCGGTAAAACCTGCGAGCATCGGCTGGAACTAGCGAACCATGGGTGGTTCCGGGCTGAAATTCAGTGAAGCATTGCACCCTGACTGTGTGTAGAACAGTTATCTTTTGCTAAGTTGCCGAGCCACTGGCGGGATTCGAACCACGGACCCCATGATCAGAAGCTGAATGCGTTAACCACTGCGCTATTCCGCCAACGTGTTTTCGACAATATTTTAGTTATTAAACACCGTGATGTTGCTTTCCAAAGGAGAGGATTTGTCATCAAAGAGAAAATGATCGAAAAGATGAGGAATTATACGATAGAAATGCGTAGTTATAGAAATACAGCAACTTTAAGAAGCTTTATTTGTCCTGACTTTTTAACTGTCCCGCTTGGGTGACCCTATCAGGAGCAGAAAAGCTATTAGATTTATTTACATTTGTATGCAAAAGACATTACTAGTCCATATACAGCTGCGTCATGCTTTTAATTCTGCCATCATTTGAAAGTGACTTCATCAAAGATCTAAAAATGTCATTGATGGTAATGGACACCAATGAACGTCACAAATAATCTTTTAGATGCTGTCACTTCATAGAAATGCATTACATCTTCAATTACATCACATTTGGCCGAATTCACTCTGTTTTCTTTGAAGATGTCAACTTATGCACATGTGGAAATGAGTTTTCAACTTGAGAGTGATACCTTCTTCCATTTCGTGACTTACAAAAGTAGCCCTCATTTCATGATTTTTTCTGAAAAGGTACAGATTTCTATTTTAGTGAAGAGTTCAAACGAATTATTCATGATTTTTAATTCACAGACTATCTTCAATTTATCAGTCCGTAATGCTTAGGAACGAGAAAACTAGAGATTGGTCTTCATATAAGTTCCTTTTTTACCGGTATCACAACTGGTGGCCATCATACTTATACATAAGCAACACAATGCATGAACATATATCTTTCATTTCAGGCACTTGTTCTTGTTCAACAAATGATAAATAACTATCAAATAAATATATTTTGCATGAAATTAAATTACAAGGAACCACCTTGGCTTTTGTTAGATGATCATGTTACAAAGTACAGGATATTAAAATAAATGAAATTATTAATGCCATTGAAACATTATCACACAAAAAATAATTTCAAAATGCTTATGACATAGCAAAAAGGTATTATTATTATTATTATTATTTTCAAAAACTTTAAGTAAATTTCATTTCTCTACATAATGGAATGAATAACATTTTGTTTTCGCATTTTGCATTATTCAATAGAGTCCTATGGGAAATAACTGTCGTATCTGCAGGCTCAAGAAAATTAAATAATATTTTAAATCACGCAATGAGAAAACCAGGATTATTGCATGTCATGAAAAAGTGTTAAAATGGGGTTGTTCATTTTCTCTGATTGCATTTTTGATTAAAGTTGTGACAACGTTAAAAGGGAAGGGAGATATTTATCATTTGAGTTTTCCTTAGAGTTACTGTGTGACATTGGCATCAGTGATTCAAATGTCTTTGTTTTCAACAACACTGAGTTTGAATTAACGAACAACTCATAGCCACACTAATGAAATATTCCTTCTTCTTACTATCTCGTCTAGTTAAGATATATTAAATTATTATTTGTTATTATGAACCTATTTTAAAATCTGTATTTCTCTAACGTTGCCTCTAAAAACACAATGTGACCATGTCTATGTCGTATTTTTCGCTTGTGAAATTACTTCGATAGCTTACTAAAGAAATAACCTCAAATATCAATATTCTACTGTTAGAAATATTAAATAAATATGAGACTTGATATAGGATATTTTCTCTTGTTTCAAGATTAAAAGTTCATATTCAGATTTGCATTTCTATCAAAGTCAATGAAATATTATGGGTTTCAAACTCCCACTGTCTTAGGGAAATTCGATTCAACGACAAAGTACCAATTTTAATTTAAACTACAAAATCCAAATTCGTTATGTCAGTGTTATTAGTTTTCTTGAATGTCCTCTTGCAAGTTTCAAAGTTGAAAACTATGCAGTATGTAAGCATAACATGATCAGAATCGATCACTGAAACTTGATAACTTTTTTACATTTTTATTGTAATCAGTTATGTTCTTAATTTTGTGCTGATGATAGAAGAAACAGAACTTAAAATACAAAAATTTTGTAAAAAATACTTGTGCTCTTTAATTACATCTTTTTCAATTTTAAAGTTCAAAAGTTGATAAAATGGTTTTCATTTCCTTATGGCATCAACGTTACAATTATCGTCATAATTACACTTGTTTTATTGTTTCTAAATGTGAATCCTTGACGTCATTGCTTTATCAAAAAAAATTAATGAATTAATGTAATCCCAATATCGATTCGAGATAAAACTCGATGAATCTGTCGGTTTTGCAAAACGCTTTTTCCATTCAATCCATTTATAAATGCAAAGTCAGGAAGTGCGTAAAAAGGATAGTAAATTATCCCTCTATTTAACGAACAAAAGCGAGATTGATACCATAATTAAATGGAAGGATTCTGTTTATTTCTGTCCAGTATCAACCAAGCGTAATTGCCTGTAAGAGATTAAATCTTTTTAACATTGCTTCCTTCAATACTCAAATCCACTTGAATAACAAACATTTCAAGTATTATTAACTTTTTGGAATTGACTTTTCAACGCTTCAATATTGTGCATAAGTGGGTTTTAAAAGTGAATCTTTTTAAGTTTAATATATGAACCTGATATTCTCGCATAGCGATCTATTTTAATCCTTTAACATGCACTTATCAAATGTTATTAACTGACACTAATCTTCTTCATTTATTAAACAAAATCAATAGAATCATATAGCTAGTTTTAAATTAATGTTTGCCTGATTGAGGCAGTAGCTCGAAGCATGCAAAGGCGTTGTCCTAAAAATCACTACTGATTAATCAAAGTTTCTTGTCACAAAACAACTTTTACACATTCGACTTCAGGAATGTATCACAAATCATAGTGTCAGCCTGGTGTGTTTGCAGATTTGTGTCAAAATAGTAATATGAACGTGGCATCGGTAGATCTGTATTTTATTCTTACAGTAATTGTAAACTTCTTGAGGTGTGACCAAATAATCAACCTTTAGATGCTTCACCTTTCCGCAGATGATTTATATACACAAAGAACTTAGTTAAGCAACACCAATGTTTTCAGAAAATAAGCTTCTGCTAATAAACCATACAAGGTTCAAGAAAAACAATTAGGGTTTTTCGATAGAACGATCGTTTAGCAGTGTAGAAATGAAAACTTCACTCAATTTACGATTCACTGTCTCTGGATAACTTATTTCCCCCAACTTGGTATTTTTGAAAATTCAAGTTTACTTATAACTGAAAATGAAAGTAAATATTTTTTGCTGCAATATGGTAATGATAATTCTCTTGACTGAATTGATGATTTTAAGTAAGGACCTCTTAGGAAATGTTAGTTGTTAGAGCAGTATGAGCCTTCAAAATCACAAAATTATCAAATATCAAATTTGAAAAAAGCTTCCCTAAGAAAAAACTGGCGACTCTTTAAGATTATGGCTTATTTAAAGGGAGAAGAAGTGTTTGACCCACAAGTCCAACTCAAAGAATCTCAAATTCACTCACAGATTTGAAAAATTTCGAAATTTTCTCAATTATGGTTGAAAAAAGTACTGAAAATTCAATGTCCTGCTAGGCTTTTATCGTGAATGATAAAAAAGGTTTCTCTAATTGAATGTCAACTAGGGATCAAAAATGTTATTTTTGATTGCAAAAATCCAAAGTTTCATGCTTGGTTTCTCACCAAAGACAATAGTTATATTTTGCCAAATTTCAGTGGTCTCACATTTTTCCTCATATTTTCAATTATTTCGTGTTATAAGGATTTTTACGTCAATTAAATAATAAATAAAACGGCAATTTTTATATCTAGAGTGGTCAATACATCAAACATATCACAATATTCAAAGAGCTCCCAATTTCATTTTACAAAATGGGCGGTGCTTAATTAAGTTCTTTGTGTATATAATAGACGTGTACATCTTGATACTAATACAACGTGGCGAGTTGGTTAGATGCTTGTGTGGTCATTGCTAGCGGTTTTCCTGACTGAAGGTGTGGGTTCGAATCCCGCAAGGGACTCTACATCTTCCGCACGCATCGGGCGAGATATGCATTTACAAGAAATTCATATTCACCCTTGCGACAACTCGAAGGGAAAGCTGTGACAGGAAGTAGCCTGATTGTTGAGCTATGGTGTAGGCCAATCAAAAGCGAGGATATGTTTGAATTGAGCACACAAAACTGTAATAAAACGATGCGATTTCTAAATAGAAACTGAGAGATACAGCCTTATTTTATGCAGTATTTTGGTGACCTATATTCACGCATCGTTTTTATGACTGTTGTCACAACGTAACTAAGGGATTAATTATAAATTGAATTTCGCTTGAGTTCGAGATGGACTGACGCAAGGGACGTTACTCTGCTTGTCCTACAGGGGGCGCTGATAAAGTCACAACGAGTTGTCGCAAGGGTGAATATGAATTTCTTGTAAATGCATATCTCGCCCGATGCGTGCGGAAGATAGGGACTCTAATGGTGCATATATTTATTAGATCGGGTAATAACATGTTTATTCAATCTATAATCGTAAAAGACCAACACCCTGGCATTTTCCCCTGTCGGCAAATATCAACTTTGAATGCTCCCTTTGTTTCTGGGAGGAGATAATGCAATAACATGATCATTTCATATTCAAAGGTAGAGCTCTATGTAATAACTATTTACAAACTTATTTCCTGTATAAACTACATGTGTTTCAATATAAAAAAACAAATTAAGTCCTAAGGATACAACGATGCTGATCTTATCTGAAAATAGCGGTATAATCTAAAACCAACTTAACCAAATGTAACACAGAAAATTTGCGAGGAAATTGAGTTTAAGGTGCTAAATAAATCGTCATTTAGTCTTCAAATTGAATTGGAAAAAGCCATTACTGTCAACATCGCAGAGGTTCTTGTAAATAGGTTGTATCTTCAATTCCCAAAGGTCTGTCATAAGATTGTACTCCAGTGACATCACCCAGTCCTCAATTCGGGCCAGACCTATCCACTACAAGTCAGTGTTAATAAATTGAGTTACCTCTTTGGGGAATGACCAAGTTTCACACATTTAATATATAAAGCCTAATACGACTTGAACAGAGGACAATATATACATAATACATACTTTCTTATATATATATATATATACAAATACATACTTTCTTATTCGCCTTTTTCTGTAAACATTGGTTGAATTGAGGAAAAGTCTAAATAGCAATATAGCTAATACAACTAAACTCAGGGACATTAGAAGTTGGTTTATCATTCATGTATGTATGGTTTTCAATTTCAAATATTTCATGTTTTTGACGTAGTACTATAAAACTGACAAGAACAGAAGATTCTCGTTGACATGATAAACATAGTGGGGTCATTTACGTCTCATCTAAATTGTAAACCCCTTTCCAAATTGAACAAAGATATCAAAAGAGATCATATAACTAGATACCAAACTTTTCGTCTCATCTACTGCAGAAACTTTTTTTTGTGATATGAGATAATCACATGTATCACATGCTATTAGATATTAGATAATTTAAACTAAATTGTGTACTTTCTCTTGTACTTCAGTTTAATTTATGATTTCTGATTCTTAACCCTTACGATGCGGGTCGCGTAATATTCCGGGACAAAGATCAAATCGCCGTAAGCCCTCTAGGCGGCTCCCAGAGCCAAGACTCTAACTTTCACGATAATGCTATAATTGACTGCAAGCACTCTTGACGAATCGTGGGATTTTCTGCACCAAGACTTTCTCAGTTCGAGGCTCGTAATTATTTTCCGCGCCTCACTAAAACGCCGTTCTTTGTGAAAAGTGGTCTTAATGGTGGATCAAACGGTGTACGATGTTTTACAACATTACGTCATCTGTAACACACTAACCCTTGAGCGGTTGAAAAGGGCATTGGATTGTCGTTATTTTGATGTGTAATATTTACATGCGCTATAAGAAATAATGAAACGAAATGATTTTCAGGTATTTTCAGCTATGTACCACTTTTCACACTAAGTTATTTCATGAAATACGTAGAGCATTTTGACAATTTATACGGGGGAAAATGCCCTTTTATTCAATGTAAAATTCATGCATATGCAATGAGTACTTTTCACACAGCGAGCCCCGCACAAACAGGTATTTTCTCTGTTCAACTGTTGATAAAACACATGCTTTCGCGCATGATATTTCAATAACCAAGTGGCGCGAGATATAGACATATAAATGTTTTGATGTCTTTTTGACATCGGCAATTTTTGTTCGAGTTTCGCCATGACGTAATGGGAAAGATGTCCCATGACAAAACTTACATGATCGGGCTATGATGAAGTCCGAGGCTTTTGACCACTTCCGGGCATCGCCTTGATGTATGGACTTTTTTCCAATAAAAAATCGAGCGTGATCGAAATTTTGTTTTGAGAATTTTCAATATTTTTATTGCGGGCCTCGCCACGAGATATAGGCTGAATTTATCCTTAGCCCACAAACTTCAACATTTAATATCAGGTTTCCAAACGGGTAGGTCCGTGGAACCTATCAACAGTTGCAAAACTATTGAAATCCACAAATGACAATTCGAACTTCCCTGACGTAGATGGTAGTTGCGTTCGCGACGTCGCCTAGGAAGTCAGAAAACGCATCAAGGTGGAAAAAATTCCGCGCTGGCGATGCCATCGGCAACGGCGGCATGTCGGGTGCAAAGACACCCGACTGTTAGAATGTGTCTCGAAGTTAGAAAAAGTCCAGATTTTCGACTTTGGGGGGGGGGGGGGGGGGGTCATATGAAAAAAAAGAACCGGGATTAGCCGGGAAAGTTATAAAACGTCCCAATATGTTAATTTTACCATTGCCGTCGGCGCCGATGATAGAATTGTTTCAAATGCTTTTGAATGACGGCAAATGAATGTCCATGAAGCTCACACTGGTTTTCTCTGCAAAATGCTCTTGAGTTGTTCTTTCTTGCACATGTCTAAATCAGCTTCAATCAATTACAGATGATATAAAAGATGCCAAAGCGAAATTAGAAGGCCGAGGACTCGGAGTTTACCTCCAGCGATGACGAGTTTATTGCCGAAGTCTATGCTGATGAAACTTCTGATATGGAGACTACTGATGATAGTGACACTGAGAGCGACAGTGACGGATTGGTATCGGACATGGACACTGATCCAGATATAAGAAACATTGCAAGAAATATACTAACTGCTACGGGCGGTGGTACTTCCACAGAAGATGAGTTCAGTGGTTTTGATGAGCAACACAATGACATGGATATGGGTTATACAGAGGAGGGGGATTTAATGTCGAAATGGAATGAAAGGCCGAGGCCACGTGGACGTGTTGATCTGGGACAGTTCAAAGAAATGCCTGAGCAACCAAAACCTATTGACTATTTCCACTTGTTCATAAATGAAGAGGATTAAAGAACGATTGCAACCGAAACCAATATATACTTTCACCAAGAATGTGACAACAAGGTTCTTCTCCCCTGTTCGAGGTTGCACCAGTGGAAGGATACGAATGCTGAGGAGTTAAAAGTATTCATAGCAATGAGAAACTTTTCAGAGTATTGGTCGACTAGTGATGTGACATCAACGCCTTTCTTCCCAAAGTGTATGCCTAGAGACAGGTTTTGGATTTTGCTCACGTACCTTCACCTATCTGATAACAGTACAATGCCGGGACGAAACACACCTCAGTTTTTCCCAATCAATAAACTTGGCTAATTACTATAACTGCATCATACATCGGTTTTTCAGAGTTTACATACCGCATCAACCAATCTCTACACTGGAAAAAACAACGAAGCTGTTTCTTTAGGGGGGAAAACTTATGATTTGGTCATGGATTTGGTTAAAGACTATTCTGGCAAAGGATATGTTTACATGGACAATTTTTATTCGTCTGTGACATTGTACATAAACTTGTGGGAGTGTGGTTTCGGGGCGACGGGGACGTTGAGAGGTAGTCGTAAAGGATTCCAGTAACAATTAAAAGAAAAGAAAAGAAAGCAAAGCAAGGTACTTTGCTCAAACAACACAATCAAGACCTTCTAATTGTCAGGTATGAGGACAGAAAATCAGTCTTGCTTATGTCCACTGTTGAAGATGCAGAAGCCGTTGAGACGGGAAGGAAGAACAGGGTGACTGGAGAACCAAGAACAAAAACTCGTATTGTGCATGATAGGAGGCGTCGACCGCGCCGGTCAGATGTTGTCGTACACTCCGTTCAAGTGGTGGAAGCGTGTGTGGTTTCATATCCTCAACGTTGCTCTTTTGAATGCCTACCTTCTGTACAAAGAACTCTCAAAAGATAAACCTTTGATGAGAAGCCGTCAATTCAGGAGAGAAGTAGTTCAACACATTATAACCTTTGCAGACACAGACATGGTTGCAAGACTGTGGAGACGTCTCCGGGGTGGGCCAAGTACGAGCGACGATAGTATTTTACGTCTTCATGGTCGTCACTTTCCGTCAAAGATTGAGCCTGTCGGAAGGAGCTAATGAGCTAATAAAAATAGAGCCATTGGCTCTGTAGCTCATCAGGCTACATCATCAATTATGCTGTAGAGTGTGGCCAATGTGATTCCCCCTTTGTAGAGGCCACAAGGGCACCAGTCATAAAATGAACTATATAGGCGACAAGTTTCAGTTTTCTAGGCCTTAAACTTTAGGAGAAGAAGATGAAAATAGATTTGAAGGACGTTCCTGTTGCCTTTATTAGGGGCAACAGGGTCACCAAAGCTACACTCACTAACCAAGGAGTCTGTACACAAAGTTTCAGCTTTCTAGGCCTTATGCTTCTGGAGAAGAAGATGAAAATAGTTTTTTAGGATGTGGCCCCTGTGGCCCTTATTATGGGTCACAGGGCCACCAAAGCTACAATTTATAATCCTCACTCCTAAAGAGGCTTTACACAAAGTTTCAGCTTTCTAGGCCTCATGCTTCTGGAGAAAAAGATGAAAATAGGTTTTTAGGGTGTGGCCCCTGTGGCCTTTATTAGGGGCAACAGGGTCACCAAACCTACAATTCATAATCCTCACTAGTCAAGGAGTCTGTACACAAAGTTTCAGCTTTCAAGGATTATGCTTCTGAAAAAGATGATGAAAATAGGCTTTTAGGGCGTGGCCCCTGTGGCCTTTATTAGGGGTCACAGGGCCACTAAAGCTACAATTTATAATCCTCACTAGCCAAGGAGTCTGTACATAAAGTTTCAGCTTTCTAGGCCTCAAAGTTTACGGACGGACGGACGGATGGACGCCGGAAACCATGCCATGCCATAAGCCCATCGGGCCTTACAGGCCAGATGAGCTAAAAATCAGCATCCGCGAAAGAGATACACTAATTGTTGTAAAATGCACGCGACTCCCTACAGAAAAATATTCAGCGATCGGCGCTAATCAGCATATAACAGTGGCTGTCACCGGACAAGAAAATTCAGCCACGGGGGCTCGTAGAGCAAAACTATATATCAGCATCGTAAGGGTGAAGCAGATATCATAGTCGTTGTGACTGTGTGCTGTGTGACTAGCATAATTGACAAATTTGAGACACAACTTGAAAGGTAAAACTTTAAATTTTGATCTATCTTCGTTTGCATGGAAATACATGCCCAAATGCAGCTGTTTCTTGTTCGTTTTCACGATCGACAAGCAATACTTTTTTTTACAATGAATATTTTTTAAAAAAAGACTAGATCAAAGATCTAAATATTTCATTAAAGGTTATGGACACCAATGAACGTCACAATTAATCTTTTAGGTGCTGTCACTTCATAGAAATGCATTACATCTCTAATCCCATGACATTTAGAGGAATTGACACGATCTTCTTTGAAGTTATAAACCATTGCATATGTGAAATGTGTTTCAACATGAAAGCGATCCACTTTCCATAGAATTTAGTTAACAATTTCGTCACATTTCTAAAAGTAGTCTTTAGTTCATATAAACTGTTTCATTTTTTTCGGCAAGCGTATAAATGAAACATTTATTTTTTCAACAATAATAGGAAGTTAAATTTCCAGTGGTTTGTAATTTCAAAGAGGCTTATGTTTATTATATTCAATAAGTTACGATTTATATTCACATTTTTTAAGTAACAATGACTTCAAAATGTTACTGGATCAATTCAATTACAAGTCTTGGAAATTAAGTTTACCTCTTTGAAATTAAATCAATAGCATCATAAACATATGAATTTATTTGTATGTAAGTAATCAAGATCAATTTAAACAAGGATGGTATTAATTATTTGGATGTAATTGATTTACCTACCCGTAAGTAGCATTATTGAAAATTATCAAGAATGAAATTTAGAAAAGCAATCTTTAAAGCTTAAATTCCAAATTACGTATTTTTACCGATTAGAATGCAAAGCTATTATTTTTCGCATTTTAAATTATTTTATAATTTCCTTTCGGAACTAAATGCCTTAACTGCAGGCTCAAATAATCAACTGTTATTCAAATTCACGTCAATTTATCAAATATCATGCAAATGTGTTGTTATTTTGTCATTTCAAATGATTGCATTACTGCGATTGTAGTTACACTACTGTAAGGGACATTTCCAACAGATCGGAAATATAAAGGTTGTACCTCAGACTACAAAGGAAGAAATGGAATGTTTAAGAGACGTCATCAGTTAGTATGCATTTGTTTGCTGTGACATCGACACTGTATCCCAACTTAACAAAACTAGATTAGCGTTTGCGGGACACCGCAAAAACAGAGCAGCCCTGAAACTTTGGGTTTGGCCTTACCCTGTTCCACCTTCGACAAGCCTCAGCATATTGGTCATTTTCTTGTGACCTTGACCTTTGACACTCAAGGTCACGCAATCAATGAATACATTTCATTGAATATAACATTAATGTAACGAATTATGTAAAAGTTAAAATAATCCATGTTCTCAATATTTGTTGACCTTGCTGTGACCTTGACCTTTGACAGTTCGTACTCAAAACCTTTCCAAAATTTGGTACTTCTCAAGAGATAAAATATACAAAATTTAAACTTCATAGCACAAAAACTTTTCAAGTTATCACGTTTACAAGAAATTTTTTAGTGATTTCATAATATAAATGATTTGATGTCAAGCGTAAGAATAATGTCAAATATCAATATTCTATAGATTGCAAATTTCCCATGGAGACTTTCTCTAATTTAAAGGGGCAGTACCACGTTTTTAGGGGGAATATAAGGTGATGTCAGGAAAATGAAATTTAATGGTTCCAAACGAAAAACAATATTTTTTATACTAAATGGAGAAGTAATAGTTTAGATATATAACGTAAAGTTTAGCCATGCGATCCCTTTTTCTTAAACAAAATGAACTAAAGGTGTTCACTCAAAATGCCCGCCAATGGATTTTATGTGAATCTTCATACTTTGTCCTCCGAGTATGGATGATTGGCTTGTGTAATAACATTTTTGACACTGTCACAATAATACATTAAACAATAACTTACAATTAATAATGAAAAATCTTAAATATAAAATTATCAAAAAACGTGCTACTGCCCCTTTAATAATATCAATTCATGTAAATGATGTGATACATCAGTCCGTCTAATATCGGTCTCAATCTGAAATAACATTAAATGAGATGCTGTTACCATACTAAAGTTCAGTGATTTCTTGTTTCAAATTCAGAATGATGGAAGCTACATGATGTAGTTCATACTAACCATATACAAAGTGAAAGAAAAAAAATAAGAACACAAATGTTTAATTGATTTAGTTTCAACATATGTTTCAAAACTATCCAATCCACTGTATACAAAAATGATTGCTTGAAATAAGATTGAATTATATTTTCTTTCGTGTTTTCAATGTTCTGAAGTTAATAAAGAGATTTCATTTCCTTTTCTTTCCTTATTATCGTCTTGATTTGACGTACTTCTTTCTAAATTCGATCTCTTTGACGTCATTCTTTCCATGAAATATTTTTCTGAGAATTTATAAAATCTAAAAATGATTAAACGATGAATAAAATGTACAGTTAATAATTAGTGCATAGAAATAGTTCATCGACATGACCATGTGGGTTCTTTGCCCTCAATATAAGCAAAACGACGATTAATTTCTTTGGTATCATAGCAACAATTACCGTCCTTACATTTAATAAAATTTCCTTGGTTCTTAACTTCTCTGACGTCATTGCAGTTTGTCTTTGAGTTCATATTTTTTCTTTATATTTATTTATTCAGTTCCATCCAATGATGGCAAAAGAATTAAACAAAACGTTCAAAATGAAATTTGTAAAAAACCCAAATTATTATCCTGAAGTTTAATGTTTCCTTCACTACTTTAAGAGCCTGGAATATCAATCAGTTCACTAGTATGTTTATCATCCAAACACGTATGCTTCAAAAATTCATAAATTGGGTGTACAAAAAATGCTTTTTGTGGACGTAATTCTAATCTTCAGTACCGTCACAAAGGGCTTATAAAATATACCTAAAGAAGAGGAGCGACTGAGTGAGTTGAGATGTTGCCATCTTATTTAATGCCAGTCTTATAGAATTAGGTTACTGTTATAATTAAATTACGTACATATTTTAAGAAACACTTACACATTAAATTGCCAGAGCGCGGATCATCAATTATATTGAGAGATTACCATTAGCTGTGCAATATTTATATTGATAGGATTATCTAGTCAGTCATAGTGTAAATCATACAAGCTCAGCCAGCCTCCAGTCGAAGGTGACGAGTAGCACTCCGTAATACGTGAGTGAGTTGGGTTTTAAAAAAGATCAACACTATTTCAGCTATTCAACATGTGTATGTTGTCACCTAATAAAGTAGGCTTATCCGAGATAGAGAAGATCAACAGGACGGGGGAACAAACTGGAAGAAATGCATTGCGAGAAAAAGACGGCAGGTTGAATTTACGACTCACATTCGTTCTGGCTTCTACCCGTCGACACGCACGCACTCGCACACTCCGCCCGCGGTATAATCAAGTGGTGGATCAAGGGACAAATGTGTGGGCAATGCAAGCAACACACAACGAACGTCAAGAAATGTTAGATATCACAATATAAATACAGTAAAATACCCGAATTGCTGACAACACGTTTATTATCAGATTATTATTCAACCACAACACTTCTACACCTGCCTCCTGTAGGCAACCCAGGTGTATTGAATATCCTTGGTGGAACGAAAAGTGTTTGGAATCAATAATTACTCTAAGCACTATCAGAGTTATATGAAAATTCTTTAACAAACTATGCTGAATTTTGAATTCTTATGAACATTTGCCTACAAAGTACTTAACAACGTAAGGGGGTAAACTATCCAAGTCTACTATGTATCTGACCTGCCTCTAAAGCCAGAGTGTCGCGTGAAGCCTGAAATGTATCACTGCCCAGACGCGCATTCGTAACAACTAGAAGATAAGTTGCGTTCGGGAGATCTGTTACTGAAAGAAACTTTTAAGATTCCCTTCAAAACACACCCCTTCCTATTTCATATAACTATCGATTGGATGAGTTCTAACAAATTCTGAACTAGTCTACTGACTAAACCAAACTTTACCCAACTTACAACAAACCCATTGAACTCAAGTTGGCAATTTACAATAGATTTATCCTTAAGAGGTCTATTAACATAACTTAAAACTATTTTAATTGTGGCTGATGCTGTGGACAAACTTTAGTCACAGGTCTGGTGAACTTAGTTTTCCAACCTGGACTTCAACATCTCTGACTTGTGGAAACACATCACCACGTGGATTGTGGAGCTGTATCAGTTTGCTGCAAGTCTTTGTAGCAGTTGAATTCCCTTGGTCACCAAATAACTAGCTTCGGCTACACTAAAGGTTAGGAATAAGCTGGATCTTGCATGCTCTTAATAGGGTCACCCAAGCTAGACAGGTCGGCGGGGAGTAGCAAGATCAAATTAAACTGCAGTCTTTCTATTACTTAATCATTCTTCCCTCATCCTTTCCCCCTGATCTGTCTACTCCACGTGTTCCACAGCTGACATATTAATCAAACACGTTCAACACCAACTCACTCGCTCCTCATCATGGTCCCCTTGCTCCCTGTTCTGTCTACTCTCTTTTTAGAAGCAACATCGACATGTTCTTCCGTGACCATTGAGCAATGCCAGATGGACCTTGCATGTCTTGGAAGTGACGTCATCCATCTGTTTTTCTCTCTTTCGTTTGAACTTCATTCTCTCTGATCTATCTACTTCATTCGCAATTTATGCCACATTTCAGATACGTTTGAAATAATACAATATATATTCTTCGGTCTCTGTTCATCGTCTGCAGTATATCCATGTATTTTCCACTTCTCAAGAAACACAACCCTAGAAAGCCGATTGTGTACCAACTCCTTGCTTATTTTCTTAATTTCAATAAAGATGTTTGGCCTGTCAGGTTTCTTACGTCCCTTCGTTATCAAGGTGAAGACATTTCATGATGTCTCCTAAAACATTTGCTGTGTACAAGTGCAAGTACAGGACAATCCAGAATAACGTCTAATAGTCTGTAGTCAGTTCGGAGGTCTTCATCCTATTCTTATTTGCAATGGGCTTCGTCAATTGCCAAAAGTAAATTTTAAGAAAATGTTCATTTTTAACTCCGTCGATAACAGACTAATCGATAGTTCGAGTGCTATTTCATAGCCCTTTATGGGGCGGTCAAAGGTGACATGTTAAGGGTGATACTCTCTCGTTCCGTAATCATCAGTGGCTTCAACAAACACAATTTCTTTCCGAAACAGTTGGTAGAAGTTCAAGTACGTTCTTGCCATTCATGACATGAGGCGCTTTTTAAGGCCTTTTATTTTTTATTAGTTGGTTTACAAAAATTTTGGGACCAAAAGTCATGTAGGTGGTCGAAATAAAAAAAAATAAAAAATCCTTGAAATATTTATGTAGGAGGTTGAAAAAAAAAAAAATCCTTGAAATATGTATAAAATGGTAAATACTAACAACAAGAGAGTTTAAATACCATACAATTCTTAAGTTTCATAACTCTGTCCAATTGAATGACATATTTTATTATATTAAGTATTTTATCATATAAAATACTTTTGAAGAAAGAACACAAGTGTGGAATAAAACAATTTTTATTCTCGGTATTTCATTGACAACCATGAAAGCATCCAAAGTATTCAGAGGAAACATCATTTACATGTCTAAATAAATATTTGAAAAACTTCATACAAATATGTTCACTTCATATTAACAGCAAATTCATGTTATATTAATAAAATTCATATAACATGCGAGTGTTCACAATTTACTTTCTTTTTTTCCCGACCTTCAGGGCATTTCTTGTCACAATCGCTTTTCCACGATTGTGACAAGAAATGCATATGGGTCGGACAATGCTGAATTCTTTCAAGGCAGCCTGCCATGCCTCCCCATCATACAGATCAACGGTGTCCCCACAGTGGAAGCATGCCGGGGCAAAGGTCAAACTGCCACCTAAAAATAAATGAATTTGATATAATTCAATTATGCCAATGCAGGCCTTCTAAATTACTGAATGCTCTATAAAATATTCACTCAAATATTTTCTGTATTGTTAATATATTGAATTAACAAATATTTGCAAAACTATAGTCTGTGTAGTTATATGTATATTAAACTGTCAAGAACATTTTGCATATTATATTCAAGCATGGTTCTGGTATTAAAAGATCAAAGGCGCAAATTGCTTCACTAGTTTTGCGTTTATTTTGGCGAAAGAGTTAAATTGTAATCCTAGAAAAGAAAACGAGTAGCCTCAACAATCATGTGTAATTCGGTTTCGTACTGGAACTATATTAATATAGCAAAACACATGATGGTTGATGCTGAGATGTCTGAAGATTCAATACCTGCATAATAGGTCACTTCCATGGGGGATGTACAAGTCAAAGCCTCCTTGGTGACAACCAAATCTCTGTTAGGCCCTTCTGGAAAGAGTGTGTTTCCACACACGTACAGTAGTTCCTCCTCCAATCTGAGAACTGCTTGGAGTTGTGTGCGTGTGAGTCTCAACACGGAGTAGAATACTCTTCTCTTGCCACACTCGCGGCAAAGAACAAATCCTCTCACACGACCTGAAAGACAAGTCATCTATCATATCATATGGACACAAAACTGCATTTGTCATATTCACCAGTTTTAAATTTCTGAAAGAAGCAGATTTACATTGCTGTATTAATCTCACACATATGGAATGACATTTGGAAATCAAAAGAATCTTTTTAACCCTTTCAACCCTAGAGCCTTAAAAGTACGTCTTAAAATGTATTTGTTACTGGGAGCCTAGGGTTGAAAGGGTAAAATATTACAAATTCTATGCTCGATACCTGCAACAAACAGCTTCTTGTGCTGAAGATCCCTCTCGTTAGGTTTGGGCTTGAGCTGCAAGGATGGCCGTTGGTGGTCTGTGGTCTCCGTCCCATAGACATCGCTGAAAGACTTGTACTCGTCATTCTCTTGAACTGGGTCTGGCAGCCAGTTGAGCTCCTCAAACGTGTCGTCTGGAAGTCTAGGTGGATTTAGGGAGCAGTAGCTGCACGTGTCCTTGCCACACTTCATGATCTGTAAAGTTACCATGAACAAATACATCTAATAAATGTGTCGACATCGATGTAAAACATGTCATTATCAGATAGTTTAGACTGTCATAAATTGTTATTGCAATTTAGTATATTGTTAATTTTAGGTATATTATATTTATATATTAATTATTTATATTTTATATTTATTTATATTTATATATACATATTCATGAATTTAGTTAGTATATTAAATATTCATTGTATACAACATGTAAGCTCTACACAATGGTATAGAAAAAATTAAGGAAGTATACTGTTATTCTGATATAGTAAAAGCATAATACTACACACCTGAAAGGAATAATGCCTTTGTCGACAGTGATTGTGAAAGAATGCACCAAGGGCTGGGTACTTCACTAGGTCCTTCTTGGTCTTCAGGTTGGCCACATCAATTCCCTCTCCACCATCACTTACATCAAAGACATTTAGTAGTTGAGCAAGGTCCTGGATTTCACCATCTGTGGCAGCATCATGCACCTGGACACTTTCCCCTTGCCTCTTCAAACGTCTGAAACGGTTTTTCAGCAGATCAATGACAGGCTCCATAGATTCAGCAAGATTTTTCTGGAATTCCTTGTCCTTGGAAGTTCTGATTTTCTTCATACTTGACATCGACTTCATCTTGTACTCACTGACCTCATCCATCTTGTCTCTGCTCAAAGCACAATTCTGTAGTGAAAGATTCAAGAGACTCATCATCCTTTCCGCCGGATTATTGTAACTCTGTGAAGGTGCAGTGCGTGCAGACACCAGTAGATCCAAGTCCAGTGCAACAAACAGCATCAACAATGACAACTGCACTGTCCAGAATGTGGACCTATGATCAGGACCGCCATCAGTGTACAGGAAGAGAATGGGTTTATCCAGATGGACATCGTCCTCGTGAGCATCTGTTGCACGGACAATTTTCAAGGTCTCTGTGGCATGTCTGATTGCAGAAGATGGCTGAAACACCTTGTCTTTGACAGTAACATGAACCTGACCAGTGTAAAAACTGTCTCTTGCATCATCTGGGATATCCACTTTGAAAAGCACGGATGGGGTTACACCAGAAACATGAAAGTCGTGATCTAAAGCTACAAGCTTTGCTTCGGTAGCTGGTGCCAATGAGCGATTTTGGGCACGAACTCCAGTTGAAACTGGCTTTTCTGGCTCACCAACGGGAATGTTTGCCTTGTCATCTAGGCACAAAAACACTGAGTTCTCCTGGTACTTAACTGCCATACTTTTCAGCAAAGTGAACAGATGGATTGCGAAGGGGGCATCTGGGTGCTGTGCTCTTAGCAGGCGCTGTTGAACAGCATATTTGACTTTGAAGCGGCCAGAGTATTTCATTGCAGACGCAGTATACGGATTTGATGGCCAGAAATTGAGTCGGACAGTAGAGGCAGACGGTATTATACTGTTTGCTGGAAGTCTTTTGGAAATCTGACTCACAAGGTCTTCAACGGAAATAGCAAATGGAAGGTAGAGATGATCACTGTGTCTCCTCTCATGGACTACGGTCTGTTCGTCTAGATACTTCTGCAGTTCTGTCCAAAATGGATTGAAACTTTGGTTTACTGGCCGTCCATTGTTGGATCTCAAGTCATACATCAATGCTGGGTCATCTGCGGCCAGCAGAAATTCCATGACCCGGTCATCAACAGCACTTTGCGCTGACGATTCAGCAGCCGCTGCATCATCAGTCAGAAAGCGGTACATGTTTCGTAACAATGCTGGTTTCATGTTGGGCAGTTGTCCATACCGCTGCATAAAATCCCTGCGCATAGCTCGCGTATGATATATTGGGAGTTCTTCTCTCACATTGAACAACACATCAATGTTTTTGGAATCATCTCTTTCTGATACTTCCACAGGAATCTTCCAAATGAAATGGAGATTTCCCAAATAATTCCCAGAATGATGTGTGTATACAGCGATAGGATAATCAACTACAGCTATTTCACTGATCCATTTCTTGCGATCGTACGAGGCTTTTGGGCCAAAATCCTGAAGACAAATCTTCTCATAGACATCACATTCCTGTATAGCATCATTTATTTCTTGATATTCTTCAGAAACTTTTTGAACTGGGTCGTGAACATCCATCACCCAAGCATCAGAAATAGATCGAATTGGTTCCTTTGAGGCATGGTTTTTTGCTGTTCTGTCTTGCTGTTGAACATAGAAGCTATGAAACCTTTTGATGCAGTCTGCAAGATCTTCACATATTTTCCTAAAGTCCTGGAATCTAGAGTTCTGATACCATGGCATCATCAGCATATCGCCAAGTGCAGTTAGATGTTCATGGAGTCCAGCTGCAGTGACCTTTTAAAAAAAAATTAAAATATTTGTATTAGTAAAAAGTACAAGCATATATTTTCAAGAATTATTTTCATGTACAATGCAACTAAAAGTTTTCTTTTAATACGAAGGGGGTGAAGTTTACAAATTTACTCCCTGTGTATCAATATTAAAAGAAGGTATTTTGAAAATATCAGGTTTCTAACACCATTATTTTCCAGGATATTAAATGTCAAGATCACATTTGAGGGGGCAAGACCCTGCCACGCCAATATTTAAAGGGAGCTCAAAACCAACTAGAGGAAGAGGAAGGAAGCGAGATACAATTTTACAATCTTTCGTCTTCATATAAGACAAAGAAAATTTAGGGATGATCAACTTCCTTATTTCACAATGGTGTTATACATTCATGCTGTACATGCTTGGTAATAAAAAACGTATATTTAATCGAAACCGAAACGTCGTCATTGTGAAATAAAGAAGTTGATCATCCATAAATTATCCTAGTCTTGTCTGCATCGACAACTTCTAGAATGCCTCTCAGTTTAGTCTTCTGAACATGTCACAAAGATATGATTTTAATGAGATTGGAGTTGTCATTTTAATATATAAATATATTAATAGTGAAACTGCAATAAACACTGATTTGAAACTAAACTTAAGTATTGCATGCTTTCTGAGAAAAGTTATATCCCTTTAAAAAAATAGAGCCATTGGCTCTGTAGCTCATCAGGCTTCATTATCAATTATGTTTTTAATATATACACATGTATTAGGGGCAACAGGGTCACCAAAGCTACAATTTATAATCCTCATCAGTCAAGGAGTCTGTACACAAAGTTTCAGCTTTCTAGGCCTTATGGTTCTGGAGAAGAAGACGAAAATAGTTTTTAGGGCGTGGCCCCTGTGGCCCTTATTAGGGGTCACAGGGTCACCAAAGCTATAATTTATAATCCTCACTAGTCAAGGAGTCTGGACACCAAGTTTCAGGTTTCTAGGACGGATGGACGGACGGATGGACAGGCCATATGAGCTAAAAATAATATCTTGAACGGACGAACTAAACTCAAACCTATATCCTACTTTCACTTCGTAGCAGGGGGATAATTTAGTGAACCCAATATGTACCATAGGCATCTTCTTCCGATGGTGCCTCCAGTCATTGTAGCCTTCTAGCTCGCTGAAGACAGCTGGAAGTTGAATACATCTGTTTGCCATCTGAGAGTGGTGGGGGTCAAGGTACCACAGGGCATCTGCAAGAACACCGACGATCTTCGCACCAACACCTTGAAGCTGCATTGGCGTGAATCCAACATCCAGTGTACGAAGGGTGACCAGAACTTGATTGTACAGTCGGTTTTTAGCTGTGGACGGAGGCCTGAAAGATTGTCATTAAAAGTCAGAAGGATAAAATAGACATATTCAGCAAAGGTTTTTGGAAGAGTTATTGATCATATATATCAATATAGATTTTACATGTTTAAGGTTTTTTTAATATTAAAATCAAATTATCAAAATAATTTTAATTCAAGCATTTAATTTTAGTATGAGTTAAAATATTCAAAGATATGTTGCACCTGGTTCATTAATAGACAGTCCAACAATACTAAAGAAATACGAGGCAATTACAAATTAAAAATGTAGAATTATACTTTATATTCTTTAAATACATATATGTGAAAAACAATTGACAAAGCGTTTAATACTACAAAGGGAAATAGGAGAGTGCTATCAAACTGACAAAGGATATTAATCGAAAAAGCATGCTGGTATCTTCATAAAGTGGTATGTCAGTCATTTTCTATTTGTTAAATATGTTCAGAGATCTACTTTTAAACATTTTGTCAAACAAGCTGGAATCCATTTTTGGAATCCTGTTTTGACAGGATAGATAGAGGATATGAGATGAGAACACATATATAAAAGTAAGAATAGGAAATTTAAATGATATATTATTAAATATATTACAGATATATCTATTAGACACTGAACCATCACCATCAAATAAATTTAATATCAATGCTTAGTATTAAAAAAGCGAGTGGATTGATATTAAGACAGATATAAATAAACTGTCACCAGTACAGCTAGAGAAGATAGACAAGAGAATTATTGTACTAAAAAATTATACCTGACATAATTCATGGTCTGAAAAACAAAAAAATTAATATTTTAACAATTGTATGTCTGAATTTATTTTAAAAATATTTACAAGTCTTAAATAATAATTCTGAGAATATATCAGTTATCATATCCAGATTTATTAAAAATTATTTCTTAAACATAAAATAACCAATTTCATGACATATTCAGTATTTCAGAAAATTTCAAATTTCAAAATAGTACGTACTTTTCCGAAGGAAGATGGCTGTAGGATTTCTGTGCCTGTAGCAATATAGAAAAAGCATCCTTTTTTCTGGCGTCTTTTCCTTCACTTGCTTCTGACAATGATTGCTTTGTGTAAACGCGAACATATCGGCAGTTGAATGCCTGTAGCACGTGGACTGGTGTGTCGGAAGGAGTTTCAGTTCCACCAGTCCACGAGTCATCTGATGAAGTAATTATCGAAGCAACGATAATGTCCTTCTCGCCGATTAAATCACCTATCATGTCGCCAACCGTTTCTTCGGTCGACACCTTTTTAAAGTGCCGACCTTCCTCTCGGCCATCCTTGTAAATTAGGACATTTAAATACGTCGCCATTTTTGTTAGAGTCGATACGCATGCGTGGGTCTAAAGGGAGGCAACTCTTGTATGCAGGAAGTGGTTAAACGATGATACTTCGTCGAGCGTTTCATTTGGGACAGTCGTTCGCTTTTTCAAACATTGACCAAATTTTATTGACCACCTTCTTTACAGGAAATAGTGGAAATATAATTATTGGCTCGCTGAAACAAGTAGATTTATTTTTATTTTCATGTTTCCTTCCAAATCAAAATCGCCGGCAATAAAAAAATATCGGAAAAGTAAATTTATTTTTATTTCTATTTTGCCGTTTTCAATGTCGCCGGAATCGTAAACCAACAAATAAAAAATAAAAGGCCTAATGTTATCAATTGCAAACAGAGCCTGTTGAACTTCTGAGGACGTACCTGTCAATCTGCAAATAGTGACAAAAAGGGATCAGTTAATCCATTACATTCAAAATGCAAAACCTTTATTTGTGCGTTTGGCTTCGGTTCAAGGGATCGGCAACTTTGTCGACATGATTTAAGGTTTGGGTGCGATGCTACACTGAATCCCATTTCAAAGTGTACTCCATACCTGTAGTTGTAGCCTCAGATGTTTGACGTTTTGAAAAAGATACTCCTGTTTCTTCATCAGTTCTTCCTTCAGTTTGTTGTTGTCATCCATCAGGCCAATCCTCTCTGAATCTGGTGTTTTCCTCCTGAAGACCAACCTGTGCTGCATCTTCATTTACCTTGCTTTTCTGAAACAAATATAAGAGTGGTACACTCACTAAGAGCACAGAACATGATACAACTATGATAACAACAATACTTTAATAACGTGTTTTGTATAATAGGAGAAAATCTGCGAATGTGGTAGGGTCACACAAGCTAGACAGGTCAACGGGAGAGGCTAGACCAAATAGTAGAGAATTGTTCTACACAGAGTAAGGTTTCAGCGCAGTACCACCCATGGCTGCTGGTTTCATCGCAATGCATAGCCACAATGTTGTTGCGGGTTTTCTCTCTGCAATAATATTAGCAGCCAGATCATCTCAACTCACCTCTCATCCTTTCGGTCACAGACTCCCTAATCGATATCTGTCTACTCTTTTGGATGGCAACATCAACCCGTTTAAAAGGCTGAAAAATTGCTGACAACACGTTAAACCCCAACTCGCGCACTCACTATATTTGATTAATTGAATTATGGGTCAATTGGCCTTGCACCAATAAAACAATTGAATTGAATGTAAGATAAATATGTGTTACAACAATTGATGTTTTTACCTAAGTTGGTAATGTTAAGATGTTAAAAATCTACGTTTGTAAATTTAAAAAAAAATATTAAGTAAGATAACCAATTATCTAATGATATTTTAAATAAAGTTACAGTATTGTTGTATTCATGAACTTCTGACAGCCCCGTCTCAATTTTCTGCTTAAAGTAGTATTATGATAAACATTACCACCTGATCGCCCATGAAATTATCTTGCTATTGTCTCTTAAAAAGAATTACATTTTTTTAAATTTTTTTAAACTTGAATCATTGAATTTGGATTTTTGGATTTTTTTCCGGCGGTCATGACACTTCCTAAACTCCTGAACGAATTGCTAACGTTATAAAATTCCAATCTCAATATTAAAAATGATTATTCTGACAATTATATAGCACTTACAATCCCTAATAAGTCGTTTTTTATAAATACTTAATGATTACTCTTTGAGTTGTAAATTTGTTAACAGTATGCTAAAGTGTAATTAGTTAGTCGCCAATATTTTGACAATCTATATATAAATAGGTAGAAAGGCAAAGGTGATTAGACAATTCCACTCGCTGAAACTTTGTTGTTGACCTTCAAGGTCGAGCTTTGACGAAGTTGATCTGTCATTGTTTTAGGGGTCAGCTTTCAATTATTACAAAACTATGTTCACTCGGACAGTAGCACGTTTCAAGGGGGAATATAAGGTGATGTCAGGAAAATGAAAATAAATGTTTTTAATTGAAAAACAATGTATTTAAACTAAATGATACAGTAATAAATCAAATGTAATGTAATAATAATGTAAATGTAATGTAAGGTTCACCATGCGATTCCTTTTAGCTACACAAAATGAATTCAATGTTTTCACACAAATGTCCGCCAATGGACTTAAGGTGAATCCTTATAGATTTTTCTTTAATTGTGGATGATCGGTTTGTTTCATGAGAGCTGATACAAATAATACATTTAGATTGAACCTACAATTATCAGTGAAAAAATGAAAATATTTTATAAAATTTTCAAAAACGTGCTACTGCCCCGTAAAAAGAACCAAAAAAACATATCCGTCAAATTGACCATTTTCTCTACTCTTTGCGATCTCTTTTTCTGGTTTCATTCAAGATGTCATGTTTTGCCGTTTCACTGAACAAACGATGCGGTAACTCTGCTTGAGGGCTTAAAACGTATTAGAAGAATTCATGTAAACGGCTTTTATTTCCGTCAATTAAGTTTGCTAAAAAGAGCCAGGTTTAAGTACAAATAGGGCTTTTGGCGTTATTTTTAACTCTCAAGCGCTTACCAAACATGGTGTCATTGATAAAATTAATTCAAACATTGCAACAAATTTAATGGTTTTTTCAATTAAAGGTTATCATTTTAAAAATATTTTCAAATAAATCTTTAATGTCTCCACTTAATTGATGAGGTAATTTTAGTAGTAACAGGTATTAAGAATCTTAAAAACCAATTTGAACAACGTTTCTACATTCTGAAATTCAGAATTCAGATTTGAATACTGGAATTGGGAAGTACAATTCTGCAGTCTTAATATCTTTTGGGAAATTGCTACCATTTCTGCAGCATCGAATAATTTAAAAGCAATTTGCAAACTCATAAGAAGTAAATCACAATACCCTTATGGCATGTCAACGTATATATTTTTTGGTTTCAAATAAGTCATGATAGGAAGGAATAAGAAATATTTTCAACGGATCAAAATTATTTAGGAACTCTACAATTTAAACAAAGTTATACATTAATATTTCCATATTTTAAATGGCGGGGGATACAGATGACTTTCTGCTTGAGTGTATGGGTGTGCGATTAGTGTATGCTTATCAGAGTGAGTTGGGGTTGGTGAGTTTTGGTTGTCAGCAATTGTTCAGCTTTTTAAGTAATAGATATACCCACACTTCCAGAGGTTTATCGCTCAATATACCTCCTGTTTGAAATGTGGGTCTCCGAGGCGTAGCGAAGCGGAGCCGAGGATCAACGATTCAAACAGGAGGTGTATGCCATTCTCTCCCTACAGATGTAGATCAAGTCATAAAATGTTGCTACTACCGCTGTTCTTAGACCAAAATCAGTGCTCCACAATTTATTTGAAGTTTTCTAGCAAATGACAATGGTTCTCGCATTGAAAGAGTGGTTCACAATGCCTTTGTTATGTTTATAGGACAGCGTCGCTAATTTCACAACTGACTTTGATTGCCTCCAATCAGGCATCTCCCATTCTAGCCCAGAAATTCGGCAAATAAGAACAGACGCTCGATCAGCATTTTATGACTAGATCTGTCTCTGTTGGGTAAGAATGCGTGTATGCTTGTGGTAAGATTATAACATAACATAAAATAACAGTCAATTTATAAAGCGCTAATTCCATGCTCAATGCAATCTCTGAGCGCACACATTAGAGAAGATAAGCTTCTCTGAAGAGAAACCTTTTAAGGCTTCGTTTGAAGGTTGGAAGATTGTTCGAAAGTCGGATGATCATATGAAGAAGAGAGTTCCAGCTTGAAGCAGCAGCAAGAGCGTTGGCCATGTGCAACTGTCCTGATTTTCGGTATGCATAGGAGCTGCTTTGACTCGGATTATTCATTTAATGACATTCTAACATCCTAATGAGATGAAATAATAACCTCAATACACTGAAATGAATCATGATGCATCTGGGTTATCAATTTTAAGTACGTTTTGATTTTAATCTAATATTAATTTTTCCATTAACTGAGTTTTATGGCATTCAAATCTGATGAATTGATAAATCTAAAATACTTAAAAGAATCACGTAACATTTGGGGTTTTATTTCAAAATTAGTTTTCATTCTATTCAAATGTTTCGGTGTAAATATTCAGACACGATATCAATTATTAATATATATATAATGATAATGCCTCTGGATAAAAGTATGATTAAAATGTGGATATGAAATTTGAGGATAAATTAATGGTGTTACTGGAATATCACTGTGCCAGAGGTAATATGAATGATAAATTCTTGACAATTTAATATATTTACAATTTGAAAGTTAAAAAGAAAGATGTCTCACTATCAAATGCAATGGTAAAAAAGCCGCGTTACTCAGAGAAGTTTTCAAAAAAAGGAATAGAAGGGTATGAAAGGAAAATGCAAAAAGGACATAAGAATACAAAAAACTATGTCTTGGAAATAGTTTTAAACAACAGCAAAACTGACATCAAGACAACAATGATAGTTTCATATTTTACATTTTACTATACACATTTCAGGTGAAAATAGAATATATCTGAAGTTCAAAATGTCATTACAACTCTACTAAATATAATATTTGTTTTACTGTGTAGGTATTTTTTTCAATTTGTAGTAGAATGATTTCGCTAGCATGAAAAATTTCTTCGTCTCTTTGTGTGCTTGATTTTTATATGGATTACTATCGCTTAAAGTTTTTCGCAAGGCAAACTTTGCTCAGAATATCTCAATTTCCTCAATGTTACATTGCACCAATACAATATAGTCAGTATGCGAGTACCGATTTAGTTTGTTTTCATAAATATGTTAGTTATGAAACAAGTGGATCCCATGTAATGTAAGAACCAATATCCTGTTTTAACCTGTCTAATTAGTGCTCATGGTGTCCGGCGTCCGTCCTCCCATCCGTCCGTAAACTCAGTTGAATTTCATGTTCTTCTCCAGAACCATAAGGCCTAGAAAGCTGTTTGTACAGACTCCTTGGCTAGTGAGGATTATAAATGGTAGCTTTGTTGGCCCTGTGGCTCTTGATAAGGGCCACAGGGGCCACACCCTAAAACCCTATTTTCATCTTCTTCTCCAGAAGCATAAGGCCTAGACATAGGCCCCTTCTAAGAGGGGAAGCACATTGGCCACACCTTTAAGCAAAGGCAGTGAGGTTGGTTGTTTTCCAGTTGGCCAGTAGTTGGCAATCTAGATTCTACCACATTCTCCACTCTAGGATTTACTTTAAAGTATTTAGAGATAAAGTCATAACAACATGATATTGAATTGTTTTAGAAGCAAAAATTATGTGTACAACAATTTTGAATTTAATATCGTATGGAATGAATTAGTTTTCACAAATCTGGATTCTTTCAAACGAATCTGATTTGAAATGGAATTTTGAAATATTGGAAATGTTTGTAGTTTGATTTACTAACATCTTTAATTCTTTTATCGTTCGTCGTCGACAACCTATGAGCCTCTGCTTTGCCACTCTTCCTTTCTTCACATCATCCCTCTCGTTTCTCAAAATTCTCTAAAATTCCTCTGAAAGCAAGGAAAGCGGGGGAAAAACATTTCAATGAGAATATACTTTTAAAATCAATTCATTATCAGCAAAAGCAGAGGAAACAGTTGGTAACACATTGAAGATGAATTCTCATTAATTTGACATTGCATCAAGCGCATGACAGATAATACGGTATTATAATGTTTTACCGTACTGGATATTAACCATATCATCGTCCTTCACTTGTCCCAACTGCCCATCCTTGATCAGCAAACAGTACCCTGGTCTCCTTCACCACTCTCTCCATCGCTTCAACATCATCCTCTTGTTGGCCATCTTCCTAGGCAAAGCCTAAAACGCCAGTTTCCGAACTGTCAATATTATGCTTACTGCTGACCCTTTACTTTTCTGTGCTTTCTCTCTAGCATGTATGGGCGCTATATCAGCACAGAAAAGTAAAGGGTCTGCAGAAAGCATAAAATTGAAATGGCGTTTTAGGCTTGCATAGGAAGATGCTTGTCTGCATACATAAGTAATAATCGATAATGATGCACTTCAGGATAATCATTGTTCCAAACACTCAGTTTATTCACTCAGAGACTCAAATTTCATTGTGTAATATATACATTGTACCTCTCAAAATAATCAAAGGAAAATTTATAATACTTATAAATGAGCGCATGGTTAAGATGTTGCTTTTCTGTTTAACTACCAAATTTCGTTTTGCATAATTTAAATATATCACTCAAAATAGTCAAAAGAACATATAAAATCTTTTATTCTATTTACAATTTTATGTCAAACATTGATCACGTATTTGAAAACTTAAAAATATTGTTGAAATCACGACAAACCCGAGTTTATTCACTCAAAAAATAAAACATATCTGTATGATGTATGAGACATCAAATTTTATACACAAATTGAGATATTCAAAAAACATATCAAGTTGAGTATACTAGCACATCTCTTATGCCCCAATTTACGCTCCTACTATTTTGGATCTGAATTCTGGTATCCCGATTATTTGCTCACTTTAAGGCGTCTTCTGTAAAACAAGGTTTGCCACTTCAGAAATAGAACAGATGTGGAATACGTGCTTGAGGGCAATTTCTTTTTTTTTAATTACTACTGCTTCAAGAACAAGACTACTTGCATTTTCACTCAATTAGGTTTAACAAAAATATGCGTGTAGGAGTAGGATTTGTTTCCATGCAATTAGGTGAAGTTATGAACTGTAGTATCATGAAGAAGATGACTTGTGTCACAACAATGTGGTTGTAAATTGATTTTTTGTTTTGATCGTTTCAATGTCTTGATTCTTGAGTCATGAAGTGTGTTGGCAGAACTTGAGAAACGTTCTTTACCCAGTCACCCATTGGCACAGTACTCAATTTATCTGTTTCAAGAATCAAGATTCTTTAATTTGTGTATCTAAACATAGATCATCAAATTGAAAAGTATTAACTACTACATTGATTCAACACTTTGTGATCTTTTTACCTGCCATCAAGACTACCTGAACACTTTCTTATTCAAAATGAATTGTTTTCGCTTTATTGTAAGTTTAAACCCAACACAACATATACATGTAACCCAATTCGTCCAAAAATACCCAAATACTTGAGTGTTTAATACCGTTTAAGCCATAATACAGTAAATGAGACAACGACGAAAATAAATGAAAAGGAAACGGAAAATGATAAATCAGTTCGCACATGAGGTGTAAAAATGTATTTCCGAACTCGAGTCCCAACAATTGTTAACCTTCTACCAATATCGGACTCGTGTAAGCAAGGATAAGGAATGATTTTAACCCGACAATCGATGGCAAGACATTTAATACATGTTGAATAACTTGAAGAGTATAATTCATCTGCTCCATACTGTGCACACTCAGTGCACACCAAACATTTATATTGCAGGGGAAATACCTTTATTCAGGCAAACATATTTTGTTAAATCCAGTTAAAAAAATGTAAGTCGTGTTCTTGAATACTGTTGATTAAAGTAGTTTTGCCCAAAGCATATTCTCGAATCGGTTGCGTCAATGAAATGTAAAACCCCGCTATCTTGACGTCGTGAATTAGGCAAATGACTTTGGAATATTTTCTTTTATGGACAAATCTTGAGATTAAGGATGTTATCAATTAGGAATGTATTTTTTTCTCATTCTCTGTAACGATACATTTCTTAAGCAAGGGTTATACAGTGTATTTGACTTGTAGGCATCTGTCCATGGATACAGGTAAGGAGTTAAAGTATCTTGTACATATGATTTTATCATTATCAACATATTTCTGGTGATAAAACGAGAATGACAGGACATTTATACTGTTTGAAATAATTATTACTTTTAAGCAGAAGAATTTACAGATTTTAAGATATATTTCATTATGTCTTATTTATTAAGCTGTAAATACTTGTATAAAACGAATACGTTATGATGTAGATGACTCTTTAAATGGCATTATTAGGACATTTCATTACGTCTGGACATATCAACTAACATTGTTTAAACACATTAGAGTTTGTAATTAATTTAAGTCATCCGGAGAAGTGAAATGTTCATAGTCATTATCATAATGTTTTATTTACTGTTTTCATGTGAAGACCTTTTGTAACATTATGAGTTCATTTGCAATATAAGGAGCGCGGACGTCATTGACGTTGAAGGGGAACTTTAATATGTTAGGATGACAAATAAAAACAAATTGCTTATTTTTACATTTTGATAAAATGTTATGTCCATAACATAATGTCTTGTTCGCAACAAAAAGTCTAAGAAACCTAGAAATTAATATTTTATTTACTCTTCAGCCAATGAAACAGCAATTAGGTTCACAAGCAGATTTGGAGTACAAAGGATATTTCTTTATTCATTTATTATGAAACCACTTAGATACCAATAATCAAAGTGTAAATTTCACCTTTATTGTGGTAGAATAAGGATTTTTTAAATGTTTAAAACCCAACCGATTCATCTCGGGGAATGGCTCTTGACCTGCAAAAAGAGAACATGTGTCAATAAGAAAAGATGTTGCAAAAACATGTTGTGACCGAGGGGATAGTCTTTTTGTCTCCCTAAATCCATTAAATTGCTGAAAATAGGTTATTTAAAAAACATTAATGGTAACCCGTTCACAAAATCGATTCCAGTGAACTGCACTTATTCATAGGTGTTTTTTCCTGTCTAGAAGGTGAATGACTTATAAGTAAAATCTTAAAATAGATATTTTCAGATTAAGTTCCCTGCAGGGGGCGGCAAAGTGAACTGGTAAGCGCTTTCGGAGGTCATGGGTTCGAATCCCGCCAGAAGAGAACTGTTGAACTCGCAGTAAGCTTTGGGTGCAATGCTACGGTGGGTTTACATGCCGCACATTTACCCCTGGGGGTATTATACCCCCGGGGGTAAATTTGCCCCCAGAGGCAAAGGTAAAATATTGCATTGCGTTTATATGAAATGAAATTGCAATACCTAGAGGCATTATTTTCTCTTCATATATTGACTTTTATAAGGATATTCAGTTTTGCCCCCTGGGGTATACAAAGTAAAGTGTTTACATGACAGGTTTGCCCCCAGGGGTATTTATACCCCCGAGGGTATCTGATTTGCCCTACCTCTAGACCAGGGGTAAATATTTCGCGCTTTGCCCGCGGGGGTAAGTATACCCCTCTTAAAAATTGCGTTTACATGATGAAATTTACCCCCCTGGGGCAAAAAATTGCCTTTACCCCCGGGGGTAACCACACATATAAACGGGGCTTAAATTTCAGTCCAGTATCACAAATGGTTCTCTAGTTCCATCCGATGCTCGCAATTTTCCCTGTAATGCCTAGCAACAATAGTGTTGCGGACTTTCTTCCTGTAATGATACTAGCAGAAGTGATAAAAGTGAAATACCGCGATAAATCCCAAATCACCTCCGTACTCGGTCACTCACTCCGATTATAATTGAGATTTTTCATGAGACGAGGGCTTCAATTTCCACTCAGGATTTTGGAATCTGTCAATCACTTTGACATGGTGTACATCAGCATGAAAAGAACCAAAGTAAACACTCCATTCTCAATTGGAGCATTTATCCACACTCGTATCGACCATTACTCCTGGTTCGATTCAAAATGATAATTGGTACGTTTAAGGTTTTGTGATTTCAATGACGCAACGGATGCGGAAAATGGCTTGAGGCTAACTAAACCAGTGCTATTCTAGAGCAAGGCTTATGTTGCAATTATTTAGATTGAAAAAATACCATTTTAAGTACAAATTGGAACTCTGGAAACATAAGGACAATCAATATCTACTAAGCGCTTAAAATGTTAACATATGTATCTATTGAATCACATAGAGCAGTATCGCATGAAAATAGTGATAGTCCTTCGGAGATATTTTCTTTCACTAATTGCTGGAAAATTTAAGTGAAGAACCATGTGTAAATGTATTCTAGTGGAAAACACAATTTTATGCATCTGTGGCATTACCCATACGTCACAACCTGTTACGTTCACTTGAGTTGCCATCTTAAACAAATTCTCAGGAAACCAGAAAATCGTATGGATTGTTGCTGAAGTTAGAAGAGAATTTTATTTCTTGTAAATTCAATTGGTTTATTTCCGGAAAGATGTTATCTCAAATCTAATGAACATGTTCATTCAAATCATTGGAAGACCGATTAAATGGTCAGCAGTGACTCTCGCTTTAGAATACTGCTCGTAGAAACAAAAGTGAACTATGTCACTTATGTATCACTACAAATAAAGCACGAATCTTATTGAACAATTGCCAATATTAAGGGTATTTGATAATTCAAATAATCTTTTCATCATTATTTTCGTTTTTATTTTGGTCACTGTATGTTCTTTTGACTCTTGTTATAAAAAACTATATTTTTCTTAATGCTTTTAGATACAACAGCAAAATTCAAGTACACAATCGACATCGGGGGATTTGTATTCATTATTTTGATGTGTTGTTGTCTGTTCACGTGAAATATGTTTGTGGTTATGTGAACTTTAAAAGAAATGTCACAATTTGTTCTCTGACATGAAGATATTTCCTTGAGTCTTTTTTCTATCGAAAATCATGAGAGTCTCTGATTGCACTTAACCCAGATATAGCAGATAATCTGTTGTCAAAACGTTGCAAGTGTTGAACTAAATTGTCCAAGATTTTAGATCACAATGGTGTTGTTTGAGACATGAAGAACATACTGAAAAAATAGTTCCTGTAATTATCAATAGTTACTATCACATGTATTTTGAACTTTAAAACAAAGAATACTGCTGTTTCGTCTTTGAAAACCCTGTTTTTCACATTAAACGTTCTATTTGAATGTTCAGTGAAATTAATGACATTAAGGATTCATATTTAGAATCTCTAGTCTTTTGATTCATGTAACTTTTGATTTATTATATACAAATAATTGTGTTGTCAAACTTTTATATCACGACTGCATGCTATTCTCGTGTAAACTGTTTATGTATCATGTATGGGAGAGGCATTAACATAAGTCATATGACTTGTTTGCCGATCCTTTTCATGAAATTAAATTTGTTAAAAGCATATTTAGAAGCAAATAAAAACTGTCTCGTATATTTCAAGACCATAATTGATGTTGGGTAGTCAAGAGAAAATAAAAACTGAGAACTGGAAACATTGAAAACAAGTTTATTGATATTGAATCTAAAGTTATTATATTTTTCCAAAGTACTGCAAATCATGCTTTTGCTTGAAAGAACTTATTTAAGGTATATGACATAATATTTCTCAGACTGTTGAATAAGACAAATACTTAGTTTCATGTAAAAATGTACAAAATGTACTAAAATGGCATCCATGTGTTGATACACTTTTAGTAATAATTGCCATCTTCTAGGTCTTCATCAATGTATGAGTAGCATATGCACTATAAGTGTTTATGTCTTAAAAGTAAGTTTTAAAGACTCTCATGTCTTATTCATCAGTCACATTTTTTCTTTCATATGAAACTTCAGAAAAACAAAGGCATATTTTCCTTATTTGTCTTTCAAAAAGTTAACTTCCTTTAAGCATTTTTCTGACAAACCTTCCTGGTTTTGTTTGCAATACATATATCCTGGGGCAGGAAACGTTTGTCTGTACTTTTTAATGATCAAACACATTTTTATATTGAAACATTTATTGAAATATCCTTCAAAAATTCAAATTGTAGAGATATATTTGTTTGTAAGAAGACAATGATTATCTTTTTTACCTCTGGTACAAAGTTAAATTTAAATTGTAGCTTTTCGTGTATAATGTTTCAATCATCTGGCTCATTTTCTTGACCTGAGGCGCTACAATCAATTACGATACATGATCTGATTTATATTTTCATATGTGAGATTATATCTTAGGACTGACGTTGACAGATTTAAAAGAAATAGCCCAAAACCACTGAATTCTATTTCAAAGAGATGACAGTAAGTATTATTGATATCATCAAATTATATCCGAGGGTTGACTTGGACAGATTTGGAAGAAAAATTATATTTCATGAAAGTCAGTTGAATGATTAATAGAACCAAACCATACTTGACACCAAGCAGTGTGTTCGCTTCAGATTCCTAAAATCAAGGATTAAATTTCGAAAAGAAACTTTAAAATTACGATAGAAACTGAATATAATATTCTGTCAATGTTTTGGAGGGAATATACACATATGATTAAATAAAAAAGGAAATATAATAAGACATACAAAATAATCATCATATTCATATTTGAATTTTGTATCGCTTGGTTAACAATTGAAAAGGGTTGAATAAAACTAAATGCCTTTAGATTGTATTCAAACAAAAACACTTGATTATTATCAGTATTTGTTAAGGGTGATCCTTTAAGCAATAGAAAGCAATAGAGACTCCTTTGTCGTGTTTATGCTTTCAGTGATTTTAAACATATATTTCTCATTCCAAATATAGTGTTTTTAGTTTGAATTCGTATAAATTTGTATTTGATGGTCTACAATGTCTATCAATGAAAATTTGTAAAAACTACTTATATTTTTAAAGGTGTCATTACTCGCTTTAAGAAAATCCTGCTTTTTTATAAAATATATTTTGTCTGACATTCTGAAAACCTTTATGAAACGTAATTAAAACGATAATAGTAATATATGTACTTATATTTTTGCAGAATAACATGCGAATATTTTCAAACTGTAGGGAATATGCCTGATTATTAAAGTGATTTATCTTCTAAACTTTATCATAATAGCAAAGCAACATTTCACAAAAATACCACATTGGCATGCCATTTGGTACTTTCATGCAATTGAAAAACACTCTCGAAACTTAATATATATGACAGTTATTTCCCAAAGGAAATGATAACTGTAATTGAAATGAGAACAGGAATTTAATCTGAATTTTGATAATTGGAAGTTTAGATTTATAAAGGTGCAGTCTCTCAATGATTCACTCGTATTCACAACATGGTGACACGGATAGTCAAAAAAAGGAGCAGGCTTCTCAGTCAAGAAAGACAGTTAAAACTGTTTCTGTTCGACTTTGATTATAAATTTCTTATGAAATTATTAGTAATGTATTGATAGATAAGTATAATGCTTCTATAAAAAACAGAAGTGCATGACAAAAAAGAAATATAACTGCAATTGAAATGAGAAAACGAATTAAAGCTAAATTTTTATAATTTGAAGTTTAGATATTCCCCAAAAGTTACAAAATTGCTTCTCAAAACAGTTCCCTCGTTTTCACAAACACAGCGACACAGAAAAGAAAACACAACAGAAATCAAGAAAAGACAGTTAAAACATACTTTTACCAAATAAATAATGATAATGATGCATAAATAGATGCTTTAAAAAAAATAGGTGCCTAACAAAAGGCAACATAAAAACCTAATTGTTAAAAAGATAAGATGTTATTGAATTGGATAAAACTATGTTTTGCCTCGAGCGTATTTTCGCATCAATTGTCTCACTTTAATGCTCGATTTGAGAAAGAAGTTTTTGTTGTTGGTCTTTTGAATGCTTAATAAACCATGATCAGGTTGCTGAAATATCACATACATACATAAGTAAAATACTGTTTATTTCATTATTCCGATAAAGATGTCAATTCAATCACCGACCAAATATAAACAATAATATATACATAAATATACATATAATATATACAATAATAAATAATAAATAATAAGCTTCTTTTTTATTCTAATCTATCACTAAATAAACTGCAAAAGCTTCGACTCACTAATCATGAAAAGAAGTGCTCACTTGATTAGTCAGAATGGTAAGACTGTTCACTGATCCCTTAAGAATTAAAACTTTTAAAGGTACTCATTATAGAAATTGCAATTTTTTGTAATCAAACTAGAACAAGATATTTTATTTTAAAAAATCGTATTTTTGATAAAATTTATTATTCTTATAAACTTGATGTGATGTAGTACTCTAATCCATATCTATCATGTTTTATTAATATTTATATACTCTTTTCGTCATTTACAAAAATAGCATATAAAAATATAACAATGTTAGTTTAAGTTTCGACCCAATGTCAACTTTCTGCCCTAAATATTTTCAATGTTGCAATTCACTGTCACTTAGTTTTCCATACAATCAGTCTTCACTCCTTTCTCCACATGTTAATGAAGAAAGTTCAAAGACACTGGTGACTAATTTGTCTACATCCTTGATGCTCAGACTAATGAAGTTAACCTGTTAGAACCAGTAGACTATATTATATATTAACGTTAAGGTAAATGCTGCTGTTAAAATGTGTGCGGCCTTTGTTTGCATGCACATGTGATAACAGTTAAACAGTTAAGACATATTTGTGTTAATACATGTCGTGTATGCTTCCCAAACACATGGCTGTTCGTCAAACTAAACTGGATAGAAAATTGGCTTAACGTTCACAATATTGACCAAATAAAGTTAATGATCTATGTTCAGATCCATTACAAGTTTTCAATAATTCAAAACGTTCTTAATTGTTAGAATAAGGTACCTTATTATTAATGAATTTCTGGTAAATTGTATGCTTCTACCAACATGGATTTATATGTTTCGAAATGAAGTTAATCATCGAGAAGATGTCAGGTATCTGAATGAATAACATTTGGATTATGCTAATTTTTATATAATGAAAGTATGAAATCATTTTAACTCTGTACTAGAAAAAGGTGAGTTGACAGATTCAAGTTGCAGTAAAATATGTTCAATAGAATAAATCATATTTCAATTCTGAAATTGATGGAGAACTCTGCAACCTTATCAATGTGTGGCTGCAAACAATTGCCCGCTTTTCTGATCAAGAATGAACCTGAAAGTAAAAAATTCTGAGAACATTTGAGAAACCGCCACTTGAAGTGTACTTATGTACCAACTTTACTTTTTAATCCTGAGAGAATTGAGACACAAAGGTGAAACATGTTTGAGTAACAAATGTTACTGCTGGAAGGCTCCACTTGAACTTCAGCTTGAACACTCATAAACTTGTTTAACTACTTCACTTTTCAATTACATTCTACACTTCACCTAGCTGAGAAGGAAAGGTCCCCTTTTTGTTATGCTTCACAGTATCCTTGAACGATAACCATATAGAAAATTGGGCTTTCAAGATAATTTTATATCACTTTTCACGTTTATTGAGAAATAGAAAAAGTGTTTCTTGAAGCTTTCTTGTTTTTATTAGTTTGATGAGTTGCAAATACCTTAAAAGCCTTCTTTTCAAATAATAATTCATAAAATTGCATTTTGAAACTGAATCTTATGAAAACCTACATAAGCTATTTCATCGGCAGACAATCCTCACCCCGACTGAAATCCATCGCATCGAGGTGCAAACTCCTATATTAGTGTAATTCGACAGGGCGATCGGGCTTTTAATATTGATTATTAAAATGCATAAGTTAATTAGAACATATCTGAGAGAATGCATCACTCTCTCCAAAACCGTAACGTAACTGAACCAAACACTAGTGTCAACCTTTGCCAGCTAAACTCTCTAACACTATCTTTTTTAATCCTCTTCCCATTCTTATGTTAAAATCCATTCCATTTATCTATGATGTAATCAGCAATTTCCAATCTCGAGGAAATAAATATAAAGATGATGATAATGATGATAATGACGGTAATGATGATGATGATGATGAATCTATAAATCTATGTTACATTCTCCTATTTTCTGTGTGTCCAATGAAACGCAACTATGCCTATTAGATATTTTTCTTCAAATTTGATCATAATTTACCCAATTTTGTTCTTTTTGTCTTCACCAGACTATATAAATGTATGAAATCAGTTTCCTGTCTTGCCTTTATTAAGGGTTCACATACTGAGATCTTAAACCTTAAATGTCTTTTAGGTAAGAGGATTCTTTAATCATATGATTCAAGAGATTGTCACACCATTCCCTGGCTCTGAAAAGGCAATGCAATGACCTCGTTCTAAAGACCTATGCAGTAGCCTTAGCAATTACATGCTTATGGTATCTGGAGATGTGTCCTTACAATGAAGCTTCACAAGCAGGTTCCTATGGTTAATGTATTCAGGGCCTCCTTTCGAGCAACCTTTATTAAGGTAGACCTTAACTAACCTTTAACATCGTACAAAGGTTACCTGCGATACCCTTAAGCCTTTATGATAGGAGGCTAAGACCCTTTTGTCTCTCCTGTTATTTAGGACGGTGCAAAAATTACAAATCCCACAAATTTAACAACTTCTTTTCAAGTTGTTTGACACGTTCTAGCCTTCAACATTAGCTTTTAACCAACTCCTTGATAGTTTGCTTTTTTTACAGCCTTCGTGCAGTCTCTATTTTGTTCTTTTGCAATCGTTTTCATATCATCAAATTTCAAGCCACTTATGGCTGAAATATTGCCCAAGCGGTATTTAACATTAACTCATTTCACTCTGAAATCCTTCCTTAAGGCATCACTTAACTTGATATCTATCTTCTGGATCAGGAGCTAATTGACCATTAATATACAGATTATCTCTTTCTATGTCCTCAACTTTGTACATAAAATTATCCTTATAAAGCATCGTTATCTCAGCAATTACTAGTCTATGGTGTCTGAAACTCTTCAAATGTGTCGTGGAAAACGATTAATCTTAGCTTCGATAGGTTGTCACTTTTTTATGTTAAATAGATAATATCAAATATTATACTTCAAACACGAATTTTTAACATGACCGTTCTCATTGATGACATTGTTATTCCAGTTTAATTAACTTCAATCAAAGTGACCTTAACACAATATTTTGACCTTTCAAAACCACCTACAGTAAGCATTGAAGTGTTCACCAGACAGATACGAAAGAAAGTGGTGTTTAGGAGATGAAATCCATACTGTTAAGGCTGAGATTACAGAAATGAAGAGCACAACCTTTTTTGTAAGTATAACATTGAAACGCAAAGCTCTAACATAAAATTATATGGATTGTGTTTTCAATTGTGTAACTCACTTATAGGTGAAAAGTTTACTTTACGTTTGCCATAAGGGAAACAAACCTTTTGGACATTTTTCAAAAAATGAGATGTTTACCAATGTGCAGCTTACAAACATTTCAAGATGATGATACGAAATTTTGAAAAAGCGTAATATGAGCTTAGTCAGCGGTGAATTTCTTGCCATGCTATATGTACCCTTTACCAAGGTCTTACGAATGTGTATTGTTTTAAAAGCAAAAAATGGATTAATGACTTAATGAATATTCTGGACTAATAATCACTTACTCCTGAGATTGGCAAAATGATGAAAAATTGTTTTCTTATTAAAGAAAAGAAGATGTAGCATATGCACAATGTAAATGACGTCATCTCAGAATGCGTGTATGCAGGCTTCAACTTTTGAGGCTGTTCTTTAACCTTTTTAACAATTGTAGTATAGAACTACACCAAACAGTGTCTTCCATTGTTCAATAACAACTGTAATGTTTAAATGGAGAACGAACTTCTAATAACATTACAGAACGTCAATCAATAACCTAAAATAATAAATTGCATTTTTATTGAATCACGCTTTCATTGGGCAGTCAATGAATGTGGGCGACCCAAGGCAGTAGTCACTCAGATTCAGACAGTATGTTCGTTCTATTATTTATTTTCACGTGATTACTTGCTATAAAAAATCACTTCACCTCATTTAAGTTCCCTTTATTTTAATTCTGAATGCCTTACTTCTAAAACGATGTTAACTTTCTTTTGAACATGAGTATACATTGTCTTTCAATTGGAACCATTTATATTCATTTTCCTGACACCTCAAATCCCCCCTCAAACGTGCTACTTCCCCTTTAAGGGTGACCATTTAGCTCCTGAAGCCATGAAAGCAATATAGATACTATTTTTGTCATTTTTATTCTTTCAGTTATTTTTAAAGATATATTTCTTATTCCAAATTTAGTGTTTTCCGTTTGAATTCAAGTGAATTTGAATTTGATGGTCCTCAAGGTAATTTAAGTGACAATTCAAAAACATCAACTAATATTTCAAAAGGTGTCATTACTGGCTTAAAGAAAATCCGGCTTTTTTGTAAATTATATTGTTTCTGATATTCTGAAAACCTTTTATGAAACGTAATTAAAACGATGATATTAAAGTTGTATTTATCATATTTTTGAAGGATAACATGCGAGTATTTTCAACATGTTAGGAATATGCCTATATAACAGTGAATTATCTTTATTATGGAGCAAATACATTTTTCACAATAATACCACATAGGCATGCCATTTGGTACTTTCATGCAATTGGAAATTACTCTCAAAACTTTGACATAAATGACAGTTATTTCCCAAAGGAAATGATAATTGCAATTGACATGAGAACACGAATTTAATCTGAATTTTAATAATTGGAAGTTTAGATTTATAAAAGTGCATTCTCTCAATGATTCACTCGTATTCAAAACATGACACGGATAGTCAAAAAAAGGAGTAGGCTTCTCAGTCAAGAAGGACAGTTAAAATTGTTTCAAAATGTTCTGTTCTTCTTTGATTATAAATGTCTTACGAAAATATTAGTAATGTATTGATAGATCAGAATAATGCTTCTATTATATATTAAAAACATAAGTGCATGACAAAAAGCAAAATAACTGCAATTGAAATGAGAAAACGAAGGAAAGCTGAATTTTGATAATTCGAAGTTTTGATATTCCCAAAAAGTTACAAAATTGCATTCTCTCAACGATTACCTCGTATTCACAAGCACAGTGATGCAACAGAAAAAGCACCTCAATCCAGAAAAGTCAGTTAAAACATATTTTTATCAAAATGGTTTTGATGTATAAATATATAATATTGCTTTAATAAAAAAATAAGTGCCTAACAAAAAGAAACATAAAAACATACGAACCCACAACCTTTTTGCTTAACCTAATTGTTAGAAACATAAGATGTTATTGAATTAGATAAAACTACGTTTTGCTTGGAGCGTATTTTCGCATCAATTGTCTCACTTAAATGCTCGATTTGAAAAAGAAGTTTTTGTTGTTGGTCTTTTTATTACTTAATAAACCATGATCAGGTTGCTGAAATATCACATACATACATAAGTAAAATACTGTTGTTGTTTATTTCATTATTCCGATAAAGATGTCAATTCAATCACCGACCAAATATAAACATTGTTTCAAATAATCAATAATAAGCTTCTTTTTAATTCTAATCTTTCACTAAATAAACTGCAAAAGCTTCGACTCACTAATCATGGAAAGAAGTGCTCACTTGATTAATCAGAATGGTTAGACTGTTCACTGATCCCTTTGGAATTAAAACTTTTAAAGGTACTCATTACAGAAATTGCAAATTTTAGTAATCAAACTAAAACAAGATCTTTAATAAAACTTTATCGTACTTTTGATGAAATAAATTATTCTTATAAACTTGATGTCTAATCCATATCAATCATGTTTGAGTAGTATCTATACACTCTATTCGTCCTTTAAATAAACATTTAAAAACATAACAACGTAAGTGTAATTTTCAACCCAATAAACTTGTGTCAACTTTCTCCCCTAAATATTTACAATGTTGCAATTCATAATTCAACACCGTCACTTAGTTATTTAAAATTGTCTATACAATCAGCCTCCACTCCTTTCTCCACCTGAAGAAGGTTCAAAGACACTGGTGACTAATTTGTCTACAGTCTTGCTGACTCAACCTGATGAAGTTGACAAGTTAGAACCAGTAGACTTTATTATACACTACTTGTGTAGATTACATATAAACAAAGCTCACATTCTACTGACAATTAAATGTGAATGGTACAAGAAGGTAAATACTGCTGTTAAATGTATACAGTTTTTTCGTGCATGAACATTTAGTTTAGACATATTATATTATATTTGTGTTAAAACATGTCGTGTATGCTTCCCAACACATGGCTGTTCGTCAAACTAAACTGGATAGAAAATTGGCATAATGTTTACGATATTGACCAAATAAAATCAATGATCTATTTTCCTTGAAATTCATTGTTTAAATGCACCTAAAAAGTCATAGTAAGGTTTTTAATATATCTTGGTTGTAAACTAATCGAGAAGGAATTCCCAAGTGTGTTGTATGGAAATGTAACAAAGATTAGCGTCCAGGATGTGGTATATTTTTTCAGTTTTCAGATCCATTACATGTTTCAATAATTCAAAACTTTCTTAATTGTTAGAATAAGATACCTTATTATCAATGAATTTCTGATTAATTTTATGCTTCTACCAACATGGATTTATATGTTTCGAAATGTAGTTAATTATCGAGAAGATGTCAGGTATCTGAATGAATAACATTTGGATTTGGTATGCTAATCTTTATATAATGACTCTTTAAAGTTGCAATGAAAGTATGAAATCATTTTTACTCTGTTGGTTGACAGATTCAAGTTGCAATAAATCATATTCAATAGAATAATTTATATTTCAATTCTGAAATTGATGGAGAACTCTGCTCAATGTGTGGCTGCAAAGAATTACCCGCTATTCGGATCAAGAATAAACCTGAAGATAAATTGTGACAAAACCAAAGCTATATGGATTGGTTCAAAAAAGAACTCAAATGAAAAACTTTGCCCCCACATTCCTCTCCAATGGTCAAAGGAACCTTTTAAAATTCTAGAGATAATGTTTTCGACTGATTTGAAGCAAATCATTCCAATGAATTTTGATAAATTGATAAAACAAGGAAAATCTGTTTCTCCTGGTCAAAGCGAGTTTTAACATTAAATGGTAAAATCACAATTATCAAGTCACAAATTATCCCTTTATTCACACATTTATTTTCAGCGCTTCCGCTACCAGATAACAATTTCTTTAAATCGCTTAACTCAATCTTGTTTAAGTTCATTTGGAATGGAAAAAGAGATAAAATAAAAAGACGAATGTTGATGAATGATGACTCAGAAGGTTGACTTGGCATGGTTGATATTGAAGCTTTTTGTAAATACATGAAAATGAAATGGATTAAACGCATGATAAACAAGGATGGCCTCTGGCAACATCTAGCCAAGTGTTCATTGGTAAATCTTGACAGTCTCTTTATTCTAAATTTCCATAAATATCAAAAAAAAAGGATAATCAAACACGTATACAATGATTTTTGGAAGGATGTTCTTATAATTTATAATGATTTACAAACTTCCGAGATAAAGGACATTGTTGAATTCAGAAATCTCCCATTTATGAGTTACGTCCAATATGAAGACTTTAAAACATATCTTAAATGGTATCAATGTGGAATAAGATCTATTCATGATCTAATGACTACCTCTGGACATTTAAAAGACTTCGACGTTTTGAAAAGGGACTTTCGTTTAAATGACAATTTCCTTTTATATTTCAAATTGGTGAGCTTCTTACCTTATTCATGGATTACAATCTCAAAGGGTAAGCCAGCTGATAAACAAGAAAATGGAACTAATTGTAAGATTCTAAGGGACATTATTGCTTCACCAGATTGTAAATTTTTATACAAACTTATTCGTACAAACGGTGGTAAATGTTCTCTTCAAAACCTTACTTCGAAATTGAACTCATAACTAGGAGTTCAAATATCAGAAAAATACCTTTCTGAATGTTTTGTTACAATACAGTGTTGTGTGACTGACTGTAAGACAAGAAACCCTCAATACAAATTCTTACATCGTATCATACCGACCAAATCATTTCTCTTTAAAATAGGAATAAAAGAGGATAATTTATGTACATTTTGCCAATCTGAAAATGAAACAATCGAAAACTTATTTTTTTCATGTGAAAAGGTTCAAATTTTGCTAAGCGAATTCATTAGCTGGTATGAATCAAAAACGTGTCGAAAACTAAATCTAAATCTTATACGCTTCCTCCTTGGCGATGCAAATTTGAATTTTCTTGAAAACCATCTTTATATAATTGCAAAACGTCACATACAAAATTGTCAATATAACAATTCTACTCCAAATTTTATACAACTGCAATCACAAGTTATACATTATCACAACATTGAAAAATACATTTTTGAAAACAAAAGTGATTTTTTAAAGAAATGGGCCCCATTGCAAATATAATGAAATTATTGATTCAAACCAAACCAGTGTTAATAACATTAAAACATTCTTTCCGACTTTCAATTATGTTGCTTCTCCCTCTCCCGTACTCCCCTCTCTATATCTGTACTTCTTCTGTCCGCTCTTGCTTTCTTCTTTCTTCCAGATGATTGCTATCATTGCTTGTGCATGTATATGATTGAAATGTTATTTCCTTTGTCGAATTGTGAATTTCATTTGTACCAATTTCATACGCAATGTAGCAATTTTCTGTACCAATTTTCTGTCGTAATAAAAAAAAAAAAAAAATATTTGTGAAACTAATATGTATCGAATATTATGTCCATTGTATATATGTATATTTTGTATGTTTATGGACCTTTAACCTTCATTCATAAAAAAGATTAATTGAATGAAAAAAAAAAAAAAAAAAAAAAAAAAAGAATAAACCTGAAAGTTTAAAATTCTGAGAACATTTGAGAAACCGCCAATAGAGTTTTAAGTGTACTTATGTACCAACTTTACTTTGTAATCCTGAGAGAATTGAGACACAAAGGTGAAACATGTTTAAGTAACAAATGTTACTGCTGGAAGGCTTAACTTGAACTTCAGCTTGAACACTCATAAACTTGTTTAACTACTTCACTTTTCAATTACATTCTCCACTTCACCTAACTGAAAAGGAAGGGTATACTTTTTACACTGCTTTTTATGAGGACTGCTGAAACCTGCATCTGATCACTGGATATCAGTGACAATATGTAGGAATGCAATTAAAGGTCTCTACACATTTCATGAGATGCTCCTCAATATCCTTGGACTATAACCATATTTTAAATTGGAATTCCAAAATATTTCATATCACTTAAAACGTTTGTTGAGAAATAGAAATATTGTTTTTTGTACCTTGAACATATACATCACAACTAAATCTTTATGTTATCTGATTTGATGAGTTGCATGAGAGTTCGCCAACAGGAGACAAACACCTTAAAAACCTTATTTTCAGATAGTATTTCATTACATTGCATTTTGAAAATCAATCAAATGAAAACGAACATAAGTAACTTCATCGGCAGACCATCTCACCCCGACTAAAATCCATTGCTTCGCGGTGCAAACTCCTATATTTGACAGAATGTATCACTCTCATCAAAAGCGTAGCATAACTGAACAGAACACTTTTATCAACCTTTGCCAGTTAAACTCTTCTATCTAAACATTTTTGAATCCTACTCCCATTCTCAATATGTCAATACGCATTCCATTTATCTATTATGTAATAATTGATCTACATTTGGAGGAAATAAATATGATGATGATGTGATGATGATGATGATTCTATAAAACGATGTTACATTCTCCTATTTTCTGTGTCTCCAATGAAACGTACATGTTGGTGTAACAAATGACTGTGAGATATTTTCTTCAAATTTGAATATAATTTACCTAATCTTGTTAAAGGTTTATATCACAATAACAGGATCTTCACCAGACTATATAAGTATCTGAAAGCAGTTTCCTGTCTTGCCTTTATTAAGGGTTCACATACTGAGATCTTAAACCTTAAATGTCTTCTAGGTAAGAGGCTTCTTTAATCTTATGATTAAAGAGATTGTCACACCATTCCCTGTCTTTGTAAACGCAATACAATGACCTTGTTCTAAAGACTTGTGCAGTAGTCTAAGCAATTACATGCTTATGGTATCTGGAGATGTGTCCTTACAATGAAGCTTCACAAGCAGGTTCCTATGGTAAATGATTTTAGGGTCTCCTTTCAAGCAACCTGTATTCAGGTAGACCTCAACTCCCATTCTTTAACATCGCACGACGGTTACCGACTTTATGATAAGACCCTTCTGTCTCTCCTGTTATTTAGGACAATGCAAAAATCACAAATCCCACAAATTTTACAACTTCTTTTCAAGTTTTTTGACAAGTTCTAGCATTTTAACATTCAATTTTAGATTTTAAACAATTCTTTCATAGTTTGCTGTTTTAACAGCCTTCGTGCAGTCTCAATTTTGTTCTTTTGCAATGGTTTTATCATGGCTGAAATATTACCTGAGCGGTCTTTAACATTACCTCATTTCACTCTTCTGATATCCTGTAGAGAAGCTGCATGATTATAAGAATATTTAAGTAAATTGTGAAGTTCATCCTTCCTTTAGGCATCATTAAATTTAATATCTACCTTCTGGACCAGGAGCTAATTGATAATGAATATACAGATTATCTCTTTCTATGTCCTCAACTTTGTACATAAAATTATCCTTTTTATCGTTATCTCAGCAATTACTAGATTATGGTGTCTGAAACTCTTCAAATGTGTCATGGTAAACGATTAATCTTAGCTTCGATAGGTTGTCACTTTTATGTTAAATAGATGATAGCAAATATTATACTTCAAACAAGAATTTTAAATTTAACATGACCGTTCTCGTTGATGCAATTGTTATTCCAGTTCAGTTAACTTCAATCAAAGTGACCTTAACACAATATTTTAACCTTTAAAACCACCTACAGTAAGTAAGATCCCAAAGAAAGGGGTGATAAGGAGATGAAATCCATGTTGTTAAGGCTGAGAATACAGAAATGAAGAGCAGAACCCTTTTTGGTAAGTATGACATTGAAACAAAAAGCTCTAACATGATATGAATTGTGTTTTCAACTTTGTAACTCACTTATAGGTCACAAGTTTACTTGACGTTTGCTATAAGGGAAACAACCCTTTTGGACATTTTATAAAATCAAGTTAAATAATGAGATGTTTACCAATGTGCAGCTTACAAAAATTTCACGTCGATGAATTTTTAAAAAGGATCCGTAGAGAAATGTACTGTTTGTTAGTTTGTTATCATGTTATCATTTTCTTGGAATTTTGGACTAATCATCACTTACTCCTGAGGTTGGCAAAATGTTGAAAAATTGTTGCTCATTTAGGAAAAGAAGATGTATCATATGCAAAATGGAAATGATGTCACCTCAGAATGCGTGTAGGCTTATGCAAGTTCTATAAACTATACTTGTTAAAGTTTATTTGCTGAAAATACACCTTTATGTATTCAATTTACCATGAAGACTTTAAGAGATTTAATAAAACAATTCGAGCTCATGTTCTATCGTTTATTTTGAGACTGTTCTTTACCATTTTAACAACTGTAGTATAGAACAACACCAAACAGTGTCTTCCATGGTACAATACCAACTGTAATATTTAATTGAAGTACGACCTTCTATTTACATTACAGAACGTCAATCATAACCTAAAATAATAAATTGCATTTAATTGAATCACCTTTCATTGTGACAGTCAATGAATGTGGGCAACCCAAGGCAGTAGTCAGTGTCACTCAGATTCAGACGGTATGTTCCTTCTATTATTTATTTTCACGTTATTATGTTGCTATAAAAAATCACCACACCTCACCCCTTAATTTTCATTCTTAATGCAAAGATTACCCGATCATAAATGAAGCTGCTAATGGCTGAAATATTGCCCAAGTGGCATAAAACTCCCAACTCGGTCACTCCCTTCCATTATAAATGAGTTCTTTCATGAGATTAGGGCTTCTATTTCCACTGAGTATGGTTTTTCGAATATATCAATCACCTTGACATTATGTACAACAGCATTAAAAGAACCAAAGTAAACACTCCATTCTCAATTGAAGCATTAATCCACACTTTTATGGACTGGTCCGATTCAAAAAGGTTTTGTGATTTCAATGACGCAACGGAAGCGAAAAATGTGCTCGAGGCTTACTTAACCAGGGCTATTCTAGAGCATGGCTTATGTTGCAATTATTTAGCTTGAAATAGAACCAGTTTGAGTACAAATTAGAACTCTGGAAACATATGGACAATCAAAATCCATCATATTTTTTTAAGGTTTTATCAATCGCTTAAAATATTAACATTTGTATCCATTCCACAAGTTTAAGATGACAAATGTTTGCCACTAATGTGGCAATGTCCCCCGCCGCTTGGATATTGTGATAGAATTGTCACAATAAGCAAATGCTATATTCCCATTGACAATAAGTCCAATGGTTCAAGAGATATGGTGTTAACAAGAGTTTCAAAAGTGGTCAAAGTGCCCTTGTGACCTTGGATATAAGTGACTGGTGTCTGCGTAATTCCCCAATGTAGGCTCTGCCCAAATTTGAAGACAAATGGTGCAGTGGTTAATGAGATATCAAGTAAACAAGAGTTGCAAGAGTGACCAAAGTGGTGACCTAGAAATTCAGGTCTAGGTCACCCAAAGTGACTGGTAACTGCGTAATCCCTCAATATAGGGTGTGACCAAATTTGAGGATATTTCATGAATCCGTTCATAAGATATAAGATGTTTCAAAAGTGTTCAAAGAACTGTCGTGACCTTAAAAGTTAAGGTCAAGGTCATCAAAAGTTTCTACGTAGTCTCACAATATAGGCTGTGACTAAATTTGAAGCCATTTTGTAAAACGGTTTAAGAGATATTGTATTAACAAGAATTTCAAAAGTGGCCGAGGTGCTGTATGTAGTAACCTTGAAAATAATATCAAGGTCACCCATAGTAACTTGTGTCTGCATAATCCCCCAAGGTAGGCTGTGATCAAATTTGAAGACATTGGGTGCAATGGTTCATGAGCTATCACGTTAACAAGTGTTTCAAAAGTGGTCAAAGTGCCGTTGTGACCTTGAAAATGAGGTCAAGGTCACCAAAAGTGATTGGTTTCTGCGTAAACCCCAAAGAGAGGCTGTGACCAAATTTTAAGACATTGGGTGCAACGGTTCGTGTGATATCGCGTTAACAAGGATCCGGACGTACGGACGTACGTACAGACATACGTACAGACGGACGCCGCTGAATACAATGTCCCCCGTTCCACGTTTTGGCGGGGGACAATAACAAGGTGGTATTGCATGAACCAGTGATTCTTCCTAGGGCATATTTTGTTATGACTAATTGCTTGAAAATTTAAGTGAAGAACCATGTGTAAATGTATTCTAGCTTAAAACACAATTGTATGCATCTGTGGCATTACCCATACGTCACAACCTGTTTCGTTCACTTGAGTTGCCATCTTAAAAAATTTCTCAGGGAACCAGAAAATCGTATGGATTGTTGCTGAAGTTAGAAGAGAATTTTCTTTTTTAAATTCAATTGGTTTAGTAACGGTAAAGATGTCATCTCAAATCAAATGGACAAGCTGAATCTTACCTCACATTACAAATCATTTGTAGATCATTTGAACGGTAAAGATGTCATCTCAAATCAAATGGACAAGCTGAATCTTACCTCACATTACAAATCATTTGTAGATCATTTGAACGATAAAGATGTCATCTCAAATCAAATGGACAAGCTGAATCTTACCTCACATTACAAATCATTTGTAGATCATTTGAAAGGTCAGCAGTGACTCTCGCTTTAGTATACTACTGTAGGGGATATACTATTTCTAATCTATGTCTATTTGTATACCTAGGATTGAATTGTCAATTATTAAAGAAATAATGCAAAGAAACTCAGTATGCATTTGAGGGAACAAATTCAACTCATTTGCGGGGGAATTGTGTAAATCCTATAATCTGTAAGATTTCCATTATCATTTTCGTTTTTATTTGGTCACAGTATGCTTTGACTTTGTTAAAAACACTCATGATGTTTTCCTTAATGCTGTCTTTCGGGTATATCTGTACTTTTTCAACTAAATGTTATACATTTGAACATTTATTTAAATCTCTTACAATAATTTTACATCGATTATCTTTTTATCCGCTGGCACAAAGTTGAATTCATATTGTAGCTCATTTTCGTGACCAGAGGCGCTATAATCAATTAAGATACATGATCTGATATATACTTTGATATGTGAGATTATATCTTAGGACTGACGATGACAGATTTGAAAGAAATAGCCCAAAACCACTGAATTCTATTTCAAAGAGATGACAGTTAGTATTATTGATATTATCAAATTATATCTGAGGGCTGACTTGGACAGATTCGGAAGAAAGGAAAATTATATTTCATAAAAGTGACACTCAATCAAGATCTTGAATTATTTTAATTGAAAACACCAAAGTCAATCGAAAGATTAATAGAACCAAACCATACTTGACACCAAGCAGTGTGTTCGCTTCAGATTCCTAAAATCAAGGATTAAATTTCGAAAAGAAAATTAGAAATGACGATAGAAAACCAATATATGATATTTTGTTAATGTTTTGAAGGGAGAATATACATGTTAATTAAAAGAAGAGAATATGATTAAACATGTATAATAATCTTCAAATCTAAATAGGGCTTGAGTTTTGTCCAAAGGAAATGATAACTGCCATTGAAATGAGAACAAGAATTTAATCTGAATTTCAATAATTGGAAGTTTCAATATTTCAAATAAGTTATGAAAGTGCCTTCTCTCAATGATTCACTGTATTCACAACATGGTGACAGAAAAACAGTCAGGAAATACAGTTAATACTGTTTCAAAATGTTCTACTCTGATTAGAGTAGGAAATTGTCTACGAAAATGTAAGTAATCTATTGATAGATAAGATTAATGTTTTTATTAAAAATATAAGTGCATGACAAAAAGCAACATTAAAAGGAAATTATAACTGCAATTGAAATGAGAAAATCAATGAAAGCTCAATTTTGATAATTGGAAGTTTTGATATTCCCCAAAATTGCATTCACAAACACAGCGACACAGAAAAGAAAACACAACAGAAAAAAGCACCTCTATCCAGAAAAGACAGTTTAAACATAATTTTACCAATATTTTAGTGATGTATAAATATATAATAATGCTTAAATTAAAAACGAAAGTGCCTAACAAAAAGTAACATAAAAACATACGAACCCACAACTTTTTTGCTTAACCTAATTGTTTGAAAGATAAGATGTTATTGAATCGAATAAAACTATGTTTTGCCTCGAGCGTATTTTCGCATCAATTGTCTCACTGAAATGCTCGAATTGAGAAAGGAGTGTTTGTTGTGGTCTTGTTAATACTTGATCAACTATGATAATGTTGTTGAAATAAAACATGAGAGTAAATTACGGATTATTTAACATTATTCCGATAAAGAAGTCAATTCAATCACCGAACAAAGATAAACATTGTTTTAAATAATCAGTTATAAGCTTCTTGTTTTATTCTAACCTATCATTAAATGAAACCGCAAAAGCTTTCATACACTAATCATGGAAAGAAGTGCGTACTTGATTAGTCAGAATGGTATGACTGTTAAGGTATTCATTGTAGAAATTGCAAATTGTAATTGTTGACAAATAAGATTTCACAACATTAGCTTTTTTTCAAATTTTTTTATGAAATAGTTTATTTTTATAATTTTTAAGTGATGTAGTACTTCACCAAAAAAATTATATTCTGTTTATGTATGTGTTACTCAATAAACTTTCTGAGTCAACTTTCTGTCCTTGAATGTTTACAATGTTGCAACTCATAATTCAATACTGTCATTTGGTTACAATTGTCTATACAATTAGGGTTCACGCCTTTCTCACCTGTTAATGAAGAAAGTTCGAAAACACTGGTGACTAATTTGTCAAGAGCCTGGCTGACTCAGCCTATTGAAATCGACAAGTTTGAACAAATACACTATTGTATACACTTCTGATGTAGATCTTGATTAAAAAAGCTAATGATCTACTGCCATTAAATGTAAATACTGCTGTTAAATATGTATAGAGCATTTTTTTCTCGTGGACGTGCGTCATATTTGCATATTTGTATACGTAGTGCATGGTTCCAAACACTTCACTGTTCATCAAACTAAAAAGCGGGTAGACAATTTACATAATTTTCACATGTTAACCCCAAAGTCAATTGCCATTTAACTTAAAATTCAATGTTACAATGAGAGTCAAATTTCTAGTCAGATTTGAAGTAAGTCATGTTTGTAAACATTTGAGGAGAATTTACAAGTATTGAAATAAGCATATTTTAATCAATTAAATTATATTTTTCACGATTCAGACGTTTCAATACCAGCACTTAGCCTGTATTCAATAATTCAAAAGTGTCACAATCGTTAAAATAAGGATTTATGATATGTATTTTATGTTTCTAGAATATGCCAATCAAAGTATACTTCTTGTCTAATTTAAAAGAAATATTGTTTTCTTTTTTGTGATGTTTTTTAAAGTCAACATAAAATTTTGGATTGCTCTTAAACGATATTTTAATATAAAAGAACAATGTAAATTACAATCATTACATAAATTACAAGTATAAAATCAATATTTCAAAGATGTCTAAATGTCTATTGTTTGCAATAGAAGAGTACAAAATGACGGATAAAACAGAAAAGTAATATTTTCATTTTAATATGAAAAAGAAATTCCCAAGGAAATCGCTAGCGATTGTGAATACATTGAAATAAATATTTTGCCATGAACAAAGCTGTGAAGTTCCTGAGAGGTTAAAAAAAAGTTTTAGAAAATATGAGAAACCACCAATAGAGTTTTAAGTGTACATGTGTACCTACTTTACTTTGTAATCCTGAGAGAATTGAGAAACAAATGTGAAACATGTTTGAGTAGCAAATGTTACTGCTGGAAGGCTCCACTTGAACTTCAGCTTGAACACTTATAAACTTGTTTAACCACTTCACTTTTCAATTACATTCTACACATCACCTAGCTCAAAAAAGGGTATACTTTTTACATTTTATAAGGACTGCTGTAACCTGTATCTGATCACTGGATTTTGAAATGCAATTAAAGGTCTCTACATATTCAATTAGATACTTCACAATATCCTTGAAAAATAACAATATAGTAAATTGGACTTTCAAAATATTTTCATATCACTTTACACGTTTATTGAGAAATAGAAATATTGTTTTTTTAACCTCGAACATATACATGACAACTTAATCTTTATGTTAATTGGTTTGATTAGTTGCATGAACGTTAGTCAACAGGGGACATACGTTTTTTTCACGAACACTTTAAAATACTTCTTTTCAAATATTATTTCATTACATTGCATTTTGAAACTGTACAAATGAAAACGTACATCAGCTACTTCATCGGCAGAAAATCATCACCCCGACTAAAATCCATTGCTCGGCGGTGCAAACTCTTATATAAGTGTCATCGTCATTTTTAGTATCAATCTTTAAAAAGCAAACAGTTAATGAGTAGATATTTGAGAAAGTGTATCCCTCTCTTCAAAACCTTAACAATACTCAACCTTTGCCAGTTAAACTCTCCAATCTAAACACTTTTAGTCATCGTCCCAATCTGATGTAAATTCCCATTCCATTTATCTATGATGTAATAAATAATCTCTATGTGGAGGAGATAAAGATGATGAGGATGCTGCTGATGCTGCTACTGCTGATGATGATCATGATGATGATGATTCTATTAAACGATGTTACATTCTCCTATTTTCTGTGTCTCAAATGAAACGTACATTTTGATGTAACCAATGACTTTGAAATATTTTTATTTACCCAAACTTGTTAAAGGTTTTGTCACAATAACAGGATCTTCACCAGACTATATAAGTGTATGGAAGCAGTTTCCTGTCTTAAGGGTTCACATACTGAGATCTTAAAACGTAAATGTCTTCTAGGTAAGAGGCTCCTTTCATCATATGATTAAATAGATTGTCACACCATTCCCTGTCTTTGAAAACGCAATACAATGACCTTGTTCTAAAGACTCGTGCAGTAGTCTAAGCAATTACATGCTTATGGTATCTGGAGATGTGTCTGTAACTTAAGATACAATAAAGCTGTACAAGCAGGTTCCTATTGTAAATGTATTCAGGGCCTCCTTTCGAGCAACCTCTATTTAGGTAGACCTTTAATCCCATTCTTTAACATCGCACGAAGGTTACCTACGATAACCTTAAGCCTTTATGATAGGAGGCTAAGACCCTTTTGTCTCTCCTGTTATTTGGATAGTGCAAAAATCACAAATCCTACAACTTCTTTTCAAGTGTTTTGACAAGTTATAGCCTTTTTACATTCAATATTAGCTTCCTTGATAGTTGGCAGTTTTTACAGCCTTCGTGCAGTCTCACTTATGTTCTTTTGCAATCGTTTTCATATTATCAAATTTTACGCCACTTATGGTTGGAATATTGCCCAAGCGGTATTTAACATTAACTCATTTCACTCTTCTGATATCCTGTAGAGAGGCTTCATGATTATAAGAATATTTAAGTAAAGTGTGAAAGTTCATCCTTCCTTAAGGAATCATTAATTTAAAATCTGCCTTCTGGATCAGGAGCTAATTGATCATGATTATACAGACTATGTCCTCAACTTTGTACATAAAATTATCCTTATAAGGCCTCGTTATCTCAGCAATTACTGGTTTATGGTGTCTGAAACTCTTCAAATGTGTCATGGAAAACAATTAATCTTAGATTCGATAGGTTGTCACTTTTTTATGTTAAATAGATAATATCATATATTATACTTCAAACAGGAATTTTTAATATCACCGTTCTCATTGAAGCAATTGTTATTCCAGTTCAATTAACTTCAATCAAAGTGACCTTAACACAATATTTTAACCTTTCAAAACCACCTACAGTAAGCATTGAAGTGTTCACCAGACAGATTCCAAAGAAGGTGGTGATAAGGAGATAAAATCCATACTGTTAGGGCTGACAATACAGAAATGAAGAGCAGAAGAGTATGACATTGCAACGAAAAGCTCTAACATTATATGAATTGTTTTTGTAACTCACTTATAGGTAAAAAGATTTGACGTTTGCTGTATTCCATAAGGAAAACAAACCTTTTGGACATTTTTAAGTCATGAGATGTTAATCATTGTGCAGCTTACAAACATTTCAAGATGATGATTCGAAATTTTGAAAAAGGGTTATATGTGCTTTGTCACAGGTGAATTTCTTGCCATGCTATATGTACACTTTACCAAAGTTATACGAATGTGTATTGTTTTAAAAGCAAAATAATGGTTAATGACTTGATGAATATTCTTCTCCTTTAAGGATCTGTAGAAAAATGTATTGAGTGTGAATTTAACAGCTTGATATGAATCTTATGTTATCATTTTATAGACATTTTGAACTTATCGCCACTTACTTTTGAGATTGGCAAAATGTTGAAAAATTGTTTTCTCATTAAAGAAAAGAACATGTGCACAATGTAAATGGCGTCCCCTTATAAAGCGTATATGCAGGATTCAAGTTAGTTGGGTAGTAGGTCCTATAAATCATATTTCGTAAACTTTCTTTGTTGGAACGACACCTAACAATCAAATTAACAACAATGATTTAAGAGATTAAAAAAACTTTTCAATATAAGGTTCTTTGGTATATTTTGTGATTGTCCTTTACCATTTTAGCAATAGTTATTTGAATTATCTTTTTATAGAACTACAGCAAACAGTGTTTCAATGATAAAATAACAATCTCAAAATTTAAAAAAATAGAATACGAACTTCCATTTACACAACAGAACGTCAAACCACTATCTAAAACAATAAATGATTCGTTTAACTGAAGTCGATCAATCTTCTAAATTTAAGTTAAAAATTCGTTTATCTTTTAAACTCTTTGTTAATCCGTCAACTCAAAACTTACATGTGACGAGCAAGGTGTTAAATTTTTTTACTCATTGGAGACAAATGTTCAATCTTTGACGATCACATTTTAAACCGATTATTTTTTTCAATTCCCTCTTTTGAAACTGTCACCAACAACGCTTTCGTTTTATATAACGAAACTATTGAAATCGTACATATAAAACTGCTTTTCCAGCGATGTTGAGGTTAACGCATAATGTTCAAAATCATCATTTAAAGGGGCAGTAGCACGTTTTTAGGGGGCATATAAGGTGTTGTCAGGAAAATGAAAATTAAGGGTTCCAATTGAAAGACAATGTATTTAAACTAAATGGAGCAGTAATAATTCAAATATATATTGTAAAGTTTAGCCATGCGATTCCTTTTTCTTACTCAAAATGAATTAAAGGTGTTCACACAAAAATGGCCGCCAATGGATTTCATGTGAATCTTCAAACTTTGTCCTCTGACTATGGATGATTGACTTGTTTAATGAGATTTTTGACACTGTCAATATAATACATTTAACATCAACTTACAATTATCAGTGAAAATTTAAAAATATAAAGTTATCAAAAAACGTGCTACTGCCCCTTTAAAGCAAAAATATTTTCCTTTCTACAGGTTTTTAATTTCAATAAAGAAACGTTAGAAAGCTTACAGGTTCTCTTGTACCCACAATTAACCACCAAATTGATAATGATATATTTCTTGTGACATGACAAACTATACAGACCTCATATTTTTATATAAATGTTGAATGTCCTGAGAATTGATTGCATTTTACAACGCTTCATTACTTCTTCATTACAACGTCGTGAATATCTCATTGAACGAGACAGGTATTTCAAGATTAATCATCCTCTCATGGGATTATCATTCCATCATTGAAGATTGTTTTGTGATTGTTTTCTATTTTCCAATTACGCTTTACGAGAACTGTCAACAACTTCGCTATCAATTTCCAATTATGTCTCACTTTCTTCAACATATCGATAATGAATATCAAACACATGTTCTTATCTGTATTTTGATTGAGAATAATCACAGTTTTGGTTTTCCAGGCTTAAATGATTTATTTAGAGTTATAGAAATGTTTAATTTTAAACGAAATTTGAAACCAACTACATAAAGATATTTGTTTCTAAAAGGTTTTGCAATATAATGAGAAGTAAAACAGAATATAAAGATCACTTAAATCACAATGAGTTATACCATATCAAAATGAGAGTTATCGTTGATGAATCAATAATTGAAAAACACATTTAATCTTTCATTTGATATCATAAGTTGTATAGGTGACAAAGGTATAGACTTATATCATTTGTCATTCATAATTCTAGAACTTTAAAAAACCAAAACATTGTCAATAGAATTTAGTTGATGTTGGTATATCACATATAAGCTTTTGCAAATTTACAGCATGAAAGTGATATGATATGATATAAACCCTATTTATTGTAGTTCGTTTAACAACATTGTTGAAAGACATTTCAAAGGTTTGATGGCTAACTATGGTAAACATATGAAATAAACAACAATGATAAAGATTAATGATGTTTTTGTTTATATCATATGATATATACTGGTGACAACTATCACAAAATGCGGAGGCTAAGACTAAACGTGAGATATATCTGAATTGGTATAAAGAAAGTTAAAGCAAAATATTAATTTTCTCCATTCTTGGCGATTTATTTACGTGGGATTAACATGCATTGTGGAAATTATTTACGGAATAAGTGTACCTTTTTCCATTTGAATTATCATAAAAAAACATTAAAATACATTTAAAAAATCAAAATACAAAAGTACCTGACGCTGATGTTTTAATAATTCATCCATCATTGATAACCGCTTTTTAAATTACCTAAACTCCTTAAACTAAAGGTTGATAACCAATTTGATTTTAAAAACGGTAATGAAATTGGTCTATTTTTGAAAAAAACAACATAGAAAATGAGCTTTCAAATCATTATTGTATCACTAAATTTTGCTGTTGAAGTCATGTTCATATTATATTACCAAGTCGATGCCTTTTTTGTCAAATATATATACATGTAGCAATCACCATGAACATTAATGGTTAGATGAAAGGAAAGGTATAGAATTTTGCACAAACATTAACTCATTTATGAAGATTTTATAATCGGATTTTTTGCACGAGAAACAATAAACATGAAAACTAAAATAAAGGGGGTAATATCTTATCTTTATAAACATAATTAGAAAAGACGATGTTGTCGTAATTGTAGTCTCTCTCAAAATAAAATAATTTTTTGAAATAGTTTGCTTTCATGTGCTATATGCCAAGGTAGCCAAAATCAAACTACAGACATAGATATATTTGCACTGACCAATTGACACCTTCAAAACTGAAGCATAACCAAACGCCAAGTGGAATAAAACATTCGTATGTGAGTGTAATTTTTCCAGCACTCCGATTGGTCAAGATATGGTCACGTGACAGTCGACAGAAGATGATATTGACTTGACAGTGTCCCCCCGAGTCCGACCAAAAGTGATATTGGCTTAATTACTAAAACTACTTAAACTAGAGCCGATCAAATATAGAGATGTCAAACCGTTGTTCCATGACGTTAAGCTATTGTTATCATGACGTCATTGGCCCGTTCTTGACAACATTCAAGCAAAAATGCTTCTCATGGCTGAAGTTGTCTTTTCGACCTCGGTCAAAAACATTTTCCTTTGGTCTATTTAAAATAGCTATTGACGTCATCACCAATCTATAATAGTCACGTTTCTGTCATACCTGGTGTTCTGTATTTAGTAAAACATAACCAACCGGCTTATCAAGGAGACGACATGTTTTCTTGTTATCAATTATTATCACTTGACTAATGTTGAGAAGAGGGTACCATTTTTCTTCAATCAAGAATCGTTGTACGGACACAGTTTTCCTATTAGAATTCCTTTTAAGCTGTTCAACAACTTGAAACAGATTATGTTTCTCTTTTTTTTTGACTGTTGGAGAGGTCAATGAATTTTTTTACTCAATAAAGGTTTTAACTTTTGTTATTGCTAATCCTACACTTTTAAATGTAGCCAAAACTATCGAATTAAGGGCGATGACATAGATATACTAAGTAAGGCAGATGCTATAACCAGAGTTTTGTAAAATGAAAAGGATTTGCGGTGAAATTTGATACAACACAAAATAGCAAACACCTCTACAAATGTCATTACTAGTACAATATTTGAAAATTTATCCTCTTTTTACAAAGTGTATATGTATATATATAGCTAATCATAATACTTCGTTTATAAGGCGTGACAGTTTCATGAACAATTAGCCTCAAAGAACACACGACACAGTTGTTTTTGTTATAAAAGGTTGTCTTATTGTAAACGTAATTTTGTATTGCTGATGTTTCAATGCCTTAAAGTCGATTTAATCATGCACATATTCCAATAATATGTTATTAACAGCCTTCACGTGAACACATTGTTCAAATGATCCAAGTCCAATAAATACGGATTACTATTGGACCCTAATAGTGTGGACTACAAGTAACATTTGAATGACTTTGCCAATGCAGGGAATAAAAGTGTTATATGAACTGGAATGGCATTGTTCCCCCCAAAGTAATTACCCAATTTCATGTCATGCAAGTTCATTTCAAATCATTCCACATCACTAATGCGCTACATATTGGTTTGATTCAAACGATGACCGATTGTATAAACTGTATAACAACGACTGTTATCAATACGTTCTCTAATATCAACAGATTTAGATAGAAAATTGATGGACGCATTTGCAGTGCAGTAATTCACTTTTAGCTAAATTCAATTTCGAAACATTTTGAAACGTTATTACACAAATGAGCGTTTGTGTTCGGAGACTTATTTGCTGGGGGGAAAAGCTTTATTAAACACGTGGAAGTATATTCAGTCAAATGTGAAAAGCAATTTAGAACTATTGCAAATCGTTCTTTGTAACATTACTTATACAAATCAAATGATCGATAAACTGGGTGTAAACCAATAACTTGTGAAACATTCAAAATGATATTTTCTCTATGATCAATTTTCAACAAATCAAAAAAGATATATTTCCTGTACGCGTCAGTTCATCACAAAGTACATGTATTTGCTTATTTGCGTATTTGCCAAGTCTGAAAGTCGCCAGAAGATATAAAAGCAGAAGGCCAGAACCTGGTTATTTCAAAATGAATACCTGTGCTTTGTTTCTCCTCACTCTTATCCTCATCGGGTCTGCTCAACCAACAATTTCATCAAGCATGTGCACGAGTAAAAGTTACATCGGAGATATCCAATATGGAAAACATCTGGAAGAAACCTCATTCTACACCATCAATGGCATAGGTCTTGTAGGTTGTGCCAGGGAGTGTATCAAACGAACCAGATGCCAATCGTTCAATTTCAACTTGGATACATCGGAATGTGAATTGAATTATTGTAACCACACACATATCAACAACGGCAGCATCAACAACAGCAGTGGCACAGTTTTCCTCGATAATAGTCAATACATCTTCAGTGACATCGAGACATGGCCGTGGAGGATTGCTGGTCTTTGTCATGATCATTCTTGTCCAGAGAATTCTTCCTGCCAGGAACTTGAAGGCGAACTCACTTGCATGGTTGAGTGTCATGATCCATCTTCTTTGAAAAATGGAGAAATTTTGACAATACCAATTCAATATGATGTCGGATCTGAGCTCAATTTTACATGTAGCCATGGTTACAGGAAGAATGGAAGTGCAATCTGCGAGGCTACTGGACAATGGTCAAGCTTTGAATGCAGTGGAGTCTGTCAGGGAACACCGAATCTCAAATTTGGAGAAATCCTCACAAATGGTGAATCTGGTCCCTGGCCGGTTGGGGCGATTCTTGAGGTCAGATGTAACCCCGGGTTTTATAGACGTTTCAAGAAAATTGAATGTAAGGAAGATGGCGAATGGAATTCTGGTAACCTTTGTGCTCATGTTAAAAAATGCAGTCAAGTTCAGCAATGTAATCCCACTTACCCTGATGGAGAGTACTGGATGTTCCCAAAACTTGTAAATTATCGTAAAGTTAGGATCTACTGTCACAACATGACCAGCAAAGATCCAAGTGAGTTCATCACACTCCACAATCACATGTTTGAGATCATTACAGATTTTAAGTCATCAAATCCTCTTGTAAATTGTACTTGCCATGCCACTGTCGCTAACAAACTTTGGATCAACATCAAGGAGATGAAGCCAATACTAAATGTATGGCATGACTTTTCATTTTCAAAAAACTCCTCCTGTGAGACAAAGATGTTAGGCTTACATAAATGTTGTCTTCAAGAGATCAAGGTTAATATCACGGGCACTGGTCTGGTGTTTGGTTCAAATGAATCTTTGGACAGCCTTACTAGTCCCATCCAGCTTTCTGCTGATCAAAGAATTCTCAAAGGACATTGTCTTGGCAAACCCTGTTCCGGATGTGATGAGCAGTTCAAAAACATGACTCTCTCTTATGATGATGATGATGATGATGATTACACTCCTGAGGATGACTCAGCAACTATGCCGATGTGTAATACTTAGTTCACTCAACGAATTGACGTGTAAAAAACGACCCAACAATAGATAAGTTTTATTTTTCTGTAAGAAATTAACGGAAATTAACAGATTAAAGAATATCTCTAAATCAAGTTGCATGTAAATGAAAATACGGAAAGCTCATCAAAATTGTAGTAAAGAAAATGCATAATGTTTCGAAATGTAATCAACCAAAGGACATCACATTGTCCCATTTAGGAAATATGACTCAATGTAAAACTGTGCAAAACAGATATGCATATATCCTCAAAATGGGAGCTACCAAATCGTTGTTGAAAGAATCAGTTGTTTGGAATATAAGAATCGCAGATTTGTCAGGCTTCAAACAAATGAAACTGTCTTCCAAAAGACAAAAGGGCTCTATTTGAAAAATTGTGATCAGCACATTAAATCGTTCATCCTGGATCTACTAAGCTGCACTTCGACTGGCTACAAAACTCTCAAGTTACGTTCCTGAGGGGGTAAATCATCATGGCGACTTAAAGTCCAATCGTCATACTTGCATTCGGTTCGTGATGAAATTTAGCTCTTCAACAAAGAAATATATCAATCAGTAGAAAAATCTCTCGTCGAAAGTTTGATATCATTTTCACATGTTTTAATTGACAGTGAGATACTTGTTTCTACGTCCAAAGTACAGTGCCCTCTGCAAAAGTGCCATAGCATTTACCGAAGCCGCCTTTGGTGACGTCATCATTGTGTGTGTAGTATTTACACCGCGTCTCAGTTACCGCAATTATGTCCGACGGGTACCAATTTGAGCAGCAATTAGTTCCTGACTCGAAGAAAGAGAAAAGAAAATCTACTCGTGCCCGACAGAACGGCTTTCAAGCGTAAAATTATTGTTGGAGGATGTTACATTACACGTCACTATTCTTAACCCTAGACACCGGGCTATATACCCTTCTATGATGACATTGGTTAAAATACATTCACGACTGTCCAATAGAAACGCTTCTATGTTTTCAACATTAACAAAATCAAAATCTTTCACCGGATAGAGTTGTCTTTTAATATATTCGGTAAGCATATGGTTTGTGAAGATGAATACACAATTTCTTTTTTATGATACAGATAGGGATATTGATTATCAAATATGGTTGTTATCCTTGTATTTGAACTTTTAGAGATACAGATTTGTGGGGACTTTTATTTGTACGTGAAATCTTTTAGGTTCATTGTGTTATACTTATACCTTAGTGTAAAGGTTCAAATGTAAATATTAAGAAAAATACCTTCGGTTCGTCAGATAAAGAATGTGATTGAAACATTATAAATCGTGACCTTTACTTTTGCTATCAATGATCTTTTCTCAATTATGTAGACTACATTTATTAATTATTGATATCTGTTGTGAACTTAGCTTATTTTAGCACTTATATAAATAGATAACTGTAAAAATAGTTCTTTCACGATAAAAGTTCATGGTTGTGATGTTTGTCACGTGAATTGTGTTTTTTATATTTTTGTTGTGGTTAACTTCTTAGTTGTGATTTTCATTATATAAATTGTGTGTCTACATGTTAAGCGATTGAATAAATAATGATTTATTGAGGACGTTTTTTTCTCCATATGCTAGTATATTACTTAAGAAAGGATTTCATCTGACGATCTTTATTTGACGATCTTCATTTGAAATAGTGAAATAGTGCCCCTATATGGCTACAGTGGAGATAACCTTTATCGTCACTCTACTGAGTTTGACGTCATAAAACAATGATCTGACGGAGTGAAATCTTATGCCACAAGGAACCACTGCGGGTTTTCTTTTGGCGATAAATTAAAGGTTGCATCATATATACAATCAGTGGAATATCTGTTTGCACCACTCGTGAAATTATATACTCTTTCCCTCACTCGATGAGAAAAACATAATATTGATCTATTCGAGATTTGTGGGTCATCCTTTCGTATTATTTCTCATAGAAATGTTCTTTTGAAGACGGCGTAATTTGATTACATTAGCAGGACGTAAGAGGCCACCAACTCATTTTTCAAATTGACCTTAAAGGGGCAGTAGCACGTTTTAAGGGGGGAATATAAGGTGATGTCAGGAAAAGGAAAATAAATGGTTCCAATCTTAAGACAATGTATCTAAACTCAATAAAGCATTAATAAATCAAAATTATTATGAAAAGTTAAGTCATGCGATTCCTTTTATTACCCAAAATAAATAAAAGGTGTTCACACAAAAATGTCAGCCAATGCATTTTATGTGAATTTTCATACTTTGTCCTCTCACTATGGATGATTGGCTTGTGTAATGAGATTTTTGACACTATCAAAGTAATACAATTAGCATTAAGGTCCAATTATCAGTGAAAAAATGAAAATATAAAATTTTCAAAAAACGTGCTTCTGCCCCTTTAAAAAGCTTGTATTTAATTTTCTGCTTAATCGCTTCACATATGATATAGAATCAGGTTTTGTAATACAGTGTTATCAGAGATCAAAATATAACATTAACAAAAACATTGAAAAGTATTAGTTAATAAATTCAGACTTTGAAATTCAAGTATTAGCTCCCTTTTAATTCGTCTTGTGACCGGTATATATTTTTATGAACCCTAAAATGATAACCGTGGCGTTAAGGCGTTTACATAAGAGTCCGTGACTGTTTACGACTATCCTTTACAAGGAATAAAAAAACATTCTTCAAGGTAGAAACATGCTATTTCGGTGCAAATTTGCTAAGGAACTAAAAAGTTTGCTCACATAAGTAAACTTTTAATGCGTTCACGATTTGCTCATATTAATTTGGAATATGCAACGATTTGCTCATATGCAAACGCTTACCGTATAAATTGAGTATTGTTTACTCTATTCTAATGTTCTACTAATATCAAAATTCAAAAATATAGTTTTGACAATGTACAAACCGTAAACGTAAATTTAACATCGTGATTTGTGTTATTTCTATATAACACTTTTACTTGAATAAATAAAACATATACTAATTGCAAGAAAATTCACAAACAAGTATTTGAAAATTACCATCACTTTCGATGTAACTCGGTTGTTTTGATTTTGATTTATTCTCAAGAATTCTTAAACTATAATATATGGACCGTGTGTTGTTCACGTGACTGCTTAGCAGCTTAATTTTTCTTAAACTTTTATACACGAAACAACCAAACCTGCACGTGTACATTATGTATTCATATACATAAACAAACGCATTTACATCACTACACGGGTTGTGTGTTTGACTATTTCAGTCCATATAACAAATGCCCTTTATCAGTTCGCAATTCCTGTGTGTACATGTACATGTATGTTTTTCGTAATATACTGTATAAAATACCACAAAGAAGGTTATGGTTTTAGGGAGAAAGTTCACAATGCTATTGCGGTGAAAAACTGGGAACATGGGTGCAACTGCGCTGAAATACAGTGTAGCATTGCAGAAGAGCATTTGAAAGTTGGTGAAGTAATTCAAGAAAATATATGGATGACAACTTCTTTATATAAACTCATGTCCAAAAGAAACGATACCATACAAATCCCAAAATAACTTAATCCACTGCAGATTAATAAGACTAAAACATAGTAATATCATTTATTCAGTAGTCAACTTACGTCTATGCAAAATTTGGAAACATTATCTTTTCATGTTTGCGAGAAACATGCATTTGAAAAAATCATCGATCTGGAATCTCCTTAACTAGGCGAGATAGCAGAGAGAAATTGGACACTTTCGCTTGTTTTAAAACGTTCTTGTGCAGTGACGCTTCAACGAAGTTATGTCAAATAAAGTGTATTATATCAACAATATTTTTTCCTGACATAAATTCAATACTTTATCAATTTTAAAGTGAAATGACAAAAGTTCTGTTCATAAAACAATTTGAAATTTCGATTTATGCACTCCATGTACATTTGAAAAGACACAAAATCAAAAGTATCTTTTTCCTGAAGAATGAAAATGTGCATACTTTTTTACAAGATATATGCCTGTTAGACACACTTAAATTAGACTCTGTCAGGTTATAGAATTTTGTTTCGGACGACTTTGAAAACTTGGTATCGTTTCTTGTGGACATGAGTTTATTTCACTCGACTTTTCTGGGCTACTTCTTACCCTTTCTTCAGGTGGATGAGATAAAGTGGTTTGTTCATGATTATGCACGTGGAAAGTTGGTCGTCGCTCTTACAGGTAGCGTGTGCACATATTTAAACCACATCCAATGTGACCATTTCGGAATTCATGGATAGGGGTTCCTATTTGACTTGATAGGACTATAAATTGATGAAATGATAAGATACAGTTGTTTTTCATAAATTCTGCTTTATGAGCAGCAAACTCGAGTCACTATTCAAAGCGGGTCCGGACGTATAGCGTAGGGAATGATTATTTATTCTATTGCTTTCTTATAACATTGTTTTAAACCATCAGTTTTAAACATAAGACGCCACCTTACAACTCAAACCTGCGATAAACCAATGGTTAGAATTATCATCTGATATTTTTCTAATGTTCTAATGGAATGACCTTGATAACCTTGATGAAATACGATACCATCTGTGAGAGAATGCTTACAGAAACCATTGCATTCAAACAATAAGGATAATTCTTATGGATGAAAAACTTCTTCATTCTGTGTTAACTTGCTTGACAACGACATTAGAATCTATGTTGAAACCTTGCTTCCACAGAAAAAAGAAGTTGTTCATCCATAAGAATTGTCCTTATTGTTCATCACACCAACTTCTAGAATTCCAATAAAAGAAATCATAGCTTTTGTGCAATGTTGTCATACTGTTTCCACAAGTCTGTTGTTACATTTCGTATCTTTTTGATTGCCTTTTTGATCATGAAGCCTCTCCCTTGGATCCTTTAGACACTAACAGTATATGTGAAACATCTTTCATAGTCGTAACAATAAACAGGCATTTAAATTTATTTCTACAATAGAAAATCATTTTGATACAATTAAATGCATACATGTATATATATTTACAGCCAAAGAAGCAAATGAACAAAACGTAACTGTTTTTTATCAGTATAAATGAAGAAAAACACGTTCCTGATTCAGTGTGAATACATGGTTATAAAAGAGGGCAAATTTGTCCTTTGCCTTGAAAAATGCGCCAGAAAATGGTTGAATATGCCCTTAGCCATGTTCATCCGTCCATCCCATCCCAAATATGGAAGACAATACTTTTTCAGTGAAACACCATTTATTCAACCGCTATACAAGAAAACAACATTAAGTGTCATTTTTTTTAATGTTAATAACAAGAAAGTGACGATTAGTGAACTTATGACCATCACAAAGATGATGTTAACATTGATAAGAATATTGCAGTAACAACATTGATCAGACAAACACAGTTTACAATGTTCACATAGAATTACACAGAACAATTATGTATGTTATAGTCGAAGACACATATGGTCAGTTCATTACATACAGCAACAAGTTCACAAATGGCAATTGAACTAGAGATCACAACATCAAAATAACTGCAATCAACTGACTATCGATCTCATTTGAAAAATCATAGTTTTCTCATGTTTTCATAAAGCGCATGATTGACACAACTTTAACGCATTATTTTTCATGCTTAACAAACTCTGTCCATGCAATGTTATCTATTCCACATAATCTTATATGTTAATTAGGTTGAAAAAAACTATGAGAAGTAAGTTTAATTGTTAAATACGATCACAAGTTTAAACGTTGTGATAAGAAACCGATATACTCTCATTGAAAATAGAATCCTTGAGAAATTTGTGATGAAAGAAAGGTTAAGCAAACACTACAATAGACCCAAAACCAACTCTAGTCTCCGCAGACAAAAGTGATGCTATGAGAGGGGGTAATATACTCAACATTAAAAAATTCCTTATAAATAGAAAAATAGATAGATATAAACAGTGTTTAGAATATAGCCCGTCCGCCAGTCCTTAAACCTTTAAAACTTTTTGCCAGGACTGGTAATTTTTCAAAAGAATTCTTTATTTTCCCCTAAGGAATTGACCGATTAATTTTCAGGACAGGCTAGGTTTCCAATCTATTTTATTCACTGATATGAACTTCATATGGTTTATCGTAATGTATATATCACTGTATCACTGCGACAAGGCTTCTTTAAAGGTCTATACGAACAGAAACATCCTCCATTAAAGAAGTTTATGTTTCAATGATTTTCAAGGTTACATGAATAAAGTTCGATTTACCCCCTTGTCAATATCTGGCTTTATAAGGCTTAACACGATATATACAGTAAATTCGGAATTTGTAAAGTTTTGTAACTGCTGTCTTTGGGCCGCAAAAACGTGTTTTAATTAGTTTTCAAATTTCAAACCCAATTTTCCTCTTTTGTGAATCAATAAATATAATGAAAAGAAAACGTTGTCATAAAAATCCCCCGCCAAATCGGTTTTCAATTTAACGCCTTTGTTTTGGTCTAAAATGAGATAAATCGGATAAGGGCAATTTATCCCCAAAAAATGATTGCATGCTTCTGAATTTTGACACCAATCATGAAACCCTGTAGATTTAAAGCAAATTTGTTCGTCGCATTCTTAAATAATTCGGAAAAAAATGTCTCTTTTGAAGATACCAGCAAATAGAGTCAAAAATAGTAAAATATATTCCTCGCTTCTTGCTTTAAAACTCCTAAGGTAATGAATCGATACCATAAGAAAAAACACATCAAATTTGGTCATCTTACAGTTTTATGAGGAAAAATGCCTGGACACACGGATGGTTTGAATCAGAAGCTTTAACCTCATCCAAATTATTGGCGGGTAGTATTACTGAAGAGTACCCTTAATATCAGTTCAATGGCACAAAATATATGTAACTGACAAAGTCAACACCGATCCTTCATTTACCGTTTTCCCCCATGAAGCAACAGTCATTCTAGAAGGGATCAAAAATGAACCTCAAATATCGAAGGTAAGTGATGTTTATAGATGGTCTCAAAGGCATAAATCATTTTACCTGTTACAAAGTAACAACGTTGGGTACGTTTCATTTGTTCGTCAATTCATTTGAGTGAACTAAGTGTTACACATCGGCATAGTTGCCGAGTCATTCTCAGGAGCAAAGTTAACATCATAAGAGAGAGTCATGTTCTCGAAGTGTCCATCACAACCTGTACATGGTTTGCCCAGACAGTGTCCCGTAAGGACTCTTCCATCAGGAGATAGTTGGATTGATATCTGACCAGAGAGACTCTGCAACAATACCTGCCAGAATGTTTTGTTGAAGCCTCCATCGCTGATATCAAACACCAGACCAGTTCCGGTGATATCAACGTTGAATTCATGACGACAGCATTGATCAAAGAAAACCATTTCGGTCTTACAGGAAGAATTTTGGGAAGAATTGAAGTCGTGCAAAACGTTAAACATCGGCTTCAATTTATTTATGTCGATCTGTAGTTTGTTGGCGATTGTGGCTTGGCAAGTACAATTTTGAAGAGGACTTGATGACATATACTCTGCCATGGTATGGTTTATGAAATAAGGTAGTGTGATGAACTCGATTGGATGTAGGCTGGTCATGTTATGACAGTAGATCCTAATTTGACGGTTACTCATTTGTTTTGGGAAGATCCAATACTCTCCATCGGTGTAATTTGGATTACATTTCTTAACACTCTTGCAAGTTTGAACCTGTGCACAAAGGTAATTGACATTCCATATGCCACTTTCCTTGCATTTTATTTTCTTGAAACGTCTATAAAACCCGGGGTTACATCTGACCTCAAGAATCGCCCCAAATGGCCAGGGACCAGATTCACCATTTGTGAGGATTTCTCCAAATTTGGGATTCGGTGTTCCGTGACAGACTCCACTGCATTCAAAAGTTGACCATTGTCCAGTTGCCCCGCAGATTGCACTTCCATTCTTCTTGTAACCATGGTTACATGTAAAGTTAAGCTCGGATCCGACATCATATTGAATTGGAAAAGTCAGAATTTCTCCATTTTTCAAAGGAGGTGGGTCATGACACTCAACCATGCAATTAGTGAGTCCGCCTTCAAGTTCCTGGCAGGAAGAATTCTCTGGACAAGAATGATCATGACAAAGACCAGCAATCCTTCCAGGCCATGTGTCGATGTCACTGAAGACGTATTGGTCATCTTCGAGGAAAACTGTGTCACTGCTGTTGTTGAAGGTGCTATTGTTGAAGCTATTGTTAATGCTGCTGCCGTTGTTGCAATTTTTTAGGTTGCAATAATTCAATTCGCATTCCGATGTATTCAAGTTGAAATTGAACGATTTGCATCTGCTTCGTTTGATACACTCCCTGGCACAACCTACAAGACCTAGGCCGTTGATGATGTAGAAGGAAGTTTCTTCAAGTTGTTTTCCTTTTATAAGATTTCCGATATTGCCCAAGCTTGTGCACATATTGGGTGAAACTGTTGGTTGGGCAAGATCAATTAGGGTGAAAGTGAGGAGGAATATCGCAAAGTTCTTCATTTTGTTCTTGTTGACAACGTCTTGCGACGTCCAGACCCGTTAATTTCACAGAAGCAATTGCAAACACATTTTTATGTTGCTTCGGCACTCAAATGAAATGTTTGATTTTGATTGGTTGAAAACTGATCAAAGAGAAAGTACGCATTTGTGATGATTTTGTTAGACTTATTTGATTTAGTGTATATATTGAGTGTTATAGAATACAGTTTTTTCTAGTTTCTGTTCCTGATTTAGCATTGCGTACACATGATTATTAAGCTGAAACACATTTGCGAATGAATAAATGTTATTGCAAAATTAAACCCTTCATCAATTAAATTAATTATTTCTTTATGATGAAATGTTTCGCTTTATCCCTTTACTAAGGCAGTTTGATATTCGTTTCAAGTATAGAAAAACGACAATAACAGACTTGACGGCGGTGAAAATGGATTCAGAAAATTCATTTATAAAGACTTCAGTGGCATCCTTTTACATCCTTAGTCATTCTTGGAATTACATGACAGTGTAACACAATTCCGTTGGGAAATAAAATATTTAGTATCAATCAACTAATTGGGTCATTATTTGGAGAGTAACAATGCCATGTCAGTTTAAAACACGGTTTTATCTCTTGTAACATATAATTTTACGAATCAGTTTTTCGTATTGTTTGAAGTAATCAATACTCTTTGGATCATGGGTCATTGATCACTTGAGCAAGGTTTTTCTTTTGGAAACGTGTTAATATCATGTTATTAGGATAAATGAAACTTCCTTATCCCTTTTGAGGCATTGTAACATTACATGTCAAATATGTTAACAGTGACCTTTGGTGTCTATGTAATCTATTCAAATAAATCCATTCACTATATATTGGCATTCGGTTATTGTACTATATGAATGACTTACGTAAATGTATTCAATATTATATATTTTACATAATTACATTTAATATCATATTACAAAACTCTTATTAGAAAATTTTTATTTCCGGACAAGAAAAGAAGCAAAACAAAATACAACAATAGATTGATAAATATTACGCTTGTGAAAGCATTTTGCCAATAGTTGTTAACAACATAAGGATCATGGTGCCAATTTAGTGTGGACACGATTAAAAATCCAAGCCTAAAGCTGCTATTTAGTTCTTAAACTACTTTGTGCAAATATCATGTAATATGATGTACGCAGGTACCAAATGAGTTACCAAATAATATAATTTTTAGATTAAGGAAAATCATTTCCCCATCACATACAGAGAGACGATACCTTTATATTTTTTATCTCCATACAATGCAAGATAATTCACGTCATTAATTCTATACATAACAAATCACATAATAAATGCAGTTCATGACAATCATTGCATACACAAAGCATTAGTTTAAGACGCAATGGTGTGAACAGATAGGTACATTGAATATAGTAATAAATATATAAAACGGTATCAAAATAGGTTGTGACATTGACCAGAATTTTAGAAAGCTTTCATACGTGTATTATTAGAGGAACATGTTTCGCAAGGATATATACATCTGGGTCCAAAATGCAAAATTTCAAATTTCTTGATTATCTTGGGAAATTATCATTTTTGTACATTTCTTGAAAATATGTATGTTGTAGAATTATGTTGACCATGTTGAATAATTCTGACTATTTGGACTGAACGTTAACTGAAAATGTCTTAATTATAAAATAAATATTCCCGAAAGAATAAAATTAGAATTTTCAAATCTTGCCATTGTCCATTTTGGGGATTGCCAGTACTCCTTCAAATTTTTAAAAAGATATATCAATATAGAACTACAGCGTATTGGAGCTCTCTTGTTCGAAATGGAATGGAACACTTACATTAAATGCAAAAACGAAATATTTTCTTCCAAACGTTATGATTATAGCAGTGCTTCAATGTTCAATGTTTTTAAAAATATTGCGGTTTGATATTGGGTCTTTACGAAGTTGTGGACCAGACAGGACTCAAACCAATTTCAACAACAATGCTCTTTTTTTGCCAATATACATACAATTTTACAAACATAATTTCGAAATTGGTAATCATGACACATTTTCGTTTCAGCTTATATCTCAAGATCACATTTAATCAAAAAATGACCGCCAGTTCAGGCAAGATTTATTTTAATTTAAAAGTCATTACTTTTCCAAAAATGTGAATGAGTTTTAAAAAGATATTTTTTACATTGTTATCTATCACACATCTTCATATGATCATGAATCTCATTACCATATTTGATCAAAAAGTGATGATTACTGTAAAGGTTGTGACCCGGACAGGACTTATAACAGTTTTCTATGAGAGTCCTATATTTTTGCCGAAAAAGACCAAATTTTTCCAAATTATTTTCAAAATCGTTAATCATGACACACCTTCATATGATTATGCATCTCCATATCATTTTATCAAAATGTAATGTTTAGTTAAGAAGTTGTTAGCCGGACAGAACTTGTAACAGATTTCTTACCATTATACTACTTTTTTCTCCAAAATACTAATGTTTAATGTTGATATTCTCAAAATTGTTACTCATGACACATTATTACATGTTTCTTAGCGGTTTTTTTTGATAATTCTATATTTTCAAATTTTCACTGATAATTTTACGTAAATGCTGAATGTATTTTTTTGATAATGTCAAAAAACTCATTACACAAACCAATCTTCCATAGTCAGAGAACAAATTATTAAGATTCACGTAAGGTCCATTTTCAGCCATTTTTGTGTGAACATCTTTAATTCATTTTGTGTAGGAAAAGTAAACTCTACACTATATATTTGATTATAACTGCTTCATTTACCGGTAATTTCAAAACATCCTATACGTTTACATTTTCCAGACATCACCTGATATTCCCCCTAAAAACGTGCTTCTGCCCCTTTGGTGTCATATGCATTTCCTATGAACAATTTGAGCACAATAATCACTACCATGCCGATGTTGCTTTATGGAAATTTCGTCATGGCCAAACGTAGGTAAAACTATCTTGATAGGAAATAAATCATTACGTGACTACAGGGTGGTTCAACAGGGTTTTTTCCACTCTTTGGCTGCAACCAAGTCTCAGTGCAACATTCCTCTGTGTTGAACTATCCTGCAAATCACTACAATGCTGATGTTGCTTTTGTGGAAACTTCATAGTCGGACGAAGGCAAATCTATCGTGATAGAGAGAGAAATCATTGCGTGACTACAGGATGGTTCAGTAGGGTTGTTTCCACTGGTTGGATGCAACCAAGTCTCTGTGCAACATTCCCCAGTGTGAAACTATCCTACAAATCACTACAATCCTGATGTTGCTTTGGTGGAAATTGCATGGTCAAACTATCTTGATAGAGAACGAAATCATTGTGTGGCTACAGAGTTTCCACTCGTTTTGCAACCAAGTCTCAGTGCAACATTCCTCTGTGTGGAACTATCCTGCAACCACGTTTATATTCAAGAACTTCTAAAAGTGACTGTAAAAATAGCGAAATATGTGTTTCTTGTATTGAAGTCATTAATAAAATATTTTGAACTCTAGCATTCTTAGGCTCTGTCGTATATTGGTCACAAACGAGCATTATACTGTTCTTTGCCATGCTGGGAGATTATGTTGAATGTCAAATGTGTGTTTTGGCGGATTGGTCTAATAAAGAAGTAAAGAATATGTCTGCCTCTCTGTCTGTCTGTCTGTCTGTCGTGACGTTCTGCATCTATGAAGATCGTGATTAAAATGAGAGTTTAACCCTTTATTTCATTTACCAGTATAAAGTTTTGTTTCGAAACTAACAAAGGCAACTATGCATTTATACGAGAATGCATTGATTAATAAACTGATTAATAAAATTTGACCTATGGAGGATTTTAGCCGAATTTTTTTATTGATAAGAAATTTTGCTTGGCTGGCATTAATTGATTAGAATTTTCCAGACTGTGATTCATTCAACTTGATTAATAAGTTAAACATTTCCCAAAGGAATGTAAGGCTTTACTTCTCAGAGGCAGATTAGGTCCAAATCAAATTATGCAACCCTCAGAGAGAGACGTGATTGCATTTAATCAGTAGCTTCCAAAACTCTATATAAATCAACACACTTCACGGGATAATTTTAGTAATAGGTGTCATTTATTAAATTGATATATACATTAATTAAGCAACGCCTTTCTTTCCTGACACAGCAAATTTCATGTAATATAACATTATAATATCATGTACTGCTTAAAAGAAACTTAGGGACGTGTGTTAAATATCCTTAAAATATATTAGCGAATACTGATTTGATAGTTATGTATGTTATCAAGCAAACACTACATTACGGTCATTTTAGAATCAAATCCTGAAATCTTTGCAGTGGCTTTGAGAAAAGAAGCAGGGTAAAAATGATGTCACATGATGACAGAAAGTCCAGGTTTAGAACGGCGTAATCTTATATTGGTGATATCATTGCTTTGGAAGGGATATCCCTGGTATACGACATTTTTTTCTAAAATGAGATGAAATATTCCAAATTACTAAATAATGAGATTTTCAAAACATTTTTAAAGTTTACAGATCAGTCCCCCGTATAAGTTTTCTATATGGTTATGAAGAAAACTGAACAAAAATAGTTTCATTTTCAGCTGCAAAGATTAAAGTTGTTGCAAATGATAAATACTACTTAATTGTTGTTTTAATCTTTTGAGAAGTATATAAGACCATTTGTTTATTATATCTGTGAACATGGGAAAGATTGGTAGATTGTCTCCCTTGGCAGGTAGAGACGTGTCAATTTGGGCTCTGAGGTAAATGGGAAAATAATTCGAAATAACAAGGCATACACCGTAAAAGTGATATATACATACAATGGGAGTCTCCCTTGAAGTATGGAGAGCCAAAATAGGGACTTTTGTGCACCCTAGAGGTTGCAAACAGGTAGATAAGATCCGACCCTACACTCCACTGACAGACTGGACGCCGGGTATGGCCGACACATACCGACTTGTGTTGTGTGGGACTTTGCTACTAGCTATAACCTCTCTGGCTACCCTTACAGCAGTTTGGGTCGAACGGAAAGCACCAGACATGATTCCGCCACCCTCCTTGTGTACCTCAGGTGAGATTTGTGATTGTACATGGCCAACTTCATGTTTGTTTACTGTAAGAAAACCGGACAATCGTGACATGGGATACACGTTATCACTGTCCACTTATATGCCGTCTATGATTCACAGAGCTGGAGATATTGAGCTTAATCCTGGGCCTGTGAATAGGGAACTGGAAGCTATGAAAAGAGATATCATTATGCAAATAAGGGATTCGACGAAACAAATAACAAGTGATATTCATGCAGTTAAAGAGGACATAAAATCTATTAAAGTAGAGTTGAATGAACTGCGTACAGATATCAGGGTTACGAAAGAAGAACAAAACGTGATAAGGCTTGATATAGACTCACTTGATGAGAAAACATCATTTGTAGAGGATTATTGTCAAGACCTAGAATCCCGTATAGAAGATCAGGAACAGAGAAATCGACGGAATAATATGGTAATGTACGGAATACCAGAGACAGGCAAGGAGACCTACACAGAGACCAAACTTAAAGTTCTGGATATTCTGAATAGTGCCAGAGAAACCAAGAGTCTCCCCCCTCTTACAGCACGAGACATAGAGAGAGCACACAGGATGTCCTCCCCCAGGCAAGATACAACAAGACCAGTCATTGTCAGGATGTGCCACTGGGAGGACAAGTGGCACTCCGTCAAGCTCCGAGAAGTCCTCAGAGAGAAAGGAATCGGTATTGCCAACGACCTTACTCAGTATCAGCGCAAGGAACTACAGAGACTTCGGACGGAAAATCCAAATGTGCGATACTACTATAAAGGAAGTAAAATACTTGAAGAACCCAAGGAAGATTCGAACAGGACCACTAGGAACACAGATTCCGGGAGGTCATCTTCTGATGACCGGAGGGACCGTGTGCTAAGCTCCCGGGGTAGGGGACAGACCAGGTAGGATCTCGGCCAGGGCGATTTTACGACTCCTCAAAATGACACTGTCACTGACACACTGAGTACTACAAGTGAATTTGTTGGATTATTATTCTGGAATATTGCCGGTATTTACAACAAACTAAATGACATTGACTTTATTTCTTACATCAACAAGTTTGATATTATTGGTTTGTATGAAACATGGACCTCTTCCATAGATTTAGAATCAGTATTTTCAGATTTTATTATAATTAGTAAAGATGCATAGAAGATATCGCAAAGTGGGCGACTCTCGGGTGGAATATGTGTTTTGGTTAGAAAAGAGTTTAAAAAGTATATTGTATTAAGTAAGATAACTGAAAATGCAGTATTTATTCTCTTTGACAAAAAATTGTTTAATCTTGATCAAGACTTATTGTATACATGTACATATATTCACCCAGAGGGGTCGACTTTCTACAACAAACCAGGCTTATGTTGTAAAAATGGAATTACCCTTTTTCAAGATAGTTTACTAGATCTTTTTTCAAACATGTCAGATGTGTATATTTTATGTGGAGGAGATTTTAATGCTCGAACAGGTACTGAGCCCGATCTCATTGAGGATGATATAATCAAACATACAGAGGGACAAGACAATTCAATGTGGGACTTTTTATTAGACTTTTTTAGTTTAAAGAGATTCTCGACTGACAAAATTGTGAATACATTTGGGAATGGCCTTTTAGATCTATGTTCATTTCTTAACATCCATATCATGAATGGTAGATGTGGATCGGATTCAGAAATAGGTGACTCTACATTTATTGGCCATAACGGAACAAGTGTAGTAGATTATATTATGAGTTCATCACCAATTTTCGACAAAGTGCTTGATTTTGCAATCCCTTCTCGTACAGAATCAGATCATCTTCCTCTTACAGTGAAATTACGTACGCTTCATTCCCATCATGGGACAGCCGGAAAACAGAATGAGTCATATAAATTTGTTTGGGATAATGATAAACTCGAGCTTTTTAGATCAAATATGCTTCTTGAAAGTTCCCAAGAGTTACTTAACGAGTCAACAGAATTTGTATTTACAAATATTGAGAAAAGTATAGATCTCATTGTACAAGCACTATGTACAGCCGCTTCCGACATGAAAAAAATAACAGGTAGGACAAGAAACAGAGTTCAAATTTGGCATGATAAAGAGTGTGACAAATTGAAAAAAGAAAGATGCAGATATCTCAATAAATTTCGTAAATTAAAAGATATCCAATCATTAAATGATTATCATCAAATTAGAAACAATTATAAGACCATCTGCAAACAAAAACGAAATTACTACTTGAAATCTAAACAACAAGAGCTAGAAAACTGTGTGAATAATCCCAAAAAATTTTGGTCCTCTCTGAAAAATTTGGACGGTAAAGTAAAGAATGGAAATGACATTGACATAAATGAATGGTATTCTTATATTAAGAATTTGTTTTCTACATCTGAAACTGATGAGGTCATATATCCATGTAATCAAACTGAGAATAGTGCTGAAAATAGGGATGATTTAATGACTACTGACATTCTTGATGCACCAATAACACGAGAAGAAATACTTAATAGTATCAAGCATCTTAAACTGAACAAATCATCTGGAGTAGATAACACTATCCCAGAATTTGTCTTACACTCCTCAGATATTTTACTGCCGCATCTTGAATTGTTATTTAATGTTATTCTTGATAAAGGTGTGTTTCCACATTCATGGTCGGTTGGCATCATTATACCTATCCATAAGCAGGGTAATAAAAATCAAACTGAAAATTATAGAGGCATTACTCTTCTTAGTGTATTCAGTAAAATATTCACTGGAATTATAAATAAACGTTTGGTATTCTGGGCAGAATCCTTTGATAAGATAACAGAATGTCAAGCTGGGTTTAGGAAAGGATACACAACGACTGACAACATATTTATTCTATACTCACTTATTCAGAGATACTTGAATACAAAAGGTTCTAAATTTTATGTTTTGTTTGTAGATTTTGCAAAAGCCTTCGATTCTGTACACAGAGAAAAATTATGGACTCTTCTTGATAATCATTCATTAAGTAGTAAAATGAGTAAACTTTTAAGAAGTATTTACGATAACGTAAAGATGTGCGTGAGAAACAACAATGAAATATCTGAAACTTTTGAAAGCCAGATAGGAGTAAGACAAGGTTGTATATTGAGCCCATTCCTATTTTCTTTTTTCATTAATGAATTAGCAATACAGATTCACGATAACTGCTCTAATGGTATCCAATTACATCCAGATATAGTACAGTTATTTCTCCTATTGTTTGCCGATGACATCATTCTCTTCTCAAGCACGGTACGGGGATTACAAGCAGAAATAAATGAATTGGAAAAATATTGTAAGGATTGGAAACTAACCGTTAATAAAGCTAAAACTAAGATAATTGTGTTCAAAAATGGAGGTAAACTTGCTGCAAACGAAAAGTGGTATTATAAAGGCGAGACTATTGAAACAACCACATCATATAAATATCTAGGAGTTTATTTCACAAACCACCTTTCATGGTCTTTGCATGCCAGGAACGCATCGACGCAAGCAAAGAAAATATTAATAGGAATAATGAGATATATACATATTTTGGGTGATTTGCCTTATAAAGTTTTCTTTAGGATATTTGATGCTAAGATTAGTCCAATACTCCTTTACGGTGCCGAGGTTTGGGGGCTTAATGCATTTGATATCATAGAAAAAGTACATTTATTTGCAATGAAAAAATTCCTGGGTGTGAAATCTACTACTTCTATGATCTACGGTGATTGTGGCAGATTTCCATTATATGTGGATTCAAAGGTAAAAGTTATAAAATACTGGTTGAAAATATTAGAAATGCCATCTCATAGATTACCCAAAAAATGTTATAATATGATGATGTTGTATGACAAAAATGAAAAAAATAATTGGGTCACAGATGTTAAAGATTTGTTATGTTCGACCGGTTTTGGTAATGTATGGTTTGATCAATGTATACACTCTCACACACAGTTTCTCATATCCTTTAAACAAAGGTTGCAAGATATTTATCAACAAGATTGGCTCCATAAAGTATCTTTATCAAATAAATGTTTCTATTACAGAATGTTCAAACAGTCTATATGCAATGAAATCTATTTATCTACTTTGAATGTTAGGAAATTCAGAATTTCACTTACAAGATTTCGCTGCTCATCACATGAATTGTCAATTGAAACTGGTAGATATGTTGGCTTAGAAAGAGAACATAGATTATGTAAAATGTGTAATTTAAATGTAATTGAAGATGAGTACCATTTTCTTTGTGTCTGTCCAGCCTACCTTGATTTAAGATATAAGTATATTGAAAAAATATTACTTTACGAATCATAATATTTATAAATTCATATCTTTAATCAGCTGCTCTAGCAAAAGGCATGTTGAAAATCTGTCAATGTTCTTGTACCATGCCTTTATTCTCAGAAAAAATACACTCTCTTCTGCCTAAAACTGCTTGTATATACATGTATGTACTATAGGCCTGTGGCCTCCTTAAGTGCAAAATAATAAAGAACAGTCCCCCGTATAATTTTTCTATATGGTTATGAAGAAAACTGAACAAAAATAGTTTCATTTTCAGCTGCAAAGATTAAAGTTGTTGCAAATGATAAATACTACTTAATTGTTGTTTTAATCTTTTGAGAAGTATATAAGACCATTTGTTTATTATATCTGTGAACATGGGAAAGAGCAGAAACTTCCAAAAATACCATCTGTCGTAGACTTCATGGAATGAATATTTCACACAAAATATATCACAAAATACAAATGTTAGTATCGTTACTACGACAGGAAGCAAATTCCTAGCAGTATTCTGTGACGTCTCAGATCCTATACTCGCAGAAGTTAGAGAATCATTTGAACATATTGTTCAATGAGGCAAAGAATTATGTCTTGCAAGGCCGATGATTAGCTTTCAATCAATATTTTGTGTGACCCCCCTGTGACCCCTAATTAAACCCTTTTCCAGGTTTCTAAGTGTTTCAGAGATCTTCTCAAGCAAAACGGCAGTTAAATCATTGTGAATATGAACGGCGCCATTTTGCTTTCTTGCTCAAGAAGATGAGTACCATGTATTGCTCATTTGTCCGAAATATTCAGAAATCAGAAAAAAATATCTGCCATACTTTTTCTATGATCATCCCTCTCGGATGAAATTGCATATGTTATTACGTACTGAAAATACAGATTAATTGTTTAAAGTAGCTCTTGTGCTATACCATATATTCAAGTTAAGAAAACATGTTACTTGCTAATGGATGTTTATTGATTACAGGTTGTGTGAATGTTTTATACCCATGTTTTCACATGTACTATTGGCCTCAGGGCCACGTATATACAATAAAATCTGTCTGTCTGAACGGCGCCTGGAAATGCCCTACAAGTGCTCTATCAGATTGAGATCCGGAATCATATCTGGGTTTTAATCGTCACAACTGCACTTGTTGGTTTCTTTTTTTCCTGCATTCTTTTTTTTCCCGCTAGCTAAGATCTAAAGAAACATACAAAAAAGAATATGATAAACTCAAACATCATTCTCTGAAACAAGTTTATTAAGAAACTGATCATATTTAATTTGAGCAAGGATATTATTGTACACAAAGCAACAAGCTTCTTTAACATTCTTTCTGTTCAGTATGTGAATCAACTGAAAACATAAGTTTGTGTCGATTCTCCTTAAAAAATATCACAAGCATTCAGGCTCATGGCTAAAATACATTTATTACATTTCCTTGAAAGAAATTATAAAACTAAAAAAGAATATTCCTGTTATCATTTGAGCCAAGATTTTTTATTTGAAGACTAATATTCTATAAACAAATAGCACCAATATGATAAAGCAATACGTTACCCCTTTCTATTTTGATTACATCCTCAATATTGCATGATTAACAGCATTTGTGACAAGTACCAAAGTTGCTCCATTTGAATGCCTCATGACCAAAAGCACATGAAAATACTGATTTTAACATGGAAAAGTAGTTTTTTTAATATATCGACAGATTTTTATTATATGCTAGAGTTAAACAATTGATAAATCTTCCCTTGAAGGGAATATGAAATAATATGGAAGAATAACCATTCAACAAAATTAACATTACCAGCATTTGGTACATATATATTGCATAAAATAATGTTTCCATTCATTTTTTTATTACAAAGACTTCTCAAGCCAGTAGTTTCCAAGTTAACCTCCGTTTCAAGAGGGTCATATTTTCTATTTATATAAAAAACATATAGTTCTTTTAAAATGAATTGGGTTTATCATTTGTTTTAATATTGTTATAATAATAATATATATTCCTTAAACAGGCCTGATAAATGACATTTTGGTTTTACAGTTGTATCCATTGACAACTGCAGAGTAAAAATATGGGGGAATTTTGAATATTTTATGTCTGCTTCGACATCGCAAAGGTAATCAAATCTAACAATTGTGCATCCTCTCCCCTAAGAGGTATATCAAGTCTAAAAGGGGCAGTAGCACGTTTTTTGATAATTTTATATCTTAAAATTTTCACTGATATTTGTACGTTAAGGCTAAATGTATTATTTTGATAGTGTCATAAATCTCATTGCACAAGCCAATCAGCCATAATCAGGGGACAAAGTATGAAGATTCACATAAAATCCATTGGCAGCCATTTTTGTGAACGCCTTTAATTCATTTTGTGTAAGAAAAGGGTATGGCATGACTGAACTTTACATGATATAGTTACTTATTACTTCTTCATTACTTTTAAATAAATTGTCTTTCAATTGGAACCATTACTTTTTATTTTCCTGACATAACCTTATATTCCCCCTAACAACATGCTAGTGCCCCTTTAAAATAGTGAAACAACATCTATTTGAATAAGCCCAGTTTGCTTATTTCCCTAGTAGTAAGATGTACACCAGAATTATTTACAAATTTTCAGACAATGAAAGCAATTTTTGATTGGATGGGAGATTCTTGACAGTGGAGCCTTTTCTATAAATCAGTCTCCAATGATGACTTTGGACAGCTTCCTTGATTGCACAACTAAATTAATTGCATCCAATCAGGCTTTCTAGCCTGCAAATTTGGCATGTTCAAACAAAATTATAAGAACAGTACTTATTGTACAAAAACCTTTGATTGCACTCAATCAGAAACTTGTAATTTGTAGTCAAGCCGAGGAAGTGTTCTTCTTATTTACAACAGAGGGTTCTTTCGAAGAAAATGTTTTAGTAATATTCATAGGAAGGGAATGGTTTCAATCAGACAAATTTATCACATATATATAGGTCCTTCCTTCATAAGGCACATCTAATATTCAACGCTGTATTCACATATGTGTGCACAAATTTTTAACAATGCTGGAATCATTGAAGTTCAATGTATAGATTGGGAGTCATGCTCTGGAAAGAATGATTTCCTTTTCAAGCTAGTGCTTAATCAATCGAATTCTGTGTATTTCTTGCCCAAAATGGGCACATTTAAAAGACAAAATGAAAAGCTTATAGAGGATATTATGAATGAATATCATTTTGAAAAGGAAAGATGAGGAACAGAATGAATGAATGAATGAATGAATGAATGAATGAATGAATGAATGAATGAATGAATGAATGAATGAATGAATTATGTACACATCTGCTTCCATCTAAATATTTTTGTGCAGGTTATTAATCAATAATTGTTCACACTAGTTATTGTAATATCACCCTTTTTTTCTCTGACAAATCATTTGAGACATAAATCATACATGAAGAAAATTTGTGGTAAATAGAGAGAAAAGAAATTATTATTATATTCAAAGATTGAGCATAATACATTGGAATCATTGGAAACATAATCATAAAAATCTTGTAAAAATAATCTATGCTCAAATTTGAGCAAAAAATAACATTAAATATAAAGATTTTTGGATTTCTTCAGCTTTCTTGAATGTTCTTCATACATCAACTTGAACTGTTGACACTCTTGAAGCCAAACCTGTTAAAATAATCAATTTTATTATTGAAATTATGAAATAGATATACTGCTTATTCAACATCATCAACAATATTATATCTTACTATAAATTGGCATGGGAAAAGTATATGATATTTGTGTTTTCACGCCTGCTCACTAAAAGATGGAGAACTTTGAATATTTTATGAGTGCTTTTACCAATCTTAAAGGCATTTATTTTCTTCAATATCAAAACAAGAATATCAATTATTTGAAATGTAACATGACAATTTCAATGTTTTGAAGTTTGAGAGATAAAATTCTTACCACATAGATTTTTTCCAACTTTGATATAAATATAACCTTTGTCACCAAAATCTGTTCCCCATGAGTTGCGAACTATGTAGTAAGGCACTTCACCTGTGTAATATAAAACAATTCATTTAAAAACTTTATTAACACAAACAAATAATAATTCCAAACCATCTAAAAACATTTGTGAGATCTGTATAGTTTGATATGTTCATTGCAAACGTGTTTTGTCAAATTTTTAACAAAGTTTTAATGGCGATCCTTCCCTTGGCATGCTTTTTAACATTCATTTCAATAAGGAAAACTCCTCTTCCCTTTTCAAACTTTCTGTAAAATCTGCTCTATTCTTAGATGCCTGATATAAAAAGGAAACCAAGTATGTTTCATAAAATCATATTTGGCCTTCAAATGTGCCAAAATACTGTTTTTGTATGAATTCACAACAAAGCACTGAGCCTGCATATTGATTCTAAACTGCTCTATAAATGACAATAATTAGTTTCAAAACAGCAAACAATGGAAACGGGAAGCTGAAATCACATATCCTTTCACATGTACATAATCCATGCATGGCAATTGTTACATGACAGTTTTGAAGATTCAAATGAGAAAATGCAGTCCAAAAAACTCTTGTTTTCCCAAAGCATATCAAAATGACTGTGACTTATCGAAAGATTTCTTTCAAAAGGATGTCAGTCATTCCTAAACATACTTTTATTGTGTCTAATCAGCATCTCCATTTTTTCCCATAAATAGATATATTCAAACACAGTCCTCAATAACACTCGCTGTATTGAGTCCAGCTAGGTGTAGTAACTACTTGCGTCCGCCGACTTATTGAATTGACCAATCAGGGCTCGGCTTACCATGCCGAATAGTCTGCTTTCGCACATATAACGTTGGAGTGTAATAGGTCGCGGAAAGGTCTGCTGACGCGTTTTCTTACTGTATCTTGCTAGACTCAGTATGGGAGTATAGCAAGTATTATTGCATCTTCCCACGGCAAGATGAAAATGAATCGAGCAACTCTCCTTGTTTAGACCTTGCCATCAAAAGATAGAAAACCGGTGATCTGATTGCATCTCGATTTCTTTCCTAATAAATGCACATATTCAAACAGAGGTTAGATCAAAATTTAGTTACTTGAGAGAATAGAAGTAGGAGTGTCTTGGTCATTAGTTTTTGGACTTGCAGTGCAATCCTCATCTCTCACCTGTAAGGTCATATCCAACAATTTGAACTGCATGATTGTTTGAATTCGGACAGTGGAACTTGATGATTCCCCCGATGTAGTTCTTCCATGTAGAAGCGTCTATAGTTATAGAGAGAGGGCCAACTGTACTAAGCAGATCTAGCATTTTGTCTTCCTTGTTTACAAAACTGTAAAATAAATAGGTATATTATGAGGGTGAATTTCACATTTAAATATTTTTGGCAAATATTGCCATAAACAGCTCATTTTACTTCTTAATGCAGTATAAAGATTACAAATTTGGTTAATTGGTTTTCAGATCCTTAAAAAATATACCGATAGACTGTTATTCAAAAAGGTAAATTAAAGTATTGGCATATCTATGATAAATGTCTGTTATCATTTTCAAAACAGCCCAAATTACTTGAACATCAAATAAAATTTCTAGCACAATAAGCAGGTAACTGTGCCTTTGAGCAAGATATATGAATACATTTGGCTTAAATGAATTGTTGCAATTATATTTCATTATATAGCTCTAAGAAACTAATAGTGCAATAATTGAATAGAACAATCTGTATTGCAATTTATTGGTGTTGCGATATTACTCCACAGCCACAAATTATATTACTAGTATATACTTTTCAGAATCTTCTGTTCTGACTGTTCTGAGCTTTGAAAGAGGTCCTACAATGAATCATAAAACACATTGACATTTAAAATAATGAGGTGAGGTGAGGCCGCTTTCAAGAGTATTTCACTTATATCGGGGCTGCTAGAAATATTGCAGGGAGAAAGCCTGCAATACTATTGTGGTTATGCATTGCAGTGAAACCTGCGAGCATCGGCTGGAACTAGCAACCATGGGTGGTACTGCACTGAAAGTCAGTGTAGCATTGCACCAAAACCTGACTGTGTGTAGAACAGTTCTCTACTGCAGATAAAGTTGCCGAGCCCCTGGCGGGATTCGAACCACGGATCACCTGATCCGAAGCTGAACTCGCTAAGATTTAAAATGGACTTTTAGAAGTGTAAAAACAAAAAGCGGGTGTAACAAAAGTTTCAACAGTCTTTTTCTGTGCAGCTGATTCTATTATCAAGAGAAGTAAAAAAAATAGAGCCATTGGCTCTGTAGCTTATCAGGCATCATATCAAGTTTGCTTAATAAAAGCCAGATGGTCAACAAAGTTACAAATTAGAATCTCCATTGGCCAAGGAGTCTGCACATATCATTATTAACTCTCTAGACCTTTTGGAACTTAAAAAGAAGAAGATGAAAATAGGTTTTTAAGGTTGTGACCCCTGTGACCCTATTTTGGGTCATGGGGTCACGAAATCTACAATTAAGAATCCCCATTGGCCAAGGAGTCTGCACATATCATTTTCAACTCTCTAGTCCTTTTAGAACTGAAGAAGAAGATGAAAATAGGTTTTTAAGGTTGTGACCCCTGTGACCCTATTTTGGGTCATGGGGTCACGAAATCTACAATTAAGAATCCCCATTGGCCAAGGAGTCTGCACATATCATTTTCAACTCTCTAGTCCTTTTAGAACTGAAGAAGAAGATGAAAATAGGTTTTTAAGGTTGTGACCCCTGTGACCCTATTTGGGGTCATGGGGTCACGAAATCTACAATTTAGAATCCCCATTGGCCAAGGAGTCTGCACATATCATTTTCAACTCTCTAGTCCTTTTAGAACTGGAGAATAAGATGAAAATAGGTTTTGTAAGGTTGTGACCCCTGTGACCCTATTTGGGGTCATGGGGTCACGAAATCTACAATTTAGAATCCCCATTGGCCAAGGAGTCTGCACATATCATTTTCAACACTCTAGTCCTTTTAGAACTGGAGAATAAGATGAAAATAGGTTTTGTAAGGTTGTGACCCCTGGGACCCTATTTTGGGTCATGGGGTCACGAAATCTACAATTAAGGATCCCCATTGGCCAAGGAGTCTGCACATATCATTTTCAACTCTCTAGTCCTTTTAGAACTGGAGAATAAGATGAAAATAGGTTTTGTAAGGTTGTGACCCCTGTGACCCTATTTGGGGTCATGGGGTCACGAAATCTACAATAAAGAATCCCCATTGGCCAAGGAGTCTGCACATATCATTTTCAACTCTCTAGTCCTTTTAGAACTGAAGAAGAAGATGAAAATTGGTTTTTAAGGTTGTGACCCCTGTGACCCTATTTTGGGTCATGGGGTCACGAAATCTACAATTAAGAATCCCCATTGGCCAAGGAGTCTGCACATATCATTTTCAACTCTCTAGTCCTTTTAGAACTGGAGAAGAAGATGAAAATAGGTTTTTAAGGTTGTGACCCCTGTGGCCCCATATGGGGTCATGGGGTCACGAAATCTACAATTAAGAATCCCCATTGGCCAAGGAGTCTGCACATATCATTTTCAACTCTCTAGTCCTTTTGGAACTGGAGAAGAAGATGAAAATAGGTTTTTAAAGTTGTGACCCCTGTGATCCTATTTGGGGTCACAGGGCCACCAAAGCTACAATTTATAATCCTCACTAGTCAAGGAATCTGTACACAAAGTTTCAGCTTTCTAGGCCTTATGGTTCTGGAAAAGAAGTCGAAATTCCACAAAGTTTACGGACGGACGGACGGATGGACGGACGGACGCCGGACACCATGCCATGCCATAAGCCCATCGGGCCTTACAGGCCAGATGAGCTAAAAATGAGGTATTAAAAATGAGCTTACTCTTCACATGTGTAATTTTTAACTCTGACACCTTTCTTAGTTTTGTTGCTCAGGTGACATTTCTCTGTCTTGTCCACAAGAGGATAGTCTTCCTCATAAACTATTGTCTTTTTCTTCTGTGAAAAAAATTTTGAATTATGAAAGAAATTTTTGTTAAAATAATTCAATATCTGAGGTGTTTTGCAATTATATATCCATATTGGTATTTGGTCATGTATGAAAGTGAAAAAAGATATCATGAAAATCTCGGAGTTGAAGTTTAACAATTATAAGTAATCTAAACAGTAAACACTGAAATTCCTAAAATATATTTCAAAAAAAATATTCACACTATAATTTGGCAAAGCCAAGGGCCAATACAGCAGACCGAGGACTTGTAACTGGGCCAATACAGGAAAACTTGATAATGACATTTTTATTGATTAACTTCCTTGTGATGTACTTGCACAACATTAGAGCGTTCATTTTCATCGAAATCAAAACTATCAATGAGACTGGTGAACTGTCATATATGTTGAAAGTTTTGAAGCGATAGCTTCGGACTATTGCCATCTGTGTGTAAGCACATGCTCAGAGTCCCATTGGCCCAGTCTGTTCGTATTGGTCCTGTTTTGCCCATATTGGCAAAGCTTTCCTGTATTTACCCAGTTGGCGAATCGTCATCCTGTCTCAAGCTAAGAACGGTACGCTAAATCCACCAATAAAATAAAATAGTCTTCTTCTTCTTCTTCTTCTTCTTCTTCGTTAATCTGTACCCTGAGCTCAAAAGCTAGATCACACTCGCGGCCAGACTTTGGATACAGCCAATCAAATCATTTTCTTGCCAACTTCTCTATAAAATTTCAACGAGAAAAAAATTTGATTGGCTATATCCATAGTCAAATCAAGCAAAGCAAATCTAGCTTTTGAGCCCAGGGTACAGATTAGTGGAGTTAGCGTAACGTTCGTACTCTGAGACAGGATGCAGTGTTAAAAATATAGCCCGTCCGCCAGTCCTTGACTGGCTACTTTTTGCCAGGACTGGTTACTTTTTGGTCAGGACTGGTCACTTTTGAATTTTTTTCTTTATTTTCCCCTTAGGAATTGATCAATTAATTTTTAGGACAGGCTATGTTTCAAATCTATTTTATACACTGCAGGATGCCGAATGGTATAGTGTAGGCAGTATAAATTTTATTACGTGCTATATCACTGATAGTTAATTAATAATAATCTTTATGAGAAGAACTTACCTCAACCATCCAGTTCAGCGCAGTGCATGTGTCACCCCCTTCACACCCATAATTCCCTGCAGCACAGTCTATCACTTCCTGTACAGCCAGGTCGGGTACCGCCCCTCTCGTTTTCTTCGCGTACATACTCTCAGTAGTTTCTGTCACTGTGAATGCCCTGTTGAATTTTACATATCATATTTCAATATTTTTCACAATCAAAATTTTGACTTATATGGAAAATAAGATAACCAAATTATCATTTAGGGACATTCTAATATTTCAACTAATCATGTGGAACATAATCTGAACTACTTTTTAATTAAAAATATAAAAAATATGGATGTCATGAATATATATATTATATAATATAATACTTTTATCTAATCCCAGAACTTTTGAATTCGTCATAACATTAACGAAATTTTTATTACAATTTTTCAAACTAGAAAGTGTTTTTACCCGTAAAAAACAGTCGTCTCCTGTTTCCTCAAATGCTCCAAACCTCTAAACAATACTATAATAAAGCACCATGAATGTTCTCTGTATAATTCAACTTGAATAAATAACCTATCAACTCCACAATTGTAGCGAACAAAATATTCAAAATTCAAAATGATTTGATGCTGAAACCCTTGAAAAAGACTAAGTCCAAATTGTTGCCATGGAAATAAAAAAAAATTTAATTTTTAAAAATCTATAACCTCCAAAAGGCACATCTACATGATATGGAGAGACAGTATACCAAGTTTGGTAATGATCGGTCACATAGTTTTAGAGATCTGTTCCGGAAACAAACACTACCCTTGAAAAAGACTAAGTTCAAATTGTTGCCATGGAAATAAAAAATAAAAATATTAAGAAATATATAACCTTCAAAAGGCACATCTACATGATATGGAGAGACAGTATACCAAGTTTGGTGATGATCGGTCACATAGTTTTAGAGATATGCTCCGGAAACGAAATGGGAACGCCGACGCCGACGCCAACGCCAACGCTGACGGGAACTCAGCTAAAACCAATAAGTCTCCCGACCCTTTGGGGGGAGATATAATTTTAATTAATTTCATGTTAGATAATTTATCATATTCAGAATTTTAGATTAAATTTTAATATTAATTTATATCAATCATTAACTTCATGATTATATGATATTTCTCCAAAGAAATAGTACCCATGTTTAGTTTATGACAATAATTCCAGACATGATGTGAAATCTGCAATCTTTACCATATCCAACGACTACTAACCTATCAATAATATAATATACCCTTCACTTTGATTTCCTTGAACTATATAAAATAATTAATAAAATTGCTGCTTTTTCTTTAATCGTCAGGAAATAAATACCAGCATGCTCCGCAGCCACCTTGATTCTTCACTGCAGAAATGATTCCTTCTTCTCTCCTGTTATGAAATAAGTTCTTAATCACTTATCTAAAAATCATAACAAAAATTGTTTTAAACATATTTTCATAAAAAGAGAGCCAATGATAAATATGTGGTAAACTTCTAATAAAGGAACACAAAAACATATCTTGTAAATGATTCCTTTCAATTTGTCTCTCCAGTAAGAAAGTAATTTTTTTAAACACTTAAACCATTACCAATGGTAAATACCTGATAATTTCTAAAACATTTTTAAAACATCTTGTAAGTGATTCCTTTGTCCCTCCTGCAATGTTTAAGTTTTTAAATCACTTATCTATGAACTACAACAAAAATTATACAAATGACTTTTGTCTTTGAATTATTACATATTCTCAAAAACACACAACCTATGGTAAATACTTGGTAAAACTTCTGAAACAATTTGAAAACATATCTTGTAAGTAGTTCTTTTGTCCTTCCTGTAACAATATAAGTTTTTTAATCACTTATCTATGAAACCTAAGATTATAGGAATTAAAAAAACTGAGTTATGTCTTTGAATGTTTTTAAACATGCTTGCATAAGACCATTATCAATGATAAGTACTTGGTTAAATTTCTTAAACATTTTGAAAAAAACATATATCTTGAAATTGATTCCTTTGTCTCTTCTGTAACAAAATAAGGTTTATGATAACTTATCTACATAACCTACAACAAAGAAATAATACAAATGACTCTCGTTTTCATAAAATCATAATCAATGGTAAGAACTTGGTAAAATTTCTTAAACATTTTTAAAGGTACACTGAATTTTGAGAAACTTGGATTTTTTAGAGAGCTGTATCAAACTCGTTTTCGCTGGTTTCATACAAAATCATTAACTCGTCTGATAAGTATAGTATTAAATAGAAGGTTGTTCAGTATCATCTTTATTTACCCTATACAGCAGCATAAAATTTATGAAAGAGGGACAAAACTAGATTAGCGTTTGCGGGATACCGCAAAAGCAGAGCAGCCCCGGAACTTTGGGTTTCGCCTTACCCTGTTCCGCCTTTTACAGGCCTCACCAAATTGGGAATTTTCTCGTGACCTTGACCTTTGACACTCAAGGTCACACAATCAATGAACACATTTCATTGAGTATAACATTATTGTAATGAAATAAAGTGTTAAAAATTAAATTAATCCATTTTCTCCATATATGTTGACCTTGCTGTGCCCTTGACCTTCGACAGTTAGTACCCAAAACTTTTTGAAAATGTTGTACTTCTCAAGAGATAATATATACAAAATCTTAACTTCATAGCACAAAAACTTTTCAAGTTATTGTGTTAAAAAGGAATTGCAATAACTCATATCTCATGACCTTGACCTTTGACCTTCAAGGTCACACAATAATTGAACACTTTTTATTGAGTATAACAATCATGTATTGATTAAAAGTGATCATAGTTAAAGTTAAGCATTTTCGCTAAACCATGCTTAAGTCATGACCTTGCTGTGACCTTGACCTTTGACAGATTGTTGCCGAAACCTTTCCAAAAATGTTTACTTTTCCAAGGATGATATATACCAAGTTAGAGCTTCATAGCACAAAAACCTTCTAAGTTACTGTGTTTACAAAGAATTTTGTGGTGATTTTATAACTCGTGACCTTGACCTTTGACCTTGAAAGTGAACATGTCATAATGATTCCCTGGAAGTATTAACATTTAGACATGTTCATGAGTTCTGAAAAGCTAAATGGGATAAAGTTATACCCCAATTTAGTGCATTTTGTAATAACTCATATCTCATGACCTTGACCTTTGACCTTCAAGGTCACACAATCATTGAACACTTTTTATTGAGTATAACAATCATGTATTGATTAAAAGTGTTCATAGTTAAAATAAAGCATTTTCGCTAAAACATGCTTACGTCATGACCTTGCTGTGACCTTGACCTTTGACGGATTGTAGCCAAAACCTTTTCAAAATTTTTTACTTTTCCAAGGATGATATATACCAAGTAAGAGCTTCATAGCACAAAAACTTTTCAAGTTATCGCCTTTACAAGGAATTCTTAGAGTGAATACATAGCTCGTGACCTTGACCTTTGACCTTGAAAGTGAACGTGTCAAAATCGTTCCCCCGAGGTATGAGTAGTAAGGTATGAATAAGAGTTCTGGAAAGCTTAGGGGAAAAAAGTTATAGCTAGTAGTATGAGTGCGGCGGCGGCGGTTGGCGATGGAAACTTCACAAAAACTGATAGCAGCCCCGTCCTTAGACGGGGCTGCTAATTACCACCATTTTCTTACCAGTCAACTTTTTTAGGCCTTGTTGACTGAAACAGCTTCCATTTTGGCAAATCTAGATGCTTTTCTGTAGTTTTACTTGTATCATGTACCAATCCATTGAGGTATTTACCTGCAGAAATTTGACATGTCAATATTTCAAATAAAACATCATAGATTAAATAGTTTTAAAATTTCAAGCCAATTGAAAGGCGATATGATCACATGCACAAATACGGCATAAAAGGAAAAAAATTCATCAGTTTTTTTCCTATTAAGGTACGTCTAAAAAAACAAATATGCTGATGAGCAAATGCTTTACTTAGTAACTGACAATTGCTTAAATCTTAAAACACATAATAAAAGCAATATTTTTTCTTGATAATAAAGAAGACATTTCTTTGTAAATCCATTCTTCATCCTTTTTGAAAATGAAGAAATTTGTACATAAATTATATCAGTCAGGTTCCTGTTTATGTTATCAGTGTCAAAATTCTTAATTCTATAGACTATAACAGAATGCGGGAATCTTAAAATAACTATCTTTGACTACAGTGACAGCCTATGAAATAAGCTTTAAATAAAACCTTCCTGAGACTGCTCCCAAAGAGCAAAGAAAAATCTCCAAAAAATATTATAGGGCATCAAAGCATGATTATTATTGATAATGTTCAATGATTTTCACCTACTTTCAAACTCTTCTTGTGTCATGTCCGAGAACTTGTTCACCCCAAACACAGCGGTGTCGTTAACATCTAACTTATTAACTTCTTTGAGTGACTCCAGGTTATTCTGAAACATGCATTTGAAAAAATTTAATTGATTTACATTACACATTAACAATATCTAAGATAATTTAAATCATAAAGTTACATTTTTACATAAAAATATTCTAGTTTTTATTTGTCAAACTATGATAATATATGTATCTAAGTAGTTTGTAAATATAATCATTTTGTAAATATAATCATTGACATTTATTTTTCAACAAATAGTTTTGCTGTCATTTTGTTTTTCCCCTTATAAATTGAGTAGGCATATTGACCCACTGAGGCAGAAAATAAACTGCAAATTTTACCTTGAAAACACCATATCTGTACCAAAATTCATCACCGTTGACGGGATAGCTTTTCTTATACCTTATTACAAATTTCAAAAATGATGGATATGGGTCGTTGTTAACTGACAGTGTCAAATGAGTCAATAAACAAAGAAATAAACAAACAGGAAAGTAAATTGAAGCCGCCATGGCAGAGTTGCCGTAAAATCACATGTGAGTGGTCATGTGATCACTTTGTTTACTTCCTGGTATCGCGTATGTCAATAATTAAATATCAAACACATGTTTCAATATCGACATAACTTCATAGATATTTAATAATGTGCAATTAAAATATTTGCGCCATGATCAATTAATATCTGTCATGAGTCAACCAAGTTAAATCTGTTTTGATCCATGAATGAAGCAGGAATGATTCAATATTTTACATAGCTGCTCAGGCGATACTGAGAAACTTCCGTAACTGCGTGCGCATAACACCAACTTCCTTTTCACATTGGCCAGCCAATATGACACACCAAGTTTCCAAGAAAAGGAAGGTTCGGCCTCAAATATTGACTTTAATAACATATAATCGCCTAAAATAAAGTCTCCATGAAAATAAATAATTATCGAAGTTTAATCTAGCTTATGTTTCGAAGTAGTTAGTTTTTCATGAAATAAGATGAGAACAGATTTGTAGGTGTACCCTAATCACGGCATGTACGTCAACATCAAAATAATAAGTGTCTTGGATCATATATGAACATCGTTCAGAAATATGGGATGAAGTATTTGTGCATTTTTGACAGACCACACAACTGATCATTTGTAACTTTAAATTCTGTGTCGATTTTGTCTGTTTTGACTTTTATAATAAATCGTATAAAGGGGACTAACAGCTAAATCTCTCTGCAACTGCCAAGTGTAATGAGCACGATTACTAAAATATTTTTTAAAATAGAATTGTTTTGGACATACAATATCAGTAGATATAAAATAACACTTTTGTGTGTTGACCAAAATCATGACCTTAAAAAAATAACAAAATGACAGTGATTGCAGGGGAACCACTTATTATTAATCAGCTCTCTAGTCAAAACACCTGTGCCTCGTTATTTCCTACAAGTTAATTATGACTGAATTTGATGACATGTTCTTTAATATAAGATGTCATTGTGTTTTATTTTATTTTAATGATTGTTAAATAGGCTGATGAATATCACATTATTTATTATTTTTTTTTAGAAATTGTTTTGGTAATATCATCACCCTTTGAATCTGTTGGCAGTAACTAACATGCTGATATTCATTGTTTAAATGTGTTTTCAAAATTAAATAAAAAGTTTTATGTTAACCTCATATCGTATCTGTAGTCCTTGCCAAAGGGTGAATATACAAGACAGGATGAAACCTGATAAAACCCATCCTGTCTCAGGGTACAAACATTTCGTTAACTCCACCACAAGTCTGTACCCTGGGCTCAGAATCTAGATTCAATCGCGTGGCCTGACTTGGAATATAGCCAATCAAATCATTTTCTTGCCACCGTCTCGATAAGTTTCAAAGAGAAAATTGTTTGATTGGCTATATCCCAAGTCGGGCCTCATGAGCAATCTAGCTTCTGAGCCCAGGGTACAGATTAGTTATAGTTAGCGTAACGTTCGTACCCTGAGACAGGATGGATAAAACCTAATTTTTTTGCCAATTTTCATTTCTCGATAAGGAATATATATATGCTAAGGTTTCTGATATTACTTTACAGTTTGTGGCTGACGGTATATTCAAGGCCGAATTAAACGAGTTTCTGACTCGTGAGCTGGCCGAGGATGGATACAGTGGGGTCGAAGTTCGTGTGACTCCCACCAGGACTGAGATTATCATCCTGGCCACGAGGACCCAGAATGTGCTCGGTGAGAAGGGTCGTCGCATCAGGGAGCTGACCTCGGTCGTACAGAAGAGGTTCAACTTCCCAGAGGGCACCGTCGAGGTTTGTTGTCAATTACCAGGTGAGGGACGACCGTCGATCGAAGGACAACAAAAAGAGTCCCTTGATCAAAGGACATCCTTCGTTCGACGGACGTTCCAGTTGGAATGAAAAACAGAGGATTTCTTTTATATTATAAATTCAGGGATTGGTCCAATGCAACCAATCATTTCTCTCGTAACATATTCACAAACAAAAACTGACACGAGGTTCCAAACTATACCGCAAGCTTATCTAATGAGTGAAAATAACACAACAAACCATGCTGGTTGACGTAGGGTGTGTGGCTTTGGAAACGTGTTGTTCAAAATATATCGACCGGGCAACTTGTTTAGATGAAACTGTTGATACCTTATATGTTGATCTACAGTTATAACATACTTTTATACACTTTCTATGTACTATAATCCTGTGATTTTCATGAAATAAAACACCCCCCAGGTGCCATGTCCGCATCCTTTGATCGGCGTACGATTGCGTCCCTTGATTGAGGGATGCCTTGCTCTGCTGATGCTTTTGTGTTTTCTTTTCAGATTAACACTGATTAATAGCTGACCGAAATGGGTTAGGCAAACGTTTAATGAATAGTGTGTTGTGAATACTTTTTCATGCTATGTTTATCAGCTTTTTATTTCTTAACAGATTGAGAAAACTTCAGTAATGACTTAACCAAACTTAAAAAAAGGGCCAAACTTCGTAAGAGCAGTGCTGTTTACATTGAGATGAATTTTTTTTGCTTATCATTTATTTGTTTTGCTGTATACATAGTTACTTTTACCAGCAAGTTTTAGTAACTTATTCTTAATTCCTTTTTTGACCTTTAAAGTCAAGATTTTAGTTTCAGTACACCGGCTGGATCTGAAAGAATGCAACATTTCCTAACACCATGGGTTCTAAAGATACTGGACAAAAATAATTAGGGATATTTGTAAATAATGAAATTCGGAAATACAATATTCATAAAATTGCTCATTAATGAAATTTATCATCCAATAATATTCAAATATCCGTAACTTATTGTGTCCAGTATATGATATTGATATCCATGAATAATTACATTCTGAAATCATCCATGATAGGCATTTATTGTCAAGTTAATCAATATTATTTTTAAAATTAGTAATTCTTGTGGAAATGTTTTCATTGGAATATACTTTTGAATTTACAATATAAACAATTCAAATTAACACTAGTTACCAGAAGTTGACCTTTTTAAAAAAAAATTTAAATCGCACATTTTTTTTAAATGAGACAAAAAGATCAACAGCTGATCAACGATTATTTACCAGTAGTCATGCTATTGAACATCAATTTAAATTTACAAGTAGCTCATTATCCAGTTTTCAGATTATCAGCTATTTAGCAGTGTTTAAAAGCTGTTTAAGCTAACTGCCAAAATGACAACTGCTCAACAGTAAACAAAGCGTCCCTCGATTAAAGGATGCGTCCTCCGATTGAAGGACGTGTTCTCAGTGTTGAAGGGTACCCCAATATATCACTATTGTGAAGAAAACTAGTACATAGAAACACATTTATGTTTAGGTTTATGAATAGCAATGTCATTAATCTATCAGGAATCATTATCAAAATATGTGCCCAACTTGTGTTATACTCAAAACTTTCACTCAAAAAGCTACATAATTATATTTCGGCAGATTCCTTTGACATTTGATGCTATTTTTCTCTATCTTTTAAAATTGAACAGTGACTACACCCGGCTTAAATGACGCGTGTGGTCATATGATCACTTTTTTAACCAGCTATGAACATTAAATAGGACATTCATGCCAAAAAATGCAAAAAAGATGTTTTTAGCAGGTGTCCTTCGAACGAAGGATGCCGTACCTCGATCAAAGTACATTACTAAATCGACGTACGTCCGTCGATCGACGGTCGTGCCCTGACCTGATTACAAATTTAACAAAGTTTAACCACTCTGAATACAATAATCTGTTCCAAGGCAGGGATTAGGAAAATACACCTTTGTAAGTCATTTTCAGGCTTTATGGTAGTTTTCTAAAGTTGTTGAGGTCATTGGCTCATTGCCCTAATCAGTTATGTCAAGTTGTCAACAGCAAACTTTGATTTAAAGCGGAATTTTTTCATCCATTGAATGTGCAAAAATGGCTCTTACACCTCCCCGAGTCAATACCAAATTTAACAGATTTGTAAACTAAGTAATAAGGTGTAAACATCAATTTGTCATTTGTCAGATTATTTCATTAAAAAAAATTCTCGATGAGGATACAGATTTTTTTCTTCAGGTGTCAGAAAATTTTTAGTCTTGACTTTCGTCCTCAAGAAGTCATTCTTTAGATTAGGGATTTTCAGATGATTGTTGATGATTATTCATCCTTTTACAATAGGATGATCAAAATCAGAATTTTACAATCAACTATTGCTTTTGATTAGTCTTCAACGAATGACCCAATTGATTCTTATTGTTTTCAAGAATGAAGTAATAACAATTAAGTCATATCCTCTAATAGTCAGTCCCAATGTTAAGTTCCATATGATCAAAGCTACTCTTTGTTCTGAGTTTCTGATATAAGACTGTTGATGGTAAATGATTAGACAATATTCTGTTTCTCTCTATAGGTAATTCCTGCTTACATAAATTATGAAACAAAATCAAGCATATGATCTTATCAATTTTCAGACTTCATGAATTAGAAGATAATAGTTGCGTTTGTAAAATTTTCAGGATTCATTGTTATTCAACGCCCGTAAATAAGTTTAGAAAGGCAAAGTTAAAAAAAACCGACACCTTTCAAAAATATATATTGCGCACAGACAAACAGTGTAAACACTACAATCAAATGTTTAGTTGCACCACATCTAGAGGACATGTATCATTTCACGGTGATTTGCCTAAGTCAATTTGCGGATATTCATTGTCATTCAACGTAGGGAAATCTTTCTAATCAGCCAATCAAAATAAAGTATTCATCGAAGTCATGTTACAATATACTTTATCGACTAACAATACTTGATTGGTCGGGTCTATGCAATTATAGCCAAAAATCAATCCTAAGATTACGAAACTTACAAACATGGTTATTTGTTTGTAGCTGTATGCTGAGAAGGTTGCCACCAGAGGTCTCTGTGCCATCGCTCAGTGCGAGTCCCTCAGATACAAACTCATCGGAGGTCTGGCTGTAAGAAGGTAGGTACGAGAGTTGCTTCCCTTTTCTGGGAAACATTGACAAGCAAGAAGTGATAATGTATCAACAGAAATGTTCTATTTTATGGTTTTAGATGCCATTTGTAACATAACTTGTAACATAATAAACATTAAGATTCATGATGTTCATTATCATCAAAACCTTTTCGGAAAGTTTTATTCAAAGACCTATGTAAGGTTTTATGTAAATATCCCAAAATACCTGTCCAAAGTGATCCCTGCCTATTTAAGGTTTGATCAAAGAAATCCATGATATGCATCCATTCCTTGTTCATATTCTAGAAATGTCAATTTAAATAGCCTATTCTTCTCTTTTAAAAACAACTAATTATGAAAGATAAATATCACATTTAAAATGCTCTTGTGTACATACAGGGCATGCTATGGTGTACTTCGGTTCATCATGGAGAGCGGTGCCAAGGGTTGCGAGGTTGTCGTGTCCGGCAAACTGAGGGGTCAGAGAGCCAAGTCCATGAAGTTCGTCGACGGTTTGATGATCCACAGTGGAGACCCAATCAATGACTACGTCGACACTGCAGTCAGACACGTACTGCTCAGGCAGGGTAAGAATTGGTTTATCATTTACTGGTACCTGGAGATCATCATCCATACAAAATCCATCTTCTATCTTCTTTAATTTTAACACCCCGCCTCTAATGGCTTAAATATTGCCCAAGCACTAACTCACTCACTAGCTAACTTTAACACTTTCTTTAGAAGAAATTCAGGAGTTGAAGGTAGAGTTTATCATGCATACAGTAAGGTGGAAAAATATTTGCATAGTGTATTTTATGAACAGGTAAATGTATGTAATATCTTCTTGGCTGGGTATGGTTCAGTATTAGTAGGTGCTCACTTTTAAATTTCTCCTTTTGTAATGTCACGTTATCAACCATGTGTTACTAAATGTGCAGAAATTTTACGACACTAAAATTTTGTGTACCACTTTTCACATGATCCTCCACCCTTTGTGCAATTTTGTTTTGCACACAATTCTCATCCATTAATCCCCTGGTTGGACACACTTCTTCTAATCTTCCCTACCTCCACTCTAGGTGTGCTGGGTATCAAGGTGAAGATCATGTTGCCCTGGGACCCTACCGGTAAGATCGGGCCACGTCGCCCTCTCCCCGACCACGTGTCTATCGTGGAGCCCAAGGATGAGCCTATCCCGAGCCAGCCCTACAGTGAACAGAAGGGAGCCAAGCCCTCCGCCGCTGAGCCTGGTGCAGCACCCGGACCTATTGTTGGTTGAGGTGAGGAGGGGGTGCTTTCTATAACCTAGCTTTAAACCAGGAAATAGGGTTTTCTAAGTATCCAGAAGAATAAACAAAGGGTTCAAAAGAGAAATATTGGAGTTGTGATGATATATTGATACATTGAGAATCGTGATACTTAATCTGACGATTTATTTTTGTATCGAGATGCCTATAATTGACTATAAAACTGCTTATTCAAGTCTTCAACCTAAAGATTTTTGTCCAAGTTTAAAGGTTTTTTTTCTATAAAATACCCTGAAAAATGTGTATCGTGATACGTTTTGTAGTGTGAATATTGCAGCACAAGTATCATGATTATGTCTTGGCATAAGTGTATCGTCACAACTCTATACAAATATTGTTGATTGGGATACAATATTGGTATTGTGTATATGTATTGAGAGTGGAGTATCCTTGCATCCTTTATGTAGTATGGTTGAGGTTGGTCAGGGGTGCATTCTATATCCTAGGCACATAGGAGTTAACATAAGGGTGTTGAAAACTCCTTTACATAGGTTTCTTGGGAGATCTGATGCTCTGGGTTTATGATATATAAAGATGTGAAACAATATATTACTGTTTCGTTAGATTTTTTTAATTATTATTTGTATCCATGAATGTAAATCTAATGACAATTCTTTGGATATATGATTGTACTCTTTATTAATAAAAGTTTTATTTTCATTTCAGATATTACCAAGAAAAAAAATGTAAAAAAACCTCCAGTGTAATAAATATTGGAGAACCTCTTTGATGGATTTGTTTTCATTGCTGTTCAGATGTGACATCTATGATCAGTCACTGAAAATATCAACTTTGTAGAGATATGAAATCCTCTACACTAGCTCTGACCACATCCCTGTTCCTCGCATGTATTTTACCAGTTTAGTCCAGTTGTTAGCAGACCAATCAAATTGTCTGGCTTCTAAGACTGCTAGCGCTAGCATGGTTAACAGGAGTTACCTGCCCCTTGCTACTGATATTGACTTTCACCTTGTTAGCTGAGTAAACGTCAGAACATGTGACCTACAGGGCTGCGGTCAAACTCGGTGGAGAGGAAACCAATCGAAATAACAAGTTTGATTCTCTATAGCTAATATACTATTTAAGAAAAGTCTACGGTCAAATCTATTTCTGTGGGACATGTTTTAAATGAATAGAAAAGATATTTCAAATTTCTAAGTAGATATTTTGTTGAAATGGTTCAGTATATCCCGATGACCAATATTGTGGATAAACCATATGTCATTTTTAAAAAAAATGAGCATGTCAGTCTCCTGAAAAATCCTTAATTACTCTTCAAAACAAGAGTCCATAAAACTGCTTACATCACTCGAACACAATTTGGTCTGATCTTTCATATGCATTTTCAGTGAACAATTTGAGCACACAAAAAATCACTATATTGATGATACTGCTTTCAAATGAAATTTCATCATGGTCCGACTCAAACAAAACTATTCTGATAGGGCAAAAATCATAGTTTGGATACAGGTTTGTTCACCAGAGTTTTTCTCTTTGGAGGCATCCAAATCTTGCCAGCATCCACGCAATGATTGATCTATGAAGAAATATAGGTGTGACCCCTGAGTTCTTTTGAGTTGTATATGTGAAAACTTATATTCCTCAGAACTATGCCAATTTAAACAGACTGAAGGACTTGCTCTCTAGCAAGAGACAAGTCAAAGAGTTTCGAGATGGAACAGAATTATTAATATCACCATCATGCTACCCCTGCAATTTGTTGCCAGGTAGACCCAGCCATACCCTGATATCTATGAATCCTTGTATACCTCTTGATATACTACTCAAAAGAATCTAAGGAACACTTGTATAGTGTACATGTCCCCTATATACTTTATATCTCACTAAATGGTTACAATTATTTATTCTTTGAAGAAACACTGACTTACGGACTTATCGGAATCAAATTCTGCGTGACAATTTCTGTATTGCATTTTATTGTCAGAAACAAGGCAAGGGCGGAAAATAAGTCGGGTCACATGGTCAGATTGTGATCTTGCCTTGGGTGACTTTAATACATTGGAAAAAGATATCCCTGTAGTGATAAGCTTGATGAAGACATTTTCCTGAAAAAGGGATTCAAAAATTCAAAATTAAATTAAATTAAATTTTCACCAAAAAAAAAAAAATTAAAAATCAGGAGCCCAATATCAAGTATGCATGTGGGTATGATCAAAACTTTAAACAAAACACTTCTCTTTGAGCTGCCGACATTATACAATTATTGACTTCAGTTGAGGTGAATCAAATGGTTTATTGACCTTGGAACAGTTATGTTCACCGAGGCGACAGCCGAGGTGAACATAAGTTTCGGAGGTCAATAAACCATTGGATTCACCGATAACTGAAGTCAACAACTGTTTTATTATACATGATTCATGAATGTTTCAGTTATTTTGAAAATATTCAATTATTTGAAGTCTTTTTGGAAGCAACTCTTTACGGCGCGCCTCAAAGTGGCGATCTATTTTAAGCTCTAGGTCATTGGATTGTTATGTTGACCTCGCGTGACGTTTCCCGCGGTCAACATAAGGTTTGATCATTGTCGGTGACCACCTTCCTCGACCAATCAGAAGACAGATCACTCGTTCATCATATAATAATTAAAATTAATGCAAATGATATAACTACAGTGTTCCTTAACTTCTTTTGAGTAGTATATTTGCTTCAGGCCAATTTTGAAGTAGAGAACCAATTCTATTACACACAATAAGGTTTGACTTTCAGGGCAATGCCACCTATGGTTTGCTAATTCCAGATGCTTGCAACTTTCACTGTGATGTATATCCACAATAGTGTTGCGGGCTTCCTCGCTGCACAATTACTAGCAGCCTTGATAAAGTGAAATGCTCTTAAAAGTGGCATTGAACCACATATCGCCTCACTTCATGTCAAAAAACATTTCATTGGCTGAAAAGGGACATGCCACAGAGTCCTGAAAACCTTACCTCTCGAAAACTTTGTTCCGCTCATAACTCAAATACTATTTGTTCAAATGTCACGAAACTTCATATGTGTAATCACTTTAATCCCTAGATGTGCCTTTTTAGCTCACCTTTACAAAGTAAATGTGAGCTTATGTCATGGCGCTTCGTCCGTCGTCCGTCTGTCTGTCCGTCCGTCCGTCCGTAAACTTTTAGGAAAAAGACTACTCTTCCTAAACGAATCCAGATATCATTCTGAAATTGTAGTGTGTTATACCCATGGTGATTTCTCACAGAAAGGTAGACGTTTCAGTTTTGAGAATCCAAGATGGCCGCCATGGCAGCCATATTGAATTTTCAATTACATTTCAGGAAAAAGACTACTCCTCCTAAACGAATGCAGATATCATTCTGAAATTGTAGTATGTTATACCCATTGTGATTCCTCACAGAAAGGTAGACGTTTCAGTTTTGAGAATCCAAGATGGCCGCCATGGCAGCCATATTGAATTTTCAATTAGATTTCACGAAAAAGACTACTCCTCCTAAACGAATGCAGATATCATTCTGAAATTGTAGTATGTTATACCCATGGTGATTCCTCACAGAAAGGTAGACGTTTCAGTTTTGAGAATCCAAGATGGCCGCCATGGCAGCCATATTGAATTTTCAATTACATTTCAGGAAAATGACTACTTCTCCTAAACCAATCTAGATATCACTCTGAAATTGTAGTATGTTATACCTATAGTGATTCCTCAAAGAAAGGTAGACGTTTCAGTTTTGAGAATCCAAGATGGCCGCCATGGCAACCATATTGAATTTTCAATTAGATTTCATGACAAAGACTATTTCTCCTAAACCAATCTAGATATCATGTTTATATTGTAGTATGTTATACCTATAGTGATTCCTCACAGAAAGGTAGACGTTTCAGTTTTGAGAATCCAAGATGGCCGCAATAGCAGCCATATTGACTTTTCAGCTGCAGATGACACATCATTATTATTAAATTATAAGCTTTCATCAAGTGATCACTGGCACCATATAAATTCTCTAATTTGAACTTACTAATCATAATATTATCTTAAATATGGAATATTTAAGATTTTCGTGCAAGTTGTTCTATATTTTGAGTGTTTCTAAAAAAAATTGAGATGAAAGACAAACATAATTGATTAATTTGTTTAAAATCTTTATGGCAACTAGCTGCAAAAACCAAATCACATTAAACATGTTAAATTTTAAACAATGGTATCTCCCTTATATTCCTTTAAATACCACACATAAGGGGTCAACCAGAGTTCAGATATTCCACTATGCTGTCTAATACACATCCCAAGGCAGGCTGCTAGCATCACAGTGTCAGCTGCTAGTCTGTTGCATAATCAACCTGACCCAATTGATATGGTAGAGCATTATGCTATATGGCCATGGCCCATGTGTATGCAATAAAAGTTATGGGCTTGTATTCTCATGACAGTGATATGTTCTTTCTAAGAATAACAACTTACACAAAACTTGTCTACAATAAGCTTTGTGTTTAGCAATCTACATAAGTTGATGTGGAATAAATATGCAGATGAAAATCGAAAAGGGTTTAGTAAGAAAAGTAAGGAAATTTGATTTGTCATATCTCTCTTTTGATTTGACAATGCAAAAATGTTTACCATTATAGTACTGTATGAGTGTTAAATAAATTGATACTTTAATGAAAGACATCTCATGGTCACTTGACATGTAAATATTATGTGAACAAAATAAACGTGTTTTATGCATTGCTGTGTTTATGACTTTCCTCTATATCAGTCATTCATTTTCCTTGAAAAATCTGTACTTTTGGGATTCTCAATATCCCATGCAGCATAACCTACAGTGAAATAATCTTGAAATCATATTAATGATTCACTACAAAACAAATGTAAGTGCCCACCATCCTATAACTTAAGTAATGAATGACATTTAAATGGATACACCGAAACCAATCAAGATATCATAATGAAATTAATACGGATGCCCACATAAAAGTAGCATTTTGAAGATTAAAAAGTACAAGATGGTCACCAATTCAGCCATAGATATACAAAAAAGTTATACAAAAACCTACTGCTTGTTAACTTATCATGATTATATCATTCGTGTATTAATGTTTGTTCAAGCTCTAGTCGTTTCCAAAAGAGGACTAGTATTTTAAAAGATAAAAAAATCATGATGGCAGCCATTATCAATTATATAAAAGATGGTTACATGTATAATTAAACCATTTTACCACATCATTCATTTTAAGGTGAGCTTCTGTACCCTCGGTACTTTTATTTTTTTAAACAATGGACACAACTTCCGTAAAACAGTAAAATTTCATAGTTGATGTTGAAACCTATTTCACATTCATGATAAAAGGTATTTTCCACAATGAATGTACATGATATACTGAAATCATTTTAACAGAAGTTTCCTCCAGAAATGCGTTTCATATCGGTTCTATGCAAAAAAAACATGTTTGTCAGAAAACCTTACTGGTCAATTTGACAATGGCATTTCAGTCTCTTTTGGCTGGTTGCAAGGTCCCGCTTGTACATTTCAGTTTGATGCACGTGCAGCACGAGTGGCTCGTGCCAAGACATTGCTTTATCATTTGGGTTTTTTTGGAGTCGATGTTTTACCATTTTAATAGTGTAAATACGTTCAGGAAACGTTTATATGAAAGAAATGCATTTCCCGCATATCATACTTGTAGTGATTAGCTAGTATTAAAATGTTACAACGACCTGTCGTTTAAGTTAGACGATCCTTCTCGCACGTGCAACACGAATCGCTCGACCTCCATGCACGTGCGCGAGACCATTTCGCTTGTTCACTTCAGTCTCAGGCGAAGGGTGCAACAATTTTTATGCCCCCGAATCGGAGATTCCGGGGGTATATTGTTTTTCACCTGTCCGTCTGTCCGTCCGTCCGTCTGTCCGTTTGTCCACAAAAACTTTAACCTTGATCATAACTTTTGATTGGTCAGAGCTAGCTCTTTGATACTTGACATATGGGTCCCTTGTGATGAGACCTTTCAGATGACACCATGACATTTGACCTTGTGACCTTGACCTTGACACAGCGAGCAGGATGCATCCGGGGGCATTCGTGTTTCACAAACAAATCTTGTTCTGTAATTTTTCCAAGAATGTATCGATCGACAACAAAAAATATTAGCGAAAATGGTTTATATACTCAAATGTTACAAATATCACAGTTCACGTCATGAATGGGTTCAAACCTTCTAAGGATGGGTTTTTAAAACAAATTTCTCTTTGTTTTAAAAGTTCAACGTATTCCGAAGGTCCGACTAAAATCGGTCGAGTTACATTCTGCCACATTAAATCCTCGCAGTTCGTTTACCCTGTTAACTATAAGGCCAAGGACAGGGACTGGTTTTGTCGAAAAGTTCGTAGTGTTCCAGATATTCGTTTTGATATCATTCCATTTGTTAAAACAAATAATTTCCAATCTTATCTTTTTAATAACCAGCCTGTTAAATAAAAGCAATTTGGCTTCATAGCTATCAGGGTATTTATGTAGATTTGCGGATACCTCTACGATGTTTTGGGTTGATTCATTTTCTAAAAAAAGATGAAGCTATTAGTGTAGGGAAACTGACCAAAAAGTTTACGAGTGACTTTGACTTCAAAATACAAAGTTGTAATTTGAACATATTTACCTTGCTATAAATTTTCTGTAAAACATCCCGTGATACCTTATTTGTCTCAAGCAAATTATTATTGTTACTTTAAAAACTCCTAAATACCTCTAAATGGACATGTTCAATCAGTTTATCGCTGTCGTTCGAGCGAGAGTTCTCTCTAGTTTAAAGGGGCAGTAGCACGTTTTTAGGGGGAATATAAGGCGATGTCGGGAAAATGAAAATTAATGGTTCCAATTGAAAGACAATGTATTTAAACTAAATGGAGCAGTACTAACTCAAATATATAACGTAAAGTTTAGCTATGCGATTCCTTTTTTTAACAAAATGAATTAAAGGTGTTCACAAAAAAATGGCCGCCAATGGATTGTATGAGAATCTTCATAAATTTGTCCTCTGACTATTGATGACTGGATTGTGTTTAAAGGTTTTTGACACTGTCAAAACAATACACTTAGCATTAACTTACAATTATTAGTGAATATTTTAAAATATAAAATTTTCAAAAAACGTGCTACTGCCCCTTTAAATCGTCTTATAAATGATCGTGATCCTCATGGTATAAAATGGTTGTATTGGTACGTCCATAGTGTCAAGTACGGTCATTATGTCAATGGGTTGACGTAGTAGAATGATGCGTTCATTTGGAATACGCAGGGGGGCCTGGGTAGGCTCCAGCTTGTGGGTAAGCTCCAGCTTGTGGGTAGGATCCTGTCTGTGGGTAGGATGCGTATCCCATGTTGTTGAAACCTGAAATAAAGGAAGTGTAAAATTGTCACATTTTGGATCACACTTTCTGCAATAGTACAAAATTCTATATAAGTTTCTGATCGAGTCCTTTGCGGGATTCGAACCTCAACCTTAGAGCTTACAAATATTCGAATGGGAAAAATGGTTAGCTGGTGCTGCGGTTATTGCTTGCAGTGTTGTCTGATTCTGAAATAAGGGATTCAGTTTGAATATTACTAGGGATGCAACTCGGAACAAATATGTATTTACATACAAACAGACCAACATCAACAGGTTACCACAGAAATAACATATACCTTGGAAGTTTAAGGTTTGTAGACTGAAAATTTGTATCTTAAAATATGGTGATTGATTGATACGTATTTTTCAAAATATTTCACGGATAAGTAGATTCCCTGCGGAAGAATACTGAAGAACGGCAATTCCATCGCAAGGCATAAATACCAAAACTCACAACTCTTAGCTTATTCAAATCTTATTGCATAACGTAAAAATGCATGCTTTGATTACAGCCACTTTATTTTGGATTTTTGGTCACCTTGAGGGTGTTTTTTTGGACAAGCAAACAAAACTAGAAAATGTAATAAAATACAACAGGCAAGGGTTGGAAAATGGCTTAAGTTATGCTTTGTAGGGAAAGACTACGGGTGAACAATGTGGCCTTCTTTGACAAGGCCCCACTGGGATTGTTTGTATATATTGTAGCATTACTGAACTGTAAACTATTAGGAGTTAAGGTTTACCTTAGTAAAAGTTGCTTACCTGCTGCAGTGTTCGTGTTGACTGTTGTTACTGTAGCAACGGGTGCAGCAACATTGGCTTGTCTGGCGTTCTGCGCGCGCATCATCACTCGTCGTCTTCGGCAGCACAACCCAAGGAGAGCACAGAAGAATGCAATACCACCGAAAATGATTCCAAAACCAGCCCTAGACAGAGAAACAGTGAATACATTTATATTCATTGGTACACGTTCTTTGCTTAAAGGTCGTCGCTTTAATTTGACGAATGCTTCACATACAATCTCAAACACTTTCATCTCAAGACAAAAAGCTTTTTGTACATATACCTCAACTTCCTACGAAAAGCTTGAAACGCCAATTTCCAAATAGTCGGTTTTATGTCTTGCTGCCGACCATTGAGTTTTCTGTGCTGATATCAGCGCCCCTACAGGCGATTGTTAACAAACCCCAGTTACTTTTTGATTGGACTATTGCTTTCTCTCATAATATAAGCTACAGAGCAAGCATAGAAAACTCAAGGATCGGCAGCAAGGCATAAACTGGGTTTTTAGGCTTTGCGTGCTTACAAGTACCTTACTTAGTGAATTAATCTGCCTATGGTAAGGGGTGGTTCTTATAAAGGGCCTATAATAAACTGCCTCTTCATCTATAGGATTGTCATGAACTTTAATTCATAAACCTCAACTGAAAACTCAGTTCTCAGAACTGCCTTTCTACATTTACCAAACGTAAAACGATATGAATTCAATGCTGAAATATTCTAAATGTTACTGGCAAGTACATGTAAGTTGTTAACGGCAAGTATATACCATTGGAGACCGTCTCTGATCTGATAGTTGCAGTCTTACAAAGCTACAGTCTTAATAAACGTAGCCTCAATATTATCCGTTTATCCGGCTAGGTTTACTTAGATTGACAAAACTATAGGTTTCAATTAGTAGCAGCTATAGTTCCTTCATTGGATGATAACTGAAGAGACGTTATCTAATGTTTTACTTCCTTTCACAATAACAGTTCTCGTGTGCACAAGGATTTGGAATATCTTGTTACAATAAATATTTGTGAGTGCAGTATGCGAACTTGTTCCAAACTAAACATTCAGATTTTTACCCATTGCCTTTGAAAGGAAATAATCATGCATCCTGTAGTACTTCGTATGTGTTGCAAAATTTTATCTTTATGTAAAGCATATTACATATATACGGAAACAATTAATTAATGTTGCGTGATATCATATGTTATACTACATTAGGGTAAATTTATATTCTCAAAGAATCATTTTCATATTCAAATACACCTTTATTATCATAAATGTAACTCCTTATTAACAAATTTATCATAAATGATCGTTTCTTAGTATTTCGGTTTATAATTCGGATAATGAACTAATATTGTATTATTTACCCATTGCTGAAGCAACAATAGATAAGGATGCCATCAGTACAACAAGCACTGAACACACATGTGAAGCTCGTGTATGCACCAACACACACTGTAGAGGCAACGGTCTCTGAAATTAAACCGACATTATCCAATCAGTAAATCATTAGTGAGTGAAGTAAATCATACAATTAAAGATATCTTTAAGACACTATATAGGTCGTTGTTTAAAGAGCCACCCCGTGGGTTTTAAAACATATTCTATGCTTTGAAACGGATGTGATGACAAAACTTATAATGTAATTCAAAACATTTTACTCATTCATCCCAAAATAGCAATTGTATGATAACTTCTTGTTGTCAATGAAAATCTTACAATGTTCAGTCGTGGAAGCCGTATTCACAAAGTTGTATAACCTATCAAACTTTATCAACTCATAACGGTCAATCTGTTATTAACTTTTTTTTCTTCAAATTTTAGGTTTATTTAAAGGGGGTCTGCAACTTGAATTTTTAACTTCCAGAGTTTTATTAGCAGGGCCCCGAAAGAATCGTAAATGCTCAGGTTTGGGTCAAAATTATTTGGTTACGAACCGCTTACAGCTGACAACCAGTACCAAGTTTGTGTCATGGATTCCGTCCCTATCGAGTATTTACGACTATTAACCTAAAATTTGAAAAAAATATATACTAAAAAGGAGACTAATTTTCAGAAATTGAGCTCTGAATTCTTATTATAGACTTGCTAAGGCTGTCATTATATTTTCGGGTTTGACTGACAGACTAATCATTTCTATATCTTCTACTATATTGTTCTTTCTAAAAGGTCAAATATTAGTGTCTCTTATCATATGACAAAGGTATGAAGAATGACAACATTTGAAAGTGAACCCAATCGAAAAAAGATATGCATCGATAAAACTACTTAAAGCAAATTTAACTTAGATTTCGGAAGGTTAGTAACACCAGTTACAGTAATAATGATCACTAGGTTTAACAAACATTTTTTCCCCCAGAAATATTTTTATTACAGAAAAAAAGACCAACCATTCAACAGCTAGTGGATAATATTTCTGGTGACATTTATATAATTTGCAGTTCAGATAAGCCGCGGATAAGCGAGACTCTATCCGCGTTGTTGGTTACAGTCAAATAGAATGGTGACTCGATATAGAATAAGCCTTGATAAGATAATGGCGAAGTCATAACATCAGCTTTTCGAATAATCACAGACATGATTTCACTTCAGTTCATTTACAGTTATTGAATAGCAGTCGTTCGTTTAAAATATGATATTAATTTGATTCAATATCAATACCTGAAAATCGTATTCACGATATTCTTAAAATAATATTTTTGAAATACTTCTCTGTATGATTATCAATATTATATCACAACAATGGTTGATATTCCTGTTTGGTATTTTCATTTTTACAATTGTGTTGCCTTTTGACTAAATACACGATGTTTGGAGTTATATTATATATAATAACTGATGTCATTAATTTAGAAAGTGTTCCCTAGTAATGTTAAAGTTAAACACGAAACAATAAGATAACTGTTACATAATTTCCCCTGATAAGATAAAGGTCTTTCATAAAATAAGCTACTAGAATAAACATAGATTTAATATGGTACAGAGTAGTACGTCCTTCACTCATTGACACTTAACTATTGAGAGAAAATTGGTCATGTTAAAATTTTAAGGACATTTTAATTTTCTAAAAATCGACATCACATGATGGAAAATAAAAATAAATCCAACAGGACAATCTCTCGGGTTCTAAAGGGTTCAATTCAATGTAGTTTCTGTATAACGAAAGACAAGATCAATTCCATAGATTCCACAGAATTAAAAACATGATTATAGAGGTTTACGGTGTGAAAATACTGAGAATAAACTACGCCCATGGTAATAATCGATTTATGACGTTATTTGGGAGTTTGACCTTTCAGGTAAATCCTGATCAAATATTGCTATGTTGATATCTTCACTGTGATTTGTTTCATTTAGGGCTTGGAAACATCTCGTTTCGAAAATAATTCCATTTATGGATATTGACCTTGCGTCCATTACTAAAAGTTTAAATGAGAGAAGATATACACAGTCCCTTAAAGTCTAAAATATTTTCTTTTCAGTCTACCCGTCAGATTTCTTAAATAAGTAAGTTTAAACGACTTGACATAGCCAGGCGACATTCTTATCATAGACGGCCATTATCATTGTAGGTCATAGCTAATCGCTGGAAACAAACAATTTCTGTTACTTTGTAAGCAATATCGACAATTTCTCGACCAAACTCATTTCATATTTCTCGATAAATATGTGATTAGTGTTTAATTATGTGAATTTACACTAGCGTTTTAATTTTTTAATACGTTTTCAAAAAATTTACATTTTCTCAAATGGTTGATTTCATCTAGAAAAAATATTTTCATAACAAGCAAAATTAGTTTACCTTTGACAAACAAAGCCAGACAAACGAGAAGTGGTCCAAACGAATTCATTTTTGTTCTTTTCCGGAATGAACGCCTACCCAATAGTGACTTATGACCTTAGATAAGCTTCCGGTGGTCACGTGATCATCAAATATACCCGACCGCTCCTGAAATATGTTCGTGTGTCGCAACCAATATTGTGTAAAAGTTAATATATCATACCTTCTAAGATATGAATATCCTGATGTGTTATATCTTACGCAAGAATACCCGTATTTACAGTTACATAGTAACAAACAAATGTATTTCAAAAATGTTTGTTCAAATTGTGCTGTGTTTGAGATAACGTCAAAAAGGAACATGTAAAAACGTGTTCATATAAAACAATTTACATAAACTGACGAAAGAATGTTCAAACTTCAGTTGAATTTATCACATGTAAGATTTTCAATTACAAATATTTCGAGGTTTTGATGTCGTATTATCTAGCTGATAAAAACGAGAGTTTAATCATCTTTCAGAGTATTTTTAATTTTTCTTTATAAATTTTATAATGTGTTCGAAAATTAATTTTGATGTAACAAAAATGTTTATAAAAAAAAAGGGCAAATACTTTGTGAAAAATACTAAACGTGCCTATTTTTAACATTTTGACAACCTTTAAAGGGGCAGTAGTACGTTTTTATTAAATGTTATTTTTATCAGAGATAAGTATACGCTAATGCTTAATGTATTATTATGAAATTGTCAAAAATCTCATTACACAAACCAATCATCCATAGTCAGAGAACAAATGATAAAGATTAACATAAATTCCATTGGCGGCAATATTTTGTGAACACCTTTAAATCAATTTATGTAGGAAAAAGGAATCGCATGGCTAAACTTTACGTTATATATTTGAATTATTACTGCTCCATTGGGTTTAAGTACATTGTCTTTCAATTGGAACCATTAATTTTCATTTTCCTGACATCACCTTATATTTCCCCTTAAAACGTGCTACTGCCCCTTTAAATCATCTTTCAGAGTGTTTTAATCTTTTTTAAAAACTGTAATGGTATTTTATGAAATTGTTCTAAAATTTATTTTGATATAAGACAAATGTTATCAACAAAGAGGACAAATTCTATGTGAAAATCAATAAAACGTGCCTATTTTTTAACATATTGACAACCTATAAAGGGGCAGAAGCATGCTTTTTGAAATTTTATATTTTCCTTTTTTCACTGTACGTTATGCTAAATGTATTATTTTGTTAACTCATCCATAGCCAGAGAACAAATTATAAAGATTCACATAAAGTCCATTGGCGGTAATTTTCGGTGAACACCTTTAATTCAATATGTGTAAGAAAAAGGAATCGCAAGGCTGATGTTTTCATTATATATCTTATTTATTAGATATTCATTTACTTAAAATACATTGTCTTTCAATTGGAACCACTTATTTTCATTTTTTTTATATCACCTTATATTCTCCCTAAAACGTGCTACTGCCCCTTGGGGTCATGACAGTGTAAATTATATTTCTTACCCCTGCCTACTTTAAACAAAGCCATTTTAACAAAACATTAACCAGACACCAATTATTTTTTTCAGACTGCAGGCATGTGTTATTGTTAACGGTTGTGAAAAGAGACAAAAAGATAGGGAAGATTTCCCTAAAAAGCCACTCTGAGATTTTTATCACATATTTGTTTGCTTTGATACGAGCGTAAAAGGCATGCTTCATTATATAACTTCAAAATGCCTCACACATTTATTCCCTAAATGGCGATTATGGTTAAATACTGTTTGAGACAGTTGCAATATAAAGAATATTCAAGAAATTTATATGTTACCTTTTACGAAGTATTAAAAAGAGAAGAATGATAAAAAAAAATGTTCAGAAAAGACAGTTATATGCAGAAGATATATAACGACGTGTAAAAAGCAAGAACACATTATGAATATACGAATAATTTATTTCATTTCATTGACAAAATGTTTATTGGAAAGGTTTTTAATTGGTATTTTAACTTTGTGTGAAAGGTAGGCTAGAGTCTTATGATATTTGGTTACAAAATATTCACAAATAATGATAAGGATTAACATCTAGTAAGTGTGTTATTGAAATGTTATATACAAATTGAAGTAAATGAACAGAGAAATTAAGAGACACAGAACAATTTAAAAAAATATATATTATATATATAATCTTTTTATATATTGTTGAGGTAACACATAATGCGTATTTACTCAAGATTGTGTTTGGTACCCTTACAATCTATTTATTACTTCTTCCTTAAAACGTTAACATTTAGTACTATGACACTGTGTGTAGATAAACCTTGACAAAATAACACTTATCTTAAATAGTCATTTATTTTTCTAAAATGTGCTCTTATTACACGAAAAGTAACTAAAAATCTCTTAACCCACATTTTCAACCATTTTAATTGTTGTCAGTTAAGGAGGAAACAGTATATATACGCAACACAATAAGATAAGAGCCAGCTTGATATTTTAATATTGAGACACTTCTTTTGATCGACGATGCTAAATCTGGATATTGGTTTGACACTTAAGTCTTTGTTTGAGTTATTTCCCTTTGTCCAATATGATAAGTTATCCACAGTTTAAGACGCCGATTGTTAAGACAGTCTGCTGGCCCAGATTCAGATTCAGATCCAGATTCAGATCCAGATCCAGATCCAGATCCAGATCCAGATCCAGATCCAGATCCAGATCCAGATCCAGATCCAGATCCAGATTCAGATCCAGATCCAGATCCAGATCCCAGATTCAGATTCAGATCCAGATCCAGATCCAGATCCAGATCCAGATTCAGATCCAGATCCAGATCCAGATCCCAGATTCAGATTCAGATCCAGATCCCAATCCAGATTCAGATTCAGATTCATTTTGTTATTAGTTCAGACCTAAAGGTCTATAGTACAAGTATAGATGATGAAATATTCTGGTTCTCATCCAAATGAGGAGGTTTTCACTTGGGATATTGAGGAGAGCCTTGAGGATATGCTCCGGCTTGAGGGTAGGCAGCGTATCCCCTGTTGTCAATGGCTGAAATAGAAAAAATATATATCATAAGAATACGATAAGCACAATAACATTTCCTTATATCACAAATAAAGGATTATGTAGAGAACATATTTAAAAAAGTGTACAATACTAAGGTGAGTGAACAAACTTAGGATAAAGCTGTAGTTTAAGTCATTATCTCAGTTTTGGCAAACGTTTCTGCACGCCAGGCAAAAAGTAGTTCAATTACATCAATCGTCAAGTCGTAATTTTTAATTCATCATTTAAGACATTCTCTCCGCCAAGAGGCAGTCATACCCGAAAAAGCCTCTGTTCTAATATGCCAAATACATGGGGTAGAAAGGTAGAAATCTGCTTGGAGACAATCCAAGTTAGTTGTGCAACCAGCGACGCCGTTTCAAAAGTGGTCGTTATCAAGCCTCGGTCATTTCCGTATGCTTTTGCAAAGCTATCGGAAAAAATAACATCCAGGGGAAATCACTCTTACTTTAACAAAACATTGATTATTACCTTCTCAATAGTTGTTTTCGGTGAATTAGTTAAATAGAATTTATCATAAAACAAATAATTTATACAGTAACTATATTATAAAAAAGCAATCCATATCTGATTTTTCAAATAATCCCCCCACCCCTTAACACTATTAATGAAAAATAAAGACATTATATTTTTCAGGTCACTCACTGAACGATCGTTAAGGATGCTCCCAGTCAAAGGTATCATTGTGTGTTTTCATTGAATGCAACTAAGGGATCATTCTCTCTCCACAGAGGCAACTCAGTCATACCTGAATTAGCCTCTGTTCTATTACGGCTAATACACGGGATAGAAAGGTAGAAATATGATTGGAGGCAATCAAAGTTAGTTGTGCAATCAGCGACGCTAAACTTTATATTAAATATTTGAATTATTCAATTGGAACCATTTATTTTCATTTTCCTTACATCAGCTTATATTCCCACTAAAACGTGCTACTGTCCCTTTAAGATATTTAGTTGAGTGTAATTTGAGTAAGGTAATATCCTCTCAACTCTCCATTCGTTGGCTCCTCGGCTCCAACAAGGAGTTAACCAAGGAGTTACTCTGAGGTGAAGTGATGTGGGGTTTATCGCCGCTTTCAATAGTATTTCACTTATATCGCGGATGCTACTATTATTGCAGGGAGAAAGCCCGCAACACTATTGTGCCTATGCATTGCGGTAAAACCTGCGAGCATTGGCTGGAACTAGCAAAAATGGGTGGTACTGCACTGAAATGCAGTGTAGCACTGCACCCAAACCTGACGGCGTGTAGAACAGTTCTCTACTGCAGACAAACTTGCCGAGCCCTTGTTGGGATTCGAACAACGGACCTCCTGATCCGAAGCCGAACGCGTTAACCACTGCGCTCTCCCGCACTCCATGTATACGAAATACGTAAATACGAAATCAGACTATCAATCGGAACACTTTAAAGAACTTGGACAAAACAGGTGACAAACATCAGAAAGGCTTAGATAAGTGAGTGATTTAGATAAACGCGAGTTATGCCTTTCGGAAATTCTGTGCAGGAGAATGAAGCAAGAAATCCGAACTTGTGTTTGTAGTCACAGCTGTCACTGGTGCTCCCACGTTGGCAGCCTGCGCGCGCATCATAAGTCGTCTCCTTCGGCAGAAAAACCCTAGGAGTCCAAAGAAGAACGCTAGACCACCAAAGATGATTCCGAATCCCGCTCTGTAGAGGGGAAAAATAAGATAATGAATGATGCAGTCTGATTAAAATCCACTGTGATTCAAGGGAAAACAATTCAGGTTATCAAAATATTATATCTAGTGGGGTTCGAACTTCACCCAGCCCGGCTTTCCTCTCCCTCACAGAGGATATCCCGAATGGTACGAGCCCCGATAGAGACAATATTTTTTACATCTTATCCCTCGGAGCACGGTCGATTTTAATCAGACTGATGTAGTATGTTAATGGCATTCATAGTTAAAGTCATTATCCAGTTTTTGGCATAAGTTTCTGAAAACCAGGCAAAATGTAATTCAATTGCATCATTCTTTCGTAATGAACACATGTCTCTAGTATGAAGCTCATTGACACATTTTGGCAGGCTAAGTCTCAAATGCCTCTATTTCTATTTTCCGAAAAAGTATTTTGAAGATAGGTGTTGCGTGATGTTCAGTAGGATATATTTATTTTCTCAGAGAATCATTTTCATATACAAATACATGTTTACTATCATAAAAAAATGTATATGTTCAAATCATAGATGTTCGTTTCTTAGTATTTCGGTTTATAAGTCGGATAATGAACTCATGTGGTCTAATTTACCCATTGCTGAAGCAACAGTAGATGAGGAAGCCATCAGTACAACAATCACTGAAGTAACACGTGAAGCTCGTGAATGCACCAACACACACGGTGGAGGCCAAGCCCTCTGAAACATTGCATACAATAAGGTAGGTTTCCTTGCAAATATAGAACTCACAAGAGTAAACAACCGTTCTCAATTACAAAGCTTATTGCAAGTAATTGGGAAATAAAACAGAGATTATAACCCGAGAAAGAGTGATCATATGATTTTTTTCTAAACGAGTGTGATTTTGTTTATTACCCGAGCGAGAGCGAGAGGGATACACACATTAGAGTTTTGTAAAGGTCATATGACATACTTCCTTGGGTGATGATGTTTTTATATAACATATGCCATCAAATGCATATGTCTTTGAAATTACCATAACACGGCCTTCTACCCTTGCAACACTAGCTCCAGACAGCGATAATCCGCTCCGTGACGCCACTAATATAATCGCTGCCTTCAGAAGCTTTCCGTGTGGAAAAGCTATAACACTGCGAGTGCAACCAGCGAATACTGTCGCGCTCAAAAGAGCTAACTCCAAACTCGTAGGATTCACATTACAACACCGAACAACGACTGAAAAATAGTTCGAAAAGCAAATAGTTGTGTTATTATTTCAAATTACATTTGTACTTGTTAAACGTATGATAGGTTTCGAACGATTACTGATGTCCAGAAATTTTATATTTCAAACCAATGACACCGATTCTTGTCATATTCATACGCTCAACGGTTAAAATAAACTCTCAAACCGATGTATTTGTTTGTAACATGAGCAAATGGTTCGAGATTATCCATGACGTCATTTCGATTGATGTCATGAATCCGGACAACAATGCTCCCGTGACTGAAGGCAGGGCAACTACCGTAGAGACAATCGGAGGGAAGGCGCCCTGACTTGGAGGTTGCTTGCAACAGTGACATCATAAACTATGGTGTTATGACGACACAGACAAATAATGCGGAAAGTCGCGCTACAACAATCAGTGCTATGCAATAGTGATATGTGCACATGTGCAAATATGTCACTACTTATGTTCTGCCCTATGGATAATAAATAAGGACTATAATGAATGCATACAGTAAAACTATTTCCCTCAAAGAAATCTAAGGTGTTTATTCTTTAATGACCGGATGAAGTTGTTAGCTTAGACTTATCCCGCGGATGCGAAAAAGAAAAGAAATCATACTTTGCACGAACTAAAAAGTATACAATTAAGTAGATAAATTTAAAAACATCTTCCTTCACTGTTTATCCGTTATCCAATCAGTTTTTTTACACCAACAAATATTTGTTTGTATTTTTGTTATGGATTGACCAAGTATTTTCACATAATTATCTTTTTTCAAAAATTAATGTTATTGTACAGTAAGTTGTTACTATTTCTAGTAACAGTCAATTAATTTCCAGGTAACCTGTTAGCGTCACCCGATCCTTATCAGTAACAGTAGCCGTCACAAATCTTGCCCCGGTAAGATGATAGTCAAAGTAATCATTAATCATTTAGATAAACATAGCTTTATCTTTAGCTTAGCGTGAGCGATTATTCTTTTCTGTACGCTAGGATATCATTTACTTAAGGTGCGATTCATGTAAGTTATCATGAATATTTCTTCCAACAACTTTGTACATTTATAAAATTACTATGATACGGTAAGATTTGTTATTATCACAGTTTAAAAATCTATTGACTTTGAAATAACTCGAAGGCTTCGTTTATATGCTCCTAAATGACTAAATCTTTAAAATATTGTTTATTATGATATCTTACTATTCGTTTGATAACGGACACGGACAAAAAGGTGTATCTAATCCAAATTCATTAAAAAAATAATACAATAAATTGATCGATGTAAATGAATTGAGATCAACACTTTTTCATTTCGACAAATATGATAAGAAACTATCGATCTGAATTCCTTTATATTGATAGAACTTCTCAGATTTGTTTTTAAAGATAAATAACAGGAAGTAAAAACATTTCCCCTTCTTGATCCAAGCCTGGAAAGGGTTCTTTTTATGATATGAAATATCATAACTTAAAATAGAACAACATTGACACTCGTCGGATATCAAATTTAAAAACTGGATTATAGTCACCCAGTTAAATATTTAGGCAAAGAAATAACTGACATGGTAAATATTCTTTACTTTCAATATTAGATTTATTACCCGAAGGTTGAAAATAAGAAGTGACATATTTTCAATATAGGCACATGTGCACAAATCACTTTTGAGTCGCGAGATCCAGTAGTATTTCGCCTGTGACGTCATAACAGAATTGTTCGTGACGTCACTGTAGCCTGCCATCGCAAGGGAAGCGGCTCTTTTTCCGCATATTTCTAAGAGAGTAAATGGAAGAGAATCGGTAATAAAACAATTATTCTCCTCGGAAGTGTGTCATTTGCTTTTAACGAAACTCGTGCAAATTTCTGTATTACCCTCGCTCTCGCTCGGGTAATACAAAATACCATACTCGTTTCGTAAAAGTCATATGACACATGGCAATTATTCATCCTAAATGATTTATGATTTTTTTACAGGGCTACTATTTCCCTTTTGCAAAAATCTTCCAGGTATCAAACTTTCTATTTCGGTGGTCACAGAGTACTAAGTACTTCGTCTTCTGATAAGTAGAGGCATTATTTAAGTACATGTATATTGTCTAAGCTATATAATCGTCGGGTTTATTGAATTAAATACCTTTAACGTACATGACATACTCAAGTTACCTTAAGTTAGCATTTCTTATCTTAAGCTATCAGCCATCGAGTTTGTGATGAATTGATAATGATGATTTATGTAAATACATAATAATTTCTCTATAAACATGTTTAATGCTTAAATTAAGTAACTTACAAGCATTGGCAACGCAACCTATAAATTGTTCTTTACACAAATGTATTTGTGATTTGAAACGTTTATTTTTTTTTAAAAAGGAGTTAAAAACAATGAAATTGTTCCTTAATATAATCTAGAAAATAATTTTAAAAACGAATTGAAATTATACTTACCTTTCACAAATAAAGCCAGGCAAATCAGTAGAGCTCGAAGCGAGTTCATTTTTGTTCTTTCTCGAAATGAACGCCTACCAAAATTATGACTTATGACCTGACTTCGGTGATCACGTGATCATCAACTCTGATTGTATGACATAAACCACACCTAGATTGTTTCGTGTTCAATCAAGATTGTGAAATTGAAAAAAATGAAACCTTGCCTAGCTATCAAGTTTCGTTGATACTGATACCCTGGGATTGCATTATAACATAACGGATAAATGTATACATAAGTATTGATGATCCATCCTTGCATTCAGGTTGTTTTTCTTGAAAAACAAGGAGTTACTAAGGTACCCTTTGACTAAGTATATTTGAAAATGATAAACAACGTAAGAAAAGGAGTAATACCAAATCTTTATATATATTCAATTGACTTCATGTTGTGGTATGTGAAATGATAAACATTAAATCGAAAACTTGGATTAATTTTCTTTAGACGTTCTAGTCATAAAGAACCATTGTATCATCTGAATGCTTATCGCGCAACATCAAGTTACATACATTGTACGTTACAAAACAATATGCTAAAACTGAAGAATTTAACAAAGATTGTAAATGACACATTCGCAATAGAAAGATTTATATCTAAAAGAAATAATTCTTCTAACAAATTTTCCAAAAAGTGGTTACCTTAATTTCCGGTTTTTTAATTAATTGATATCTATGTAGTGACTGCTTGGTTACATTAATTCTCTGTTGACTTTTTAAAGACATATTGTCTAGAAACTCTGATTGTATGACATTCTGATAGGAATTGGAATCTGTATGTATTGCTTACTATTTTACTTGTACATAAGGGAACCAAAAGAATGGTATCAGAAAAAAATATTCAAACATTCTCAGAAAAGCAGGATGAACAACATATTCAAAGAGTTCTAAAACCTCTTAAACCAGGCTTAAAATAATATATGGTATCAGAAGAGTAAATGGTCGCTAAAATCGCTTCCGAAAATCAATGGTATCAGGAAGAACAGATGGTTGCGAGAAAGCCCATCAGAAAATCAAATGGTATCAGAAAGAACAGATGGACGTTAAAAAACCATCGGATAATCAAAAGTTTTCAGGAAGAATAAATTGTCGCTAAAAGACCTTCGGAAAGTCAAAAGGTATCAGGGAGAAGGAATGGTCGATAAAAGACCCCCGGTAAATACAGTTGTATCAGGAAGAAACATGGTTGCTGAAACTCTTTCGGAAAACCAAATAGTTTCAGGAAGAATAAATGGTCGCTAAAAAACCTTCGTAAAATCAAATGGTATCAGGAAAAATAAATGGTCGTTAAAAGACCTTCGGAAAATCGAATGGTATACGGAAGAATAGATGGTCGCTAAAAGACATAAGGAAAATCAAATAGTATCATAAAGTATAAATGGTCGCTAAAAGACATTTGGAAAATCATATGGAATCAGGAAGAATGAATGGTCGCTAAAATACCTTCGGAAAATTAAAAGGAATCGGGAAGAATAGATGGTCGCTAAAAGACCCTCGAAAGTCTAATGGTATAGGGAGGTCGCTAAAAGACCCTCGAAAGTCTAATGGTATAGGGAGGTCGCTAAAAGACCCTCGAAAGTCTAATGGTATAGGGAGGTCGCTATAAGACCCTCGAAAGTCTAATGGTATAGGGAGGTCGCTATAAGACCCTCGAAAGTCTAATGGTATAGGGAGGTCGCTATAAGACCCTCGAAAGTCTAATGGTATAGGGAGGTCGCTATAAGACCCTCGAAAGTCTAATGGTATAGGGAGGTCGCTATAAGACCCTCGAAAGTCTAATGGTATAGGGAGGTCGCTAAAAGACCCTCGAAAGTCTAATGGTATAGGGAGGTCGCTAAAAGACCCTCGAAAGTCTAATGGTATAGGGAGGTCGCTATAAGACCCTCGAAAGTCTAATGGTATAGGGAGGTCGCTATAAGACCCTCGAAAGTCTAATGGTATAGGGAGGTCGCTAAAAGACCCTCGAAAGTCTAATGGTATAGGGAGGTCGCTAAAAGACCCTCGAAAGTCTAATGGTATAGGGAGGTCGCTATAAGACCCTCGAAAGTCTAATGGTATAGGGAGGTCGCTATAAGACCCTCGAAAGTCTAATGGTATAGGGAGGTCGCTATAAGACCCTCGAAAGTCTAATGGTATAGGGAGGTCGCTATAAGACCCTCGAAAGTCTAATGGTATAGGGAGGTCGCTAAAAGACCCTCGAAAGTCTAATGGTATAGGGAGGTCGCTAAAAGACCCTCGAAAGTCTAATGGTATAGGGAGGTCGCTATAAGACCCTCGAAAGTCTAATGGTATAGGGAGGTCGCTATAAGACCCTCGAAAGTCTAATGGTATAGGGAGGTCGCTATAAGACCCTCGAAAGTCTAATGGTATAGGGAGGTCGCTATAAGACCCTCGAAAGTCTAATGGTATAGGGAGGTCGCTATAAGACCCTCGAAAGTCTAATGGTATAGGGAGGTCGCTATAAGACCCTCGAAAGTGTAATGGTATAGGGAGGTCGCTATAAGACCCTCGAAAGTCTAATGGTATAGGGAGGTCGCTAAAAGACCCTCGAAAGTCTAATGGTATAGGGAGGTCGCTATAAGACCCTCGAAAGTGTAATGGTATAGGGAGGTCGCTATAAGACCTTCGGAAGATCAAACGGGAAGAATATATGGTCTGTAAAATTTACCTTCGGAAAATCAAATGGTATCAGGAAGAATGACAATGGAGATTGTTCTTCACAAACATCATTTTTGGTCAGGGAAGATGACACATTGTATCTTAGACTATCTATGTGGACAGTATACATTCCTTTATATCATAAGCTTGCGTCTAATGTTAAAACATTTAGATCGACAGTTCCTTCTTTGTTAATAATGTCGATCAACAGTATGACATAAGTGAAAACCTATTGATCTAAATTCATTAAAGCGTAACTCCCGGATAATTTAGAATAATTTATCCAAGCAGAACTGTAAATTTATGATTGTGTTTTTATAATATATAGTTCATATTATGAATTTACGTGAGGTCATTATATTTTTAAACTAATCATAAAAGTGATTAATTGCGATTTTAAAAATAATAGTAAGCTTCCTGCCTCGATCGTGTTGTTCCGTAGATGTTAAAACAAGAGTGACGTAGCCGCCATTACTAACGTAAACTTTCCGTATATACTTGGCCAAATCAAACAATACTACGACATAACGAAATGCATTTACTTAGTTTCCAGTGAGAACGATCCATTTCTTAAATTCTGGTCATCCCTACATACCATATTGAGAAATTAAATGTTTTTGATGATCGACTGTAAATTTTATGTATTACACACAGTTCACTTTATATATAATCACGTCATATTGCCAATGTTTGTAATGTGCATGTACCTTCACCAATGGTATAACCTGTATAGCGCTGAAGGTCACTGTAGCCTATGTATTTATGTCCTTTTTGTTTAAATGTATAACGTTCTTTATACACGCTCAACTGTGAATATGTACAAACAAACCGAATATATGTAAAACTTGAAAAATATGCAAATAAAAAAATAAAATAAAATTACTAACGTAAACAACACCACGTTTTATTTCAGTGATCATGTTCTTGTCGATATTGGCCCATCAAACCAAGTTTTAGTGATTACATTTTAATATCTGCTGTATGAAAGGATATTCTAAGTGAAGGAAAAGCTATATGATTATTTCGGCAAATTTTACGGAAACAATTAATGTCCGGTAGGCCTATATTGACAATGCCATACTCGGAAAACCTGTGGGCTGCACTGTTTTGCCTCTGGTGAGTTAGTCGTTGTGTCTTTTTTCCTTATATATTATCATCTGTTTGTTTATGGAATCTTTCATTTACCATCCTCGTATTAAAATTTCTTTTGCATGTGTGAAAATATTTCAATATTTAGCCTTGAAAAAAATATCATCTGCCGTCTTTCGAAACGTTGCTCTCCGTATTTTGCCTTTGGTTCGTTTTCGCCGCATGCATTTCTTGATAAACGGCATATAGCCTATAGCCCCATTTACATCAGTGTACGACAATATACGTTGTAAATATGATTTATCAAATTTAAATTTTGTTGTCCAATTTCAAAATCATGATCTAGCATCACTCACTAAAATAAACATTTAATTACTATTTTTTACTTACTTTGAAGCTCATGCAAACAATGAAGGAAGTAATTATTATGGTTTTGATTTTTATAAATACATATAATATGTTTATTGGAAGAGAATGTTCGATCCTTCAAGAATAGTTTTATGTAAAACATAAAATGGAAATATTCATTTGGAAATAAATGTGACTGAACAACATTTATATTTATCCAGTGATTTCTGGGACAATGATGATTTATGTTTTATTTATGTTCATATGAATTTTACCATGATTAACAAATATGAGGCATTTGTTAAATATAATTGAAACTAAAAAAAAATCAATGCATGTGGTTTTTTAGCTCACCTTTACGAAGTAAATGTGAGCTTATGTCGTGGCGCTTCGTCCGTCGTCCGTCCGTCTGTCCGTAAACTTTCAGGAAAAAGACTACTCCTCCTAAACGAATCCAGATATCATTCTGAAATTGTAGTATGTTATACCCATGGTGATTCCTCACAGAAAGGTAGCCGTTTCAGTTTTGAGAATCCAAGATGGCCGCCATGGCAGCCATATTGAATTTTCAATTAGATTTCAGGAGAAAGACTACTCCTCCTAAACGAATCCAGATATCATTCTGAAATTGTAGTATGTTATACCCATGGTGATTCCTCACAGAAAGGTAGACGTTTCAGTTTTGAGAATCCAAGATGGCCGCCATGGCAGCCATATTGAATTTTCAATTAGATTTCAGGAGAAAGACTACTCCTCCTTAAAGTTCATATAACCACAAACATATTTCACTATTTTCTTTGAATTACATTAAAGTCTGATTACAATATTGTATAGTGCGCCAAAGGTCGCTAATAAAATATGTTCAGTTTGGTAATGAAAGCCGTTTTTGAATGCCACTTATGATGGACCGCTTAGACCTATCTGGCCACAAACCAGTGAATGCATGACTGCCCGTCACTGGTTACACCCCCTTTTTGTGACGTCATAAGCAGAAGTAGTCTCGTTATATCTATAATCTATCATAACAATACCAAAGAAAAAAAACCAACAATAAACGATTTTCAGAAAAAAAATTCCACCCAGTTAGATAAATCAGTTTGCGATATAACACTAATAAGAATTTGGTGTAAAAAAGACATCCACATCAATGGTAATTAAACAATTATTTAGGCAGTATTCCAGTTCAAATAATGATACGTTAATCTGTGTAGTCTGTTTATTACGTCACACACGCGCGAGTTTTATGGCCCCTGACCCAGGTGGGGTTTTCACAGCCGATAATTACGCTTTCTCAATGAAAGGCTAATTAAAGGTGTTTATTGGACAAATTAACAAAAATCCAGCCCAGTTTTAATTTTTTTGAAAAATCTTTGAACGAAAATCGAGAAGTGGTAAAGTCGAGGTTAGTTGATGTTTAACGAATCCAGATATCATTCTGAAATTGTAGTATGTTATACCGATGGTGATTCCTCATAGAAAGGTAGACGTTTCAGTTTTGAGAATCCAAGATGGCCGCCATGGCAGCCATATTGAATTTTCAATTAGATTTCAGGAAAAAGACTACTCCTCCTAAACGAATGCAGATATCATTCTGAAATTGTAGTATGTTATACCCATGGTGATTCCTCACAGAAAGGTAGACGTTTCAGTTTTGAGAATCCAAGATGGCCGCCATGGCAGCCATATTAAATTTTCAATTAGATTTCATGAAAAGACTACTCTTTCTAAACCAATCTAGATATCATTCTGAAATTGTAGTATGTTATACCCATGGTGATTCCGCAAAGAAAGGTAGACGTTTCAGTTTTGAGAATCCAATATGGCCGCCATGGCAGCCATATTGAATTTTCAATTAGATTTCATGAAAATGACTACTTCTCCTAAACCAATCTAGATATCATTTTCATATTGTAGTATGTTATACCTATAGTGATTCCTCCCACAAAGGTAGACGTTTCAGTTTTGAGAAACCAAGATGGCCGCAATACCACACAAAAGGGGTCAACCAGAGTTCAGATATTCCTGTTGAGTCTAATACACATCCCAATACAGGCTTCTAGCATCACAGTCTCAGCTGCTAGTCTGTTGCATAATCAACCTGACCCAATTGATAGGGTAGAGCATTATCCTATATGGCCATGTGTATGCAATAAGAGTTATGCAAATTAGACTTGTATTCTCATGACAGTGATATGTTCTTTCTAAGAATAACAACTTACACAAAACTTGTCAACAATAAGCTTTGTGTTTAGCAATCTACATGATAAGATGATGTGGAAAGAGTTAATTTGCATCAGGTTCCAGTTCCTGTGTTTTACTCATATTTGTACCATTTCTATATCTAACAGAAGTTCTTCTTGACACAAAATCAATTTAGGACATAAGCTAACTATATTTTGTGAAATTATATATATTTTTCACAACAATTCATGTTCTCTCATGTCAAGTCTTTAAATACCACACATAAGGGCTTAGCCAGAGGTCAGGTTTACATGCTCAGCACACTAGGATGCTTCTCCAAATATACGTACACAAAGCCAAATACACAAATTGCTACACTCTCCTTAAGGATCTGGGGCTAGCAGCCCTGCCTGCTTGTATATTGCATAGTAATCCTGACCTAATTGATAAATAGAACATAATGGACTTTACGGAAAGTATATAAATTGTCTTTATGAAAAGTATACTTGTATTCTATTAATAGTAATACTTTTTACAAATAACAATTTAAACAAGTCAATAATCAGCTTTTGTGTACAACAATCTGCACAATGAGTTAATATTAACAAGTCAAGAATCTGCTTTTATGTAATCTACATGATAATTTGATAATAGAGGTATTTTGTATCAGGTTCCAGTTCCAATACCATGTGTTTTATAAATACCTGTAAAACTAAATGATAATTGTATCATGCTGAAGTGGTTCTGGGAAGAACATGTCATCATAGAAGTCATTATTTTTCAATTAGATTTCAGGCCAAGTACTACTCCTACTAAATCAATTAAGATATCATTCTGAAAAGTGAGTATTTTTTATATAGTGATTCCTGACAAAGACGCATTTATTTTATTATCAAGAATCTAAGATGGTCAATATGTCAATTATATTGATTTTTCAATTAGATTTTGTGAAATTCATTGAAAAGAATACATTTCCTGATCAATCAAATCAAGTGACATTATATTTGTATTGATACGCTTGTTGTAATACTTATCAACACTATAAATACAGTTACAAAAAAATGTATGAATCATCTTTATCTGCGAACAGCCTGAAGCATGACTGTTTTAATAAATCCTTTTTAATAAAACATAAAATGATAAAAGTTGTTCACTCCATCAGTGGGTTACATAATTCCTGACACTTCATATATTGCAAATAACATAGCCAATGAGGGATAAATGTACAATTTTTAATCATCTATATCTGATAACGGTCTGAACAATGATTATCTAGATAAGTATAATGATCATTCAATTCAAACAAATCCTTTTCAGAAGCATTTAAAATGATTAAATTTGTTCACTCCCAACAGTAACTGTTAGGTTTTTTACTCCTTTGTTCTCATGCAAATAATTTATTCCAAATTGAAAATTTTGGTTAATGAATAACAAATTATCTTTTATTTTGTTTGTCATGCTAATAAAAGATATCATTTAATATTCATCTTCAAAACTAATTGAACAGCTGTCTGAACAATTCTTTTTTTTACAAAGTCTTTCTCACCAATTCTCTCTGTTAGTTAAGATACTCCAATAAACATATTACTGAGTTGACTTCCAGATTATTTCCATTGCAAACCTCTCTTCTACCCCCACCCCTTCTATCCCCCCTTTCCCTCCTCCCCTTTTTTCTCCTGTCCTTCCTTTGCAAACCTCTCTTCTATCCCACATTCCTTCTATCCCCACCTCCCCCCACCCCCTTTCCCCTCCTATCCTTCCAGCCCCTCTCCTGCAACTCTCCACTAAAGAGTATCTGTATTGCATATTGAAATGAGGGGAGGACACTCACTATATGGAATAACAGTAACTTACATAAGAGGATAAGTTACATAAGCTACATGCAGGTGCAGGAGGTCATCATAGGTCATCATATCTAGTAATTAGCATAAACCCCCATGTTGCTAGCCAATTCTGACCAATCAGATTGCACTAACATATGTCAAGAATTAAGATATTCAGAAATCTTCAGTTAGAATTACATGAGACATTGACCTAGACAGTTTACTTTGGCAACTGGACTTGTCACTAGCTGAATTTGTGATTTGTGTCAGAGGGATATATTCCAAATGTTTATGTGAATCATCTTTTTAGTTCTTTGGAAGTTGAGAGTGTGACTAAAGGAATACTCCTAAACCAATCAAGATATCATAATGAAATTAATACAGATGCCCACATAAAAGTAGCATTTTGAAGATTAAAAAGTCCAAGATGGTCACCAATTCAGCCATAGATATACAAAAAAGTTGTACAAAAACCTACTGCATGTTAACAAATCATGATTATATCATTCGTGTATTAATGTTTGTTCAAGCTCTAGTGGTTTCCAACAGAAGAATAGCATTTTAAAAGATAAAAAAATTATGATGGCAGCCATAATCAATTATCATATAAAAGATGGTTACACAATTAAACCATATTACCACATCATTCATTTTAAGGTGAGCTTCTGTACCCTCGGTACTTTTATTTCTCAACTATTTTCTTTTAAAAATATTTCATGTTCCATATTAAAAATTGTTTGTTATTTGAATGAACAGCACATTTATTTTTTTTATTTCAAAATAAAATATGTCATATTTTCTTGAGCAATCACTCAAAGTAATAATGAAAGGTATAAATATTTGGAGTAGCTTTTCTGGAAAACATTTATTTATTTATTTCTGTACTCTGATTTCCCCCAAAAAAATTAAAATTAAAAGTATTTATTTGATATACAAAATAACTTCCTTCCATCAGTCAATTATCTTGTTTATGTGAAATTCAAAAACATTTAATTTCTTAACAAATATATGTTTTTACCAGGAGATCTGAAACAATTATCAAAATATTTATTGAATATTAGGAATAATTTTATTCCATCAACACCTAGTGTTTGTGCATGTATTAATTCAGAATCCAGAACGATTTTTAATATTAGTTTTATAGGCAATGCTCAATAGAGTCCACCAAACAGCAATAAAATCAAATGGAAATAAAAAAAATGCTATGTGAATTATCCCCAGAAGTTTAGTTATAAGAACATGAAGAAGGCGCCAACATATTTAAATTTAATATATATTTTATAATAAATAAAATATCTATTGTTAATTATTTACCTCCATGCATAAACATTTTGTGTCATGGAGGGGACTTGAGGAAAAGAATTCATAATCAAAACTTCCTGCGGAGGAAATTCGAATTTATTTTTTGCAAAAATGTTGATATTAATATATAATTCTAATATTGTAATTATTCTATAATAATATTAAATATGATATTCATTTAATAAACAAATCTGAATAATTTTTGTTTTATATTTCCCAGCTTACAGCAGAGAAGCATCTTATTAACATAGAGAAAAAATTAAGAACTATTTTTAATTTCAAAACTCTGAACTATTATTGACTGAAATCGTTGATATTTAATATCAATTACTGATAAAAACACTTATAAAATTCAGATATATAATCAATTTAAATTTTATTTTGATATGTAAGTAATATGATATTTATAGATATTTAGTGAAATTGTAAAATTATTGAAGGATATTCTGGGCGATTTCACGTCCACCTGTTACGACATTGCAATGCAATTCATAACATATTGTTTTGATAAATTTTCTTTATTTATACGTATAATGTAAAAAAAAACTAAACATTTCTTATAATTTGGTATTTCCTGTCGGTGTTCTGTGGAAGTAGTCCTTCTAACCCGGACTTTTGTATCGTGCTGTATTTTGCAAAATCAAACTACAAAAAGACAGAAACAAAAGACGCAATTTCACTGATAAACAAACCGACATACATAAGAAATTATTTATGTAAAAATAACCGATGTTTTCCTAGATGTATTTGAACTGAAAATCGCATTGTTTCGCTGTACGATCCCATTGAAGGGATTCATTTCCGGGTTGGTTAATAGATAGTTATCAAATTTTATGGTCAATGTTGGGGTTATTCCTTTCAACCGTTGCTTCAGAGAGTTATTTACAGACATTTTGCAAGTTTTTACATGGATTTGTCGAGTGGTATGGCCGCTACAACCCTCGGTGTTTATTTGTCTGTCAGTGCTAATAATACGACAGACGCCATTTTGCGAGCCGTGTTTTCCACAGTTGACGTCACACATTCCATCGGCAACAATCGAGATTTTTCCGGTCTTTTCCGTAAAACAAAATGGCCGACACGTCAAAAAGCGACGTAAACAGTACAGTTTTTCGCCTTCTTTTACGATTTTCATGAAATATATTTGATTGTGATGGCAAAGAGGTGTATTGAATTGATCGCTTATACCTTATCAATGCGATTTTTACGTCTTCGAAATGTACATGCTAAGCATTGTGAAGATATATGAACGAAGTTGGAGCAAAATCACCCGGGAGTTGCGCTTTAAGATTTTTTCCGTCGGATGCGTCTATCTGTATCGCTGATACAAGACAAAAATGCAAGTTAAGTAGCTCGACCAAAGCTGTTTTACAGAATTCAAATGTGTAAAGATTAATGATAATGTAAGGTATAATTAATAATGATAATGGTAACTTTCTACTAACACAAATACAGCAATTAACCGAACCTTTTAAAGAACCATGTGAACCCGAGAGAAAAATAAAGAAAATCAACAGAGAAACACAGTAACTGTTTATCTTTAAAAACTACATTTAGATGAAAAATATACAAATGTACAAGAAATAAACAGAAAAAACATGATTATGCATTATTGTAAATTGATGTTGACAATTATTAAAACAAAACTGATAACTGAATAAAACAGATTTTGAAAATGACACAATTCATTTGTAACAGTGAAGGACAGTATTCAGCCAATATAAAAAAAGAATCAAATTTCAACGAAACAAATTTTGTTTTCTAAACATGAAAATTCATTATCTACAATAAATACTCTAGATGTACACTCAGGGACAAAAGCAACAATACCATATATAATAACATGTATAATAGATTCAAGAGCTAACTGAATTAGTTTTTAATTTCAAAGCTTTATCTGTTAACGCTTTTGAAAAGCAGGCCTTTCTAAAACCGCGGTTTAAAACTCTCCTCAACTAGACGAGATAGGGTAGTAAAACTGGCCTTTTTTTGCTTAAAGACAAAATGCTTTAACAAATTAATTTCTATCAATTTATATTATCATATCATTTATAAATATCAAATTTATATTTAACATCTTAATAATTTATTTAAAAAAACTATACTTTTCATATTTTTTATTCCAATTCCAGAAAAAAATTACCAAAATAACATAGAAAGAGCTCTTTCGGGACCCCTCGTGTATTTGAACAGTCATACAATCATAAGTATCATACTTTGATGTTATAAATTGTGTGTACTTCTTAACAACTGATATGTCTATCACAAGGGTTTGTAGTTCGGGTTTAATTTAATTTTGTTGTGTACTCTTTTGTAAAGTTAGTATATTTTGTTTGCCCCTGAGTGTATGTCAGAACGTAGCTTGCAGCTTGACAACTTCGCTGTATTAAGATGGTGGATCGTTGTATGGTGATCTCTGTATTGGTGCAGGGTATGCAATTATACTAAGGACGGTTGAAAATATGAATGAAACAAAGTTGACGTTCTACAGAATATTCTTTGTTATAGTATATGACTTGTATCAGGAAGAAGATTGTGCCTTGACAACCTCGTTGTATAAGGTGGTGGATCGTTGTATGCTGACCTCTGTTTAAAGGTTGGAAATTTTACTGAAGCAAAGTTCATTGTCTAAACAGAACCCTTTGTCACATTTCATGACTTGGTGTCAGGAAGGAACTTGTTGCTTGACAGCCTCGCTGCAGGAAGGAGGTTGATAGTTAACGTTGCATGCCGAGTTTGCTGATCTCTGCCAGACTACTGACACTAGGCAGTTAAACTAAAGTGTAAATTTGACAAAAGCAAAGTTTATTTTGTAAGGAAAATCCTTTGTTATAGTATAGGTCTAAGTATCAGGAAGAAACTTATTGCTTGACAACCTCGATGTATTAGGGTGGTGGATCGTTGTATGCTGACCTCTGTTTAAAGGTTGGAAACTTTACTGAAGCAAAGTTCATTGTCTAAACAAAACCCTTTGTCACATTTTATGACTTGGTTTCAGGAAGGAACTTGTTGCTTGACAACCTCGCTGTAGGAAGGTGGGGGGTCATTGTATGCTAAATTTGCTGACCTCTGCCGGAGTATTGACTCTAGGCAATTAAATTGAAGTGAAAAAGTAACGTTCATTTTATAAGGAAAATCCTTTGTTATAGTATAGGACTAAGTATCAGGAAGAAACTTATTGCTTGACAACCTCGCTGTATAAGGGTGGTGGATCGTTGTATGCTGACTTTAGGCAACTAAACTACAGTGGAAAATTTGACTGAAACAATGTTCATTTTCTAAAAAAAAAAACTTTGTTATAGTATATGACTGAGTATCAGGAAGAAGCTTGTATGTAGGAAGGTGGCGGATCGTTGTATGCTGACCTCTGTTTAAAGGTTGGAACTTTGACTGAAGCAAAGTTCATTTTCTAAGGAAAATTTTTTGTTATAGTATATGTATCAGAAAGAAGCTCGTTGTTTATAAAAAGCTGTAAGAAGGTGGTGTATCATTGTATGCTAAATCTGATCGAAGCAAAATTCATTTTCTAAGGAAAATCTGTTGTGACATTGTATGACTTAGTATCAGGAAGAAGCTTGTTGCTTGACAACCTCGCTGTAGGACGGTGGAGGGTCATTGTATGGTGACCTCTGTTGTGGAGCAGGGTACGCAATAAAACTGATGTTGTTTCCATAACCTGAAACAGAGATTCCATACTCTAAAATGATTAAAGAAGTATATCCTTTTTACCTTATTACATACATTTCATTAGCCAGATCAAACGAAGAGCCATTGTTCTCATTCAGAGACATAGTCCAGAAATTGACAAATTTTGATGACTATTATTTGATGTTGGCAACGAAAACAAATGAAGATAAGTATGTATGTATGCTTCAAATGTATAATTTAAAAGAAAGCGTATATTGAATATAACGAGGCTCAACATGCCAGCACATCAAGAACAAGACCGTCTTGACTTATTTAAAGGGTGATAAACAATCTCTTTTCTATTACCTTTTAGAAAAAAATATCTTTTGAATGACTAAGGAGCAATTGGTCAATATTAGACAGAAGCACACAGATAAAGAGTGAGAGTATATAGGAATAGAGACACTAGCAGTTAGAGACAGTCAGAAAGACAGAGTGATTTCACTTCAGTATCTACATGATCAGGAAACAATCTTTGTGAAATTGTGAACAAAATAGACTGACCAGTGTTTGGTGTGAGTCTGTTGTTCCTGCTGGACACTACTGGCGATCTAGTGGTCAGTGCTGACCGACCCCTGCACCCCCTCAAGCACAGAAGTGTTGTCACTACTACTACGACGATGCCGGTCACGATGAGTGCGATTCCTCCCCTTGCATAGAGAGATAAAGTGGTTGTGTTATATTTGGCACACCGTAGGGACATGTACGCCTGGTGATCGTTGTTTAACGGAAGTGAACGGGTTTTGTCTGAGAAAGATAAGGTTGTTTTTGTTGCATTTGGCATAGGATCATTTTTGATAACTCGTTTCTCATAGATAAAAAAGATTATATAAATCGTATCGAATGCACAATACAACTACCTGTCGAAGAAAAAACTCAATACTACCGTTGAGTAACGATTTCCAGGCGTACACGTGTTAACGGGGCTGCGTATCATAGTTGCGTTCGCAAAGCTTTTGCAGTACTCCGATTGCCTTCTAAGGCTTTGCCTCATTGATCACTTGAGCTCATCCGGCCTCGTATCCGGGCACTGCAATATTGCTTCCTTTTTAAAATGTTAGAGCTTCAATGATACAAATACACTGCTGTAGCAGGATGATTAATTAAAGTGTGATAAACACAAGTCCCTATTTGAAATCTACTTTGATAGCATTTAGATACATTTACACACATTCGAAGCTGAATATATATGATAAAATATGATTGTGCACAATTAACATCATTTCCTTACTCTCTAACTTATTTACTTACTTACCCATTACTTATACAGCAGTAAACTAAAAGGGTGTCCTGACAACACCCAAACAAACAGTCGAAGGGGACAACAGCATTTTCACATCTTACAGCGAAGGTGCCTGAAAATATGTTGATCTACTAGTAATAATGTCATATTTAGAATCAGGATGTTCAGGACACCATTCTAGTAGATTGTAATCCATTGCGCAATTGGAATCAAACTTCATTGGCATGATTTCATTTCTCAAAATGATTTGCTATTATTGAATGAGTTTTTATCTTTGTTCAATTTTGAAATTCTCAGGAACAAAAACATTTGATGCATTGTCACATAGATTCACAGGTTTCATTTAAATATAAACGACAGTGGGTTGCAGGCTTTCTTCCTGATAAAAACGACACTCTTTAAAATATGTAACACGACAGGTTGACTATCCAATTGATAATGATATTATATATATCCCATCATATCTAATACGCTTTCACTTAAGCCCCAGTCACAACCCGTCGTACGTGCTGATGCGTGCTGTCTAACGACAAAAACGTGGGGTAAATTGGGGAATTCGTGCGTCCTTGGTACCGACGCCGTACCGATTTTGGATAAATTTGGAGCACGCAGACTCGTCGTAGAACTTTTAGTGCATGCAGAACTTTCGCTGCGTGCAGTCTACGAACGGGCTACGAATTTTCCTCCGTACGATCGACGTACGTACCCTGTACGACAACCGCACGCACAACGCACCGACATCGTGCGTTTTTTTCAAGCTTACCCACTCACACTTTCTCTACGAACGACGCACGGTGCACGTGCGTACAACGTGCGTTGTACGTGCGTAGTTCGTGCTTACTCGGCACGTCCAAAGTTTAACTATCAAATAATTAAAGAAAACTCACGTCGATCGTACCGAGTAAGCACGTACAACGTACCGAGTAAGCATGTGCTGCCATCTGAAGTTGCTCTTGCAGCATTAGGACCCGGAGCGATGGAATGGGCGGCATCTTGTGGCGCCAGCACATGTGACAATGTGTACCAAGCACCTGTCAATCGGGCGGGAAAAACCTCATTGCACTCGCACGCACTTACAACGTGCGTGGTGTAAGGACACTGTACGTGAGACGCACGGCCCCCGTACGACAATGTGACAATTGCACATCACACGCACGTTGTACGCACGCCACACGCACGTACCATGTGCGCATCGTACGATGCACGCAGCTCCTCACTGCCAGACGTGTCGACGGGCCACGTACGTACGACGTGCGTTTGACGTGCGTTGGCAAACTCCCTCTCTGTTCTTGATAAATCACACCCTACGTTTTCAGAAAAACGTAGCGACCGTGGCCTCCCCAAAAAACGTACGAACGAATTGCACGCACGATGGGTTGTGACAGGGGCTTTATTGATACATACACTGTATACATACGTCTTGTTTATATGTACGATAACAACCCTGTGCTTGACAATTAATATATACCATTTTTAATAATAATTACCCAGTATTAACTTGCAAAGTATTAATAATAAAAGAATAGATACCTGAAATCAATACAGATAGGCAACCAAGTAACAATCCTTTTGACTCCATGTTGACGACTGGTGAACTTTGACCTAGTGATCTGATCTCTGATATGTCGATGTCTCGTAGTCACGTGACGCCTAAGGATGTCACGCAGCGAATTTCAAACAGGCCTGGTCGATAGTGTTTGTTTGTTTTAAAACTCACGACCCGGAAGCAATCTTATTAAGAAACAACATTTAGTACAGTACAATTTGGATGTACTAGTTCAACCGGGAATAAGTATTTTGTTCATCAATTCAGTTCATGTTTTAATATTGAAAATCTATTGGTTCAAAGAAATATTGCTATAGTTTTCTTTTATTGCTATACACATATTTTGCCCCGGAAAGAAAAAGAAACATTTCTATTAAATTTATGTCAGACTTCGTGTAGCTGAAATTGTCTTTTAAACGTTAAAAGACGAATTAAATTTTTTACCATAGCCGAATAAACACACGTTAAATTGCTTCTTTAAGGGGCATTTTAGAAGTTGGAATGGAGATAATGAAGAAACATATATGGATGACAACTTCTCTATTCATGATATGCCACTGTGTCAAAACGTCGCATATCATGAATAAAGAAGTTGCCATCCATATATATGTTTCTTCATTAACACGTTAAATTGTTTAATTGGGATCGCCCTTCCTGCAATAGTACAAATAGTACAGGGCCCTGCATTAGTTAGCACTGAAGGTACCAACAGTTTACCAAAACAATCACTATTCCTCGAATGTCATACCACAGGTTTTTATGCTATTTTACATTCAGTACGCCTCTGGTGGTAAATCGGTACAGCTCCTGTAAATGCATTAGAAATATTTAAATGTCATTAGATAATCAACATCATGCTATAGCAGCGATAACAATTGTCCTATTCTTTTAGTTGTTGAATCAAGTCACTCCCCCATTTTCAGATACAAAAAAGACAAACAAAAATGTTCTATTGTAGAAAGAGTGATCCTTTATAAATCAAAACTTAAATTCAAGATCATCAACTTGTTTGAGAGAATACGGTAAAGACTCTTGAGACCTTTTATTGCCATACATCGTACTTCAGTTCATTTTGTTCAAGTTCTATAACATGGGACATATGATATATCATATCATATCATATCATATCATATCATATCATATCATATAGAGGATATACGTGTATCCACGACTAGCCCGAGTTTCCTACTGGCTGTATAAGCTGAACATGAGCTACTTTTGATATTGACATGTTCGCATGCGACATACTATGTTTACGACACGAGTTGCTAAATATTAGGTCAGACCAGGGCTAAGCGCGCACCTAACATATAAACGTGTTTTCTGGGCACATAAACATGTTTAGAATGCAACTTGCAGCATGTCTCTAATTCTCATCAGATAAACTATTGTATGACAAATGCGTATAAACCTACCATGCCTGCATAAAGAGGTTTAAATGAAAATGTATTTCGACAAAGGCGTTGCACTTTGCCCCGTAGTTTGGGGCAAAGTGCCCCATGCGAAAAAGGTATGTCAAACAACTAAAATACGCCATTGCCATACAAAAAAAAGTTTTTTAAAAAGCGCAATGCAGCTCATAGGCACCATTTTAAAAACCTTACAAATAATAAAGACCTTGGCTCTGTATGTACAAAAAGGACAAAATATTTTTTTATATAAAACATTGACTTATATTTTCGAGTTTTTTATCCAAAAACCTACACGATTACTATATACGAACTTCTAAGAACAATGGTAGTCTAGACAATTTAACTCATTTACTATCAGAAACCATTAAATATATGAAAGAAATAAAGAAATTGATTGGTTTGAAAGACAAATTTAACATTTCATAAACATCTAATCTCTGTCGGACGAATAAAATATATGTTGAATAAAATGAAATGAAAATCAATGAAAATATATGTGTTTCTTAATTAAATAGTACTATACAATAGACTTTTATACTTCATTTGTAATATCAATTTAAATATATACAAGAAAATCATAGAATGAAAATTTCAATTCTATTTTACGATATTTGCTTATGAAAACTAATTGATAACTCTTATATTATAATGGGTTGACCATAAAGAAATATTTGAGTATTTCAATATTTCAATATCACTCGGGGCAAAGCGCTCCCCCACCCCCGGCTCACTTTCCCCCTTTGAGGGTAACATTCTATTTGTCATTTTGTGCATCATAGGAAATGATTACAGAAATGAATTACACATTTCCATATTCAATGAATAGGTGATATATATTTGTGTTATAGGTGCTCTAGAGTTTAATGTTGCGTTTTTTGTTTGTATGAAATATTGGAATTCAGACATATTCTTTCCTTAAAGAAAAATGCCGTTTTTCAACTTTTCGCAATTGTAAGTCTCAAACTCACTCTAACGATGCAAACGTGGATCACACCGTTTCTTAACGTTTGCTTTCATTCGTAAATAATAACAAACCTAGCCATTTGTCGATCGTTAAGGAGAAATAACGCTTAGTCACTTTGCCCTTCATTCTCAAAACAGATGACAAATGCTCTCATTCAACTCTTTACATAAACAGCAAGATAGCCAACAATTTTTTTTAACCCTATTGTTAAATAAACTTAGGTAGAATCATGTCCAACTTCCTTTAAGCCATCTTTGTAGATAACAAAACAACAAAATCAACATCCACCCAGTTTCAAGAGGCAATACGGTATGTCAAGACACTTGGAACTGACTTCATAAGATGTTGTCACCCTCAGGTGTGCCTTATAAATAGATCTGATGTCAGTGTTAATGTTGTGTCAGCGCCTGTACCAGTCTTGTGAGTTTTGGATCGATAGGAAATAATCACTGAAAATAGCTATTTGAAGACTAGTTGCTTTGGCGTCAAGATATTTACATTCTCATTAGGCTTGTCTTTATAAACAAGCCAGGCCCGTAACAATCAAGGTAAATGGTAGTTGCATGAGAGATATTGGGTTTTGTAGCTCATCGGGCTTATACGTTCTTTTTAACTTAAGTGCTTTAAGTCAACAATGTTGATAATGTTTTGTATCTGCAAATAAACAGGAACATACAGATGGGTGTCATTAAGAAAAAAGTGAAGAGTGAAAGCGTGCAGAAAAAGAAAGTACTCACTGTACATTATGATTTTTGTTAAAAAAATGAAAGTAGACTCCTGAAGACGTTTGGTTCGGCGTTAGTAAATTTACATTCTCATTTAGACTGTTCCTCATAAACAATACATGCGAGTAGCAATAAAAGTTAGATAGACTTACAGAAGCACGAGAGTATTTGACTTCTGTAGCTCATCGGTCATCATTTTTTATTATCCATTTATTTTGTTTGTACAATCATTCAATTTATTAAGAATAATAAATAGAAGAAGGATATATTCTGTATAAAGGCAATAAGACCTATTGTACAATTTGGTACAAAGTATATATAATACATTGAATTACCATTGTTTATACTTAACCAATGTTAACAGGTGCAGAATAGACATGTTCCAAAAAATGTTATGAAATGTCCAATGATGTACAAATGCTGTGTAGAAAAAAGTAAAACCCATCTTTCGTTAATTTAGATAATGTTAAGTAGTGCCAAAGTAAACAGAAATCAAACACGTAGATAACAGATTAAAATGGTGGAGAGTGAAAGGGTGTTATTTAAGATATGTTAATTCTTGTATATCTCATGATAAGTATCAAGATATTGATAACATACTTGTACTTTTCAATAATGTTAAATCACTTCATCGGTTCACGTTTTGCTTTAGCATCATCTCGCTGACAATCTATCCCTTGTAAAGTATAACTCCCGAGTCTCAAACACTGGGTAACAAGAGCCTCGCTGTAATTCACAACCTTTGTGCCAGTTCTTTAACATACTGCACCTAAACTTGTTCAAAAGTCCAACCATTGAGGTTAGTTATATAAGTTATAGGATATTATATTAGTGTCCATGACATATTATGTTTATGACACAAGTGCCTTGATATTAGTATTTCCAGAGCAAGAGCACGGGATAAACTGATATTAAGGCACGAGTGGCCTATACATAGTACATAGCTCTTTTTATGACCAAAGTTTAGAAAACATGCATCAAAATAAAGACGAACTAGCCTTTGCTGGCGCACATAAAACGTAACATCATCACAGGCGATCCATGACATCAAATCATTGTTTATTACGTGACGTCAAAATTAAAAAGTTTTATTGTACCGAAGGGCACCGTATGAAAAATATGAACCCAAGTATGACTGCCCTCGTTGGTAATATTCGAGTAAGAGTACACCAAAACCACAAATCATGGCGTAACGCAGCAGGGCTTGAACCAGCCAGTAGCAAAAACTGGTGCAAGTTATGCCTTGCAGGAAAGTTCAATTGCTTTGAGTCCTCCTCAGCAGATTGGCAGCTTTGATTCATGAATCACGTGGCTTCGTTTTATTTCCGATATGTTCTTTGCACCTGCAAATTAATTTGTTAGCAGTTGTGTATTTTAGGGATATTAGCAGGGATTGTTTTGAAATTTACTTTACAACAGTAAAAATTACTTTACGCAAAAAGGATGCGTTTTTGTTCGAGAGTAAAACAACTTATTACTCCAACTGTTCATACGTATTGCGTATATAAAAAAGTTTTCAAGTTGAAATTCCTGGCGGCCATTTTTGTGTGCACACCTTTACTTATTTGAGGTAGGAAATTTGATTTACGTGTCATAATCAATACTTTATCGGTTAGTAAAAAAAATGGATTGATGTTAATGCTTTCAAATTGTTTATAAACTAAAATCCAAAAGAAACGCCCCTTTTGCTTTTTCACACACATCAAAAATCACGATAATTAAAAAATGACACCATTCTTATATATGCCAAGCCACTATCTGAAGGAACAAATCGCTTAAACGCACAAAATGCAGTGGTTAAGGTACAAAAATATCGTTTTGTTATATTTTTTGTTCAATCGAGAATCGAGAATCAAATATAGAGGGGACGTTTCTTTTGGATTTTAGTATATATATCGTTATTCTTGTCCAGTATATGGCACTAACGTTACATTACAATTCTATACATTATATTCTAAGTTCTTACCTATCAAAGCCATAGCATTTACTGTCTCATCTTTGACCACTTGTAGTAGACTCTTCACGCCTTCTTTTCCCTGTTGGCATAAACAATATTTGAATGGATAATTGTGAATATTTCTTTTCAATGTAAAATAAATTTCAACCTAGGAATTCTTGGAAAGGATGACAACAGGAAGAATGAATTCATAATTTGTATCAACTACATTAATGGAATTTTGAGAATTTTTTAAATAGGAACATACGAGTTTGCAGCTTGTTAATAAGCAAAATGTATCATGTATTGCAGTAAACAACTTTTTTCAACTTCATATCACCTTGTAAATGAGTCCCCACAAAATTGGTCGACCAATGAAAACAGCTCTAGCTCCTAACGCCAGGGCTTTGATGACGTCATATCCGCTTCTCACTCCGCTATCGAGATACACCTCACACCGACCATCCACCGCCTCCACAACTTCAGACAGAACATCTAACTGAAAAAATGGTTAGATGAATTAATTAAATTTGACAGTCTCAAAAGGTCATGCCGTAAATTTACTTGCTGGTTGCTAAATCTGGGCCAATGACCTTTTTTGGTAGGGCTTTCAATAAACATAATGAACAAAACTCGTTGATATGGAGATACATTTTTTTAAATCAACTGCTTCTACCGATTTAGAAAGAGTATCTAACTGATAGTGAAAAAGTTAACAGACTCAAAAGGCCGTGCTCTGAAATTACTTCCGGGTTGCTTAATCTGAGCCAAAATGGACATTTTAAGGAAATGCTTATAATAAACATAATTTCTAGAGTTGTAATCGTGGAGAAAAACAATCTTATTAAAATCATCTAACGGGGTGTGAAAAAATATGATTAAATCAAAATTGGAAGACTCAAATGGTCATACCCTTGATGGCTTCAGCTTGGTAGACATTGAGTGAATTTCAAGTAAAGTCTTACATAAAAGATTCAGACCAAATGTTTGAGTGTTGAGTCAAAAAATCAACTGCTTCAAACTAAGGTGAATAAATTTAACTACAGTCCAACCCACCGAAGCTGGCACCCCGTCCAGAATCCGACCCCCGTGAGATGACACCCAGACACCAGACACCCCACGGGACGCTGCCTCTTTCGCGTCTTCTCCTGAAATAGTGGCATCGTAGATCATCACTCAGAAATTCAAAAACAGATAGACGTTTTAACGTTCATATTAGTTTTCAAAAAGCGCATCAATTGAAAAACTGTATGTGTCAAAAGAGATAACAACTTACGCTTGTTACAAAGAGATAAATTCATATGTGTACCCTGAAATTCCTTCATTTACGCTGATATCCATCGGACATTAATCCTCCTGTCGCTGACGGCTGTTTTTAACGATTAGTAGCAATCTTTTATTTTAATGCAAAGTTGTTTAGCATGGCTCTCATGCTCTCACGCACTTTATATTTTCTAGCCTATGTAAACTGTTGCCATGAATTGCTTTGACTATTGTCTTTGTAGTTATAATCACGTTGCTGGAGAATTGTAATTATTCAAAACAAATTTTATGTTACCTTATCTCATGTTATCTTATAATAGCTTCCCATCAATGGAAGATGCACGAACTTAGACAGCCCACTCTTTGGTTAATGAGCCCTTGTCTGGGCGTTCCTTTTGCTGAATTTAAGCATTGGCATTGACTATTTAAATGGATTATTTGAGTGGCCTTTTATAAATTGTAGGATACTAAAGTACGAATTTTATGGATGTACAACTTCTTTATTCACGGAATAGTCAGGTTTCAATATAGATCCTCATCGGTAAGCATTTTTACCCACACGTTGCTATTCATTAAATAAAATTTTGTACATAGGGGTCATAAACATGCATTCCATAGAGGGGTTTTGGTCGAATGAGAACAGGGTAATTGTAAGAGCTACTTGGATACGTGTTAACGCTATTTATTACCTACGAGGGCAGTCATACCGAGGTTCATATTTTTTCATATGTTGCCCTAGGGCAAAATATCACTTTTTCATTGTGACGTCACGATATTGACAGTTCTTTGACTTCACGGTTCACTTATGACGTCACAATCTATACGGGGCGATTCCGCCTATGCTAAGAAGTAGGGTTTGAGTATGTTCTTTAATTTTGGAGCTACGGTAATAAACAGAATATTATATTCGAGCCGATGACATACTATGATTACGACACTCGTGCCTAAATATCAGTATATCCCTCGCTCTCGCTCAGGAAATACCAATATTTGACCACTCGTGACGTAAAGATAGTATGTCATGGAACCTCTATGTACGGTACTTGTTACCAACTTACCTGTCATGATCCCCTTCAATACAACAGGCAAGGAGGTTTCCCCAATCAGCCAGGTGATATCCCCCCACCCGGCTGTGTCGTGGCTTGACACTTTGTTAACTCGTCGGTCCCTGAAACACCATTGGTTCGATCATCGACTCTCACAGTTAAAAGAGTTTTGCAGTGGGCAATCTCATTAAAACCAGAGGGACTTAAAAATCATCCCTACCTGGATACGTTTCCAACCTTAACGCTGAATACAAAGTGTTTCGGTCTTTACGGAGATACCGTGATGCAATGACAACGATTTGGGGGTTTTTTAAATTAAAAATACAGAGCTTATGTTCCAAAAAAAAAAAAAAAAAATAATTGTAACCTAAGCACTGCGAAAAAGCATACTTGAAGGCCTTCATGAACAGAAACAAGTTGTATTCTAAGCTAAAGATATAAAGTTTAAACTGTTTGTTTACTTATACTTATTAAGAGCCCATTCTTGATATGTAAAAAAGACTTACTGCAATTATTTCCTGCTTTGTCTGAAAACGGCTTCTCTATGATTTTGTGCAGTGAAATTTAATGTTGACTACAACTTTAACTGTACTAATGGTGTACCTATATAAATGACATTTTGAAAAGACATACAGAAGTTTCTTTGACAGTTGTCCCCCATTGCTGTTGGTAGCTTTGTTTCTTGGCCTCACCACTGAATCAACCGTCACAACAATGGCGGAATATCCCGCGGCCTCGACACGTCTCAGATAGGATGTCGTCACCGAACGCTCTTTTTCCACGTAAAGCTGATACCAGCGCAAACAATTCGGAGCAGAAGCTGAGATGTCCTCTATGCTAGTAGAAGCTCCCATTGAAGCTGTGTAGGGTAATTTGAGTTCCTCACATGCTGAAGACGGAATTGATGGGCATCAGAGGACAAATAAAAAGAGTCTGTAATTCCAACAAGATTTTTTAAAAATGATTAAGGCTTTTTGTTTGTTGTTTTTTGTCTTATTTTCTCTGTCTCGAACAATCAATTCAAATCTACTCAGGGCTGATATTTCAAAGATAAAAAGCTGATAGTTTGTCTTTTCACATATTCCTCGATGATACCTTTAACAATACCAATTTCCTTGTCAGGGTGCGCAAAGCAGCACAGCGCAACAGGGGACACGCCGACGGGGCAGCTGATTGGTTGACCAAGAACAGTAGTTGTCATGTCAACGGTTGATACATCTCGTAATACGCGTGGCCGGAAACGATACCTGTAACCAAGGAGAATAATCGATGTTTACTAGTGGTAATTCCATATTCTTTGAAAAACAATTATGATTTAAATATATTAGATAGCTTTAGGAACCGAGGAGAAAACCAAGGTTAAATTAAAAATTCAATATATATATACTTTTCATTTCATCAATTTCTAGACAGTAGTAAGATAAACACTTGAAAAGATCATGAAAGTGCTTTATTCACAAATCTCTTAAAAAAATTGAAAAGTTCGTTATCTAAGGATTTCGTAAATTTGAAGAACTAGTTTGCAAACAACAAGAATAAATTGTTGTATACGTTTGACATGAGAATATGTGCAGCTTTTAAATTATACTTATACAGATTTTACTTTTTTTTAAATATCTGAAACGGTTAACTTCTGTTGTCCGATCCATAACGGTTGCCATTTTTGTATTTGGTCTGTACGCAAGGTCTTAATATTTCACCGAAATCGTAGTTAATGCAATTTAAGTATTCATGACCTTTAGTACAAAACTACGTAAATATTTTTCAAATTACGCTCGAGGTTGATTGGCTGAATATGAATTTTCAGTACTATCGAGAGTTACGCATGATCTATGCATTACTTATAATTCTTAAAATGATTAATAACCCGGTAACGAAGGGTTATGGCAATAGACAAGTGAGGGCGCATCACGATCAAAGTTTATTGTCATAACAAGAGGCACTCGGTTTATCATTTGACTTGCACTCCCGTGGAACACTCCTACAGTGATTTCAACTTTTCAGTTTTTATGGGAAATTAATTGATAAACATTTTAATGGTGGTTTTTTGTGTGACCTAAACAAATTACACATATAGGATACTTTCAATATACTCCTTTGTGGGGTTTTAAAACTAAGAATTCAAAATAACTTAATTTGAATATATTTGTTGACATATATTTATTGCAAAAAATAAGAAAATAGGTTCTTTGCTAGCTCAGTTGGTAAAGACGCTGCTTGACAACATTGAGGCAATGGGTTCGAATGTCACTTTTGTTCTTTAGAATTCTAAATTTTCGTGTTTAATTTTTTTCCCAAATTTTCGCGCGATGCGTTTCCCGACCACCTTATATTTTAGTAAAAAATTCGTTTCCACTGTTTCTGTCGGGTTATAAGTTAGATTAAAAATGTCCTGTAGGCATTATTGAAAAGTATGCCCTCCTCCCTCGGGAAATGCCCGCGTGCATTACCCGCTTGAATCGGGGCTTACGCGGGTCATGTTTTATCCTACTCATACAAATCAACCTACAGTCAGATTGACACGTTTTTCATGAATATTTTGCAGAATTAAATCTTTATCAATAGACGAATTCTACAACCACAAAATTGAACTAAAAAATATGACCCACTTGTGAAAGATATCACGAAAATGACTTGAAAATTTTCAAAAATGAATATGCCCCAATTTATATCACAGTACCTCCTAACACTAAAAATCATCAAACCTTGAGAACGCCTTGACATCATCCTGAAATGTTTGTTCGTTATAACTTCCGGTGAAGTAGTATGTTTCCACATCCGGTTCCAAGCGGCCAACAGCATAACGCCTGAAGTCGTCAACGGTAGAAAAGACCTCTTCCGCCATATTCCTAAAACCAGCTGGTCAGACTCAACAACTCTTATCGAGTTATTGGGTCACCCAAGTTTATGATGGCCAAGAGGGGCCATTTTAATTTCGCGTTAAAGATCAACACGAAATCGCGAAATCGCGAAAACTAAACCTCGAAATTGCGAAATGGCGAAACGAACACAATGCGAAATTGCGAAACATGTAAACGAAATCGCGAAACATGTAAACGAAATTGCGAAATTGCGAAAGGTGCGAGAAGCGAAAGAGCGAAATCGCGAAAAATGGTAGAAACGAAAAAACGAAATCGCGAAACGTGAACGAAACGAAAGTGCGAAATTGCGAAAGTGCGAAAGTGCGAAATTGCGAAAGTGCGAAACTGCGAAATTGCGAAAGTGCGAAATTGCGAAACTGCGAAACTGCGAAACTGCGAAATTGCGAAATTGCGAAAGTGCGAAATCGCGAAAGTGCGAAACCAGGTAAGTGTTTATTGCGCATGTCTATAATGTCTAGAAGTTTGAAAAACTACAAGTCTGTCTGGTTTTTGCTACATCTTTTTTCGGGACGTCTAGTGCTGTTGTCACGTAGCGCATGGGCAAGTTAGTTACACCATTTTAAAGACAATTTTAAGACCTTTATATCGATACTTTCAGATATAATATAGCATGTCTGTGTAAAAAGTTATGACGCCCGCAAAAAGGGTGGTTAAATCGGCGTAAAGTTTGAAAAACTACCGTCCGTGTACTATTTGCGACATCTTTTGCGGGACGTCTAGAACGTTCACCATGAAGCGCATATACGTGTAACTTACATCAATTTAAAGACAAGTTCAATGCCGTTATGGCGATATTTTTGTATTTGATATATAACTTATCTGTGAAAAACTATGAGGCCCGCGCAATAAACACTTACCTGGTTTCGCACTTTCGCAATTTCGCACTTTCGAACTTTCGCAATTTTGCAATTTCGCACTTTCGCACTTTCGCACTTTCGCACTTTCGCACTTTCGCACTTTCGCACTTTCGCACTTTCGCACTTTCGCACTTTCGCGATTTCGCACTTTCGCACTTTCGTTTCGTTCACGTTTCGCGATTTCGTTTTTTCGTTTCTACCATGTTTCGCGATTTCGCTCTTTCGCTTCTCGCACCTTTCGCAATTTCGCGATTTCGTTTACATGTTTCGCGATTTCGTTTACATGTTTCGAGGTTTAGTTTTCGCGATTTCGCGATTTCGTGTTGATCTTTAACGCGAAATTAAAATGGCCCCTCTCGGCCATCATACAAGTTAGATAATGCAGCGTGCTTTTAAAGACCTACAGCTGATGACTTACCCCTTGCTGGTCTTTGTCACATCATGGGTTATTTGGGTCACGCATGTCAAATTATAACAGTCTGTTCACTTATCGCTATCTTTGAATGGCACCTTAGGGTCGTTATTTTTTTTTCTTTCGAAATTTAGATATTAGTTTGAGGAACCATCGGTAAGACATCTCAGTGCATTATCTGAAGCATGAGTAATTCACCGGGCTTATACATTCTTTTTAATTTGGGAACTGTAAGTCAACCATGTTGATAATGTTAATTATCAGCAAAATAAACGGAAGAAAAAAAGGTGGATAAAATACAGGAGCGTGACAGATGCAGAAGAAAGAGGGACTCACGGTTCATTATCGATTTTTGTAAAGAACATTTTTGTAAAAAAACCGAAAGAAGTACAGTTATATTTCCCAATATTGATCATATTTAGCAAATTCATATAACCCCATCGACTCCTAGTCACGTGGTTCATGTAAGAGTGATTCTGTACGATTGCTTCTCGTAATAATGAAATGAAAAAAATAAAAATACATGTTTGTAAAGAAATGACAATTGTCTTGAAAGTCCGTGGTTATCCTCCGAATTTTTTTTTTCTTAGCTTTTCTAACATAGAAAGAAAATTCTATACTTTACCAAACATCTAATGCCACGTCGGAACCATTTGTAAAGCAATTCAATGGCATAAAATTACAAATTATTTTTAATCGTTTCTCTTCGCCTTTAACTCCATCATCCATTATTCATGAACTAGTATATCATCAATTTTGACATTTATAATTATTCCTTTGACATATTTTTCTCAATATTTGATGTACAAAGACATGCCTTCAGTTGGACTATTGTTTATTATTCCTTGGTCTAAATGGAAGAAATACTACAATACAAAAAAAAAAATTTCTTGTATACATAGTTCAAATTCGCATGATAAGTACGAAGACTTAATAACATTGACAAGTGAGCGAAATTGCTGCATTTCACAACCTTTGTGCAAGTTTTTTTAACATCCTGCACCCAGGCTTGACATTCCAAATATCGAGGATACTACTAATCGTGCATGTGAGTGCTTCACTCAAACCACAAATCAATGAGTCATGCAGCAAGGCTTCAACCAACCAGTAACGGAAAATGGTGCAAGTTATGCCTTGCAAGGAAGTTCTAGTGCTTTGAGTCCTCTTCAACAGATTGACAGCTTTGATTCATGAATCACGTGGCTTCGTTTTATTTCCATTATGGTCTTCGCACCTGTAGATAATGTGTTAATAGTTGTTAATTTAAGGTACAGTAGCATGGTTTGTTTTAAAACTGATTTCATTAGATTTATCACAATGAAAATTTGTTTATGCCAAATGTATTTTCATCATAGGGTCAATAATCTCATAACTAAACTTAGTCTTGCGCAGTCGTAGGAGAAATGTTCAAGTTAAGAAATAAATCTTTGCGGCCATTTTTGTGTGAACCAATTCTTCGAAGCAGGAAAATGGGTTTGCGTATTCTTACTGAACATGATATGTTGGATAAGAACTGCATTGTTTGCCCTTTTTGGGACCTGTATAAAACCATTATTCAAATGATTTAGTTTTATATGAACATGGGGTCTTAAGGATATTAATTTTTTTATAATACATATTTTATGGATTGGTCAATAAAAATATTTTGATATTTATAATTTCGAATTGTCTTTATTTCTATTAATATTCTTGTCCAGTATATAGAGATTATTAACTGAGTGTGTTTCCGTATCATTAATATCATATAATAGGAATAAAATTTGTATTATGCGCGAGCCTTTGGCGAGCATAATACATATATTTTTATTCCTATTATATGATATGGAAACACACGAGGTTAATAATTTCTTTATCATATAATGTCATTTAGAAATAAACGGGTTTAAACGAAAATAAAATTCCTTATAAAAATATGTTTGACCTAGATTTCGCGGAGTAATTGCTTTCACAATAAACCAAGGTGAAGGTCATATTGTCGGCGATGTATAGTTGTGAACAGTCTAGAAATATTCCTTTTTTTTTCACAGTGTTAGAAACGTCTTCTACAATATATCGACATTTTCAGTCTGATTCCGAGTGCACGAGTAAACATTGTATTTTTTTATAACACAAAATGTGTAAGAACCACTTGTCAACGTCGCTACAACAGGGGAAGTAACTCTAACTGCATTTTGAAAAGCTGCATTGTCATTGTTGTTACGCCAGTTCAGTTACGGTATCCTTAGACCAAACGCCGACTATTTGCGAAGGTGAGATTGTTGTGTTTCTTACTCAGCTACTAGATAATCTGTACTACCACTAGAATATGATTTGTTTTTGCTGATAAGTTGGTAACCGACACGGTCAAAGCGATCTATGCCTATGTTATTCACGAAAATAGAAGCACATTTTATTTTTCGATAGTCGATATTGTTAGCTGCATATCGTTATATTTTTAAAAACCAACGATGAAAACAACTTGAAATGCTTGGATTACCAAGCTATGATTTCTAAAATACGAATGCGTGATAAGTTTACCCTGACGGATTTTGTACGATATTTTATTCGATAGAAACACAAAACCTCAAAACTCCCGACGACGTTATCAATGGTCAGTGACCGTTTTAGGACTCGCATGACATGCATGGAGTTTTGAGAAAATAGTTCGTGTTTTGACCTAATTTGCATCTTTATCAGATTTTGAGGCAATCGGATACCAAGTTTATCAGATAGCTTTATTGCATCGATAACACCCTCCATTATATGATAAATGGCACTAACGTTACGTTACAATTTACTTTACTATATATCAGTTAATTATAACCTATCAAAGCCATAGCATTTGCAGCCTCATCTTTGAGCACTTGTAGTAGACTCTTCACGCCTTCTTTTCCCTGTGGGCATAAAATTTACCTGAGAGGGATACCGTACATATTCAATTTTCAATGAAAATCAAATTCAACCTTGAATTTCCTTTAAAGAATGATAACAGAAAGAACGGATTTATGATTCTTATGAAATAAACAAACAAAAAATTAATTTTAAAGGAGACATATTATGAGTTTGTAGCCTGATAAATAGCAAAAATCTCTTAATCCAGAAAACAACTAAGACAATTTCACCTTGTAAATGAGTCCCTATAAAATTGGTCGACCAATGAAAACAGCTCTAGCCCCTAACGCCAGGGCCTTTATGACGTCATATCCGCTTCTGACCCCGCTGTCGAGATACACCTCACACCGACCATCCACTGCCTTCACAACATCAAACAGAACATCTAACTGAAAAGATGATTCAATCAAACTTGACAGTCTCAGAAGCTCATGTCCTTAACTGACATGCTGGTGGCTAAATCTTTGCCAATAATAATCTTTTAGGCAGACAGACAGACAGATGTTATTCAGTATAAGGCCTTAGGCCCAAAATATGTTATGTAAAATATCATAATTTTGACTGGAAATTAATGCTTAAAAGTTATGATGAAAGCTTCCATTAATATTAATTAATCTTTTTAGGGAAGGCTTACAATAAGAATAATGACCAAAACGTATTATTGTGGATAATCTAATCAAATCATCTGAGTGTGAAAAACATTTTTAAGCATTCATTATTCATTTTAGTTTACGAACTCCAAAGGTCATGTCATACATGTATTTGGTGCTGGCAAAATCTGAGACAAACAATTACCATTTTAGGAAATGGCTAACATATTTGCCAAAAAAGTGGAGATAAAACAATCGGAATAAGAGTCAATTGCCTTCACCGATTCAAACAGATAATCAAACTACGTGTGAAAAAAAGATGATTGAATCGAAATCGAATGACTCAAAAGGTCATACCATAAATATACGCATTGTTGACTCATTGCAGGCATTTGAGGTATTTTTCATTCTTAAAGTTAAGTTTTGATTGATTAAAAACAATCGTCTCACTCTGTGGTGAAAAACTTGAAAAATGATTGGAATTTCAGGGACTTAAAACACGTAATGCTATACTTACTTGCTGGTACCCGGCACTGGTGGCTTAAATTTTGCCATGATGGAAAGTTTAAATGAAACAAATACAATAAACCTTATGGAAAAGATGCGATTACAGTTTAAAAAAGCAAGGATTTTTATGACAGATGTAATTCCTTGAAAAAAGCAAACGAACGGAAATATTCGCGAGAAATTTGCGACTGGCGGGGAACGTTGGAATGTAACAGGCTTGTGGACTACAGCCCAACCCACCGAAGCTGGGACCCCGTCCAGAATCCGACCCCCGTGAGATGACACCCAGACACCAGACACCCCACGGGACGCTGCCTCTCTCGCGTCTTCTCCTGTAATAGTAATAATAAAGATCGTCGCTCATAAATTCAAACACAGATAAACAGATTACAATTTCAGCCTTTTACACAAAAACAAAAGAGACATCTTCGAAAGTTTATATCGTATAACGTTCATATCAGGTTCAAATCACGCATCCGGAGTAGTTAATGTATGTGTCAAATTCATAAATATGTAAAAACTTCTGCCTGTTGCGAACAGATGAACTCGTGTATGAATCGGCGTAATTCCTGCGTATACCCTGATATCCAATAGACCAAAAGCCTCGTTTCGCTGACAGGTGTTTGTAAAGATACTGGGAAACCTTTTGAATTCCATTAACAGTTATCTAGCGGTGGAATCTTGTGGGAATGGTAAAAAAACATTTCTCAGAGCTCACAATAAAAAGAAGATGCATGGCCTAAGATAGCTCTATTGCTGGTTTATTGTGTTGATATGCTAATGGCCTCTCATGCAACTGGCGCTGCTAGTGCTGAAACAAGGAATTCTATTGCATATACATGTATTTATATATGTATTGTGGTAAGGTGCTTTTGATCGGATGGATAACAGGGTATATGTAGGTACTTCTTGGATACGTATAAACGCTATGTACAGGATGATTTACTAACTTACTTGTCATGATCCCCTTCAGTACGACAGGTAAGTTGGTTCCCCCAATCAGCCAGGTGATATCATCCCAGGTAATGCTGCCCTTGGCCTTCTCGTAGCTTGTCCCCATGTTCACTCGTTGGTCCCTGAAGAAAACCTTGATTTAAACATCCTAACGTCGGTGAGTTTCTCAAATAAAGAGTATTGCTCATTAAAAACAGAAAGAGTCTATCACTCGTACCTCGTTGCGTTTCTGGGCTGAGTACTGGACAAAAGAGTCTGTTCGGGTGAAAGGTTTAATGAACTTGTGCAGTGCAGCGCTATATATTGTAACTTATAAACCTTCAGTGTATTGTTCTTTTAGGTATTTTTATATCTAACTTTCCCTCTGACTAACATGACAAGGTACTTATTCGAGTTTTATTACACACGTAGGTAACGTACAAGTGATGGCATACTAATCTCGTACGACACACGTGTGTCGTATTGCGTTGACCTGTGTCGTATCAACATGACCTCGCATTCCACAGATTTGATTGGTTAACCAATGACCTCTCATTTAGGGTCAACTAAAACGGAACTTTTTTCGCATTAATAACAAACATGTCATTTCTTCAAGTTTACGGCTTTATATACTTAAAAAGAGTTGATACATAGACAGATACTTAGAAAACATACGATTTCATCATTGTGCAAAATCGATTTCATGAACAATAGATCAGCGAATGCATTAATATTTTTACTTACATTACAACGTCAACCGTAAATTCAACACGGTGAACACCCGGACATCGCATCATGCACGGATTGTTAGTGATAACATGTGGGTAGATCAAGCCAAATTCTATCAAATGTGACAAGCACTGAGAATAAACAACTTTGAAATGCAGTCACGGAGTCAGGAACACATCACGGAAATTGGGAATCCCGAAACACGCTGTAGCGACACAAGGCGATGACCTTGCCCTTCCCGTCGGGTCCCCGTCACTCTCCGAGCACGTCGTTGTTTTCATTATCGTCCATATCGATTCTATCGTTTCATTTGAAGTTCCTAGAAAAGTTCGAAATGGTGTTTGTTTCAAATTAAAGATCTTCCATAACATTACCCGTTGGTAAGTAATCCGTTTTCAACAGAGCCAATGTATCCGCAGCAGCTAGTCAAGCCACAACGACACACGTCAGCCTTGACGCTTGAACATTAGTCCAGTCAATTTAAGCAAAATATAAGGTCAACCTTCAACTCCTTGCAAAAGAAATGATTTATGGTTTTTTTCAAAGTAGACAGGTGTATGAATGAGGGAAAATAAGTCTAGAAAAATCTAAGAGGTGGAACATTTTGAAAAATGTATTCTTATTTAACCCATATAGTCGTGCTGACCGCAGTTTCTTTACCCTAGTCTATTATAAACGTCGAATAGTTTCATTGTTTTACCTAAAGTTTATAATGCATATGAAGTCTAATTATATCAAATAAATATTTATACAGCGATATAAATGTATTGGCCCTTTTCTGTTATAATAATTTTATGAATATACTGATGGCCAAAAGTTACGCAACGCCATGACTAAATGTCAAGTAGAAAACCCTGTATCTACACCAGGGTAATATTACTTCATGAAACAAGATTTTCCATATTGCAAAAAAAACTTTTAAAAAAGACAACAAGAGATAGATTGAGAAGTTAATTATAATATCAATTCCAAATCTGTAGTCACAATTGAGTGCAAATAGTACCTTGGGTCTCTATTGCAAGTCATCATCCAAATCGTCACACGAGACAACAGCTGAATTGCTACAACTGAGTCCACGGCACTCTCCGCATGCAACTGAACACTTCAGTCCATGTTTCCTGCAAGAACAGCGTTTTGACTCACAGTCTTGTTTACAGCTACATCTGATGACATGTAGAAGTTGTTCTGGCGCTGGTGGTTTGCTGTTTTTTACCGGCATCAATCTCCCTTTCTCTGTCGTCCATCCCCATTGGTGAGGTTGCATGTCTGTAACTGTTGCTGTCCATTGGCAAACCTGGTAGTAGACCCGTAGAGTGTGGTAGGAAGCAGCATCTGACGTAGGTGGGAGAGAATGCACATTGACTGGAACAAGAGATGTGGCAGCCTTCTCACAAAATCTTCTAAATCGCAAATCATCAAGACGCTCATTTTCGGTGCCACCATAGAGATGAACAATCAGTCTTTCGCCTGCATTTATAATGTTTTCCCTGGTTGAATTGCAACAAAAGACCTTTGCAAATTTGACAGCCATGAGCGTTGAAGATATCTTGTGAAGTGCTACACCTTTGCCAATTCCAAACATCCGAGATGTTGCATCACACCCTGTCAAGGCATGAATTACAGGCATTATTTGACATGTGTCTCTTCCGATCTTTTCCTTCAAGCTGTTGATGTTCCATACCCTTGGCACTTTCTTGGATTTCTCAGATTTGAAGATCAGAGTATTTGCTGCAGGATCAGCCTGGAAAAGCAAAAGAACTAGGAGATCTGTGTCTTCCCCTATCAGGACTGTTTGTTTGGTAATGGCACTCTGCACTGCCGTTTGTGCAATCAGGAGATCAGCATCTTCACAGGCCTTGATTACCTTGTACCCAATGTTCTCAAATTTTGAACTGAGAAGGTCAATGAACGACTGTTTATTCTCATTGTTTGAGAGAAATTGTTCTTTCTTTGATGTCAGAATCATGTCTTCAGTGAAGTTAACCTTTGGACCACAGATGCCTCTAGTTCGTCTTAGGTGAGCTGTGTCTTTTGTTGAAGGTCCTGTCAGATATCCATCAAAGACTATGGTAGCATCCATGTATTTTCTGCTGACGTATTCTATATAGGTCTGGCAAACTGAAGAGAATGTTGAGCCAATGATCCATGGAATGCGTTGGAGAAGACTTCCCCCATCAAGGACATAGTGAAAGGTGTCATCTTCAATGTTCTGTTGTGGAAAATCTTTGCAGTGCTTTTTCCATATGGATTCGGCCATCACAGACTTCTGAGCCTCTCGCATTAAACCTGAAGTGTCAAAGAGAGATGAAGGAAAGCTAGATAACTCATAGCTGAACAGGTCTGGAATGTTATCGAGCATTGTATCTGCTGCTGTTACCAATCTTTGGAAGAGTAGCTGATGGTCAATGTGTAGATCTGTGTCTGATTTGATGGCTACTTTTGTATTCAATGGGACAGCCTGGTTGGCTTTCTTGAAGCTGTATTTCACAACCTTCTCACCACACATTGACTGCAAAATCTTTTCTCCAATAACCTGCGACTGCTCGATGTTGACAGAGTCATCAGCTGTAACACCTGTTGCAATGTTGCGTAAGGATGGGTCTTCGTTGAAGGGGGATCTTTCTTCAAGGAAAGAGACAATTGTAGAGGAATCCTTATCATCTCTGGCTTTCCTAGACTTTGTGGTGTCTTTATGTTGGTCACTTGACTGGTACCCAATGTTAGTGAGAGACTGCATCGCATTATTGACTTCAACACATGCTGGTCTTGAGAGTAACCACTGAGATCTCTGTGATTCGCCCATACCATGCCCTCTTGTCATCCCGCCTGTTGACTTCAAACTTCTCATGAGGACCTGTTCAATGACTAAGTCAGATGATAATCCAGCCCAGTACCTGTCACTTCTTCGGATGACGTGGTGTCCAGATAAGAAAGCAAGATAGATATCTGGGTGATCATGTTGAAGTCGCTGCATTGATTGCACATAGATATAGGCAGACTTTGTATACATGTTATGTCCACATGAAGCAAAAAATGGCAACATTTCCATAACTGCTTGGAGATGAAGGTTCCAGTTTCCGGTGCGTTCCCCTGTCAAGAACTTCTTCAGGATGTCAACCATGTCCATATACAGGAGCCAAAGTGATGCAGTCCGTGAATGAGAAAGTGACTTCTTAGTCTTGCAAAGCTTTTCCTGTATGTGAGTCAAAGATGGTCTGTCTTCAATATCTGTAGGAGATATTTGTTCATCCATCATCTTTTCAAATAATGCAGCAGCATCACAAAGATGATCAGTCAAAGTGGAAGTAGGTGGGCCATCACATTCTTGTGTTACATCTGTATCAGATTCCTTAGCCTTGTTGACAAGAAGGTAATTGAGAGCTTTGCTGACAAGAAGGTGACCTCTGACAGCCCGTGCAATGGCTTTGCCACTTAGCATATGGACTACAGCATTTGGAGCATATACTGTTTCAAGTGTCTCTTGCAATCCTGCCCCACCCATAACGTAGCCAATGCATCCTAGAAAACTAATTTCTGTATGGAATCCGCCTAGTCGCAGGATGATCTTCTTCAGATTGCTTTGGACAGGCTCATTGTTGACAATTGTAAAGGCTTTCCAGTAAAGAGGCTGGTCAAATGTAATCACAGGTTTTGAACCATTGTTATAGGCTTGCTCTGAGATGAATGTCAGTGTTGAGTAAATGCAGCTTAGATCACTTGGATTCATGTCAATCATGGGGAGAAAGGTGATAGACGACTTTCCCTGATGGGATCCATGATGTATCATCTGCATCATTCCTGACCAACCTGGCATCAAATTCTGTGGTTTCCATGTCAATTTTGAGAGCAAGTCTACAATCAAGGATGAGTATGTTGCTTCAACCTCACACAATTTATCATACTTCAATGCTGACAGAAAGTCATCCTGTAACTTGTAGTACTTGATGTTGATGTGTCCAAGTGCACAGAGATCTTCAGGTGTTGCATGAATCCTAGGAACCTTGGTCACAGAGCCATTAGCTGGAGTTGTACATGCAATCATTCCCATGCCATGAAAGGTATTGTGGCCATCCAATGTTCTAACATTATGGTCAACATTGTCTGCAACAAATTGTAGGAAGCCCCCTTGCTGGTCTTGAGTAATAGAAGAACCTTGATGAGCAGCAGCACTTGTCTCAAATCGCTGAACTTCACTGTAGGAAGAACAGAAGCCAAGGGCATATAACGTTTCAATGAGATACTTTGACGCAAAGTGATGGTGGAGCTGTACGCCGAGTCCAATCTGGAGTGGAGTCAAGAGGAGCCTTGGTCTTGCTGCCTGAATAATAGCCTGGCCAATTGAAGCAATTTTTACTGCATCTTTCTCTGATATCATAGACCTAAGGAGAGTCTTCAACGAATCTGGAAGGTATTCAATATTCTGTTGAATGGATAACATCTCTTCTGATGATGGATAATTTTCCTTTGAGATGTTTATATCCTTGATGTCAGTCATTATTAGTTTGGCTGCTGTCTTTATAAGCTTGAGCTTTTCTGCAGAAGTGTCCTCTTCCCGGGGTTGTCTGTAGTAGTCCTGGAGAATTGTTTCTGCTGTTGATTTGAAAGTGACTACGTTCGATTTTCCATTAATTTCCGTCATGATGATAGAATCTCCAAAATATTCTTGCAGTTTGTGTTTCATGTAGTCATGGGTATAAGCACCATCTCCAATTAACTTTTCCATGAAGTGTACAAGGTTGTTGACTGTGATCTGTTGATTGTCATTGTCTTTAATGTACTCTGTTACTTTAATAAAAGCATCATGACGACAGGAGTTTCCTGGTGTTGTTGGTGAAAATTTCTGTCTCTTTTCTGTACCAATACGACAATGTTTTGGTATTTGGCGGCCAGTTCGGAAGTTGACATTACACTGTTGATGGTACAATGCATCGGCAGCAGGTAGATCATTTACTGACTCAAGTCTTCCTTGAACATCATTTGCCCAGTCATCAGCCCGTTCCTTGCATACTTTCTGGATTGTTTTTTGAAACTCCAAAGTCCTGACAGAATGGACTTCAAAGGACCTCTTCTTTCCTGAAAGACGAGCATATTGTCCACAGAACAAACAATGTTCAGAAAATAAGAAACTTGACATCTTTGAGCGTGTTGTCCTCTCCTCCAATTCACAGGATTGTTGACATAGACTCTGTCGGATGACATTGGGGTTGGTATAAGTTTTTCTACAGCCTTGATGTACCTCTTGTCCATCCTGAACGTGAAGTGAGTCACCACGAGCTGCGCTTGCTTGATTTATTCCAATGCATCCTTTGCTCCTCAAGACTACACTGGGCTTTCCATGAAGGTCAAGGTTGCATATGGCGCATTTCTCCATTGATTCTCTAAATGTTTCTGAAAATGAAATATTTGACAAAGTTAGCTGGTAAAAGATGATGAAAATAGAAATTATCATATACTTTTCAAAACTTGTTATTTGAGCTCATTGTTATAGTGTAAATTAATTAAACAAACACAATGTTTGTGACACATTTGACTTATAAAAACTCAATCATTTGCATTTGTCTTTGATAGCTGTGGATCTAAGAAACATAAAAATGTACCTACCACTTGAAGAACATCAAAAGGCAACAGCATTCCTCTTCTCACAGTTACCCGCCATGATCTAAAACAGGCCACTGAAAAAAATATATAAACCTATTAAATAGATCATTTTTTTGTAACAGTTTCTAAAATAAATGTACAAATTTGATATTAAGTTTCTATTAAGTTTTGTGGCATGTTTACAAAATTCTAAGAAAATTATAGACTCTTTTGACGTATTGAAAGTAGCAGTAATTTTCAATACATTTCAAAAAAATATATTATTGTTATGTGAACAATCCTCATCTTAATTCATTTATTGTATTATTTGCAACAATGTTTTGGGTTTCAATGGAAGATGTATGATACCATTGTAACAAAATTCAGAAACGATAAGCATAAAGATAACCTACCACTGAGTACTTTTGTAGCATCAATGTGTAACAGCTTTCCCCTTTCACAGTGATTTTGAAAAACAGCCACTGAAAATACAATGTAATAGATAATTTCCCTTTGATATTTGCGGGAATATGTGTTCAAAATATCTTTAAATGTTTTTATGAACTTTGTTTAATATTTTATGCAATATTCCATGAGAAAATAGCAGTTTACTCGCAAAGAAAGTGATGGTGATAGTTAAGATGCATTATGGAGAAAATGGGCTTCCATAGTTTTTTTTCTGAAACAGACTCACCCCCCTAAAAGTGATTATTTTCATTCAGAACTCAATTAAATGACATGTTACATGTGTATACGTAATTAAATCCCCACGGGCATCAATTTCTATCATCAAAATCTACTTCTTTTACACAATTCCAACCGTGAAGCGTTCAGTAATGTGACGTAATAATTGAAAAGGAAAAGGCCTTTTTTTACAAATTATGGTGCTGTATACAACATATCTGACAACGTTATCTTTGTTTATGATACATTTATACATTAAAAACGATTTATACTTACCAAGTATTCATGAATATCCTCGATTCAACCCCAAAATGTTCACGTTGACCTACGGTAGGGTCATCTCAAACGTCGCGAGTTATCTCCCTTTGACACTATGGAGGCCCAGCAACAAAAGCCGATTTGAACAAATAATGGTCCATGTTTAATTACTTAATTAACATACTTCCACCACTTAGATTTTTCTAGACTTTTTGTATGTTGTTTAGGGATACATTCTTGTTGTATTTCTGTTGAAAGTGTTTCTTTTGCAGAGAGTTGAAGGTTAAACCTTAGATTGACTGGACTACATGGCGAGCCGACCGAGAGAAGAGCGTTGACAAAGTCGACTCTGACTCTGAATGTTTACATTCTACGCTTTCTATATCAATCATTAATTAATCGTTAATTAAAACTCATCATCGATGAATTAGCCTTTTTTGACATTCTAATTTTGGTTGATTTTCAATCGAAACTCGAAACTATTTTCTTTCTTCGCAGGTTTAAATTAGCGACTGCGCAAATAGACTGGTCACATCACGAACGTCGATTATTACGCATTCGGTTATTGAAACCGGTTTCGGGTTTTCGGAATTGTTTCTTTGATGCCATACACGAAAATTAGGATTATTAACAAATGTGTCTATTCTAAACGTGTGTAAGAGCTTTCGCTCGGTCAGATACCGCCGGAAGGACACTCGTTTCGTATAATTCGTATCTAATGAGACCTCGTGTAGTATTCTCTTTATATTGGACGTTATTTCAACATATTCGCCTTTCGCAGGAGGACATCATTATGATATATCCCTTGCAATTAATTATTTTGGTCCAGAAAGATGATGCTTTTCATTTTCATTTTAAAGTGATAAGTTACAATCACGTTTGAAAACAACTTCAATTTAGTTTTGCAACCTGCAATGTTTTTTTCTAAATGCCAAATGGAATAGTTTACACTCCAATACGCTGGCGCCGAAGCTCTGACAACTGAGCTATTGTAACAGCACTGACGGAGCCGTTATGTTAGGCCCTCTTATTCAAAGTCTGAGTTTGGGTGGTGTGATATTTTACGGTCGCTTCTGTTTTGTCCTATTCTCTCGTGTTATTAATTAACTATCAATGATATGGCACAAATACAATCTGAACATAAAAATAATGTGATGGTCTAACCCTCAAAAAGCACATCTAGAAATTATGGTTGATAAGTGTGTGAAGTTTGGTGAACCTACATGTAGCATGTATAGTTTAGGAGATATGCTCCGGACAAAGGACTTGCATGGTCATAACGTCACTGTTTTAGTCATTTTCCATGGAAACCGCAAAAATTAAAAATAATGTGATGGTCTTACCCTCAAAAGACACATCTAGGGATCATGGTTGATAAGTGTATGAAGTTTGGTGAAGCTAGCATGTATAGTTTAGGAGATATGCTCCGGACAAACTTTTGTGACGGACAGACAGACGGACGGATGGACGGACAGACGGACGGACAAAATTAGCGCTATATACCCCCGCTTACGTTGTAAGGCGGGGGTATTAGAATTGAATAATCCATATAATCACATATATATCATATATGATAAAAGTACCAACTCCCCTTTAAAACACTCTTATCTAATCTATAGGGGAGGAGAATTGGTATATACATGACAGTTTTTTTTAATATCCTTCATATATTCATTATTTTAGATTTCTCGTGTCTTTACACACCACTGCCTACAACTCTAGCGAACGCATAACAAATTTACTATTCATACATGTATAAATTTACACATGAGTAATATTGCCAGTGTTTAAAATATAGCCCGTCCGCCAGTCCTAAAAATGGTTAATTTTTGCCAGGACTGGTTAAGTTTTGGTCAGGACTGATAACTTTTAATTCGTTTTCTTTATTTCCCCCGAAGGAATCGACCAATTACTTTTCATGACAGGCTAGGTTTCCAATCTATTTTATACACTGATTTTGCATACATGTTGTGCATGCGAACAAAGCAATAGCCCCGAAATTCAACGTAGGGGGTCGTGATGTTTAATCCTACATCATATGAAGGGAATGTTAACTCCTAGATTTTATCAGAGATATTAAAATATTATTTTCGAACATGACACAAATTTGCTCCCACATTTTCAATTATATGTCTATATTTTATAAATTAATGTTTCGTCTTTGTTTATAGATAAAAATCCTTTTTACACAGTTGGTATAGATATAAAGGGCACACTCAAAATCCAATGTTATTGTAAGGAATTAACAAAATGACGTTATGTTGTAACAATGAAATTGACAAAACAATGTTTTTTTGGGCTTGGTTAACAAAATAGCTTATCCACCAGTTATAGTTACACTGCATGTTATCCTGCTAGACCTAGTTAGGCCCTTATATAGCACTTCGATCCTGCGCATGGATGGTCACATGTACATTAGACAGGGAAAAGCCAAAATACCATTAACATCCTTAAACAAACCTAATGTGTTGGTTGACAAAATTATTCAGTCGCATTTACGAAATAAAATGTACCTTTTAAATATATCGATAAAAAACTGTTTATCAAAGCGCTAAAAATGTAGATTATCAAACAACCTTTTTTAAATATTCAAGGATGAATTTTTATATTTTTAATGAAACTATTATCCAAATAACCTAAATATAATAATAAAGTTATAATCTTCTTTTCAATTACACTTTCATATCAATTAACATCTAAGTAATAAGTTAGTAAGTAAGTAAGTAAGCAAGTAAAGTAAGTAATTACTCAGGCATATCCATATGTAAGTTAATTTCAAACTTAAACCTGTAACAATAAATCATTATAAATATCTAGATACAATTACATTGTTACGTTTTTATTTCAGTTCTTATACTACACAGCTAGGAACATTAAAGCGCAATCAAGTAACAGCCGCGGCTCCAAATCGCGCGTCTACAATACATATCTCCTTTCACACGTTGTAATGTGTCCTTTACACTAGCATGATTTCTCGCCTCGCTTACTTAGCGCTCATTTAGCAGCCTCGTTTTGGATGGAAAGCAAAGGAAGCGCCCATTGAGCGCTTTCTTTACTACCCGTCCTGAACGTACCTATAATTATCCGTTTCACTCCTATACTGAGTCTAGAAAGGTCTAGTAGAGGGTCGCGTCAGTCGACCTTTCTGCGACTTATGACCCTCCAACGTTATACGTGCGAAGGCAGACTATTGTGGCCTTGTAAGCTGAGTTCTGATTGGTCAATTCGATACATGGGCTGACGCGATCCTCTACTAGGCCTTTCTAGACTCAGTATAGGAGTGAAACGGACAATATTGAGGCTAGGTTTACTTAGACTGTCCAAGCATTTAAAATAATTGTGTTTTTTAAGTATTTTGTTGCGTAATTACGCAGAAAGACCTACGCTGCTTATCTGAAGAACTGATTGTTTCTTATTTTAATATAGTAGAACACGGATACAGGGAACTCGGATATAGCGAACAATCGGATATATAGTGAACATATAGTCCCTTCCCTATATAATATCATTAAAATTATATGCGTATAACGAACACCGGATGTAGCGAACTGAATTCTTTGGTCCCTTGGAGTTCGTTATATCCATCAGTAGTATAAATGTGATAATAATTATCGATATTTAAAACTTTCAATAGTCTAAACGATATAGTATGCTATGAAATTAATCTATACATTAAAATCAAACATACATTCAAATTCAAGGATTCCGGAATGAACTTCGATCTTAAAACGTGCTCATTAAAATCATTTAGTTCACTGATTTGTGTTTGGCATATGTCTTATGTTTTAAATTTGGGAATGGTCAAATCTTTTTTACTCCATTGTACAAAATTGTTACATTAAATCGATATCTTTTAACCTTTGCAGAAAGTACATCGATAGAAGCATCATGATAAAAAATCGTCAATGTCAATTAGTCCCTTAATCAAATGTCAAAAAGACATTAACAAAATTTGAAATCCATGATTATCAGTGTACATATTTCAATTTTAAATAAAATAGTAAATAACTTCCCATGATTTAGAAATTGTGAACGAATTTTTGTAACTGTCATCATGCCTAAGCATCCTTTGTAAAGCTTGCACCCTCTGTGGACAGTGAACAATGGTTGACATTGACCAAAAAAAACCAAGAAGAACATTTTTAATTTGGTGATACTTTATTGGCATAATTCGCACTGACACAATAGTCAAACGTTGATTGCAGGTTAGCTTCAGTTCAGAAGTAGTAGCCTGATAGCTTAGAAACACTTCCTGTGGACGATGGAGGGACCGGACTCGTCGTATTCCTGTTTGCTGATCCACATCTGTTGGAAGGTGGACAGAGAAGCCAAGATGGAACCACCGATCCAGACAGAGTATTTTCTCTCTGGGGGAGCGATGATCTTGATCTTCATTGTGCTGGGAGCAAGAGCAGTGATCTCCTTCTGCATCCTGTCGGCGATACCAGGGAACATGGTGGTACCTCCTGACAGAACAATGTTGGCATACAGGTCCTTACGAATATCAACATCGCACTTCATGATGGAGTTGAATGTGGTCTCGTGGATACCAGCACATTCCATACCAAGGAAGGATGGCTGGAAGAGGGCCTCTGGACAACGGAATCTCTCGTTACCAATAGTGATGACCTGACCATCGGGTAACTCGTAGCTCTTCTCCAGGGAAGAAGATGTAGACGCTGTGGCCATTTCCTGCTCGAAGTCGAGGGCGATATAGTTGAGCTTTTCCTTGATGTCTCTGACGATTTCTCTCTCAGCTGTGGTGGTGAATGAGTAACCACGCTCTGTGAGGATCTTCATGAGGTAGTCAGTGAGGTCACGTCCGGCAAGATCCAACCTCATAATGGCATGGGGAAGAGCATAACCTTCGTAGATGGGAACATCGTGTGTGACACCATCACCAGAGTCGAGAACGACACCGGTGGTACGACCAGAGGCATACAGAGAGAGAACAGCCTGGATGGCCACATACATAGCAGGAGAGTTGAAGGTCTCGAACATGATCTGGGTCATCTTTTCACGGTTAGCCTTGGGGTTGAGGGGAGCCTCTGTCAGGAGGACGGGGTGTTCCTCTGGGGCCACACGGAGCTCGTTGTAGAAAGTGTGATGCCAGATCTTCTCCATATCATCCCAGTTGGTGACGATGCCGTGCTCGATGGGGTACTTGAGGGTGAGGATACCTCTCTTGGACTGAGCCTCGTCACCGACATAGCTGTCCTTCTGACCCATACCGACCATCACGCCCTGAAAAATAATTCAAATTTGAAAACGATTAGAATAATAGTAAATGCAAAGAACTTTGTCGTTTGAAAATGTGTAATGTTATTTCATTACATCAATGAATAGTCATCTTAATCCTATAAGGTCGCAACTCGCTGAGTAAAACCTGTTTACGTAGAATACCCGGATCACTAATCAATCGTTTAAATCCGTTATTTCTTATTTATCAAAAAGGCCATATTATAAGTAATGTTTTTTTCATTATCCAGTGAAATTTTACTAAATAACTTGTCGCTGTATTTTAAAAGAAAACGTACCTGGTGTCTGGGACGGCCGACGATGGAGGGAAAGACCGCTCTGGGAGCATCGTCTCCGGCGAAACCAGCCTTGCACATGCCGGAGCCGTTGTCACAGACCAGAGCAGCAACATCATCATCCATGGCTGTAGGTAGAAGTTGAACCGACTAGATACAAGTGAACAAGTGGACTGGAAGAGTTGATATGAATGAAGAAGAACCGGGGACGTTTATATACAACGGCCGAGAAGTCACGTGATCATTTCAAGCAAGAACACCAGCGCTTGATACCTCCACATGAGTCTTCAGTATCTGTCCATAAATGTATAGTCACGTGATCATTTACAAAAGGCGTCACAGCACGAGCTACTTACACATGGCTTGGCTGGGTACACGTGCTTCACGTGGCGCGCTGGATAGAGGACCTTTCTGGGTATCAGGGTCAATTACATGTTGATTAGCACACGCCGACGCTGATCCATGTTTCTATATAAAAAAAACTGAGGCGAGGGTTGGTGGTAAACCTATCAGAGCTTTGTAGACTTTAATGTTCAAAATAAGACACCAATAGTTCCGGCAAAGAATGTAATGTCACCCTTCGCAGTATTTTTAAGAATTCAAGTGAAACTGAGAAATAAAGTAAAACGGATTATAGTATGTTACTTGCAATTTGTACATATGCGAAATGGCATTGACAAAAGAGCATATTGTTTTCGATAATAAAGTTTTTCTACCAAGAATGAGTAAGTCATGTTACTTGGCTTTTTAGGTAACGGATTCAAGGCACAGAGCAACAGTTTAAGTAGACAAAGGTTTGAGCAGACGGTCTTAAATGCCACAAAGGCGGAAGAAGGATTCATCCTATAAACTTCTCATAATAAAACTTACTGATCAATAAAACTGTACAGCGTTTCTTAATTGATTATATACTTTTACACAGATGTGTAACTATCCGGTGCAGAACAAACAAGGGATCCGGTACTGATGATCGATAGTGTCTAAAACGTTGCTTATATATGCTTATCGATATATCTATATAGCAACGTTTCGTGCAAACGTTATCAAAAATCTTACTGATATCTTATTTCTGAAAGCTTGAAAGTCACAGCGTTAATGCTTGGACGCTTTTCACATTTTGACATGGTAAGTTATGTAAAAGTAACACTGTGAAGTGTTATCATGTTGAAGCTAAGTATTATGTCGAAATAAGTTTGAGGAAATACATGAAATTACACTTGGAGCATTCATATTTGAAAATACGAATGTCCGACAAAAAGCTTTTTTAAATATATCTCTTTATAAAGACTTATGGAAACTTCACGTTTTTGTCATTTTACTCATTTATCTTAAATTTGCTTTCATAGATAGTTTCTTTTAACTGTTCATTCATAATTCACAAAAAAGTACAATCTTCAAAAACGAGTTCATTGCGCATACCTGCACAGAGTGACTTTGATAATTGAATGTGAGTTGAGTCGTTTGCCTGTTAATGTATCCCCTAAACCTGATACCCTCCCATATACTAGTACATAATCAGGTGAACGTATTATTACATCGACATGCGTTGATCCCATCGACTTATATGTTAGATAACCGAGTACGAACACATCTGTATGATATGCACAATTTACATTAGTTCTTTTATTTAAGGTCATGTTGTTGTATTAACTGGTATTTTCGGCTTAATTTATGTAAATTGTGATTTCCATTCCTACAAATGTTTGCTAAAAGCTTAGTAATCTTTTCAGTTACATTTACTCTATTTTTAAATACGTCTCAAATGAATGTCGATTTTGTAATTTACTTTGACACTTTAACGTTCAAACAGAAGATAATCATGCTTTCTTCATGCTTTCCATTTTAATTTTTTCGTAAACAAGGTTAGTTTGACTCCAGGCATGTTGATATTGTAACCATTTCATTAATTTGTATGAATATGTCTAAATCTAAATTACTTTAAAAAGAATAACATAATCGTGTTTATCCATAACAATGATCTTCATCATTGATCATCTAAATTTCAGCATCCAATTCCATAATAATAAAATTGATGATTTCACAATATCAAAATTTAAACATTACGAGCTCGTATGTCATTTCTTTCCCTGGTTTCTTTGTCATGCTGATATGAAAGAAACAGTTCTTCCCTAAGTCTATTTTGCATTTTGAACACCTGCCGAATAACGTCAATTTAACTGTATAAGAATGATGTAAATTCGTCATTTTAGGAATACTGAATTCCTCCCACTTCCTAACAGAATACTCAGAATATCCAATACAATAACTTTCATTACTATTCAGTGATGTTTTTTTCTTCCAGCTTATTCAAAGCAATCATGGGAACAATTTGGCGTTACCCGAAAGAGAAATGGATCAAATTAGGAAATTCATATTCATCTCTATAATTAGAATTTAAGAATTCAACACATTTTTGCAAACTTTTGGCTCCAATTGCATATTGCAGAATGATGTTGATAAATCAACTGAAGAGAACACCAAGTCGCATTCGATATTTACATGTTCGAATGGAATGGAACAAACTTCTGTCTCGCTATTGTTACAAAGTAAGTTGCCGGGGGAAAACATTTTTTATCGAAGTATGAAAACAGCCAGTATGTAAAAATAGCAAATTTACACATATACAGCTGGGGTTATCATAATGAAACTTATCATAATATGTTTGTTTTTTTATTACGACAGCATCCAATCATCTTCTTCTGAAGTGTTTAATTTATCTGCTTAACGCGTTAATGTGCTCTTACACTTTCACCAAGTACTGCGTTGGAAGAAAAAGTTATTGCCGCCGAAAGAGAAAATTTGAGCTTTCTGATTTCTGCAACGAATGTTTGATATTAAATATGTAAGATATTTTGAGTATCACTTACCGCTGACGGAACATATATATTCATCTTATTTGCAAGTTTGTTTACAAAGTGCATTAACAGAGATGGACTAAGTAAACAACCTTGCTTTTTCAACGATGGTGCGTTAAATAATTCTGACCTATATTTTTTACTTAAGTATCACCTCATCATACATAAATGTTATTAAATTGAATGATATTTCCCACATGAAACATAGGATGCGTGGTCAAAAATACTTGAAACATATGTACTTGGCGATAATATCATGCACTGACTGAGGTAGTTTTCTGACAACTGATATTTCAGCTCCATCCTTTTCTGATTTTCTTATGTTAATTGTTATGAAAACTCTCTCCGAATAACTATATTTCGATGCAAATATGAATAATAGTTGTCTTAACAAATCAGTCATTATTTTGAATCACAATATTAGGATATGCCTAAGTATATTGTTCTATTTAAGTAAATGATCTCGCAGTAATCAAAAATTATATAAAGTAAACTTGCATATTGTTACTAAATGTTAAATGCGTCTAGATATAGACATGAAAAAACGAAACATCAAAATCCTTAGATGTAAATAACATGTAAACATGTAAACAACATGTGGGGTTTCATCCACATACAATAAGCGAGTATTCATGTATGATTTTATCATGGACGAACGTTATTTTTTGACTGCTGTATTGTCCAACAGAGAAGTTTTCACCCCTTGTCTGCAACCAAGTCTCTTAATAACATTTCTCCTTTGGAACCATTCTGCAACCACACAATGTTTGTTCATCTATGAAGATATAAAGAAATAGAGGTTTGACCCTTAACTTCTTTTGTGTAGTATATCATTGACTTTGTACCAAATTGAATTTTAACTTTTAAATCTGAAAATGTCCAAGGTACTTATGTAAAATGTCTCAAATAGGAACTTTGTTATAAGTTAATAAGTTGCCATCGATAACTTTTTTTCACATTTATTATTGGGCAGAGTTGTGGAACATTTTATTTATGGTATTAAAGAACAGTTATGATAACTAAATTACCTTGATAGTGATTAAATACTATGTTTTCCCCTCTGCTTTGAAAATACTTCAGCCACTAACGGCGTTGGAAACCTCTGAATATTAACACTGGGTAGACAACGGCTAAGACACATGTCAGTGGCATAAACCGCTTTTTAGGTTAGATAAACGTTATTTTATTGATCTTCTTTGCTTAACGAAGAAAGTTGATCAAGATACCTAACAGTTATAAATTGCGACAAATTGAAAAAATGAAAATGCCGATTTCTTAAAGGTTCCGTAAATTAAAGAATATTCAATCTCTAAATGACTATCATTTCTTTAGAAATAAATAATAAACAATTTGTAGACAAAAACGAAAAGCGTATTTGAAATTGAATCGACAAGAGCTAGAAAGAAACGTCAATAACTAAAAACAACTTTGGTCCTCTCTAAAATATTTGAATGGTAAAGCGCACCTTTAAAATGACATCGATATAAATGATTTGTATTCTTATTTCAACCATTTGTTTCCTCAAATGAAACTAATCAGGATATAATTGCATGTAATAAAATTTAAAAAAATGATTGAAAACGGGACGATTCAATGATTACTGATATTCTCACGCACCAATAACACGAGAAGAAATACTAAATAGTATCAGACTCCTTAAAATAGCAAATCACCCGGAATGTTATCAAAGAATTTTCCTACGCGCTTCGGGTATTTAACTGCCATATCTATGTTCTCTTTGTAGATTTTGCAAAAACTTTTGATTCTGTACATTGAGAAAAGTTATGGACTCTTCTTGACAATCATTCCTTAACCAGTAAAATGGGTAAACTTTTAAGAAGTATTTATGATAACGTAAAGATGTGCGTGCGAAACAATAATCTAATATCTGAAACTTCCGAAAGCCAAATATTAGTCAGACAAGGGTGTAGCCTAAGTCCATTTCTATTTTCTTTCTTTAAAAATGAACTAGCATTCAAGACTCATGAAAATTGTTCAAATGGTATTCAATTACATCAAGATATAGTACAGTTATTTCTCCTTTTATATGCAGATGATATAATACTTTTCTCAAGTATGGTGCGGGTATTACAAAACAGAAATAAATAAATTGGAAAAATATTGTAAGCAATGGAAACTAACAGTAAATAGGGATAAGACAAACATTATTGTGTTTAAAAAGGGAGGTAAACTGCGAACGAAACATGGCACTATAAGGGCGAAAGGATCGAAACAAGCACATCTTACAAATATTTAGGAGTTTATTTTACAAACCATCTATCTTGGTCATTACATGTCAAAAATGCAGCAACGCAAGGAAAGAAATACTACTGGGTTTCATGAGATATATCCATATTTTGGGCGATTTGCGTTTTAAAACTTTTTTAGATTATTTGATCCTAAGATTAGCCCTATACTCCTTTATGGTTCGGTAGTCTGGGGATTAAATGTTTTTGATTTACTAGAAAGGGTTCATTTATATGCAATAAGAAAATCCTGGCTGTGAAACCTACAACTTCAAACATAAAGGTTTACAGCGAATGTGGCGGATTTCGATTATTTGTTGAAACAAAAGTGAAAGCAATAAAATATTGAATAAACTTATTGAATATGCCATCTTATAGATCACCGAAAAATGTTATAACATAAATGATGATGTTGTATGATGAAAATTAAAAATATAATTGGGTAACATATGTTAAACTTTTTTATTTTCAGTAGGATTTGGAACAATTTCAACAATTAGAAAAATGTACGGATTCGCAATCAAATTTTCTCATGTCATTTACACAACGATTGCAAGATGAATATCTACAAGACTGGTTCCACAAATTATCAGTTGCAAATAAATGTTTCAATTTCAGAATGTTTAAACAATCTTAATGCAATGAAAATTATTTATCATCGTTGAATGTAAGGAAATTTAGAATTTCGCTTTCATGATTTCGCTGCTCGTCTCATGACCGGTAGATAAATTGGTTTGAAAAAAGATCATGTAAAATGTATGTATGAAACTGAAGATGAGTATCAATGCCTTTGTGTCTGTCCAGCTTACCATTCGACCCAGAGCGGAGACTTGTTTAAGCGACAGAGTACAGAATTTATTTTCAGAACATGTTACACTCATAATATATATAAATACTGAATAAAACAATAACCGTAATACATAAAATCTTAACCACAACTCTAACACACAGTCTTAACTACGATGCGCATTACAAACTTATATGAACATCACAACAGTACGTGACATGTTCAATGGTGTACATGGATGTTCTATTGCTTATTTTATCAATATATATTACATTTATTCTCCTTTTTCATACCATATTAAACTCAATATTTATGTAAAAATGTGCTCAACATAACGAATATATGCCATCTTAATACTACGACAAATAAGGAAACGAGCGAGTATATCATTTCCAAGGATAAAGCCTTTATTTGAATGTACGTAATGACAGTCCTACCTCTTATAACCTTATTGAATGTAACAACGATCGCTATTCCATATTGACCAATATTTTCTAAATGATTACAAATCAGCAAACACCCTCATAAAGAAGGATTCGAATGTATATTTAAATCTCCACTAATAAGTAAGTCCATCACAAGAGATTTAAAACAATTATATTTTTTTTATGTGTCTCCACATTCACATGCCACAGATCAATGGGTTATTGGCAATCAATCAAGTAAGATTATTAGTGTTAGCGTTGGAATAATTTGAAATAGGAAAGAGGAAATTATAAAAATTTTACATTATTTTCTTTTAAGTACAGTTATAAATATATATTTTAGCAGTACAAATTATGTGAACAATAATGAGTTATTATTAAAGATACAAACAAAACAAATAATTTTGTCAAATACTTATATGTTATTTATTATCCAATTTTCAAGTTCCATCTAGAAGGCATGGGTGATATTGCATTCCCAATTTACATGACAGAAAGACTCACTTTCAACATTACAAAAACTACATATCTCATTGTTAACAAGTTTGACTTTCAAGAGCTTCTTGTTTGTGCTAATAATCCTATGCAAAAAAATTAACTGAAAATTGTAAAGCTTTGTATCCTTCAAATTCTTTCTACAGATAATACAGTTAACAAATATTGTACTATTTTCAAAAAATATATTTCCCCAGTTTTCAGATAGAAGTTTATCGTAGGTGACAAGTTACTGTCATGAAATAGATACAGCATTTTGAATGGAAATAACAGTAACTTGATATAGGCTATGTTTCCTTTGAAAACTAATGATCTGTTTCGTTAACCTCCTAAGGTTATTGCAATTATATTTTGTTAACAGATCTTTCCTTTTGGCCAATGCCTCCTTCCTTGGAAGAATCCCGAAACGTCATTATATCCCTAAATCTTTGCAGGTGTTGTCACTCTCCTTAACCCTTCTTTAGTTGTTTCAGAGTAAAAAAATACGTTATCATTTATGACTATAAAATGCATAGCGACATGCCAAGACGAACACATCAGAATGATTACTACTAGTATATAAAACTGTTAGTTTTGTATTGAAAGGTTTATTACATTAAACAGTTCGCAGTTCCCGAATAAAATTTCCGATTTCCTATGTTTGTTAGCTTTAATGCAAGATCATACTTCACCATGTCAACATAACAAAAACGAAAAAGAAATTTTAAGGAAATTGTAAGGATTAGCCACTGTTTCAACATCGCCCCCTTGCATTGAAGACGTGATGTGAGCGAACATACCTTAACATGACTGAATGTCTACACGCCAAATCTAGGATGTTGTTGTTATACTCATCCATTACTTTCAAATAAGCCCCTCTGTCTTTCAGATATTTGACAACCTCGATTTTCCCTTCAGCCACAGCGGTCAACATAGGAGTTCTGTAATATCGTCCTCTGCTCTCGATATCGATGACGTTAAGTGACAGAATATACTTCACCATGTCTACATGTCCAACAATACATGCCATGTGAAGGATGTTGTTCTTTTTCTCATCCACTAATTTCAAATCAGCCCCTTTGTCCTTCAACAGTTTCACAACTTCGAATTGCCCCTTACCTACAGCTTTCATCAAGGGAGTTCTGTGATATCGTCCTCTACTATCGATATCGATGATGTTAAGTGACAAAATGTACTTCACCATGTCTACATGTCCCCCAAGACATGCCAAGTGCAGGATGTTGTTGTTGTTCCCAGTTACCACCTTTAAATCAGCCCCTCTGTCCTTCAACAGTTGCACCACTTGTACTTTCCCTACATCTGCAGCTTCTATCACAGGTGTTCTGTATTTCGGTCTTATACTTTCGATATCGATGACATTAAGTGACAAAATATACTTCACCATGTCTATTTGCGCAGCAAAACATGCTAAATGTAGGATATTGTTTTTCTCCACATCCACTACTTTCAAATCTGCCCCCCTTTCCTTTAAATATTTTACAACTGTTAACTGTCCATTTCCCACAGCTGCCATCAAGGGGGTTCTGTCATAACGTCCTCTACTCTCGAGATCGGATACATTAAGTGACAGAATATACTTCACCATTTCTACATTTGCATAAATACATGCAAAATGAAGGATGTTGTTGTTATACTTGTTGACTATGTTTATATTAGCCCCTCTGTCCTTTAACAGCTTTACAACTGGTAACCGCCCATTAGCTACAGCTTCCATCAAGGGAGTTCTTTCATGTAGTTCTCTACTCTCGATATTGATGATGTTCAGTGACAAAATATATTTCACCATGTCTATTCGACCCAAAATACATGCCAAATGAAGGATGTTGTCGTTATGCTTATTCACTGCTTTTAGATCAGCCCCTCTGTCCTTCAAATATTTTACAACAGGTATTTTCCCTTCAACTGCAGCTGCCATCAACGGAGTTCTGTAATATGGTCCTCTGCTCTCGATATCGATGATGTTAAGAGACAAAATATATTTCACCATGTCCACTTGCCCTTCAATGCATGCTGAATGTAGGATGTTGCACTTAAAGCTATCCACTACCTTCAGATCACCCCCCTTTCTCTTCAAATATTTTACAACTTGTAATCGTCCACTTCCTACAGCTGTCATCAGGGGAGTTCTGTCAAAACGTCCCTTACACTCGATAGAAAATATGGCAAGTGACAGAATGTTCTTCACCATGTTTAAATGCCCACATGCACAGGCAATATGTAAAATTGTTTGGTTATATTCATCCACAACCATAAGATTAGCTCCCCGATTCTTCAATAATTTTACTATAAGGATATGGTCTTCTCTGACAGCAAGCATCAGAGGGGTTTCATTTTTTGCATTTTTACGTTCCATATGAATGCTTGTATCATTCAACAAATACCTAACGATATGAAGGCTGCCTCCATAACATGCATAATGTAATACAGTGTCATTTGTGTCATCAACAGCTGTCAGGTCAGATTTCTGTTGCACAAGAAAGTCAAAGATGTCATCCTGATGGTACTGAGATGCTATCATGAGAGCTGTTGTCCAGTTCTCCCGACAGTCGACGTCCACCAAACCTCCACACACAAGTGTCTTAACCTCATCCAACTTTCCCTCCTGACAGGCTTGATGGAAGGCTCTCACCCGTCCTGCAGGACAATTAGCAGGCTTCAAGCTATGAGTTGCCTTAGCTGTAAATAGATAGAGTGTGTTAATATAAGTTATACCATACAGAGGCGGGATCTTTGGGGAGTTATCCAGGGTCACGTGGACCAATCAGAGATCGAGATTCTTACATGAGGTAGGATAATTTCATTTATTATCAAAACACATTGGAAAGGTATATCTGAATAACTACTGGGATGAACAATGAAACTATGACGGGTTTATTGCACAGACAATATGTCTCCTTTGCAATATGATATATAAGTCGAAATTATCATGATTGTGAACTGATAACGTTGTTTTCTAAATGTGAAAGTCTTCTTCTAAATAATAATAAGTGCTATAAATATATTCTCAATCAAATTTAAGAAGCAATGGTAACTTCCGTCCCTGTTCAACGTACTATTTCTTAATCTTGAAAAGTATGATTTACAAGACAAATCAGACAACAAGGGATGGAAGTTAACGAGTATGAATGTATATATACGATCACAGTTTAGAATTTGTTTATAGAAGTGATGATATAACGGTAATTATTATGAAGAAATCCAAGGTATATAAGGTATCCTGAGGTATATATATGGTCATATAAGTTGGACTGATAAACATATTTATGTGCATTGTGTCACAAAGGGAAATAATAGTAACATGTTAACCTTAGTGTTTAAAAAGTAAAAATTGGGACAAATAATCTTATCCTACCTCATGTAAGAATCTCGATCTTTGATTGGTTCACGTGACCCTGGATAACTATTGATATAACCCTCTTGAGCGGGATGATAAATTATTTATACCCCGCCATGAACAACAAATCACGTAAAAAGCGTGCAAATTGAACTTATTTATACCCGCCATGAAAAAAGCGTGCAGATTGAGCTCCTTGAAAAGTATGTTTCGTTGAATACATTGATGTTACCTTTGCTCAAATAATATGTAGCTTTATGCAAACTAAAGTAAAAGTAATTGCAAGCTATATAAATGCAAAATTACATACATGTATATTGCCATAATTAGCTTATTAATCTAAGATTTGGTGTTTAAAATGTTTCTCGTCGAAAAAAATGTCAATATTGTGTTGCCGCTTTCTTGATCATTGCATATGAGAATCGGTTCACATTTATTCGAAATATCAGTATTCACTCACTGTTTCGTTGTTTGTCTTGAAAAGGAAAGTCGTTTAACATCGAAATTATGCTTCAGGAACTGTGTTTATAAAAAGAAATGTCTCTGACTAAGCGAGGCACTGACATGATTGATGATGTAGTTTACATGTACACTTCCGGTTTGTGACCCTGACCTTTGTCATGTGCCTAAGCAGTTTTTAAACTTTTTTAATATGCGTTGTGTTTAAACATTCGATAAGATAAATTCGTTATAACATTGCTTAGCGGGTTGCATAGGTATTTATTATTCCCTTGAAAGGTTTTATGCAACTCACGTTCCGCTCGTTGCATAAAACCTTTCGCGGGAATAATAAATACCTATGCAACCCGCTAAGCAATGTTATAACTTATAATATACAGGTATTGATGGGGAAAAAATGAGACACCCCCTAGATTTTAAAGCTGAAGTGCTGAATTATTGTTCTAACATATCATAAGATAATTAGTATAAAACTCTATGAAGTGTTAATCATCGGGCAAACAGTTTTGACACTACTGTACCTGAATTAACAGCTATGTATATAATAATGTCAACACATTATGATACTTACTACTTTGACAAAAGGAATCTGTGTAACGTCTCCGGGCATTCTGAATAAAGATCAAGAAAACAAGATTACCACTGCAAGACGCACTTGGTTTTGCCTATATTGTACTAGCTACTGAGAAGCTCATTAAAAGTAAGAGGAGTGCCATAACGTCTTGAAATTAGATTTCATAAAAATGAAAAGTGTGCTGTTTTGTACAAGCATTTTATCACCTATACTACTTCAGCCAATTATTCACTTCAGACTCTGAATTGTTCAAGGCTTCATCAAATACTTTCAACTGGACGATCTTTAGACGTACGCTGCGTCACAGAATGTTTAAGGTTTGTTGCATGGTCCAAACATATAAAAAAAAAATCTTACTCTGATATTCATAATCATTAAATACAATTTGTTTAAGGCAAAACAATATTATAAACAAACAACAAGCTATACATTAAATACAACATACTTTAACAAATTTTCTGCTTGTAATGCATGTAATTTTATCATCCAAAACTGTGTTCCACAGGAGATATTGCTTATGAAGGTCAAGCGATATCTCCTTGGACAGTAGATTGTTAACATTGCCCTTCTATCAGAAAGTACATGACATTACAAACGTTTTGCATCATCATAGATGATCACTAGATCTATGCTCTGACATTATAAAGACAACAACGTCTCAATGCTATGACGTCACCACTTAAGGAGTGTCAGGGTACTGCAGTGTTCAGAGATATAAATTTTTTGGAGGATAAAAAGAATTTCTCCCTTGTGTCTTCTGATATCATATATATCAACAACTCGTTGATAAAGTTTGATACAAGAAATTGTTTTACTTTTATGAACTAGTGTTGATTGATTTTATATCAGAAGACACGTGCGTATGATTATCTAAATTTCAAGTTTGTGAAATTCTGGTCATCATGTCACAATTTGTTCAAAGAGATCTATAAAAAGAGAAATTTTAAGAACAATTTTTAATGCGCATTTATGAAATCTAGTATGTTCATGCGAAGAGTATTATCTTGTTTTAGAACCTTCCTTCTTATTCAAGAAAATAAACCATTCTACGATTTTCTGTACTTTCAGGGAACTCATGCAAAACAAAATGGTCCACAAATTTGAACATTGATCTAATTGACTTTATAGTCCAAAATGTATACAATGAAGTTTTCATTAATTGTTGGATGGGCAATTCTAACAGTCAACTTTACAGAATTAAACTTCCTGAATTGGAGAAAATAAGTCATTGAGAAAAATTGATTCCAGTGTTTACTAAATAGCATTTTTTTTAATCCACATGGATTAATCACTTGATTGGTTGGGCAGACATTTCAGATTCTGAATTGGCTATTGAGAAATCTTCGTTCAATTCTCCATTTCAACAGGGTGGTTCCTTTACTATATGCAGCGACAAAGAATGTCTTATGGATATTGGCAAATATTGTTTCAATACAATTTCAATATCTAGGTTACATGAATGTCAGCACATAAAAAGGGCGTGGGTTTGAAACTGATGCGGTCGAAACAAGAAACAAATTACATCTTTTTAAGCCTCAGAAAACCTTAAACAATTAATTCAACACCAAATAATACACAATGACAAAGCTGTCCAAGCTCCATGAGTATTTGATACTAAAGTTTAAAGCGGCAGTAGCACGTTTTTAGGGGGAATATAAGGTGATGTCAGGAAAATTTAAATAAATGGTATCATTCTTAAGACAATGTATTTAAACTAAATGAAGCAGTAATGAATCAAATAAATAATGTAAAGATAAGCCATGCGATTCCTTTTCTAACACAAAAAGATTTAAAGGTGTTCACACAAAAATGGCTGCCAATGGATTTTATGTGAATCCGTATAATTTGTTTTCTGACTATGAATGATTGGTTTGTGTAATGAGATTTTTGACACTATCAAAGTAATACATGTAGCATAAGCGTACAATTATCAGTCAAAAATTGAAAATATAAAATTGTCAAAAAACGTGCTACTGCCCCTTTAATGGTGCACATATTTTTCAAACTTCATACATGTTTGGTACAAGCATGATTCCTATTCATGTTTGATCAACTTGATTGCCTATCAGCAAGCGTTGAAACAAATCTCACCTGTATTTTGAATGATCTAGACTGGAACTGAACCATATTGTATCCAAACTTCTTGAACTGAAGCAAAAGAACAAGAATCATTGGAAAGCATGTAAAACTTAAGTTCAAAGATATTGACATTATTATTATAATATATAATGACAACCTTTATACCTGGCTGGACGTCCGCACCAGTTACATATCAATTATTTAGATTATTAGGGTATGGCCAGTCAAGTACTCTATTTCACGTGTAGAGTTTTTTCTGGAACATGAATAGTTTATAATGTACATACCAACAGCCTACCATCAATGGAGAATTCGTGAAGCTGGATCTATTATTTTTATAAAATTGTCGATTCAAAATAAATGTCGACCCTTAAATATATATTCTGAAAATGTAGAACTAATGAATTAATAATAACGTTTATAACTTTATTGCATTTCGACTAGTTAAATTTGGAAAATGCAGCGTTTCAGCATATTTTCTTATTTGTTTTTACCATATGCTTAAGTTTGGATTTTTACAACCTACACTTCTGAATAAATTTAAGTTTACCATGTGAAATCTTTCTTAAATATTTTTAATAGAGTGGAAGATGATAATAAAGGGTTGTTGTATTATGAGGCATAATTGGCAATCAATGGGTCTTTCAACATATTTTTACAAAATGTGAATCCTGACTAAACAATAACAAGGTGCGTGCAATGCTTTTGTGAAAATAATCTTACTCTCATATTTAAAACAAATTAGACATTAGAACAAAAAACATTTTCCATTATAAACTGAAGTATCAAAACCCATAAAATATGGAAATTGTAAGGAAGGATTGTCATGACAAAGTTGAAAACTTAACTTTTTTGTTTTAAAGAATTGACCAATTTCCATGTGAACATTGCGAAAATTCAAAATTGAATAACTTCAGATGACAAAATGAGAAAATTGAGCTAAAACTACCCTAGTTACAAGAATTGCCCGTGACATCATTTCTATTGGTAAATTGATGCGGCAATACAGAAAGGCTGTAAAGATATTTTTCAACCCTTGAACATAAAAAGTCGTCTCTTCACTGCATGTTCTCGTGCACGCTAAGAGCTTGGACAGGTGTAACCAGATTTCATCAACTGCACAATTGATAGTCATTGGTCACTTAACATATTGACATATGACTTATTTAAAGAACAATTAACATGAAATGAGAAACGTCGTAGTACCTGTACAAGGGAATAGTATTTGATTTCCCTGAATAGTGATGGATCAGGCATACCACCTTGCAGCACACATAATTCATCTACAGTACTGTACAAGAACCTGTTGCACACAGGACTGGCAATACACTGAACACAACATTCTATCAGCTGTCCTTTTATCTTCCTTGTTCCGTTCACCGAGCACAGAAAACTTGAATAGACAAGTAGAAAGTCAAGAGTAATCTTCAAAATATCCATTTTGTTTGAAAAGATGACAATCTTCATATCCTGCTGGACGCATCAGTTAGAAATACATCAATTATTTAGATTGTTAGGGCATGGCCATTCGTGTACTCTATTTCACGTGTACAGTGTCAATTAGAAACAGATGATATATCAGAGATCTTTTTGTGGAACATTAATAGTTTATAATGAACGTATCGTGAATTGAAGTTGTGAAGCGGGATCTCTTACTTATACTGTTCGACACAAACTCACCGAACCAGTTCAAAGCAAAATCGCTAAATCTTAAAGTAAGAACGAAGTCAAAATGTGAAATCACTAAAGATAGTCGAAGCAAAATAACGAATTGGGAAAAGATATCACACAAAAAGACTCGCAAAAAGAAATACATCTCTATGAGGCCAAGTGGGGCCATTTAGATTTCGTGTCAAAATCTTTGAAAATCACGAAAACGCGAACTGGCAAAACAAGCTCTCAAGGTAAAATCAAAAAGTATGAACGAATCAAATCACTAAATCACCAAATGTTTAGCCGAAGAAACGAAATTGAGAAAAGATACGTGCTTCATGTTTTCGCAAAATTGCTCGCTATTTCGCTCGTGTTGTGGCATTTCATAATTTCGTAATTTCACATTTTTTTACGATTTTGGCCATTGATTTGTAATGGAAAGGGTAAATTTAATGTGTGTTTTGATTTAGATAAAAGGTGACCTCATTCAATATTTAAGTCAAATGTGAAAATGCCAATACAATGAATTTTTAATAAATAATTAATTATGTTATTGTGAATTTAAGCTTTACCAAATAAAAGTGTCTTAGCACAAGAACTTTTCAAGTTATCATGATTACAAGGAATGTTTTAGTCATTTCAAACTCGTGACCTTGATCTTTAACCTGGAAAGTGAACATGTCAAAATAATTACTCAGAGGCGTAAACACTTACACAAGTACATGAGTTCTGAAAAGCTAAATGGGATAAAGTTATACTAAAATTTGGTGTACATTACATTTCCCTAAACCTTGCTTAAGTTGCGACCTTGCTGTGACCTTGACCTTTGATTAATTGAAGCAGAAACATTTTCAATAATTTTTACTTTTTAAAAACTGATATATACCAAGTTAGAGCTTCATAGCACAAGAACTTTATCATGTTTACAAGGAATGTTTTAGTGATTTTATTGCTTATGACCTTGACCTTTGATCTTGAAAGTGAACAGGTCAAAATCGTTCCCGAGGTATAAGCAGTAAGTTATGAATAAAAGTTCTGGAAAGTTTAATGGAAAAAAGTTATAGCCAGTAATATGAGTGCGGCGGGTTGGAAACTGCACAAGATCTGAAGATAATCAGTACACAACCTATTGAAATTTTCACTAAAGCAAAATGCTTTTATTGGCATTTAATGAATATGTTTAAATATAATTGAAAAAATACCGAAGGCATTATTTAGTCAAAAAGAAAGTGAAAAATCTGCTGAATTATTTGAATGTGTACATCATAAGGCTTTATATGCTTCAGTCGTATAGATAATATAAGTTATACCATTCAGAGGCGGGGTGTATGGGGAGATATCCGAATCGAGCTTGGTGTTATGTGACGAGCCGAAGGCAAGTTGCATAACACCTAGCGAGAGGCAAATATCTCCCCATATACCCCGCCTCTAAATGGTATAACAAATTTATCCTACCTAATGTTTAAACAAAACGCATATAAAATGAAGATAAAGAGTAAGAACTGCGTAAGTGATTTTACTATAGCTTGTTCAAAGCTACATATTGGTTGATCAAAAGTAACCAGCTTGATCATGTGTTCGAGGTCACATACATTGTACATTTCAAGAAGCTCAATCTGCACGCTTTTTTCATGCTTTTTATGTGGGGTATAAATGATTTATTATACCGCTCAAGAGGGTTATAGGGTTATATCGGTATTTATCCAGGGTCACGTGGACCAATCAGAGATCGAGATTCTTACATGAGGTAGGATAAACCTTATTGTAACTCTAGTCCTCGGGCTGATAGCAGTCCTGTGTTCAAAAATTGTTCTAAAATGTTTGCTCTTGATTCCTGTAGGGGACCCATAGGAGACCTAGTAGACATTCCAGATTTTAAGCAGAAACTTTAACTCTAGATGGCGTCCAAAATGGCTGCTGTGTCCTTATAACCAACATAACTCAATCTGGATGTACCCTAGAGTGATGAAAATGGTGTCTTAACTTAGATTATTGGGGTCAAGGAATCCATTAAAATCGATTTCAAGGTGAAAAGTTTTCACACAATGGTGAATTCCAAGATGGCCCCCAAAATAGCCACCACATCCTTTTGGTCAGCATATCAAGTCACCTTGAAAATAATTGTCACCACGAATTAAAATATTCCCAATGAAAAGGTTGATTGTTGATCTTTGAAGTTCATCACAAACGAGTTTTAGTTCACCTTTAAGTTATATATTGTAACATGACTTCGGTAAATACTCGTTTCTGATTGGTTGATTTGAAGGATTTCCCAGTGTTAAACGGCAATGAACACCCGCAAATTGGCTGAGGCGAATCACCGCGAATGGATACATTATTTGGTCCGCCTCAACATTAAATCGTTCTGATTCTCCCAATATTCTTGCCCGATTCCCATTTTACTGTTGTTGTCATTTTCTAACTGACGCATTCCCGTAGATGCCAAAAATCCTTTTCTGTTTGCTTTAGTTTTTATGTAACTAAACTTTCTTAATTGGCTAAGTTTCTCCTAATTTGCCGCCTTGTGCCATGCGGCCGGTTTCTTTCGAATGCCTTTCCCATGGCACGACGTCACAAAGGCCATCGGTTATGACGTCATAATGATCGCGTCACTGTCACAATGGTCTGGGCGAGTTTAAGATATTTGTTCAGTCGGGTTCGTTCTGTTGGTTTATGAATTATATAACTGTTTTCTCTCTCATAAATTTCACAGTGAAAACTATAAGATCTCATCGTTATGAGTGCAACTGGTTTGCAATATAAGAACACTATTGTAATGTCTATAACACTTGGAATTCCTTCTTCTTTATAGCTGCAAACACCTATAACAATAATGGATCAGTCGTTAGATCCTTTCAACTCAGAGTTCCCTACGCAAAAATAGAGTTCGTTCTTAAAATGCTTATAACTAACGCCGTCGGTTTTAAACTAAATTTGCGGGTGTTGAATAACAATGAATCCCGGAAATTTTACAAACGCAACTATTTATCTTCTAATTGAAATCGGAAATAATTGGGGTTTTTTATATGTCAAAATAATAATAATTATAATATGTTCTTCCTGGAGTTTTTTTGAAATGTTCACAATTGAGATCAAAGTTCAAGATTCAAATTTTCTTTTGTAACATATTTTTTTAAAATGCGCAATTTGCTGAAGTTTTATAGAGGGCGGAACAGGGGACTTGGACAGGTGTCAACAAAACTCATCGATCACCCAATCAATAATCATTGGTCACTAAACATTGGCATACCGCGTAGACCAGAACGTCAGGATTAGCAAACAATAACAAGATTAAACTACAATTGTTGTATAACTCTCAAGGATACAGGACTTACAGACGTTTCAAATGACGTGTATCTACGTCTTCCCATTAACGGACAGGTTTCATAGAAGGTTGAATCTGCTTATAGTCGCCATGATTTGACATTTGAATACATGGCAGTTTGGGACTAAGGGACATGCTGGTGGTTTAATTTATACATTATAGTACGTTAATTTCTTATTTTGTGAAAATCATCGCAATGAACGTCCGGAGAGCCAACATTTTGAACCCTGATCAGCTTAAATTAATAAAATTCAAAATTGGTTAATATGCATTGGTTTGTTGTTTTCCGAAATGTTGGATTAATAAGAGGTAATTTGTTATAAACTTCTATCATTTTTCGTTCTTTAATAAGTAAGATTTTAAGTGGTGTAGTTTCTTTTTGACATCAGTTCATTTTGATAATTTATAAATCGTAAACATAAAGTAGAAATGAGAAACGTTGTAGTACCTGTACAAGGGAATAGTATTTGATTTCCCTGAATAGTGATGGATCAGGCATACCACCTTGCAGCACACATAATTCCTCTACAGTACTGTAAAAGTATCTGTTGCACACAGGACTGACAATACACTGAACACAGAATTCTATCAACTGTCCTTTTATCTTCTTTGGTCCTTTTATCGAGAACAGAAAACTTGAATAGGCAAGTAGAAAGTCAAGAGTAATCTTCAAAATATCCATCTTACTTGCAAACTTGACAACCTACAAATGTACAAATCTAACTAGAAATCAACGTCTGTTAAAAATATGGCAATTAATAGATTACCATGGTATGTTATCGATTTCAGATAAACTTTGCAATTAAGCACCAATGGATATATTAAAAGTTTTGGTTTAGTTTCTGATATGTAAGTTGTTAAAGGCACTAATCCACGCAATCGAGACTAAGCTTGACTTTTCCACGCAAATTTCTGGAAATCTTTGCAAACGTCAGTGAAAAGAATGACTAAGTGTTAATTTTCCTGAGATGTATTGATATTTGTCTTGAAAACTGGAACTAAAAATGTTTAATAAAAAAAGTAAATTTGTGATCAAACAATATCTAATCCCTATCATTTTTGGCTTTTTTCTTTCCCCACCAATTATCAAATACTTTACTACATTTTCTAAACGAAATCGAGTCCTTTGATATATTAAATCTCTCTTCCAAAATATTTCCAAAACTCGAAATAATCATTTAACCCCTTATTGAATGTCTGTGTTGGAATACCTCCACACAGTGTAATGGGTAGGTAATCCGGCGCTTGAATTATGCATCAACCACAAGAGATGAAGTGAGTGCTTGGATAAAATGTCGTTAAATACTATAGGATTGCGTGGTTTAAAATCGAATCTGGTTTGGTAAACGAGCAAAGCTTTGCTCATGTGAATACCCCAACAGTACCAAAAAATGATAAATAAAGTACACAAGAACTAAACAAAAAAGAAACTACAAGTTTAAAGGGGCAGAAGCACGTTTTTTGAAAATCCTATATTTTTAATTTTTCACTGAAAATAATTGTTTGTTACTGCTAAATGTTTGATGTCGATATTGCCAAAAATCTCATTACAATCATCCATAGCCATAGAACAAATTATTAAGATTAACTAAAGTCCATTGGCCGACATTTTTGTGTGAACACCTTTAATTCAGTAAGAAAAAGGAATGGCATATTTGATTAATTACAGCTTCATCATTTTAAATACGTTGTCTTTCAATTTGAGCCAATTTCCTTTCATCGCCTTATATTCCCCCTAAAACGTGCTACTGCCCCTTTTTACTATTCAACCTCCTCTGCTTATTGACAAACTTCCTACATTGAATGTAAATTCTAATATCATTAGATGGGTTAATTCTTTTATAGTAAACAGACAACAATAGGTACGAGTTAACGATGTAGAATCTTCAATTAAAAGGACATCTACTGGCGCGCCACAAGGCTGCGTGATTTCACCGAATTGGTTTATATTATATACCAATGACTGTGTGTCGAGGGCTAAAGCATGTTTGACAGTAAAATTTGCCGATGATGCTGCATTGATTGGTCTACTTAGAATCTAAATGTGGTTATAGAACGGAGATTTCAAATTTTGTGGATTGGTGTAAATCAATCTTTTTATTTTTGAATGTGCAGAAAACAAAAGAAATGGTCACAGATTTTAGAAAACCAAGTCTACAATTAATATTGTTACTATTGATGCTAGTGAAAGTGAAAGAGTCACTAAATATGAGTAGTTGGGTACTGTGTTGGATTCAAAACTTTCTTGGAATGAAAATACTTACAAGATTTATAAGAAAGGACAACAACGTTTGAATTTTCTGTGGAAACTGAAGCATTTTAAAATCGATTAAACTATTCTGAGAATGGTTTATAGAACATGTATTCAAAGTGTGGTGACCTTTAATTTCATAAGTTGGTACGAAAACCTGTCTGATGATAATAAAAACACGGCTTCAAAGATTATTGGATTTCCTAAAATAAACTCGGCAGTAATTGTGAGCAGCAACTTAAAAAATTCATACATTTTGATTCAACTCACACCATGTTTTCGGAATACTCTTCACTACCGTTTGGATGCAGGTTGCGCATGTCGACTTGCAGAACAAAGAGGTTTCGCCAATCATTTGTAGCAATTAGTATACGTTCCTTATTTGTATACGTTCCCAAACATTTCTTTGAATACTTTTTAGTATTTCCTAGTGTATGAACCATGAATTGAAATGGAAATGTAGGAAACTGATGTTTACCATAAAAGTATGTGATGATATGTTATGTGAATATTTATGTACGTGGTTTGTTATTGTTTTATACCGGAGAAACTGTATGAGATGTAAACCAAACTTCCCTTTGGGATAATAAAGCCATTAACTTATCTCAAAGTAGCTGAACATTACAAGATAGAGAATATATACATATGGTGAGGCAAGTTCTTTGCAAGAAAACGGGTTGATTTATTTTTGCAATTTATATGAAGCCAGATGGACAATGAGGTAAGCGATGATTTAGAGAGATAGGTGTTGATTGACCTTGGTGATGATTGAAATATTTTAATTCTTAATCCATATCAGTATCAAGCATGTTCTTCTTCAAGACGCCCACTGTTAGATGATGTGAAATGAGAGCATGAGTTTCAATAATGACTGTACTTTTCCAATCTGCTTTCACGACTGCTTCAAGTCTGCTTTCAAAAAACAGTTTCCTTTCAGTAATGCAGAGGAATATGTGGATGATAACTTATTTGTTTATTGAATCCGACGTTTCGACGCTTGAGAACGACACAAAAATCTGTGTCGAAACGTCGCATACAATGAAAAAAGAAGTTTTTATCCATATATTCCTCTGCATTATTGTCATTCCAACTTCTAACATGCCCTTTGTATTGTGAATCATCTGACTGAGACATATAGTGGATGAAGTGCACCTACTGCCTGTCCAACTTGGTAACAACTTATGCTCTCTGTTAGTAACTTTCTTCATAGGACTCTTGTCAATGGGATAACATAATTTATTGCTATCGGGGTTAACTGTTATTTTATCAAACGAACACGGACAAATTGATCCTTTAACTCCATAGTGATTACATTTTTATAGAAAACAAATGTTTGCATACGATTTGACTATAAAATCATATGACAACATATTTTTATCGAAATGTGTGTCACTATTGAGAAAGAAAACAATACATGAATCAAGAAAATGAACTTTATTCCATTTCATCTACACAAAACCTGGTAATATTTCAGAAACGCTGAATTGATCTGTTCGAAATGGCAATGTACACATTCATTATAATGAGTGTAATGATGCCAGTAAGTTACAATGATAGATTGTACTCACATCCATGTTTGCATCCCTGATAAGTTACCCGTGTCCGCGTTTTGGCTCCGACTGAGATGTAACATTTACTAAAAATAGTATCAGGGCTCCGTTTAAGCTCATTTCTGCAGTAACCGGCTTCCCGGGAGTGAGAAAAGACCTCTTCCGCCATATTCCAAAAGCAAGCTGGTCAGACCAAACGACACTTCTTGAGTTATTTGGCTCACCTATGTTAGATAATGCAGCGCGCCTTTAATGGCTTTGTGTTGCCTTACCACTTGCTATCACTAATTCTCTCCCTTTTGTCTCACCTTGGAACGGTGCATGTACATGTTGACTTATCCATATAATACGGTTATTGAGCCTCACAGTCATGTTACATCACGGGTTATTTGGGTCACGCATGTCATATAATCTAGAGTAGATTTAAAGGCTAACAGTCTGTTCACTTATCGTTATCTTTGAAAGGAACCTTAAGGTCGTCATGTTTTTGTTTGTTCTTTCGAAGTTTAGATATTAGTTTTAGGAACCTTTAATCGGTAAAACACCTCAGTGCATTATCTGTTTTTCTTTCAAGCAAAAACTGCTGCAAACATCTTAATGTAAACACATTTTGATAAACCCAGCTAGGAACCCGGCTTCCTGTAGCAAAACGTCATAATCATACCTTGTTATGATTTTCTGTACGTTCTCAACACAAATTACAAATACTCGCATTCAATTCAACACAGTAATATTAAGTTGTCAATAATTTTGCTTTAGAACCGCTCTAATCTTGTTAGATAAAGGTATCATGTAAATTCTTGGACTGGAAAGCAAAGAATTTGACATTCTATAAACCAATTTTTTAATTGTGCCAATAGTTTACTAACACGGCTATAAGACCTCTACAAATCAATGTCCTGATTTCAGTGCTTATGTTGTGTCACTGTTGATACCAGTCATTTGTATGTGCTGGACACTAATCGCCCCACCCCCTTTAAAAATCAGTTATATATTCATGTCAATAAAAACGTTGACAATATATGAATGCGAACCCGACCCCCTCATGCGAGTGTCTCTTTAAAGGATTCTTGTGATCCACTGCCCTGTAAGATGAATAACAATATTGATACACTTTAGGATTGCACAAAAGAAGCACGAGATACATTTGGTTATGTAACTCATCAGGCCTATACGTTTTTTTAAATGTGGGTACAATAAGGAAACCATGTTGATAATGTTTAGTATCAGCAAAATACATAGAGGATACTAAACGACCTTCCATTTAATACTATTTTTATTAAACGAGTTAATGATTTTGTATAAAACGAGCGAAAGCGAGTTTGATACTAAATCATTCACGAGTTTAATAAAAATAGTATTAAAAGGAAGGAAGTTTAGTATTCTGTTTATTTCTTGCCCTTAAAATCACGTAAACTTGCCGAAAATGTGCTGAAACTAACAGTTCCGCGACTCGGCACCCATTGTGACGAAGCGCTTACATTGTGACGTCACAACAGCTCACTTCTGTGACGTCATACTTGCATTGTGATATTAGACTAGTTTAATATTGCCGTATAAATATTACACTGCGGTATCTTACACGGGCGTGTAATAAACGTGGATATCATAGCACAAATACTGGAGAGTGACAGTTGCAGAAGTAGAGGGACTCACGGTTCATTATCGTTTTTGTAAAGAAATGACAAATGTCTTAGAAAATACTGGGTTAACCTCCGAACAAACTGTGTTTTCTAACATCGGAACAATTTGTAAAGACAATTAAGAGCATAAAATAACGTTCATTATTTCCCCTTCGCCATCATCCATTATTCATGTACAAGTCACATCATCAATTTGACATTTATAATCATTCTTTTGACATACGTTTCCCTTTTCTCAACATTTGATGCACAAACACAGGCCTCCAGTTCGACTTTTGTTTATTATTCCTTGGTCTGGAAGAAATGCAACAATAAAAAAAAATAAGTTTATTGATGTAAACATAATTCAAATTAGCATGATAAGTACGAAGACTTAATACCATTACAAGTGAGCGAAATTGCTGCATTTCACAACCTCTGTGTCAGTTCTTTAGGATCCTGCACCCAGACTTGACATTCCAATCAAGGTTACTAATAATCGTTTAGGTGAATGCTGCACTCAATCCACAAATCATGGCGTCATGCAGCAAGGCTTCAACCAACCAGTAACGGGAACTGGTGCAAGTTATGCCTTGCATGGAAGTTCTATTGCTTTGAGTCCTCTTCAACAGATTGACAGTTTTGATTCATGAATCACGTGGCTTCGTTTTATTTCCAATATGGTCTTCGCACCTGTAATTAATTTGTTAATAGTTGTTTATTCAAGAGACAGTAGCATTGTTTGTTTTAAAACTGATTTCATTAGAATTATCACAATGAAAATTGGGTTATGCCAAATGTATTTTCATCATAGGGTCAAACTATTGCGGTCATTTTTGTGTGAACACCTATTATTCATTTGAAGTAGGGAAATGCGTTCGCGTATCGTTATTGAACATAGTATGTTGGATTAGAACTGTATTCGTTGATTTTTGGGGATCTGTATAAAACCATTATCCAAATGATTTAGTTTTATATGGACATGGGGTCTTAAGGATATTGAATTTTTTATAATACATATTTTATCGGCTGGTCAATAAAAATAAATTAATATAGATCTATAATTGCACGTTGTTTATATTTCTATTGATATTCTTGTCCAGTATATGGCACTAACGTTACATTACAATTTACTTAACTATATCAGTTAATTATTACTTATCAAAGCCAAAGCATTTGCAGCCTCATATTTGATCACTTGTAGTAGATTCTTCACACCTTCTTTTCCCTGTCGGCATAAAATTTACCCGAGAGGGATACCGTACATATTCCATTTTCAATGAAGATCAAATTCAACCTTGATATTACCTTGAAAGAATGATAACAGAAAGAACGGATTTATGATTCTTATCAAATAAACAAAAGAAAATAATTTAAAAAAAGACATAATATGAGTTTGAAGCCTGATAAATAGCAAAATTTTCTTATTGCAGAAAAAACTAAGACAACTTCATATTCACCTTGTAAATGAGTCCCCACAAAATTGGACGACCAATGAATACAGCTCTAGCTCCTAACGCCAGGGCTTTGATGACGTCATATCCGCTTCTGACTCCGCTATCGAGATACACCTCACACCGACCATCCACCGCCTCCACCACTTCAGACAAAACATCTAACTGAAAAAATGATTCAATCAAACTTGACAGTCTCAAAAGCTCTTATCCTACCTCATGTGAGAATCTTGATCTCTGATTGGTCCACGTGACCCTGAATAAATACTGATATCAACCTCTTGAGCGGGGTAATAAATCATTTATACCCCGGCACATAATAAGCATGAAAAAAAACATGCAGATTGAGCGTCTTGAAATGTACAATGTATGTTCCCCTCGAACACACGATCAAGCTGGTTACTTTTGATCAACCGATATGTAGCTTTGAACAAACTATAGTCAAATGACTTACGAAGTTCTTACCCTTTATCTTCATATTATATGCGTTTTGTTTAAACATTCGGTAAGATAAATTCGTTATACCATTCAGAGGCGGGGTACGGGGAGATATCCGCCTCTCGCTTGGTGTTATGCAACTCGCCTTCGGCTCGTCGCATGACACCAAGCTCGAGGCGGATATCTCCCCATGACCCCGCCTCTAAATGGTATAACTTATAATGTCCTTAACGTACATGCTGGTGGCTAAATCTTTGCCAATAATAATCCTTTAGGCTTACAATAAGAATAATGACCAAAACGTTTTATTTTGGATAATCTAATCAAATCATCTGAGAGTGAAAAAGCATTTTTAAGCACTCATTATTCATTTAAGCTTACGAACTCCAAATGTCATGCCATAAATGTATTTGGTGCTGGCAAAATCTGAGACAAAAAATTACTTTTTTAGGAAATTGCTTACAGTAAACATATTTGCCAAAAAAGTGGAGATAAAACAATCTGAATGAGAGTCAATTGCCCTCACCGATTCAAACAGAGTATCAAACTAGGTGTGAAAAATTATGATGAATCGAAATCGACAGACTCAAAAGGTCATTCGCTAAACATACGTGTTGGTGGTTTGAACTTGGCAGTCATTAGATGTATTTTTCTGTAAAGTCTTATATTGAAGGTAATGACGAAAAGTTTTGATTGGTTAATAGTTCAACATTTTGAAAAGTGATTTGATTATAAGGGACTATAAAAATCATAATGCAATACTTACTTGCTGGTACCCGCCACTGATAGCTTAAATTTGGGCATGATTGAGAGTTGAAATGAAACGCATGCAAAAAACTTGAATAAATGTTGCGAAAAGCAAAGGATTGGAACTTGTGCGAGAAACATGTGACTGGCAGGGAACGTTGGTATTAAACAGGCTTGTGAACTACAGTCCAACGCACCGAAGCTGGGACCCCGTCCAGAACCCGACCCCCGTGAAATGACACCCAGACACCAGACGCCAGACACCAGACACCAGACACCCCACGGGACGTTGCCTCTCTCGCGTCTTCACCTTAAATAGTAATAATAAAGATCGTCACTCACAAATTCAAACACAGATAAATGTTTTTACAAACAGATTACAATTTCAGCCTTTTACACAAACTAAAGAGACATCTTCGAAGTTCACATAGTACAACGTTCATATCATACTAGGTTCAAATCACGCATTAATGTATGTGTCAAATTCAAAGATATATAAAATTTTCAGCCTGTTACGAAACGATAAATACGTGTATGAATCGGCGTTACTCCTGCGTATACGCTGAATTCCATTAATAGTTATCTAGAATCTCTGGAATATCGTGGAAATGGTATAAAACGTTTCTGAGAGCTTATACTCAACAGAAAATGCATAGCTTAGACAGCGCTATCGTTGGTTAATTGAGCTTATATGCTAATGGCCTCTTATGCAACTGTCGCTTCCATTTCTGAAAGCAAGGAATCCTATTTGCTCATCAAAACATGTTTTGTGGTATGGTATTTTTGGTCGGATGGATAACAGGGTGTATGTAGGAACTTCTTGGATACGTATAAACGCTATGTACATGATGTGTTACTGACCTACCTGTCATGATCCCCTTCAATACGACAGGTAAGTTGGTTTCCACCATCAGCCAGGTAATGCTGCCCTTGGCCTTCTCGTAGCTTGTCCCCATGTTCACTCGTTGGTCCCTGAAGAACACCTTGATTTGAACATCCTAACGTCGACGAGTTTCTCAAATAAAGAGAATTGCTTATTAAAAACAGGAAGAGTCTATCACTCGTACTTTGTTGCGTTTCTGGGCAGAGAACTGGACAAAAGAGTCTTTTCGGGTGAAAGGTTAAATGAACTTGTGCAGTGCAGCGCTATATATTGGAACTTATAAACCTTCAGTCTATTTGTTCTTTGAGGTCTTTTTATATCTAACTTTCCCTCTGACTAACTGTTCAGTGTCTACCGTGTTAACCAAAACGCTAAAACATACCTCATGCTGTGTCAATAATTTTCCAATTTGCTGTAGACTACAACTTTTATAATGATTTAATTGTGAAAATGCCATTTTGAAAAGGGCATACCGTAGTTTCTGTGATTATTGTCCCTTTTTCAGCAGAATGGTTTGTCTCTATTTTTGGCAGTCACAGAGTCCTAGACTTGTGGACGATACTTTTAGGATGCATGACATATAATTTAAACTTTTACACTTTCCTTGACGCTACCTTTTACAACGGCTATTTCCTTGTCAGGATGCGCAAAGCAACACAGCGCAAAAGGTGACACGCCCACCGGGCAGCTGATTGGTTGACCAAGAACAGTCGTTGTCATGTCAACGGTTGATACATCTCTTAATACGCGTGGTCGGAAACGATACCTGCAACCAGAAAATCATTTTCACTTTAATCGTTAAAATTCTTTGAAAAACAATTGTGATTTAATTATTTTAGATAGCTTTAGATAAGTTTCGGATGCCGTTGCAAATTAAAAATCCAAGAAATAAACAAATTATGCAACAGTCTATAGTCGATGCAACAGTCAGCAATGCAACTGACCGTTCTGCGAGGAAAAAAACCCAGTAAAAACATTGATTAACATAAGGGGTTGTTCATTATTATCTTGATACCAATATATCGTAATATAGATTGGGCAATAAAATTATTGCAATATTATGTTCATTGACCAATATATATTTCATAAACTCATTTAAAGACAGATTCATTCATACATCTTCTTCTAAGGCACAGCCTAACACGTAAGAAAACTATTTTGTTGGGTATTTGTTGAGTAGTATTACAAATTTAAAACATTATTAATATAATATGCCAATGCTATCAAAATTTACTCAACAAAAATAAACGTTATCTCTTTTAAACAGAAAGATCTGAAAGAGATTTTGTCTATGTATAATGCTTGAATTGCATAAAAACATCAACGTTGCTTTAAGAGTTTACACATGAACTAATTATTGCAATACATCGCAGTACGAAATTTGGTGCAATATTCAGCCCTACTTTCCCCCTCGTTGGCAGTTCTAAATTATGAAAAGGAACAATGAATAAGAGTTGTATGTAACCTGAATTAAGTGAGACAGAAAAACACAAGTTGTAACCTTGAGAACGCCTTGACATCATCCTGAAATGTTTGTTCGTTATAACTTCCGGTGAAGTAGTATGTTTCCACATCCGGTTCCAAGCGGCCAACAGCATAACGCCTGAAGTCGTCAACGGTAGAAAAGACCTCTTCCGCCATATTCCTAAAACCAGCTGGTCAGACCAAAAGACACTTCTTGAGTTATTGGGTCACCTAAGTCAGTTAATGCAGCGTGCTTATAAAGGCCTACATCTGTTAACCTACCACCTGCTATCACTAATTCTCTCCAAACAGATGCAGATCGAGTCATGAAATGTTGATCCGACCTCTGTTCCAATTGGCCTGAATTGTGGGCTAGAATGGGAGATGCCTGGTGTGATGCAATCAAAGTTATATTAAACAATCAATAGCTCTGTCCTAAAATCGTCATTTTGGCTTCTGAATAATGGCAAAGGTATTGTGATATGAACCACCACTTCCATGAGGGAGAAGTGTTGTCATTGCTAAAAGAATTCAAATGGATTGTGGCAGAATATTTTCCGCCAGGAGAAAGTGCCGGAAACCATTGATTTGGTCTATGATTCGAACAGAAGTTGGAACTTTTTATGACTAGATCTACCTCTGTGGTTAGAGAATGACAATCACTGTAACAGAAGTTGGAACTTTTTATAACTAGATCTACCTCTGTGGTTAGAGAATGACAATCACTGTAACAGAAGTTGGAACTTTTTATAACTATATCTACCTCTGTGGTTAGAAAATGACAATCACTGTAACACGTTTGTATTTTTCATGTTTTTAATTGTTCAAGTTTTCAAAATAAGATATTAGTATATTGCAATCGGTAAAAATTCAATCCGAATATCTGTTCTCGTGAAATGATATGTAATGTTTCAAGCGAAAAATGCATTCAGCCATTTTTTTTATTTTTTTTATCACTTTATTTCTTTTTCTGTGGGTACAGCATTAATAAAATCATTGAACAACACAATGTTAGATACAGTAGATGCAATAGGAACAGTATTTCATTGTTCAATTTACAAAAATAGATTGTGGCAAGTTGACCAAAATGTGATAAATGATTCATATTTGCTCTGGGAGTAGGCATTGGCTTTATGGAGATGGTAGTTATGTTTCAATTTTAATTTGAGTCCATGGAGGTTAGGTAAAGTATTTGCCAATTTTCTAGAGTATATGTACTCTTTAGTTAATGTAATTATAAAATTCAGAACATAATTTCTTCTTTCTTTGAATCCAAGAATTATGGTTTTTGCAGTTAAGGTGAGACATGTGTCTGTTTCGTTTTCAATCCATTCAAGTAAGTCTTGCCACAATCTTTTGACATATTTACATTCATATAGTAAATGAAGAAGTGATTCTATTTCAACATTACAGAATGTACATAAAGGAGATTCAATCAGTTCAATTCAATTCAATTCAATTCTTTATTCAGTATTAAGGCCATAGCCCAAGTACAAAACTGAGCAAAATTTGATATGACAAAATGGTTTCATACATCCTTTAAATACATCTTAACCTAAGAGCTTCTTTTACAAACTTTGCTAAGTTGATAAGAATATCTATCTTATGACAACTTAATAATGAATTTAATTTATGGAGAGAAGGGCGCTTCCAAAAATATTCAGGAATATATTTGACTCTTAGAATGGAATAAACTTTACAGTTTAACACAAAATGGAATTCATCTTCAATATGACCATCCATACAAAAATTACAAAATCAGTTTATATCTATACAAGTCTTTATTTGTCGTAAGGATTCTATGTAGAATACGGTATTGGAACCATCTGTGTTTGATGCTATACAAGGCTTGGAAAGGTATGGAGTTGTATATTTTCCACATAGCTGGCGTGTTGTTTATTCCTAATTCTTTTTCCCATTTGTTCTGATATACAAGTTTTTGGATTGCCTCATCATTAGTAAGTATAGTATAAAACATGCTACAACCTTTCCCAGCCCTGTATAATATTTCCAAATTTGGAGGGATAAAGGGTAGATGTTTCTGTTTTTTAATTGTGTTAAAATAACGTTTGGAGTATGATCTCATTGAGGATATTAATCCTGAATATTCAAGAAAGTTTGTATTAACATCATAGAGTTGTACAAATTCATTGTACGATAGAAATATATTATCGTCTTTCATAAAGTCATTAATGAATTTAATATTGTATTGCAGGTAGTGATCATATATTATTGGTTTATTTGCAATAGTTATTTCATCATTTGCCCAAATATATTGTCTACTGAATTGGTCATTGTCGTATTTAAGTTTTGTTTGTAACTCAACCCAAGCCTCAAATACATCTTTCCAGAATGGGCTAATCAACTTTGGAATATAGTTAGTTCTGATGTATGCTGGTCTCAGCCATTCAGCCATTTTAGTGTGAACACCTTTTCATGAATTGAGTAAGGAAACCGGCCTAAAATCCCAGTCTCACCATAGAACGATAAACTCGACATGCTGCAGATTTTCAAAGAAAAAGAAAGGGGTAGTTGAAAATCCACAAAGGCATCTCTGCCCATGTTGACTTATCCTTATTTTGTTCAGCTAGGCCTTACAAATTTTAAGTAATGATAGTAATGAAACTGAGGTGTTTTGGGTAATGAAACAAATGGAGTACGGACGGACAGACGGACAGGACGATGAGTAGTCTATATCACATGATATTATAAGAAGAAGAAATAAAAGAAGAGAATTATCTTATTACGATGTTTCGTAATGTCACTATTAGTACTTATATAGTTTATTCGAGATGTTTTTTAACATATTTTTTTAAAGAGAGAGAGAGAGAGAGAGCGTTCACACAATTGTGAAATGAGTAATAAGGATGATGTTTAAAACTTATGTCTTTCGAAGGGTTACATTTTTCTGTTAGATCTTGCAAAATTCCTCAAATATATACTAGTGAGTATCAGACGGAAAGGGGTAACTCTGAAATAGTTTCTGTAATCCCATTTGCACTTTGGGTCATTGACCTTGCTGCATAAAAATAATATTGAATCTTGAATCAAATATGGTATATTAAAACATTTCTGGCATAAAAATCTTCTTTTTTTACATTATACTTGTATACATATAATATTACATATACTGGTGGGATAAAAAGATGTTATCATGCAAGAGTTTTTTAATGATAAAATTAATGTCCTGCGTTAGGAATAAACATTGTATTTTGCGCCTTGTCGACTTCTTTATCATACAATGTCTTCTTTTTTTTAAATCGAAAAAATGCCTGACATTACTCCAAAAACTACAAAGTTAACGAAAACTTTACAAATACTTATCTTTGAGGTGCGTCTGTATAATCGACATAACCTTTCTAAAAGATTATTTTTCGGATACAGACAACATATATATTTTAAGCATTAAAGAAGAATTTTTATTTTTCTAATATTATTAAAAACTCAAGCGTAAATTGGTGCTGTCAGAAATCAAAATAATGATGAAATGATGTATAATTGTATAATACAATAATTATGAAATCATTTATTGTTCTATAATGAAGTTATGTCGAGACTCGAAACATTTAAAAAAATAAGTGTATTTCAGACTCGGTACCAATAATAGCATCGTGAGATAAAATCAAGTTGACATTTGTTATCAGCGTTTATAATATTACATCATTATATCTGCATAAACAGTAAAAAAAATTAATCAGCAGCTGCCAAATAAAAATAACAACAACGTCATGCATGAAGTCATCAAAGCGCTTAGGTCAGCCGACGCTAATTACCGTAATTAAAGTAATTATGAAAGCAGTTTAAAAGGATTGCTCGCCAATGTTACACAGTATAACAGAGATCGTTGATGAGCATTGTTCTACAGAATGGCGACTCTAGCTATCCTCTTCTTGCTTGGATTCACTGGAACCGATGGGGTGACCAATATAGTTGATGACGTATCTGAAGTCAGTCTTCAACTAAGATATTCACAATTGAAAGAAGATTTTGACCAACTTCAGGATAACAGAGATTGGTTGAAGGCAGAAAACGAGTTACTAATGGACGCACTCAGGGGGTGTGATGGTGAGTGCAAACTGCTGAGTTGAAAAAGACTTTCAATATGATTTTCGTGAACATGTGCTCTTTTATTCATAAAAGAATATAAATTTTTGCTTAATTTCTCCGTGAAGACTATAGAGCATGTCAATTTCAACTCCATCGATCAAATTTTGAATAAAAGGAATGAAATGATTTCTAAGTGTAAAATAAATTTTTTTTAAAACGTTTTAGGTAACATTAAATCATTTGAACCAATTACTTATGTCCAAGGTTTCTAGCGAGACTAGTATTTTACCATATTTGAGCATGTATTAAAAAACAATTGATGGACCACCAACATAAATCATTTGTGTGTCTACCATCTTTTTTTATCGCGTCCCTCCATTTTAGTTTAAAAATTCGTTTTCATCACATTTTGAAGCTTGTTTTTGATACATAAATACCAACTTTCTTTATAAAAATAATGAGTGAAACATATCAGTACACCAAAGTTTTCAAATGGGAGGCACATTTCTAGTGTTTTATATCAATTAGCATAATACATGTAAATTACCTTTTCCATGGACTTATTTTCAGTTTCTGAAAATAATTGTTCTCATTAACAATAATAATGATCAATGATGATGCAAATAATTTCCTAACTTGCTTGATTAAAATGTGATCAACTTTTCTGCCGGGAATTGAGACATTTTATTCGCCGACTGCAAATGGCAATAATGAATTTGATAAAATTGTGTTTCACTTCCTCAAAAAGTCATTTTGTCTTACATTTATTAAGGATACGACTACACAACAATCATAGAAAGGCTTTTCAAACTCGTAGCGCCGATGTTGGGCTTCACTTGTCGTTTTTGTGACAGTGTGTTCTTTTCTTTATTAAGTGCTCAACTTCAAATCAAAAAAAGGTATGCCAGTAACATGTTTCATTAGCTTTGTAATAACATTATGTGTATAAACTGAAATGTCCCCTTGAATTTCGTTTCCACAAAAACTACTCTGATAGGACTGTCCCTTTAAAGAAAGAGTTTCCGGGTTGTCTAAAAGGAACCAATCGCCCTGTAATAAGTAAATGAAATGTTTTATGAGATTAACGATGATGTATTTTCGTAACTTAAAGTCCAAGGAAATGCCACTGGAAAAGGGTATGACAGTTACAGGTGAAATAAGAATGAGGTTGAACGTTGTTTTAAGTAGAACAACAACAACAATGAGCCCGACCCGCCGATTTGATGATGATGTAATCAAAGTGACAGTCCTATCGGGGTATTTTGTGGAAACGAATTTCAACGGGAAATTCCAGTTTATACATCTTGTGTTGTTAGTAAATGTTTACAACACAACCCAGTTGAAACATGTTCCTGGTGGTATTGAAACATGTTCCTGGTGGTATTGAAACATGTTCCTGATAGTATTGAAACATGTTCCTGGTGGTATTGAAACATGTTCCTGATGGTATTGAAACATGTTCCTGGTGGTATTGAAACATGTTCCTGATGGAATTGAATCATGTTCCTGGTTGTATTGAAACATTTTGCTTACGGTATTGAAACATGTTCCTGGTGGTATTGAAACATGTTCCTGATGGTATTGAAACATGTTCCTGATGGAATTGAATCATGTTCCTGGTTGTATTGAAACATTTTGCTTACGGTATTGAAACATGTTCCTGGTGGTATTGAAACATGTTCCTGGTGGAATTGAAACATGTTCCTGATGGAATTGAATCATGTTCCTGGTTGTATTGAAACATTTTGCTTACGCTATTGAAACATGTTCCTGGTGGTATTGAAACATGTTCCTGATGATATTGAACATATTCCTGGTGGAATTGAAACATGTTCCTGATGGTAAGTTTTTTCGATTCATATTTAACAACTTAATAACGAAGAACGCACATTCGATAAAAATAACAACAGCAAAGCTAAGCAATTCATAGGCGCTACTAGTGGGAGAAGCTTTGCTGCAGCATTAACGTTTTATAAATGTTTACATATTCTATTCTCTTCATTACAAATAGCTTATTTTCAACACAACCAGAAGTTGATAGTACAGGGTTTCACCCAAGAGTGATATAAAGAAGTCATTTATGCTAAATTCACTTTCATTAATATACACTCAGGGGCAAAAGAAACGATGCCATATAGATTATAGTTGATAGCCATAATTGATAAATACGACGAAAACAGGGTTGCTTCATGTCTTCAGCAGCAAACTGAACTAAGTTATGGACGAGATAGGATAGTGAAAAATGGCATTTTTTTATTGTTTTCTAGCATCATACAGTTAATATGCATAAACAAATTGATTTCTGTGAAGGTTTTTCATTCTGATAACATCTTATTTTCATAAAATTTATACATTTCATAACTTTTAAAGTCTAATTTCATACATTCTGGCTAAGAGCATATTGAAAAACCTGCAAGACGAGCTCTGATTGGTCAATTCGATAGATCGGCTGACGCGAACCATTACTGCATCTAGTTAGACTCAATATGGGAGTTTCGCGAGTATTTGTGAGGCTAGGTTAACTTAAAGGCACCACTCGAGCGGCTTTCATCCGCCATTTTGAAAGGTTAGCATTGCGAGAAAAAAAATGTGCGGTAATATGCTTATTCATTAACAAAATTAAGTAATAACTACTTGATTGATAGAAGAGGAGCATATTTTCAATAGGGGCTGGAAGTCTCGTTCCGTACGACCTTCACCTTTGACTTCCGGGGAATGACTTAACAGCTCCGTGCTTGACGCTCGGCTGCGCAAAGCTGCGCTTTATTGCATCATAACGCGACACGGTTCCCAGTCTCTGGTAGCTGCGCTATGTTTTATCGTAGACTTATGATAAAAGTTCTATCTTTATTCATCAATAAACAATGGTTTATTGTTTTTCTTTTAGTTGTTATCACTTTAGCAGTGAACACTTATGCCATTTTAATTGATTTTCTGCAAGTTTTGTATACAGTCAATTTGCACTTTCGTTAAAATTCCGATGTTACTATACGTGTTTTCTAACACTATTTTACTCAGATTCTATATAAGTCTTAGCCTGCTATTTCGATTTACACACTCAAACGGAATAAATATAGTCCGAATTGGCTTACAAATGTATTTATCTCATGTATAAGAATCTTTTTTAATTTTTTTAAATTTGTGTATGTATAAGAATCGATTCATTTGAATAAAGTTTTAAATACTTGTTTTATATGATATATCGATCTATGTTTTTTAATTCATCCATCAATTTTTTTTTAATATACAATGTTCTTTCAATCATTTTTCATCAGGGCCCAGAATCAATCATCCAGTTCCATTGAGACATTTGTTTTTGTCTATGAAAAGAGATTAAAGGTGGAAACTAACCCCTGATAGTCAAATATATATTTATATTTATTGTAACATGCACATATTATAACTATATTATCTATAACTTTTGAGTATTAAACATAACAACATTACAGGTTTTAAATTTCAAAACAATTGAATGATTAAATAAAATAATTAAAATAAAATATAATTTTTTCAGTGTTGAAATGAAAATGACAAATTCTCCGCGGATGAACACCGCCCGAAGCCTTCATAACTTGGTTATAATCTGAGATCTTCACATACAAAATATATCAAAATATACAGAAAATTAAAAGGGTATAAATGGGTGTAACAACCTGGGTCAATTATTGGAAAACCTTCCCAGTCTATTTGGATCAAAAAGAAATATACAACAATGTTAATACTTGATCGGACCATTTTACACATGTATGCCAAATTTGTGTAAAATCAAATTATGCAATTATAATATTGTAACCTGTGACTCTTAAACTACATTTTGAACAACGTGCTTCTCATTCATTCAACTCTTAAACGGTACATAGTTTTTATTTCGTAAATTAAAAGAGTTTTCATTCGCTCTCTTTCTTAACTCATTGCCATAATCGTATTCCGGTTAAATGTATCAAAATAATGCCATATACTTATTATGATTCTAATCGTCACTCTAATAATTTCTATTTAATCCAAAAGTTCAGTTGTCAAAACAAAATTTTCCGTATAGAATTTAGCCCTCAGCTTGCTTTCCGAAAACCCCGGTAATATCCAAAGTCAAAACTGTCCACATCTCGGGGGAAGTCGTTATTCAAAACAAAAACCCGTCTTTTTCAAGTTAATATATACAGTGAACAAATTTTCAAGTCCCTTCCTTGTATTATATCATTAAAATTATATGCGTTTAGCGAACACCGGATATAGCGAACTTAATTCTTTGGTCTCTTGGAGTTCGTTATATCCGTGTTCTACTGCATAGTAAAATCTGAACAATTAGGTAGAAATAAGATAAAATATTTTATTACCTGCAGTGGTTTGGTAAAACAATTCCCTATTAATAATTCATTATATATAAAAAAAATTAATTTATAATCGGAACACGTACGGACTACCCTTGGTTAATTTCCATATATGTTTTGAAACTAACTGTTTCACAGTAAAATACTCACAGCACGAAAAAAATGTTTTAGTAATTTTTCATTATTCCACTTATCCATCATAGTACTTAAACCATTTAAAATACTTTATCTACATATTAATCATAAATTGTTTAATTTATTCATTAATAATTTAAGTCTTTATTTGAGACTTTTTAGTCAGGTCTTCTTTGGTAACTAATTCAATTTTTTCGTTGCATGGTTTTTTTTCTTCTTGCAATGTTGTGGGCTTATTTGCATTAATTTAATTGGTGCTATAAAATCAAATAATTTTTCTTGACAAGACCTGTATTTATATCACAAGATTGATTATCCTAATTTATTTAATAAGAAAATAATCAATCATTTTGAAACGATTTTTTTTCTAATATTATGCAGATGTCTCAGATGTCACCGGACCAATTGCAACCGCGGATGTAACTATCTACTTCTAGAAAATGTTTCTACTAATTTTTTAAATATCCTTAATTTTGTATATTATTGCCAAACAAAAAGTTCTTTAATCTTATTTAGCCGGAATTAATATTTAAAAAATAATCCTACAACGACTGAGTCGCGCTAGTAAACGACACATCTACAGAATCCAGGAAGTATTAATGATATGGCAGTTTTAGTCTTGTTTTGCAGTTTTATGAAGGTCATCGGTCGTTTCAAAGACTTATAATTATTATGAAGATATTAATTTCTTGTCGTTTGCAGGCATAATTAATTAGAAATCATGGTTTCATTAAATGAGCACTGCGCAGACGCGTAAATATTAAAAACTAGTTGGTTGAATTCCCCAGAAGTAAGGCATCTCGTAAGATCTCGTGACCTACTAACAGGCCCTATTAATGCATAATAAAAGTTATCAGTTGTGACAGCATTTTGTCGTAGTAATGCATTTCACGATCGTAGCTTCGATGATTGGCTTCATTTCACGATGTTTTTATTTTTTGAGCGATACACTTTATTTTTGTCAAATCTTTAACAACTAAAATGCTTACCTCACAAACATATATGAAATTAAGTGTGAACTTATCATGTAAAAATCACATATAATTGTAAACAGGAAAGTCCTTCTGAAATTCGTTTCCACAAAAAATACCCCGCTCGAATGGTCCCTTTAAGACTGTTTATAATGGGTAAGTAAAACCTTTATGCTTCAGGTTACTTTGAAGACAATACAGTTTGCGAAGCCGATTTCGTTGGGTTTCAAGGAAAGTGCTATTGGTTCAACATGGAGAGACTGGGATGGAACAAAGCTCAAGTTGCCTGTATTAGAAAGGGTGCGACCCTTGCATCCATCAAAAGTTACGAAGAGCAAGCCTTCCTCCAACACCAAGCATCAACAAGTAAAGAAATTTGTTTTACTGTTTTATCCTTCTTTTTCTTAATGGGTGCGTTTATTGACAATTTAAACAATTAAGGTGGCTTTGTTTCTCTCTTGAAGGTTGAACATGTTTAAGCTCATCTGGCCTGTATGGCCCGATGGGCTTATGGCATGGCATGTTGTCCGTCCATCCGTCCGTCTGTTAACTTTGTGCTTTCGACTTCTTCTCAAGCATAAGACCTAGAAAGCTGAAAGTTTGTCTACAATTTATAGCTTTGGTGGCTCTGTGGCCCAAGATAAGGGCAACAGAGGACACGCCCTTAAAAACTATGTTCATCTTCTTCCCTAGAAGCATATGGCCTAGAAAGCGGAAAGTTTGTGTACAGACCTTGACTAGTGAGGATTATAACTTTAGCTTTGGTGGCCCTGTGGCCACAGATAAGGGCATCAGGGACCACACCCTTAAAACTTAATTCCATCTTCTTCTCCAGAAGCATATGCCCAGAAAGCTGTAACTTTGTGTATAAACTCCTTGACTAATGACGCCCGAAAAACCTATTTTCATCTTTTTCTCCTGAAGCGTAAGGCCTAGAAATATGTTGTAGAGATAATTAGGATTCTAAAATGAACATTCGTGGGTGACCCTTCGGCTTCTACTTAAGGGGAACCTCATTAACCGAACCCTAAGGCAAAATTGAATATGAAGCCTGATGAGTTACAGAGGCAATGGCTCTGGGTTTTTTAAAGAATTTTTACTGGTTCACTGAAAGAATTTTGTTATGATCAACTCCACAGTATGTGGAAACTGTTCGCCTCTATTCACGTGTTTAACTTGAAAGAATGAATTTACTTTTGTAACATGTAAGCATGTTTCGTTCCATGGACATGTTTAACTAACGAGTAGCGACTGTATTTCAAATTATTTCAAATTTCAAATAACTTTATTCAGAATTGGAAGATTTAACTGCCAAGAGTACAATAGGTGATAAATACTGGACAAAAAAATTAGGGATATTGTAATATTTGTTATTAAACAACAGGTGGCCAATGAATAACTATACTTATTTGTTATGAATTTGTAATTGTAATTGTATGTTTGTGTCTCGTAAGCCTTATGGCTGGGTGCTGACTTTTAACATTTTTTTAATACTGTGATATATATATGTACATCATGTGACACATTAATAAAATACTCTTCTTCTTCTCTCTTCTTATATTGATAATTCAAAAGTTACTTCCTTGAATGATATTTTAGAAAGTGAAGCAATAAGGAATGACATATATATTGTAAGTAAGTATAAGTAAGAATGACATAGACACTCTTTGACAACACCATTAGTATCTATGTCGAAATGTCGCCATAACAGAATAAAGAAGTTGGCTATCCATAAACATGCTTAATTTTCCTTAATTTCAAAGATGTTCTATATTTCTGACTACTTTTTAGGGCTTCCGCGGGTCAACAAATTGTCAACAAATCGAGTACTCGATGGGTCAGACTCGACTTGGACCCGAGTACCCGACATTTTATTCTTACCCAAGGATTATCTGATTTTTATAACTCAAAGTTCTTGCCTAACCTAAAAAATCTTGTAATTTACGTATGGCCCAGATATTATTACATATTTTACTTTTAAATGGTCGTATATTAAATAATTTTTGGCATCAATGTCTTGAAATGGTAATGTTGATCACCTGTCTTCAAGCACCTGGCTCGAGTACGAAGTCCTACTTTCTCAAGTAATGTTAAACTGACTAAAAAAATAGTAAGGTATCTGTTCCTAGTCACCACGTAATTGCCTAGGCAATACGTTATTGACAGATTCCTCTTAATGACGCTAACATATAGATAGTGGATAGAGAATGTGGAGCAAATCAACAATATTTTTGTCAACGAATTGCAGATTTCGGGACTGAAGGTAGAAGAATGGACTACTACTGGATTGGAATGACGACGACACGGAACGACAGTTTGGTGTGGTGGGACGCGAGTCCAGTGGTGTACGACAACTTCGACAAGGGGGAACCACAGTGTATGCATTTAAACTGTAAAGTGGCCATGTCCGAGACGGTCGGTTACAAATGGGAAGATGTAACAAACAGTCTGGGGTTCTTCTCCATTTGTAAGAAGGATTCGACCATTCGATGAAATTCTGACCGATTGGATTTTAAATAATTAAACTGAGTGTTGTATACAAAATATTTATCAAGAATAACTTTTCTCTCCTATTTGTCTGATGATGTCGAAATCCACATGAATATCTGAATGATTTGATTTCACAACATCAACAAATAATGAACACTTCAGAAAGCGTTGTATACAAAATAAAAATCAAGATTAACTTTTCTTTTCTTTTTGTCCAATTATGTCGAAATTAAAACCCCATGAATACCTGACAGATTTAATTTCCCAATATTGAAAAGGAGTGAACATTTCAGAAAGCGTTGTTACATAATAAACATGAAGATTCATTTTTATTTTCTATTTTTATGATGATGTCGAAATCCAAATTTCACTATATTGAAAATGAATGAACACTTCGGAAAGCTTAGTATATGTAATGAATATCAAGATTCAATATTCTGTTATTTCGTCCAATTTTGTCGAAAAGCACATGGATTCTGACAGATTTGATTAAACAACACTGAAAATGAGTGTCGCTTCAGAAAGCGTTGTTAACATAAATATGCCTAATTATCAAGATTCAATTTTCTTCTATTTCGTCGGATGATATCGAAAACCACAAGAAATTCTGAAATGTTTTCATTGTTTTCTTTTCTTTTTGTCAGAAAATGTCGAAAAGCTCAGCTAATTCCATGCGAGATCATATCTTCATTTATGTTTGTAATTTTGATATCGACAATAAAACGTCTGATAAAGCTGAGATTTGATATCACAGAGTTATAAACGTGTAAATATGATCAAAAAGCGAATTTACCATAAAGCAAAGGATCAAGGGCATTTTCTTTGAGAATCAAATGATGTCAAAAACCACATAGCATCCTAGGACTGACAAGACTGATTCTTTATACACTGTAGTACAAAAAAAGTTTACACCACTGTTTGTTTTATCAAATGTATGATTGACTAATACAAATATTTTAAGATTTTGACATTTTGCTCTGAAACTGAATAGTACATGAGATTAATCCTCAGTAAAAATACTTCTGAGTAGTTTTTTTTAATATCTTAATATTCTTACAAATTCCTAACACTATTACAACATCTTAAACATTATTGGTCATGTTGGTGTAAATATCGATGCCTACCCCTGCCTACATTAAACAAAAATAGCTTTATTAAACATAAACCAGGCAACAAGCACTACCAAATTCGTTCAAACTAATTCAAATATGTCATCATGCGATAATAAAGTGCGACACATAAATTTTAAATATTTAAGTAATCGGAATAGATTTTATGTACACTCTCTTCTGTACCTCAGTATACTTTTGTATCATTCTAGATCATCTAGACACTCACATAGGTTTTTATTTGTTTGGGATTTTTTGCCTTGGTAAGTTGGTACAAGTTTATTAGAAAATAGCAATCGAGTTGAAAGGTCAATGGATAATGAGTAATTAAGATCAATTACTTGAACTAAGAATACTGGATAATTGATATTACTCACACTTGATCAGTGAGGCCGGATGGCATAATGACAAGTAATTATATGTAATAACTCCCGTATCAGTTTCCCACGGACGTATTTACTCTCTTTAGACAAAGGCTCGACTGGTTGTTTTTTTGTAAATATAAGGAGGTCACCGTGACTGTACATCCTCAGTTATCCAGTGTAAATGGTCCGATAATTCTCCACTATATATGCATCTCCCTACGCAAAGCGTAAAAAGCCAGTTTCCTTACTGTCATTTTATGCCTTGCTGCAAACCCTTTACTATTCTGTGCTGCTATTGTGAGATTAATGTAATTAAATTTAGATCTTGTTTATCACGATTTCAGTTAAGTTCCCATAGTTTAGAAATTGAAAGAGGTAGATTTTTTAAGATTCCCCGGGAACAAAGAAAATGTAAAATGTGTAACCTTAACTTAATTGAAAACGAATATCATTTTTTACTTATCTGTCCAGCCTACATTCATTTAAGAAGAAAATATGTGTTGTCTCGGTTCTATCTTTATCCAAATACCGTAAAATTTAATAGTTTAATGTCGTCCACAAATTCACAAATGTCATTGAATACTGCTATATATCTCTTTTATGCATTTGAAGCTAGGAAAACAATATTGTCATATCAAGTTTATGTAGCATACATTTCTCAATATTTGTCATGTCTGCACCGTTGAGGTGTTTTTGTACTCAAGGGCCCGTAGCCTTATAGTATCGAAATAAAAAACTTGATTTGATTTTGTAAAGTTCAGCCATGCGATTCACTTTTTCTTATACAAAATGAATTAAAGTTGGCCGCAAATGGACTTGATGTGAATCTTTATAATTTGGTCTTTAGTAATGGGTGATCGGTTAGTGTAATTAGATTTTTGACACGATCTAAATAATACATTTAGCATTAACGTACTATTATCAGTTAAAATTTGAAAATATAGAACTTTTAAAATGGTGCTACTGCCTTTTTAAGACAACATGCGTTTTAATATTATCATAAAGTGCAATAGTTTATGGATAGATTTTACTTTGCTGACAAATGAAGATAAGGATTTTGTCACCTTTTATTGTGCCATCACCTGCCATGACATTCTAAGACCATAAGGAATATCTTGTATCAGTTACTTATTTTTAACAATTTAAACAGACTTTTGTATTTTGAATATATAGCTTTAAAATATAATGTAAAGGCTTATGTCTAGCCAAGAATGTTTTTATATGAATCTTATTTATATGTATCGTTTCTCATAAACATATATATTCTTCCTTATCATAAATCAGGTGTCTATGTCAAAGTCATGCAGATGAAATGACACGTTTGAATAGCCCGCCCGCTGTTTCAGTTGACACGACTTGGCACGTGCTGCATGCTTTTCGCGTGCTGACCGGAAACCGTCTGCCGCACGATAGCAAACGGTCGAGTAGCTCGTAAAGTAGTCGTACATCCCGACGTCATGTGGTTTTTAACCAACCAATGAGATTGCTGGTAGGGTTTATTACACATGTGCGACATAAATTGTTATGTCATTACTTATTTCATCGTGTGACAGGGTGAGGTCTACTACTTCCTACTGGCTTCGGCTGGAGGGATATCTCTTTGGCCGAACAGGTAGAGCGTAGGACTCTCACCCGGAGGTCCCGGGTTCGAATCCCGCATGGGAAATATTGGATTTTCTATTCTGCTACAATCGCATACATTAAAGTTTATGGATGATAAGTCTTACACAGGCGTGCAATGGGGAGAATGTCTGGTGATTTTTATGAGCTTCAATTAGGTTCAATAAGTTTTCTTCTTCCTCTTTTGACCTGTACATGTATCATTCTCTCCCCACAGAGGCAGATCAAGTCATGTTGATTTAGCCTCTGTTATATTACGCGGACTTTGTGGGATTGAATGGGAGATGCCTGATTGGAGGCAATCAAAGTTAGTTGTGCAATCAGCGACGATGTTCTTAAATCATCAGTTTGGAGCCCTACTGAATCAAGGCAAGGCATTGTGATATGAACCATCCTTTCCATGAGAGCAGCCTGGTCATTTGATAAAGAAATTCAAATGTATTGTGATGAAATTTTTTTCCGCTAGGGGAAACTGCCGGAACCCAGTGATTTCGGCGTTATATAACAGAGGCTAAACCAACATGACTTGATCTGCCTCTGTGGGGAGAGAATGTTCATGTATATATTTCCTTTAAAAGGTTATTAGTACATCTCTTACAATAATAACATGTGCTTGTAGGACCCAAACACTTAAAATATGGTGTGTCATTGAGAAGACCAATGAGGGAATGGCCCAAGCCCAATGTAAATCTGAAGCTCTGGCATTAGAGACCCTAAAATGGCATGGTATTATTTGAAGTATTCCCCTAACATACTGTCATAGAGCCTTTTGTTGATATTTCAATGCAAAATTTGAAGATTGAGTAACTTGAGTATGCAAAACTTCCATTAGATATTAACTGGTTTACATCCTGTAGCGAAATAGTTGACTGAGACCATTTTGTTGAATGACCAATACCAAAGACAAACAACACTTCTACATAGTTCTGATTATAATTTTTTTTATTTGTTGTGTAAAATCGCTGGAGAAAACCAAAATACAAACCGATGCCCAATAAACATTAAATTGAACTTGAAACAAACATTAGGGAAAGGGGTCTTTGGACCTTTATTATCACAATTGAACACAAAATACAAATGGCATTAAAAGATTTACGATTATCTCTCAAAGTGAAAAAATATTGAGACATTTTTCCAAAATTCTTTTCGACAGTGTTAAGCTGTCATTCCATGAGTACGTATTTGTGCGAGCTGCGTGTTGCTGCGTGTTGCGTAACGCATAATGTCCAATTCTATGAATCCGAATAGTGTGGTGTGAGTAACCAATTTGACAATCAATGCGTAATGAGTATATAACACTTGATAAACTGTTGTACACGTGATGCGTTATGCGTAATGCGTAAAGTGATGCCGTTATTTGGTCTGCGTAAGTGCGTATTGCATATTCGGACACTCTTGTGAGGATGAACACTCTCTAAGCGTACATGGAATGAACTCTACTATTTAAGTGTAAAGTGTTGATTACGCATTGCGCACTACGCATTACGGACACGTGGAATAGCGGCCTTATTCCTCATACAACAAAACTGCTTAGGGAATAGAAAGATCCGGGATATGAACAATAGCCTGATAAATGTAAATCACAGTAAATAAAACAAAAAGCACAAAGAATAACAGGGCGGTCAACATAACAATGGTTTGATTCAAAAAGCATTGATAAATGTCAAAATCAAAAGAAACACGTTTTAAATGCTTGCATTGTAAATACCACATGAGAAATTGCTTATTTTTCAATCATTAAAAAACATTTTAATTTAAATCAATAAGCTTGATTATAACAATTAAGCAATTCCAAAGCAAAATGCAGGTTATAATGAACATAAGGCCATGCAACATTTTTAATACCCGTAATTTCTCTATTAATTCGACCCTAAAATTTTCAAAAGATTTTTAGAAATTGTCTATGGTTGAACTAATTTCACTTTTGGTGGCTTTTTTGGTACTATGGTTGAAATATTAGATAGATAATCAGGAGGTTTTATTATATATAATTAATACATAGTTTCCATAGATGACCACATGAAAATGCCATAGTTATCAGAATAAATATATTATTAATTGATTACTGCAGCACACATTGCAATTATTAATTTTATTTTGGCAAATTAAACCATTATATTTAGCAGTGGTTGAATCAAAGGAACATAAACTTTTTGCAGTTGGTTGAATTTTTAGATGTGATTTGAATTTGTGACCTCAGAATAATAGTATGTGGTCGAATTATTGGAGATGTCGAATTAATAGAGAAATTACGGTATACTTATAAATACAAAATATTGTATCCTCTCAAAAAATATGGCACCTCAAAACCAGAATATCGTACTAACACTTCATATGCATACATTATTACATTGTTTTCTTTTATCAAAATTGCTCACTGAATAAAAAACAACCTCTGATTATAACACCATTGATAAATTTTGTCCATCCTGTCTCAGGGTTGAACGTTACGCTAACTCCACTAATCTGTACCGAGACTCAGAAGCTAGATTAGCTCAAACAGCCTGACTTGGGATATAGCCAATCAAATCATTTTCTCATTGAAATTTTATCGTGAAGGTGGCAAGAAAATGATTTGATTGGCTTTATCCCGCGCGAGTGAATCTAGCTTCTGAGCCCAGGGTACAGATTAGTGGAGTTAGCCAACGTTCATATCCTGAGACATGAGTTGGTAATTTGTGTGCGATATAAGATGGCGACACCTCATTTTGTTGTAAGTTTTCTGGGAGTATTTGTCATGAGATTCTCTACAATAATATTTTCATTGATCACTAAGGCCAAAATACGCCAAGGTGATTACATTACATGTACATGTGTTATGATGAATAATATTTTCTTCCAATATGAAACATAAAAGGTTCCTATCAAGTTACAACCATCTAAGTCTTACCAGGATTTGTTTTAAAATTTACTATTCATACATTTACTATCAGATGGTAGTAGGGTGAGATTCTATGCATCTAAAACAAAAGCCTAGTGCATTATAATGTGGTGTTCAATCTCATCTCAAATGGGACAATTATGATGATTTTGCTTACCAACATTATGTAACTAATGTTGCCAGTGAAAGGTTGTCATAACAAAACAATTTCTAACATTCATTGGTTAAATAAATTCATAGGAAAATGATAAAAAAGTCTTTTTTCGAAAAATTTTAAACAAGTTAATGAGTGAGTGATAGAGTTATTGTTCAATACCGCTTGGGCAATATATTCAGTTATTGGCAGAGTACAAGTAAATAAAGTGATAAAACCAACTCATTTGGATTATTAAGTGACCAGATAAATTGTTATGAACATCATCTGATTAAAATCGACCGAACTCAGAGGAATAAAATATCAAAAATATTGTTTCAATCAGGGCTCGAAACAGCCAGGATATCCTCTCCGTCTCGTTCTGAATGCACCAACCTCTGTCGCATGTTGCTAAAATAGAGCCATTGGCTCTGTAGCTCATCAGGCATCATATCAAGTTTGCTTTTTACAGGCAAGATGAGCTAAAAATGAAACTGATGTTACCTATTGCAATAAAACCTATAAAAAAATTACAAAACAAATGAATTATTATTCAACACTTTCTAGATCGCCAATATCAGACAGTGAAAGAAGTCCATACTAAAATATCCAAGGAGAAATATATTTGCCATAGACTGTCATCTAATTGAGAAAAATAGAGCCATTGGCTCTGTAGCTCATCAGGCTTCATCATCAATTATGCTGTAGAGTGTGGCCAATGATACCCCCTTTGTAGAGGCCACAGGGGCACCAATCATAAAATTAAGTATATATAGGAGACAAGTTTCAGTTTTCTAGGCATTATACTTCAGGAGAAGAAGATGAAAATAGATTTGAAGGACGTTCCTGTTGCCTTTATTCGGGGTCACAGGGCAACCAAAGCAACAATTTATAATCCTCACTAGCCAAGGAGTCTGTACACAAAGTTTCAGCTTTCTAGGCCTTATGGTTCTGGAGAAGACAATGAAAATAGGATTTTAGGGCGTGGCCGCTGTGGCCCTTATGAGGGGTCACAGGGCCACCAAAGCTACAATTTATAATCCTCACTCTTCAAAGAGGCTATACACAAAGTTTCAGCTTTCTAGGCCTTATGGTTCTGGAGAAGAAGATGAAAATAGGCTTTTAGGGCGTGGCCCCTGTGGCCCTTATTAGGGGTCACAGGGCCACCAAAGATACAATTCATAATCCTCACTAGCCAAGGAGTCTGTACACAAAGTTTCAGCTTTCTAGGCCTTATGGTTCTGGAGAAGAAGATGAAAATAGGTTTTTAGGGTGTGGCCCCTGTGGCCCTTATTAGGGGTCACAGGGCAACCAAAGCTACAATTTATAATCCTCACTAGCTAAGGAGTCTGTACACAAAGTTTCAGCTTTCTAGGCCTTATGGTTCTGGAGAAGAAGATGAAAATAGGCTTTTAGGGCGTGGCCCCTGTGGCCCTTATTAGGGGTCACAGGGCCACCAAAGATACAATTCATAATCCTCACTAGCCAAGGAGTCTGTACACAAAGTTTCAGCTTTCTAGGCCTTATGCTTCTGGAGAAGAAGATGAAAAGAGGTTTTTAGGGTGTGGCCCCTGTGGCCCTTATTAGGGGTCACAGGGCTACCAAAGCTACAATTTATAATCCTCACTAGCCAAAGAGTCTGTACACAAGGTTTCAGCTTTCTAGGCCTTATGGTTCTGGAGAAGAAGATGAAAATAGGTTTTTAGGGTGTGGCCCCTGTGGCCCTTTTTAGGGGTCACAGGGCCACCAAAGCTACAATTTATAATCCTCACTAGCTAAGGAGTCTGTACACAAAGTTTCAGCTTTCTAGGCCTTATGGTTCTGGAGAAGAAGTCGAAATTCCACAAAGTTTACGGACGGATGGACGGACGGATGGACGGATGGACGGACGGACGGACGGACGCCGGACACCATGCCATGCCATAAGCCCATCGGGCCTTACAGGCCAGATGAGCTAAAAATAGGTTTTTAAGATTGTGACCCCTGTGACCCTATTTGGGGTCATGGGGTCACAAAACCTACAGTTTAGAATCCCAATTGGCCAGGGAGTCTACATGCAGTCTTTCAGCTCAATAGACCTTTAGGAGCTAAAGATGATGATGAAAATAAGTTTTTAAGGTTGTGACCCCTGTGACCCTATTTGGGGTCATGGGGTCGCGAAATCTACAATTTAGAATCCCCATTGGCCAAGGAGTCTGCACATATAATTTCAGCTCTCTAGACCTTTTGGAACTTGAGAAGAAGATGAAAATAGTTGTTTAAGGTTGTGACCCCTGTGACCCTATTTGGGGTCACAGGGTCAACAAAGTTACAAATTAGAATCCCCATTGTCCAAGGAGTCTGCACATATCAATATTAACTCTCTAGACCTTTTGGAACTGGAGAAGAAGCTGAGAATTGGTTTTTAAGGTTGTGACCCCAGTGACCCTATTTGGGGTCATGGGGTCGCGAAATCTACAATTAAGAATCCCGATTGGCCAAGGAGTCTGCACATATCGTTTTCAACTCTATAGTCCTTTTAGTACTGGAGAAGAAGATGAAAATAGGTTTTTATGGTTGTGACCCCTGTGACCCTATTTGGGGTCACAGGGTCACCAAAGTTACAAATTTGAATCTCCATTGTCCAAGGAGTCTGCACATATAATTTTTAACTCTCTACTCCTTTTGGAACTTGAGAAGAAGATGAAAATAGGTATTTAAGGTTGTGACCCCTGTGACCCTATTTGGGATCACAGGGTCACCAAAGTTACAAATTAGAATCCCCATTGGCCAAGGAGTATGCACATATCATTTTTAACTCTCTAGTCCTTCTGGAACTGGAGAAGAAGATGAAAATAGGTTTTTAAAGTTGTGACCCCTGTGACCCTATTTGGGGTCACAGGGTCACCAAAGTTACAAATTAGAATCTCCATATGCTAAGGACGGACGACGGACGGACGACGGACGGACGCCAGACGACGGGCCATGCCATAAGCCCATCTGGACTTTCAGTCCTGATGAGCTAATAACCAATTAAGCGTAGACAAACCAAGTCGTAAGCTATCCAATCACATCCTCGTTTTTAAAGTGTTTAGTGGTGATTATGTAAGTTAACAAATGGTACACTAGAGTTACCTGCCCCTAGCATAATATCGAAAGCTTTTGATGCGCTCCTCGCGATTGACTAGATGAGCTTGCGTCAAAACATGCGGGTAATAGGGGTGCCTTCAGACTGAATGAGAGGATTGGGTGAGGTTCGAACCCCACTAGAAAAAATATTTTACATTTTTTTTCCTCAAATAAGAGTCGATTTTAATCAGACTGTTGTGAACACATGACAGGCATACACAATCATTTCAAACCCTTATATCCATATAATTTCAATCATCAACATTCATGCAAACAATCATAATGCAACATTTACAAACTTTAAAATCACAACTTTTCAAGACACATAGACACTCACGCTGATAATTATATGATCACCATACAGCATATAACAAATAATATTGATAGCAATAAGCATGTATTATTAACATTATCACCTCAAACATAATATATCATTAACAAAAAGCTCAATCACAAATTAGCATAGCAACAAAGTTAACAAAAACTAGATTACCGTTTGCGGGACACCGCAAAAGCAGAGCAGCCCCGAAACTTGGGGTTTCGCCTTACCCTGTTCCGCCTTCTACAAGCCTCAGCATATTGGGCATTTTCTTGTGACCTTGACTTTTAACACTCAAGGTCACGCAACCAATGAATACATTTCATTGAATATAACATTAATGTAACGAATTAAAGTGTTAAAAGTTAAAATAATCCATTTTCTCAATATATGTTGACCTTGCTGTGACCTTGACCTTTGACCTTGAAAGTGAATATGTCATTGTAATTCCCCAGAGGTGTAAACACTTATACATGTTCATGAGTTCTGTAAAGCTTAATGGGATTAAGTTATATTCTTATTAGTTGCACATTGCAATAACACAAATCTCATGACCTTGACCTTTGACCTTCATGGTTACACAATCAATGAACACTTTTCATTGAGTATAACAATCATCTAATGATTAAAAGTGTTCATTGTTAAAATAAGGCATTTTCGCAAAACCATGCTAAAGTAGTGACCTTGCTGTGACCTTGACCTTGGACAGATTGTAGCGAAAACCTTTTCAAAAATGTTTACTCTTCCAAGGATGATACATACCAAGTTAAAGCTTCATAGCACAAAAACTTTTCAAGTTATCGCGTTTACAAGGAATTTTTTAGTGATTTTATAGCTCGTGACCTTGACCTTTGACCTTGAAAGTGAACATGTCAAAATCGTTCCCCCTAGGTATAAGCAGTAAGTTATGAATACAAGTTCTGGAAAGCTTAGTAGAAAAAAGTTATAGCCATTAGTATGAGCGCGGCGGACGAGGCGGCAGAAACTGCACAAAAACTGATAACAGCCCCGTCCTTAGACGGGGCTGCTAATAATCAAACAAAAGTTACAACCATTAAAATATTGTGATAAACAGAATAGCAGTAACATAATCAGTCAAAATAAATTGACATACAAAAGCAATTTAGAATATCTGTCATGTCGACTGTTTCAATGACCTGCTAGAAGGGGGGTCGCCTTATTAATGAGATATATGATTTTGGCAGCAATTTGGGGGGCTGAGAAAGGGGGTCGCCTTATGTACGAGGTCGCGTGTACATTGAAATATATGGTATTAGTACTTTTAATGATAGCAACGCATATGATAAACAACCCAAATCCTGCATAACCTATCCCTGCATTTCTTAATTATCTGACATTAATCACTGTTAAGCAAACAAATCAAATCTGAGGATTTATAACCTGATGAAGAAGGCTAAGGTGAAAAAGTTCTTTAAGATGTAGACACTTCATTGAGTATTTGGCTTTATCTGTTATCTAACACTCACATAAATTTTCTTCATTTTGTACATGGGATTCCAATTTACATTTCCTTTTTATACCGAACATATTTGGAGACTTCATTGATCATTTATCAAGTCATTGCTATACTTGGCGGTGCGTTCAATTTGGCAACACTCAACTTCACTAGTGTAAGTTCTGCGCATACGCTCTTATTAGCTGGAATCCCGTAAATATAATGACAAGTGTTGTGACGTGGCGACGTAAGATGGCCGCCAAAAAGGCAGATCTTTGTCAAAGCACTGATAAGATGTGAAGAAAACTAGATCTGCCTGCACATCAATTAAATAGTCAACATATATGCCTATTCAGTCATTTAAAACAATCAAAATCTCACCTATTGTAATTGCATACTCATTTCATTTTTCCAGCGATTTGGTTGCCATCTTGAAATGTGTGAATACTCACTCACTCCTCCTTTGGCAGGAGTAAACCTGGTTACCCGTGTTGGACACTAGTGTTTTACCCGTGTTGGACACTAGTGTTCTGCACGAGACGTGCGCAACACGGGTTACTGGTGTTATATAATCAAACGCAACCAGAATTGGAATGCCAGGCTATGGGTTGGCGCCATGGTAACAAACACATTTATAATCACTTATCCCATGGGAAAATGCAATACTCTTCATTATTTTACAACAGAGATTCAAAATTCCTGATTCACTAAATTGTATCATGAAATTCAACATGGCGACATTTGACCTTCAATATTGATATTGACTGTTGACACTAGGTTTTATAAAAGCATTTTGGCATCTAACAAAATTTAAAGATTTAAAATTTTTGATTAAGAAAAAGGGGAGTTTGCAGACTAGAAAGTGGGAAACCTGATTAAATGCAATCCAAATAAGTTGTGCAGTGAGCGACGCTGTTCAAAAGTTATCGCTTTAGTGGCTGAATCATTGGTAGGGATTTGCCAGGTGAGGGATTGTGACATGGTAACATCTACATCGACAATCACTTATCCAAGGCAAAATACATTACTCTTGAGTATATCACTACAGAGATTCAGAATTCCTGATTCTATAGATGCAATCCTGGCATTGTACGTTCAACATGGCGACAGGCGACATATAACCTTTGACCCTCCATATTGAATGAATGTTGACACTAGGTTTTGTACTGCATCCTCGTGGGTATAAGACCATTCTCGAGCAAAAATACCATCCCCCTTTTTTCCAGGGTTGACCAGGTTTGAGTCATTCTCGGTTTAAAGGGGCAGTAGCACGTTTTTCGATAATTTTATATTTCATATGTTTCACTGATAATTGTAAGTTAATGTTAAAGGTATTATTTTGATAGTGTCATAAATCTCATTACACAAGCCAATCAGCCATAGTCAAAAGAAAAAGTATGAAGATTCACATAAAATCCATTGGCGGCCATTTTTTTTAACACCTTTTATTAATTTTTTGTAAGAAAAGGAGAATCGCATGGCTAAACTTTACATTATATATTTGAATTATCACTGCTCCATGTAGTTTAGATACATTGTCTTTCAATTGGAACCATTTATTTTCATTTTCTTGACATCACCCAATATTCCCTCTAAAAAGGTGCTACTGCCCCTTAAAGCCCACCCCAATATTTTCAAGATATTTGTTTGCCGGACCCCCTTGTCTTAAACCTGCGAGGATACGGTAAAAGCATCTTGGTTTCATAAAGAAAATTATAGATTTCAAAGTTTTAGATTCCAATGCTTTCCGACTAAAGGAAAAGATAGTTGGAGATTTGGATTAAATGTCCACTGACGAATATGGACTATATGTTTTTACGATAGCCTAATGGCTTCAAGCTACTAGATTAAAATTTAGTCTATGAATATTTTAAATAGTTACTATACCTTCATTTATATCATATCATTTTTAAGGCGTTTCATTAGGTCAATCTAGAATTGCAGAATTAGGACCTAGACTGTATCATATCCTGCTACATCAACATATATGTCTCCGCTAATGCTACAACCTATCCCCTGATATCCTCCTATGGTCTTCTGTCGTATCGCTATATATATAGCAAGCCAATCAAATGATGCCCTTTCAGCGATAGCGGCAAACTAGTTTCTTGGCTTCGTTCCGCGTGCTCACCTCGCGCGCCTTTAGATTTCCACGTGCGACATCACTAGACAACAGTGTATGGAGTTCGAAATAGTTTGACTGAAAACAGACAGGCTATAAATAGCGCTAAGCAACCACCCGTCAGCGATACGACAGAAGACCATAGGAGGATATCAGGGGATAGGTTGTAGCATTAGCGGAGACATATACGCTGATGTAGCAGGATGACTGTATCACAGTCATGAAGCAAACTCTTTGAATAATCAATGTGATGGGAGATAGCAATACCTTGCCAGTGCAAGATGTTCTTCGTGCCGTAAGTGTAACATGTTAATTTCTAGCACCTCTGTGATGTCAAGAATGATATTCACACCACTGTATATTGGACACAAAAAAAGTTAATCTTCCCAAAAAAGTTTTTGTTTTTTGCATTTGAATGAATGGACTGAATTTTTTTTTCAGTGCTGACTTGTTCCATTAAAATTTTTAGAACAGTTTTGCCAGTGATATAAATAAATAAACAATTGGCAAGATTTTATCTGCTAGAAATCCAGAAATTAAGACGTTTAAAGCAAATTGTTAAATTTTCTTAAAATAATTATGATTTAAAACACTCAATAGCTTAGCATCCGATTCCGAAACCAAATCTTGAATATAAAAAAAAAAAATCTCTCAAACTCATAGTATCCCTACAGAGAACTTAACCAGATATATGATGAATATAAACTGCAAAAAACTACAACATGTAGAAAAGAAGCATTGTGAAAAGAAGTTTTGCTAACTAAAGTTTCTGCGTGTTCCCTGGCAATTTTATCGTTCGGGTTTCCATATTCTGGATCAAACCATAGACTCATACATGGTTTGCCATGTTCTGCCACTTTCCACGACTTGCCCCAGATTGCCTCGCAGAAGTGTGTGGAATCTCGGTAAATCTCTTTGAAAGGTCTGCAAGGCTTGTTATTTGGGCATTTGTTGATGCCTGAAATTTTAAAGTAACATAAAATGTTACTTAATTGGGCATACTCACTAAGTATGTGAAGTATGACCTACTTGTAAACTTAATGTTCTCACTAAGTAATTGAAGTTTGTGAACTATGACCTACTTGTAAACTCAATGTACTCACTAAGTATTTGAAGTATGTGAAGTATGACCTACTTGTAAACTTAATGTTCTCACTAAGTAATTGAAGTTTGTGAACTATGACCTACTTGTAAACTCAATGTACTCACTAAGTATTTGCACTATGACCTACCCGCAGACCAGTTGAAGCCCTTGCTCCAGTCTTCGAGACACGTGACCTCGTTCTGACAGTCAGCCCACCAGCCGTCACACTCATCTCGACACAGCGGAACATCAACAAACGTCTCATTGCGGATCTTTCTCCTGTCCTGTGGTATAAAGGTGGTTATAGAAAGAAGTGGTATATAGAAGTTGGTATAGAGAGGAGTGGTATAAAGAAGTTGGTATAGAGAGGAGTGGTATATAGAAGGTGGTAAAGAGAGGAGTGGTAATATAGAAGGCGGTATAGAGAGGAGTGGTATATAGAAGGCGGTATAGAGAGGAGTAGTATATAGAAGGTGGTATAGAGAGGAGTGGTATAAAGAAGGTGGTATAGAGAGGAGTAGTATATAGAAGGTGGTATAGAGAGGAGTGGTATAAAGAAGGTGGTATAGACAGGAGCGGAATATAGAAGGTGGTATAGAGAGGAGTGGTATATAGAAGGTGGTATAGAGAGGAGTGGTATAAAGAAGGTGGTATAGAGAGGAATGGTATATAGAAGGTGGTATAGAGAGGAGTAGTATATAGAAGGTGGTATAGAGAGGAGTGGTATATAGAAGGTGGTATAGACAGGAGCGGAATATAGAAGGTGGTATAGAGAGGAGCGGTATATAGAAGGTGGTATAGAGAGGAGTGGTATATGGAAAGTGGTATAGACAGGAGCGGTATATAGAAGGTGGAATAGAGAGGAGTGGTATATAGAAGGTGGTATAGAGAGGAGTGGTATATAGAAGGCGGTATAGAGAGGAGTGGTATAAAGAAGGCGGTATAGACAGGAGCGGTATATAGAAGGTGGTATAGAGAGGAGTGGTATATAGAAGTTGGTATAGAGAGGAGTGGTATATAGAAGGTGGTATAGAGAGGAGTGGTATATAGAAGTATAAAGAAGGTGGTGTAGAGAGGAGTGGTATAAAGAAGGCGGTATAGAGAGGAGTGGTATATAGAAGGTGGTATAGACAGGAGCGGTATATAGAAGGTGGTATAGAGAGGAGCGGTATATAGAAGGTGGTATAGAGAGGAGTGGTATATGGAAAGTGGTATAGACAGGAGCGGTATATAGAAGGTGGTATAGAGAGGAGTGGTATATAGAAGGTGGTATAGAGAGGAGTGGTATATAGAAGGCGGTATAGAGAGGAGTGGTATAAAGAAGGCGGTATAGAAAGAAGTGGTATATAGAAGTTGGTATAGAGAGGAGTGGTATAAAGAAGTTGGTATAGAGAGGAGTGGTATATAGAAGGTGGTAAAGAGAGGAGTGGTATATAGAAGGCGGTATAGAGAGGAGTGGTATATAGAAGGCGGTATAGAGAGGAGTGGTATAAAGAAGGCGGTATAGAGAGGAGTGGTATATAGAAGGTGGTATAGACAGGAGCGGTATATAGAAGGTGGTATAGAGAGGAGCGGTATATAGAAGGTGGTATAGAGAGGAGTGGTATATGGAAAGTGGTATAGACAGGAGCGGTATATAGAAGGTGGTATAGAGAGGAGTGGTATATAGAAGGTGGTATAGAGAGGAGTGGTATATAGAAGGCGGTATAGAGAGGAGTGGTATAAAGAAGGCGGTATAGACAGGAGCGGTATATAGAAGGTGGTATAGAGAGGAGTGGTATATAGAAGTTGGTATAGAGAGGAGTGGCATATAGAAGGTGGTATAGAGAGGAGTGGTATATAGAAGTATAAAGAAGGTGGTGTAGAGAGGAGTGGTATATAGAAGTTGGTATAGAGAGGAGTGGTATAAAGAAGGTGGTATAGAGAGGAGTGGTATAAAGAAGGTGGTATAGAGAGGAGTGGTATATAGAAGGTGGTATAGAGAGGAGTGGTATATAGAAGGTGGTATAGAGAGGAATGGTATAAAGAAGGTGGTATAGAGAGGAGTGGTATAAAGAAGGCGGTATAGAGAGGAGCGGTATAAAGAAGTTGGTATAGAGAGGAGCGGTATATAGAAGGTGGTATAGAGAGGAGTGGTATAAAGAAGGTGGTATAGAAAGGAGTGGTATATAGAAGGTGGTATAGAGAGGAGTGGTATATAGAAGGTGGTATAGAGAGGAGTGGTATAAAGAAGGTGGTATAGACAGGAGTGGTATAAAGAAGTTGGTATAGAGAGGAGTGGTATAAAGAAGGTGGTATAGAGAGGAGTGGTATATAGAAGGTGGCATAGAGAGGAGTGGTATATAGAAGGTGGTATAGAGAGGAGCGGTATATAGAAGGTAGTATAGAGAGGAGTGGTATATAGAAGGTGGTATAGAGAGGAGTGGTATATAGAAGGTGGTATAGAGAGGAGTGGTATATAGAAGGTGGTATAGAGAGGAGTGGTATATAGAAGGTGGTATAGAGAGGAGTGGTATATAGAAGTTGGTATAGAGAGGAGTGGTATAAAGAAGGTAGTATAGAGAGGAGTGGTATATAGAAGGTGGCATAGAGAGGAGTGGTATATAGAAGGTGGTATAGAGAGGAGTGGTATATAGAAGGTGGTATAGAGAGGAGCGGTATAAAGAAGGTGGTATAGAGAGGAGTGGTATAAAGAAGGTGGTATAATGAGGAGTGGTATAAAGAAGGTGGTATAGACAGGAGCGGTATAAAGAAGTTGGTATAGAGAGGAGCGGTATATAGAAGGTGGTATAGAGAGGAGTGGTATAAAGAAGGTAGTATAGAAAGGAGTGGTATATAGAAGGTGGTATAGAGAGGAGTGGTATATAGAAGGTGGTATAGAGAGGAGTGGTATAAAGAAGGTGGTATAGACAGGAGCGGTATAAAGAAGTTGGTATAGAGAGGAGTGGTATAAAGTAGGTAGTATAGAGAGGAGTGGTATATAGAAGGTGGCATAGAGAGGAGTGGTATATAGAAGGTGGTATAGAGAGGAGCGGTATATAGAAGGTGGTATAGAGAGGAGTGGTATATAGAAGGTGGTATAGAGAGGAGTGGTAAATAGAAGGTGGTAAAGAGAGGAGTGGTATAAAGAAGGTGGTATAGAGAGGAGTGGTATAAAGAAGGTGGTATAGACAGGAGCGGTATAAAGAATTTGGTATAGAGAGGAGCGGTATATAGAAGGTGGTATAGAGAGGAGTGGTATAAAGAAGGTAGTATAGAGAGGAGTGGTATATAGAAGGTGGTATAGAGAGGAGTGGTATATAGAAGGTGGTATAGAGAGGAGTGATATAAAGAAGGTGGTAAAGAGAGGAGTGGTATAAAGAAGGCGGTATAGAGAGGAATGGTATAAAGAAGGTAGTATAGAGAGGAGTGGTATATAGAAGGTGGTATAGAGAGGAGTGGTATATAGAAGGTGGTATAGACAGGAGCGGTATATAGAAGGTGGTATAGAGAGGAGCGGTATATAGAAGGTGGTATAGAGAGGAGTGGTATATAGAAGGTGGTATAGAGAGGAGTGGTAAATAGAAGGTGGTAAAGAGAGGAGTGGTATAAAGAAGGTGGTATAGAGAGGAGTGGTATATAGAAGGTGGTATAGACAGGAGTGGTATAAAGAAGGTAGTATAGAGAGGAGTGGAAAAAAGAAAATGGTATGGAGAGGAATGGTATATAGAGGGTGGTATAGAGAGGAGTGGTATATAGAAGGTGGTATAGAGAGGAGCAGTATATAGAAGGCGATATAGAGAGGAGTGGTATATAGAGGGTGGTATAGAGAGGAGTGGTATATAGAAGGTGGTATAGAGAGGAGTGGTATAAAGAAGGTGGTATAGAGAGGAGCGGTATAAAGAAGGTGGTATAGAGAGGAATGGTATATAGAAGGTGGTATAGAGAGGAGTGGTATAAAGAAGGCGGTATAGAGAGGAGCAGTATATAGAAGGTGGTATAGAGAGGAGCGGTATATAGAAGTTGGTATAGAGAGGAGTGGTATAAAGAAGGTGGTATAGAGAGGAGTGGTATATAGAAGGTGGTATAGAGAGGAGCGGTATATAGAAGGTGGTATAGAGAGGAGCGGTATATAGAAGGTGGTATAGAGAGGAGTGGTATATAGAAGGCGGTATAGAGAGGAGTGGTATATAGAAGGCAGTATAGAGAGGAGTGGTATATAGAAGGTGGTATAGAGAGGAGCGGTATATAGAAGGTGGTATAGAGAGGAGCGGTATATAGAAGGTGGTATAGAGAGGAGTGGTATAAAGAAGGTGGTATAGAGAGGAGTGGTATATAGAAGGTGGTATAGAGAGGAGTGGTATAAAGAAGGTGGTATAGAGAGGAATGGTATATAGAAGGTGGTATAGAGAGGAGTGGTATATAGAAGGTGGTATAGAGAGGAGCGGTATATAGAAGGTGGTATAGAGAGGAGCGGTATATAGAAGGTGGTATAGAGAGGAGTAATATAAAGAAGGTGGTATAGAGAGGAGTGGTATATAGAAGGTGGTATAGAGAGGAGTGGTATAAAGAAGGTGGTATAGAGAGGAATGGTATATAGAAGGTGGTATAGAGAGGAGTGGTATAAAGAAGGTGTTATAGAGAGGAGTGGTATAGAGAGGAGTGGTATACAGAAGGTGCAATATAGAGAAATGGTATATAGAAGTTGGTATAGAGTGGAGTGGTAAAGAGGGGAGTGGTATATAGAAGTTGGTCTACAGAAGAGTGGAATAAAGAAGGTGTTATAGAGAGGAATGTTAAAGAGGCGAGTGGTATAGAGAGGAGTGGTAAAGAGGCGAGTAGTATAAAGAAGATGGTATATTGAGTAGTGGTATAGAGAGGAGTGGTGGTATACAGAAGGTGGTAGGAGAGGAAATAGCATTGAGAGGAAGAATATAAAGAAGATGGCATACAGACTTTAATATGATGCAAAGTATCTTTGGGTGGTGATTTTGGTGATTGAAAATGCAGTGATGGTGAAAAGCACTTTGTTGATATCATCAAAATTCAAATATTTTAGGTATCTTAAGTAAATCTATCATTAATTGCGTATGATATATCAAAATACTTTTTAAAAAATTTACTTTGGACTTTTGAAAGAATATTTCTTTCAGATTTTTGTCCTTTCAACAATTTTCTATTATACGATAGTGAATTTTGGTCCAAACTTGTTTGGTCAGTCAATCAATCTTCTTTTAACTTAAACCTGTACTTCAATATCTCCACCATCAATTTCAACTAGGAATGATAGACCAAGAACCGGCATATTCTCTAGTAGAGAATCTTTACCGCTAACCTAAACACCTAAATAAGCCTTGGTCCATATTGCTCAAGAAGCTAGGGGTACTTTTTTTCCCCATCTTCCTATGCAAAACCTAAAACTCCAGTTACCGAACTGTCAGTGTTACGCCTTGCTGCATACCCTTGAGTTTTCTGTGCTTGCTCTTTAGCTTACTATGAGAGAAGGCAATAGTCAAATCAGAAAGTAACTGGAGGTTGCTATCAATCGCCTGGTCTAATGGTATATTGTGGAACAAAGCACCCCAATAAAATCCACAGATTAAGAATCAGCTTACCTCAACAATCCAGGGCCCAATATTAGGTGAACACTCGTAGAAGCAGAGGTCCTGAATAAACCGTTCTCTGCACCGGGGACTCAGCTCCTTGCAGTGGTTCCAGTCGAAGTTGAGCCACTTGTCCGTCAGATGCATTCCCTGCGCCACTCCGCTGGTACAGCACGACCTCTTCCTCCAGGGGGCGCACTGTACACATTAAATAGTGACTCAGATTGAATAAAACCGACTGTACTTCGAGGAATAAGATAGCAAAAATAATGTTCTATCAGAGTTCGAACCAGTTGGGATATCCTCTCCGTCTCCGTCTGAATGCACCCAAATCTGTCCATGTTTCTGAGATAAGCTCATCCAACCAATCACAAGGTGGGCAGCAAAATGTTTTGATATAATGGTAGAGGTAGATAACTCTAGTGTACTATTATTGATACAAAGTACACTAAATGCTAAACACTAAATGCTATTTAAAAACGTGGTGGTGATTGGATAGCTTACGACTGGGTTTGTCTGCACTAAACTGGTTATAGCAACATGCAACAGAAGTGGGTGCATTCAGACCGAGACGGAGAGGATATCCCGACTGGTTCAAACCCTGATAGAGACAATATTTTTGCAATTCTATTCCTCAGTGTACAACTGATTTTAATCAGATTTAATAGTGACTGATAACACGAAGATGTGACATAATCGAACAATGCTTTGATATAATGAAACGTTCATGATTTAAATGACACGATATCATGTTGCTGCTTCTTCTTGTTTAAGAGCTGAATAAGGGCCAAGGAGTCTGTATACAATGTTTAAGCTTTCTAGGCCTCTTGTTTTTGGAGAAGATGAAAATAGGTAACGCCCTTTTTAGGGGCCACAGGGTCACCAAAGCTCTAAATCATAATCCCTACTAGTCAAGAAGTCTGAAAATAAGAATTTAGCTTTCTAGGCCTTATGCTACTGGAGAAGAAGATGAAAATAGCTTGCCCTTATTAGGGGCCACAGGGCCACCAGAGCTACAATTTTTAATCCTCTATAATCAAGGAGTTTGTACATAAGATTCAGCTTTCTAAGCCTTTTGCTTATTTAGAGCAAACCAGTACATTTGATTTCAATCAAATTAAAAGGATTAAATTAGAAAATAAATAGAAATTTTCTTGTCCGGCAGAAAAGTTGTATATTACTGCATCAACAGTACTAACAATCTTTTCACTTCATGGTTGATATTACTTAGAATTTGTCAAGATATAAAGAAGGAGTTATTGTTTTACACCGCTTGGGCAATATTGCAGCCATGCGCGTGTGTCAAAATAAGACAAATATCCTCTATTTATTATATTCATCAGAGAAATATACTCTGTTCAGTGAAATAAACCCTCTATCTGGCTACAGTTGAGACAATTTTATTTGGGCTCTACTGTAACTGAGTTAGGTCAAGTTCAAGAATTAAATGTAATGAAACAATGGTCTGACCTCAAACAGTTACCAGAGATATCCTCTGTCTATTGTGCCATACATCAAAGTAACAACAAAATGAACCGATAGAAAATCAAAATGGCTGCCATTCTCACCTGCTGGAACATGGAACTCTCTGGCCCTGGTTTTGTTTTGTGGTTCTGTCCATCTAAACATGTGTTGAGATATTCATCAACTGTCAAACGTTGTACAGGAGCTTGGGAACGCACAAGCGAGGCCAGTGATAGGAATAGAAAGAAAATAGACTCAGCATCCATTTTAGATCCTGGAAAAAAAATCACAAATGATAAAATCATGAAAGATAGCAGGATGATACTTGTGAGAGTTTAAAACACAGATATTTTTTCAGAGTTATTCCTCTAAGAGAAATGTGCTCAACCTTTGACCTGATATACAAAATGTGAAAACACAACTGCATAGGATCCCATCTACTCAAAATCCTTGAGGAGAAATGTGCCATCCTTTTGGCATGAAAAACAAATTATAAAAACACAGGATCCAATTTAAAAAAAAATTCAAAATCTGCTCCCCCCAGGTAAGGGGATATAAACCATAACGTCTTTATCTTGGAGTTGTCTTGAAGAACATCTTTACCAAATTGGAAACAAAGGTCATCAGAAGATGACATATCCAAACAGTCCAAAATCAAGTCATGCTTTCATGGAAACTGTCCAAAATTAAAAATCACAAGAAAGAAATTACCAAAAGGCACAACTTCACATGCTGACTAATCCACATACGTAGTTTAAGTGAGCTTGTCTAACAGTTTTTGAGTTCTATACTGGAAACCAAATTCTAAGTTATGTTTCCATGAAAACCACCAAATATAAAAGTCTGAAGAAGTTCAAAATACCAAAAGGCACATGTGTATATGCTAACTAATCCACATACAAAGTTTCATTGAGGTAGATTGAACAGGTTTGTGGTTCTCCTCTGGAAATAAAATAATTCAGGCAGGGTTCTAGATATGTTTTAGTCAATAAAGCAAGCAGGGCATGTGGTTTGAAAAATCAACGAGCCATCTTAATAAAATTGACAAGCCCTGCAATGTGAAGACACTAAAATCTCAATAGCCAGGCGACTTGCTGACCTCTTCTCCAACAAGCCAAAACTGAAAGTAAGCAGTGATTGGCCGACGGGCAGGCACTATTTTGAACACTGGATTTAGGACAGACAGACAGACAGGGCGATGACTATATCCCACTGTATTACATACCGTAAGGATATAAAAAAACATGAAAATCATGAACATAATTAGAAAAGTATTTGTGTAAACCCCTGAAACTGACGACTCCTCATTCCTAAACCTGGACCTCAAATTCTGTTGGCAACCACTAACGAAAACAAAATGATGACAATTACCCAGATATGTCAAACAGTATATATATATATTAGGTGATAATTAACCTTTGTGTTTTCGTTCAGCAATTTGTTGTTCCAAGTTTATTAATTCTTGGTTGTAACGTAATATATGTAACAGATGTACATAATACTTAGAACTTTAATAAATAGACATTGTTTTGATTTGCAGAAGATATATAAAACATGTGTATACAAAAAACATTAATTCATTATTGATCTTTGTTTAAACAAAAACTAACAACAGCTTGATTGTTCATACTCATTTAATTCAATCTATTAGAACAAAATACTGTTTCAGGGATTGGGAAAGACATCTTTGACAATGGGCCTTTTTCAGGGTTTTTGGTAATTTTCTGAGCTTCAAATGGCCCCTTGCCCATAATATCAATAGTAAACTTCAAAATTTCAATGCGTCATTTTTTCATCCAATGTGCAAATGGCCCATGGCCCCTGCCTTTCCCCATCACTGGAATTTAATATTTTACTGCTATTACCCGGAAACGTATATGAATTGAATACTGGAAATATTGCTACCGGTAATTAGTAATTAAAACAAAACTACAATGTTCAAGCCAAATTTATGTTGATATTGATTCATTTTAAAAAACATTTTGAAAAGTATTTTTCTTACCACTGTAATTGACACCAAAAAAGAATTTGTTACATTCATATTTTTCTCAAAATTAATTACCTTCCAGCGTCTAACATATTAGATACTTGCCATATTCATATTTCAAATCTAAACATGAGATTATTATTCTCAAAGGCTAACATACCAGTATTATAAGCTTAACGCTAATGTTTACAATATGCAAATAGAAATATATTGAGAGAGACTAGATACTTGGTTAATATGAAAAGGTGAAATGATATTATGTTTGTTTATAGTTGTGAAAAGGTTATAATATTCTGCTGCTTAAAGGGGCGGATAAAGTGACACCTTATTGCTTGGTGCCCCAAAGGGCACCAAGTATTATGATTTGATTCTCCTAAACTTTTCTGAATTCTCTCTATATTACTCTTGATATTTTCAAAGGGAAGCCGCGCCAATCACATGTGTTGTATCCAAATCAAAAGACCAATGAACAGAGCTGTAGCAAAAAATGCATTACGTCACCATGTGGGTAATACAAAATATTTCGCACATTAAACTGTGGAATATGATTTCGCTTTAAATGTCATGTTAAAAGAGAAACAATATTTTCTATTGAAGACGCTGATAAATGTTAACAGACTCAATCAAAAACATCTTCATTTGATGAAGAGTCTGCATTTGTTCCAGATAAGAGCATTATTTCGCATTCAATAATCGCAGAATCCACTTTTTTATAACTCACGCGATTTAATATCACGCTTGGCTCGTCTGGCGATTAAAAGTAATGTTTGTGTAAGAACGATGGTGACATCGAAAAAAGACTTATGTTTACTAATAGGTAGATCACTTACGACCACGTGACAAGTCATACTTAACGATGTCACTAAATGTTTACGTTGAAAACATGTATTTATTATCAGAGCTACTGAAATTGACTCGTACTATATTTAGAATATGACCTACATCGCTGGTTCCATAAGGCAGCGGCTTAGCTCAGCAGAGCTGGGTTGAAATCCCGTCAGATCATCGGAAAGTATTTTGTTTATTATCTGTAATACTACAGTTAATAATTAACCAGCATGACAAGAAGATATGGTTTTGGCAGTACGTTTTGCACAATTTCCTGTCATTGTCAACGCTACATGGCAACCCATGCAGTGCTTTTACTTCAAGTAACAACATCACAATGCCATAACATCATAAACTGTCACTGTCACATCACTGTCTTGAAAATCTAGTGTTGTTGTGTTCAGAGATTTACATTTTTTCTCTGAGATCTCAAAAAGAGTGAATTTGAATGATAAATAGAATATCACCCCCGTGTGTTTTGATTTGAAATATACCAATAATCGTTGATGAATGTAAAAAATATTCATAACTTTCAGCAATTCGTGTTGATAGAAATTAATTTTGTGAAATTAACTTTGAGTAATACTAATGTTAATATTACTGCTGTTATCCATATCCATATCTGATATTATATATTATATCATCACCCAAATTGTTCGACAAATCACAATCTCCTTCATCTGCCTATGTGGCACCAAGCATGCCTTTTTAAAGGCTTTTCTTGTTTGAATAAATTCTAAAAAAACGCCAGATATGTATATTGACCATGGTGAGTACAGTCAACACCGTATAAAATTTCAGGCCTTTTTAGGGCCTTATTAAAGCTTCAAAACAAAAATCAAGACTAAAATGTCACTAGGATATTAATTAAAGTGAAAATGCATTTTTTGCATTTGCACAGCTTCATAACATACTCATGGCACTGTTAAAGAGATGGGATTTCGAGACATACAAAATCAACTAATAAAACCAGAATGGCATAGTTTTTATCTACATGGAGGATGACACAAAATTATTTACTTTAAGGCCTTTTTAAGGCTTTATGTCAAATTTTAGGGTCTTTTTAAGGCAGTGCTTGATTTTAGGCCTTCTTAAGACAGTACTTGAAATTCCAGGCTTTTTCAGGCCCGTGCGCACCATATTGACAGCAAATTAAAACTTCCACAATAAAAAAAAATATCTGCGCATTGATCATGATGGAAGTCAAACCATATCCAGGGATCTGAAAAGGCAGGGGCCATGGGTCATTTTCCTTACATTTGATGAGAAAATTGCCTTCTACAATTTGGAAGTTTTCTATTGGAAATGGTTAAGAGATATAACTAGATTACAGTTTGAGGGACACCGCAAAAGCAGAGCAGTCCCGAAATTTGGGGTTTCGCCTTACCCTGTTCCGCCTTCTACAAGCCTCAGCATATTGGGCATTTTCTTGTGACCTCGACCTTTGACACTCAAGGTCACGCAATCAATGAATACATTTCATTGAATATAACATTAATGTAACGAATTAAAGTGTTAAAAATTTAAAATAATCCATTTTCTTGATATATGTTGACCTTACTGTGACCTTGACCTTTGACAGTTCGTACCCAAAACCTTTTCAAAATTTTGTACTTCTCAAGAGATAATATATACAAAATGTAACCTTGACCTTTGACCTTTAAAGTAAACTTTTCATAGTAATTCCCCAGAGGTGTAAACACTTATCCATGTTCATGAGTTCTGAAAAGCTTAATGGGATTAAGTTATACCCAAATTAGTTGCACATTGCAATAACACAAATCTCATGACCTTGACCTTCAAGGTTACACAGTCAATGAACATTTTTCATTGAGTATAACAATCATCTATTGATCAAAAGTGTTCATAGTTAAAATAAAGCATTTTCGCAAAACCATGCTAAAGTGGTGACCTTGCTGTGACCTTGACCTTGGACAGATTGTAGCGAAAACCTTTTCAAAATTGTTTGCTCTTCCAAGGATATATACCAAGTAAGAGCTTCATAGCACAAAAACTTCTCAAGTTATCGCGCTTACAAGGAATTTTAGTGATTTTATAGCTCGTGACCTTAACCTTTGACCTTGAAAGTGAACATGTCAAAATCGTTCCCTTGAGGTATAAGCAGTAAGTTATGAATACAAGTTCTGGAAAGCTTAGTAGAAAATAGTTATAGCCAGTAATACGAGTGTGGCGGCGGCGGAAACTGCACAAATACTGCTTATAAATTTATAAAAGCATATCAGCGGTATTCTGCTACATATAAAAGTCGTATATATGTCATACAGGTAACTGGTGTAGTGGTTAGCATGCTGGCCTCTCACTTCAGGTTTGAACCCTGATGCAGACACCAAATTTTAATGACATGGGTTCATCCTGTGTTTTTCCTGGGCAAGGCACTTCATCCACATTGCACTCAGTCAACTGTTAAAATGGGTACCTGATAACTGGATGTACTGACCTAAGAACTAAGTAGCTACTGTGAAAGTAACAAACAATCATTTGAAGGTATTGCATGAAGCATGTCTAAGAACATGGAAAAAGAATCTATAAGTATAAACTTTATTATATAAACTATGTGTCCCTTAAATTTATCGATATATAGCGACTAAGCTCCCCCACAGCATAGCATAATGCGATGTGCATAACGCAGTGAATATATTTAGCATGCATGTTTATTTTAACAGGGAAGTGTTGAAAACATTGCAAAACACAATATTAACTTAAGAGACTTTGTGAAAATCTCCATATGGATTATTCAATTAACACATTATGTTAAATAACACTACCACTATAACAAATACTTATATTATGATAATCTATGCCCAAAAAATTCTTAATTTTAAGAGAAGACTAGCTGATGATTAAAATTATTCTGAATGCAGTGGAACTTCTGAGTGCTGTTAGATTAGTGGAGCATGTTGATGTTGTAGGCGCCACCAAAATTGTGTGACCTTGGTGTCAGACCGGGCAAGGCACTTCATCCACATTGCACTCACTTCAACCAGCTATAAAAATTGGTACCTGAAAACAGGATGTACGGACCTCTGGCTTAGAGCTTGATAGCAGCTTTGAAAGTACATTCTGCAGGGTAATGATGCAGGTAGCCCTTTGAGCAGGTACTTGTCCCTGTAAATAGTGCTATATCAATATCCTCATTATCATAAATTAGCACATACTCCTTTCGTTAAAACTTTTGCTCAAATGTGACAAAACAAGAGGGAAGGTTTAGTAGAATAAAATAATTTATTGTTGTGGGTCATACTCTGTAATAAATTCTGACTAAATGAGAACTTTTGGACTAGACAAACACCATTTGACCTACTTTTTCCCTTATTGTAATTTGAAGTTAATTGCAAAGAGACAGTCTAAAGTCTAGACAATTGAGTCCTTATCATATCAAAGAAAACAAATGCCGTCCAGCAACTCAATTACCATCAAAAACTTGAATCAAATGAAAGACAATTCTCACAATAAAAAGTTAAAAGTTTGTAAACCTCTGCATTGCTTACACACCTGTGGCTGCAAACTAAGGATGCTCAGTATTAACGATGTATCGATATATTGCAATACAGGAACAAGGTGATACGAATCGGTACACATTTTTGAAATTATCCAATATATCGAACCTTTTATAACAAGTGTAACGGTTTGACTGTTGCGTGGAATGCGAGACAACGGTTTGGGGGTGAGTGACCTCCCTTGGGGAAAAGGTTGTAGACGTCCGTTCCGAATGTAGGAGTTCCGAATGTGTTCCGCATGGTCAAGTTAATTTTTGACTGACAAATAAATGTTTCCGAAGAAGAAAGTTTTCCGAATGGGTGTAAGTGTGCTCAAAGTGTTTTACGGATCATGGACAATGTATTTACATGATGCTGTAGGAATAAATGCTTATGAACTTTCCGAATTGCGTCTGTTACAACAAGCTATATCCATCTAAAATTACTAACAACCACAAACAAATGTAAAAAGATTTACGTAAAGTTTGCTTCAAAGTATAAAGTTTTGTGTTGTGAATATAGCTCAAATATGTACATACAGATCATAAACAGTGATTGAAAAACGTCTCATGGCTAAGCAATGATGATCATTCTCGACGCTCATATTTATACAACAGGGGTTGAAATTTTTTTGGAAATTTTACTTGTCCAGGGACATGTCTGATAAGCTTTTTCACTTGCCCAAAATTAAATATGAATCAGTAAACATGATGAACAAGCCTATAGGCAAAGTTTGGTCATTTGTGTTTTTACTTACGGTGTTCTTGCAGGTATAAGACCTCGCGCAAAAGACCACCCCCTTTTTTCCAGGTTTGAGCAGGTAGGCTTGTTATCCTATTCAAAGGTTTAATAAGACATATTTCCAAACTAATTTATCATATTTAATCGAATTTCAAGCAAATGTTTGTCAAATATACTTAGCCATCATATCGTAAAACTTTCTATACAGATGAAATAAGCTGTTCAAAGTTAGCAGTAAGGATGGGTATCATTCCTCCTTTCTGTATTGCAATATATTCAGATACAGAAAAGCGTATTGCAATACGTATAGCAATATATTGGTACTTCCGAGAGTTGTTTTGGGTCAAACTTGATGAATAGTGTAATTTGGTCGAGAAGTATCGCATGTTTCAAGAAAGTATCAATTCAAAGCTCATAGACATTGTATTGTGTTTGAATACGCGATTATGATCGAAAAACAGACAATGGTGTGTGTCAATTAGTCAAACGTAATTATGGAAACGAGTTGATACTGTTTGATAGACTATAAAACTAGTACCTATTTAAATAGGACGTGTGAATTTGGCTTCCTTGAATACACATGACTGTTTTGAGATTTTTATTGAAGACAAGTATTTATCACATAATTTTCATTTGGGGATGATTAAATGATATTTTTTCCATAAATATAATCATTTATACCATATACATTCGTAATAAAGCAAAAAACTCTATGATGAAAATCAAGGAGTGGCTCTTTAATACGACTGAGTAACAGAAACTATTTGTACAAAAAATATTGCAAGCGTATGACATAACAATTGTTAAGTCCGATGAACTATGGTGAAAGGGCCACTTCCTGAAATGTTAGGGGTCACAAATGCTTAAGTTTATCAATAGTGTCAATGGATCGAGACTGACATTCTATAGCGACAATACGGAAGTTTGAATTCGGTGACGGTCTATACATTAAAAACCGGACAAAGATGACTGTCAATCATTTAAGCATAGATTTGGAAACTTGAAAGCAGTCACAATGACAGGTACGGGTTGAAATTATTTGATAGGTTATATTATAAGTAAAAACTCCAAGTAATATGGAAATGTTAATTTGGTGTCTGTTAGTTCAACAATGTTAAACTTGGTGGTAGGCCTAACCCAATGATAAACATCTGATTATAAATGAGGCCCATCACCACGTTTAATATTGTTAAAAGCTTCTGTGAAAATTATTAAAACTGTTTTGTTTTATTATTATATTAGTTGAAGATTAAGCACGTTGTATAACATTTAAAAATCTTGTCCTTTTTTTTCATCGACCTTTCATTCATTCATTTAACTGTTGTATCAAATATATATGTGCATGATGGCACTACAAATTGAATTTTGATTACTTATATATTAGCATATAAGGAGCGAATATAGAATCTGTTCGCCACTCATTTTTTTCTATACAAACCCATGTTTCCTAAAAAATCGATGTTTGAGCTCTTACATACCTCAAATCCTGGTCAAGTGCCATTTTTTATTGAAATGTTACCACCATTTCAAAATATTCAAATACATTTAGTATTCAGTACATTAATGGTTCTACCAATACCATGAATAAAATCCTTAATCACCAATTCACAATTTCACTTCACAACTGTTTCAACAATTAATGAATTCCGTGTTAATTTTCTGGTACATCAAAAGTAAATGAAAATTGTATTTGCCAAACGAAGTTTAATTGAAATGAAAATCAACTTTCTTTAGCTTTTGAGTTCATAACCATACTCTTCCAAAGCAAATGGAATATTCCATTATCCATTTTGATATAATTTATTTAGAATTTCTTTTTATAAATTTAAATTGCCAATTCTTCAAACAAATTAAAAAATTATTTTTTTACGGCTATAAATCTGTTAACAATTTAGAACAATTAAATCCCATGTCTTTAAATGATGCAACTCTTTACAAATCCAATTTCGTACACTGCACAATCCGATATTTTTAGACATTTCCGTTCACTCGAGTTTTGGATTTTGGTCCGTAGCGATGCTGATGTAATGATGACTTTAAACAACACATTTTTCACTAATCAAATCAAATTCATTCTATAATACTCACCGATTCACGTATCTGTTTGCTCTTTGTCGGCGCTTACCTTGCCACTTTAAAAATATATTTAAATTCAATAATGTTCTGGCCCGCAAAACGACACTGCATCACCATCCAGCCATGTGTTATTAGGAAATGATCCAAAAGTGTACTCGTAGCGGAAATAGATTTATTTAGTTTCGAAACCTTGGCCCGTCCTTGCTGAAAAATAACTACTTAGTTTCTCGTTATTGAAATTCTGTGATTTCTGAGATATTTTTAGAAATAATGTTCAGATATTGGTCATTCATTGCAAGCACGTGGTTTGTTTATGAATATATATAGACATAGTTTAGTTCGTGTGGTCATTTACACATACCGGTATGCAACTACCGGTACAGTTTAAATAGCTACAGTTTAAATTGATGTACAATGCGTGCACGGTATCAGGGAACGTTGATAAGTGTGTCAAAGGTCGCAGTCTACATAATGATATATTTCGTAAACATCGTTTCAAAAGGTGGAATTTTTATTTTCACCGATACGAACATTGCTAAACTGCCTTGGCTTTGCTTTCGTGAATTAAAAGTAGGCTTTTCAATATATAGGGGAAAGTTTGGAGAAATTGGATGGTTGGGTAAATAGAGATTACCGGTATTACCATAGGACGTGTGTCATATGACTTTTACGAAACGAGTGTAATTTTTTGGTATTGTCCGAGCGACAGCGAGGGTTATACACAAATTTGCACGAGTTTCGTAAATATATAGAACGTCATTCTAGTGCATTTTTTCGTTTGTATTGAACGAGTAGATGTCACAAAGAGCAAAGAAACAACGAGTTCGCAGAACGAGTTGTTTCTTTGCTCTTTGTGACATCTACTCGTTCAATACAAACGAAAAAATGCACTAGAATGGCGTTCTATATTTATTACATACCCTTTTTCGTTTAATTTACTTCAAATAAAGTCGTACACGGAAGAATGTTTACGTGTTATCTTGACCTGAATAAATTACTCCGCCAACCCTTTCACGAAATATTACGTCATCACATTCCTCCACCTATGACGTCACATGACAATAGAGTGCACACCAAACTGTGATAAATTTTGATGAATAACAGACGCAAGATTTTTGTTCATATGTTTAAATTTCTTTAATGACATGTAATATCACAAATGTATATCAATATTTCATTCGCATACAATATAAACTTTCATAACTGAAACATTCGTTGACATTCGACAAAGTTCGGTCATAACGTATTCAAACGTGAACATGTGAACATGGATAGATGTTGTTACATAACAGTTCAGCGAGAGGAAGTGACAGAACTCATTCAGAATCGGAATCGCTATCAATGATGGCACGTCTACGTTTTGGAGGGACATTCATTGAATTTGTTTGTGAGGAAAAGTTAAAGTTAATATGAAACGATCCCCCGTGAATGTTGCTGCCGCTGAATAGACCGGAAGTCATACTTTGACCCCTTGAAACTATGTCACTGGCACATGTGGCAGCACTGACATCGTTTTTGTGCGATGGTACAGAATCACAAGACTTACGTTTTTTCACAGTGGAATTAGTGACAGGCACAAGGGATTTACTCTGACCTTCAGACAAAATATCACACATTTGTTTCTGCATGGGGATTGATGCAACGGCATAGTTATTTAAACTATTGACGTTTTTGTGTCCCGATAGCTGACAAATCGTGGTTGGTTCTACACCGGCATGAAGCAGTTGAGTGCACATGGATTTCCTTGCGCTGTGATTCGTGATTTTCCCAACAAGACCTGAACGTTCCGCCATACCCTTCATCAAAGATCCAAGTGTATTTACACCAAGAGCCATATTCTGGAACCAAGGACCATCATATTTTCGCCTGTGATTAATTGCCAAGTAAAAGGGTGCATCGTCCAACATCATACCTGGCGGTCTCTGGACCCTGAATGCTTTGTAGACAGTAACAATACACCTATCGGAATTACCAGTGGCAGCAAAGATTTTCGGGTTAAACATCCGACTGTGAGCAGAATTTCCATCACGTGTTTTCGTTGATCGTTCCCAAAATTCCAGGTATTCACATCCATTGGAGTCTGTCTTCAAATGAACATCTCCCCACCGAAGCTGTCGACTTTCATCTCGTCCTCTCAGACCGAACATCTTGGTGAAAAAATACCACAGTGTGTTGATCATGGCGGTTGGCGAGTGCGACCCGAACTCACGTGCATTCCACAGGCGATCTTCGTCTTCACTTGACAGAGAGTCAGATTTATTCGGACGATTTCCCTTGCCCTGTTGTTTTAGCTCTTTGCGTTTTGCTTCAAGAACGCGACGACTTGTCTTGAAAATATCTGATTTGATGATGTTGTGCGGATAGTCATTATCTCGGAGATACCTGTCGATGGCACGGTGATAAGAAGTCAAAGTGTCGGGTTCGAACGGAGATCCATCTTTCTTTCTCAGTGTCAACAGGTAGGAACCGATGTAAACATCAAGATCCGGAGCCGGGATATCAAGAACTCTTCGCTCTTCATTGTTTTCCTTCAGGTAAGTTGAAAACTTCGTGATCACACTTGTTGTTTTCTTAACGGTATTCACACTCTTCTTACTGTCGATGTAGTTTTTGAGATCAATAATACTTTTCGTTGCGATCGGCGAAGTGTCCGCTTCATTTTGTGTATACTCCATGTCAAAATTTAACAAATTTTCGATAATATACTGGTCAATGTCTTCTTCATCAACAAAACTTATGTTTTCGGCCATCTTGACCGCAGGTACACAGAAAGCAGACGATGGTTCACGTGAATGACGTCATGTAATTTACTTAATTTTTTGATATTTTTTTATCTATAATGGTAAACAATGTAAATTTATTCTGATAAAAACACTCAGAGATGTCTGAATCAAATTATGTGCGTTTCTTTGCATTATTGGTGTGGGGTTTCCCCTGACCTAAATTCTAAAAATAGCTGACATGACACCTCTCTCGCTGAGAAAGTAGTTCCGTGAGAAGTGCAATACGGAGTGCAATACGGATTGAGGAGTGCAATACGGAATTCGTTGTATTTCATTACGTATTACTATCGTAAGATTACATGGGTATGTAATAAAGTCATATGACACACTTCAAAGGGTGAAACTGTCTTTATTACCGATTCTATTTCAATGCATTATCTTATGCTAAGAACGTCCTTGGTGCAAAATCTATCACTACAGTGAATTTTGGTATTAAGTTAAAATCTATGACTATTCAAAGGATGCCATATTTTATTCCTATATATATAATTAAAAAAATAGCTTTTTGATTGACAATAACCTTTGAAAATTAGGAAAACGACCAATGACTTCATTATTTTACAAGATAAAAGATAATTGGATGTGTGAAAGTCAATATGGTAACACAAATGTTATTTTGGATATCATGGCGAAACCCAGTGTTTTTTACGTAGTTTTGGCACTAAAGCATTTTAACAAATGTTTCAGTCGAAGTTACATGAAATGCCAACATACAGGAAACACCCTTTTCTAAAGACATTATTCACAGTTTACATGTTCAGAGTGATAAATTCATTCTTTTTTTTTTCCTTTTTTTTTTAATTCCATTTCAATTGATACATATTACATATAAGAAAGTTTCTAACCTGTTTTTTTTTTTTTGGGCTATAAATTGTTCAATTGTGCAAGTAATCTTGAGACAATTTACAAATCCCTCAAAAGAAAGAGCATGTTGTTTTATACTTGAAACATAGATGAATCGCTTGGCCAAAAGAATGATATGATTAGTTAATTTATCATTTGAACAGAGTCCCAAAAAAATAGTAAATTTTGTAAGTGCCATATCTGAATGAAGATAGGCATTTAGAAAAAGGTCCAAATCATACCAAAATTTCTTGACAAGTTCACAATCAAAATATACATGTGAAATATCTTCTGAGGTATTTTTACAAAATGTGCATACATCATTGTCAACAAGATTCATCTTCATTAATTCTTTTTTGGTATAAATTATTCTATAGATAAATTTGTATTGAAAATCTAACAGTTTAAAGTCATTTGTGCATTTCTTATAGAATCTAAACACATCATTCCAAATGATATCCTGTTGACAGACATTATTCCAATGCTCAAGTACTTTTGGAACAGCGTTGACAATGTCTATGATTATAGATTTATTAACATATCACTTCCTTACTATCAAAATATTTCGTATACGAATTTTAGCCCTGGGATTAAATATGAGTGAAATATTCCACATTAGACCACCAAAACAGGAATACCCAGTATCTCGCATGAAAATTTCGCTTGCACTTTTTGCAGCGAACTTTCGGATTTATCTTATAAGAGTGTGTCTTCGCATGTCTTCTTGATGGTGATATACTGTTTGTAATGTAACTAAAGTCTTTACAATTCTGTTTCTCGGAGCTCTGTTTCGTTTAAGCACGATCCGTACTTGGTGCGCTACTCGCCATTGGCTCTGTGTCGATTGTCTCGACAGCCGAAACGTCTAATAAAGACCCAACTACTGGCTCATATTCCAAGGAATTCATATTCTAAAAACACCGTTTAATGTCATACATACAATGACTTGGTAAGAGTTTAGATAGATATGCCCAAACCTAAATGAACAGTAAGGACCGTTTTCGGTACCAAAAGAGGTCATAATTCACAGCTGCATCAACATTTCTAATCCAGTTTTCCGTAACACTTTGTTCTAAAAGCATGTGCCTTCCGATGTGCAGAAATCGAGATACCTTCCTTTTTTTCTGCATTATTCGGATAAAACATCGTCTTACTTTTATATTACATGTTCAATAATAGTAAAAATCAAAAGTTTGGTTCTTGAATACTATACCTTTCGTTTGCAATGTACTAGACATATTTATTTCAGTTATTCAAGAAGATATCTTCCAAAATGTGTAGTTGTTTAGTCGCAGAATCATAACAAAATGATTTTACTTCTGATTTACTCGTCTGTTTGAATTTTTCACATATTAACTTCTACCATATTTGAAGTGAAAACTAGTTTTACAAAATCCTGCAATTTTTGTGTGCAATATTGAACGTTTAGTCTCTTATCTCCAGTGTTTATTGCCTCCCAGGCTAAACATGTCTTCGCATTTGCCTTCCGTAGCGCGCCAATATGCCTTCCGTTACTACGAGTGCCTTCATTTGTCGACGGTGCGTATTGTAGGGTGTGTATATATTCGTAATAAAGTAAAGAAGATTTGTAACATTTTTTCAGAATTTTTAATACCGGATGGAGAAACGATATCCTGTGAGAGTTAATCAGATTTTGTTATTTCTCCAAATATGTTTTAAAAGATAAATGGCATTTAATGCTTTTATGTCGATGTCTAACGACCTTAAAATGAAATATATTTTTAATATTGAATGCAAAATAATGCATCTCTACAATGCAAAATGAAAATGTAATTCATTTATATTTGTATGTAAGCAATGTCTTAGAAGCTATTAAGTTACTCTGTTCACTACCTAAAGCTTTCCCCTACACTGAACTCCTTTAAAAACCATCTGAAGACACACCTCTTCACCCAGTTCTATGGCCCAAAGACAACAGCTTTCTAAATTGTACTTTTAAATGTAGCGTCATGAGCATGCTTTCGAGTGTGGATTTGTGTGCAATAAAAATATATGCACTATTATTATTATTCACTACTTTATTTTTTAGAATTCCAGTAATCTGTCAAATATCAGGATATTCATAGCACCAAACCCGTCATAAAAGTGATTTGTTTTGCATGTGAGCCAGTAGCCTTTAACCTGAAAAAAAGTTCTTCTTTCATCGATTGAATGACCCAACTCAAACTAGTCATAAATACCCACACAAGACTACATTGTTGTAACAAGTCTAGATGACTGCAGATTCAGACAATTTTCAGAAAATGAACAGCTTCAGTGGGCTCCTTTCTCTTATTTAAATAATTTGTTGTTAACAAAAGGTGACCAATTGAAAATCCCCTTAAATGATGATATCACATAGAATCACTTACACTTAAAATATGCTTTTTTGGGGGCAATTGTATTACGCTTGTTATCTGTTACAAAGACCTACGTGTAATTGAACAAAACACACAAACAAAAAAACAACTTATATATACATGTACATGTAGTTACACCTTATACGTGTCAGAGGATTTGAGTGCACATTCGCGAGGAAGCTAAATCTTCTTCAGGGAAAAAATGTTAATATACATTTGACGCAATGGATGGAGACTTACATTATTTATGTTTCATTTAAAGTGACACAGAGTATCTTTCTTAACATTTTATTTGGTTTTGATAAGCTACAAAACATCCTATATGCTGATTGAAGTTCATATCTCATCACTGGACTTGCAAGCATATCCATATATGCTTAATATCTCTAAAATGCTTGATTTATGGAAAAATCAGGCAAACATCTCAAATACGTTTAATTAAGGATTTTCATGAGCTATGCAAATCCTTGGTTTAATATTAGAAATTATGCATCAAATTAATCTACCTACTAGTTACAATACCTAATAAACACTATCGAATCGAATATATCTTCCTGTCAGCTTATGACAAGGTTTCAAAATTACGTTTGGCGAATTTGCGCGCGCCACTCGAGCCACATTGTCCGGTTTTCGATCAATATTCCGACTTTAAATGGCCGAATTTTCTCTCTAATGTACTGATTGACCTTTAACTTGTTATTTTCAGTAACAGTTAGTGGTTCCCGTTATCAACATAATCTGTTTCTCTTTAATACTTAATGACAGTCTGATTACAATCGACCGTGTACCGTTGAATAAAATTGAGAAAATATTTTGTAACAAGGGTTGGAATATCTGAAATATCCTCGGTGGATATCCCGGCTGGATTTAGTTCGAACCCCGATCGAGACTTTTACCATTTTATACCTCGGAGCGCAGTCGCTTTTTTTCACAACAAAGGCCAAAGTCAACGATTTAGGCGAGTTTGAAGATATACGAACATAGTTTTACACAACGACATTAATAGCGTTTGTAGGATCAATGACTCGTTCATTATATCAAGTTTTATTTTCTATCCTTTATCTTAAAATTTCAAATCTAATTTTAATCTTCCTTTTTACTGATCAGCGGCAACAATTAGGTCTTTTACGAACGCTTCCCTTCGTTCATGCATTGGCTGAAAATATTTTCGAATGAATATTTCATATCTATGTCACTGTCGTGTACCCGGTAAGGAGGGGACTTTTCAAAATGGTGGACGGGACAAGTCAACAGAGGTAGGTGTCTGCTTTCATTGCTCCCTTCTCCTAATCGACGAGGTTTAGATGGTCACCTTTAACTGTGGTAATCAGCAATAGAATTTCGAATACATTCCTTACGAGTTTTGGTTCACAAACTGCAAGAAATTTGCGTATTTTAGATGTCAAGTTGATGTTTATCTCACTTTCATTTTCGAAGCGGAGAGGAGACTTTTAAATGCCTTTTTTCATGCCCTTAACGACCTTGAATATCATACATATTGTCGCGCATATCAGTGTTTGGTTATAATAAAGATTTCTGTGCAACTTGAACTGATTTGGTTCAGAAACTACGAAGTTATTGACAAAATAACAAATCAACATGGCAGCGGAGTGGACTCGCCGAATAAGGGGCGGAGGGGACCCAGGAGGTCGGATAGGGAGAGGACATTTTTGGATATGGAGGGGACACATTTGGATATGGAGTGGACATCACTTTAAAATTGTACTGTAGTTGAGACAATACCCATGGTAATAAACAAACTCCTTTGTAAAGTTAGCCAAAAGAACCCCACAGAAGACGTAATCTAGTTTCATAAGCATTATCATCAACCTTTTCATAAACCAATGATTGAAATAGAGGTTTCTCTTTTCTTTTGCAGAACTTACCTGGAGAACGTTTCCGTTGCTGCCGTTGTCAAATCAATGCAAAACAACCGAAACACATATTATATAGATGCAATAAAGGAATCTGTTCTCAATCTCTCATAAGCCGCAGAAAGCCCTTTTGCTGATGGCGACGTTGAACATTTCAATTGTTTTAGCAAAAGGGCATTCCGGGTCTAATGAGAGATTGAGCACATATTCCTTTAATGCATCTTCGGACTTGGTGATGCACAAACAAGTGACTTATCATCAACATTGAAAATCTCGTCGATGCCTAATATATCATAAGGAACTATTTGATAGTCTTTTTTGTTAAGTGTCCATTTTTCACTTGACGGCTCTAAACATTATATTTCCAATTTCAATGTTTGTAATGGGTGGTAACGAATGCAGTGATCTATTATGTGTGACAACGGCAACAACGGAAACGTTCTCCAGGTAAGTTCTGCAAAAGAAAAGAGAAACTTCTATTTCAATCATTTGTAGATGAAAAGGTTGATGATAGTTCTTATGAAACTAGGAGTTTGTTTATTACCATGGGTATTGTCTCAACTACAGTACAATTTGAAAGTGATGTCTTCTCCATATCCAAATGAGTCCCCTCCATATCCAAAAATGTCCTCTCCCTATCCGACCTCCTGGGTCCGCTCCGCCGATTATTCGGCGAGTCCACTCCGCTGCCATGTTGATTTGTTATTTTGTCAATAACTTCGTAGTTTCTGAACCAAATCAGTTCAAGTTGCACAGAAATCTTTATTATAACCAAACACTGATATGCGCGACAATATGTATGATATTCAAGGTCGTTAAGGGCATGAAAAAAGGCATTTAAAAGTCTCCTCTCCGCTTCGAAAATGAAAGTGAGATAAATATCAACTTGACATCTAAAATACACAAATTCCTTGCAGTTTGTGAACCAAAACTCGTAAGGAATGTATTCGAAATTCTATTCCTGATTACCACAGTTAAAGGTGACCATCTAAACCTCGTCGATTAGGAGAAGGGAGCACTGAAAGCAGACACCTACCTCTGTTGACCTGTCACGTCCACCATTTTGAAAAGTCCCCTCCTTATCGGGTACACGACAGTGTATGTGTCACTTTTAATTCTCTGAGAATGGTAGATTTTAATCAGAATAAAGTTAATTTCTTCATAATGTGATGTTGACCTTTTTGGGCTCATATGTGTAAAAATTCGTAACAATAGAAAATATTCAAAAAAAATAATTTCATACAAGTATCTCGCATGAATCGCAGAATTTAGACAGAACAATTATTACAAAGTTAAAAAAAACACTCCGTGATTTTCATCACATACTTTTTTTAAATGGCATGATATATATATGTCTTTGTTCTGTTTTATTACAGAACAAAAAGAACGCAAATTTGGTTTGCATTCTACTTGCAAACAAACCCACTGGAAACATAGATAGTCCTTTGTTCTGATTTTCTTTAAATGAATAAATCACACCAACATACCAAAAGACGACAATCAAATATAACAAAACTGTTGCAAGCTATTTAAAAAGATATTTGTGTCGCCGTTTTATCCAATACAATTCTGTCGCCGTTTCAACTAAAATTGTGTCGCCGTTTCGTCCGTATTCCATACATACTAGTTCATACGTTGTTCTTTCTTAGTAACATACCATGAAAAATAATTGTTGACAACTACCGCATAAGACAATATTGTCGGTACAGCAAAGAAAATTGTAACCAATTTGGATGAAAATGATAGAATTGGGGATTTGTCATATATATGACCCCTGATAAGTAGTCACTGAGTGGCTCTTTAAATATCGACACTAAACGGACTATGAATCAATAATATAAATACTTATGTTCCGTGGTCACTGTCAAGGTATTTGTAGTTAACTTTTATTTTCACAATCGAATTTATGGTGAGACATTATAAATTTATGAATAAAAAGTTTTAAATAAATTGTTTGATGTTCTTCGCAAGCACTATAACACAACGAATATAAATCAACAAAGGCTATCATATCTTTTACTTTTTATACTTTGTTGTCAACATTTTGATCAACAATATAACAAGAGTTTTATGACGAAAAATTCTCAACAAAACCAGTTGATGATTTGAACTCGTGCCGTTCGCACTCAATGTCGACGTCAAAGTGAACCATTTCTGTCAAATTGAGAGTGACCTCCCTTGTATTGAATAAGCGGTGTATCACATGACTTTAGTGTGGAAAACTTCTGCCGGAGCTGATGTCACTCAAATAGCTGTCAGGCCGTATCTTGGATTACAACTTCTTCTGACACGAGTTATGGTCATAATCTGAAAGTGAGTTATCAGAATATTTCTTTTATTTCATAATTTTGCATGAAAACAACTTACTTGGCTCATCAGCGACCGAATAGAAAATGAAAACAAAACCGATCGTTTCCAGTGAAACTCGTCTTGTGATCATTGTTTAGTGAAGCGTAGCGGGGGATTTTCGTTCATTATCCTTTGTTTTTAGGTCATAACCTTTATGTGAACTGGTTGCGAAAGACATCACATTATAAAATCATACACGTTTTGATTGTTACGCTGTCAAAAGTAGATAAAAGTAACTGGTATACTAAACAGATCGTTTGATATTTTATGGTGCATATTTTTTAAGACATTTTCATTTAGGACTTTTGTTCATTAATGCAAATGAAAACAATAATGAATTATCTACAGAGATAAATTGATCAATAGAATGTTATCTTTTTAATTATTATATCTTATTTAATTTATTTATCTATCACTACAGTGAATTTTGGTATTAAGTTAAAATCTATGACTATTCAAAGGATGCCATATTTTATTCCTATATATATAATTAAAAAAATAGCTTTTTGATTGACAATAACCTTTGAAAATTAGGAAAACGACCAATGACTTCATTATTTTACAAGATAAAAGATAATTGGATGTGTGAAAGTCAATATGGTAACACAAATGTTATTTTGGATATCATGGCGAAACCCAGTGTTTTTTACGTAGTTTTGGCACTAAAGCATTTTAACAAATGTTTCAGTCGAAGTTACATGAAATGCCAACATACAGGAAACACCCTTTTCTAAAGACATTATTCACAGTTTACATGTTCAGAGTGATAAATTCATTCTTTTTTTTTTCCTTTTTTTTTTAATTCCATTTCAATTGATACATATTACATATAAGAAAGTTTCTAACCTGTTTTTTTTTTTTTGGGCTATAAATTGTTCAATTGTGCAAGTAATCTTGAGACAATTTACAAATCCCTCAAAAGAAAGAGCATGTTGTTTTATACTTGAAACATAGATGAATCGCTTGGCCAAAAGAATGATATGATTAGTTAATTTATCATTTGAACAGAGTCCCAAAAAAATAGTAAATTTTGTAAGTGCCATATCTGAATGAAGATAGGCATTTAGAAAAAGGTCCAAATCATACCAAAATTTCTTGACAAGTTCACAATCAAAATATACATGTGAAATATCTTCTGAGGTATTTTTACAAAATGTGCATACATCATTGTCAACAAGATTCATCTTCATTAATTCTTTTTTGGTATAAATTATTCTATAGATAAATTTGTATTGAAAATCTAACAGTTTAAAGTCATTTGTGCATTTCTTATAGAATCTAAACACATCATTCCAAATGATATCCTGTTGACAGACATTATTCCAATGCTCAAGTACTTTTGGAACAGCGTTGACAATGTCTATGATTATAGATTTATTAACATATCACTTCCTTACTATCAAAATATTTCGTATACGAATTTTAGCCCTGGGATTAAATATGAGTGAAATATTCCACATTAGACCACCAAAACAGGAATACCCAGTATCTCGCATGAAAATTTCGCTTGCACTTTTTGCAGCGAACTTTCGGATTTATCTTATAAGAGTGTGTCTTCGCATGTCTTCTTGATGGTGATATACTGTTTGTAATGTAACTAAAGTCTTTACAATTCTGTTTCTCGGAGCTCTGTTTCGTTTAAGCACGATCCGTACTTGGTGCGCTACTCGCCATTGGCTCTGTGTCGATTGTCTCGACAGCCGAAACGTCTAATAAAGACCCAACTACTGGCTCATATTCCAAGGAATTCATATTCTAAAAACACCGTTTAATGTCATACATACAATGACTTGGTAAGAGTTTAGATAGATATGCCCAAACCTAAATGAACAGTAAGGACCGTTTTCGGTACCAAAAGAGGTCATAATTCACAGCTGCATCAACATTTCTAATCCAGTTTTCCGTAACACTTTGTTCTAAAAGCATGTGCCTTCCGATGTGCAGAAATCGAGATACCTTCCTTTTTTTCTGCATTATTCGGATAAAACATCGTCTTACTTTTATATTACATGTTCAATAATAGTAAAAATCAAAAGTTTGGTTCTTGAATACTATACCTTTCGTTTGCAATGTACTAGACATATTTATTTCAGTTATTCAAGAAGATATCTTCCAAAATGTGTAGTTGTTTAGTCGCAGAATCATAACAAAATGATTTTACTTCTGATTTACTCGTCTGTTTGAATTTTTCACATATTAACTTCTACCATATTTGAAGTGAAAACTAGTTTTACAAAATCCTGCAATTTTTGTGTGCAATATTGAACGTTTAGTCTCTTATCTCCAGTGTTTATTGCCTCCCAGGCTAAACATGTCTTCGCATTTGCCTTCCGTAGCGCGCCAATATGCCTTCCGTTACTACGAGTGCCTTCATTTGTCGACGGTGCGTATTGTAGGGTGTGTATATATTCGTAATAAAGTAAAGAAGATTTGTAACATTTTTTCAGAATTTTTAATACCGGATGGAGAAACGATATCCTGTGAGAGTTAATCAGATTTTGTTATTTCTCCAAATATGTTTTAAAAGATAAATGGCATTTAATGCTTTTATGTCGATGTCTAACGACCTTAAAATGAAATATATTTTTAATATTGAATGCAAAATAATGCATCTCTACAATGCAAAATGAAAATGTAATTCATTTATATTTGTATGTAAGCAATGTCTTAGAAGCTATTAAGTTACTCTGTTCACTACCTAAAGCTTTCCCCTACACTGAACTCCTTTAAAAACCATCTGAAGACACACCTCTTCACCCAGTTCTATGGCCCAAAGACAACAGCTTTCTAAATTGTACTTTTAAATGTAGCGTCATGAGCATGCTTTCGAGTGTGGATTTGTGTGCAATAAAAATATATGCACTATTATTATTATTCACTACTTTATTTTTTAGAATTCCAGTAATCTGTCAAATATCAGGATATTCATAGCACCAAACCCGTCATAAAAGTGATTTGTTTTGCATGTGAGCCAGTAGCCTTTAACCTGAAAAAAAGTTCTTCTTTCATCGATTGAATGACCCAACTCAAACTAGTCATAAATACCCACACAAGACTACATTGTTGTAACAAGTCTAGATGACTGCAGATTCAGACAATTTTCAGAAAATGAACAGCTTCAGTGGGCTCCTTTCTCTTATTTAAATAATTTGTTGTTAACAAAAGGTGACCAATTGAAAATCCCCTTAAATGATGATATCACATAGAATCACTTACACTTAAAATATGCTTTTTTGGGGGCAATTGTATTACGCTTGTTATCTGTTACAAAGACCTACGTGTAATTGAACAAAACACACAAACAAAAAAACAACTTATATATACATGTACATGTAGTTACACCTTATACGTGTCAGAGGATTTGAGTGCACATTCGCGAGGAAGCTAAATCTTCTTCAGGGAAAAAATGTTAATATACATTTGACGCAATGGATGGAGACTTACATTATTTATGTTTCATTTAAAGTGACACAGAGTATCTTTCTTAACATTTTATTTGGTTTTGATAAGCTACAAAACATCCTATATGCTGATTGAAGTTCATATCTCATCACTGGACTTGCAAGCATATCCATATATGCTTAATATCTCTAAAATGCTTGATTTATGGAAAAATCAGGCAAACATCTCAAATACGTTTAATTAAGGATTTTCATGAGCTATGCAAATCCTTGGTTTAATATTAGAAATTATGCATCAAATTAATCTACCTACTAGTTACAATACCTAATAAACACTATCGAATCGAATATATCTTCCTGTCAGCTTATGACAAGGTTTCAAAATTACGTTTGGCGAATTTGCGCGCGCCACTCGAGCCACATTGTCCGGTTTTCGATCAATATTCCGACTTTAAATGGCCGAATTTTCTCTCTAATGTACTGATTGACCTTTAACTTGTTATTTTCAGTAACAGTTAGTGGTTCCCGTTATCAACATAATCTGTTTCTCTTTAATACTTAATGACAGTCTGATTACAATCGACCGTGTACCGTTGAATAAAATTGAGAAAATATTTTGTAACAAGGGTTGGAATATCTGAAATATCCTCGGTGGATATCCCGGCTGGATTTAGTTCGAACCCCGATCGAGACTTTTACCATTTTATACCTCGGAGCGCAGTCGCTTTTTTTCACAACAAAGGCCAAAGTCAACGATTTAGGCGAGTTTGAAGATATACGAACATAGTTTTACACAACGACATTAATAGCGTTTGTAGGATCAATGACTCGTTCATTATATCAAGTTTTATTTTCTATCCTTTATCTTAAAATTTCAAATCTAATTTTAATCTTCCTTTTTACTGATCAGCGGCAACAATTAGGTCTTTTACGAACGCTTCCCTTCGTTCATGCATTGGCTGAAAATATTTTCGAATGAATATTTCATATCTATGTCACTGTCGTGTACCCGGTAAGGAGGGGACTTTTCAAAATGGTGGACGGGACAAGTCAACAGAGGTAGGTGTCTGCTTTCATTGCTCCCTTCTCCTAATCGACGAGGTTTAGATGGTCACCTTTAACTGTGGTAATCAGCAATAGAATTTCGAATACATTCCTTACGAGTTTTGGTTCACAAACTGCAAGAAATTTGCGTATTTTAGATGTCAAGTTGATGTTTATCTCACTTTCATTTTCGAAGCGGAGAGGAGACTTTTAAATGCCTTTTTTCATGCCCTTAACGACCTTGAATATCATACATATTGTCGCGCATATCAGTGTTTGGTTATAATAAAGATTTCTGTGCAACTTGAACTGATTTGGTTCAGAAACTACGAAGTTATTGACAAAATAACAAATCAACATGGCAGCGGAGTGGACTCGCCGAATAAGGGGCGGAGGGGACCCAGGAGGTCGGATAGGGAGAGGACATTTTTGGATATGGAGGGGACACATTTGGATATGGAGTGGACATCACTTTAAAATTGTACTGTAGTTGAGACAATACCCATGGTAATAAACAAACTCCTTTGTAAAGTTAGCCAAAAGAACCCCACAGAAGACGTAATCTAGTTTCATAAGCATTATCATCAACCTTTTCATAAACCAATGATTGAAATAGAGGTTTCTCTTTTCTTTTGCAGAACTTACCTGGAGAACGTTTCCGTTGCTGCCGTTGTCAAATCAATGCAAAACAACCGAAACACATATTATATAGATGCAATAAAGGAATCTGTTCTCAATCTCTCATAAGCCGCAGAAAGCCCTTTTGCTGATGGCGACGTTGAACATTTCAATTGTTTTAGCAAAAGGGCATTCCGGGTCTAATGAGAGATTGAGCACATATTCCTTTAATGCATCTTCGGACTTGGTGATGCACAAACAAGTGACTTATCATCAACATTGAAAATCTCGTCGATGCCTAATATATCATAAGGAACTATTTGATAGTCTTTTTTGTTAAGTGTCCATTTTTCACTTGACGGCTCTAAACATTATATTTCCAATTTCAATGTTTGTAATGGGTGGTAACGAATGCAGTGATCTATTATGTGTGACAACGGCAACAACGGAAACGTTCTCCAGGTAAGTTCTGCAAAAGAAAAGAGAAACTTCTATTTCAATCATTTGTAGATGAAAAGGTTGATGATAGTTCTTATGAAACTAGGAGTTTGTTTATTACCATGGGTATTGTCTCAACTACAGTACAATTTGAAAGTGATGTCTTCTCCATATCCAAATGAGTCCCCTCCATATCCAAAAATGTCCTCTCCCTATCCGACCTCCTGGGTCCGCTCCGCCGATTATTCGGCGAGTCCACTCCGCTGCCATGTTGATTTGTTATTTTGTCAATAACTTCGTAGTTTCTGAACCAAATCAGTTCAAGTTGCACAGAAATCTTTATTATAACCAAACACTGATATGCGCGACAATATGTATGATATTCAAGGTCGTTAAGGGCATGAAAAAAGGCATTTAAAAGTCTCCTCTCCGCTTCGAAAATGAAAGTGAGATAAATATCAACTTGACATCTAAAATACACAAATTCCTTGCAGTTTGTGAACCAAAACTCGTAAGGAATGTATTCGAAATTCTATTCCTGATTACCACAGTTAAAGGTGACCATCTAAACCTCGTCGATTAGGAGAAGGGAGCACTGAAAGCAGACACCTACCTCTGTTGACCTGTCACGTCCACCATTTTGAAAAGTCCCCTCCTTATCGGGTACACGACAGTGTATGTGTCACTTTTAATTCTCTGAGAATGGTAGATTTTAATCAGAATAAAGTTAATTTCTTCATAATGTGATGTTGACCTTTTTGGGCTCATATGTGTAAAAATTCGTAACAATAGAAAATATTCAAAAAAAATAATTTCATACAAGTATCTCGCATGAATCGCAGAATTTAGACAGAACAATTATTACAAAGTTAAAAAAAACACTCCGTGATTTTCATCACATACTTTTTTTAAATGGCATGATATATATATGTCTTTGTTCTGTTTTATTACAGAACAAAAAGAACGCAAATTTGGTTTGCATTCTACTTGCAAACAAACCCACTGGAAACATAGATAGTCCTTTGTTCTGATTTTCTTTAAATGAATAAATCACACCAACATACCAAAAGACGACAATCAAATATAACAAAACTGTTGCAAGCTATTTAAAAAGATATTTGTGTCGCCGTTTTATCCAATACAATTCTGTCGCCGTTTCAACTAAAATTGTGTCGCCGTTTCGTCCGTATTCCATACATACTAGTTCATACGTTGTTCTTTCTTAGTAACATACCATGAAAAATAATTGTTGACAACTACCGCATAAGACAATATTGTCGGTACAGCAAAGAAAATTGTAACCAATTTGGATGAAAATGATAGAATTGGGGATTTGTCATATATATGACCCCTGATAAGTAGTCACTGAGTGGCTCTTTAAATATCGACACTAAACGGACTATGAATCAATAATATAAATACTTATGTTCCGTGGTCACTGTCAAGGTATTTGTAGTTAACTTTTATTTTCACAATCGAATTTATGGTGAGACATTATAAATTTATGAATAAAAAGTTTTAAATAAATTGTTTGATGTTCTTCGCAAGCACTATAACACAACGAATATAAATCAACAAAGGCTATCATATCTTTTACTTTTTATACTTTGTTGTCAACATTTTGATCAACAATATAACAAGAGTTTTATGACGAAAAATTCTCAACAAAACCAGTTGATGATTTGAACTCGTGCCGTTCGCACTCAATGTCGACGTCAAAGTGAACCATTTCTGTCAAATTGAGAGTGACCTCCCTTGTATTGAATAAGCGGTGTATCACATGACTTTAGTGTGGAAAACTTCTGCCGGAGCTGATGTCACTCAAATAGCTGTCAGGCCGTATCTTGGATTACAACTTCTTCTGACACGAGTTATGGTCATAATCTGAAAGTGAGTTATCAGAATATTTCTTTTATTTCATAATTTTGCATGAAAACAACTTACTTGGCTCATCAGCGACCGAATAGAAAATGAAAACAAAACCGATCGTTTCCAGTGAAACTCGTCTTGTGATCATTGTTTAGTGAAGCGTAGCGGGGGATTTTCGTTCATTATCCTTTGTTTTTAGGTCATAACCTTTATGTGAACTGGTTGCGAAAGACATCACATTATAAAATCATACACGTTTTGATTGTTACGCTGTCAAAAGTAGATAAAAGTAACTGGTATACTAAACAGATCGTTTGATATTTTATGGTGCATATTTTTTAAGACATTTTCATTTAGGACTTTTGTTCATTAATGCAAATGAAAACAATAATGAATTATCTACAGAGATAAATTGATCAATAGAATGTTATCTTTTTAATTATTTAAATGATAAATCAATAAATGGTCATTGGAGCCGAATAATTTATTTATTATAAGACGAAAATTAGTTTAATAATTCACAGTATTGCTAATAATCAATCAATAAACTGTAACATCCTTATTTATATTATAGATTTGTATGTAAAGTTAGACGGTTATGCCAATATGAGAAGAAGTGGTCCAAATTTTTGTTGACAAAGATAATTCTAAAGTTGATCATGAAATGTTGACAAAACAAACTGCTGTAATGATTTTGATGATAGGCACTATTTTAATATTGGTTAATGAACCCAAAATTGAGATATAACATAACATAGAGAACCTAATTAATTGTATAACCCTAACATGAAAATGTCTATCTCATGAAGATATTGCCTTCATAATTCCAATTCATCACACATGTATCCAGTCTACAATTGCACATACAACATGTGACGACTTTATTTAGATGCTGATGACTTACAATTATAGTTGTAGGTCAAAACTTTCCCTAAACAAAAATACTCCCTACTTCTTGTAGAGACGCCACTATTGATAGCTGAAATAGTACCTAAAGGTGGGTTTACATGCCGCACATATACCACTGGGGGTATTTTACCCCCGGGGGTAAATTTGCCGCAGGGGCAAAAGTCAAATATTGCATTGCGTTTATATGAAATGAAATTGCAATACCTAGGGGCATTATTTTCTCTTCATATATTGACTTTTATAAGGATATTCAGTTTTGCCCCCTGGGGTATACAAAGTAAAGTGTTTACATGACAGGTTTGCCCCCAGGGGTATTTATACCCCCGAGGGTATCTGATTTGCCCTACCTCCAGACCAGGGGTAAATATTTCGCACTTTGCCCCCGGGGGTAAGTATACCCCTCTTAAAAATTGCGTTTACATGACGAAATTTACCCCCCTGGGGCAAAAAATTGCCTTTACCCCCGGGGGTAACCGCACATATAAACGGGGCTTTAAAAGTGATATTTATAATAATTCACTATAGGCATTTATGAATTTGGAATGACGATAATGAAGAGGACTATATGGACGACAACTTCTTTACTCATGGTATGCAACATTTTAACTGAGATTCTTGTGTTGTTCTCAAGTAGAGGTGATTCTGGTGTCGCCATGAAGCAGAAATGTCCCATACAATGAATAAGGAAGTTGTCATCTACAAGTTTCTCTTCATTATTCTTAGGAAAACCCTACCTCTTTCTATCACTCTCCCAATCTCACACCTTGATTTACAATACCCATCCGATTCTGACCCATTCTATGTTCTATTTATCAACATTATTGCAAGCTAGGTTCTTACTTTTAATTTGTAACTTTAAAAAGGAGTTTTTTCTTTTATTTGAATGCTGTTTTATTAGTCTGTTATAAGGCCAATTTCTACAAAAGACAGCTCGTGTGCAGAAAGAAGAATGTTGAACACTCTTTTTTACAGAATCATAAAATCTTATAATGAAAGTAATGTCCAGTGTTGTCAAAGGTTACCAGCCAAGGGGGTCATTTTGACCAGTTCTGAGTATATGGGACACTTTGCTATGTCTTAAAATTAAAAGGGACACAGTGATTGAGAAAGGCTGGGGCCATGGGCCATTTTGCACATTGGATGAAAATTTTTGAAGAAGAAGTATACTATTGATATTATGGGCAAAAAGTCCATTTAAAATTCAGGAAATTACCAAAAACCTTTAAAATGGCCCATTGTCCAAGTTGTATTTTCTAATGCCTGGGGACTCAAAGCAAAACTGATGGGCTAATTTTCCTAGGACACTTTTTGAAACAACACTGAAAGTCGCATATGGCTTTTTTTTTTTTTTTAAATTAAAAGTTAAATATTTTTCTAAGAGTATTTCTTTTATTTAAAGACCTGTTTATCACTTAAAGAAAGTGTGTTACTTAAGGGCAAATAGCATAATATGACATGATGTGATGTAAGTTTATATAATCTTGATGAGTTAATGTGAATGACATAACTTGATGTAACTCTGTGGATTTAGTATTGGTATGTTGGGTACTATAAAGGAAGTTTTTTGCACCCTTACTTAGGCTGCTAACACTCCTTCCCTCTCCATTTGAAATTTGCCAACTGAACGTAAAGCTCTATTTTTTATAATTGTTTATTCTGTAAGTCAAAAGCCATGTGACCAAGTTTTCTTTGAGCTTGCAGTGATTGGGAAAGGCAGGGGCCATGGGCCATTTTGCACATTGGATGAAAAAATGTCCCATTAAAATTATGAGGTTTACTATTGATCTAATGGGAAATGGCCCATTTGAATTCAGTAATTTACCAAAAACCGTGGAAATGGCCCCTTGTCAAAGATGTCTTTCCCTATCCCTGAGCTGCTTGGGTTGTTTATTGTTGTACAAATTTATCAATAGAACTGTGAAATTAATCAAATTATGTTGTACTTATTACATATATAATCATAATACTTTTACTTTATGTAACTATATTTAATTATCAAAATAATGAAGTGATAAAATTGTTAATTTCTTAAATTCATTTTCACAAAGACATTTGAGTAATTTTCTCTGTTGATACTCTTCATCATTTGAATTAGCTGCAAATTACCAATTGTAGTATGAAACATATCCTTAACCCCCCTCCCCCTCTCTTTCTCTCTACCCCCCCTACCCCTATAAAATGCATGAATTGCGTAAATATACACCAAAACATCTTAATTCCCAATCAGGGTATTTTTTGCTTTCTATATTTTTTATCTTTCATCCTTGTTTAACTTAAAATATCTCTATGTTCATTTGAATATAACTTTTTACAATTGTGTAGCATAGATCTAAATAGCTAGAAATTTCTTTTTTATCTTGTATAGACATAAACAAATGATAACAAAATTTGTAACACATTATTTTTAAAAAATTCATTCTTCTTCCATATTGATAATAATGTAAAGCTTAGTTACTTTGTGACCCAAATTAGGATATTTATGGTTCATCCATGTTTTTCTTCAAATATCTTTATGTACATTTGAATTGAACATCGAAAATTCTTCTTAAATATTGATAACAATGTAAAGCTTAGATACTTTACATAGATTTTCAGAGCCCCCTAATGAGGCTTTGCTGGTCAATATGACCTTTGAAATAGGTTAGAGTTAGTTACCTGGAGTGCTAATATGATTATATTTATCAAATTAATATTATTACCTGTATATGAATATGATTGTATCAGTTATAGTACACAACACCTGTGGTCATTCCCAGGTAAATTAATTTTCTTGAATAACTCGTTAACTATAATATTGAATATTGCAAAGCCTGTTAACTGTAAAATTGATATTGCGCAGCAATGATATGACAATACATTGATGAGTAATAAATTGTAACAAGTTTTGTTACAGATGGACATGATAAAAATTTTGTGTATGTAATGAACATGAAATTATCATTGTCCATTTTCCGAAACCTTGTAACTTGTGATCTGTGCTTTTGAGATTTATGTTATTTCTGAAGGTTTATTTCTATTTGGTATATCGTCAAATACCCTTCTTTAACCCTCCTTTTAAATTTTTTTCTTGTTCCAAGTAGCATGTTCGAGCAAATTTAACTATAACCCTTTCTTGTAGCTTTTGTAATATGAATTTTGAATCATTTCAGTAGTAAATTTTGAATCATTTCAGCACTGTTAATATGTTAAACTTCCTTCTGGAAGAAGATACTTACCGGTACTGCCATGTTTTAAAACCAATAGGGGTAAAAATACTTTCATTCCTTGCAGCGTTCGCCTTTTAAATGCTCCTTAATTTACACGCATGATTGTGGTTGTTTTTTGTATTCCTTGTAACTATGTTGTTTGTTTTTATTATACACCAGCTCTGTAATGATACAACATGAATTCCCTTCGGGGTAATAAAGTATTATTGTTATTATTAATAAACTTCTATTGGTACTGTAGTATTTTTTATAAACTCTGTTGCCTTGTTTGAAACAAGAAGAAAATGACAAATCATTAATTAAAATAACAAACACTGTAAGTAACTCATTTATTTCATTATTACACATGACATTTCACTTATTATTATTATTACCGGCATAAATTTACCCTTACGAAATCTATCAATGAGTTGTATTTCATGTCGACTGTTTCCACAACCTGCTAGAAGGGGGTTGCCTTATATCTGAGATATATATATGATTTTGGCAGTGATTTGGGGGGCTGAGAATGGGGTCACCTTATGCACGAGGTTGCCTTATAGATTGAAATATACGATATGTAAATTGGATTAAATTAGGTGGATCATTAAGAAAATCAAACAATCCTCAATTGTATTTCCATTTTTATTTCATTATTTCATTGTTCTGAACTTCATTTGAAAGGGAAATTGAAACTGATAAATGTTTACCTTTGCAAAGTACAAATGTACCAGGAAATATTTTTTTGGGTTTAGCAATGTCATCTCAAGGATAACTATATTCTGTTTCATAGCCACTCCCATGACTATGTTTCTAAAGTTAATGCTGATAGCATCTATGATGTAATTAGTGTCCAACCTCATTGATATGACCTTAGATGACCTTACCTCAGTATTCAACATTATGAAGTATTGTCATAGTTCTAATGCCAACTGATAGAGTCAAAGAAGGTTCTATTTGGATAAAGGCTTTGAGAGATTTAACCTTTTATTTTTCATTGTTTAGTGATTATCTTCTCTGTTATTGTACAAATAATAAATGATAAGATGTATTTTCATATAATATCTACAAGTTTTCTAATTAATTTCCCTTATTCAAAATACATTATCATTGCAATGCTTTAAACACCATTAGTGCTATTTTAATAAGCCTGTTAATTTTCTTAATGAATTTGCGCTATTTGGGGGGGAGGGGGGTTCAGAAAAAAGTAATAGCAAAATAATCTTAAGTAAGTAAATAACAGGTATATATATTTTCATTCACACTAAGCACACAATAGTATACTCCCTTTACAAGAATGGAAAATTCTTACAGAAAATAAATTGATATTACAAAATGAAAGACTACTGTTACCAATGCATAACAATTCTTATCAATAAAACAACAGTCCTGAAAGGAACATACATTTTGAAATGCTTCACACCAAAATGGCTGCCTGCAGTTCTCGCTTAAAACATAACCATTACCTTATGTCTTCAAATAATCAGAAAGATCAGTTCTATTCTTAATACATTTTTAAAAAAATATGTTTTTCAAAATATTATATTACAAATGATGAATTGTAAATTTGAAAAAATAAATAAAGAAAAACATGCTAGTGATGCTACAGTCCCTTTAAGTGACGAAGACCATGAAATTTGTCTCTGCTTAATGGTGTTATCTTCACTTGAGAGTGGAGTGGAAATTTCCAAGCATAGACAGAACACGACTAGGTCTTGACCAAGTACACTCTACGGGTCAGCATGGTCAAGTATTTCATATTGAATAACACTTTTGTGTATCTGAAACTTTTATCACACTTTATGAAATACATTTTTGTGTCAAGGAAATTTTAGGGTTTTATTTGAAATTAAACCTTATTGACCTTTACACTTCAACTGAGATTTGATAATGACAAAACAATTCTGAGTGGCCAAATTACGGAAATAAATTGTGATCAAGGGAAAAATCAAGGACGGTTTCACACAAAGTCAATAGTAAGACAAATTTAGCACGAAGGTCATTATTTTTCCATTGTCATCAATAGAGTAGTATAAGGGATGTTTTTAATAATTTAATCAATTAGATGTTAATTACAGTCGCTGGTTTCATGGAATTCAAATATGATTTTGACTTCAAATTACTAAAATAAAATGTTTATTAAACCTTTTATTAAAGATACAAATAAAATATCCAATCAATTCATTAGGTGTTGGCAAATCTTTTGATATTTCAAAAACTTTATTCCTACAGTATGTTTTATCGTCATCGCCCTGTCCGTCTTAGTCATCGCCCTGTACGACTGTCTTGAATATCAAGATTTCGATAATGCGGATCTTGATGACTGTTTGAATAAATCATCTTTTGATGATGCTAAAAGTGTTTTTTTACCCCTTTAATGCTATTTGCTGTATTTCTCAGTGTTTGACATGACTCAGTTGATGCTGCAGTACGACTCATTGTAAATTGACAACTATAAGTACTGTAAAGAATGTTTTGTGATCTTCGATTCTTTGTGGGGGTGAGATTGTCTGTTGTGGGTCAGCTTCGGATCAGGAGGTTCGTGGTTCGAATCTTGCCAGGGGCTTGGCAACTTTGTCTGAAGTAGAGAACTGTTCTACACACAGTCAGATTTGGGTGCAATGCTACACTGAATTCAGCAGAGTACCACCCAGTATTCGCTAGTTCCAGCCGATGCTCGCAGGTTTCACCTTAATGCATATCCACGCCGGTGTTGTGGGCTTTGTCAATAATACTAGCAGCTGCGATATAAGTGAAAAACCCTTGAAAGCGTTTAACCAATATATCCTTATCACCTCACCTTGATTGTTGGTATTGGTTCAAAGCTTATAGGACATTAAAGGAAGATTAAATTTGAGATGACATCGATGATTGTGTAATGGACATCCGGTGTAAACATTGACTCGCTTGACTTGTTAGGTTGGCAGATACCCCTCACTTGGTCTCTAGTTTTTGACCTTGTGTATTTGGCGACCCCCTTCTTTGACCCCCCAATTTCTGGCATAAAAAACTCGCCTTATACATTGAAATATACGGTAGTTAATTCAGAACACTGTGACATTTACTCAGTCTTGACCTAATACAAAAAACTTAAACAAGGTCAGTAGGCCAGTGATTATCTCATTGATATGATGATGATCTAAGTGCACTTGGTCATATTACTTTCACACAGCCTATGACTGTCAGAGCTTTTTTTTATCAGACCAAACTCTTGCTTACTTGTTTCACTCCAAAGATTGTGTTTTCTTGCCTGGAAATGCTTCATGACTTTCAAATATAACCATTATGTTATCAATATTTTGTATTAAAGGGGCAGTAGCATGTTTTTTGATAATTTTATAGTTTAAATTTGTCACTGATAATTGTATGTTAAAGCTAAATGTATTATTTTGATAGCGTCATAAATCTCATTACACAAACCAATCATCCATAGTCAGAGGACCAAGTATGAAGATTCACATAAAATAAATTGGCGGCCATTTTGTGTGAACACCTTTAATCATTTTGTGTAAGAAAAAGATATCACATTGCTAAACTTTACGTCATATTGTTGAATTATTACTTCTCCATTATTTTAAATACATTGTCTTTCAATTGGAACCATTTCTTATCATTTTCCTGAATTCACCTTATATTCCCCCTAAAAACAAGCTACTGCCCCTATAAGGTCTTCATGCCAAAAGACTCTAGTATCTTTTATTTGTATCTTATCACATTTTTCCTCTTCTCAAGAACTGATCATAGAGTCAACAGTTTTCAAGAATAAGGAGCTCATGAAAAACTGAAATTGTTTTGTTGGGGTATGCAGATATTGAAATATAGATTTGTAAAATAAAATATTTTCACTCCAAATTTAGTGATATTTGGCTACTTCTTCAAACTGTAATTTACAGTGATAATTGAAATGACAATATAAGTTCAGGGTAAAATGTCTCAAGTGATATCAAAAGGTTACTGTTAACTTTTATCATTCAAGTCCTTTGCTAGCCAGATAATAATTCAGGTCCTTCAAGTTGTGAATTTTGACAAAAAAACGAGTTGTATAGTGACTGCATTGCCACTGAATAAGCAAGTAAAGCCACATAATCAAAAGCTAAATAATAAGTTGAAATACAAAACAATAACTCATTGTATGAATTTGGTTTCCAAAAAATTCCCCGATAGGACTGTCAAGGAAACAGTGAACATTTGTCAATTTGATGCAAGAGTGATACGGTCAATGTCACGAGTATCAGATTGTGACATATCTACGTTATCTGTACAGTTGTAGTAGATAAAACTGAATGAGCGTAGAATTGTCCTTGGGATGAGAAAGGATATATTGTCTATCTATTTACAAGTCAAGCAGTTTTCAGGTAAATAGCTGAGGGATTGTTATCGAAGTATTCTGGTGTCAGGAGGCTGCAAACAAGTAAATAACAATTTCTTCATTTGTTTACATAAGAAAAACAGTTATGAAATCAGAAAATAAAAATTAGGTGGGAAGTTTCAGCCAGCGATCTTTACAGCCACATAATGTTGGCCGGAAGTTGGACCGCTTTGGTCCCAATAGCACCAACAGTGGAGGTAACCAAGTGTCTGAATTTGGTGGCACAAGGTGAGTGTCTACCTCAATGACGCTAGTGAAACTAGCGCAGGAAGGGGCCGGCGAAATTCCAGTAGACATCTTGGACATAGAAGGCAGGTAATAAAATATAAGCAAGACAGGATTTACCCTACACTTATAATGCCTAAGGGGCAAGTGATTGTTGCTTAGAGTTAATAGTTTCTTCCATTGATCTGGACTCGCTATACTGTTCTGAAATCAAATAATTTTCTTTATTAAGAAACAATAAGCTTATGTCAATGTCAGTTAATGATATTTTAGTAGAATCAATGGTTTGAGTGTGTGATGGTTCTTTTGTCAAAATTCTTGTTAAACCAAACCATTATCAGTTGCCAATTGACTTACAGGAAAAAAAGAGCAATATCTTAGAAAGCAAGGAATTACAACATTGTTTCCATGTGATAAACTGTCTTTCAAATCAGCTTTGCCTTCTTTCAAACATTGTAAAATTTACTGAAAAATTGCATGTTTTGTGTCTTATTGTCCAAGTTTGTTAAGATAATAGATATCAAACAATATGATCATCATCAAGGAAGGTTTACAACAATGGTGATATAAAACCTTAGATCCATAAGTGTTTCCTTGTGTGTGAAATGTTTCCTTAGTTTCATATGATTTTGAATGATAAGCTTCCTTTAAAGGGGCAGTAGCACTTTTTTGGAAAATTTTATCTTAGTTTTCACTTATATTAATTTTGTACGTTAATGTTTAATGTATTATTTTGATAGTGTCAAAAATCTCATAACACAAATCAATCATCCAAAGTCAGAGAACAAATGATAAAGATTCACAAAACGTCATTATTTCAAATATAGCCCGTCCGCCAGTCTATATTCTGGCTCCTTTTTGCAAGGACTGGCTACTATTTGGTATACCGTAAGGCCCTGTAACTCTTTAAAAATTTTCTTTTCTTTTCTTTTAGGAATTCACCAATTCATTTTCAAGACAGGCTAGGTTTCCAATCTATTTTATACACTGATAAAGTCCATTGGCTGTCATTTATGTATGAACACCTTTACGTCATTTTGTGTAAGAAAAAGGAATCGATTGCTGAACTTTACATTATACATTTGATTTGATAATGCTTCATTTAGTTTGAATACATTGTCTTTTAATTGAAACCAATTATTTTCATTTTCCTGACATCACCTTATATTCCCCCCTAAAAATGTGCTATTTCCCCTTTAAAGCTTTCTCAAATTTAATAAATCATTCATAAACTTTTGCGGACCAGTTGTAGCCATTTTTTCTGTTGACATCACAATGTCAATGACACTTTTTTTACATCATTCATGCATTCACTAGTTTAATGTTGCCTCATATCTAATGAGGGCTAGTAATGACAGTATTTAATTTCCATTATTATTCAATAACATTATTCCTCCGCTAATGGCTGAAATATTGCCAAAGCGGCGCTAAACACTAACCTATTTACTCAATACAATTATTCAACATCTTTTACTTGAAGTTGACACCATTTCAGAGTAAGAAACAAGATGGTTGACACTGAATACAGGGAGATAACTCTGAAAATAACACTTTTATAACATGATACATGCAGTGGTTCTACACTGTTGAGTTCTGCTAATAAGGACAGAAATAATCTACATGGTTATCATAACAATCATTCAACATCTTTGACTTCTTCTTGACCTTTTTAGTGAGAAGTAGTAAAACAAGATGGCTGACGCTCAATGCAGGGAGATAACTCTGTCAACAACATGACATCATGCATGTAGTGATTTTGTCCATGTCCATTATGAAGGCTAGTAATGACAAAATTAATTTACATGATAATTCAAAACAATTACTCACCATCTTTGACTTCATACTATTTCAGAGTGTAAAACAAGATGGCTGACACTGAATGCAGTGAAATAACTCCTTCAACAAGATCATATCATGCATGCAGCGGTTTTACTCAGTTTGATATTATTATATACATTATAAAGGCTAGAAATGACAGAAATTAATCTACATGGTTCTTCAAAACAATTACTCAACATCTTTAATTTCTTACCATTGCAGAGTGAGAAGTTGTTAATCAAGATGGCTGACGCAGAATGCAGGGAGATAACTCTGAAAATAACACTTTTATAACATGATACATGCAGTGGTTCTACACTGTTGAGTTCTGCTAATAAGGACAGAAATAATCTACATGGTTATCATAACAATCATTCAACATCTTTGACTTCTTCTTGACCTTTTTAGTGAGAAGTAGTAAAACAAGATGGCTGACGCTCAATGCAGGGAGATAACTCTGTCAACAACATGACATCATGCATGTAGTGATTTTGTCCATGTCCATTATGAAGGCTAGTAATGACAAAATTAATTTACATGATAATTCAAAACAATTACTCACCATCTTTGACTTCATACTATTTCAGAGTGTAAAACAAGATGGCTGACACTGAATGCAGTGAAATAACTCCTTCAACAAGATCATATCATGCATGCAGTGGTTTTACTCAGTTTGATATTATTATATACATTATAAAGGCTAGAAATGACAGAAATTAATCTACATGGTTCTTCAAAACAATTACTCAACATCTTTAATTTCTTACCATTGCAGAGTGAGAAGTTGTTAATCAAGATGGCTGACGCAGAATGCAGGGAGATAACTCAGTCAACAACATGACATCATGCATGTCGTGATTTTTCACTGTTTGATATTGCTACATCCATTATGAAGGCTAGTAATGGCGAAAGTAAATCTACATGGTAATTCCAAACAATTACTCACTATCTTTGATTTCTTACCATTTCAGAGTGAGAAGTAGTAAAGCAAGATGGCTGACTGCAGGGAGACAACTCCCCTCCTGGTAGAAGCGAGGGTTGAGAACGAGTCCCTGAGGAGGAATGCTTCGGCCGCTCCACCCGTCCCAATTATCAGTCCCGGGAACACCGACTCGGCCCTGCCAGTGATTCAGGTTGAGGTGGAGAACCAAGCTTACATAGTCCAATCATCGAACCAAGTCTCGGATAGTCGTGCTATGCTGGAACATTCCACCAGGTAAGTTGAAGTTTGAAGCTCAGTCTCATTAAAGTAAGATCAAATTTAACCTACTGCTCGAAATTTTGGATAAACGGCAAACCAATGTAGCCGTTGCTATGCCATACAACATGCAAAATGCTGTATGGAGAAATCTTGTTCAGAAATACAGTGTTGTTCCTAGAGGTGTTCCTGTGGAAATTTGCTGAATTTTTTGCTGAGGTGCATTGCAAAGGCACCCATTTGCTTAAAATTTGTCAAAATTACCCCTTCAAATGATGACCTAGGAACAACATTTGAAATAGAAAACTTTGCCAGATGTTGTCTGAGTGATCCCAAATGGGTGGTTTTAAAAACAAATGCTTTGATCTCAAAGACAGATTAATTGCCTTGATTGACACTCATGATGTCCATGGCCATGAGTGGGGTTTTTACTCTAAATTGTCACATTTCGTTACAGGACAAGTTTTTACATTGTCAGTCACATTCACACTGTCAATGTGGACTTGATATAATGGTTTTATGCTCTGTATATGTTTTACATAACCCATTTGATGTGTCATCAGGAATAATGGGACTAAAATTTAAACATTTATATTGATTGAATAAGCAGGCCTGTTTATGACTGAATTTTTAGTTTCATTGTTCATATTGGGGCCTCAATGTTCTTCTGCTCTGTATCTTTTTCCCATGGAACACTGAATTAACCAGACTTGCATTTGATCTGTTGATGATAATAACTGTTATTGTCTTAGTTAGTTAGTAAAAGTATAATGAAATTCTTTGTGTGCCCATAGACGGGTCATTGTGCCCAACATTCCCAGTGCAGAACACTGTTCAGTCCTTTTAATGCAGAGCTTCTAGCAGGAAGCAACATCTTCCATCTTTTAACATCTTTTGGTATAATACTCAAAACCCCTGTTTACAGTGTTATAGGCAAATACTCTATCGACGGAGCTACATTATGTATCCTTGAGTATTCTTATGATCAACTAACCAATGAAAAGACTTGAATGTCCCTGATAATGTACATCCTATTTAGCAAATGCTCAATGACTGGATTCTGCGCCTGACTTCCTGAAAAACAAACAGTGTAAACTAGGAAGTGACATTGCCAGCCAATTTTCAATTCAAGATCAACATATATTGTGATAGACTTTTGAGAGGCGAGGAGTCCTATTCATCAAACAACATAAAGTAGGAAGTGGTGATGCAAAGAAATTTTCTCAAAGGTCAACATGATGAACTTTGCAAGTCTAGCAGCCACATTCAACAAACAACACAAACTAGGAAGTGAGGTTGCAAAGGAATTTTCTCAGATTCAAGATCAACATATATTATAATGTATACTTTTGAGAACCTCGCAGCCCCATTCAATGAACAATATTGACTAGGAAGGGACATTGCAAAGGAGTTTCTAACTTTCTAACCATTCAACAGACAATGTAAACTATAAGATCTAATGGTGTTGCAAAGGAATTTTCTCGGATTCAAGATCAATATTTATTGTAAGATATACTTTTGAGAGGTTCCGCCTCGGCAGTCCCGATCAACAAACAATATTGACTAAAAGTTTCTTAAATTCGAGATCAACATCTTTTAGGATGTTTTTTGAGATGCTCATGGCATCAATCAACAAAGATTGCCTTATACACATGAAAGCGGGTTATTAAAATGAGTGGCTGATGTAAAGATTATTTGGATAGAGTTAAGTTTATTATTTACTTGCAGGTGACCCTGGATTGTCAATATTAGTTCATTTTTGTGTCAAGATTTATTCTGTGGTCTAGCTGGCAAGGAAATTTTTTACAACTTTGGGATATTCATTCAAATGGATATTCTAACTTTTTAGCATAGTATTTATTCTATTCATTTAGAATGATATTTTGAAGGAATTGTCCCAAATCAGATGTTTTACTATTTGCTTTAAAATTGCAAAATACTCTTCCTTTTAAGTGTAACTTTTTATGAAATTCAAAAATGGTTTAGAAAATGATTATCCCTATATGTTTGTTCAGCAAGACTTAAAGCTCATTATAATGTATGGAAACAAAACAGACATAGAATTGAAAGAAATATAAATTTAAAAGAAAAATATGAATATATTTGATATTTTTATAATTATGTGTAAGTTATAAGTGTTGTGGTAGAAAATAAATCGCATTTCTTTAACTCTGCCAAACTGTTAATTATTTGACCCTGATGTTTTGATGGCAGTGGAAGTGTGTTCGAAATAAGTTTTAGCTCCTACAAGCAAGCAGGGCTTGTGGTTTGAAAATAAACCAGCCCTCCTAATAATTTGACAAGCCATACAAAGTCAAAAGAGTTAGTACATCTAAAAACATACAAGCCAATCGGGCTTGCTGATCTGTTTTCCAACAAGCCAAATCTGAAAGTCATCGGCCATTAGCAGGCGCTTTTTCTAACACTGCAGTGAAAATCAATTTATCTAGGATGTTTTTCAATTCATCCAATTTCCATAATGAAATACTGTATTCGTCCTATTAAGCGCCCCCTCCCTAATAAGCGCCCCCTATTACAAATTTCCATATAACAGAGCGCCCCCCCCCCCCCCCCCTTCATACGTAAAATGGCCTACCTCTACTGCTTTTCCAATAGTTTTTAGTTTATCCGGGCCTGTGAATGTGTAGTTGCACTGAATTTCCACATTCGACCTACTTTCATTCTCGTTCAGAATCCCGACAAGTGCTAGTTTCGCTTGTCTATAACGTATTACTAATAAGCGCCCCCCCTTTCTGGGGTCTCCTAATAAGCGCCCCCTTTGGATTTTTTTAAGCTAAGCGCCCGGGGCGCTTAATAGGACAAATACGGTAAGCATGCCAGTGACATGTTGTGACATTTGTGACATGATTTTCATTAAAACAGTCAAGCATAAGACATCAACTATTTGTGACCATATGGTCTATGTATATAGATAAAACCATTTCAGCTGGTGGGATATTAATGCTCTGTAAACTTCATTAGTGAATAAATACATATTTCAGATTTATATGATGATGTGTTCATAGATAGTTCACTGGCATTTATTGTTAATGTGCAGGTTTCATTTTAGTCAGGTTTTGATAATGACTTATATGCAGGTTTTAGCAAACGTTGCTGCTAAATTTTCCTGAAAATTGTTTTCACATCATTATTTATGATAGAGAATAATTACCAACAAACATATCACAGTGAAACTTTATTTCTTATATTACTTATCAAAAACGTGTATTGAATAAAATGTCTACAACAAATTCTTAGTAGTAGGGACAAGATGATTTTTGTGACCTTGACAATTGTCTTAAAACTTAAGTTACCACATCACTGTCTAAAGGGACAGTTCTATCAGAGTATTTGTTTTCGAAACAAATTTCTAGGGGACATATCAGTATATGCATATAATGCAGGGATAAATTTACCTGCAAGTCCTGCTTCAAATACTCATAAAATTTAGAAAGGACTCATAGAAATTTAAGCTGCGAGTCCTGGGATGCAAATTTTTTTTGTGATACTATGTGCTTACTTATTAAAGGACTCATTTAAATCAGCTTGGACTCACAAGACTTTTTGGTAGCGAGTTCCTTGACTCAGAGGGTCATATCTGTAGATTGATCACTGATAATGGTATTAGTACATGATTATTTCACAACATGTTACTGTTGGTAACAAATTTGTGATTTATATTTGAAAACTTGATAAATAAGAGCGTACAAGTGATTTTCGTCTCCTCCGATACCCTGATAGGACTGCCCCTGTAGCCATTGTTCAAACTCTTGTAAACTAAATAATATTCACCAAAAGTCTTCAAAGTGTAAGTTGCAAACATTTCACATTTAAGATGTGAGAAACAAAAATCACACACGAAAGTAATATGGCCTAGTTATTTATTATATCTAGGACAAACCAAACAAGTTTAATTCAAAAGTTGGCAGTTAAAGTTTAGATAATGGAATGGATATCAAGCTAAGTACTCACCAAACAGTCTATCTTCAACATCAGTTTCATCCTTATGTCATCAAAACAGGCCAATAAAAATTATGGAACTTTGTATACCTGTAAAAAGGACATCTTACTCTACAAGCTCAAAATTTCCACAGCCGTGCTCATTACCATAAATCTGAAACTAATTTGATATCTGGCCATGAATATTCAGAAATCAGGGCTTTATGAAAATTTTTGTATGCTCCGAGGTGAAACAGTTGTCACAATATCTACCATTGCAGAGTCATTGATTAAGCCATCAGCTCTTAGTTGTAGATCAATTTACAAGTGGATACAAGCTCTTGCGTGTTATTCGAGATAAACGGTTTTAGTTTATGGATATACCTGCAAAATGGGGAAGGTACCCTATAAGACAATGGAGATTAATGATTCAGTTGAAGCGGGAGAAGAAAGTGAACCTCTAATTGAGTCTTTTACAATCAGGTAAGTACCGATAATTTCTCTATAGATTCAACCCTACAATTTTCAAGAGATTTCAGAAGAGTTCTATGGTGGAACTATTTACACTTTTGGTGGATCATTTGCAGGGTATGAAATGGATTGGAAACCTAGCCTGTCCTGAAACTTATTTGGTCAATTCCTTAAGGGCAAATGAAGAACATTTTTGAAAAGTTACCAGTCCAGACCAAAAAATAACCAGTCCGGGCAAAAGGTAACCAGTTTAAGGACTGGTGGGCTGGCTATATTTTAAACACTGTCATTTGGCTCTTTGATAATATCAAGTACATGTGTGATATTGATGCTTAGATTTTAAAGATGATCACATAATGATGGCAATGTTGTCATAATCAAGATATTTTAAACAGAGTACTGCAGTAGAGAAACTTCCGCTTTGCAATCATTATTTTTGGGTGTTATTTGCAAATTAAACAATTATTTCAAGCATGATTGAATCATAGGAGCATCAACTTTTGCCAATTGGTTAAAATTTGTGTTTTGAATTTGTGACCTCAGAACAGTTTTATGTGGTTGAATTATTTTTTTAACTATTGGAGATGTTGAATTCATACTTACTTTATGGTAAGTAAAGTTGATTCTTTGGATGTGTAACTGCATATCGTATTGTTTCAATACTCATGACACTCTTTGATGTTGGAGTCCAAAATACCAAGTTTATCGAAAAGTATTCTTTGATAAAACGATGGATGTGTAACTGCATATCATATTGTTTCTGTAAGGCCCGATGGGCTTATGACATGGCAAGGTGTCCGGCCTCCGTCTGTAAACTTTGTGGAATTTCGACTTCTTCTCTAGAACCATTAGGCGTAGAAAGGTGAAATTTGGTGTACAGACTCCTTGATTAGTAAGGATCATAAATTGTAGGTTTGGTTACGCTGTGGCCCCTAATAAGGGCTTTTTAAATATAATAACTGGTGTTTTTGGCTTTGCGAAGGAAGTTGGAGTTGGCCAGACTATAGTTGATAGATCAACAGTGAAAAGAAACACCTTAGAAACAAATGTTCTTCAAACTTGTTTGACAAATTTACAAGTGTCATATTTCAAAACTTTTAACTGGTTCAATGTTCCTTTTTATTAGCATTGAAGGGACAATCATAACAGGGTATTTGCATCACACAAAAAGAAAAAAAAATTGAATTGAAGCCAATCATCGTATCAAAGGACGTATTATTATGGCACAACAATGTTATAACTGATTACTTTTATTATGAATTATTTGTAAATAAACTCATATCATATCAACTAATAAGTTATTTTTTTATCTTTGTTATTGAATTACCATATGGCATCATGCTTGTTTTCTAGTGATGGTAAAATTCAAGATGGCGAATGAAAGTTGTTAGATAGGTGTCTTTAAAGCCTTCTTTTGCCTAGCAAAACTGATACTATGACTTCAAATATTATAGGTATTGTATATGTATTACTCCATTCTATGTTGGTTGTTACATTTACAAAGAATTCATGCTTCATGGATGTGCCTTTTGCAAGAAATTATTTAAATATATATTCCAACATTCTCAGTTGTTATGTTTACAAAAAGCTTTATAGTTTGATCTAGTTTGTCTATGGACAATTATTCACTGGTTTATGCAAATGAGATTAAGTACTATCACCAGGTTCTATGAAATATTTAAATAATTTATTCAATTTATTTCATAAATATCCTTATGTTACCATAATTCATACTAATGAAGCCATTTGATAATAAATATTTTTCATAAACAGGCGTGTCAAATTTCCAATCCAGAAGAGAACTCTATTAATTTCAAATATTTTGCAAAGGATAGTAATAATTAGGCTTTTCATACCACATACATGTAACTCAAAATATCTATGAACCTGTCTTCCTAAATGTGGTTATTTTTTTTAATTTCCCCAATTATCATTTGTGATCATCTTTACAAAATTACTCAAACTCATATGTATAACCCTAGATGAAATTATCAAGTATTGCTAGTTCCAGTTGATCCTTGCAGGTTTCATCTCAATGCATAGCCACAATTATGTTGCAGGCTTTCTCTGTGCAATAATACTTAATAATAATACCCTTGAAAGCTGCAGTGATAAACCTCAAATCACCTCACCTCACCTGACGAATATGAGCTTGTATGTTATTGTAATCAATATGTGGAGGTATTAAAACACCTAGCAATAGCATGTGATATACAGGTTAATTAGATGCATATATGACACATATATTGCAGTCAATGTCCTATTTGAGTTTGAACTTTGACCCAGTGACTGACCTTGTGATGGAAAATGTTTAAAAGCTTACCTTTAACCTTTGTAAAATAATGATTGATACAAGGTTATAACATTGGGTTGATGATAATTAATGTATCATTTATCAATCTATATATTTAGTTATACAAAGAATAATTAAAATAAACATTTCATTAATATAGCTATTAAAGTTGATACTTTACTGATTCTGTGTATTATCATACTGACACCTGTGATATAAGTGAAATACACAGCTTTAATCCCCAAATCACATTACCAATTTCAACTTTCTTTTTTTGTCCTTTTCGGAGAATACAGCTTTTATGAAATCTTAATGAATCAGAGTTTTAAATTTTCACAATCCTACTGAATCAAAATTTTCTCAATCCAGAGAGAATAAAACACATATCGAATGATCAAAATTTAATCAAGTTCAAGCAACAAAGTAGTGAAGGAAATAATCTTATAAATAACAGCTGATATATTCCTTAATTTTTTCCTTGAATCGATTGACATAATTATATCCTTATTCCTTATGAGACAAACAGATTAATCATGTCATGATAAAAATGTTTGCTTTCCTATCAAGAAATGATTTTCCCTACTTCATGTGAAGTCCTATGATGATGTATGCATTAAAAATATTCATCCTTAGAATAATAGGCGGCAGGATAGCCAGTATTAATTGCATTGGGCTTCGGATCAGGAGATCCATGGTTCAGATCCCGTCAGGGGCTCGGCAACCTTGTCTGCAGTAGAGAACTGTTCTACACGCAGTCAGATTTGGGTGCAATGCTACACTGAAATTCAGTGCAGTACCATCCATGAATTGCTAGTTCTAGCCGATGCTCGCAGGTTTCACCACAATGAATAGCCACAATTGTGTTGCGGGCTTTCTCCCTGAAATAATACTAGTAGCAGCAGTGAAGGTGAAATGCTCTTTAAAGCATCGACAAATCCCACATCACCATAGCTACTTAGAGTAATACATATAAAGATATGAAATCTTACTTACCGTATCCTCGTGGGTATATGACCACCCTCGAACTAAAGCCCACCCCCCATTTTTCAGGGTTGAGCAGGTTGGGGTCATTCTCGGTTTATAGCCCACCCCCAAATCTCGGAAGTGTGACACAAATCACAATCGATGTCAGACGATCGAGTTAGCCTCGCAATAGCGATGTCTACACCGGAAGCAAAATGCACAAGTTTACATCGATGTCATTTCTTGAAAAATAAAAATACATTGTCCTGTTGTTGTTTTTAATGACTATATACATTGTCAATTAATAAAAATAAAACAACATATGTTTTTGAATATTCATGCATCATTAACGTACTGTTAAATTTCAGCAGAAATCACGATGTATGTGGCTTCACTTGCATCAGCGATCGGGAATTAAAATATTTGATTTCCAAAATATAATCAAGAACTATCGCTTTGTAAGGCTTGTTATCCATTCTAAATGTTTAATATGGCATATTTCCAAACTTATTTATCTTATTTAATCAAAGTTCAAAGATATCTTTGTCAAATATACTTTCGCGAAAGCACGTTGTTTTACTGCACTTGGAATCTCAATCGTAATTTCTTGACGACAAATAACATTATTAATATTCTTTCGTGCTCATTATCATAATATTTGCAAGTTTTTCTTCGAATTTTATATACGTAAATATTTTAATTAACTGCATGTTGTTTTGGAAAATGGAATATATCGAAAATGTTAAACAAATATTTGAATATGTAGACATTTAATTTTGTGTCGACAATATGTTGTCATGAATTTATTACAACCACGTTTCAGTTTCATACATTGTTTTCAAATCGACTTGCTGATTGGTTGACCTACATTTCTGGGCCAATGAAAAGGCTTGTAACAAATATCTCTCTACCAGTAAACACATGTAGCAAAAGCTTTCGACTGATTATTCACGTTCGTTTTTCATGAGAATAATATTATGTAATTTGATTAAAACAAACAACAAACAACGTAAGTTAGCATTTGCAATTTCTTTTATCATTCTTTTTAATAATATACGTCTGGAAAAAGTGTCATTTGATATTTAAGAAGACCTGAACAACAGTCAAAAGTATCGATGTCAGTTTTCAATGCAACTCGCATGAAGGATTTTCTTGGTTGGGATCACTCGCGGTTTAAAGCCCACCCCCCTATTTTCAAGATATTTGTTTGCCGGGCCCCCTGATCTTATACCCGCGAGGATACGGTAAATATTAATATTTCTAATAATGAAATTCAAGTAGGAAGGTCTTAGTTTGTTCAATGAAATCAATAGGGTCTAGGTTCAAATCCAACAACAAGGCTCAGTCACTCTATCTGCAGTTAAACACACTTTGACATCACGCCTTAGACACCGTAATATTTTTATTTTTAGATGTCTCCAATAAATAGAACACATGATATTTTTCTGAGGTTGCTAATTCAAATTGCTTCTACAATATCAATATCCGTCCAAGTTAAAGGGGACAACTTTTCTCAATTATTTTTTGCAGAGTTATTGATGGAGTTTGAAAATCAAAACCGCACGATAATTTTTTACAGAGTTATTGCCCTTATTCCGACTTTTTAGACTCCAATCGAGGGTGTCGTCAAAGGGGACAAATTTTCTCTGAAACTATTTAAGATAGGATAACCAAATTTGGTGTGTCTTCAGGGTATAAATACACTGATGGAGTTCAAAAATTAGATTTATACAATGACAAAATACAGATCGAGTTATGGCCCTTATTGGAAAAATGAAAACAAATTTGGCGGGTGATGTTGATGACTATGTCTTCTTATCGGTATTTTTTGTGGCTTCTATATCTCTAATATCTTGAATCATTAAGAGGTATTCATACTAACACATAGCTAGTGCAATTTTCACTCTTTATGTGAAAGCTACTCTACTTTCATTCATTGGTTTCTGCCACCCATATAAATGCCCCTTTTCCAAACATTTCAAATGATTCATACTCGGTATTAAGAGATTTGGAATGTAAGGGATATTTGATAATTGGGGTTTCTCATATACAATTTCAGTTTATTTGGATGAAGTTCAAGTGTCTAAGTGTACATTTATCATCTTAGAGATTGGGTTCAATTCTCAACAGGGTGCGTGATAGCGCAGTGGTTAGTGTGTCGGGCCTCGGATCAAGAGGTCCTGGGTTCGAATCTGGCTAGGTACTCGGCAACTTTGTCTGCAGTAGAGAACTGTTCTACACGCAGTAAGGTTCGGGTGCAATGCTACACTGAATTTCAGCGCAGTACCACCCATGGTTCGCTAGTTCCAGCTTATGCTTGCAGGTTTCACCACAATACATAGCCACAATAGTGTTGAGGGCTTTCTCCCTACAATGATACTAGCAGCTGTGATAAGTGAAAGCGGTGTAAAAAAAAAAATCACCTCACCTCAATTCCAAACAAGGTGCCACCAAAAGTGGTTCAGCAAAACAGCAAAACAGGGAGCTCTTGAAAAATTAACAGTGTTGCAAAGTGGGTTTTAACTAAACCAAAATCTACAATATGATGAGGGTAATTAAGAAATTACCATTATTCATATCATATCCAGATAGGCAGATTCAAAATTTTGCCAATTGTATATTTCACCTTGCACCCAAAACAGGAAAGGGGAAACAGCAAAGTATTCTTTATTCACAAATGATGTACAAGGAAGTGTTTGTCATCCTTTTACTTAAATATCAAAGTAAATTCTGATATGTCTAGAAACCAATTATGCATTACAAGAGACACTAATGATAGCAAAACTAATTTATTATCAAGTTCAACCAACAAAATATCTTTCCTTTTTTTACACATCTTAAAATCATGGATAATGACCCCACAAAATTTGGTTGATTGGTCAGATTTTTTCCTTTATTCTATGATTCATAACCTTTCCTGTATTTCAAATAGTATTACAAATTATGCACCTATGAAACTTACATTTGACATTGTTAAAATTTTCCAAAATAGTTGCTGTCCAGACATACTGTAAATACCAGTAAGCAAGCCTAAGCAGTTGTCTTATATTCAGTATCCATATCACTTTCATGTAATATATATATAATATTGAAATCTGATAATGATGAGAGATACTATATTCATAACAAGAACAGCTGCGTACATCAATCATACGAAATATGAAGCTCAGTATGACGAACATAACATCATCAACTGGATTAAGTAGGATGATAGTGATGATATGTTAAATCATAAGAAATATGATGATAAATATGATTGGCTATGTCCCAAGCCAGGCCGCGCGAGCAAATCTAGCTTCTGAGCCCAGGGTACAGATTAGTGGAGTAAGCGTAACGTTCGTACCTTGAGACAGGATGAGGACGAACATATCATCATTAACTGGATTAAGTAGGATGAAATTGATGATGTACGTTTGTTTGAAGTCACAAGTGTGGGTCTCATAATAAGTAGACCCCACCATACGCGTATCACACTTTGCAAGTTAACTCCAATAGCAATTAATCTTATTAACCTGAATGAACTGTATTTTTCTAAAGACATATTCCCCTAGTCTCATAATGCAGACAATATCTGGCATTTTTTTGTATGAAGTGACTTTGGCTTCATGTAAATTTCTAACTGATTTCATCGAAACTCAGATTTACCTTTCAACTTTGTGTCAAAAACACATAATTATCAACATAGTTTAACTAAGGACAAACATTTTTTATTCACAGTTTATTAGTATCAAAAGAAACTTCCCAGCTTGTGTAACGTCCTGACAAAGTAAGACAAACTGCCACAGAACATCTTTTGAATACAGTGATCTCTTTGCCAAATTGTTTGCTCAGGACTCTTACAGAGCAGCCACAGAAATTATTCTAAATACTCAGTTCAGAAATGCAGTGAGGTATGAGAGAGAGCTTCCATTGATTCAATTGAGATTGTCATGGAGTCCTCTTTGCCAAACTATTTCCAATCTAAGAACCCAGTTGCAGGGCCCTAGAGAATAGGCACAGGAAATATTCTAAATACTCAGTTCAGAAATGCAATGGGGTATGAGTGAGAGATTACATTGAGGTTGTCAATGCAGTGACATCTTTGCCAAACTGATCGTAATCCAGTAACTCAGTTGCAGGGACCTAGAGACCAAACAAAGAAATATTCTAATTACTCAGATCAGAAATGCAATGGGGTATGAGTGAGAGATTACATTGAGGTTGTCAATGCAGTGACATCTTTGCCAAACTGATCGTAATCCAGTAACTCAGTTGCAGGGACCTAGAGACCAAACAAGAAATATTCTAAATACTCAGATCAGAAATGCGATGAGCTGAGAGGTTCCATTCAATTGAGATTGAAATTGGAGGCATGAAAGCAGGGGGATAAAGCCTATATGAAAATAACAATGTATTACAACAGAATTGTTTTATTTATGTCTTCGTGAGTGGATTTCAAAGCCATCCTCATCTTCCAATGTACTTAATTACCTTCTCTATATTCCAGCAACATGCAGTGTCTGATGCATCTACTGAAGGGGAACATAGGAACCGGGATCCTGGCCATGCCTATTGCTATCAAGAACGCAGGACTCTGGGTAACTACATTAACCCTCTACATGCTGGGTACAGAACAGTGCACTTAGTATAGTCTTACACATGATCAGTGTTTCATTTACCCCTGCGTCATGCGTCGATTATGCAGAAAATTCAAATTTGACGCAGACAAATAACAGTGGATGCGTATGCATGACGCATGGACATTTTCAGCTGTACACTGACATGTAAGACTAAAATGTTTTAGACAGTTCAGCAAGCCATTTGTGGCAATTGACCAAAACATATTTTACATATATTAAGCATAACAAGTTCAATGAATTATGTTTCAAAAGAAAATGAAAACAAACCCACGTGAAGATGTTAAAAAAACATTGCCCGACACTACGGTGACAGTAAACTTTCAATGTCAAATGAAACTGAACTTACAGTGGGCAAGTTTACAAAAATCCAATTAAAATTCTTTGACAAAGGCTGCCTATTTCTCATATTGGTATTTACTGTCTTATTTCTTGAACTGAAGCATCCTTATTTCCAGTTTTCCTTAGAGTAGTTAACTACGACATTGGAAACAGAAAGTCAAAGTGCCCGTATGACAGTCATCTCGTATGAGGTTGAAGAGTCCATTTTTATGTAGGGAGAGCAAGTCACAAAACTTCTAAATTTTATGACACTGTGTTGTCAAATAACTGTTACCGGGTGCTTCTCAGCATAAAATGCAAAACATGTGTCATTGTTTTCTTACTAAATATCTCTTAGAATGTAAAGTGACTAAGAGGAAATAAAGGAAATAACAGTATCCCTAATAACCTGTCACCCCTCCACAATAATTGACCATTCTCCAACCACCAACTTGGAACTAGGTCAACACTTTGATTGACAGTTTCCTGTCTCATAGAATTCAGCTTTTACTGACGTACGTGTGGGTTATTTGTTTTGATTTATTCATTATTTTAATTCCTTGATTTGATTATCAAAGCTTATCAGCTGCAACCTGAATGCATCTTTTAAAGTTTATGCCAACATGAATTGCTATTGTACAGTTGGACTTTGTCTTGTTTGTTTGTCTTGACTTCAAAGTTGCATTTTGTTACTAATGTAGGTTTTGGGTATTATGCAAGAATAAAAGACAAATACAGTAAATGAAGAATGATGAAAACAGTAACTAATGATTAACTGTCCTTTTATGATTAATCATTTTGAATCAAAAAGTTTTATGACAATCTCCATTTTAAAATCATACCTAGGAAATTTTTTATACATTTAGAAAAGAAATACAGTGGTTCTGCAAAGATGAAAAACCTATTGTGTACTTATCTAGATTTTTGTTGTTGATTTTTTCATAAAAAGATAATTGTAATTAATAACAGCAAAGGATTTCATTATATATAAACAAATAATCATAACTGCAAAAGAGGTCATAAAAGGTCATACAAGTTAATTCAAAATAAGATTTTGTGTGTCCTGACTCATGTTAATGGATTTTGACTCACTAAATTTTGAGTCAGTGAGTCACTTGACTCAGAGTGGGCCATTTCTAGATGAAACACTGCATGATGCTGACATTTCTATTAAATTTGAAAAAAATGGCTTTTCTAAGCAAACGACATTCCTTTCTGTTTTGGAAATGTTATTTTGTAAAATGTTTTTTACCATGTTTGGCCTCTCAAAATGATTCACAAAATGACATTAGTGTGCCCATAACATCATAACATGTGTTTTGTTTTACTTATGTAATGAGCCTATGGTTTCTATATTTAGACAGGGACTGTTGGTCTACTGTTGATTGCAATGATAACTGTATGCAAAAGCATCATTTCACATATTAATTTTATATGACACATGTTATGTTTACATTAATTTATGATCCCATGGTTTCTATGTTTCAGACAGGGACGGTTGGTCTACTGGTGATAGGAATGATCGCTGTACATTGTATGACCATGCAGTAGTGCACATATTACATGTATGACACGTGTTATGTTTATGTACTTATCCTATGGTTTCTATGTTTCAGACAGGGACGGTTGGTTTACTGGTGATAGGAATGATCGCTGTACACTGTATGCACATGTTGGTCAACTGCAGTCACATCCTCTGCAGAAGGTAATTAATCATGTCTTTTTATGTACAAGGTAATACTTCTAGAAACCATTTACGATCCTTATTATCCCTTGTATATAGGTATAGGCTCGATCTGTTCCTGTGCTGTGTCCGAGTTAGAGGGAACAGCTTTTCTCAGAAACAACTTAAGATAGGATAATGTGTGTCTTCAGGGTATCAATACCTTAATGGAGTTCGAAAATCAGAACCACATGATTTTTTTTACAGAGTTATTGCCCTTGTTTCGTGTTTTTGGAATCTATTTGAGGTAGTAGTCAGAGAGGACAATTTTTCTCAGAAACCATTTAAGATAGGATAACAAAATTTGCAGTTTTTCTTCAAGGTATCAATACCTTGATGGAGTTCAAAATTCAGATTTATGCAATTATGTATTAAAGAGTTATGGCCTAAAAAAAACTAGGTAAATTCAACTTACAGTATTGCCAATAATAATTTTGTATAAAGCTTTTATGAGTAACAGCTATTCATATTTTATATGTACTAATGTTTATATTTAAAATTAACCTGGCAATGATTCTGATTTTACTTTTGTCTTCAGAACATCGAGTGTAGCCCTTGATTATGCAGAAGTTATAGAAATGGCATTGAAAACAGGACCACAGAGCTTGAGACGTCTCCATAAAGTGGGAAGGTGAGAAATTATTTGCTCTTTTTCTGAGAGTCTGGTATAGTTAATCTTGAAGGGGCAGCAGCACGTTTTAGGGGGGGAAATAAGGCAAGGTCGAGAAAATGAAAATTAATAGTTCCAATTGAAAGATATTGTATTAAAACTAAATGAAGCAGTAATAAAGCATCTATATAATGTAAAGTTTAAATTACCCTCAAGAGAAGCATACAACTTGTAATGCCATGTCTGATATTTGATTTCTCACTTTACAGGTTTCTAGTGAATGTCATGTTGATGCTGACACAATTTGGCTTCTGCAGTGTGTATATTGTCTTCATTGCTACAAGCATTAAACAGGTAACTATGGCAACATGAATCTGCAGAACTTATATGAATTCAAGTTGAGTTCAGTGAATGAGTACTGTAAGTCTTTTGTTACACACTCTCTCTAGTCAGTTGCATACCACTTCAGAATATTCTCTTTGTAAAATTCTTGGGAGTCCTCTAACTTTGATACTCAAGAGCCTGCATTTATGATTGGCATCAATTATGTTCAATAAACATAACCCTGTCCTTCGGCATTGAACAATGTTTATTGTGATGACAGACTCTTAAGTGGTTGCCTTGGCAACAGTATGTTCTTGGTGCATTAATGTTGCTCTATAAAAATGAATAAATAATTTCATGATATGGATATAAAATATATCAAGAAGTACAAATATAACTAGTTCTTCAAACTAGCTCTTCAGTTTTTATGTAGAAATACAATGATTTGGCATTGGAATTATTTGAAAATTTGTCAAGAAGTGACAAATATCCAATAATTCTTTAAACTTTTTCCTCATGTGAAAAACAAACACTCTTTATTGAGCCACCGTCAATACAATCTGCTTTACCAGATATGTTAAAAAATATGAAAACTAATAAATTTGACAGAAATGATGACAAATTGACAAATATCCTCTAATTCTTTAAACTTTCTCCGCAGGTGATCCAACAATTCCACCCTGACGACCCTGATATTCGAATCTACGAGGTCATCACCATGGGGCTACTCATCCCCTACACGTTTGTCAAGAATCTCAAAACCTTGGCTCCATTCTCGGCGTTTGCGAACCTCATTACCTTCACTGGCCTCGTGATCATCTTCATCAACCTCTTCCAGGGACTCCCCAACACAGAGACCAGACCAGCGTTCTCCTCATGGGGTCAACTACCCCTCTACTTCGGCACCGCCATCTACGCTTACGAGGGCATCAGCTTGGTAGGTTTTGAAAGTAGTTCATTCTTCATTTTTGGTATTTGATCAAATGGGGAATTCCTCTACGCAAATGTTTGAGAACTTACCATATGGTCGGAAATACTTTCAGCAACTCATTTTCATGGTCTCTATACAAAGCAAAACATGCGCCTATACAGGCTGTTGTCAGACCATATGGAGCATCTTTGGACATATATCAGTATCTTACAGCTTCTTGCTTTCACATTGTTTTTTACATTAGGACAGTCAAAAATGATTAAAAGGGAGGTGTATCGTCCAAACCAATAGACAAGCAAAGTTGCATCATCAATTTCAACCCCTCATCAGACATATTTTACATAACCATACTATCTGAATCTGTTAATGGTTCCAAGTGCCCTATCTTCATCTTTAACATGGACAAGCTCTTTACAGTTGTTTACTTGTTGAATGATATCAATAAAATTGTTCTCACTGTCATATCATCTCAGTGCCTATCACCTTGTCTCAAATGTACAATGATTACAGACCATAAATTGTTATTATAAAAAGATATTTTTATTAATATATATATTATTAATAATCATCTGCCCCCAGGTTCTGCCCCTAGAGAACAAGATGAGGAAGCCCCAGGACTTCGGGGGATGGGCCGGCGTCCTCAACCTCGGGATGGTCATCGTCTGCTGTCTCTACGTCGGTCTCGGTTTCTATGGTTACCTCAAATACGGGGACATTGTTAAAGGCAGCATCACTCTAAATCTGCCCACAGACAACTGGTATGTATGGTGGGATCTGTTTTAAGATCTAAACAGTGAGACTGAGTTTTCTCAGTCTAAGTAAACCTAGCCTCAATATTATCCGTTTCACTCCTATACTGAGTCCAGAAAGGCCTAATAGAGGGTCGCGTCAGTCGACCTTTCTGCGACCTATGACCCTCCAACGTTATACGGCAGACTATTGTGGCTTGGTATGATGAGTTTTGATGGGTCAATTCGATACGTGGGCTGATACGACCTTCTACTAGGCCTTTCTAGACTCAGTATGGGAGTAAAACGGACAACCACCTTTCCAACCACAGAAGCCTATCAGAAACTTGACAGATTTTTGTTTTCAATGTGATATCATGTGTCTGTTCTAGTCCAGGGGGAGAGCCTATATTTTCACTCCAAGTAGGCCACTCGTGACAATACAGGCTTTGCCCTGGTCACTCACAAGAGAAAAGTGATATGACATTAAAAACTGACAATGTCCTTTTATGTGTTTCATTGAAAGAAATAATAACTTTTGATTATTATAACAAAGAGGAAATCAACACCCACTGCTTCAAAAAGATTTATATAGTTATTCTCTCCTTCGAGGCGGTGTTTGAAACTCACCTCCATTTTACCGCACCAACAATGCATAGCCTCATCTGGTCGCAATCTTGCCCTATCTTCATGTTGCTTGTAACGTTTGGTTTGACTTGTTGGAGAAGATTTTATGTCATTTTAAAGATACTCACTTCACATCGCTGGGGCGCTGTCAAATTTTAGATGGTTGATTGTAGACCACAAGCCTTGCTTGCTCGTAGGAGGTAAAACAGATAAAAATAAATATTTTGACATATACATTGTATTGTTTCCAGGTTGTATCTGTCAGTGAAGCTGATGTTTGCACTGGCCATCTTCATCTCGTACGGGATCCAGTTCTACGTCCCGATGAAGATTATCTGGCCCTTCATCAAGGATAAGCTCACATCTCGCCACGCCATCGTGTACGGAGAGTATCTGCTCAGGATTGTGCTGGTCCTTATTACATGTGAGTAACTTCTATTGAAATATTTCCAAAGTGGAGTTTTACAGTTACTGACTTGCTTACCAAAACTTACTCATACTCTCTCCTAATCTCTCTTTCTCATTCTCTCTCTCGCTCTCATTCTCCCGCTCTCTTCCTCTCTCTCTCTCGTTCTCTCGCATCTCTCTCGCATTCTCTCGCATCCTCTCTCATTCTCTAGCATCCTCTCTCTCATTCTCTAGCATCCTCTCTCTCATTCTCTAGCATCCTCTCTCTCATTCTCTAGCATTACCCCTCTCTCATCCTCTCGTTCTCTCTCTTCCTCCTCTCTCTCTCTCATTCTCTCACATCCTCTCTCATTCTCGCGCATCCTCTCTCATTCCCTCTCTTACTCTTTCTCTCACTTTCTTAGTCTTTGAATCTTACGCAAAAACAGCTAACTAATCATGAAATGTCAAACAAAGCTTATTCACAATTGTCCAAGGTAAATTAGAATTATGACACTTGATGGAGAAATGGAAGTTTTAAAAACATAAATGCATTAAAGTTACATTTTTATTTCCTATTTCTTACATTCTCAACAGAAAAGAATTTGTGATAATATCTTGGGTGAATTATGCTGGTAGACATTATGTACATTTAATCCATGATGATGACGTCACTCTATTGTGTGAACAGTGGATTATTTTAAAGAATTCACTGCACATGGACTTGTCCAGTCTGGAGGGGTGTCAGGCATTCACACAAACCTATTCCGCATATCTTATCACTGTGCCATTACAAAACAAAACAAACTACATGGATTAAGATGGAGAATGCATTCGGAGCAGTGGATTCTTTAAAATAATCAGCTCGCCCCTTCGGGGCTCGTTGATTATTTTAAAGAATCCTATGCTCCTCATGCATTCTCCATTACATATAACTGATATCACTCAGAAAAAATGAGGTGCATTTTATCCATCCTGCTACATCAGCATATATGTCTCTGTGTTATGCTGCAATTTAAACCCTGATATCCATTGGGCGAAAACCAACTTTTCACTGACGGTTGGTTACTCAACGCTATTAATATTTTCTCTGTTTTCAGCCAAACTGTTATTGTTAGCTGTTATTTAGCAACGCCTTTCATAAAAATCTCAAAGAAAGATGCTTACAAGTTCAGCTTAGTGTGCAAAAGGACATGAGATATATTTTCTTGCAGCACTCTCATTGGTTAATTTGAATCACACCGTGAGTATGCGGTACAAAACACGGGACCAAGTTTGCCGCTTCATTGGATTGCTTTATATAGAGAAAGGAGGGGTTTTGCCCATTGGATATATAGAGGATACTAAACGAACTTCCATTTAATAATATTTTTATCTAACAAGTAAATGATTGTGTATAAAACGAGCGAAAGCGAGATTGATACCTAATCATTCACGAGTTTAATAAAAATAGTATTAAATGGAAGAGAGTTTAGTATTCTGTTTATAACTTGCCCTCAAAATCAAGCAAAACCAGCGACATTTTGCTGAAACAAACTTTTTCGCAACTCGGCAGCCATTGTGACGGCGCCCTTCCACAATGACGTCACAAACACACACTTCTGTGACGTCATACTTCAATTGTGTTATTTCACTAGTTTAATATTGCCATATGAATATTACACTGCGATATCTTACACGGGCGAGTAATAACAGGGTATACGGAATAAAGCAGGATTGATTTACTCTTGTGATCTTTATCATTGATTTCACTTCAAAATATAAAATTATTCTGTTTCAGTTGGGTTTGCAATTCTCATCCCCCATCTGGACCTCCTGATTTCCCTGATAGGAGCCTTCGCTAGTTGCTCTCTAGCGCTCATCTTTCCAGCAATTATCGAGATGCTCACGCTAGCCGGCGAAGAAGATGCTTTAACCAAGCTTAATCTAATGAAAAATATTTTTATTATCGCTTTCGGTGTTTTAGGGTTTGTAACAGGTACATACAGTGCTTTGGTTGAAATTATCAAAACATTTTAGTTCGTGTTTTTATGATTTGTGAATAGAGATGTAAATATCATATTTTTTACGCATATTATATAAATATACATCTGTCTTTCATGCTTTTGTATATAGATGTGAACGAGTCCTTTGTCAGAATTTTGTTTGAAAATATCTTGATTTTTTTTTCCAACTATACAATAATGTCAAATGATTTTATTTTGTTTGATGTGGTTTTTCAATGTAAATTATAAACCTGAGCAGAGTTTAACTACAATTCACTAACTAAATGTTACAAATCTTAAAAAACACTTTTTGATATCATAAAAATCTATTTGATCAGAATTTTGATCCTTCGGAAAAGGATATGTGTTATTTTTTTTCATATATTAAACTGCAAATTCAGGGGAAATGAAGATATGTTAAAGGAAAGTCATTCACCGATCATAGACTTTCTTTTTTCATTCCTGAAATTTGGCCACTCATTATTGTTTCAACACAAATTATATCCATGTATAGTTATTAGAAATCTTATTGGTTATTTGATTATGAAAATGTTGTTAGATAACATATGTCATTTGAGAAAGACATTTTCAAAGAAAACTCTGACAATATATATTGCTCTTGAAGCTATGAACAATTCTGAGAATCTGATTTTATTGTTTGTAAAAATCTCATTTTCTAGATTAATGATTTTGCAATTTAGTTGAGATATTATTGTGACCAGTTTTCTGTATTTACTGTTTGATTATTCATGATTTATGTATTCATGTGAAAATGTGTTTTTATTTGTTTTTTGATGAAATATCTTGCAATTTTCATTTAAACTTAAGCTCATTTTTAGGGACAAATTTATAATATGGGCATAATTATCTAAAATCTATACATTGCTTTTGTTTTAGATATGACTTTTAAGGGTTGTTATTGTTTAATATTTAAAAAGATTGTTTTATCTCTTCATTATTTTTAGTAAAATATGGCCATCAAACATTTTATGTTCTTTTATCATTATAAACCATATTTGGTACCATATTCTTTCATGACTATGTTTTTATCTTTATGTGTGTTTCTCTAGCTTTCATTTGGTTTAAACATATTTTTATTCATAGAAAATGAATTTGGTTCGGTAAACAAGCAAGGCTTTGCTTTTCTGAATACCTTTCATTTGCATGCTTGCTAAAATTTTCTAATCCCATACTTAAGCATTACTGGATAATTTTAGGGAAAACTAATTAATTATTCAACTATTTTTGTTAAAAGAAGAAAATGTCAAATTATTCCATTGATGCATGTAGTATGTGTGTCAGAATAGGTGTCAAGTATAAGTTTTATTGTTTATCTTTATCATTAATTATGGAAGCATTGCGAAGATAATAATAAATTCTCTAAATTCTCACCTGTGTCAGCAAATGTGTCAAATAAAAGCTTTATTGTTTATATTCATTATCAATTATGGCACATTAACGACCTATATTTCATAAATGCTGGATAATATATCAGCTTCTACTGTCATTTGACATTAAATGTCCAACTTATAATGATTTTGAGACACAATACTTCAAACTTTTGTAGCTTCTGTGCCATAAAAGTCCTTCACCTGTATTCTTGTATCAAGAATAGTGAGTGTTTAAAAATAGAAAAAGTTGACACAAATTATGATACATGTGTATTTCAAATGAAATTAATCTTTATACATTGCTTTACTCCTTAAAAGAGAAATTGCGTTTTCATAAAAGTTATATGAATTTGCTTTTGGGCAATCGCAAGAAATCGAGTTGTCAATTTGCTGTCGTGTTGCTTTATTAATTGAGTTGTCGATTTCACTGATTCACTTATCAGCTAACCTATTTTTGGACTCAATTACACCTTTGTATGGAATTATAATATTTGAAATTGGGAAAACAATAATTTTGGTTTTAGTTTTAGTTGATGTATTGGTCACATCCTGATATTTCATTTTCATAAAGTTTATATTGACTACATGTTATACATGTAAAATTTGCTTTGTTTAATATTTGTCAAGATTTTGTCAATTTTATCGTGAAGCTTGTTGCCTATTTCTTAATGCGTCAAATGGTTACATCATAAATCACATCATTTCTGTTTTAAAATTCTGTTAAGCATTTTGTGATATTTCTTAAAATAATTCCATGTCATTCTTAGATGTATGTCGACATCATGATGACAATTAATGTCCTCCAGATCAATTTGCTGTTTGTGTCAACGATGTCTTTGATTTGATGTTGCTAATCTGATTATATATGTGATGTCTAACTTACAATTTATTCATTCCTACAGCAATATTCTTTCATACTCAATTATCGTTCATAAACATACTCAAAATTGTATAACTCATATACATATACTCTCATTTGAATTTATATGCAATTTTCTTTTGTTTTTGCCAAAATCTCATTTGTTGGTAAACTTGGGTGATATTAGCCGAAATAATGAAACAAGGAAGACTGGTACAGTGGTTAGTTTGCTGGCCTCTCATTTCTATGGCCTAGGTTTGATTCATGTTGATTCAACCAAATATTGTTATCTTGGTCTTAAAGGGGCAGTAGCACGTTTTTTGATAATTTTATATTTTAAAATTTTCACTGAAGTTAATGCTACATGTATTATTTTGACAGTGTCAAAAATGTCATTACACAAGCCAATCGTCCATAGTCAGAAAACAAAGTATTAAGTTTCACATAAAATCCATTGGCGGCCATTTTGTTTGAACACCTTTAATTCATTATGTGTAAGAAAAAGGAACCGCGTGGCCTAACTTTATGTTATTTATTTGAATTATTACTGCTTCATTTAGTTTAAACACATTGTCTTTTAATTGGAAGCATTCATTTTCATTTTCCTGACATCACCTTATATTACCGATAAAAACATGCTACTGCCCCTTTAAACTATCCCCGGGCAAGGGGGAGTCATATTGCATTGATTCTCCCAAAAAGTTGGTAACTGAAATTAAAGGAACAGTCCTATCGGGGTACATATTGGTGAAAACAAAATTCAAGAGGATGCAATGATGCATTCTATTCTTTGTCAATTTCTTCTGGAACAACAAAAATGTAAGAAAATAAGTGTGAAATAATCGTGTCATAATCATATGTAAGTATAAACAGGGAAGTACTTTTGAAGTTTGTTTCCACAAAAAATATCCCGATAGGACTGTCCCTTTAACAGCCCTAATACAGTTGTCCACAAAAGTAAATTGAACCATTATAATACTACTAGTGAACAGATTATAAAGGTTATTATCATTAAAACATAAAACATTAATAAATTCCTAGTTGTTTTGATATGCATTCATAGCATAATTCATGCTTCAAATGAACCTCACAATCAGTCATAATATTGGGATTTAGACATCATGGTAAATTCACCCTTATTGTTTTACACTCAATATACTCATTTGTATATACCAAAATACTTAATAGTAAATCATAATGTAAGTGTTTGTTTCAATTCATTGACGATATACAAGCTTGCTGATTCGTAGAGCTTCCATTTGTACATAGTAATCTTGATCTCACTCTGTGAATAACAACTGTTTGTCTCAGTCATATTTCTGTCATCCTGCTACATCAGCATATTTTTATCCACATAGCTCCTTCCAATACCCTGGTATCTATGATGCCAAAACGCTCGTCACTTTGCCAGGATGTCATTCACCACTATTGGCAGATTTTTTTTGGAGCCAGTGAAATGTAACTTGTGATGCCTGAAACAATAATCTGTAGCCTCTGCATTCTTAAAGGGACAGTTCTATCGGGTATTTATTATGGAAAGAAGTTCAAGGATTTTGCCTTGATAGATATCAGGATATTGATGAAGCACAAGCGGAATTAATATGCTTCTGTAGTGGGATGCCTTTCTATGAGATCCATATATGTAAAGATGTATGACGATTTTAGCTTACTTTTAAATGAAGCACAAGCTGCAATAATATGCTGCTGTAGTGGGATGCCTTTCTATGAGATCCATATATGTATAGATGTTTGATGATTTTAGCTTACTTTTAAGTTATGATAAACTGTGTTTCATTACAAGAATAGATGAGCAAGATAAATATTATTGCAATACACTGTTTGTTAACTATCTTTATGACAGGTTCAGGCTTCATTCCTACATTACTAGCCCTAGAATGAATAAAAGATTTAGCATGCTAAGCTAGAGACATAATGTATATGGTAGTTTAATAAAATAAATGTTACTCTCTCTGTCTTTTAGAAACTATTTTACTAAGAGGGGCATAGAATCTGCCTATTATACAAAAAAAGCCAGAGTATATTGTTTGTATTTAAGGGTTATACCCTCTTCATCAGATGACTAGGGTCTATATTTCAGATTACAGTGAGTTGTAATAATAATAATAATGAATTTGTAGAGCGCCTAATTTCCACCATTAAGATGCTCAGTGGCGCTGTGACAATAAAAAGAGAATTAAAGTTCAGTTGGACGTACTAAAGGCAATGGTGAACAGATGAGTTTTCAGCACTGTTATAAAAGTTTCCTTTGTAGGCGGATTTTATACCCTGTTAGTTTTATTCCAACTCAGCATCCTCAAGTGGCTAGCGGCACCTAATACATGTATAGTTTAGAAAATATTTACAATGTAGGAAATCTTTTATGATTGTAATGCAAATTTAAGAATGGTGTCTGGTACAAAGCCTTTTTTTTCAAAAGGTCTTATTATTAAGGAATGCATTTCCTCTTCTTTATCATATTTTGTCAGTAGAAAGCCAGCAACGTTAAACCTCATTATTGCCTAACTGTTATTTTAGTTAGGTCCATCAAACATCATAAACTACTTGTTAATAGAATCTCCTACTCTGGATTTGAAAAATTGGGAAAGAAATCTTGTTCACTATCAGCACAATTATGAATGAATGAAATTCTAAAATGTATCTCAACTATACCATAGATGTTAAAATTGCAATGCTTTTCTTGCTAAGCTTTCTGAATTTGTTGGGCTATCATTCAGACAAATGTTTAAAATATGATAAAGACCTTCAATGTACTTCCATTCATTTATAACCTGTAATATGAGTTCTAAATGTATTATCTTTTGTATCATGAAATTTTGTTGTAAAACATGCTATGTAACAAAATATCTGCTTTGCTCATTGAGAATGAATGGTATTTCTATAGACAATGTATTTTGTTGTATTTCTGTTACTGGGTATCAACCCCATTCCTCAAAAGAGGTTACGGCTGTGTAGTCTGTGTGCGTCCATGCATCCGTTTGTCTGAGTTAAGGGGACAAACTTTCTCAGAAACTGCTTAGATAGGATAACCACATTTGCTGGGTGTCTTCAGGGTATCAATGCCTTGATGGAGGTACAAAATCAGAAGTGTGCATGAAATTGATTTTACAGATTTATTGCCCTTGATCTGGACCCTGTTCAAGGATGTCTTTAAAGGGGACAAGTTTTCTCAAAAACCATTTAAGATAGGATAACCAAATTTAAGTGTTCTCATGGTATCAATGCCTTGATGGAATTCGAACATTGCAGGTGCTAAATTATTTTTAAAGAGTTTGCCCTTGTTTTTGGACTCCATTCAAAGGTGCACGTACAGTGTCTTAAAAGGGGAAACAATTTCACACACAAAATTTAAGATTGGATAATCTAATTTGCAGTGTGTCTTCAGGGTATCAATACCTTGATGGAATTCCAAAACCCAAATTTTCACAGAGTTATTGCCCTTGTTCCATTTTTTTGGAATCTGTTCAAAGGTGTCTTAAAAGGTGACAAATTTTCTCAATTAGAAAAACCAAATTGGCTGTGTGTTTTCAGCATATCAATGCCTTTATTGGAAACCTTAAATCGGAAGTGTAAAATTATTTTTCAAAGAGTTACGGACTTTGTTCTGTGATCAGTCTTTAGCTCATCTGGCCTGTAAGGCCAAATGGGCTTATGGCATGGCATGGTGTCCGGCGTCCGTCCGTCCGTCCCTCCGTCCGTCTGTAAACTTTATGGAATTTCGACTTCTTCTCCAGAACCATAAGGCCTAGAAAGCTGAAACTTTATGTACAGACTCCTTGGCTAGTGAGGATTATAAATTGTAGCTTTTGTGGCCCTGTGACCCCTAATAAGGGCCACAGGGACCACACCCTAAAAACCTATTTTCATCTTCTTCTCCAGAACCATGAGGCCTAGGAAGCTGAAACGTTGTGTACAGACTCCTTGACTAGTGGGGATTATAAATTGTAGCTTTGGTGGACCTGTTACCCCTAATAAGGGCCACAGGGGCCACACCCTAAAAAACTATTTTCTTCTTCTTCTCCAGAACCATAGGGCCTAGAAAGCTGAAACTTTGTGTACAGACTCCTTGGCTAGTGAGGATTATAAATTGTAGCAATTATTGCGAAAACGGTTACCTCTAAACCAACATTGACTTATTTCTCTCTTTCAGAGAGATCGTACAGAGTGTGAAAAATAAAAATTTTTAGTGGTCTGCGTGTTGTTCTTCCTGAATTATCTCCCTTGGAGTTATCTCCCTTGAATTTTCAAACTCAGCTGTCATTCTTTTCTCTGTACGCCTAGAGTAAGGTCGTACTAGTGTGAATCTTCTTGTGTGTTTTTCACTCACTCGGATTACTTCTGGAATACGTTGTGTTTTCCTTGGATTTTGTGTTTCACTTTGGATTATTGTGATTCATTCGGATTACTTTTTCTTCTGGATTTACTTGGGTGAGATTTTTATTTTTCATCGATCATGTCCTCTATCAAGAGAAAGTGCGTTGAGTGCCAGAGATACCTTTGCAAGGGTGATCCTCATTCTCTGTGCTATGCCTGTTGTGACAAGTCTTCTTGTAGTCTTGAGAAACATTGCCTCATGTGTAACCATATGACTCTAGATGACTGGCAAGTCATGCACCATAATAGATGTAAGCCTAAGACCCCCAAGCGGAAGGCCGCCATTACTACTCCCAAGCCGTCCCCTACGAGTAAAAAGCCTAAGTCCACGCCGATCCCGCCGGAAAAAGTCAAGCCCTCTGAACTAGACGAAATCAAGGCCTTGCTATCCACTCTATCTTACTCGATGGCCGCCATTAAGAAGGAGTCAGTGGAACGTTCACGGCCCTGGAGGCTAACCTATCAACGAGTCGCACGCGGCCTGACTCCCTGACCCCGGCGTCAGTGGATCGGGCGGTCGTCTCAGCTCCTCTGCCGAGCCAAGGAAGCACGGACCCAGACCCCGTTGCTTTCCAAGGCCGGCACTAGCCTAACGGTTCGACTGCTCGTGACCCACTCCCGAATGCCACGGCGCCCAGCGGCGCTCGTGCTTCACTGGGAGTCCAGGGTAGGCAGGTGGATCCCGTTACGCAACCCGTTAGCACGGGCGGCTCGGGTCCTACCGCGCCGACGGTTGATAGCTGCCTCCAGCCTCCTGCACGGAAAGTCCGTGCTCAGCAGACGGCCTTTATTGACACGGCTAATCCACCGTTTATTCCCGTGCTCCATGATATAGGCTCTCAGTCTAAGTTTAGCCATGCCTTCACGGATATGGACTCGATGGACTTTACCGTGCTGGCTCGCGAAGGGCAATTGATCATCGCACCGGAGGAATTTGATTTTTCACTTAACCCTGAGTGGTCCTTCCCGGACAAGATTCAGTACTTGCAACGTCTTAAACCTTGTACGGTTCCCATCGTTTCGGATGACACGGCCTCTCCTAGGCCCGAGGAGTTAGGGGAGTCGGGATCCTTACCCCCCTCCCGTCCTGCCAAGTTCTCATTACCCCACTCTTCTGTAATTAAGACAGCTTGTCATGGGATTAATGAGAAGTTTAACTTTCTACCTGGCCAAGTTTCAGTTCCTAAGTTTAGGGCCAAGTCGGCTTACCAGATTCACAACAGGTTCGTTGCTCAAGAACCTCCCGTTCTGGACAGGAATTTTGATAGGCTTAATCCTAAACAGGCTCCTAACAACCTTATCTCCATCTCCAAGTCCGATGTCACGGAAATTGAACGGAATGCACGGGCTTCCATGGATATGCTTTCTTACATGAATTGGTTTTCCGCGGGAATCAGAGAGATGCTCCCACCCAAGTTCAGTTCCTATGATGATGTAGCCCCAGATACCCTACAAACCATGAGGGCCGACGATGTTGCCATGGCACATAGTTTTTTGGACTCTGTTTTCGTTTCCTCTCAGGACTTAGCAGCTACGTCTTCCAATACCTTAGCTAGAATTGTTTTGGGAGAAAGGCAACAACACCTCGCGAGAACGAGAGATTTACCAGCGGATGTTAAAGATTCTCTCCTATCACAGCCTATCCAAGCTCCCACTCTGTTTAATGGATCCTGTGTTCAAGCCAGTGAATCGCAAGATGCCATGACTTCTAAGTCTCTTAACCTGAAACTAACCCAGGCCTTAATTTCGAGGGGTTCCTTTCAAGGACAACGTCGCGGGAACAGTAGCTCTAGGCCCAGTTCTCAAACAAGACAGCCTGCTCAACACCCACCCCCCTCACAATTCCGGGGTGGCCAACGGGGACGTAGAGACTTCCATCCGCCTCAGTCTAAGGACCAGTCTAGACCATCTTACAAGGAGCAATCGAGGCCCTTTCGTGGAAGCAAGGGCGGTTTCAGACGCTGACTGCCACACCCCCAAGCTACATCTCAATCAACCCTTACGGCCGCTTCCGTCCCTCGATTTGATTTCAAGGATATCCTTTCCCCAGCCGATCTTTCTCTCGCCAGTGGGAGGCCGTCTGGGGAGTTTTCTTCAGAACTGGGAGGCTATCACCAGCGACAGATGGATTCTCTCAGTCATAGCCTCAGGGTACACTCTACAGTGAGATCGAGTTCCGCCGACAACTGTCCTGCCTCACGGGAAGAGATTTTTCCTCCAAGGAGAAAAACTCAAGGCCGCTCTCACAGCCATCGATCAGCTTCTACTAAAGAACGCTATCACGGAGCTAGACCCCACCGACGTATCTCCCGGCTTCTACTCTCCCGTTTTTCTGGTCCCCAAAAAAGATACTACGGAGATGAGAATGATCATCGACCTGAAGGTACTCAACAAGTAATTCTTAACCAGACCTCCCAAGTTCTCTATGGAGTCACTGAGCAACATTCGGAAGCTGATCCTCCCATTATCCTACTTTGCCAGCCTCGATTTAAAGGATGCGTACCTTCATGTCCCCATCCATACCAAATCCCGCAAGTACCTCCGTTTTGCCCTCAACGGCCGCCGCTTCCAATTCCAAGTGCTTCCCTTCGGAATAGCGGTTGCGCCTTGGCTGTTCACAAAAATTACGGCTCCAGTCCTTCAATTCCTCCACTTACAGCTTGTCTTCATCCACGGATATCTGGACGATTTTCTGCTCCGGCACCAGGTCTTAGCCACTCTTTACCATCATATCCAACTAGTGAAGCATGTCTTTTCCCATCTGAGATGGGTTATCAACCAGGAGAAATCAGAACTTATCCCGGCTCACCGCATCAAGTTCTTGGGAGCCATCTTGGACGCGAACTCCTCCATGATCGCCCCATCAGAATCCCGCTGGATTGCGATTCAGAGTCAGATCCAACAGCTACTCAAGGCAAACAAGCTTCACTCACTCAGGATGTGGATGTCCCTGCTGGGCTCCCTTACCTCGATTCAAGCTTTTACCTCCAGAGGCCGACTGAACCTCCGCCACATTCAGTCCTGGATCAACAGTTGTCGCCATCTAGACTTGGACGCCAAGATTTGCCCCACAGACGTAGTTCGACGCGAACTTCAGTGGTGGACCTTACACTCCCACGTTATGTCGGGTTGCCCCTTCACTCTACCTCCTCCGAGCGACACGATCTATACCGATGCCTCGATGCAGGGTTGGGGCGCTCACTGGCTACAGCTAACCCTGAGCGGTTCTTGGATTCCAGCGGAAGCACAGCTCCACATAAATTTACTGGAAATGAAGGCGGTGTTCTTGGCCCTCCACAGTTGGAAAGCTCTTCTTCAACATTCGAGTGTCATGATCGCGACAGACAACTCTACCGTGGTGGCTTACCTAAACAAGCTAGGAGGCACGAGATCTGCTCCTCTAATGCAACTGACCAGAGACATCTATGCTCTCGTGGACAACTGGGAGATTACCTTGCAAGCCAGGCACATCCCGGGGAGACTGAACTTCCTCGCCGACTCCCTCTCTCGCAAGAATCTGATAGTTTCATCAGAATGGACGATCCATCCGCAGGTCATGGACCTAATCACAGACAAGTGGGAGAGACCCCAGTTGGACCTCTTCGCCACAGCGCTGAACTTCAGGTTACCATCTTACTTGAGCCCAGTTCCAGACCCGCAAGCAATGGCCGTGGACGCCCTATCTATATCTTGGGAGAATCTAGTAGCATACGCCTTCCCCCCGTTCAAGATCATTCCCGAGGTCCTCAACAAAGTGAGGCAGCACAATTGCATAATTTACCTGCTAGCTCCAGCTTGGCCCAAGAGGGCTTGGTTCCCATCGCTTCTCGATCTCCTCACAGAACCACCTCTCCAACTCCCCCTATGGTGGAATCTACTCCAACAGCCGAGGTGGCAACCGGAGAACGTGAATCTGCAATCGTTCAATCTTCACGTTTGGAGAATATCCAGAGAGCACTGCAGGAACGAGGATATGCTCAAGACACTTCAGACGCCATTTCTAGATCAATCAGACCAAGTACCTCTGCCCTCTACGACTATGAATGGCTCAGATTCCAGCAGTGGAGAGGAGATAGAGGTTTAGCCAATATGCCTCTCTCTGTCCCTATGATCGCCGACTTCCTTAACCATCTAAGACAGGATCGCAAGTTGAAAGCCGGCACTATTGAGGGCTACAGATCTGCCATCGCCTCTGTATCTGATCTTCTAGGATTGACCATTGGATCAGATGTTACCCTCACTAGGCTCTTAAAATCTTACAAGCTGCAGGACATCAAGTCTCCTAACATCTTCCCCAAATGGGATCTTCTTCTGGTGCTCCAATCTTTGCAACGTGCCCCGTACGAACCTCTGTATGCAACTTCCCTAAAGTTTTTAGCCTGGTAGACTGCCTTTTTAATCGCCTTCGCCTCTGCAGCTAGAATTTCAGAGTTGCACGCCATCGACGTATCTTCTGTGGATTTTGCGCATAAATACTCCTCAGTGACCTTTAGAGCTCTGCCTGAATTCCTAGCCAAAAACCAGTCTACCGCCTCAGGTCCGTTAGGAACCAGGACTTACTCCTTCCCAGCTCTCCCTGTACCTGCTGACGCTAAGGACAAGGCACGCCTTCTTTGCCCAGTACGAGTGCTTCGTTGGTACTTGGACAGAACTCATACCATCAGGAAGGGCAGAAGGCGCTTATTTATACCCTGTAAGCCGGGTCTTTCCTCTGAGATATCCAAGAACACGATAGCATCCTGGCTACGTAAGACTATATCTTTAGCCTACTCCACAGTAGACCAAGACGTTGTAGACACTAATTTTTCGCCTCACGAAATTCGAGCTTTGTCTACCTCACTGACGGCCTGGAAGTCCGCCTCCATAGACCAAATTGTGGCCTCCTGCCAGTGGAAGTCCTCATCCTCCTTCACCAGGGCCTACCTCAGGGATCTAGCCCCCTCACTGAAGGGTTTGTCTTCGCTGGGTCCGTTGGTGGCGGCTCAACACCTTTCTGCCAGACCCCCCCCCCCCCCCCCCCTTAGGGGAAAAAAGGGGGGGGGGGGGGGAGTCCTGAGGGTCCGTGCTCCCAGTCTCGACCTACCAACATAGATGGTGGACATCACCTCCCTCCAAGGTGGGCTTCCTCACTATTTTCTCGTTCTGGCACCTTACTAAGTTTGGGAATCTTACTACGTAATTAGTTTTGGTTGTGGTGGCGAGTGACGTGGTATGATCACTCTTTGGGAACACTAACCCTCGAGGTGGTTTTACTAAAATTCTCCTTAGCACGTTTCCCTCCTATTAACCCTCACATTATGAATAGTGTTGTTCAAATACGTGGTCTGCATGTATCATTCCGTCTAAAGAATATTCTCCAATATCTTTCCCTTAAAATCATCGAATTTAGACCCCTTCCTTCGGGACTACGGGCGAAATCGGGAAATTTAATACGAGATTTAGAGATTTTACTGTTATGTTCGAATTATCTCCCCTTGATCTCAAGTGAGAACCTAGTGGTAATAACTGTGTTTTGGGATGTTTTCAACTCCTTCAGACACCTGTTAATAAGTTCTGGATACCCTCCTCCGTACTTGGTATTCAGTCAATGTTGGTTTAGAGGTAACCGTTTCGCAATAATTATGAAACAATCACAATTATTGTTAGTAATTATAAGAAAACTTACCTCTAAACCAACGAATTACTCCCTCCCTCCTCCCCGTTATCCAGCTATGTTCATCGAAAAGAATGACAGCTGAGTTTGAAAATTCAAGGGAGATAACTCCAAGGGAGATAATTCAGGAAGAAAAACACGCAGACCACTAAAAAAAATTATTTTTCACACTCTGTACGATCTCTCTGAAAGAGAGAAATAAGTCAATGTTGGTTCAGAGGTAAGTTTTCTTATAATTACTAACAATAATTGTGATTGTTTCATTTTTGTGGCCCTGTGACCCCTAATAAGGGCCGCAGGGGCCACACCCTAAAAACCTATTTTCATCTTCTTCTCCAGAACCATGAGGCCTAGGAAGCTGAAACGTTGTGTACAGACTCCTTGACAAGTGAGGATTATAAATTGTAGCTTTGGTGGACCTGTGACCCCTAATAAGGGCCACAGGGGCCACACCCTAAAAAACTATTTTCATCTTCTTCTCCAGAACCATGAGGCCTAGGAAGCTGAAACTTTGTGTACAGACTCCTTGACTTGTGAGGATTATAAATTGTAGCTTTGGTGGACCTGTGACCCCTAATAAGGGCCGCAGGGGCCACACCCTAAAAACCTATTTTCATCTTCTTCTCCAGAACCATGAGGCCTAGAAAGCTGAAAATTTGTGTATACTATAGCCTCTTTGAAGAGTGAGGATTATAAATTGTAGCTTTGGTGGACCTGTGACCCCTAATAAGGGCCGCAGGGGCCACACCCTAAAAACCTATTTTCATCTTCTTCTCCAGAACCATGAGGCCTAGGAAGCTGAAACATTGTGTACAGACTCCTTGACTAGTGAGGATTATAAATTGTAGCTTTGGTGGACCTGTGACCCCTAATAAGGGCCACAGGGGCCCCACCCTAAAAAACTATTTTCATCTTCTTCTCCAGAACCATAGGGCCTAGAAAGCTGAAACTTTGTGTACAGACTCCTTGACTAGTGAGGATTATAAATTGTAGCTTTGGTGGACCTGTGACCCCTAATAAGGGCCACAGGGGCCCCACCCTAAAAAACTATTTTCATCTTCTTCTCCAGAACCATAGGGCCTAGAAAGCTGAAACTTTGTGTACAGACTCCTTGACTAGTGAGGATTATAAATTGTAGCTTTGGTGGACCTGTGACCCCTAATAAGGGTCACAGGGGCCACACCCTAAAAAACTATTTTCATCTTCTTCTCCAGAACCATGAGGCCTAGGAAGCTGAAACTTTGTGTACAGACTCCTTGACTTGTGAGGATTATAAATTGTAGCTTTGGTGGACCTGTGACCCCTAATAAGGGCCGCAGGGGCCACACCCTAAAAACCTATTTTCATCTTCTTCTCCAGAACCATGAGGCCTAGAAAGCTGAACATTTGTGTATACTATAGCCTCTTTGAAGAGTGAGGATTATAAATTGTAGCTTTGGTGGACCTGTGACCCCTAATAAGGGCCGCAGGGGCCACACCCTAAAAACCTATTTTCATCTTCTTCTCCAGAACCATGAGGCCTAGGAAGCTGAAACATTGTGTACAGACTCCTTGACTAGTGAGGATTATAAATTGTAGCTTTGGTGGACCTGTGACCCCTAATAAAGGCCACAGGGGCCCCACCCTAAAAAACTATTTTCATCTTCTTCTCCAGAACCATAGGGCCTAGAAAGCTGAAACTTTGTGTACAGACTCCTTGACTAGTGAGGATTATAAATTGTAGCTTTGGTGGACCTGTGACCCCTAATAAGGGCCACAGGGGCCCCACCCTAAAAAACTATTTTCATCTTCTTCTCCAGAACCATAGGGCCTAGAAAGCTGAAACTTTGTGTACAGACTCCTTGACTAGTGAGGATTATAAATTGTAGCTTTGGTGGACCTGTGACCCCTAATAAGGGTCACAGGGGCCACACCCTAAAAACCTATTTTCATCTTCTTCTCCAGAACCATAGGCCTAGAAAGTTGAAACTTTTGTGTACAGACTCCTTGACTAGTGAGGATTATGAAATGTAGCTTTGGTGACCCTGTTGTCCCCAATAAAGGCAACAGGAACGTCCTTCAAATCTTTTTTCATCTTCTTCTCTTGAAGTATAAGGCCTAGAAAACTGAAACTTGTCGCCTATATACTTAATTGTATGATTTGTGACCCTGTGGCCTCTACAAAGGGGGAATCACATTGGCCTCACTCTACAGCATAATTGATGATGAAGCCTGATGAGCTACAGAGCCAATGGCTCTATTTTTTTCAAGGGTAGTGTTCGTTTCCGGAGAATATCTCTAAAACTATGTGACCGATCATCATCAAACTTGGTATATTGTCTCTCCATATCATGTAGATGTGCCTTTTGGAGGTTATAGATTTCTTAAAATTTTATATTTTTAGCTCATCTGGCCTGTAAGGCCCGATGGGCTTATGGCATGGCATGGTGTCCGGCGTCCGTCCATCCGTCTGTCCATAAACTTTGTGGAATTTCGACTTCTTCTCCAGAACCATAAGGCCTAGAAAGCTGAAACTTTGTGTACAGACTCCTTGGCTAGTGAGGACTTTAAATTGTAACTTTAGTGGCCCTGTGACCCCTAATAAGGGCCACAGGGGCCACGCCTTAAAAGCCTATTTTCATCTTCTTCTCCAGAACCATGAGGCCTAGAAAGCTGAAAATTTTTGTATACTATAGCCTCTTTGAAGAGTGAGGATTATAAATTGTAGCTTTGGTGGCCCTGTGACCCCTAATAAGGGCCACAGGGGCCATGCCCTAAAAACCTATTTTCATCGTCTTCTCCAGAACCATACGGCCTAGAAAGCTGAAACTTTGTGTACAGACTCCTTGGCTAGTGAGGATTATGAATTGTAGCTTTGGTTGACCTGTGATCTCTAGGAACAACACTGAAATCTATTTTCATCTTCTTCTCCTGAGGTATAAGGCCTAGAAAACTGAAACTTGTAGCCTATATACTTAATTTTATGATTGGTGCCCCTGTGGCCTCTACAAAGGGGGAATCACTTTGGCCACATTCTACAGCATAATTGATGATGAAGCCTGATGAGCTACAGAGCCAATGGCTCTATTTTTTTTATTTCCATGGCAACAATTTGGACTTAGTCTTTTTCAAGGGTAGTGTTCGTTTCCGGAGCAGATCTCTAAAACTATGTCACCGATCATCATCAAACTTGGTATACTGTCTCTCCATATCATGTAGATGTGCCTTTTGGAGGTTATAGATTTTTTTTAATTTAATTTTTAGCTCATCAGGACTGAAAGTCCAGATGGGCTTATGGCATGGCCCGGCGTCCGTCCGTCCGTCCGTCCGTCCGTAAACTTTTGACACTTTCGACTTCTCCTCATGAACCATACACATTAGAGAGCTGAAATTTTGTGTATAAGTACCTTAGCATATGGAGATTCTAATTTGTAACTTTGGTGACCCTGTGACCCCAAATAGGGTCACAGGGGTCACAACTTTAAAAACCTATTTTCATCTTCTTCTCCAGTTCCAGAAGGACTAGAGAGTTAAAAATGATATGTGCAGACTCCTTGGCCAATGAGGATTCTAATTTGTAACTTTGGTGACCCTGTGACCCCAAATAGGGTCACAGGGGTCACAACCTTAAATACCTATTTTCATCTTCTTCTCCAGTTCCAAAAGGAGAAGAGAGTTAAAAATTATATGTGCAGACTCCTTGGACAATGGAGATTCTAATTTGTAACTTTGGTGACCCTGTGACCCCAAATAGGGTCACAGGGGTCACAACCTTAAATACCTATTTTCATCTTCTTCTCCAGTTCTAAAAGGACTAGAGAGTTAAAAACGATATGTGCAGAGTCCTTGGCCAATGGGGATTCTAAATTGTAGATTTTGTGACCCCATGACCCCAAATAGGGTCACAGGGGTCACAACCTTAAAAACCTATTTTCATCTTCTCCAGTTCTAAAAGGAGTAGAGAGTTGAAAGTGATATGTGCAGACTCCTTGGACAATGGGGATTTTAATTTGTAACTTTGGTGACCCTGTGACCCCAAATAGGGTCATAGGGGTCACAACCTTAAAAACCTATTTTCATCTTCTTCTCCAGTTCTAAAAGGACTAGAGAGTTGAAAGTGATATGTGCAGACTCCTTGGACAATGGGGATTCTAATTTGTAACTTTGGTGAACCTGTGACCCCAAATAGGGTCACAGGGGTCACAACCTTAAAAACCTATTTTCATCTTCTTCTCCAGTACTAAAAGGACTATAGAGTTGAAAATGATATGTGCAGCCTCTTGGCCAATGGGGATTCTAAATTGTAGATTTCGTGACCCCATGACCCCAAATAGGGTCACAGGGGTCACAACCTTAAAAACCAATTCTCATCTTCTCCAGTTCCAAAAGGTCTAGACAGTTAATATTGATATGTGCAGACTCCTTGGACAATGGGGATTCTAATTTGTAACTTTGTTGACCCTGTGACCCCAAATAGGGTCACAACCTTAAAAAACTATTTTCATCTTCTTCTCAAGTTCCAAAAGGTCTAGAGAGCTGAAATTATATGTGCAGACTACTTCGCCAGTGGGGATTCTAAATTGTAGATTTCGTGACCCCATGACTCCAAATAGGGTCACAGGGGTCACAACCTTAAAAACTTATTTTCATCATCATCTTTAGCTCCTAAAGGTCTATTGAGATGAAAGACTGCATGTATACTCCTTGGCCAATCGGGATTCTAAACTATAGGTTTTGTGACCCCATGACCCCAAATAGGGTCACAGGGGTCACAATCTTAATAAAAGTACCGAGGGTACAGAAGCTCACCTAAAAATGAATGATGTGGTAAAATGGTTTAATTATACATGTAACCATCTTTTATACATAAATTGATTATGGCTGCCATCATGATTTTTTTATCTTTTAAAATACTAGTCTTCTTTTGGAAACGACTAGAGCTTGAACAAACATTAATACACGAATGATATAATCATGATAAGTTAACAAGCAGTAGGTTTTTGTATAACTTTTTTGTATATCTATGGCTGAATTGGTGACCATCTTGTACTTTTTAATCTTCAAAATGCTACTTTTATGTGGGCATCCGTATTAATTTCATTATGATATCTTGATTGGTTTAGGTGTATCCATTTAAATGTCATTCATTACTTACAGGATGGTGGCCACTTACATTTGTTTTGTAGTGAATCATTAATATGATTTCAAGATTATTTCACTGATGGTTATGCTGCATGGGATATTGAGAATCCCAAAAGTACAGATTTTTCAAGGAAAATGAATGACTGATTGAGAGGAAAGTCATAAACACAGCAATGCATAAGACACGTTTATTTTGTTTTATTATGTTTACTTTCATTAAAGTATCAATTTATTTAACATTCATACAGTACTATAATGGTAAACATTTTTGCATTGTCAAATCAACAGAGAGATATGACAAATAAAATTTCCTTCCTTTTCTTACTAAACCCTTTTCGATTTTCATCTTCATATTTATTCCACATCAACTTATCATGTAGATTGCTAAACACAAAGCTTATTGTAGACAAGTTTTGTGTAAATTGTTATTCTTAGAAAGAACATATCACTGTCATGAGAATACAAGTCCATAACTTTTATTGCATACACATGGGCCATGGCGATATAGCATAATGCTCTACCATATCAATTAGGTCAGGTTGATTATGCAACAGACTAGCAGCTGACACTGTGATGCTAGCAGCCTGCCTTGGGATGTGTATTAGGCATAGTGGAATATCTGAACTCTGGTTGACCCCTTATGTGTGGTATTTAAAAGAATTAAGGGAGATGCCATTGTTTAAAAATTAACATGTTTAATGTGATTTGGTTTTTGCAGCTAGTTGCCATAAAGATTTTAAACAAATTAATCAATTATGTTTGTCTTTCATCTTAATTTTTTTTTAAAACACTTAAAAATATAGAACAACTTGCACGACAATCTTAAATATTCCATATTTAAGATAATATTATGATTAGTAAGTTCAAATTAGAGAATTTATATGGTGCCAGTGATCACTTGATGAAAGATTAAAATTTAATAAAAATGATGTGTCATCTGCAGCTGAAAAGTCAATATGGCTGCTATTGCGGCCATCTTGGATTCTCAAAACTGAAACGTCTACCTTTCTGTGTGGAATCACTATAGGTATAACATACTACAATATAAAAATGATATCTAGATTGGTTTAGGAGAAATAGTCTTTGTCATGAAATCTAATTGAAAATTCAATATGGCTGCCATGGCGGCCATATTGGATTCTCGAAAACTTAAACGTCTACCTTTCTGTGCGGAATCACCATAGTTATAACATACTACAATTTCAGAATGATATCTGTATTCGTTTAGAAGGAGTAGTCTTTTTCATGAAATCTAATTGAAAATTCAATATGGCTGTCATGGTGGCCATCTTGGATTCTCAAAACTGAAACGTCTACCTTTCTGTGAGGAATCACCATGGGTATAATATAATACAATTTCAGAATGATATCTGTATTTGTTTAGAAGGAGTAGTCTTTTTCATGAAATCTAATTGAAAATTCAATATGGCTGTCATGGCGGCCATCTTGGATTCTCAAAACTGAAACGTCTACCTTTCTGTGAGGAATCACCATGGGTATAACATACTACAATTTCAGAATGATATCTGTATTCGTTTAGAAGGAGTAGTCTTTTTCATGAAATCTTCATGAAAATTCAATATGGCTGTCATGGCGGCCATCTTGGATTCTCAAAATTGAAACATCTACCTTTCTGTGAGGAATCACCATGGGTATAACATACTACAATTTCAGAATGATATCTGAATTCGTTTAGGAGGAGTAGTCTTTTTCGTGAAAGTTTACGGACGGACGGACGGACGGACAGACGGACGGACAGACAGACGGACGACGGACGAAGCGCCATGACATAAGCTCACATTTACTGTGTAAAGGTGAGCTAAAAACCTATTTTTCTCCATTAGATGACAGTCTATGGCAAATTTATTTCTCCTTGGATATTATAGTGTGGACTTCTTTCACTGTCTGATATTGGCGATCTAGAAAGTGTTGAATAATAATACATTTGTTTTGTAATTTTTTTATAGGGTTTCTTGCAATAGGTAACATCAGTTTCATTTTTAGCTCATCTTGCCTGTATAAAGCAAACTTGATGATGCCTGATGAGCTACAGATACAATGGCTCTATTTTTTAGCTCACCTTTACAAAGTAAATGTGAGCTTATGTCATGGCGCTTCGTCCGTCGTCCGTCTGTCTGTCCGTCCGTCCGTAAACTTTCAGGAAAAAGACTACTCCTCCTAAACGAATCCAGATATCATTCTGAAATTGTAGTATGTTATACCCATGGTGATTCCTCACAGAAAGGTAGACGTTTCAGTTTTGAGAATCCAAGATGGCCGCCATGGCAGCCATATTGAATTTTCAATTAGATTACATGAAAAAGACTACTCCTCCTAAATGAATCCAGATATCATTCTGAAATTGTAGTATGTTATACCCATGGTGATTCCTCACAGAAAGGTAAACGTTTCAGTTTTGAGAATCCAAGATGGCCGCCATGGCAGCCAAATTGAATTTTCAATTAGATTTCACGAAAAAGACTACTCCTCCTAAACGAATCCAGATATCATTCTGAAATTGTAGTATGTTATACCCATGGTGATTCCTCACAGAAAGGTAGACGTTTCAGTTTTGAGAATCCAAGATGGCCGCTATGACAGCCATATTGAATTTTCAATTAGATTTCACGAAAAAGACTACTCCTCCTAAATGAATCCAGATATCATTCTGAAATTGTTATATGTTATACCCATGGTGATTCCTCACAGAAAGGTAGACGTTTCAGTTTTGAGAATCCAAGATGGCCGCTATGGCCGCCATATTGAATTTTCAATTAGATTTCATGAAAAGACTACTCTTTCTAAACCAATCTAGATATCATTCTGAAATTGTAGTATGTTATAACTATGGTGATTCCGCACAGAAAGGTAAACGTTTCAGTTTTGAGAATCCAAGATGGCTGCGATAGCAGCCATATTGAATTTTCAATTAGATTTCAGGAAAATGACTCCTTCTCCTAAACCAATCTAGATATCATTTTCATATTGTAGTATGTTATACCTATAGTGATTCCTCCCACAAAGGTAGACGTTTCAGTTTTGAGAATCAAAGATGGCCGCGATAGCATCCATATTGACTTTTCAGCTGCAAATGACGCATCATTATTACTAAATTTTAAGCTTTCATCAAGTGATCACTCGCACTATATAAATGCTCTAATTTGAACTTACTAATCATAATATTATCTTGAATATGGAATATTTAAGATTGTCATGCAAGTTTTTCTATATTTTTAAGTGTTTCTAAAACATTAAGATGAAAGACAAACATAATTAATTAATTTGTTTAAAATATTTATGGCAACTAGCTGCAAAAACCCAATGACAGTAAACATCATGTTAGATTTTGAACAATGGTATCTCCCTTATATTCCTTTAAATACCACACATAAGGGGTCAACCAGAGTTCAGATATTTCTGTTGAGTCCATTATGCTCATCCCAATACAGGCTGCTAGCATCATAGTGTCAGCTGCTAGTCTGTTGCATAATCAACCTGACCCAATTGATATGGTAGAGCATTATGCTATATTGCCATGTGTATGCAATAAGAGTTATGGAAATTAGACTTGTATTCTCATGACAGTGATATGTTCTTTCTAAGAATAACAACTTACACAAAACTTGTCAACAATAAGCTTTGTGTTTAGCAATCTACATGATAAGTTGATGTGGAAAGAGTTATTTTGCATCAGGTTCCAGTTCCTGTGTTTTACTCATATTTGTACCATTTCTATATCTAACAGAAGTTCTTCTTGACACAAAATCAATTTAGGACATAAGCTAACTATATTTTGTGAAATAATATATATTTTTCACAACAATTCATGTTCTCTCCTGTCAAGTCTTTTAATACCACACATAAGGGCTTAGCCAGAGTTCAGGTTTACATGCTCAGCACACTAGGATGCTTCTCCAAATATACGTACACAAAGCCAAATACACAAATTGCTACACTCTCCTTAAGGATCTGGGGCTAGCAGCCCTGCCTGCTTGTATATTGCATAGTAATCCTGACCTAATTGATAAATAGAACATAATGGACTTTATGGAAAGTATATAAATTGTCTTTATGAAAAGTATACTTGTATTCTATTAATAGTAATACTTTTTACAAATAACAATTTAAACAAGTCAAGAATCAGCTTTTGTGTACAACAATCTGCACGATGAGTTAATATTAACAAGTTAAGAATCTGCTTATATGTTCAGTAATCTACATGATAAGTTAATAATAGAGGTATTTTGTATCAGGTTCCAGTTCCAATACCATGTGTTTTATAAATACCTGTAAAAATAAATGATAATTGTATCATGCTGAAGGGGTTCTGGGAACAACGTCATCATAGAAATCATTATTTTTCAATTAGATTTCAGGCCAAGTACTACTCCTACTAAATCAATTAAGATATCATTCTGAAAAGTGAGTATTTTTTTATATAGTGATTCCTGACAAAGACGCATTTATTTTATTATCAAGAATCCAAGATGGTCAATATGTCAACTATATTGAATTTCAATTAGATTTCATGAAATTCATTGAAAAGAATACATTTCCTGATCAATCAAATCAATGTCATTATATTTGTATTGATACGCTTGTTGTAATATTTATCAACACTATAAATACAGTTACAAAAAACTGTATGAATCATCTTTATCTGCTAACAGCCTGAAGCATGACTGTTTTAATAAATCCTTTCCGTTTTACATAATTCCTGACACTTCATATATGGCAAATAACATAGCCAGTGAGGGATAAATATACATTTTATAATCATCTATATCTGATTACGGTCTGAACAATGATTATCTAGATAATTATAATGATCATTCAATTCAATCAAATCCTTTTCAAAAGCATTTAAAATTATTAAATTTGTTCACTCCAAACACTAACTGTTAGGTTTTTTAGTCCTTTGTTCCCATGCAATTAATTTATTCCAAATTGAAAATTTTGGTTAATGAATAACAAATTATCTTTTATTTTGTTTGTCATGCTAATAAAAGATATCATTTAATATTCATCTTCAAAACTAATTGAACAGCTGTCTGAACAATTCTTTTTTTACAAAGTCTTTCTCACCAATTCTCTCTGTTAGTTAAGATACTTCAATAAACATATTACTGAGTTGACCTCCAGATTATTTCCATTGCAAACCTCTCTTCTATCCCACATTCCTTCTATTCCCCCCCCCCCCCTCCCCTATCCCCCCCTTTCCCCATCTATCCTTCCAGCCCCTCTCCTGCAACTCTCCTCTAAAGAGTATCTGTATTGCATATTGAAATGAGGGGAGGACACTCACTATATGGAATAACAGTAACTTACATAAGAGGATAAGTTACATAAGCTACATGCAGGTGCAAGAGGTCATCATAGGTCAGCATATCTAGTAATTAGCATAAACCCCCATGTTGCTAGCCTATTCTGACCAATCAGATTGCACTATCATATGTCAAGATTTAAGATATTCAGAAATCTTCAGTTAGACTTACATGAGACATTGACCTGGACAGTTTACTTTGGCAATTGGACCTATCACTAGCTGAATTTGTGATTTGTGTCAGAGGGATATATTCCAAATGTTTATGTGCATCATCTTTTTAGTTCTTTGGAAGTTGAGAGTGTGACTATATGAATACTCCTAAACCAATCAAGATATCATAATGAAATTAATACAGATGCCCACATAAAAGTAGCATTTTGAAGATTAAAAAGTCCAAGATGGTCACCAATTTAGCCATAGATATACAAAAAAGTTATACAAAAACCTACTGTTTGTTAACAAATCATGAGTATATCATTCTTGTATTAATGTTTGTTCAAGCTCTAGTGGTTTCCAACAGAAGAATAGCATTTTAAAAGATAAAAAAATCATGAGGGCAGCCATAATCAATTATCATATAAAAGATGGTTACACAATTAAACCATATTACCACATCATTCATTTTAAGGTGAGCTTCTGTACCCTCGGTACTTTTATTTTTATTTCCATGCAATTTTGAATATTTTGTTTGCTACAATTGTGGAGTTGATAGGTTATTTATTCAAGTTGAATTATACAGAGAACATTAATGGTGCTTTATGATAGTATTGTTTAGAGGTTTGGAGCATTTGAGGAAGGGGGAGACATCTGTTTTTACGGGTAAAAACACTTTCTAGTTATTTATTGAAATGTTGTTTGCATTTTTAAATCATAAGTCATGTGCATTTACCATAAATCAAGTAGAGCTGGCAACAGTTTTCCATCCTGCTACATCAGCGTATATGTCTCCGCTAATGCTACAACCTATCCCCTGATATCCTCCTATGGTCTTCTGTCGTATTTGTGACAGGTGGTTGCTCAGCGCTATTTATAGCCTGTCTGTTTTCAGTCAAACTATTTCGAACTCCATACACTGTTGTCTAGTGATGTCGTACATTGAAATCTAAGAGCGCGTGATTTGGAGCTTAGCGGAAGACTGCAATGAGAATCAGATTTATTAACTTATAGCACTCCTATTGGTTAATTTGAATCACGAGGTGAGCATGCGGAACGAAGCCAAGACACTAGTTTGCCGCTATCGCTGAAAGGGCATCATTTGATTGGCTTGCTATATATAGTGATACGACAGAAGACCATAGGAGGATATCAGGGGATAGGTTGTAGTATTAGCGGAGACATATACGCTGATTTAGCAGGATGCAGTTTTCAGTTCCAGATGGTTTGTCTGACCAGAAACCAGTTGTGTTAGGTGAACAATATCCTAGTCTATAGGAACATCATTTTATCTTATTTATTACTTCAGCAGAGTATTGGTATTTGTGACAATTAATTGTTATAATTTAATTAAGTAAAGAAAAATAACAAAATTCATCTCCTAAAATAAGTTTTTATTGTGACAACAAAAATAATTCCACCACACAATAAGTCTTGTTACATCTCTGTTTGCATAACTGTTAATCATGTGTGAAATTAGTTGCCAGGAATGAAAGAGTAAATAAATAAAATGTCAACAAATCATACATATTGCACAAACTATCACAAAACAAAAATCACAACTGTAAATGCAAATTTTCATGTCACAAAGACATATTAATATAATACCTTGCCAACACACAAAACTTGAAAAGATACATCAAAAGCTCCGGACAGGTGTGTTTTGTTGTGTATTATAAACTTTATAATTGAACATTATTTTGAGCATTTCAAATGTAGTTTCAGAAAGTCAGCGGCTGATGGCTGAACTAATGCCCATGAAGTGCTTACTATTAACTCACTCATTTCAGAAAGTAACATTTCCTTTCTTTCCTTTGTGTAAAAAGGGCAAACCCAAAATGCTACAGGATAAAAAGTAAAAACCTTCACATCACATGTGTAAAGAGATGCTATTTAAATTTGAAATAAGAAAATTTCTTCAATATCTTGATCCATCCTTACTTTGCTCATATTTATCGCCCTTAATGCCATGTCCCTTTATAGGAAATCTGAATCAAGCCCTTATCCCATCAACAACAGCATTAGACAATATCGAATAAATAAATAGTCAAACCAATTTATAATATTCCAACTCATAAGAATGTGTCTTGTTATCATTTTAGTGATAGAAGCTCTCATAAAATCGCAACCATTGTCAAACATGGTAACTGTTTTAGTTTCTAACAAGTGAAAAAGAATGCAAAATTTTGTGACAGAAAATAGAAAATAAGAGAATAAATAAACAAATATTCAAAAACGTGTTTAATAAAAGAATCAAAATTTTATAAAAACATTTGATTTAAACTTTAAAATTACCAAATTGACATAAAAAGAAATAATGTAAAAATAAAAAACATCAACAATAAATGCTGTCTTTTTTGTGACCATGTTTTGAAACATTTCAGTTGCTGTTAAAATAGATTGCTTAATTTGATTGAGATTGATTTTGACTTATTAATTTGAAATAATACAGTGATAAATGATAACACCCAAAAATAATTATTCCTCAAATGACTGCATTTCTCTACTCAAAATTGCCAACAACTTAACAAACAAACATTAACTCAATTTAAAATCGTTATATCTAAGCTACTGTCAAAATGAAATGAAACTTCCGATGAACATTTCTGTTAAATCTCATGTAATTAATCTTGATTTCATTGCATTTTATTTGTCATGATTATTTTTCCATAAAACTTTGTTGATAAAGAACAAATCAAGTTTTGCTAGTTATTTTAAATAAAAACATTTTGTCTTTTTAAAGGGGCAGTAGCATGTATGAAGGGGAATATAAGGTGATGTCAGGAAAATGAAAATAAACGATGAAAGACAATGTATTTAAACTAAATGAAGCAGTAATATATCAAATAAAAAATGTAAAGTTCAGCAATGCGATTCCTTTTTCTTACACAAAAGGAATTAAAGGTGTTCACACAAACATAGCCGCCAATTGACTTTATGCGAATCTTTATAATTTGTTCTCTGACTATGGATGATTGGTTTGTATAGCAAGATTTTTGATATTATCAAAATAATAAATTTAGCATTAACGTACAATTATCAGTGAAAGATTTAAAATATCAAACTTTCAAAAAACAACATGCTGCTACCGCTTTAAATAACAGATCTAGAAAATATCAGTTGATTCATAGAGTACAAAAAAAAAATTTTCACTGACAAAATTTACACATTTAGGATATCATCATTATACTCTAAATTAAAAACAAAATTCCAACAAAAATATCATGATGATTGCACTTTCCTTCTCAAAAATTGTTAACAAATTAAAACATTTAACAGAAGTTTCTCTTAAAAAAGTGTCAAAATTTATAATTTTGTAATATCTAAATGAGTTGTCATCTTGACTGAACCCTATTCATTGTGCGCTGAGAGTTATCTCCCTTGATATTAGTCGTCAGGTGGGAGAGCGTCAGGATGCACGTACTTGCACAGTTCAAGCTCGTCCGCAACAAACATCACCTTACTGGCCGTCACCTCATTCAACCTGAAAAAAATAGACAACAAGCTTTAACCACATACCAAGTTTCATAAATAAATATTGAAACGTTTTTGAGCTATGGAAACAGACCCTAAGTTCAAATTGTTTCAATGGAAACCAGAAAAAAATATAAAATCAGAATAACCAAAATAGCAAAAGAACCACTGCCTCATTAGGTCTAACCACATACCAAGTTTTGTATAAAAAAATATTGAAGGCTTTGAGCTATGGCTCGGAAACAGACCCTAACCCCAATATGCACTAAGTTCAAATTGTTTCCATGGAAACCAGAACAAAAAAAAAAAAAGAGAGCATGGCTCACATACCCCTGCATCCTGTCTGATTTCTTCTACCTCTTTCCAAACCCATTTGGGCGTATCTGTGGTCCTTTGCAAGAGTATCATCAGGTGAGAAAAACCACAATTTCATCTACCTAACTGTAAAAGTTAAGATAAAACGTTTCCAAATTGGAGCATCAGACTAGTCATTTTACCAGGTTCAAACCCAAACCCAAGAGTGAATTTGGTAACAGCTTTCAAACTCAATGAAAAGTATCATCAGGTGGATCCATTTCCAGTCAAATTGCATAATAAAGGGCCATAACTCTGTGAAAAATTATATTTCGGGAATTTCTTTCAAACTCGATCAAGAGTATCATCAGGTGTATCTATAACCAAAATTTCATTTACCTAGGTGTTATAGTTTCTGAGAAAATCTGTCCCCATTGGACCATTAGACCAGTTAATTGCTTCAAGTCCAATTTCAGAAACAAGGGCCATAACTCTGTCAAAATAAAAATTTCGGAAATGGCTTTCGAACTCGATCAAGAGTATCCTCAGGAGCCCCAATAACCAAAATTTCACTCATCTAGGTGTTATAGTTTCTGAAAAAAACTGTCCCCATTGGAGCATCAGACCTGTTAATCGCTCTGAGTCCAATTTCAGAAACAAGGGCCATAACTCTGTCAAAAAAGAAATTTCAGAAATGGCTTTCGAACTCGATCAAGACAATCATTATATTAGGAGCATCTATAACCAAAATTTTATCTATCTAGGTACAATAGTTTCTGAGAGAACTTGTCCCCATTGAAGCACCCAGTCCGCTGTTTGTACCAAGTCAAATTGGAGATTCAAGGGCGATAACTCCGCAAAAATTAATTTTACGGAATCGGCTTTTGAACTCGATCAAGAGTATCATCAGAAGCATCTATAACCAAAATTTTATTCATCTAGGTCCAATAGTTTCTGAGAAAATTAGTCCCCATTGAACCCTATTAAACTAAGTCCAAAAAGTGACGTTTCCATGGAAACGGCCAAATATTTGAATTCCAGAATGCTACAGATGGTCAAGAATTGATGAGAATGACATGTTTAACAATTCTGCAAAGTTTGGTTGATGTAGACCAAGTAGTTTTGGAGATATGTGACCGGACGGAAGGTCGGACGGACGGACGGAATGACCGCTATATACCCCTGCTTTCTTCGTAACGTAAAATCTAGAATATACAAAATAGCAAAAGGCACCACTTAGTCATTAATGTTAACCACATACCAAGCTTTGTAAAAGAACCGTATCCTACCCTCGAGATACACAAAATTAAAAATGTTTCCATGGAAACTAGAACAAAAATTCAGAATAACCAAAATAGTAAAAGGCACCACTTCACCATTAGGTTGTACCATGCACATACCAAGTTTTGTGAAAAAAATTGAACAGTTTTTGAGATATGGTCCGGAACAAACGCATTTCTGAATCATAGAATAATGAATTAACGGAACAAGGGACGGAACCAAAAACAATGTCTCCTTCAATGCTTTGGCGGGGATATTATAATGAAAATCATAAGAAAGCTTTGATCAAAAAAGTACCACAAAGAGGGTTGAGGTCAGGGAGAGATGTTGCAAGCAGAGTTACCTTAGGTGAATTAAGTGTGGTAAAGGGTTTCAGTTCTATAACTAATCTGATTCAATTGTCTTCTTTGAGAGGCATTTTTGACGTTGGAATGACAATAATGCAGAGGAGTATATGGATTACAACTTCTTTGTTCATTGTATGGGACGTTTCGACACAGACTGCCACAAGAATCTGTGTCGAAACAAGGCATACAATGAACAAAGAAGTTGTCATCCATATATTCCTCTGCGTTATTGATTCAATTGTCGTCCATTGCATACCGTATTTCCTCTAATAAGCGCCCGGGCGCTTATTTTTTCATCATCCCTTTACCCCCCGGCGCTTATTGGAGACCCGGCGCTTATTTCTTTCATAGAAAAATTGAAGTTTGTTTTAAGCCGTCTTTACAATGAATAATTTTAAATGTTAACTTAGGAAGCATTTATCAAATGGCTAGGATCCGGCGCTTATTAGAGACCCGGCGCTTATAAGAGGCCCGGCGCTTATTTTCTCAACTACCCTTGACCCCTGGCGCTTATAAGAGGCCCGGCACATATTGGAGACCTGGCGCTTATTAGAGGAAATACGGTATATAGCAAATACTTAACAACATTCTGTTTAGAGTGTTTCTGTTAACCAGTAATAACCGGTCACCACAAGTGTGAAAACCCTAGCTTAGCAGGTTTCTTTAATGAAATTATAGAATTCAAAATGGCTGTCTGGATTGCTTGGGACAGTCACTTAAACATAAAAGGTATTAGCCACATAAAAGAACGTACCAGGGTCGGATGGCAGCCCAGCATCCCGAGAACATGATAGGGGAGTTCAGGATGAGACAGACACCGAGACGTTCGGGGTAGTTCTTGCTGAGAAGCCAGATGAGATTCTTGATGAACTGGTAGTCCATACAGGAGAGAGAGAAGCTCTTGAGGTCGAAGATGATACACAGACTGTCTATAACTTCCTCGTTACATTTCTTACATGCTGTCTCCTGTAATAGATAAATAAATGAAAGGAATAAAAAAATCTAACAGTCTAAGTAAACCTAGCCTCAATATTATCCGTTTCACTTCTATACTGAGTCTCAAAGGGCCTAGTAGAGGGTCGCGTCAGCCCATGTATCAAATTGACCAATCAGAACTCAACTTACCAAGCCACAATAGTCTACCTTCGCGCATATAACGTTGGAAGATCATAGGTCGCAGAAAGGTCGGCTGACGAGACCCTCTACTAGGCCTTTTTAGACTCAGTATAGAAGTGAAACGGATAATATTGAGGCTAGGTTTACTTAGACTGAAAATCTAAATGTCTAATTTAGAAGAAAAAAAATATTTGTGGTATGCAATTCTGTGACATTGAGAGTTGTCACCCTTTAAACTGGCTTTAGTCATTTAATTTCTGACATGCTGTCTCCTGTAATACTTTAGATGACACAATCAGAAAAAAATAAAAGGTTGATAATCAAAATCAAAAGTTATTTTGGCTTATTTTTAAAATAATTGTTACTTAAAAATCCACTTGAAAAAAAATGTCAAACTTAAAGTGACACAGAGTATCTTTCTTAAAATTTTATTTGGTTTTGATAAGCTACAAAATATCTAATATGCTGATTGAAGTTCATATCTCATCATTGGACTTGCAAATATATCCATTTATGCATAATATCTCTAAAATGCTTGATTTTATGGAAACATCAAGAAAACATCTCAAATACGTTTAATATTCGTAATTATTCATCCAGTTAATCTACCTATTAGTTACAATACCTAATAAACACTATCGAATCGAATATATCTTCCTGTCAGCTTATGACAAGGTTTCAAAATTACGTTTGGCGAATTTGCGCGCGCCACTCGAGCCACATTGTCCGGTTTTCGATCAAAATCCCGACTTTGAATGGACGTATTTTCGCTCTAATGTACTGATTGACCTTTAACTTGTTATTTTCAGTAACAGTTAGTGGTTCCCAATGTAATAACATCGATTTCAAAATTTGACATATGTGATCCTATCAACATACTCTGTGTTCTCAAATTCAAAACAGAAATATGTGATATGAGATATCTCTGACCAAAGACAGTAAAAGATACAAGAATTTCAAATTTTAGGTTTACCAATCTTAAAGCTATGAAACTTTTAGTTCACCCTTATAACCTAATTGTGCAAAAGGGTGAAGGGGATCATTGTAAATATCTAATTAAGTGAAAACTAGGAAAAATATTGATGGTATGCAATTCTGTGACAGAGTTGTCACCCTTAGTAGATGTCATCCTGCAGCAAGTTAACAGCCATTTTTCTTACTGGAAGAATTTCACTAATTATTTTAGTATCATGTTTGGCAGATCTACATTCAGGTGTATACTAACCAGTATATAGACGATGAAGCGGGTGAATTTATCGATGTCTCTCTCATAAACATTGTGCTTCCTAGCAGCAACATACACGACAGGCCTGGAAAAATAATAAATCAATCAATCAATCAATTTTGAAGAAAAATATATTGTTTTGTTAATTTATTTAAAAAAATACTTTTTCGCATATCTGTTAGTAATATATAGAGGTTATCATGAGAGTGTGTTTTGGAATCGTAAATATCCTGCATTAGGAATAAACATTGTATTTTGCAAGCCTTGGCGATCTCAATACATAGTGTTTATTCCTAATGCAGGATATTTACGATCCCAAAACACACGAGCATGATAACTTCTTTATCATACAATGCCATTTTAAACTTTATTCGAAAAAATGCTTGCTAATACCATTTTGATAGTTGACATTGTTTTAAAAGATGAGCGCATTGATATATGCAAATGAACGGTGTAATATGGCTGCGACAGTGAATTGACAAAATATAATTCCTCCTTATAAATGCATTTAAATACCGTCTAAGTTATTTAGTCACAATTCCAAAGTTTTAACATTTCAAAATACTATGAAAAAAGAATGATTTTCAAATTAAAAACATTTAATTGGTTTTTGACGGATTCGAACACACATTCTATCACCTTCCAGTAAATAAGAGGGCGAGTCTATCTCAGTTAGGGGCAAGAGTTGCTTCCCTTCGGCTAAGTTGCAATGGCAGCTTGCGTTACGGAGAGCTAAACTAGAAGATAGACTGTTCAGTCTCTAATCCAAACACAACAAGCCTAAAGTAAATAACAATGAGGAACGGTTAATGAAGTGTTTAAACATGAATCTTGAACTGCCTTTGGTACCTGTGACTATAATTGTTCGGTCGGTTCATTCAACTCACGATGGCAGTGTTTTTGCACTGCTAAGTAATACATATGGCTAAAGAACCATACAGTTTGGTTTTTTTCTTAGATTAATGTCTATGCAATGTATCATTGTATCGCTTGTGACGTCATCGGAATTTTCAAAAGAAGTTCCGAACTTGACCTTTGAAATTTGCATATCTATCCGTATATGACCCCAACGGATATCGAAAATATCTGTTGACTTTATTATGCCGAGAACACTATCCATTGTATGATCAATAAAATATCTGTGAACTTTTAAATTATTATCACTTTACAATAATATTTTCGGTGGTATGCAACTTTATAACACTAGACTTACCTCCCTTTAGAGTCCCTTTGACGTAGAATATGTACTTTTCCAGTGGCCAGTTCTTTCATGATTTCCTCATCATCTGGACTTAAACTATCCACTTTGAACTCTCTCCGCCATTTGTTACATTTTAGGAGTTGCTTGAAAGCAATGTCGACATCTCCGAAAGCTTTGAGAAAGCGTCGTAGTGACGAGTCTGTGTGGGCCTGAGAAGGATCAGCTTCAAACAGAATCTGGAAGAAGTTATAATGAAGTTAAATTTTTTTCAAATTCTAAGGTGCAATACAAGTTTTCAGTAAATTTATCTGATATAGAAAATGTTGTATGTGAATGTTGGGAAGCAATGTCTATGATCACTCCTTTCACAAAGCCCTAAGGTGATTGTGAGTCGTTAAGGTAACGGCAATAAACCCAACATCACCTCACCACCTCACCTTAAGGTAAACATAGTGCAATGTTAAAGTATGAGAGTTAAGGTCAACATTTGTAAAGGGTGCTTTGTGAAAGGCGGCCCTGGTGAGGTGACACAGGGTTTAACATCGCTTTCATGAGCAATTCACTTATATCACGGCTGCAAGTTAGTATTGCAGGGAGAAAGCCCCCAACACTTTTGTAGCTCAGCACTGTGTCAAAACCTGCGAGTATTTCCTGGCATTAGCAAACCATGGGTGGTACTGTGCTAATTCTGTGGAGCAATTCACCCAAACCTTTCTGCGCTTAGAACAGCTCTCTACTGCAGACAAAGTTGCAAAATCCCTGGCGGATTCAAACCCTTCCGCCTAAAAGACAAAATTAATGCTACTTGACATCTATCTTGCATTAACTAAGATTGAGAGAGGGTAATTTTTGTGCCATGATGACTAAATCAGTCAGGCTTTGTAAGCAGTGCAATAATAAAATGAGACTCTTATTTTACACTCAACATTTGAATTAAGACTCTAAACTTTTGCAATTTTACTTGCCTAATGAAACAGCCTTGTATGTCAACATAACTTTAACTCAGGCATCCACATATACCAATACATATATGGTTAATCATTGCAACACAGCTTAAAGATATGGTCCCAAAATTTAAATTTTACAATGGTTTTAGCAACTTTTAATCACCACACAGATATTAGAATTTATATTTCAATAACAGCGATTCAAGTCCAAAAACTTCTGCACAAATCAATATTTCTTATGTGGAACAAGATATTTCCTTCCCTTCCCCAAAGCTACTAGTCTGTCATCTAGACCCTAAAGCAAAAATATTCAATTGACGACCAACCACTCAGATCAGATCAAGTCTAGATCACTCAGCTGAAGTTGTTAGCATGTTTCATTTGTAGTGAGTGACTGTTATTGAGTAGCCGCTTGGAAAATATAGCAGCATTAATTGGTAGATTAATTATTATCTAAATAAACAACTGATACAATTTCAAAGCATCTTCTGGGCTCCATTTTGTTATAACACATAAATCGTTTAAAAGTATTGTCAATATTGAAAATAAATACCTCGTGACTAAATGTTAGTCTACAAAGCTACCTTACAACAAAACTTGCAGACCAGCTGTGAATCCTGTGATTGCTACATAAATCTATCATGCCAGAATCAGGCGGCCATTTTGATTTCTCATTTGATTGTCTGTTGGCTCTGGTTTACTGCATGTCCCAGAGACATTCTGCTTCCAGGTCTACATCAAGAATCGATGCCTAACTTATTGAACAGGCCATCTGATTGGTTGGATTAGATTAGGTGCTGGGTAGAATGTTTATTAGCCAATTTCACTGGCAGATGGTCTGTGAATATTTGGGAAATAACATTGTAAATCTAAGGGCTTGAACTTTTTGATAATAATAAAAGCCTTTGAAAAGGTATTAAAATTTATTAAGGGAATCTGGGAGGAAAATCTATGTTTTTGGACTATGATGCTGATAGAGCATGGTGGTGTAGTGGTATGTATAAGCATGTTGCCCTGAGGTTCAAATCAAGGGGAGACACAAAACATTTGTGACTTTAGCGTTTTTGAGTGTCCATTGGAAAGGCACTTCAATGTCCTTGCACTCGATTCACCCAGCTGTTTGAATGGGTACCTGGTATAACGGGTGTACATAGCTTCATGCAATGCTTTGGGGACTCCAAAAGTACAATTCCATCAGGGTAATAACATACTTTGAACCATCAGTGAATAGTTGTAGATTGGATTCTAGATGTTAAAATTGCAATTATTATTATCATTAAAAAAGTCCACTCAACTAATGAGTGAGTAACTGAAATAAAAAGTGTACATGGATTATAATTGGTAACTCCAAAGGTACAATATTCCATCAGGGTAATAATGTACTTTGTACAGTCAGTGAGCAGTTGTTGATTGGATACTAGACATTAAAATTACACTTATCATCATCATTAAATAAAGTCCACCGAACTGATAAATTGGTATCCGAAATAAAAGGTGTACATGGATTTGTGCAGCGCTTTTGAAGCTCCAAAGGTACAATTCCATCAGGGTAATAATGTAGTTTATACCTACATTGAGCAGTTGTGGATTTGATAGACGTTAAAATTGCAATATTATCATCATTTTTATTATTATTGGATTATAATTAGCTAATTATTATATCATTTAAATACACAAGTATCTGTTGACAATGAAAGATCATAAAAATTACTCTGAGTTAAAATTTTGATAAAATCTTAAAGCACCCAAAAGAAGTAGATTTAAAACATGAAAACAATATCTGATTTATAAATTTTGAAGTGAGGTGAGGTGAGATGATATGGGGTATATTGCCGTTTTCAAGAGTATTTCACTTATTTCACTTATTTCACGGCTGCTAGTATTATTGCAAGGAGAAAGCCTGCAACACCATTGTGGCTATGTCTTGTGGTGAAACCTGCTAGCATCGGCTGGAACAAGCAACCATGGGAGGTACTGTGCTGACATTCAGTGTAGCATTGCACCCAAACCTTGCTGCATGTAGAACAGTTCTCTACTGCAGACAAAGATGCCGAGCCCCTGGTGGGATTCAAACCACAGACTGATTCGAAGTCGAACACACTAACCACTGCACTATCCCGCCCCCATATAAATTTTGAATAAAACCTACAGTCCAAATACAAAACACGTTTTTAAAGTAATACATGCAAATGTAAAGTACTAATTGATTCCAGAACCAAATAGTTTAGCAGGTGAATAATTGAGAGCTTACAATTAACAGTGGAAACTCAGTGTAATTACAATACATTCATTACATTGGCATATGGAATAACACAAGTTATATAATCCTCTGGGTAAACAATGCAATTATGAAATTTTCATTCTTGAAAATTGTTTTTGTTCACCAATCAATCATTGTCATCGCAATGAACATCTACAAGGCAAGAGAGTCCCACTGCACTGAATGACCTAACAGATAATTAAGGGGTGATGTTCCTCCGGGAGTTGGGATGATTACCATTCTGCTCATTGGTAGTCATAGCAATCAACTAGAGGAATATATATATATACTGATCTCTCTCATTAGCATTAGATCAAAATATGGAATGAAATTAACTCACAATAAGAAAATGGAAAACAGTAAATAGATTTCAATAACAAAATTATTTTTCCAATTTTCACTTGAAAATACAACAATATGTGTCTGAAAGAGTAAAGTAGAAAGTTTATTGTAAATTCAAAACTGTAAAATATTGCAATAACATAACCATTTTCTTCAATTGTGCACTTTTAATTACAGCTCAATGTATCTGAAAGAATCATATCAAAGAGTCTATTATATTTAAGGCCTACAGTAAGAATACAAAGGTTCTTTTACAAAGACTAAACATGATGCTGATAACATGTAAAGTTAAAAGATAAAAGTGCTCATCATGTCAAAGAAATACACTTACCCTAGCTAAATCAATTCAAGACATTTAATAATCTTTATCATCATAAACACATCAACTCAACATTGCAATTTCTTCACAAACTAACACTAAAATAATCAATCGAGTTTCCTTCCAAACTAAAAGACATTTTTTGTTTTTGCTTTAAAAAAATTTCAAGGAGCAATCCCTAATTTTACGGTTTACAAATACACTAGAAGCCACTTCGACTCGAATTGTTTTAATTATTTACCAAAGAAATTTCTCACAGGAACCATCATTCAAGACTTTGAGCTTGCAGGAAGTACTGTTTTTGTATTTTCAGACTTCCTGGATGACTTTGGTTCCAGTTTCAACAACATAGACCTCTCTCTTACAAATCTTTCTCTCTCTCAAAAATTTAAAATAATTTTATTTTGCTAAAAAAAAATATTTCCATTCCATGTTGAACTGCTATCTAATGAACATACTGCTTATTCATCAAAAGTTGAAATGTTTTAATTATTTACCAAAGAAAGCTCTCGCAGGAACCATCCTTCAAGACTTTGAGCTTGTAGAAACTATCTTTGTACTCTCAGAATTCAAGAATGGTTCCAGACTCAATGATACAAGTAAACTGCATTTAATTAATAGACCTGTTACAAATTTCTCTTGATCACAATTTGCTAAACATAATTATTTTTGAAACAATCCCAAATTTGACCGCTATCAAGAACAATTGAACTAAAGTACTTTACAAGACACTGCAGATTATTTGTTTTTCACCAAACTGTTTTAATTATTTATCAAAGAAAGCTCTCGAAGGAACCATCCTTCAAGACTTAAAGCTTGCAGGAAGTACCGTCTTTGTACTCTCAGACTTCCAGGAAGGTACCAGAATCAATGAGACAGCAGAACTGCATTAAGTCAATAGACCATTGGGAAATCTCTCTCTATCTCTATCTCCTTATTTGATATCTACTCACTTAAAGGGGCAGTAGCACGTTTTTTGATAATTTTATATTTTAAAATGTTCACTGATAATTGTAAGTTAATGTTAAATGTATTATTTTGACAGTGTAAAAAATCTCATCACACAAGTCAATCACCCATAGTCAGAGGACAAAGTATGAAGATTTACACAAAATCCATTGGCGGCCATTTTTGTGTGAACACCTTTAATTCATTTTGTGTAAGAAAAAGGAATCGCATGGCTGAACTTTACATTTTATATTTGAATTATTACTGCTCCATTTAGTTTAAATACATTGTCTTTCATTTGGAACCATTAATTTTCATTTTCATGACATCACCTTATATTCCCCCTCAAAACGTGCTACTGCCCCTTTAAAGAATAGACTAATCATTTTCAATATTGGCACTTGAATTCTTGGTACATTTACAAGAATGAAAGAAATTAATCAAACATGTCAAATATTACTCATTTCATATAGTTACGAAGTAAAGATAAATATTTTAAAATTAGTTTGGAATAAATACATTTTAACTTCACTATAAATTGCATCATTTGTTCAACAAACTAAAGAAAACACCATCATAAATGTCATTGATAAATAGATTTATTACGTGATAGTCACAAAAGACCATCCCACACAATAACCTTTCATATGTGAAGAATTATTTGTGATAAACATCTGCAAAAGAAATAACAAGGTAATTATTTTCGAGTTGTTTTGATAATAGAGTTACGAGCTGAGCTAACTTTTCCAATCTTGATTTATAGTTGATAAACAGGTTTCAGATAATGAAAGATACCATTACAACACTTACCATAACATGAAAAATATTCTAAAATTTACTTGACATGACATGACATATTGCTAATATCAACGCAATCTTTTAAAGGGGTAGAAGCATGTTTTGAAGGAGAATATGTGGTGATGTCAGGGTCATATCTAATTATTTTATATGATTATTTTTCAAATAAAACTTTATTGATAAAGATCAAAAAAAGTTTGTGCTAGTAATTTTTACAATAACTATTTTTGTTAGCATTTTGTCTTATTAAAGGGGTAGTAGCACGTTTTAGGAGGAGTACTGTATGTGGTGATGTCATGAAAATGGAAATAAATGTTTCCAATTGGAAGACAATCTATTAAAACTAAATGCAGCATTAATAAATCAAATATATAATATAAAGGTTCATCCAGCGATTCCTTTTTCTTACACAAAATGAATTAAAGGTGTTAACACTAAAATGGCCGCCAATGGACGTATGTAAATCTTTATAATTTGTTCTCTGACTATGGATGATTGATTATTGTAATGAGATTTTTGACAATATCAAAATAATACGTTAAGCATTATATATAAGGTTCAAATATCAATGAAAGATTTAAAATATGAATTGTTTTAAAAAAAACGTGCTACTGTCCCTTGATTTAAGAGACATACCGTAATTTCTCTATTAATTCGACCCTCAATATTTCAAAACATTTTCAGATCATGTCCATGGTCGAATTATTTCTCACAAATATTTGTTTGTTCGGTAGGATCGTCGAAATATTAGATGGGATTTACATAAATACCTTTCTCCGGCGATTAGACGTTGTCCCATAACTAAAACTAGAAGCATGTGTTGATTTTCATCCAAAGTATTATTCCTTGTTTGTTCAGTTTCACGAATTAGTTTTCCAAATGGTGACTGTTAACGTATGGTGATCATAATTCCAATTCAGAGGAATTATTGAAAAAAACAACAACAGGTCCACCTAAAAATACAGTTTACTTCGATAAAATTAGAAGTTTGCTAGAAATTTACTCGATACAAGAAGCCATGTTTTAGGCTTTAGCTGTACTCCTTACACAGAATATAGAACCCGCTTCAAAGCCTTCGGTGATTTCATGTCGGTAAAAATGATGTTTCGAGTTTTTATAATTTTTATTTCATTATTGATTTAGGGGCTCACCCTGTCACAGTATATCGAGGGACCACCTTAATCCCTCTAAACTGAGTAAATCGAGATATGTTTTAAAATAAATGATGAAAACACTCAAAATAAATATCAAAATAACATTCTGGCGTTCTTCTGTCGGTAAAATTCAAGTCAAGTTTAGATTTCAAATATAAGCCTAAAAATATTAAAATGTAAAAACATGTGTTCTTGACTTTATCAGGAGGGAGACTAATCAAATATATTTTTAAAACAATCAATAATCAACTACCTTCGTTTATCTTCTCATTAATCATTTGGTAAGAGATCGCCATGACTTATCTGCATAACGCATCCTGATTGGATAAGACGCACGGATTTCCCAATAAGGGCCAATGATATTACCTGTTTCATTTTGTTGTTGTTATAGACACGATGGAACCATGCAATGCATCGGACAATTTCTGGCTGTGAGAAATGAATTTATTATTGATTTAGATCTTTGATGTGCTTACAGACTGTAACTGCACATTTATCTGGTGGCATTGATAGTTTGGGCTTTTATGTGACCATACTTTTGTTACAATTGTTAAATATTACATCGAACCAAGAAAGACTGTGATTTGAACTACAAATAAATGTTAACTGCAGTAGCTGTACAGTAAATTTCTTTTGTATGTTTTTTTTCCATTTTGTTGAATGTTGACTATTTTTTCATCCTTAATATACCTAAATATTTTAATATCGAGATGAATTAATTGTTTTTATGATACAAATATTTTTGTTTGTACCAGGCTATCATTGAAGGAGATCGTCGGCTTTAGCTTCGATACTAATTTTATTATCCATTTAGGGGCCTGCAGTGTTTGAACTGTGCCCTTTACCTGTATACAAGTGTAAACATAAGTGTAAAAATACGACTGATAGCTTGCTTGAAGAATTTCAACGTAAATAATTTGTGAGCGGTAAGGAATAATATTGACATTAACGCTATTAGTATTTTTTTCATTTTATGTTTTCATCCCGAGATGTGAGTGAAGCGCGATCGTCAAGACACAATCAAAACTAGTAAAATATTGACATCGACAAGAATTATTCAAGTCAGAGCTTTTTACAGTTGCATTAATATAAACAGCATATGAAATATAACCTAAATATCATTAGTATTTTGAGAGAGAACTATAAACTTCATACAAAGGCTGTTATCATGAGAGTCGGACACCAAAGATAAGCATTTGTCAGTCATGACGATTTCGCCGCGATGTTCAAGATAAATATTTCACTTCCACAGATGGGAGATATGGAATCAATCAACCAAATAAAATATAAGATTTAGATTTTTTTCCACAATTCTACTTAAAATAGTTTTGTACACCATTTTATTATGTCGGTTTCAAAGCTTACGTTTACAAGACAAAATAAATATTATTTGTAGCACAGTTTGGACGAGTCCACCGTTATGAGGGCACGGGGTGATGGATATAATGATAGGAAGATAGAATTTATATACTTCATGATAACCTAAAGAAAAATGTATTTGTTTTGCTGATACAGAATTCCTTATGTATTTGATTATCTTTCTATCATTGAATGTTTTGTTAATGTGAGATTATCAGGTCAAGTTTTTAGAAGTTCATCATTGCAACCCCTGTAAAATAATGGTTTGGTCATTTGTAAACAAACATGGCGGGAAGTTAAGCAACCACGTGAGTGATTGTCCACAGATGTGACAGATGTTACGTAATTTGTGAAGCATATTTCTTATACATGTTGCTGATTTTCATTGAGATTTTCTATGAAACCCGAGTCACTCATGAAATAAAGTAGATATTTGATCTTAATTGAACAACAAAAGATGGATACGTTTCCTGATTTTTTTCAGTGACAATTTTTTTCTTGATTTGTAAGTTGTATGGCTGAAATAGAATATAAATGTATATATAACTGATAATTTGACCACTGACGTCGATTTATTGGAACGTGAAAATGACCATTTGGTGCATGGTTGAAATATTAGGGGTGATTTGAACTTTTTAATATCAGAGTAACGTACGTGGTCAAATTATCAGAGATGTCGAATTAATAGAGAAATTCCGCTAGTCTAAGTTGACTTGTTTGGTTTTCATCCAAAATCTTTCAAAAGTATTTCTTTTGCAATTCCATAAGCTAGTCTCGCTCTCCTGCAAGCTTTCGATTTTGATATCCAAATTGGTCTCAAGACTTCATATTTCATTTATATCAGAATATGTAAGAACCCTAAGCAGCCTTTGGCAGTTTAACTACCATATTGACTTTGATTTCTTCCTTCACATTCAATAAGTCTAGTAGAGAATCTTATCCTGAATATTGATTCCAAGACTCCGGTCCTGCTCCATGACTGCCTGTGAACCAAAAGGAGCCATATTACAGTCTAGATTCTATTGGGTAAGTCTAGACTTCATAAATACCAGTGGCGGATCCAGGATCTATGAAAGTGGGTTTTGTCTTATGGATTCTGAAAATGTCACCTTGATTTTCAAAGAGGTGGGTCTGGACAGCCTTTGATTGTTTACAAAAGGGAATTAGATCAAAAGTTTGGGTTTAATTTTTTTATTACTGTAGATCTTCTAAATTGTATGATGTATCAAATTGTAATCTTGATAGCAAAAATTAATTAAGATAGAAACCATAACATAAGATAAGATAACATATACAAGTACCGTTAAATTCCTCGAATCAAACGCCGGGCCTCGATTTAACGCCAGGTCTCGAATAGACGCCGGGGGTATGGCTGTTTGAAGTAAATACACGCCAGGTCTCGAATAGACGCCGGGTGATTATTTAATTAATCAATGCTCCCATAGGTGAATGCAAATAATGAAATCTCCCTTTACATCATCTATATACATCTAATTCCTACTAAAAAATAAATAGACACCAGCCTCGAATATAGACGCCGGGTCTCGAATACACGCCGGGGGTAAAGGGGGTGTGAAAAAATAGACGCTGGGGGGCGTCTATTCGAGGAAAAACAGTATACATATCTATGATGATATCCATGGTATCCATGCTATCCCATATAAAAGCCTTATTGGTGAAAGTATTTGAGATTCCTCTCTCTAAATCACGATACTGAAGTTGACATTTCGAATGGACTTTTGTTCAATATACAACTTTAATCAGCAAACAAACTTTAGAAATCATTTTGTTATATTTTTTAAATCAGTGATTCTTTGTGAATGGAAGAAAACCTAGATTTTGATGTACGAAATCAAGAAAATTTGTACAGTGGTGAAAGTAATTTGAGAAATAACGATTCCTTTCCCAAAATGAGGTGTAACATATTGAAGTTGACATGTGCATGCCAAAGAATGGCAACAAGACAATCAAGACCAAACAGTAACAGAAAATCAATAGTTTTTCCATGTTAGAGAATGCCAAACAATGGCTGGTCCTACTTAGTCTTAATCACGCCATTAGAAGTTCTGTCACAGAAAACGTACAAGTTTGGGACAATAAATATGGCCTCTGTCACCATGAACTGGCGTCTGCTTCTGAGTTTCAAGAAAACAAGATGACGCCTAAACAAGAAGGGAAAATTGTTGTCGTGATTACGAACACAAACATGTTTGTGTTGGTGTAGTGTTACAAATTTATGACCCCAAACACCAATGTTTTGGAAGTTGGTGAATAAAAGATTGAAAATGTGGCTTCATTTGTAGATGTCATAGCAATCAAACTCGACCAGTTTAATTGAGTTAATTGACAAACAGCAAATCCTCCTACGAGTTATTTCTCTCAATTGTCAGAAGTGGTACTCGAGGCCGAGTTAGGTCCAGCTGGAATCGAGTCAATTTTTTTTACTCAAGCACTTGAAAAGTATTAAAAGACATTGATGTCAAAATTATTCCATATACGACAATTCAAAAGTTTTTTTATATAATAAAATATCTTAACTATACAACAATTAAGTCAAGGTTCTTTAGGCAAGGCAAAGACCTAAGGGCTATAAAAATCCATAAATCCTTGGGTAAGGATAAATTGTTGGGTACTCGGGTCTGAGTCGAGTTCAATGACCCCTCGAGTCCTAGAGTACATTTCTTTGGACCTGTGAAAGTCCCAGAAACGATTCCATGATTTGGATTTTGTAAGGATATGAGATCCAAAACAAAAGAAATGAAGGCTTTTCAAAGTTACATGGATTATCAACTTCTAAAACAACTGAATCATGAAAAATTTACATTGAGGAAGTCATTTAAAGTAAAATAATTTTACAACATCAAATGATACGCATGAGCAGTATTGAAGAATTTCTCTCAGATTAAATCCCTTTCTAATAACAAGCTCTCTGGCGAGATATTTATGTTTTTCACAGTTGATGAACATGAAAGGTTTATTCAATAATGTAAAAGAGAGAGTTTAACAAGGCTGAATGAACATCAACAAAAGAAAAAATAATAATTCCTGTGTTTAGCCATGTTGAAAGGAGATAATGGGTTTGAAGAATGTCAATATGATAAACTCAGCAATTTTTGCTTTGAGTTTTGTTTTATGGCAAGAAAAACACAAATAAAAACAAGAATTATTGAACAGGGATGACAAAAGGTTGACGGAGTATTATCTTAGCAATTTCATAGATTGCTCCTAAAACAAGCATGCTGGTTAAGAAATAAAAGAGTTCATTATCCATTCCATTCCATCCTCGTACCATAAAAGGAAGTTTTCATGTTATGAACAATTGTCAGGAAGTGGCAACCAAAGTTTCCGGACAAGAAGAAAACAAACTTCTTTTTCCAAAGACAAAATCATCAATAGCTTTACAATTTATGAACAAAAAGCTGTTCTAACACAGTTCAGTTCAAATATAATTTAATCGCAAATAGTACTGTTTATCTTCAGTCCTAAGAACTGATTCATTTACAAATCTGATCAGACTACATAAGTCATGGAATAAAAGTTTTTTCATAAGCAACAGAACTTTGCCCAAAAGTCAAGGCACCTTGAATTTAATCATTTAAAACAAGATACAAAATACTGATTTTTGCAGTGCTTCTTAGATAAGTCAAAGGTAAAATTTGACAACAGAAAATGACATATCCCATCAGCCTCCAATAAATAAGATATTTAACAAAATTGCCAAAATCAAAAATCCCCAAAAGTTGAAAATCCTGAAAATCCATGCTGACCAATTCAAATAATAAGTTTCATTAACCCTCTCCTGACTGCAGGCCGCACCTGCGGCCCAGATTTTAATTACTAATTGACACGTCATTGAAATTTGACCCTTTGACATACAAACGACAAACGTGTGTGACGAAGTTCCGTAAATGTTGACAAAGTTAATATTTTCCGAATCACAAATCAATTGCCTTTCTCGTGGTGAAATAATTATAGGGATAAAATTTTCCGTTATCAAGAAGTGACGAATTAAAAATATCGAACGTATTTTCAATAAGAAAAGCGACGTGCAGGTGCGTGTTTTTCTTACTAACAGCGAATTTACCTATCTTGTTGGATGTGGCAAAGTTCGTTTCAAAGTGCTTTTAAAATACTCAAGTGTTATATCATTCTGTTCGGAAAATAATATCCTATTACTCTTTTAATTTCCGAAATAAAATTTTTCTTTGTCATAAAACTATAGAGAAAATAAGACATTGTCGGCAAATGTAAACATCAAACGATCGTTTTTTGAAAAACACTTGTAAAATTATCAGCTTATTTAACTTACGTTTTTCAGAATCTCATAATCCTCAAAAATTGAATAAACACATGTGATGCAATTCCTTGTCAAATGTTGTTCATAAAAATTGCAAATATTCCGAAATAATGTAAAAAACATCACATCGAGTATCGATTTGTTTCAACAGTCACATGGGTCGCTTCGCGCCAAATGATGGCATAACAGCTGATAACGGTATTTCAGCGAGTTCAATGTCGTAATTTTTTTCTCCATATTTCAAACGGTTTGGAGTGGAAAATAACAACTCATATCAATAAATAAAATTAGTCAAATCAACACAATTGCAATTTAGTTTTACCACATTAGTCTAAAACAATGTTAATTGTCGTAATATTTAGCCGCAACACTTCGTTTATCGACTGCTACTGACTTGCATTATTCGCATGATGTCAAATAGTCGTCATGAAGAATTTTCACGAAGATGTCGTTTGCCAATAAAATATGAGTGAGTAATTTGACTGTTTTGATTTTTATTTGATATGTATGAAATCAATATGACATTTCTTGCTCAAATATATAAAAAATAAACCGTAATCGTATTTGATTTTCAAGCGAGATGTGTTTTTCCCCAACACGTTGACCGTGCCATTTGAACAAATCGAGCATAGCGCAGTCTTGATTCCGCCGACTGTCGATGTTACATCACTGGAATCGTTAATTTCAAATAAATAAGTCGCTTAAATATGACATTTTTGTACGAATAGAATTGGTAAGACATCCATGTCCACTATTTCAGGTTTAAATTTTGTTTGTCAATAGAATTATTGTTCGTATAAACAATTTCGCCAAAAAAATTCTCGTAACTAAATTGTCATTGGCATGTCGCTGATATGACGCCATGAATGGGGGGTATCTCATAAAACAAGCTTAGCAGTAATAAACTAAATGGTGTTTTAAAATCAAAAAAAAAAACTAGAATTGTAAAAAAATACATTTTAGACACCACACATGTTTTTTGTTTGTTTAATGTTCCAGAATTATTGTACAAATACTATTAGAAAATATGGACTACGTGATTGTCATGTAAATCATTGGCGCTGTTTTGATATGTGCCCCGCCGTAGCGAAGGAAATCTCAATCCAAGTTAAAATGTATTTTGCATCTATTCTGCAATGAATTTCCGTAAAACCTTTAACAGTCATTCGTAGAAATGTATTTCATTCTTGGTTTTAAGTGGAAAAATTATAGGATGACACTGATCTCAAAATATCTCGATTTAAACAGCATTGTCATCGTTCAACATTTTCGCTATCTTGCGAGATGTTACGATCTTTTTTCATCTGTCATTAGTGGCGATATCAATAAGAGATGGACGTATATTTGTATGAAAACGACAATATTTAATACTCATTTTTTGGACATAGAAAGGCAAATCGATTACTTAAACTTTTGTGTGATTTTGAAAATGATTGATACGGTTTTTGTAAAAAAATCAACATGGAAGTAAATTGCATCGTTGAGTAAATATTTTGACTGCTTGAAATTACGTTGAAAATTCATCATTTCAAATAACATCGTTTGTAACAAGCTCTTGTTTGTTGGAAGAAAGTCGCATTCGTGCAGAAAAATTTTTTTCTGGTACAGAATTTATTTCTGAATAAACTGATATAAATTATTTTCTACAGAAATATTTATTGACAAATATGTTCGATTTTGAAAATTAAGTACAAAATTATGACTTGTGTAATTTTTCTTTTTTATTCATTGTCATGTTGATATAAACCTAATTGTAAAAAAATGATTGATTATTTGGGAAAAATAAAAACTACGACAAGTAAGAAAATCAATTTATTTACAAGAATTTATTTTATTTTTTAAAATTATGTGTTTTAGAAAGGAGGGAGAAGCTAAATATGATAGAATCCAATGTGACGTCATTGTTAAAATTTTACACTTTTGAAGCTCCAAGCAAAAACTTCAAAACAATCCAGCAGGCAGAAGGTTAAGCAAGGTCTTATAGTCTTTTTAGTGTCCTCAGGTAACAGAATTATGTTTCCATGGTGACCAAAAAAATATCAATCAAAATAAGTTTAAAATCCCAAAAGGCACACCTACATGGTGTTGTTCCTAGACGAGGTCCTTAGGAAATTTGCCCACCCTTTTGACTTGGTGTCCTTTAAAAATATTAAATGTAGGATACTCTAACCATTGTAAAGGGCTCGTCTGCTTAAAAATTGCCACAATGACCCCCTCAGCTGATCACCTAGGAACAACTCTGCCTACACTTGTTGACTAATCCAATTATCAAATTTCATTGAGTTAGATCTATAGTTTTTAAGTTCTGCTCCGGAAACCAAATGATTACAGTCGGATCAACAGACAAGTTACCTTGGATATGTTAATTTGTAACTCCTGCAGTGAAAACTGAAAAGGGACAAATCCTCACCTTACACCGATCCTTCAACTCCTCAAAGTCTTTCTCAGTTGTCTCCCCTGGAACTGGCGGCGGCACGTCGACCGGTGATCCGGGATCGGTCATCATCCTGGAGCCGGCCCTGGTACCTCCTGGTCGGTCAACACAGTCGGGAGGTCATCTGGGGAAATAAAAGACTTATATATGACTTATACACAAACACATAGTTTTCTCCCAACTCCCCAACATTTTCCTCAATGACCTAAATCACAGTGAAGAAGATACCGGGTCCTAAAACTTGGAACAAGGGCAATGAGTCAACAACAACAAACTATTTTTCTGATTTTCAAACCTTAGCAAGGTATTGACACCCTGAAGACACAGCCAAATTGGTTATTCAGTCCTAAACAGTTTCTGATAGTGAGTGATTTATTATTTAGCGCTGCTTGGGCAGTAGTGCAGCCATTATCGGCGAGAGTTTCTGATAAAGTTGTCCCCATTGAAGATACCCTCGAACATAATTCAAAAACAAGAAATAATGGCAAAAACTCTGTAAAGATCCAAACCAAAAGGTTGTGACTCACTTTCAGGCCAACGAGACTTTCAAATACTTTGTTTTTTATTGCAAATTATGATCGGTGTTGCAACATTCTATAATAAAATTGGACAAAAAAGAAAGATTTATCATACAAAACCATGATGCAAATAAAATATAACTTTTATGTGACGTGACCTGTCATAATCATGTACACAATATAACAATTCTTTTATATATTAAAGTTATGATATATCAAAGCAATGACATCATTGACATCTGACATTTTCATATATTTAATTGAAATGTAGTGAAGACTGGTGAAAGCACAAGATTAAAATGGATGAAAAGTCGAAAAATATAACTAAGTATGAAAGTGATATACCATATAATTACATGTAAAGGCCATGTTTCTTATGGTAACCACCAAGGCTTGTAGACAGCCATTTTTTAAGCCTTTGGTAAAAAATGAGGAATTGTAATTTAGGCTTCCTTTCAGTATCATATTAACTAATTCTCTATTACGGTACTACAAAATAGTATTTTCTTTTGTCTAAGAAAGTGAGTTGATTAAACTTCATCACAGAACAATCTCAAATACTCAATTGTAGGTCTTCAACAATACAAAACTTACCAGTTTCTGCAAAACAATCTCAAGATGTTATGTTTTCCAAGCCAGACCAAAACAAGCCCACATCACAAACAGTTTGACAGTTACAGATCTTTAAGTAGTAAAAGCACAATATTTATGATTCAGACTCCAATTCCATGCTCTTTTCTTGCCAATTTACTTCAGGAGCACAATTTCCATGACATTTCACAAGAGAGCAGTTGCAAAATTGATCATACTCGGGGTTAGGGTTACATCTTGCGTCATTTCTCCCAAGGGAAATACATGTACAAGGAATTTCAGCTGTTCAGCCATTTTAGGAGTGGACCACCTCAAATATGATGAATGAATATTCTAAGGTAATATGCGATCTTCAAAAGAATTCTAAATTACGACACAAAGCAGAAATGGAATGTTTCCATGGAAACAAAGGTTCGAGACAAATGATCCCCTTTAGAAACGATATAAGTAGTATCAAGGTCGTTTCCGTAATGGAATTCATTGATTCGCGAACAGCTGAAGCAGAGAACAATTAAGTCTTGGTTCCATACCAGGTGCATTATTAGTCCAATTGTCTAATAGCTTTGCAAAGACAATACTGTAGTAGATAGTAGATATTCAGGAATCTGGTATCCATGGAGCTTAAATTAAGCTGCTTTGATATGAAGACATTCGTGATTATTCATTACATACAACAAATGGTCTTGGTCATCTTGCGCTGTGCAATTCTCAGTTTTTAAAAAAATCTAATAAGCTTGGCAGGCTCCTGGCGATATTTGCAACTGACCTCCTCATACCACAATTATGGTAAGCATATGCTTTCAAGGTTCGATCCTTTTCAAATTTTAACAAGCCTTGCAAAGTATTGATACTTAGTTTACAGAAAACCAAATTAGCCAGATAGGCTTGCTGTCCATCTTTGCAACTGGCCTCGTCAGACTTGGCAAGATTGTGGCCAAAAAAACAATCACTCCTCAAAATATTTTACAGGCCTTTAACTGTGAAGATATATAGTGTACAGAAAATCAAGCAAGTCCCGAGGGGCTTGCTGCTTATCTTTTCAACAGGCTAAACGTTATGGTTTCATAACCAACCAGTCCTTTTCAACAGGCTAAACGTTATGGTTTCATAACCAACCAGTCCTTTTCAATCATAAACAAGCCCTACAATATGCAGGCACTTATTCTTACAGAAAATCCAATAAGAAAGATGGGTTTGCTAGCTATCATTGCAACTTGCCCAATAAGACTATTACCAACAATTCACAGGCTGGCTGGAAGGTGGCTATTTCCAACACAGATTAAAACCAAATTAGCCTTTGATTCTTAGGGCTGCCACAGGTCCAAATCTTTTAACTTGAGTACTTGAGGAATGAGGCTTGCCTTTGTACATGAAATTCTATATATCTATCAAATGTCATGTAATTGTTGTTCAGCCTAGAAATGATATTTTTTTCAACCTAACATGGTCAAATAATTATGGTTTATTTTTGCATCAATGTCTTGCCAACATTAGGATCAACTTACTTCACTCATCACAAACAATCTTATATAAAAATGTCACAGTTACCTCCCCTTATTGGTCACAGTAATGTCCCCTTTTGAGTCACAGTTATAATTCCTGTTGAATCACTTGAATCTGAATATCCGTTATTTGAATCATTGAATCCAATTAAAGAACATGAAAAATTTGAAACCAAGAATATTGACCCAAATTATCTTTAGTATGCACTAGAATATATGGGAAGCCCAATATGAGCTTGGATTTCAAATGAAAGATAAAATGCCAAACATCTACCAGGATTTGAAAAGTCAAGGTCTAACAGGCAGATATCTCTCCTGCACCACCCATAAGAAGTGTTTTCCAAAGGATCCAAGGGAAGTTTGCGCAACCAATTTATTTACTGTCAGCTTAGATCTCAAAAAGAATACATTCAACATTACTAATAGAGTCCTGTTTGCACAGAATTCATAAACAAATATTTTACAATTTACAAAGAATCCAATTGCACAGAATTCACCAATATGACCCCTTTAGCGAATATATATAATGATTAAGGAGACATACAGATAGTCTAGATTATTTATTCAGTGTGTATGACTGGTTTATAACTGATCAATATACGAACAATCTTCTCCCAGACCCAATTAGTCGATTAGTGGCCCAATAGGCCAATACCGTTCATTGTATAGTTTAATACTTCAGTGGATATTCTTCCGATCCCGTGTTTTGCATAAGCCCACAATTAGGCAATAGTAAGACAGGGGTTGGCCTTACAATTATGCAATTGTATCAAATTCTTTTAATATGTGGGCGTTATTTGAGAAAATGAGTTTGTATTTTAGAAAAGGATAACTTTTACAAAACATACCGGTATTCAATCACTTTTGAAAATGAACTTTATCCATACATTTTCAAGATATTTGATCAAAGCCAGTTGGTATTCAGATAAGGAGAACATTAACATTAACATATAAGTATTATCTTTATTTTTATTTAAATCAAAGTTGTAATATTATCTCTTAAGATAATCAATTCATTGGTATTAGATTTATCCAATATGTTATCTACAATTTTGGAGAAAAAAAACCAGAATTAAACTTTATTTTCTTTAACTTCATCAATGATAAATGAGACAAATGAATTTACTGTTTTCAGGATGATATTTATGTACGCTTGATTTCACATTTCTACATCCATATTAAAATACAAAGTCCAATGTTTCCAAGTTGTCAAACTTTTTGTCTGGTTAGTTCACATTTCAATACAATCAATACTAAAAATATTTTTACTAGAGAAATAGGACATTTTTATGGATGACACTGCAAATGAAAAGAATTTACTATTTTCAGGATAATATTCATGTAGGCTTGATTTAAAATGTCTACATCCATATTCAAATACAAAGTCCAATGTTTCCAAGCTGTCAAACTTTTTGTCTGGTTAGTTCACATTTCAATACAACCAATGATAAAAATATTTTTTACAAGAAAAATAGGACATTTTTATGGATGAATTTAATCTTTGTTTATGTCTCGAATGTCAGTTTCTATTCCGCCCGGTGTGATATATTAGTCTAGTCTGCTCACAATACTCCTAAACATTCAATAAAAACAGATAAGTTAGAGAAAGGTTGTTTTTCTACCTCTGTCCCTAGAGAGTAGACTCAAATCAATTCTTTCTACATAACCTCTGGTACTAGTGGCCAATGTTTCTTGGTTCTTAAAAACGTGAGCTTTGAAAAATTAGCAAAACAGATCAATCAAAATCAAATGCTGTTTACCATATTTCCTCAAATAGACACGCCCGGCGTGTATTTTTTCAGACCCCCTTTACTCCCGGCGAGTATTCAAGACCCGGCGTCTATTCGAGGAAATCTGGTACATCTTGAATTGATCGAATGTGTTTTAGAAATAAGGGATGTCATGATTTAGGTACCACACATAACACGATTTACTAAGGTCACGATATGATACTGGCACAAGTGGCCAAATTTTCTTGGTTCTAAAAATCATTAGCAGGAAAAACATTGCAAGTCTGATACTATCTTTTTTTATCCAACTAAAATTAGAAACTGTTAACAAATCTTGAAGTGACTTCTCTGTTGTGGGAATTCATTGAGGATGGCAAAAATTGTAACTGTTTCCACGACCTGCTAGGGGGGGGGTGACGCCTTATATCTGAGATAAGTGATTTTGAAAGCAATATTGGATACTGAGAAAGGGGGGTCATCTTATTCTCCAGGGTCTAGATTTTCGAAGCTATCTTAGTGATAAGATAGTTGTAAGCCAATGCTAAGGAATGGTACTTACGACTTTCTTAGCACTATATAAGAGAGCTTGGAAAATCTAGCCCAGGTTGCCAGTTATACCCTGTAATATATGGTTCTCTGATTACAACCAATCAGGAATCTGGATTCCTTGACAAGAAACTGATCCACTTGTAACACAGTTGATGTGGGAAGAAATGATTTGAGTGGCATCTAAGGACAGAGTTTTTTAGAGTCTAGAAATATAATAGGGAGAAACCATTGTTTGTATCACTCAAAATCTGTAAGCATTTATAAGATAAAAGATATATAAAGGTATCGAAATATACAAAAAGACGTACGTGAATACTGATCTAGAATCTTTCCACCCCTTAGAAACTAGATAGGAAGACAAACCTGGTACCGAAATATACAAAAAGGTCTAAGTGAATACTGATCTAGAATTCTTTTATCCCTAAGTAACCAGATAGGAAAACATGGCTTAGAGTTTCAGCCCTGTAAACTATCTGTCTGTCTGTCTGTCCTGTAGAAGTCCAAGGATTCATTACTGACAGAATTAAATCCATTTTACCTATGTAAGATACAAGTGGGCGAAGATTATTAACATTCACAAAGGATTAATTACTCTCAGAAAGGATTAATTACTCTCAGAAAGGATTAATTACTCTCAGAAAGGATTAATTACTCTCTACTGCACTGGTCTGTGATTCATTTAATCTTATCTAATTTCTCGAAATGTCAGTAAACTCCAGACAATACATATATAAAGCTTATTTTAACCAAACATCAAGAAAGATTTTCGTTATTTGATCTAGGTTTCTTAACCTTTTGTTGGATATTTACTTAAAGAATATCTATTTCAAAAGTTGTAAATCACAATGTGACGCTTTTAATTCATTCTCTTTTCATACAAAATGTCAAATGTTTTCTTTGACATTACATATTACACCTACACACTTAAAAAAAACCTAGAAACTTAGCAAAGTCTGACTCAGCGCCTATTATTTTATCATGTGGGGAAGGCAAAGAGAAAAGGTACTCATGTTTTGCTTTTTTATCAGGTTTGCAGTTCTGACTAGCATTTACTTTTGTAAGGGACAACAAACCCTTATTTAGTTTTGTGTTTATCGTTGTGAATTGGGGACATATGCTGATCTTAAGAATAAAGGGACCACATGCACATGCATTTTGACAACCTCAAAACAAAAATTGTATAAGACCATCAGACCTTGAGTCAGATTCAGACATCCAAAAAATTTACAATCAATAATGCAAATATTTTTACGGTATGTAGACACAAAATTCCATAATCATCATCATTCATATTCTACAAATTCTCAAAAGAACCACTACAGAGATTAAACCTGTATTGCCCTTTATACCTGAATTTAACTTTTTTATTAGGCACCACTTCTTATCGATATATTAAATACTGATATATTGCAGCCTAATAAAAATCTTCTAATGTGGAAGTATATTTCTCAATATATGAACAGCTGTGATCTAATGAGCATCAGCTAGTCTTTGTGAACAAGAGAGAACACAAAGTTATGGTGAGAATAAGTAGGTCATTAATCTATATTTATATGCCTGATTAGCTCAATCAATTTCCCTATCACAAACCCCTGCTTTCATAAGTATTTCAATTTTGTCACGCTAGAGTTATTGCAGGGAGAAAGCCTGCAACACTATTGTGGCTATGCATTGCGGTGAAACCTGGGATAAACAGCTGGAACTAGCAAGCCATGGGTGTACTGCACTGAAATTCAGTGTAGCATTGAACCCAAACCTTACTTGGTGTAGAATAGTTCTCTAGTGGTGGCATTCGAACCATTGACCTCCTGATCCGAAGCAAACGCACCAACCACTGCGCCATCCTACCCCCTTCTTCCAATCATAAATTGACGCTAATTGCTGAAATATTGTCCAAGTGGTGTTAAAACAATAACTCTCTCACTCACTCTTCCAATTGAAGGGGCAGTCTACATCACATTTTTTTAATTTTATATTTTCAATTTTTTAATGATTTTACTGATTCTCATTAAGTCCATTGGTGGCCATTTTATAGTGAACACCTTTAATTCATTTTGTGTAAGAAAAAGGAATCGCATGGCTGAACTCATATTATATATTATGATTCATTGCTGCTTTTATACTTAAATACATTGCCTTTCAATTGGATCCATTTATTTATATTTTCTTGACATCAACTTATATTCCCCCTAAAAACGTGCTAGTGCCCCTTTAAACGACTCATGTTAATTTCACCGGTACCCCTTTTAGGAACAAACAACGCAATGGTTAACTTTAAGACAAAGAATTTAAAAACAATAGTGACACTGTGTTTATTTTCCTTACACATCTATACAACTGCAAAAAAATAATTTCAGCATATTCCATATATTTTCTTCATTTTTCTACATCAATTACTGGACACTGGTCACCCTGTGCTACTGTTCCCAATATCCACTTACCATTACACCTACACACTCACTTTGAAACCATAGAAACCAATCAGGGAGGAGTATGTCAATTACAGATAATTACTCGGGGCATCAGTGACCAGCTTTCTTGGACACTCTGATGAAGTCCTCAAGATCTAATTAGGACACTGTCCAGTCAAGTGGACGCAGGTCAACTCGTACAAGTGTTTCCTCTGAAGGATTCAGTGTCACATGAATAATGTAGGTTGTTGACAACAGAGTATTTGGATAGGACATGATATTGTACTGGGAAAATATATAGAATCTTGGAATTTTTCAGTATCAGGCAATAATTGGGTCATGAATTCAAAAATATTTAATCAATATGCATCCTTTGATTTATTTGTTTATTATACATCGGCATTTCCATAGACAAAATCCTAATTCAGTTTTTGAATTTCACTAATATTTAAGAAAATAAATTTACAAAAATAACAATATATTACTGTTTTATGTCACATTGCTGTTGATACCCTTGTCTGTCAAAAACATAATATAATTATCAGTAACTCACCTTAATATACAATTGGCAAGCCTAAATCTCTATCTTTATCTTTATATGAGATCAGTCATATTAAAAAAAACACTAAAAACCACAAGTAATTTATGTTTTTCGGTGGCCTACTAAGGACACTTGTACTAAGACATGTTTTCTTGTAAATACATGTGTATTTACACCATGTCATTTTATGTGTGTTACATAAATTATTCGTACAGTCTTAGTGAAAGTAAACATATCCAAGAACAAAGGCACTAGAATTGAACAACAAGATCATTATATCGTGGGTTTTATCATTAATCACTCAAGTAAAAAAAATAGAGCCATTGGCTCTGTAGCTCATCAGGCTTCATCATCAATTATGCTGTAGGGTGTGGCCAAAGTGATTCCCCCTTTGTAGAGGCCACAGGGGCACCAATCATAAAATTAAGTATATAGGCTACAAGTTTCAGTTTTCTAGGCCTTATACCTCAGAAGAAGAAGATGAAAATAGATTTCAGTGTTGTTCCTAGAGGTCACAGGGCCACCAAAGCTACAATTCATAATCCTCACTAGCCAAGGAGTCTGTACACAAAGTTTCAGCTTTCTAGGCCTTATGGTTCTGGAGAAGACGATGAAAATAGGTTTTTAGGGCATGGCCCCTGTGGCCCTTATTAGGGGTCACAGGGCCACCAAAGCTACAATGTATAATCTTCACAAGTCAAGGAGTCTGCAAACAAAGTTTCAGCATTCTAGGCCTCATGGTTCTGGAGAAGAAGGTGAAAATAGGCTTTTAAGGCGTGGCCCCTGTGGCCCTTATTAGGGGTCACAGGGCCACTAAAGTTACAATTTATAATCCTCACTAGCCAAGGAGTCTGTACACAAAGTTTCAGCTTTCTAGGCCTTATGGTTCTGGAGAAGAAGATGAAAATAGGTTTTTAGAGCGTGGCCTCTGTGGCCCTTATTAGGGGTCACAGGGCTACCAAAGCTACAATTTATAATCCTCACTAGCCAAGGAGTCTGTACACAAAGTTTCAGCTTTCTAGGCCTTATGGTTCTGGAGAAGAAGATGAAAATAAGTTTTTAGGGCGTGGCCCCTGTGGCCCTTATTTGGGGTCACAGGGCTACCAAAGCTACAATTTATAATCCTCACTAGCCAGGGAGTCTGTGCACAAAGTTTCAGCTTTCTAGGCCTTATGGCTCTGGAGAAGAAGATGAAAATAGGTTTTTAGGGTGTGGCCCCTGTGGCCCTTATAAGGGGTCACAGGGCCACCAAAGCTACAATTTATAATCCTCACTAGCCAAGGAGTCTGTACACAAAGTTTCAGCTTTCTAGGCCTAATTGTTCTGGAGAAGAAGATGAAAATAGGTTTTTAGGGTGTGGCCCCTGTGGCCCTTATTAGGGGTCACAGGGCCACCAAAGCTACAATTTATAATCCTCACTAGCCAAGGAGTCTGTACACAAAGTTTCAGCTTTCTAGGCCTAATTGTTCTGGAGAAGAAGATGAAAATAGGTTTTTAGGGTGTGGCCCCTGTGGCCCTTATTAGGGGTCACAGGGCCACCAAAGCTACAATTTATAATCCTCACTAGCCAAGGAGTCTGTACACAAAGTTTCAGCTTTCTAGGCCTAATTGTTCTGGAGAAGAAGATGAAAATAGGTTTTTAGGGTGTGGCCCCTGTGGCCCTTATTAGGGGTCACAGGGCCACCAAAGCTACAATTTATAATCCTCACTAGCCAAGGAGTCTGTACACAAAGTTTCAGCTTTCTAGGCCTAATTGTTCTGGAGAAGAAGATGAAAATAGGTTTTTAGGGTGTGGACCCTGTGGCCCTTATTAGGGGTCACAGGGCCACCAAAGCTACAATTTATAATCCTCACTAGCCAAGGTGTCTGTACACAAAGTTTCAGCTTTCTAGGCCTTTTGGTTCTGGAGAAGAAGTCGAAATTCCACAAAGTTTACGGACGGATGGACGGACGGACGGACGGACCAACGAAGGGGACATTGTGAGTTTATGATTTGTGTGTCTATTTCATAAGTGCACTGTGTGTCTAATAAAAAGTGTTCTTACGAACAGGTAGTCATGTGTCTATATGTTCAACCTTTTATGTGTCTAAACATCCAAACCTATTATGTGTCTAAATGTCCAAACCTAAGTTATTGTTAATCAATCAAACTGAACATTGTGTGGGGACTACCTCATTCATTCATCAATGATTATTGACATTCTTAGTAAAGTTTACAGCTACGTAGGATGCGACGGCTTTCGTTAGATGGAAATGACGTAACAAACACGAATGGTTATGACGACAAAACACAAGTGGCAATGACCTCACAAAGAGCCATCACGTCATAGTGTGAACCGACCTGTCATCACACCATAGAATGTCACTAACCACTTCATTGTCTGTGTAAAGCATAATGCTTTATGTTTATATGTTGCTATGACGATACAAGGCTCGAGAATTACGTCTTTGGTAGAACCCGGGAAAGATAAGCTGTTATTCCCCATCAATCGTTAGTTATTGTCTAAATAGTCATATACTGTGAACTTCATCAGTTTCCTTGTTAATGAAAACCTGATGACAGTAACTTGTGCCACATTGACCCAATAGACGCAAAACAACATTACAAGAATGACAAACTTTAAAAACAATTTTAATCACAACAGAAAGTAACATATTAACATATTTGCAAGTCAACACAAAAGATATTGTTATACAATGTGTAATTTGTTCTGTGCAGGATTTATTCTTCAACTCAGACTTCTTTCTTCAAACTTGACCTTTGAAGATTACAATGTGTTTAAAAGAGTCTGTTGATAAAACCAAAGATAGTTTGTCAAAATCTAGCGCAAGGTTTTTCTTTCCATGTAGTTGCTTCCAAATTAACTGAGAAATCTCCTTATTTAGTAAATGAGTTCTCATTCTCTCTTTCTATCTTTATTTGGTACAAAGCATTGTATTCCAAAATCATGTTTACAATATTGTTTAAGGATACTTACAAATTTTTTGTTTTCTGACACAGTTAAGGACACTAATTTGTATATTATCAATGATTCATGAGTTTTGAATGCATATAATTCAGATGAAATAGTTTTTTGTTTGAACAAAGTTCATCTTATTTGCATATCCATTTAAATTTGTGAAGTATGAAAATAAAAAGGCAAGCTTTTCTATTCTCTCTAATGTTGAAGTATTTATCGTTTCATGAAATAATATATCAATTAAACTTTTGTAACCAAAAAGTAGTATTCTATGTTATTGTGCTATATGTAGTTCAAGAAAGGGACATCCCATTTAGTGGTGCACGCTAATATAGATAGTGGATGACTTTTGAAACATATACATAAGTATTTGCTGTGAACATTGAAGAAATTATGTATTGAATGATATCAATTAAGGTATTTCGGCAAAAGAATGTTATCCTAAAAACACCAACATACTCTTTATATCTTTAATGTCTATTGTACACAACATAAGACATGAAGTAAGGCTATACCAGGTTGCTTAACATGGATTTTAAACTAAATTGGATGTTCATATCAAAAGTAGCAAGTAGTAACCTACATAAACACTTTGCAAGTTGACACCCTTGACAGGAACATAACAATAAATAAGATTTTAAATGATGATAAATTCTGAGTTATGAATATACATTCTTGGCTCAAAAGTCTTGGAAAGTTCTGTAAAGTCTAAATTTAAGTTGGGAAATCAGATCTAATAAACTTTAATCCTAAGTCATCAATAATAAGGTATAGTAAATCCTAGAGAGCATAATAAAATTTGAGTTATGGGTGGCAGTAAAGTAGCATCATCAAATACTGTCATCTTCTTGTTTTGATTTTGAAGATAAAAATAATAAACTCACTTAACTTCTTAATATATCATGATTTACATAAACTGGAAAAACTATACTATAATCACTCAATATTTTTTAAAAGCAAATTATTTCGTAACCCATCTGATTCTGTCAATCATAAATCATTATATTATTGGGGGTAAATAAATCAATGATGACATTTGATTTTTATTTTTACCTACTCCACCAAAACTTCTGCAAAAAATCCATAAACTAGAAAATAATTATTTGGTGACCAAACAGAACTGAGGTCATTATAAAATAAGCAAATAATAATCAATTTACCGAAAAAGACGAACATTTGAATGAAGTGGTTGCATTTACAATAAGCGTCACTATGATCTTGTAACCGATAATTTTGATAAGATTGGATCAGTTAACCTTTTACCTTGAAGTTCACATACTCAATAATCAATTTTTATTGTGAAAAACAACCAATTACTTCATAGTTGACACCAAATAAAACAGTCTAACAGTGCACTAACATATTTCAAGTCAGATTGATAATAAAGATTTTTGTGATTTTCATAACTAAAGACTGTAACTTTTGACATTAAAAATGAACATGTCAGAAATACATAGGGTTATAAGTTTGAACACATATATAAGAATGAAGTTACGAGTTTTTGAAAATGTTTAATTCAAATTAATACTCCACTAGCAGCCAAGACATATCACTTTTTGTGGTTCATGGCTGATATTTTTTTAACTATCAAATGATAGCTGCGCCGAAGGCACTCACAATCCTTCATTTTCTTGAATTTTTCAAGAATTTCCGCACGCTTTGGCGTTGTTTTGTTCTCCAGATGTTTTGCAAAATGCACTTTCAATTCTTTTACTTCTTTTGCTGTCCACTGGACCCTGGTTGTTTTGCGCTTTTTCGATTGAGGTTCATCATCGGACAGATTCCAGACCTCATCCTCGTTCTCGATCTCTTGGTTGTCTTCATTGGCATTGTTTGTATCTTCAGCATCTTCCGCATCCTCATCGCGATTCGTCTTTTTCTCATATTGCAGGACGTCTGTTACGAAAATGAAAAGAATTTTTTTTTTTAAAAATCAAAAAAATCAGGCTGTTGTAATCCTTTCAGTGGCAAATTGGGAGAAAAGTTAATCACTTATTCATGTTTTTCACCATTCGTGTAACTTTTTTTTGTAATAAGCCTATATCTAAGAAATAGAGTAGCCCTAACCATCATGTGTTTTGCAATAAAGTATAGTTTTGCCCTGAACTATAATAGTTAAAGAACGAGGCCGAAGGGCGAGTTGTTTGACGATATAATAGTTCAGGGCAAAACTTTACTTTATTGCAAAACACATGATGGTTAGGGCTACTCTATTACTTTTCTAGTATGTTGATTTTAACTCGATTTTTAAGCTATTTCTCCTCCAAAATAAGCAAATTTAATAAATCACATTCAGTCGCGAATTGAAAGTCCTCATTAAAGGGCCAGGGCTAGTGACGACATAGCTGATTGTTATTGACACCATGGCCCATTGTTTCGTGATGTCACTAAAAAACTATACTTTATTGCAGATTAATGGTTGGGCGGCGCCTTTGATAATTACGGGAACAATACTAGAAACTTAAATAATCTATTATATAACTATCTAGCCCTATGAACATGTGGGTAATTATAAACAAAAGTCATTATTCCATTTTGGTTTTATAAAATAGACAATCATTGAAATGATTTAACACACCTTGGAATTGGATTTCACTAAGATTTTTGTCTTTAAAATCCTGAGTTATATTAAGGTCCGCCATCAGGAGGACCTTGGCCACCTGTACTCTCTCGAGCACCCCCGACATCTGCCGATAGTGATTGAGATGGACCTTCTTTGTGTGTCCAAGGTGATCACAGACCCACTGCAGTTCATTGTCTTTTAAAGACAACACCTGAAATGGACAAAAATTGTTTTGATACGAAAACAGTAACTACAGCTAAAAATTCACACTTTGTTTCCTAAAAGTCTTTTGACACAAACCTGTGAGGACAACAAGTTCTCTATCTAGTGACAGTTTGTGTGCATATAGGGTCAACACTTCAAAATGCCTTATGTACCTGTGTGAGAGTGGCTGTGTACTTCCTGAGAGAAACACTGGTTATTCTCTCGGGATAGTCAAGATTGACAGAGGATGCAGTGGCTTTGATGGCGTCATAACTCCGGTTTGAACCAGAACCTGTCAACAAAGAAATGTTATCATTGTTACAACCAAATGGTATGTTTTGACATAGAATGTATTGTATCATGACTTAAAATCATGTGCCACTGAAGATTATATTCACATAATAAATGATAAAATTACTTAACTTTTGCAAAGTATTCTCCTTGTCATAGGCCAAAGAAAAAATACTTATCAGTGATATTGCAAATAGTGCAATCACAAAAATATCGATAAGGATGATCAACAAGTTATAAGTTAATTACTGTCACATAATTTAATTCATTACCAGTGGTTCCAAAAAGGTATAGATTTGTCTCTGGAATTCCATTCTTTTGTCGGATTTCTGCTCTTGAAACAAAGTCCAGACCTCTTTTGGCATCCTCTGGGATAAGAACTGGCACGGGTCTACCTCTCTAAAAGACAAGTTATATCACTCAGGCATCATATACCTTATGCATTTGTACAGTATTTGCTGTAATATAACACCCTTTCCCTATCAAGGTCACTTCACTTTAGTTAAACGGGTAATTAGTGACCTCTTTCCAATGTTCTTGCTCAATATACAGCATCCATTAAAAGTATTAATATTTGTACCCATTTTTCATGTCTCATCTAGCAACCTTAATCTTATCAAAGGTTATCTCTTGATGTTGACCAATAATATAAAAAAAAGTACTTGGGTGCCATTATATCTATTGAACAACCTTATTTTTTAATTGTATGAATATCCATGTTTTGTGCAGTACAAACATACCTTTCCTCTCACAATCATCAAATCTTGGGATTGAAGCAGGTATTCTTCTAATGGAGACAGAGTTCCCAAAATACTTCTATCCACATCCGCTAAATCGACTTTACGATTTCTGTAGTCGGTGAGCCTGAAAAAAATTTTTTTTCTCTGTAAGTATAAGGAAGGGGGAAAAACCCACCATTTACAGTTTATTTACTTGCTGACTAAGATTTCTTATCTTCCTTATAAATCAATAAAATTATATCTCAAAATTAAAAAAGGGGTTTACTGGTTTTCATTTTGATCTATGTCAAAACATCACTTCTTCAAATATAACAAGTTGACACATTAGGATCGTCGCCCTTACAAATAGAGAAGTTTCTCTTGTTAGTTTCTCAATTAAGATTCTGTCTGAAAACTTAATGTAATGACATGTCTGGCCAAATCATTTTGACAATATTTGGTTTCAGGATAATTTACAGAATTTACAAAATAATTCTAGCTGCTTCATAATATCAATTACCTCACGGCATCAATTTCGCCTGAACGGCGCTTGTTGTAACACAGTAATCTTGTCTGCAGAAGTTGCACCAGTTGTCTGTAGTCTGTGCTGTCATTGAGTTCATACTCTTCTAGTGCCTTGATGACATAAGATGTCAACCTCTTTACATCCTCTGGGTGGGGAATGTCAATACCGTTGTTCCACTTCCTGCGTGCCAGAATGCTCCTGGAGAGTTTTGTAACTCTTTCGCCCCACTCAATATCAATCAGTCTCTGAAGACCTCTACAGTCACCGATGGTCTTTTCTTCGCCAGTTGTTTTCATGGTCTTGACCCACTTGACGTTAATGAGACGTTTCAGATCATACTTCAGTTTGATTGTATTTGACGGAGCTTGTAAATCTTGCAGGTCTTCCAAAACTGGGGAGGCAACTTGTAATGCTGAGATGACAATCTGGTCAAAATTTTGAGGGGTAAGTGCTTCCCACATGCTGAGTTTTGAGTTTTGGAGCGCTTTCCTTAATTCAATCAGAAGACGAGCGTTTAACCTCATTCTCTGAGATGCGTAGTATTTCCGCTTTTGAATATTGTCAATGTTACGCCGGAGCCAACTTTCTCCCAGTGCTAGAATTAAATTGTCACTTTGTGCTACTTCTGTAATATTATCAGGTGTCATTATAGTGAAGACTTCTTCCCTCATGAGATTAGAAGTCATCTCCAATCGTCCACACAAAAAATCTGAATTAACAGCCAACTCACGTTTTGTGTGAACCACAGGAGCACTTTTCACACATTTCTTTGTATGTCTCTGAATAGATGTTTTTTTCATCCACTCATAACAATGAGGGCATGGTCCGTAGTCTTTAGAACTGAATTTTCCAGTACTTGGTGGTCTGCGTTTCAGCAACAATTCTCCTTTTCCATTTTCGATCGTCTTAACATTATGTTCATGATCACCGAGGATTCGCAAATCCTCTACTTTGCTCTCATTTGTGTAGAAGGCTTCTTTCACTCTTTTTTCGTCATTATGCTTGACCTTTAAGTGTATACGTATGTGTTGGACCAGCTTTTTACAGAAAATACAGGAATGGTAAGAGTTATAAATTCTTTCTCCTTTTCTTTTTTGTTGTGTACTTTTTGCGCCAGGTTTGAATTTCTTGACTTTTCTCACATATATATCCTTGTGTTTTATGTCTCTCATTTTGTCCTCTTCAAGAGGATCAATTGTAGGACAAATTGAGGATGACTGGGCATCTGACTCACTATCATCTGATTCACTATCATCTGATTCACTATCATCTGATTCACCATCTGACTTTATTAACTGTATTCCTTCAACAGGCTTGAGGCATTCAGTAGAGTTGTTCGATGCTTGAAGTTGGCATTCAGGAGTGTCTTTGTTTTCGATGTCTCTCATCTTGACCTTTTCAAGAGGATCGATTGTTGATGACTGGGCATCTGACTCACTATCATCTGATTCACTATCATCTGACTCACTATAATCTGACTCATCTGACTCACCATCATTTGACTCACCATCATCTGATTTACTATCATCTGATTCACTATCATTTGACTCACTATCATCTGACTCACTATCACTATTTGGTGCTGACTGAAGGCATTCAGTTGAGTCATCCAATGTTGCACTTGGTGCTGGCGGAAGGCATTCAGTTGAGTCATCCAATGTTGCACTTGGTGCTGGCGGAAGGCTTTCAGTTGAGTCATCCAATGTTGCACTTGGTGCTGGCTGTTGGCATTCAGTTGAGTCATCCAATGTTGCACCTGGTGCTGGCGGAAGGCATTCAGTTGAGTCATCCAATGTTGCACTTGGTGCTGGCGGAAGGCTTTCAGTTGAGTCATCCAATGTTGCACTTGGTGGTGGCTGTTGGCATTCAGTTGAGTCATCCAATGTTGCACCTGGTGCTGGCGGAAGGCATTCAGTTGAGTCATCCAATGTTGCACTTGGTGCTGGCGGAAGGCTTTCAGTTGAGTCATCCAATGTTGCACTTGGTGGTGGCTGTTGGCATTCAGTTGAGTCATCCAATGTTGCACTTGGTGCTGGCGGAAGGCATTCAGTTGAGTCATCCAATGTTGCACTTGATGCTTGCTGTTGGCATTCAGTTGAGTCATCCAATGTTGCACTTGGTGCTGACGGAAGGCATTCAGTTGAGTCATCCAATGTTGCACTTGGTGCTGGCGGAAGGCATTCAGTTGAGTCATCCAATGTTGCACTTGGTGCTGGCGGAAGGCATTCAGTTGAGTCATCCAATGTTGCACTTGGTGCTGGCTGTTGGCATTCAGTTGAGTCATCCAATGTTGCACTTGGTGCTGGCGGAAGGCTTTCAGTTGAGTCATCCAATGTTGCACCTGGTGCTGGCGGAAGGCATTCAGTTGAGTCATCCAATGTTGCACTTGGTGCTGGCGGAAGGCTTTCAGTTGAGTCATCCAATGTTGCACTTGGTGGTGGCTGTTGGCATTCAGTTGAGTCATCCAATGTTGCACTTGGTGCTGGCGGAAGGCATTCAGTTGAGTCATCCAATGTTGCACTTGATGCTTGCTGTTGGCATTCAGTTGAGTCATCCAATGTTGCACTTGGTGCTGACGGAAGGCATTCAGTTGAGTCATCCAATGTTGCACTTGGTGCTGGCGGAAGGCATTCAGTTGAGTCATCCAATGTTGCACTTGGTGCTGGCGGAAGGCATTCAGTTGAGTCATCCAATGTTGCACTTGGTGCTGACGGAAGGCATTCAGTTGAGTCATCCAATGTTGCACTTGGTGCTGGCGGAAGGCATTCAGTTGAGTCATCCAATGTTGCACTTGGTGCTGGCGGAAGGCATTCAGTTGAGTCATCCAATGTTGCACTTGGTGCTGACGGAAGGCATTCAGTTGAGTCATCCAATGTTGCACTTGGTGCTGGCGGAAGGCTTTCAGTTGAGTCATCCAATGTTGCACTTGGTGCTGACGGAAGGCATTCAGTTGAGTCATCCAATGTTGCACTTGGTGCTGGCGGAAGGCATTCAGTTGAGTCATCCAATGTTGCACTTGATGCTTGCTGTTGGCATTCAGTTGAGTCATCCAATGTTGCACTTGGTGCTGGCGGAAGGCATTCAGTTGAGTCATCCAATGTTGCACTTGGTGCTGGCGGAAGGCATTCAGTTGAGTCATCCAATGTTGCACTTGGTGCTGGCTGTTGGCATTCAGTTGAGTCATCCAATGTTGCACCTGGTGCTGGCGGAAGGCATTCAGTTGAGTCATCCAATGTTGCACTTGGTGCTGGCGGAAGGCTTTCAGTTGAGTCATCCAATGTTGCACTTGGTGGTGGCTGTTGGCATTCAGTTGAGTCATCCAATGTTGCACTTGGTGCTGGCGGAAGGCATTCAGTTGAGTCATCCAATGTTGCACTTGATGCTTGCTGTTGGCATTCAGTTGAGTCATCCAATGTTGCACTTGGTGCTGACGGAAGGCATTCAGTTGAGTCATCCAATGTTGCACTTGGTGCTGGCGGAAGGCATTCAGTTGAGTCATCCAATGTTGCACTTGGTGCTGGCGGAAGGCATTCAGTTGAGTCATCCAATGTTGCACTTGGTGCTGACGGAAGGCATTCAGTTGAGTCATCCAATGTTGCACTTGGTGCTGGCGGAAGGCATTCAGTTGAGTCATCCAATGTTGCACTTGGTGCTGGCGGAAGGCATTCAGTTGAGTCATCCAATGTTGCACTTGGTGCTGACGGAAGGCATTCAGTTGAGTCATCCAATGTTGCACTTGGTGCTGGCGGAAGGCTTTCAGTTGAGTCATCCAATGTTGCACTTGGTGCTGACGGAAGGCATTCAGTTGAGTCATCCAATGTTGCACTTGGTGCTGGCGGAAGGCATTCAGTTGAGTCATCCAATGTTGCACTTGATGCTTGCTGTTGGCATTCAGTTGAGTCATCCAATGTTGCACTTGGTGCTGACGGAAGGCATTCAGTTGAGTCATCCAATGTTGCACTTGGTGCTGACGGAAGGCATTCAGTTGAGTCATCCAATGTTGCACTTGGTGCTGACGGAAGGCATTCAGTTGAGTCATCCAATGTTGCACTTGGTGCTTGCTGTTGGCGTTCAGTAGCATCCCTCGAAGCTGGCTTAAGGGATTGAATAGAGGATATTGCCCAGGTTATGTCTTTTTCAAAACATTCTAATGTTTTGAACTTTTTCTTTCTTGAAAGCTTGCCTGAAAAAAAAATACAAATGAAAGTAGATTATTTGCCATGAAATTATATTTTATATACATATAAAAAATTATAACAGATACATGAAGTTATGTTAAAAATGTACTTCTAATATGAATACCTTACAGAAAGAATACATTAATATTACACATTGAACAGGATATCTGAAATGAATAACTTTACATTCAAATAAATCAAATGCCATTTGTTAAGGAAAGGCAATAAGAACAGATGTTCTGGGAACTTTGAGCATAAGTAAGTCTTAACTTAAGAATATTTCTTCAATAGAATACTAAATTACCATTATGTAACAAATGTCCACTCCAGTACATGTATATTATTTTGTGAAAGTCAAGACTTCAGTGGAAGACATTGGTTAAAGGCCTAATCATTTCTGCAAACCAAAGTTGGTATAGTTGTAGCAAACATGAATGCCAACACTACAGCAGCATTTATTTAACCTATATAATATACCGAAAGAAAAAAGAAGCATGATAGCATGAAATTGGCAATATGAAAAGAAAATGCTGCCAGAGAGTAACAGGGACATACTAACGCTCATTTTCACGTTTTAAGCTGTGAAATACTAATTGTATGATGGGAAAAATCTTGCATGTGATCCCTGTTTTGTAAATTTTAACAAAACAAAACAAAACAAAACAAAACGTAATGTTACGTAATGTTTCGTAACGTAACATCTGGGTAAGTAAAACAAAACATAACATCTGGCTAAGTAAAACAAAACTTTTTCTTGAGCCTCAGAGCATTATTCAAATTCATCCTGGTCACAAATCCTTAACACTTGAAAATACATGTATGGCTTATTCAATGTTTTTAATGTTTTAACACGTTTCCACTAACAAAGAGCAATAACACTGTAGAGAAAATAGTTAGTTAGTTATAGTTAGTCTTTTCCCTTAGAACTGTGAAAATGGTAACTTTTGGAGGCAAATATGCCTGAGAAACAATTGATTTTTTCATTCAATTTTGCAGCCGAACATAACATAACAAAACAGCATATGTGAATATGTTGTTCAGAATTTTAAATGGAGGTGGTCGATTCTTAAATATGAGATAAATGATTTGAATTCCTTACAAAGAGAAGAAAATCATATTAGTTAACAAACAACTATGTTATTTATAAATGTCAGTAACAAACAGAATACAAAACTTTTTCCCCTTTTATATCAAGGTTATGTTCATTGAGCATTAACTTTGTAACTCATTAAAGCTTACGTCAAAACAAAATTCACTCTTCTGTCTTGATTAAGAATTTGATATGAAAGGGGAAGCTATTGGCAAGGTCCTGTAAATAAGATAACACAAAAGCTCAACTGGAATGTTGGCAAAGATATAACTGGAAGAAATTTATTCCATATCAAGATGCCAAAGAATTGAAATTCAATGTGAGACTTTAAAATAGTCCCTAGTTCCATTATTCTTTTCTTGAAGAAATTTGCATTCCATAAGAGCTTTTATAAATAAACATTTAAGAACATGAAATAAATTTGATTTTTTTTTTTATAACAGCTAATTATTGTACCGATTCCATCTTTCTTAATCTTTTCAAAGCTTTTGTCTGGATAGACAAAAGGTATAGTGTCTGCAAGTTTTACCCACATCCTGTGAGAAAAGAAACGCATTTAGTCACCGACACACACACATCAAATCTTTCTTCAACTTTGAATACAATTCTTATCATTCAATAAGAGTCACAGCTTATCATCAGGATATTCAAATGTGCAACCAAAGCACTTTTGAGAAGCTAGAGTAATGCTTTTTAAGTAATCCTCCTTTGCCAAGGTACATATACCCGAAAGAAAAGATAAAACAGGTTCACAAAAGTGACAATTTATAAAACACATAAGTAATTCAGCTCCCTGAGGATTCTGCTTTTTGGAAAGATGAAAATATGCTATAAGGTTGTGGACCCTATGAAATAATAATAAATTACAATCCCCATATGCCATGCAGCGCTCTAGTGTATATTGAATTCAACCATGTTCCACACACACCATGCTGATGAGGTCCGAAAGACCGAAACAGCTGGCTGTTCATGGTTATGTGAAAGCTCTCAAACCATAATTTTGGTATGATTGAGCACTCTAACATGGTACACTCATTTGCTACAGCCTTGCGCTAGCCCACTGTAGAAATACGGTTTGAGCACTCTATGCAAATGAGATGAACTTTCTTAAACTGCTTTGCCTCGTTGATAACGTTGCATTGCTGAAAGTTCAACCATGTTCCACACACACCATGCTGATGAGGTCCGAAAGACCGAAACAGCTGGCTGTTCATGGTTATATATATATATATATATATATACCGGTATATATATATAGTGTATACAGAAGATGTCAAAATTGTGAAATTACAGCTGTATAGATGGCCAGATGACAGATGACATGCACTGATCAATCCTTTTAGGTCTGATGAGCTAGATAATAAAACAAAAGTAATGTCAACTTACTCAGCATTATCAGAATTTATGAAAACCAAGACATCTAATTCACTGCTAGGATTGTAAAGGACCTTCACAGGTCATAAGGCCTCTACACCCTTCAGCCTTGCCCAGGCAAAAGTCCCCATGACATCCATCTACAAAAGATACACAAATATTATTTCACAAAAATAGTAACTCTTGAAATAGTAAATGTTTTGAATCTCTACATATGATAGACACACAACAAGTTGGAAAGATACAAAAATATAGACATGTTTTTCAAACAATACTAAAGATATTTAACCTCTCCAAATGATAGACACACAACCACTTGGACAGAAAGACACACAGCCATGGACACTAAAGAATACTCAAACTAGCTCAAAATATCTAACCTCTCCAATTGATAGACACACAACCACTTGGACAGAAAGACACACATGTACGTTGGACTAAAAGACACACAGCCATGGACACAAAAGAATACTCAAACTAACTCAAGATATTTAACCTCTACACATGATAGACACACAATCACTTGGACAGAAAAACACACATGCATGTTGGACTAAAAGACACACAGCCATGGACATATTCTTTTAACAAATACTCTAACTCAAGATATCTAACCTCTCCAAATGATAGACACACAACCACTTGGACAAAAAGACACACATGTACGTTGGACTAGAAGACACACAGCCATGGATATATTCTTCAAACAAACTCAAGATATTTAACCTCTCCAAATGATAGACACACAACCACTTGGACAAAAAGACACACATGTACGTTGGACTAAAAGACACACAGCCATGGATATATTCTTCAAACAAACTCAGATATTTAACCTCTCCAAATGATAGACACAAACAACTGGGACAGAAAGACACACATGCATGTTGGACTAAAAGACACACAGCTACGGACATATGCTCATAACAAATAGTCAAACTAACTCAAGATATATAACCTCTCCAAATGATAGACACACAACCACTTGGACAGAAAGACACACATGTACGTTGGACAAAAAGACACACATCCATGGACACTAAAGAATACTCAAACTAACTCAAGATATTTAACCTCTCCAAATGATAGACACACAACCACTTGGACAGAAAGACACACATGTACGTTGAATTAAAAGACACACAGCTACGGACACTAAAGAATACTCAAACTAACTCAAGATATTTAACCTCTCCAAATGATAGACACAAACAACTTGGACAGAAAGACACACATGTACGTTGGACAAAAAGACACACAGCCATGGACACTAAAGAATACTCAAACTAACTCAAGATATTTAACCTCTCCAAATGATAGACACAAACAACTTGGACAGAAAGACACACATGTACGTTGGACTAAAAGACACACATCCATGGACACTAAAAAATACTCAAACTAACTAAAGATATTTAACCTCTCCAAATGATAGACACACAACCACTTGGACAGAAAGACACACATGTACGTTGGACTAAAAGACACACAGCCATGGACACTAAAGAATACTCAAACTAACTCAAGATATTTAACCTCTACACATGATAGACACACAACCACTTGGACAGAAAGACACACATGTACGTATAAGACTAAAAGACACACAGCTACGGACATATTAACCTAACAAATACTCAAACTAACTCAAGATATATAACCTCTCCAAATGATAGACACACAACCACTTGGACAGAAAGACACACATGTACGTTGGACTAAAAGACACACAGCCATGGACACTAAAGAATACTCAAACTAACTCAAGATATTTAACCTCTCCAAATGATAGACACACAACCACTTGGACAAAAAGACACACATGTACGTTGGACAAAAAGACACACATCCATGGACACTAAAGAATACTCAAACTAACTCAAGATATTTAACCTCTCCAAATGATAGACACACAACCACTTGGACAAAAAGACACACATGTACGTTGGACTAAAAGACACACAGCCATGGACACTAAAGAATACTCAAACTAACTCAAGATATTCAACCTCTCCAAATGATAGACACACAACCACTTGGACAAAAAGACACACATGTACGTTAGACAAAAAGACACACATCCATGGACACTAAAGAATACTCAAACTAACTCAAGATATTTAACCTCTCCAAATGATAGACACACAACCACTTGGACAAAAAGACACACATGTACGTTGGACAAAAAGACACACAGCCATGGACATATTAACCTAACAAATACTCAAACTAGCTCAAGATATTTAACCTCTCCAAATGATAGACACACAACCACTTGGACAGAAAGACACACATGTACGTTGGACTAAAAGACACACATCCATGGACACTAAAAAATACTCAAACTAACTCAAGATATTTAACCTCTCCAAATGATAGACACACAACCACTTGGACAAAAAGACACACATGTACGTTGGACAAAAAGACACACATCCATGGACACTAAAGAATACTCAAACTAACTCAAGATATTTAACCTCTCCAAATGATAGACACACAACCACTTGGACAAAAAGACACACATGTACGTTGGACAAAAAGACACACATCCATGGACACTAAAGAATACTCAAACTAACTCAAGATATTTAACCTCTACACATGATAGACACAAAACAACTTGGACAGAAAGACACACATGTATGTTGGACAAAAAGACACACATCCATGGACATATTAACCTAACAAATACTCAAACTAACTCAAGATATTTAACCTCTCCAAATGATAGACACACAACCACTTGGACAGAAAGACACACATGTACGTTGGACAAAAAGACACACAGCCATGGACATATTAACCTAACAAATACTCAAACTAACTCAAGATATATAATCTCCAAATGATAGACACAGAACCACTTGGACAGAAAGACACACATGTACGTTGGACTAAAAGACACACAGCTAGGGACATTTTAACCTAACAAATACTCAAACTAACTCAAGATATATAACCTCTCAAAATGATAAACACACAACCACTTGGACAGAAAGACACACATGTACGTTGGACTAAAAGACACACAGCCATGGACACTAAAGAATACTCAAACTAACTCAAGATATTTAACCTCTCCAAATGATAGACACACAACCACTTGGACAAAAAGACACACATGTACGTTGGACAAAAAGACACACATCCATGGACACTAAAGAATACTCAAACTAACTCAAGATATTTAACCTCTCCAAATGATAGACACACAACCACTTGGACAAAAAGACACACATGTACGTTGGACTAAAAGACACACAGCCATGGACACTAAAGAATACTCAAACTAACTCAAGATATTCAACCTCTCCAAATGATAGACACACAACCACTTGGACAAAAAGACACACATGTACGTTGGACAAAAAGACACACATCCATGGACACTAAAGAATACTCAAACTAACTCAAGATATTTAACCTCTCCAAATGATAGACACACAACCACTTGGACAAAAAGACACACATGTACGTTGGACAAAAAGACACACAGCCATGGACATATTAACCTAACAAATACTCAAACTAGCTCAAGATATTTAACCTCTCCAAATGATAGACACACAACCACTTGGACAGAAAGACACACATGTACGTTGGACTAAAAGACACACATCCATGGACACTAAAAAATACTCAAACTAACTCAAGATATTTAACCTCTCCAAATGATAGACACACAACCACTTGGACAGAAAGACACACATGTACGTTGGACAAAAAGACACACATCCATGGACACTAAAGAATACTCAAACTAACTCAAGATATTTAACCTCTCCAAATGATAGACACACAACCACTTGGACAGAAAGACACACATGTACGTTGGACAAAAAGACACACATCCATGGACACTAAAGAATACTCAAACTAACTCAAGATATTTAACCTCTACACATGATAGACACAAAACAACTTGGACAGAAAGACACACATGTATGTTGGACAAAAAGACACACATCCATGGACATATTAACCTAACAAATACTCAAACTAACTCAAGATATTTAACCTCTCCAAATGATAGACACACAACCACTTGGACAGAAAGACACACATGTACGTTGGACTAAAAGACACACAGCCATGGACATATTAACCTAACAAATACTCAAACTAACTCAAGATATATAATCTCCAAATGATAGACACAGAACCACTTGGACAGAAAGACACACATGTACGTTGGACTAAAAGACACACAGCTAGGGACATATTAACCTAACAAATACTCAAACTAACTCAAGATATATAACCTCTCAAAATGATAAACACACAACCACTTGGACAGAAAGACACACATGTACGTTGGACTAAAAGACACACAGCCATGGACACTAAAGAATACTCAAACTAACTCAAGATATTTAACCTCTCCAAATGATAGACACACAACCACTTGGACAAAAAGACACACATGTACGTTGGACAAAAAGACACACATCCATGGACACTAAAGAATACTCAAACTAACTCAAGATATTTAACCTCTCCAAATGATAGACACACAACCACTTGGACAAAAAGACACACATGTACGTTGGACTAAAAGACACACAGCCATGGACACTAAAGAATACTCAAACTAACTCAAGATATTCAACCTCTCCAAATGATAGACACACAACCACTTGGACAAAAAGACACACATGTACGTTGGACAAAAAGACACACATCCATGGACACTAAAGAATACTCAAACTAACTCAAGATATTTAACCTCTCCAAATGATAGACACACAACCACTTGGACAAAAAGACACACATGTACGTTGGACAAAAAGACACACAGCCATGGACATATTAACCTAACAAATACTCAAACTAGCTCAAGATATTTAACCTCTCCAAATGATAGACACACAACCACTTGGACAGAAAGACACACATGTACGTTGGACTAAAAGACACACATCCATGGACACTAAAAAATACTCAAACTAACTCAAGATATTTAACCTCTCCAAATGATAGACACACAACCACTTGGACAAAAAGACACACATGTACGTTGGACAAAAAGACACACATCCATGGACACTAAAGAATACTCAAACTAACTCAAGATATTTAACCTCTCCAAATGATAGACACACAACCACTTGGACAAAAAGACACACATGTACGTTGGACAAAAAGACACACATCCATGGACACTAAAGAATACTCAAACTAACTCAAGATATTTAACCTCTACACATGATAGACACAAAACAACTTGGACAGAAAGACACACATGTATGTTGGACAAAAAGACACACATCCATGGACATATTAACCTAACAAATACTCAAACTAACTCAAGATATTTAACCTCTCCAAATGATAGACACACAACCACTTGGACAGAAAGACACACATGTACGTTGGACTAAAAGACACACAGCCATGGACATATTAACCTAACAAATACTCAAACTAACTCAAGATATATAATCTCCAAATGATAGACACAGAACCACTTGGACAGAAAGACACACATGTACGTTGGACTAAAAGACACACAGCTAGGGACATATTAACCTAACAAATACTCAAACTAACTCAAGATATATAACCTCTCAAAATGATAAACACACAACCACTTGGACAGAAAGACACACATGTACGTTGGACTAAAAGACACACAGCCATGGACACTAAAGAATACTCAAACTAACTCAAGATATTTAACCTCTCCAAATGATAGACACACAACCACTTGGACAAAAAGACACACATGTACGTTGGACAAAAAGACACACATCCATGGACACTAAAGAATACTCAAACTAACTCAAGATATTTAACCTCTCCAAATGATAGACACACAACCACTTGGACAAAAAGACACACATGTACGTTGGACTAAAAGACACACAGCCATGGACACTAAAGAATACTCAAACTAACTCAAGATATTCAACCTCTCCAAATGATAGACACACAACCACTTGGACAAAAAGACACACATGTACGTTGGACAAAAAGACACACATCCATGGACACTAAAGAATACTCAAACTAACTCAAGATATTTAACCTCTCCAAATGATAGACACACAACCACTTGGACAAAAAGACACACAAGTACGTTGGACTAAAAGACACACAGCCATGGACACTAAAGAATACTCAAACTAACTCAAGATATTCAACCTCTCCAAATGATAGACACACAACCACTTGGACAAAAAGACACACATGTACGTTGGACAAAAAGACACACATCCATGGACACTAAAGAATACTCAAACTAACTCAAGATATTTAACCTCTCCAAATGATAGACACACAACCACTTGGACAAAAAGACACACATGTACGTTGGACAAAAAGACACACAGCCATGGACATATTAACCTAACAAATACTCAAACTAGCTCAAGATATTTAACCTCTCCAAATGATAGACACACAACCACTTGGACAGAAAGACACACATGTACGTTGGACTAAAAGACACACATCCATGGACACTAAAAAATACTCAAACTAACTCAAGATATTTAACCTCTCCAAATGATAGACACACAACCACTTGGACAAAAAGACACACATGTACGTTGGACAAAAAGACACACATCCATGGACACTAAAGAATACTCAAACTAACTCAAGATATTTAACCTCTCCAAATGATAGACACACAACCACTTGGACAAAAAGACACACATGTACGTTGGACAAAAAGACACACATCCATGGACACTAAAGAATACTCAAACTAACTCAAGATATTTAACCTCTACACATGATAGACACAAAACAACTTGGACAGAAAGACACACATGTATGTTGGACAAAAAGACACACATCCATGGACATATTAACCTAACAAATACTCAAACTAACTCAAGATATTTAACCTCTCCAAATGATAGACACACAACCACTTGGACAGAAAGACACACATGTACGTTGGACTAAAAGACACACAGCCATGGACATATTAACCTAACAAATACTCAAACTAACTCAAGATATATAATCTCCAAATGATAGACACAGAACCACTTGGACAGAAAGACACACATGTACGTTGGACTAAAAGACACACAGCTAGGGACATATTAACCTAACAAATACTCAAACTAACTCAAGATATATAACCTCTCAAAATGATAAACACACAACCACTTGGACAGAAAGACACACATGTACGTTGGACTAAAAGACACACAGCCATGGACACTAAAGAATACTCAAACTAACTCAAGATATTTAACCTCTCCAAATGATAGACACACAACCACTTGGACAAAAAGACACACATGTACGTTGGACAAAAAGACACACATCCATGGACACTAAAGAATACTCAAACTAACTCAAGATATTTAACCTCTCCAAATGATAGACACACAACCACTTGGACAAAAAGACACACATGTACGTTGGACTAAAAGACACACAGCCATGGACACTAAAGAATACTCAAACTAACTCAAGATATTCAACCTCTCCAAATGATAGACACACAACCACTTGGACAAAAAGACACACATGTACGTTGGACAAAAAGACACACATCCATGGACACTAAAGAATACTCAAACTAACTCAAGATATTTAACCTCTCCAAATGATAGACACACAACCACTTGGACAAAAAGACACACATGTACGTTGGACAAAAAGACACACAGCCATGGACGTATTAACCTAACAAATACTCAAACTAGCTCAAGATATTTAACCTCTCCAAATGATAGACACACAACCATTTGGACAGAAAGACACACATGTACGTTGGACTAAAAGACACACATCCATGGACACTAAAAAATACTCAAACTAACTCAAGATATTTAACCTCTCCAAATGATAGACACACAACCACTTGGACAAAAAGACACACATGTACGTTGGACAAAAAGACACACATCCATGGACACTAAAGAATACTCAAACTAACTCAAGATATTTAACCTCTCCAAATGATAGACACACAACCACTTGGACAAAAAGACACACATGTACGTTGGACAAAAAGACACACATCCATGGACACTAAAGAATACTCAAACTAACTCAAGATATTTAACCTCTACACATGATAGACACAAAACAACTTGGACAGAAAGACACACATGTATGTTGGACAAAAAGACACACATCCATGGACATATTAACCTAACAAATACTCAAACTAACTCAAGATATTTAACCTCTCCAAATGATAGACACACAACCACTTGGACAGAAAGACACACATGTACGTTGGACTAAAAGACACACAGCCATGGACATATTAACCTAACAAATACTCAAACTAACTCAAGATATATAATCTCCAAATGATAGACACAGAACCACTTGGACAGAAAGACACACATGTACGTTGGACTAAAAGACACACAGCTAGGGACATTTTAACCTAACAAATACTCAAACTAACTCAAGATATATAACCTCTCAAAATGATAAACACACAACCACTTGGACAGAAAGACACACATGTACGTTGGACTAAAAGACACACAGCCATGGACACTAAAGAATACTCAAACTAACTCAAGATATTTAACCTCTCCAAATGATAGACACAAACAACTTGGACAGAAAGACATACATGTACGTTGGATTAAAAGACACACAGCTACGGACATATTAACCTAACAAATACTCAAACTAACTCAAGATATATAACCTCTCCAAATGATAGACACACAACCACTTGGACAGAAAGACACACATGTACGTTGGACTAAAAGACACACAGCCATGAACACTAAAGAATACTCAAACTAACTCAAGATATTTAACCTCTACACATGATAGACACACAACCACTTGGACTAAAAGACACACATGTACGTTGGACAAAAAGACACACATCCATGGACACTAAAGAATACTCAAACTAACTCAAGATATTTAACCTCTCCAAATGATAGACACACAACCACTTGGACAAAAAGACACACATGTACGTTGGACAAAAAGACACACATCCATGGACACTAAAGAATACTCAAACTAACTCAAGATATTTAACCTCTACACATGATAGACACAAAACAACTTGGACAGAAAGACACACATGTATGTTGGACAAAAAGACACACATCCATGGACATATTAACCTAACAAATACTCAAACTAACTCAAGATATTTAACCTCTCCAAATGATAGACACACAACCACTTGGACAGAAAGACACACATGTACGTTGGACTAAAAGACACACAGCCATGGACATATTAACCTAACAAATACTCAAACTAACTCAAGATATATAATCTCCAAATGATAGACACAGAACCACTTGGACAGAAAGACACACATGTACGTTGGACTAAAAGACACACAGCTAGGGACATATTAACCTAACAAATACTCAAACTAACTCAAGATATATAACCTCTCAAAATGATAAACACACAACCACTTGGACAGAAAGACACACATGTACGTTGGACTAAAAGACACACAGCCATGGACACTAAAGAATACTCAAACTAACTCAAGATATTTAACCTCTCCAAATGATAGACACACAACCACTTGGACAAAAAGACACACATGTACGTTGGACAAAAAGACACACATCCATGGACACAAAAGAATACTCAAACTAACTCAAGATATTTAACCTCTCCAAATGATAGACACACAACCACTTGGACAAAAAGACACACATGTACGTTGGACTAAAAGACACACAGCCATGGACACTAAAGAATACTCAAACTAACTCAAGATATTCAACCTCTCCAAATGATAGACACACAACCACTTGGACAAAAAGACACACATGTACGTTGGACAAAAAGACACACATCCATGGACACTAAAGAATACTCAAACTAACTCAAGATATTTAACCTCTCCAAATGATAGACACACAACCACTTGGACAAAAAGACACACATGTACGTTGGACAAAAAGACACACAGCCATGGACATATTAACCTAACAAATACTCAAACTAGCTCAAGATATTTAACCTCTCCAAATGATAGACACACAACCACTTGGACAGAAAGACACACATGTACGTTGGACTAAAAGACACACATCCATGGACACTAAAAAATGCTCAAACTAACTCAAGATATTTAACCTCTCCAAATGATAGACACACAACCACTTGGACAAAAAGACACACATGTACGTTGGACAAAAAGACACACATCCATGGACACTAAAGAATACTCAAACTAACTCAAGATATTTAACCTCTCCAAATGATAGACACACAACCACTTGGACAAAAAGACACACATGTACGTTGGACAAAAAGACACACATCCATGGACACTAAAGAATACTCAAACTAACTCAAGATATTTAACCTCTACACATGATAGACACAAAACAACTTGGACAGAAAGACACACATGTACGTTGGACTAAAAGACACACAGCTAGGGACATATTAACCTAACAAATACTCAAACTAACTCAAGATATTTAACCTCTCCAAATGATAGACACACAACCACTTGGACAGAAAGACACACATGTACGTTGGACTAAAAGACACACAGCCATGGACATATTAACCTAACAAATACTCAAACTAACTCAAGATATATAATCTCCAAATGATAGACACAGAACCACTTGGACAGAAAGACACACATGTACGTTGGACTAAAAGACACACAGCTAGGGACATTTTAACCTAACAAATACTCAAACTAACTCAAGATATATAACCTCTCAAAATGATAAACACACAACCACTTGGACAGAAAGACACACATGTACGTTGGACTAAAAGACACACAGCCATGGACACTAAAGAATACTCAAACTAACTCAAGATATTTAACCTCTCCAAATGATAGACACAAACAACTTGGACAGAAAGACATACATGTACGTTGGATTAAAAGACACACAGCTACGGACATATTAACCTAACAAATACTCAAACTAACTCAAGATATATAACCTCTCCAAATGATAGACACACAACCACTTGGACAGAAAGACACACATGTACGTTGGACTAAAAGACACACAGCCATGAACACTAAAGAATACTCAAACTAACTCAAGATATTTAACCTCTACACATGATAGACACACAACCACTTGGACAGAAAGACACACATGCATGTTGGACTAAAGACACACAGCCATGGACACTAAAGAATACTCAAACTAACTCAAGATATTTAACCTCTACACATGATAGACACACAATCACTTGGACAGAAAGACACACATGCATGTTGGACTAAAGACACACAGCCATGGACACTAAAGAATACTCAAACTAACTCAAGATATTTAACCTCTACACATGATAGACACACAATCACTTGGACAGAAAGACACACATGCATGTTGGACTAAAGACACACAGCCATGGACACTAAAGAATTCTCAAACTAACTCAAGATATTTAACCTCTCCAAATGATAGACACAAACAACTTGGACAGAAAGACACACATGTACGTTGGACTAAAAGACACACAGCTACGGACATATTCTCCTAACAAATACTCAAAATAACTCAAGATATTTAACCTCTCCAAATGATAGACACACAACCACTTGGACAGAAAGACACACATGCATGTTGGACTATAGACAAACAGCCATGGACATATTCTTCAAACAAATACTCAAACTAACTCAAGACAGATACATACTTGTAAATACATTCGCTGAAGGCCGTCAGAGTGATTCTGTTCATACCCGTGTAAATTTAATTTAGTGACGTCATAATATATATGAAGTCATATTTAGCCACGCCCCCGTGGCGGACCATTTTTTGCGTAAAACCTTTCGTTGTTATGTTGTGTTTTGGAGAAACAATATGTCTTCAAAACAATAAGTAAATGCAAATTTATTCATAAGAATTGACTTCAAAACTTATTAAGTTCATGGATGCATTAACTGTAAAAAACGCAGTGCAAACTTGGCATATTTCCGCTGAGCAGATTTACACAGTTTGCACAACAGTTTTTATAAATTATGAAGTTAATTCTTAAATAAATATACATATAACATATGATAATAGACATATAACCATGAATATGTTCTTAAAAGAAAACTAAAGTAAATTCTACAAATGATAAACATATCTGGAGAAGAAGTTAGACCATGTCACAAAGTAGCCAAATGGGCCCCTGAAATAATATTTTTAGGAGCCAATAAGAAAATCCACTTGCCAACTATAAACTATTTCCAACCTTTAAACACCACACTGCATATACACAAATACTCAAACAAACTCTAAATCATAATCTCTGTAAATGATGAATTGGATATATACAAAAGACAAATACAAAAAGACACACAGATACAGACAGTACTTCAACATTTTTTGAATATAACCTAAAATATTACCTATTTTTGTGTTACTGTAAATCACTATTCCATGAATTGAAAAGTTTGTCCCATTTCTTTGTCACCATATTGATAATAATAGCAATATATACAAGGACAATTAGAATTGCTCCCTGCAATACACAGACAACAAGTTGACTTGCATCCATCTTAAACTACATGTGCTCATGTCTAGACATATCAGACACACAATGTAAAATAAAAATAGGTAGATTGAAAATTATTTTCCAATTATAACAAGCAATGAAAAAACGTAGTAAAAATACAGCAATAAAAAAAACTCATACATATCTATTTTCCAAATTGAAATGAAATAAATCAAAATTACACATTAATTCCAGATAAAATAAAAATAACTCACCTTAAAGTTCTGTCCAAAACATTTGATCCTCTGTGTCTCTGCTGTCACACATCCACATAACAAGAGTTCTGATTGGCTGTTAACAGTCCTTATAAAACAAAGACTCTAATTGGTTGTCTGCAGTCTGTCTTCAGTGTTGCTAGGAGGTCTTTCTAAATATAACTACCAATCAGCACAACCATACATGGACAGTTTCACAATTTCAAACCATGGTGTTGTCCAATGAATGGAAGGACTGTGTCCATGTCGAACACTGTGTGTCTCTGCCCAAAACTTCAAATAAACACACAATGCAGCCTATACTTCATTCTGACAGATTTTATTGTGTGTCTAGACACACAATACAAAATAGACACACAATGTCATACTGGGCTCAAAAAAAAACACACAATGTCCCCCTCGCGAGAACGGACGGACGGACGGACGGACGGACGGACGGACGGACGCTGGACACCATGCCATGCCATAAGCCCATCGGGCCTTACAGGCCAGATGAGCTAAAAATAACATTTGGTAAAATATGATTGGAATACTATTTCCAGAAGATATTTTCAAGCGATGACACTACACAGTGTTGTTCCTTGAGGGGTCCCTTGAATTATTATATGTTCAATACTTTATCATTACAAATTTGAAAATGACCCATATGATTAAAAAAAATAGAGCCATTGGCTCTGTAGCTCATCAGGCATCATATCAAGTTTGCTTTATACAGGCAAGATGAGCTAAAAATGAAACTGATGTTACCTATTGCAAGAAAACCTATAAAAAAATTACAAAACAAATGTAACGATTTCGGAATAAATTTCCTTACCCAAATGATTTATTATTATTCATCACTTTCTAGATCGCCAATATCAGACAGTGAAAGAAGTCCACACTAAAATATCCAAGGAGAAATAAATTTGCCATAGACTGTCATCTAATGGAGAAAAATAGGTTTTTAAGATTGTGACCCCTGTGACCCTATTTGAGGTCATGGGGTCACAAAACCTACAGTTTAGAATCCCAATTGGCCAAGGAGTCTACATGCAGTCTTTCAGCTCAATAGACCTTAAGGAGCTAAAGATGATGATGAAAATAAGTTTTTAAGGTTGTGACCCCTGTGACCCTATTTGGGGTCATGGGGTCACGAAATCTACAATTTAGAATCCCTATTGGCAAAGGAGTCTGCACATATAATTTCAGCTCTCTAGACCTTTTGGAACTTGAGAAGAAGATGAAAATAGTTTTTAAGGTTGTGACCCCTGTGACCCTATATGGGGTCATGGGGTCACGAAATCTACAATTCAGAATCCCGATTGGCCAAGGAGTCTGCACATAACACTTTCAACTCTATAGTCCTTTTAGTACTGGAGAAGAAGATGAAAATAGGTTTTTAAGGTTGTGACCCCTGTGACCCTATTTGGGGTCATGGGGTCACGAAATCTACAATTTAGAATCCCCATTGGCCAAGGAGTCTGCACATATCGTTTTTAACCCTCTAGTCCTTTCAGAACTGGGGAAGAAGATGAAAATAGGTTTTTAAGGTTGTGACCCCTGTGACCCTGTTTGGGGTCACAGGGTCACCAAAGTTACAAATTAGAATCCCCATTGGCCAAGGAGTCTGCACATATCATTTTTAACTCTCTAGTCCTTCTGGAACTGGAGAAGAAGATGAAAATAGGTTTTTAAAGTTGTGACCCCTGTGACCAAAGTTACAAATTAGAATCTCCATATGCTAAGGTACATGTACCCAAAATTTCAGCTCTCTTATGTGTATGGTTTATGAGGAGAAGTCGAAAGTGTCAAAAGTTTACGGACGGACGACGGACGGACAACGGACGGACAACGGACGGACGCCGGACGACGGGCCATGCCATAAGCCCATCTTGACTTTCAGTCCTGATGAGCTAAAAAGTGCTTGAACCCATGCTCTGAGGTAAAAGTGAACTGCAAAAATGATCAGGATGATGTAGTTCGAAGCTATAGACTTTATTTAATTATATTGAAACCTTAGAACCACTCAGTGAGTTGTTAGGGTTCACATATGAAAACTTATGTCAAAAGTGTCATTTCGTTAAGAAATATTGACTATTGCAGGAAAGAATGATTTTAAAGCTAATCAAAATTACATCCTGACAATATAGGAAGGCTGAAGTCAAAATTATGATCGAAAGGTTGACAATGACACTCCTAAATCAGTCAAACGTCACATGTAGGTTTTAAACAAACTCAATTCTGTGTTCCATAATTTTTAAAAATATTTCATAAACGGCCAGGGTGTAGCTGTACAAGTGAGACATTTTACAAAACAAACTATTCATTATTGTGCCATGACTAATTCCAAGTTGCAAGTACAAAATTATTTGATAACATATTTTTCAAAAACAATATGCTTTTACATAATTTCAGTCAATTTATTTGACAGAAAAGCAGCTGTTTTGGTATTGATAATTACAAATGCAATGCTTAAAACCCAAAATACTATAATCAAGTCCATGTCAAAATCCAATATCCTTATGGCTCGATCCCCCGTTTCCATACCTCACACAACACCACAATTTCTCTATTGGAGAAGTTACAATATCAGTGCTAGGCAAACACCTACCGTATTCGCCGTAATAAGCGCCCAGGGCGCTTAAAAAATTGACTTGGGTGGGCGCTTATTAAAATGATGTGTGACGAACGAAAAATAGAGACTTCTCACGTGGAACTGTGTTTAGGTTGTCTTTTTTCCAGACGTATATTATTAAAAAGAATGATAAAAGAAATTGCAAATGCTAACTTACATTGTTTGTTTGTTTTAATCAGATTACATAATATTATTCTCATGAAAAACGAACGTGAATAATCAGTCGATTTTGCTGCATGTGTTTACTGGTAGAGACATATTTGTTACAAGCCTTTTCATTGGCCCAGAAATGTAGGTCAACCAATCAGCAAGTCGATTTGAAAACGATGTGTGAAACTGAAACGTGGTTGTTATAAATTCATGGCAACATATTGTCAATACAATATTAAATGTCTAAATATTCAAATATTTGTTCAACATTTTCGACATATAATATTTTTCAAAACAACATTCAGTTAATTGAAATATTTAATTATATAAAATTCGAAGAAAAAATTGCAACAATTATGATAATGAGCACAAAAAAATATTAATGATGTCATTTGTCGTCAAGAAATCACGATTGAGATTCCAAGTACAGTAAAACAACGTGCTTTCGCGACAGTATATTTGACAAATATATCTTTTAACTTTGATTAAATATTATAAATAAGTTTTGAAATATGTCATATTAAACATTTAGAATGGACAACAAGCCTTATAAAGCAATAGTTCTTGATAATATTTTGGGAATCAAATATTTTTATTCCCGATCGTTGATGCAAGTGAAGCCACATACATCGTGATTTCTGCTGAAATATAACAGTACGTTAATGATGCATGAATGTTTAAAAACAATATATTATTTTATTTTCATTAATGTACAATGTATATAGTCATTAAAAACAACAACAGGACAATGTATTTTATTTTTCAAGAAATGACATCGATGTAAACTTGTGCATTTTGCTTCCGGTGTAAACATCGCTCACTCGATTGTCTGACATCGATTGTGCTACACGCCCCAGAATTGGAGGGTGGGAATGAGAATGACCCCAACTTGCCCAACCCTGATAAATGAGGGGTGGTCTTTAGTTCGAGGGTGGTAAGAGGATACGATAAGTTGAATTTATTTACTAATTTAGTACCTCTGGTACATGGGCGGTTATTAGAGTTAATCGTAAAACCCTTTGGGGGGCGCTTATTGGAGCAGGGCGCTTATTACGGCGAATACGGTATGTCTGTATGCAAACCATGCTTTCATTGTAAAAGCATTATCCATATCACCTAACACACGAATGCAAAGCTAAAAATATTTCAAAACCTGATATACCTACCGGTAAATCAAGTCAACTCATGTCATAATCAAATTTCTATTTCAAAAATCCAATATCCAAATGGTTTGACTCCCCGGTTCCCAACCACACAGTCACACACAATACCATGAAACCAGTGCTCGGCAAACATTTAGGTCTGTATGCAAACCATGCCATCAATGTAAAATCATTATCAGTCACCCAACTCACTATGTGCATGTGAAGGTTTACTCTCTTGCCATTGTTAATTTGATTGATTACAACAGAAAAGCGTATTTCATCAATGCTTTTACCAGAGTATTCAACCTATTCAAACCTTTCACAAGAATGAGACTAAGAACAAATATAGAATAAGAGAATAAAAGATAGAGCCATTGGCTCTGAAGCCAATCAGGCTTCACATTCAATTATGATGTAGTGTGTGGCCAATGTAGTTCGCCCTTCTATCATTGTATTCAAACCATTCAAAAGTACAATTCAATAATGATGGTTTATACTTGTTTTCTATCATTTTTTTAAAGGTTAATCAGTACATTAATACGGCCATTCAAAGTCGGGATTTTGATCGAAAACCGGACAATGTGGCTCGAGTGGCGCGCGCAAATCGCCAAACATAATTTTGAGTCAGCATATTAGATATCTTGTAGCTTTTCAAAACCAAATAAAAGATAGAAGATAAAAGAAAGATACTCTCGAACATATCAACTTTTCATAGCCTGTTTGCAAAAATGAAAAACAAACATAGATTTGGGTTGTACACGAAAACTGAAATTTCAATTCCTCTAAGACTTCATACATAATGTAATTAGTAGATTGGAAAATCATCAGATGAAAATTCTTTAATGCACATAATCGGTAACAGATTTATCTGCTCATGTGATATTGCTTGAGCTTTTATACAAAGTTGTCTTCAATTGTTTATTTCATAACGCCTAAGGGACCGGTCATTTATTACAGGGGGGGGTGGGCCGGGGGTTTTCAGGGGAGGGTCATAAAAAAATATACATCCTTTAGGGGAGGGTCATGAAAAAAAATACAAGAGTTTGGGGAGGGTCATTTTGAAATAGACAAGAATAATACCATCTTTCTTTGAAAACTTTAAAGATGCGGTAGAACATAGCTTTTTCAGGGGTAAAGTTAAAAATATTTTTCATTTTGAGTAGTTCAGGATTAGAATTCCGAATTAAGACTTTCCATAAAACGTTGATATTAGCTACATGACTTCTAACCCATGTTCATAGAACAGCAGAACTCAACTGAACGGATAGCTTTATGAGGACAGACAATTTATATATTTAAGGCTTCTGTTACTCTGTTACATTTTTTAGATACCTACCGTAGATGCATTGTCAACCCTATCATAGTATATTGTATTAAAAGAACCAGTTATATATAATTAATCACAATGATTATGTTAGTCTTTTTCTGAGAGTGACCCTTTTTATGATATTATGCAAATTCATGAAACCTATAAATTGATCAATATTCATAAATCTTCAATCTATGTCAGTGGATATATCCTAGCAACTATTTCAAACATATTATATAGCAGAGAAAATATAAATATAAAATGAATTTCAATGTTGATATTTGAATAACTGATTTAAAGTACATTTTCGGTCATATGCAGCAATCGTATTGTCCGTATATATGCGTTAGTATCCTATTTACCTGTCAATCTCATAATTCAAATGCTTCTTTTTCAAATATGATGAAAAATATCAACGGTATCTTCATGAGTTACAGCTGTGCCTTGTTACCTTCATACAAAGTCAACTTCTTGCTTCCATTCTCAAGATTTTGTCATGAAGTGAATGGTCTAACTCAAATTCATTAAACTTATCATATTCAAATGTAACAAAACCATTTGTAATCACTTTAGATCCCTATATCCCTTGTATGTTTTTGCCATAAACTTATGTAATCTTTTGACGTACTGAACATATTTTGTAGCAAAAATTTCAGAAGTTGTTGAAGGTGCATGGTTAAGCTTTGTGTATGGTGAAATTCCATTTTGCTCAGTTTTTGTTTCCTGGGAAGGAAAATCTTTGACATGTTTATGAAATATTACATACATTTATAAGCCCTTTGGCAACAACAGCTTATATCTTATGAATCATATCATATCATATCATACAACCTTTTGGGATGAAAAAGTTGGAGGGACAGGCCTCCATCCATATAGTCTCATATTGATAAATTACCATGAAATGTAAATTTTCCCTTTTAAAATTTATGTCTGGTATTCTCGTTTCATCTTAGATTTTAAAGTTATCTTAGTTCTTAAAGTTATCCCTGACTAATGATAATCAATTCCTGATTCCTATCTTAGAGACAATGCATTCTAGCATATAAATAAGGAAATATTCTTGTCCACCTTCTATCAAATCTATCAATGAAATGTATTATTAATTTTGTCTTCACCAAAAACCAATGTCCATTATTGTAACAGCGAGTCTTTGAGGAAGTCATTTTGTTCCAGGCATATTTCCCAAACTATACATTTATATACGGTATAATCAACTGATAATCATAGCATAAATGTGTATATCACAACATTCAATAAATTATCATTTAAAGTGCTAATGAAAATTGGTTAAATTAGACCCTAATATTAATTTCTGAAGTCAAATTTTATATTCTGAAGATATGAATTAGGGGAGGGTCATGAAAAAAAATACACATAAATGGGGAGGGCCGCCCAAAAAAATGACATTGAGTTGGGGAGGGTCACATTTTTATGTACAAGCCCAAGTGAAAAACCCCCGGCCCACCCCCCCCCTGTAATAAATGACCGGTCCCTAATGATCACCAACACACTATTATCACATTAATTCTATTTTTTCAAACTATCAGGAAGACATTTTCTGCACAATTATTTCCAATAATACCTGTAATTTACAGGTTTGAAGAAGCCACCCTCACAGGGACGAAACATTGCTATTAAACCCTTGAAGTTTGGTAGCCACCCTCCATTTCTTTTCTATTGTTATTTACGTGAAAACCAAGATCTAATGAACACTTTATCACATCTTCTCGAACAAGGCAAATCTATCATGCTGTAATCACCTGACAGAAGCTGTGATTCAACATCAATACACAGCCTTACGACTAAAATAATTCTCGGCGCTGTGACTTGCCAACCAAAGATCGTGGGTGGACAATATCTCTTGGCAGACAATTTGGTAAAGAGATTTGTATCATTTGTTATACACCTGACAATTATCAGTTCTCTGAACACACTTGTTATGTCAATGATCCTTTTTTGCTCTTGTTGATTCTGATTTACTGAATGTGTTTTTGAGAGTTGAAAACAATGAAACAAGAAATACAAATACATAAATTCTAATTAAACTAAATTAAGTTTTAGGTTTTCAGTGGCGGTGAATTTAGATATGGAGGTTTGGTTCAATTATAGAGTTCGACCATTTGACAGTGACTGGAATTTTTATAAAAGGAGGTTGATCCCCTATGAAAAGCTTTTTTCTCCTTCTAATAAAGCCACTGGTAAAGCACTGACAGATATTTTTTCAGTCATTTTAGAATTATTATGTATATGCATAAAAAGAACATATTTGTCTAATTGATAAATGTTAAACATGTCAATATGAAATCCCACTTTCATTTTAAGTAATAAATTCGAATCATCAAGTCAACAACAAAATAGTTTGATCAAATGCAAAAAAACTTATAGGACCTAGTTTGCAGTCATAAAGAAGAGATTCAGTTTTAAATATTTTAGTGCATTTTTACAAACAAATAACTCACTAGGAATCAATTAATCTAAATTATTCATAGGACAACTCATGCACATAGGACTTCAGTTGTTATTTATTCCAATGATGTTCAAGCTTATCATGTGGAACGATGATCTTGTAACACTCACATTCATGTTGATTTCAACCTCTGGCCTAGGGAAAATTCCAACACATGACAATTGCCATATGGAGTTACAAAACATAAAATCCACAAATGTCTTGCGGCAGCTAACATGAAAGATAAATATGATATAAACTGTAGGATTAATGTACCTGATCACGGCAGCTGCTGATAGATCCGCAGTCACCTGTATGTATATCCAGTTGAAAATCAATACATGACTCACTTCGACTTCGAGCACCTGTCAAATGACAGAGAATGAGAGTTATCTTCCCAAAAGCTTTGGCTTCTCTCCGATAGGTGGCACGCAATAAACATAATGTTCTACAGGAATTATTCAATAGTGTCATGCTTTTTATGGTAGTTTGAAGAGTTATGAAGGTTTATAGATTTCAAATGATAACAACTGTTTATTTCTTTTTATTCAATCATGGGTAAAAAATTGATTATAGTGTTTTGAAATATATTTTCACAAAGAACATTACGTGCAATGTTTTGGTTTTGAACTACCCACGTGGTTTTTGAGAGAGCAATTTAGAAAGCGATATCTCAACTGAAATGTTCTAGGTCGTTGATTTGTTTCATCGGTAAGCATTGCATAAATGTTACATATGTTGTATCTTGTTAGTTTCTGTTTATAGGTCATATAAGGACAGATGAAATTCTTTTAAGTTCCTTACTGTTTTAAAAAATACTGTTTCTGACACTGATAATATGCAACAAAATAAGTGCTGAACACTCTAAAAGTTTTTAGATACAATGTTGTTTTTGCTGGTGCTTTGTCATGTCAGATCTTCAGGACAGTGTCTATTGTCCATGTCGGTTGCTAAATTGGGTACCCGGTAAGGGAGTCTCTGTTCTTTTAATACAGGGAGGGGGGGGCCGGTGATATTTGGGGGTGGGTCACACAAAAAAAAGACACCCTTTTGGGGTGGGTCATAAAATTTATGATCGATTCTAAGGTATGGGGCCATTAAATGACAGGCAACAGTGTGGGGGGGGGGGGGGGGGGGGGTATGAAAAACATGCCAACTTTTTAGGGTTGGTCTCGTACATTTATGACATACTTGAAAGAAAATTTCATATGTCAGATACAATTGACAATTTATGTACAAGCTTTAATTGGTGACATTGCAGTTATTGCTCATATCATATAACAATTAAGGTATTTCAATTGGCATATGCTCAGACATAAACAATATTTGCAATGTATTGGTTAGGTGACATCTGTTAATGTCACTTGAATGACATACCTTACATGTATGTATATACATGTCACTTTCGTAATAAAAAGTGAGAGCTTCTAAATCACTTTTAGTTACACATGCAAGACAAGTCCAATGGTGTATATAAAGTAAAAGCCTTGATTGCATGAAAGTTGGACAAACTGTAATAGTTCCATTGAACTTTTTGAATTTATTTTCAAGTGTTGACATTTTTGTATTTTACAGGAAGATTGGAAAATATGGAAGCAAAACTAGTTCTCCCTAAAGAAGATAAGCCTCATGGAAAGATAATTGCAGGTATTTCAAATATTCTTTATGTTCCCCACTCTCAGAAAATTAAGAAACTTATTTAATCTTTCAAGCTATATGATATGAAGACTTTATGTTTTTGATTACACCATCTTTGGAGAGTTTCCTTATCGTAAGTGATCTTACATTCACTGATCCTATTTCACATAATGACCTCACGACTAGTAAATAAGTGTTTTATGTAACACAATTTCAAGTAATAATTTTACCTTTTGGCAAATAGATATGCTAGAACAACAAAACATTATAGCAAGGATCTCTGATTGAAGCAATTTGACAGTTTAGTAACATAGCTGCAGACTAGGGCTTCCAAGGGTCCTACAAATTGGAATCAAGGGGTCAGACTCGACTCGGACCTGTGTACCCAAAAATTTATCTTTACACAGAAATTATGTAATTGTTGTTGCCTAATTTTAAACATATTTTCTACTAATAATTGGTAATATATTTTTATATCAGTGTCTTGAAATGGTGCGGTTGATAACCTGGCTACACATGTTACAGACAAATAGACAGAAATCACTTAAATTATTAACAGTGACTCCGATATTGACTTTTCGAGTCCTCGAGTCTTAGAGAATCGAGTCTTGCTGAACCAGACTCAGGCTTGAGTACTTGACTACCCTTGGAAGCAGAGACTTTAGGTGTAAGGTCATGTCAAAAATTTATATAAAGAACTGACCACCTCACTGGTAGTGGTTAGTCACTGTACAGATTTTGCAATCCCATGACCAGTGGCTTTCTTACAATTTTTTATGAGGTATAATGATTTGATTTAACCATTCATTTGATCTGTACCTTACAGCCAGGTTTGAACATGGTTATCTGAAGAAAGGAGCTGCAAACAACCTTGACTTTGCATATGGAAGAAATGAGGATGGGAAGAGAACACTGGTGAGTTAGTTGTCTTTTGTGGAAGCAAATTTTCAGATGAATTCTTTCTTAATAAACAAATGTAAAGCAGTGTTTCCGGTGGCTTTTTGCACAGCCGGTCATACTGGCCGGCAGCCCAATATTTTACCGGACAATTAGAAAATCTACCGGTCAATGTTATTGTCAATCGAAAGACATTAAAAACGTATCCTCGCGTGTATAACAAAACCCTCGAACTGAGGACCACCCCCCAATTCTGGGAAGTGTGACACAATCGATGTCAGACGATCAAGTTAGCGATGTTTACACCAGAAGCAAAATGCACAAGTTTACATCAATGTCATTTCTTGAAAACTAAAAATACATTGTCCTGTTGTTGTTTTTAATGACTATATACATTGTAGGTTAATAAAAATAAAATATATTGTTTAAAATATTCATGCATAATTAACGTACTGTTAAATTTCAGCAGAAATCACGATGTTTGTGGCTTCACTTGCATCAGCGATCGGGAATTGAAAAATTTGATTCCCATAATATTATCAAGAACTATCGCTTTATAAGGCTTGTTATCCATTCTAAATGTTCAATATTGCATATTTTCAAACTTATTTATCATAATTAATCAAAGTTAAAAGATATCTTTGTCAAATATACTTTCGCGCAAGCACGTTGATTTACTGTACTTGGAATCTCAATCGTAATTTCTTGACGACAAATAACATTATTAATATACTTTCGTGCTCATGGTTATAATTTTTGCAAGTTCTTCTTCAAATTTTATATAGGTAAGTAAATATTTCAATTAACTGCATGTTGTTTTGGAAAATGTAATATATCGAAAATGTTCAACAAATATTTGAAGATTTAGACGTTTAATATTGTATCGACAATATGTTGTCATGAATTTATTACAACCACGTTTCAGTTTCATACATCGTTTTCAAATCGACTTGCTGATTGGTTGACCTACATTTCTGGGCCAATGAAAAGGCTTGTAACAAATATCTCTCTACCAGTAAACACATGCAGCAAAAGCTGTCGACTGAATATTCACGTTCCTTTTTCATGAGAATAATTAGGCCTATTCAATCTGATTAAAACAAACAACAAACAATGTAAGTTAGCATTTGCAATTTCTTTTATCATTCATACAACAAACACAATGGCAGAAATCAAACTATTTCATTTCAAAAGCTAATTTAGTTTTTGCCGGACATAAAGACCGACAGTCTTAGAATTTACCGGTCATGTACCATAAAAACTGGCATATGCCGGACAACGGAAACACTGGTAAAGAGGTGCCAATACTCCTAAATAGTGTACCTCACTCTGACCACCTGATACCCAATTTATTTTGCTTTCAAAAGTCAAAGATAATGAATTTGAGAAATAATTTTGAAAAGTTTCTACTTAATAATACTCAATTTGTTTTCAGGCACTTCCTGGTAAAGAGAAATTATCTTATGTTGGAGAAGTAGAGCAAAATGATGGATTTTGGTGAGCACATTATTTTTACTAAACATAAGTACATCCCCTCCAAAACAACGAAGTGTACGTATCGTGCATCTTGTTGTTTACCAAACTGATATCCCCCCAACCCTATCACCAATGAAGATTCCTCTTCCCCCCCAACTTCAAAAGTGTTCATTTTTTCGCTCTATGGTCTATATATCTTATATGTTTTTCCATCCATAGATTTGTTAGATTGAGTTTCAATCATCATTTTTGTACCGGTACTTGATAAGATTTCATTAAATTGTTTTCCTTTCTAGTTTCCAATTAACATTTTGTATGAATTCCTTATGTTTCAGCTACTACTTTGGACTTCTCAACAAGAAAACTGGGAAGATGACGGTGCATGATGCTGAAATATTCAAAATGAGGCCAAAATTTGAAGGTAGAATTATGCAGAAGCTGTATCTTTCAAAATATATAAAGTATGGAACTTGCAGTTTCATTTTAATTCATATTTGTAGTTATAAAATGATTGGATAAGAAATTAGGAAATAATTGTCACATTTTACATTTCAGAAGAGAAAAAAGCAGAACAATTATTTGAAGACAGCCTCACATATGGTCAACAGGCAAGTTAATTAGATTTATCATTTACAAATATTTTTGCTATTAAATTGATGTTTGATTCTGTTATATATATATATATCAGGGGTCAAAATTAGTCATTTTGGGGTACTAGCCATTTGGACTAGTGCACTCCTGTGAGTACTAGCCCAAAGATATTCTGAATAGCCAAATACACCAATATTATAGTATTTTCTTCAAATTCAACTAGTCCTTCGGACTACTAATGTTTGCACTTTACTAGCCCAGCATCTTTTTCACTAGCCATGGGCTACCAGGCTAGTGCTAATTTCGAACCCTGTATATATATATCATATAGAGTGAATATTTTGAAAATAGATTTAATTAACCCAAAAGTTTGTATAAATTTGAGATTTCTAAGGGATTGCAGCATGTTGTTTTGTGTTTTATCTATTCCAATTTTCCTTCTTAGATATGTATAATTTATGCAAAAAGGATGACATTCATTTTTGGAGCCAAATTATCCTTATAACCATAGAATAAGGTGAAGCATATCAAGCAACAACTGCATTCTGCCATTTTAGTGTGAAATTTTTGGTTTAGACGATTTAAGTTTTGGGAAAGGATTTACATAGCTTAACTGATCTTAGATGATCAAAACTCTATTGTTGTGCAATTGGTAATACTTGTTTCCTTCCATTGGCATCCCTTATAATAGTGCTGCTATGTAATGAGTCAAATCCTGGCTGTAACATGTCTTTGATAGGCAAATAAATCTCTTCAGAGCCATAATTGCTCGAGATGTTATTTTTGTGTTTGATTGCAGGTTGACAGATTAAATGTCACATTTGGTTCAACCAAAAAGAAGAGAGCTGTTTCCTCCAGACAGAAGTTCAATGAACTGTATGGAGATAATTATAATGCAGCTATGGACACGGCAATCGAACATGCAGTCTCTCAGGCTAAAGATGAAGATGTCACAGGTATTGTATTGTTAGATTGATTTACAATAAATGATGTGAATTGTACTGAAATGTGTTGTGAATGAGTGAGATTGGGTTTAGCATTGATTGGGCAACATTTTAGCCATAAACAGCATTCATAATGTTCTCCTTAGTCTGTTATCCAGACCCTAAAGTGAAACAAATTAAAGGAGCCTTCTGAAGTCTAGAAATTGTTGCCAAGTCTAGATGCCTCAGCTTTAAATTTAGTATTGTTCAGGACTTCTTTTCTTTCATTTCATCAAAAATAAAAATAATAGTCATTAAGTCTTTTTTTCAGGGACCATATGTTAGTCTATGTCCTCCTTTTACAATCCAATTGAAGTGTTATTGGAATGATGTTCCTAATTTGCAATGCAATACCAACCACATGGACAGCAAAGGCTACATAACTGTTGAAATTCAGACAAGTTTCTTGAAAGAAATTAAACTAAACCATTTCAGCTTTCTTCTCAAGAAACCATATGTTCAGTAATGTTTGCAGATTCAAATAGTACAAAACAGATATTGTTGAACCATAAATCTTCAGATCAAATATGTGTATACAGATTCCCACAAACCACCACCAACTCAGGCAGACGCGAGAGACTCTTTCTTGCCACCTTGCCACCAGGAAGCAGCCAACCCAAATGAAGTCTACACAGCAGAACACTGTGAGTGAGCTGTTTCTTTAACCCTTAACTGGCAGGTCACAAAATGTTCCGGCATAGTCACTGCCAATTATAAAAATTTTAATTTGTGAAGTTTGCATGTTGTGAATTAAAAGTTTTAATCATTGACAGCAGCTTTATTAGTAGATATTAGATGTTTTTCCAAAGTTTGGTTCGACCACAAACCCAAACATGTAGTTTTAACAATATTAGCAACTGATTTATCTATCTGGTTAATTTATCCACAGTGATATCCTCAATGTCAATGACTGCCCTAAAATCACCAGCGGAAGTTTTCTTCAAGAGGACGAAGGAGCAGCTCACAGAATGGACCGACACACATGAGTGAGTCTCCATTAACTTTCCATTTCTTACCAGGAGCACAGTGGTGTTATTGTTTGCATGCTGAGCTCTCATGCCAGGTTCAAATCCCAATGTGGACACCAAACATCTTTGACCAAGGTCCTCTTCTGCATTGTGTCAATTGGCAAGGCACTTCATCCAAATCGCACTCAGCCCATCAAACTGAATGAAGCAACAAGCTGTAGAATGGGTACTAGAAATAACGGGTGTGCATAGTTGCATTATTGTGTGTGCGTGTTTCTTGCAGACTCAGAATTTCTGGATTTGACATACGTGAAACTTTGGATCTTTATTCTCTAAACTTAGTATCACTACAGTAGAACACGGATATAACAAACTCCAAGGGACTAAAGAATTAAGTTTGCTTTATCCAGTGTTCGCTACTCATGTTTGAATAAGTATTTCGTCGGGACTTTAAAATTTGTTAACTATATCAAAATATTAGCTATATATATACGATTGTTCGCTATATCCGTGTTCTACTGTATTTCATGTACTGTATTTCATGTACTGTGTTTCATGTACTGTGTTATGTATGATTCTGACCCGACATAATGCATTTGTGTATCGTGAAATTCTAAGGTAAACTTTCACTCACCCTAAAACGAGTCAGATTTAAACAACAAGAAACCTCATAATGTTTCCCATGTTAATTGGTAAATATGTACAGAAAACATTGTCAACTTCAAAAAACACCAAAAAACGTTTTCATCGGTCCTCTAATAACAAAGATATCGCCCTTCAAAGTACGCAAATTTTAGGCTTCTCAATTTGACAGTCTGAAAAGGGATTCTACCGGGTGAACGATATTGCCTTTACTGCGCATGCGAGAAAGGGCGATGTGATGTGGCAGGTTATGATTGGCTGAGAGAAGTTTTACAGATTGTGTATTATTACATCATAATACAGAACGGAAATGGGCCTAATCAATGTAAATATAACAGACAATGGTGGTAAATAAACAGAATAAACATGTTTTAGCACGATTTAGAAGCTTCATCTGTCCGGCAATAAAACAGAGTAGTAATTAAACAGTTATGGCACATCGTAACTGATTGTGTAATTACAGGCCTAGGGAGTCGCGCTTGGGATATTTCACACTCTTTGACAATGTTGTTACATGAATTAGGGGATGTTGTTTTAGAGATCAAGCATGTCTGCCCATCTATGACACGCCCAGTTGTCAAAGCACTAGTCATCCATTGGTCAACAATAAGACAAACTAGATCCAATCAAAAATTAAACATTTAGAATTTATCATATGCATTGCATCTGTCTTGAGATGAACACATTCAGTACACATGAGATGGAGTATTTTGCGTTTACAGTGACTTCAATAAGGTAGGCTTTGGTCACATGATATGTAAACTAAACTTTGTGCATTCAAACTAATATCAGTGTTTAAAATATAGCCCGTCCGCCAGTCCTTGACTGGCTACTTTTTGCCAGGACTGGTTACTTTTTGGTCAGGACTGGTAAGTTTTCAATTATTTTCTTTATTTTCCCCTAAGGAATTGACCAATTCATTTTCAGGACAGGCTAGGTTTCAAATCTATTTTATACACTGCTAATATGTATACATATTTGTTATTTCAGGCAGTTGTTTGCGTTAGAAGTTTACAAATATTTAAAATTTAAAATAACATTATCTCAAACAAAGATATAGAAGGGTGATGAGTTGTCTCTTTGTAAACTAACATTGTTTCTTTATTTGATTGAGAAACGCTCAAGACATGATGAAACATGGTGTCAAAAGGTGTATATCCTGAATATCCTTGTATTGCGAACTTAATACAATTTCATGACATGATGCCTCAATGACTCTCTTTTCGAATATTTCGTTACCCCGTTTCTTTTTTAAAAATAGATATGCGAAACATAGTTCTATGACAGGGCTATGACATACCATGTAGTCTCATTGATGAATTGACTTTAGATCCCTCTGTAGAAGCCGTGATTAAGCTATCAACAGTCAAAAAGATTCAACCAAAATTAGTATATGTCTTCATTATATGTCTCACTAACTAACCGTCATACTGGAAAGTTGTTTTCTTTGTTTGTATAGTAATTATACGCCAAGTAAGTAAGTGACCGCTTGACTCAATACTGTAAACAATGGCAATAGCCTGACCAGTTTGGCGAGAAAGGGCGATGTGATGTGGCAGGTTATGATTGGCTGAGAGAAGTTTTACAGACTGAAAATATGATGTTTGTTTTCAAAGTAATTAAATGACTATTTTGCGCATGTTTTTGAACAAACAAAATATCGATGTTATCTCAAGATATCTTTATGTATCCATGTCTGCATTGTGTACCCCCTCGGGGTTACATGTTGTTTAACATTTTCTCCTCCTCCCATTGTTTGCATGCTGAGCATGGCAGGTTCAAATCCCAATATGGACCAAAACATCTAGGTCCTCTTCTGTGTTGTGTCATTTGGCAAGGCACTTCATTAAAATCACACTCAGTCCAACAAGCTGAATGAATAAAAAAGCTTTAGAATGAGAACTTGAAATAATGGGTGTGCATAGTTGCATTATTGTGTGTGCGTGTTTCTTGCAGACTCAGAATTTCTGGATTTGACATATGTGAAACTTTGCATCTTATTTACTAAACTTAGTATCACTACAGTAGAACACGGATATAACAAACTCCAAGGGACTAAAGAATTAAGTTCGCTTTATCCAGTGTTGGCTACTCATGTTTGAATAAGTATATCGTCGGGACTTTAAAATTTGTTAACTATATAAAAATATTCGCTATATACGATTGTTCGCTATATCCGTGTTCTACTGTATTTCATGTACTGTGTTTCATGTACTGTGTTATGTATGATTCTGACCCGACATCAATGTTGCATTTGTGTATCGTGAAATTATAAGGTAAACTGTCACTTATCCTTAAACGAGTCAGATTTAACATTTTCTCCTCCTCCTCCCCCCAGATACAGCTGGTACATTATGGACAACCTGAACGTGTTGCCGATGGAAGACTCCAAGCGCTGGCACAAAGCCAAGTGTCTGATGTACCTTCAGTACATGCTCAAACTCTACCGCCTCAAACCTGCAGACTTCAAGAAGTTCAGTATGTAATACATGTCTTTTTCTCCATAAATGAATTAAGGCCTGTCTGCCAGCATGGAAAGTAGTTACTTTTAGACAGGACAAGTAACATTTGGGGTTTTCTAAAATTTTACCATTAGAATTCACAAAATTGCAGTTCGGCATATTATACTGTTGTATATATAGTATGTCTGTGTGTCCAAAGTCGTAACTTGAAAACTGTTTGACTCAAAAACTTTGTTATGGATGTTACCGATGCGGTGCAGCTGTGCCTTTTTATCATTTCCAGGGTTCCAAAGTTTTTTTCAATTTCGGCCTCAAAACGGCCAAACGAATTGACTATGTTGTATTTGTTTTGAGTCTCATTTGGCAATAGGACTTGTTTAAAACAATCAGGAATCTTTTCGCAATATTTGACAGACAGTGAAATGTGATTAGAAATGTTTTAACCCTTGTACAATGGGTAGAAACAAGGGTTAATAAAACTCCAGAAATTTCTGTTGTCAATTTTACAACTACACCCATTCAAAACTAACACGCTATCTGCTGGCACGCATTTTACAAAAATACACAATGTCATTACATCAATGCAATGACAATACCATTGTTATAACAGACTGCCTCCCTGCTGAGTGGCCGGATGCAGTAAAGAAGGAACTCCTGAACCAGTTCACAGCTCGATCTATCGCAGACAAGGGACAAAAACCAGTCAGGTAAGATGTCAATACAGTTTACACATAACTCAACAGTTGTGGGGCCAGAAATTTTGTTAGGGTAGGGGTGGTTCTATTATTAGAATTTCATGAATTGTCAAAAGGAATGGTCCAAGACTTCTTAAACAGTTGCATCAAGTGTATTAATGAGTTATAGTATTACGTTACCTGGCGTAAAGGTTATGGTTTTATAGAGGAACAAGAGCTCAAATTTGACAGACCCTGAAATTTGTAGAGACTTGATTTATTGAAATACCACAAGCCAGGCAGATTTGCTGGATTCTTTAAATATTAGCCACATTGGAAATTGCCTGCTGGTTACAAGTTTATCTAAATGTTTTTGAACTACCCCAATGGCCTGTAGCCTGACTGAAGGACAAACTGATGGTAAGTTAGACTCTGACCATTTCATAATGCTAGCATGTGATGGGTTCATCTAAATATCCATGGACTTCTCCGTTGCCGTACTTCCCTGCACGACTAAAGGACAAACTATTGCTGAAGATTAAGGGTTCATTTTAATTTCCATGGACCTGTCCTTTCAGATACTTCCCTGCGAGACTGAAGGACAAACTATTGCTGCACATCCTGGCCATGTCCCTGGTTATAGAAGATGCACAGGTCGACCCTAGACTGCTGATACAGGACCTGGCAGAGCCAGAGAGAAAGTATGTCGGTTGTCAAAACATTTACATAGCAAACTGAGTGGATTTGAAACTTATTAAGGGCAAGTGACTAAGTCACATACCTCCTATTCATTTGCTTCATTTGAAGATAATGTTGTACCTCAGCAGGCATGTCATTATTTAAAAACATTTATGCAAAAAGATTGCAATGCTTCCCTCTTTAGAATGCTTGTCAAAACTCCTTTGAATTATATTTTGCACATTTGTATTATTGTTTTCTTCATCACTGCATATTTAAACCTTTGTGCATTGCATCAAACTTTGTAACTTGAGTGCAGTGATAAGAAGAAACCATCACAAGAAATATTACTATCAAGTTCAAGTGCAGTCGGCTAAAGAGCTACAACAAAAATGTTGACAAGAGGCTGCATGATGAATTAGAAATATAACGTTATGCATGATCTTCAGAATGCTTGTCAAACCTTCTGATTAAAGTCCAGGTGCAGTAGGCTGAGGAGTTGAGACAGAAATGTTGACAAAAGGCAGCAAGGTGAATAAATATTATTCAATGTTATGAATATTTCAAAATGCTTGTCAAAACTCCTGATTTAAGTCTAGGTGCAGTGGGCTGAGGCAGCAAGACACAAATATTGCAATTGATACTAGCATTAGTTATGCTCCGTAGGGTATATGATTACCAATGAGTTTGAGTAACGTTGGCATGTGTTTGATTCACAGGGTATCCCAGTTCTACAGAGCACTTGGTTGTACAGTCTCATCAAGGGCCACATCACTGAAGAAGATTGAGGCAGGGGAAGCAACCGTCGTATTAAAACTTCCTCTCAAGATTCCTTCTCTCGCTCGAAACATGGGACGGGATAAGTCAAAAAGAAACCTTAGATCCTGATTGTGTGATTTTTAGCTCATCAGGACTGAAAGTCAAGATGGGCTTATGGCATGGCCCGTCGTCCGGCGTCCGTCCGTCCGTCCGTCGTCTGTCCGTCAACTTTTGACACTTTCGACTTCTCCTCATGAACCATACACATTAGAGAGCTGAAATTTTGTGTACAAGTACCTTAGCATATGGAGATTCTAATTTGTAACTTTGGTGACCCTGTGACCCCAAATAGGGTCACAGGGGTCACAACTTTAAAAACCTATTTTCATCTTCTTCTCCAGTTCCAGAAGGACTAGAGAGTTAAAAATGATATGTGCAGACTCCTTGGCCAATGGGGATTCTAATTTGTAACTTTGGTGACCCTGTGATCCCAAATAGGGGTCACAACCTTAAAAACCTATTTTCATCTTCTTCTCCAGTTCTAAAAGGACTAGAGAGTTGAAAGTGATATGTGCAGACTCCTTGGACATTGGGGATTCTAATTTGTAACTTTGGTGAACCTGTGACCCCAAATAGGGTCACAGGGGTCACAACCTTAAAAACCTATTTTCATCTTCTTCTCCAGTTCTAAAAGGACTAGAGAGTTGAAAGTGATATGTGCAGACTCCTTGGACAATGGGGATTCTAATTGGTAATTTTGGTGAACCTGTGACCCCAAATAGGGTCACAGGGGTCACAACCTTAAAAACCTATTTTCATCTTCTTCTCCAGTACTAAAAGGACTATAGAGTTGAAAATGATATGTGCAGACTCCTTGGCCAATCGGGATTCTTAATTGTAGATTTCGTGACCCCATGACCCCAAATAGGGTCACAGGGGTCACAACCTTAAAAACCAATTCTCATCTTCTTCTCCAGTTCCAAAAGGTCTAGAGAGTTGATATTGCTATGTGCAGACTCCTTGGACAATGGGGATTCTAATTTGTAACTTTGTTGACCCTGTGACCCAAAATAGGGTCACAGGGGTCACAGCCTTAAAAAACTATTTTCATCTTCTTCTCAAGTTCCAAAAGGTCTAGAGAGCTGAAATTATATGTGCAGACTCCTTGGCCAATGGGGATTCTAAATTGTAGATTTCGTGACCCCATGACCCCAAATAGGGTCACAGGGGTCACAATCTTAAAAACCTATTTTTCTCCATTAGATGACAGTCTATGGCAAATTTATTTCTGCTTGGATATTTTAGTGTGGACTTCTTTCACTGTCTGATATTGGCGATCTAGAAAGTGTTGAATAATAATACATTAAATTTTGTTTTGTAATTTTTTTATAGGTTTTTTTGCAATAAGTTACATCAGTTTCATTTTAAGCTCATCTTGCCTGTATAAAGCAAACTTGATATGATGCCTGATGAGCTACAGAGCCAATGGCTCTATTTTTGGAAATATATATCTCTATTGATTTGTTACGTCATTTGTTTGTTTTTTGTCCCTGATAAGATAAGTTAAGGAGTATATTCATTTTAGCTCAGAGCTAAAAACAACCAAATGAAAGCATGTTTCCATTCTTGACTTAGCCACAACCAAATGGATCTAAGTCTAAGTAAACCTAGCCTCAGTTATACCTGTTTCATTCCAATATTGAGTCTAGCAAGATGTAGTATCGGGTCACGTCAGCCGACCTTTTGTCAACCTATGACCCTCCAACGTTATATGTGCGAATATATACTATTGTGGCTTGGTAAGACGATACCTGATTGGTCAATTCGATAGATCGGCTGATGTGATCTTGACTACATCTTGCAAGACTTAATGCTGGAGTGAAACAAGTAATATTGAGGCTAGGTTTACTTAGTTGTTTTAAAAGGTTAACAGAGTAGACTGATGACATTGTTATTCCACCAGATACAGTGGGATATAGTCATCAACCTGTCAGTCTGTAATATTTTGTTTACTGCAACAAATCCCTTATTAAAGGGGCAGTAGCACGTTTTTTGATAATTTTATATTTCAAAATTTTCACTGATAATTGTAAGTCTTTCAATTGGAACCATTAATTTTCGATTTCCTGACATCAACTTATATTCCCCCTAAAAAGTGCTACTGCCCCTTTAAAGCACTACTGGTTTTGACAGCTTAATGGAAATGTTATTTCCATAAAAAGTTAAAAACAAAACTCCACCTGATTTGATTTCATTGTTTATTTTGAAGCATCACACAATTCATGCACACTGTTTTACACTCAATTAATCAGATCAACACAGTCACTCACAGAAATTATTTGGAATAATCTTCCTGATGAAATTTCAACATGCATTAATGCTAGATGTAAGCCCTTGTGTGTTTCATGACTTGCTAGGTAGCACCATGTTTTTGTGATTCTATGACAGCATATTATCAGTTACTTCTTTGTTCTGAACCAATCAGTTTTCCATTGTGTTAAACTTGCACAAACAATGGAATTAATATTTATTGACACCTACTAGCGACCTCAGTTAAATAGTTTTAGCAAGCCTTTCTTACATGATATTGATTTTGCCTATATTGTTCTGCAAAAGTGGTGTTAATAAAAGCAAAGTGAAGCTATGAAATGATGCAAGACAAGAAACAGGACTTGTCTAGAACAGGAAGATATTTGAAACATTTGATACTCAAGAAATGTTAATTCCACAAATAATAGAAACATACTAACGTGACTTTGACATGACTTTACTTTCAGTTTTATTATAAGGTGCCAAACAAATTCAAAGTTTATACTTGACACTGAAATATTTTTAAGATTTTGCATTAAATAACTGAAATGAAATATGATCATTCAATAAATACTATATTCATTCAATATCACAATAAACAATAAAATTATCAAAAATAAGAAAAATATTTTTTAAATAAAAACTTCCTTAGTTTCATAGTATATGCATAGCACAAACATGACCTGATGAAAGTGTAATATAATACTCTGAAACTAGGGACTTTGAGAATAAGGAAACATTTATCCAGGAAAATTTAGCTTTTTTTATATATGCAGACCCTTCAAAAACAATTCAAATAGACCTGATTTTAGAATTCTTTAGATCAAAATTAATTTCAAATGATTTTGCCCTTTTATTGTGCTGGCAAATAAACTCTATAAGCAGATTGCATAGATCAATACACCATAATCCAAGTATTCTAAATAATACAATATCCTTTGAAAATACAAAGCTTATATTTAAAACCAATTCATGTTGATCATGGTGATGTTATGATGAAATTTACAATTGATATGAACAGTAGGTTATGGATTTATTTCATCAGTCTGAAAATGTTATGATAAAATAAATCCAAAATTAAAATAGTAAAAATATCGTCTCTATCAGGGTTCAAACCAGCCAGGCTATCCTCTCCGCCATGGTCTGAATACACCAACCTTTCTCACATGTTGCTGTAACCAGTTTAGCGCAGACAAAACCCAGTCATAAGCTATCCAATCACTAGGGCAGTGCAATACAGTATATTGCAAAACAGATTGTTCAATACAATTAATGCAATATTATTTTCATTGCGCAATATATCGCAATATTATCATAGCAACTAATATCAAGTCAAACTGATTTTAATCTTGTTTTAAAGAGACACTCCGCGAGTTCTTGGGGGTGATATATGACATACTCTACAAATAGTGTCATCTGATTGAGAAATATCCATTCTTACAGGAAAGAATCATTTCAAAGCTAATCGATGTTGTCTAGTGACAAGAGGAAGGTTTGAAGTCACGGTTATGATCGAAAACCGGACAATGACGCGCGCTAATCAGTCAAACGTATTTTTGGAAACGTATGCAAAGCAGTCAGAATTACAGCTACGAGTTGGATTTGTTTCATAGGTTACATAACAAGTATTCGTGGAAATTATACTTGTAATTTTGATTTCCACGAACTTATATTACTGTTTTAAAAATTTCGTTGAAAACAAGTATTTGTCATATATTTGTCATTTGAGAATTAATACATGAGATGTTTTGAATTTATATAACAAATTTTACCATTTAGGCTCGTATCAAAGCAAAACACTACGTGATGAAACTCACGGAGTGTCTCTTTAAGCCACAATAACATGCTAAGCAAGCAGGAAGTTCTTTGGTGTGCAAGAATATGTGTTGACAAAAATGAGAAACATATTTTAATATGTAACATTTCTTCAAATTTTATCTTTCCGAGTGGTAGTTAATATTTCAAAGGATTTGAAATGCATTGAATTACCGTAAATGTATTATGTTTAAAATTGCATGAAAAAGTATAAAAAGTTGCTCACAGAGTTCATGCAATATTATTGCAAAACATAATCTGCATATCGCATATTGCAATATGAAATTTGGTGCAATATCCAGCCCAACCAATCACATTGTCGTTTTTAAGTAGCATTTAGAGACAATCATGTATAACGAATGGTACACTGGAGTCATATCCATAGCTTTTACTGTCTTCCTTGCGATTAGTTATATGTATATATATATAACATGCGACAAGGGTGGGTGTGTTCAGACCATGGCGTAAAGGTATCCCAGCTGGTTTGAACCCAGATAGAGACAAAAATATTACTATTTTATTCCTCGGAGCCTGTCAATTTTAATAATTGCATCAAGAGTACTTAAACTCTAGCAAAACTCACAAAACAATTCAAACATTCTTTACAGTAAAAACATCTTGAGAACAACAAATTGATAGACCTTGATTTGGAATTAAATAGAGAGGTCGATGTAATGATGATATGTACAATTTATATGGATATTATAACAGAAGATTTTTGCTATTCCTTATAATAAAGACATTCTTCTAGAACATCTTGATTTGGCATTAAATAGAGAGGTCGATGTAATGATAATATGTACAATTGTTATGGATATTAGAACAGAAGATTTGTGCTAAATAAATACTTAAGGAGGTTGGATACCTTTGTTTCTGCACATCCGCAACAGTCAGATTATCAGAGTGAGCTATTTTAAAGTTTATGCTATTTTGTTTATTTTTCACTGCAAGTGTGAGATAAAAAAAACTAAAAATTAATTAATGATTTAGTTTAATAAAAAAACAATGACTATGTTATATTTGTGAACATAAGTATTTGTTTTATGATAAAATTTATTTCACTAATTAACCTTAAAAACTAATGAAAATTTCTAAAAAGGGTAATGTTGACAATAAAGAGTTATCTCCCCTGGATGTTGATTTCCATTGATATGGCTTAATTGAATGTGAATATCTCTGTTATCCGCTGGTGACATATCTTTTTTTCTTTTTAATCTTATTCTAGTGTGTATTAACTATAAAATATATAATTTTCAAAAAAATCTTAATACGAGAAATCGATTTTTTTTCATAAAAGAATAATATTTTACAAAAATAATCATACAAAGAAAAAGGTTATTTGTATGTATTTACTTCATATTAGTTTCAAGTTCCCTTTTTCCGACTTAGTTTACTTCCATACTGCAATGGCTTAATAGAAAAACATTTAAATAACAATTATATTCCAAAGTTATCTTGAAAAGGAGTTTTTAAATTATTGTATTTTCATCATTGGGTGCCCTAACGGATGGGCCCTTTTTCGAACAAAAACTGTGGTGACATGGTATTTTTATGACACAATTTGATTCAAGACATATTTTTCAACAAAATAAGACCAATTTTAGCTATTTCTTAATACCTCGACATTTTGTATCCAACCTCCTAAAGAAGCAGTTGACCTAGAACTATATATACATAGAAGTAATGGGATCACATGTTGTAGAAATCAGCTTAAAATATCGACCAAAAGGCAATCAATATAAACCGATAAATAAAGATATATAATGTTAAATACTTTAGATTAAGGATAATGCTTGATAAATAGCAACATATGTATATGAAGGTCTCTGTACAATATTTGTATATGTTGAATAATTTTCATGTTTATTTCTTTTCAATTTTAAATCTGTTTGGGAGACATTTTAGATAGCTTGGATGAAGAACAATACTTGTTCAACTAGATTAGTGTTTGCGGGACACCGCAAAAACAGAGCAGCCCCGCAACTTGGGGTTTCGCCTTACCCTGTTCCGCCTTCTACAAGCCTCAGCATATTGGGCATTTTCTTGTGACCTTGACCTTTGACACTCAAGGTCATGCAATCAATGAATACATTTCATTGAATATAACATTAATGTAACAAATTAAAGAGGTAAAAGTAAAAATAATCCATTTTCTCAATATTTGTTGACCTTGCTCTGACCTTGACCTTTGACACTTCATACCCAAAACCTTTCCAAAATTTTGTACTTCTCAAGAGATAATACATACAAAATTTAAACTTCATAGCACAAAAACTTTTCAAGTTATCGCGTTTACAAATAATTTTTAAGTGATTTTATAGCTCGTGACCTTGACCTTTGATCTTGAATGTGACCATGTCATTGTAAGTCCCCAGAGGTGTAAACAATTATACATCTTTATAAGTTCTGAAAAACTGAATTGGATTAAGTTATATCCATATTAGTTCCACATTGTAATAACACAAAACTCATGACCTTGACCTTTGACCTTCATGGTTACACAATCAATGAACACTTTTCAATGAGTATAACAATCATCTATTGCTTAAAAGTGTTCATAGTTAAAATAAAGCATTTTCGCAAAACCATGCTAAAGTCATGACCTTGCTGTGACCTTGACCTTGGACAGATTGTAGCGAAAACCTTTTCAAAATGTTTTACTCTTCCAAGGATGTTATATATCAAGTTAGAGCTTCATAGCACAAAAACTTTTCAAGTTATCGCGTTTACAAGGAATTGTTTTAGTGATTTTATTGCTCGTGACCTTGACCTTTGACCTTGAAAGAGAACATGTCATTCTAAGTCCCAAGAGGTATGGACACTTATACATGTTTATGAGTTCTGAAAAGCTTAATGAGATCAAGTTATATCCAAATTAGTTGCACATTGCAATAACACAAAACTCATGACCTTGACCTTTGACCTTCAAGGTTACACAATCAATGAACACTTTTCATTGAGTATAACAATCATCTATTGATTACAAGTGTTCATAGTTAAAATAAAGCATTTTCGCAAAACCATGCTAAAGTAATGACCTCGCTGTGACCTTGACCTTGGACAGATTGTAGCGAAAACCTTTTCAAAATTTTTTACTCTTCCAAGGATGTTATATATCAAGTTAGAGCTTCATAGCACAAAAACTTTTCAAGTTATCACGTTTACAAGGAATTTTTTAGTGATTTTATATCTCGTGACCTTGACCTTTGACCTTGAAGGTGAACATGTCAAAATCGTTCCCCCGAGGTATAAGCAGTAAGTTATAAATACAAGTTCTGGAAAGCTTAGTAGAAAAAAGTTATAGCCATTAGTATGAGCGCGGCGGACGCGGCGGCGGCGGCGGCGGCGGCGGCGGCGGCGGCGGCGGCGGCGGAAACTGCACAAATACTGATAGCAGCCCCGACTAAGTCGGGGCTGCTAATAAAGACATTTGTATATGAAGAACTCTGTATAAAATGTTTTTGGTTAAACATCTTCATTACTTAATTTACTTCATCCTATTGGTGATGTATATTTTATCCAAAGAATTAAAAATATATACGTTTGAGGCCTCTGACCAACCCCTTAGCAACTAAAATTACTTTAAATCAAGCATAACTCCAAGTTCAGATTATGTTGCTTAACATAATTAAAAAATGAATGAGGCAAAGGTATGGGATTTTCAAGTCCATGACTTGGTGACATTGAAATGAAATTAATTTAAGGTGACTGTATAATAAGAATAAAGATTTAAAATTATCATTCCCTGAATCAAATACCAAGGTTTTGTAATATTTTTGTATTTTACATAATTTAAAATTTTCTTTTTAGAATACATAAAATAAGATCCTACACAAAAATACTTTTTCATCCAATTTGGCAATGCTTATGCTCTCAGAAATAAACTTCACTACAGAATTCTCTTGATAATCAGATTCTTGTATGATACTCTGAGTCATCCTACAAAAAATACTTATTTATCCCATTTTGACAGTGATTATGAAATGTTCTCAGAAAAAATTTCACACTTGATGATCAGATTTTCAGTTCCAGGAATTCTTGGATGATTCTCTGAGTCATCCTTCACAAATACTTGTTCATTCCTCTTGATCCTGACAAAACTCTCAGAAAGGATCATAACACTGGAATGTACAATGACTATCAGATTTTGAGGTCCAGGAATTCTTGGATGATGTAAGGCAGCGGGAGATGTTTGATAGAACCTGGGATGGTTTCACTGGAAACTGATGACAAGTGATTGCGAAGGGCACATCGAGACAGATGTTGAAGCGACGGTGCGGTGTTTGTTACAAGCGACGCCGCAAGCCGAGGATGAAGATAATAAATGTTTTCTGATTCGTTGTTATTTGACAGAAGGTTGGTAACTCGGAAGTCTATGTGATAAACAGCCCTTTGTAAATACTGCAAGATTTGGTAGCATTTTTCGTCATCACCATTTATTTTATCACAAGGATGATATTTGTCTATCCATGAAGATGACTTGATGGAGGTGAAACTGTTGAGACAAGTCACTGTGTATTGGATTGGGTTGATCAATGGCGAATATTCACTGGTTTCCATGGTAACGGTTGGATCAGCTCCATATCTCAGGAGTATCAACACCAAATCTGGATCTTTTCTCATTGCAGCCGCCATCAATGGGGTTAAAGTTTGATCCATGCTCATAGGTCGATTGAGAAGTGATTTGGGCTGATAACGCGCAATTTCTTTTTCACGTTCATCTTTTTCAAGAATGACAATGCTTTTGAGATAATATTCCAATGCTGGAATGACCGTGTAAGAAAAGTTTCTCCGATTTGCATTGGGGTACAGTGTAAACGTGTGGATGTTTAGATCCCCACTTCTTGGGATTCCCCTAGTCACGTGACCTTCAGCCAGGACGCTAAAAATAGCATGAAGGTTGCCCTCGCACAGAAAAATTTCTCGAATCAACTCACTGACGACTTTTTGGGACCTCAAATCGAGTTCATAGCATTGTCTGAGTGCAATGTACATGCAGTTGTGTGTAAATTTTTTGCATTTCACGCCATCTGTGGAAATGAGCTCTTTCCTGTGGGTTTTTATAAGGCTGTTCACAAAGGCTGTTAGAGCAAGCTTCGACTTGACTGTAAAAGTATCTAGATCGTCCTCATGATATCTTTTCCGACCTGATTGTGTCCATCTTATGAAATTAAAGATGGTTGACTCCTTCTTTCTTCTTTTTGGACCTGATCTAGGCGAGTCATTTTGTCTCATTTCGTCGAAAATTGTGGATGAGTCGACGAGTTCCTTCCTTGTTTACACTGTCAGTGACGGGTCGTCTGCACAAGCTAAAACACGCTAAATCCTCGAAAATTGGGAGTTTCTTTGCCTCATCACTACCGTATCGCCACCTTTTTAAGTCACTGTACCTTTCAGTTTGCATTTAGGATCCAAGATTTTACATTTTGCTTCGTGTATCGGTTGATTTCGACCGCCGACCTTTCGTTGGGTTCACAGCGAGTTTACGCCGCACTAACACGTAAACATGGACAAGAGTTACCGTTCTTGATTTTAGGTTTTTGAAGCGGTTGTAAAATATTTCAAATTGTCATAGAAGTCGCTCAAACTGTGTGACTCGTTCTACAAAATGAGCGTTTTGCGTCCGTTTATGTCTATATCGTTAACAAATATATGTAGTAAATTTCATAAATGATAAACGGTTTAAATATCATATGATAGTTGTGCATGATACGTAGGCCTAATTATATAAATCTTTTCTTTTTTTTAATTTTATGAATTATAAAAAGATACAAACCTGAAGTACATGTTTTTGATCGAATATTTAATTCTTTGCAAGAAACAGAACTTAAAAACAAAAGACAATAAAATAATTAATTTAAGAAATGAATTTGATAATGTTTTACACCACAAGACCAGTTAGACTCCTTGTTGAACTCCTTATTCTTTAACCATTTTGTCTGGCTTTGTTTATATAAACTCATACACACATGATACAGTACGTTGAACCTTTTTTGGCAAACACAGGTGTATTGAGGTCAATCAGTGCACGCATGCAAATTGCAATATGTCTCCCTGTAAATAACTAATCTCTCTTAAATCAAACCGTTTTTGTCTACATAGGCTGACGCGTGCTTAACTATTAACTTTATATTATAAAAACGTGTATGTAGTAATATGACGATTATTTTATGAACATAAGAAATGGACAGAGTATTTGATTTTATTTAAAAACTATCATATTTTGTAGATATATAAAAAGAGTATTACTTCAATGTCTTTCAAGTTTATAGATCTAATATGCATTTTTGGTCATTGGCCGAAATACAGTATTGAGCTTATCGCTACCTTGAATATATGGTCAACTGGTCATCTTCTCCTTAATGTAATCCTTTTAACATAGGGTAGTAATATGTGTTATATAATAAAGATTAGAAATTCTTAGTATTTCTAGCCAATGATTTATGGTTCTTTTGTGCAAAGGTATTTAAAGGGACAGTAGCACGTTTTAGGGGGTGATATCAGGAATTTGAAAATAATTGGTTCCAATTGAAAGACATCCTGCTACATCAGCGTTTATGTCTCCGCTAATGCTACAACCTATCCCCTGATATCCTCATATATAGTCTTCTGTAGTATCGCTATATATATAGCAAGCCAATCAAATTATGCCCTTTCAGCGATAGCGGCAAACTAGTTTCTTGGCTTCGTTCCGCGTGCTCACCTCGTAATTCAAATTAACCAATAGGTTATATTTTGCGATGATAATGCAGAGGAATTTATATAGGCCTATGGATGACAACTTCTTTGTTCATTTATGCGACGTTTCGACACGGATTCTTGTGTGGTTATCAATTCAACTTATTTGTTCATTGTATGCGACGTTTCGAAACAGATTCTTGTGTCGTTATCAATTCAACTTCTTTGTTCATTGTATGCGACGTTTTGAAACAGATTCTTGTGTCGTTATCAATTCAACTTCTTTGTTCATTGTATGCGACGTTTTGAAACAGATTCCTGTGTCGTTATCAATTCAACTTCTTTGTTAATTGTATGCGACGTTTCGACACATATTCTTGTGTCTTTATCAATTCAACTTATTTGTTCATTGTTTGCGACGTTTCGAAAGAGATTCCTGTGTCGTTGTAAGACAACAGAGGATAACGACACATACAATGAACAAATAAGTTGTCATCCATATATTCCTCTGAAGCATTGTCATTCCAACTTCTAAAATGCCTCTCAACGAAGTTATTTTGCTATGGCTAAGAAGACAGATTTAATTAAAAAATAATTTACAAATGACCAACGATACATGTGAACAACAGGCCTGTGGCCCTTTGTTTTTCCGAATAAAGAGTGATTGTTTGAGAAGACCCATAGGCTTTGGAACCATAAAATCAAAATAGGAACTTTTTCTATATCAGGTGATTGGAAATATAATTCAGGAGAAATATCCGGCGCAATATTTGATATTTTAAGAATACCGAATTAACCTTATTAATATTTTTAACCTAATTACTGTTTACACCGTTAATAGAGCTGTATAAGATTAATGAAAGGGCCAAGTTATATTAAGAGTGTTCGTGTTAACCTCCATACTTCTATTAAGATATTAATTAACTTAGATATTTCTTACCGTTATTAAATAAGCTATACCGTTTTGATGAAATTCCAAATTCTGAAAACACCCAAATTAAACTCTATACAATATTCCATAAACTTATCTAAAATATCAATGTTACTTTTATATATAGCGACGTTAAGTATACCGCTCTTGTTCTCTACAATGCAACGGTTAATAATGTCAACTTTAGCACTCTGTAGTTACCTTTGAAAGTATATTACGTCCCGTCAAAATTTAAGATAAAATATTTTACCTGCACCTTGTCAATATTCAACATTTAGAGCGATGGACAGTGAAATATCTGTTTTGGATATGTTTCTAAAATTTAAACTTGATTCACTTACCATCTTAAAGGGGCAGTAGAACGTTTTTTGAAAATTTTATATTTATATTTTTTATTGATAATTGTACGTTAATAACCAATGTATTATTGTGATAGTGTCAAAAATCTCACTCATAGTCATAAATCATAGTCAGAGAACAAATTAGAAAGATTCACATAAAACCCAAAGGCAGCCATTTTTGTGTGAACACTTTTAATTCAATTTATGTGAAAAAAAAAGAATCGCATGGCTGAACTTTACATTATATATTTGATTTTTTACTGCTTCATTTAGTTTAATACAGTTTCTTTCAATTCGAACCATTCATTTTCATTTTGCTGACATCACCTTACATTCCGCTTAAAACGTGCTACTGCCCCTTCAAAGATTTGATAAGAAGATAGAAAATACTATTTCACTGTAGATGTTGGGTTATCTTACTTCAAGTCAATAAAATAGAACTTTCCGGTAAAAGACATGTTCATTTGTAATTTTAAAAACTAATGAAATTAGACATGTCAGTTTTGTAATTGAGAACTTTTCTTTACTCCGAGAATTTGGCAACAATCAGATTTGTTTATCGTATCGTGTGAATAACAAAATCAAGATAAAATGATATTTTGAACTTTATTAATGAAATCGACATGTGCCAGAAATTACATCATAACGACAGATACAGAAATATTTACGAGGTTATAATATATTTTTAAAAACAGCATTTACATTCATACAATGACAGAAACGGTTATCAAAATCAGAGCTAATAAAAGATTGTCTTTTATGATCCCTGTCAAAATGAAAATAAATATGAAATATTTTTGGATTTTATAATTTGAATGCTTGTTTATATTGCTCTTTCCCTGTTATCCTGCATGCGCATCTTCGCAAGCAGGTACTGCCAATTGAAAAAAACCTATATGTACATATTTCAGAATTACATAATTTTTCATAACATGCATGTATGCTTTGTCCTTTTCTGTCCTTCACTTTCTCTTTCTCCCTCGTTATTGCCTTCCAGTCCTCGCCTTTTCCTCCCTTCCTCCCCCTCCCCCTCTACTTCTTGGCGCCCCTCTTCTCCTTCTTCTCCTTCTTCGCCTTCCTCTTCGCCTCCCTCTCTTCCTCCAAGCGTCTCAACTTCTCTTCTCTCTCGTGTAGTTTCTGCTGTGTGTACATCTTCTTCATGAACTGACGTCTCTCCCTCTCCTTCTTCGCATCATATCTCTTAAACTCTCTCTCCAGGACTTTCTTATGGGTCTGCTCCACGTATCTGCAGGAAGAATATATATAAGGAGATATATGGACAAATAAGTAAAACCAACATAGTAAAATATTGACTTGTTTTTGCTCAGGGAATAAGTTTAAAGTTTCTTGGTTTCGTACATAACACGTGCCAAAACAATCAACTCGTATAAAAATAACCTCACCTATCATATCTGTAAACATCGGCCATGATCTGTCTCTCTTCCGCCGAGTACTGAGTTAGACCTACAGCAGCAAGACGACTTTGTCCCTCCCCTGTATTGTACACCTCCAACAAGCGCCGGGGTGGTTTCCGTCTCGGGGTGACGCCGTCCTCCACAGGGACCGAGAAGCACACACCCCCACGGGCCGAGTTTTCCGGAACGATTCCTTCTTGGCGTAACTGTTTCAGAATCTCATCCCCTGATAGCCTAGGTCGTGGTTCTGGGCTCAAACTCAGACTAGGCTGGTGTGGTTTTGGTGATGAACGATACTTTGGTTTGTAACATGAAAATATCGTATCCAAAAACTTGAAACAACCCATGATCGATAGACGTTCAGCTGAAGCGACTGATGCTTTAGAGAACAATCGGAGACAATGACGTGACGTCACAGATGATGACGTCATGGAAATGTCTAATTTGCATATTTTGCTAGATTTGAGTCATATTGGTCTTTTTGTTTATATCTCTTGGAGACTTGTTTTAATTGTTTGATGTAATCGATAAATCACGCTAAATCTATAACTTCAAGACTGTATTTTTTCGTTGTTTTCATATAAAATGTTTTAATTTATATAGCAAACAGGTAGTTTTTCATGTTCTCATTTTCTAAATTTTTTGTTATGATAAAAATGTTATTTTTATATAAATTTGAGTAGATATCAAAACATTGTTTGTCGTGTTCTTTTCTTTTCCTATAAACATATTACAAAAGATATTGACATCTAAGAGTAAGCTACATAATGTTCATCAGCTCATAATAATAGTGTTCAGCTGCATGAAGTCTCGTCGTTTACAAGCAATGATCAGAAATCAGAATGTTTAAAGATATTTTTGTATATTGATAACGATGAAATATACCTTTTTTGTGTCCGTGTGATCGATTGAAACTATGTTTAAACACCCATACAGAATATCTTGAAATATTCGAACGTTTATACTTTTATTGTATCTGAAATAGAGTTTGACATCCCAACTCGATTGATAGAAACAAACATAAAATGTATTAAGGGTTCACACTAAAACAAATTTGGAGAAAATGCTAATTTATTAAACTCAGAAAGTTGCACTCAATTAATTTATCGATATTTCGTTTAAATAAAGTATGTTAAATATGTGTGCGAGTGCATACGAATGTTCTTGTGTAATGTTTCCGTTAAAAAACTCAGATATTTCTACGTTTTACAGCAAACGGGTAAATGATACCCTGGGCATGCTCTCCTATTTGTGACAGTCCAAATTCAATCCAAAAACAAACAAAAACATCGTATTGACTTCACCTGGCACGGTGTAGTGTTTGTTGATGTATAGATACTTATATATACTTCTCAAATTCTACTTCTTGCATGGCTCATTCAAAGTTTGCATACACTTTATAAGTAAGTAAGACGTACAATGTCATGATATTCAATTTCAATATGTTAAGATGTCAATATGTGTTGCATTGCGCAATGTCTATCATAATCTGCATAACGTATAGTGCAGCAACAATTTGAACTTATTTAAAGGGGCGGTAGGGGAATATGGGGTCAGGGGAATGAAAATAAATTACTCCAATTGAAAGACAACATATTCAAACTAATGAAGCAGTAATACATCAAACATTATGTGAAGTTCAACCATGCGATTTCTTTTTCTAACACAAAATGAATTAAAGGTGTTCACACAAAAATGGCCCCCAATGGGAATCTTTATAATTTGTTCTCTGGCTATTTATGATTGGTTTGTGTAATGATATTTTCAAGTGACCTGTCAACAACAAATATGTTGTGTACATAGTTTGCCGTCGAGAATTCTGTATTACGTATCGATCAAACAGCTTAATCTGAAGATTTAGCTGGAAAAGAAATTATATAAAAGACCCCTAATCTTTTAATTCTTCGTCTTTTTTTCAAATCTAGACAGTTATTCAAAATGTTTATTCAAAACTGTTTGTTCGTCAATCTACATAAGACTACTCACATATTGACATAAGCGCGCGTATCAAGGTGTATTTTAAGTGCGTTTTTTCCGTTTTGTATTTTAATACTGAAAATGATTAAATAAATATAGAAACAAATGAATAGACTGTCAATTCATTCAATTCAAAACCATAAGAACTATACAACGGGTTTCAGTTACTTTTGATTGAGCTCGTCTTAGAAAATCAGATATTATTCTATTAACATGAAATACACCTTAGTTTTGACTTTTTCTTCATCACGGTATGGCAATATACCTAAGCGAAAACTTTCCAGCAAGACGTTAGTCGTGCCAGTCCGAATCACTGGCTAATCTAAGACATGCAGCATTGCCACCTCTCTGTACCAAAACAATTCAGTTCTTAACCATAATTTAATCAATTTTTCATTGGAAACTTATCTGTTTAACAATGAATCAATTTAATTTGCCTTTGTCATAATGTCCATTCGTTCTTTGGGTGTATACATTCAGGGGTAAATAATCGATACCAACTTTTGAAGAGGGTAAAAACGAAAATCCTGTGGTCAATAAAATGCGATTTTGAATCGTTGTCTTGTGAATAAATACTCACAGTTTCAATAATAAGAGGACAAATTTGATATTCAGGAAAATTAAAAAAACACTTGGGTTCATCTCCAGCTTTGCAAAACTTATGGAATATATTAATGTATTTTTAAATATGAGATCTTAACATTGTAAATAACCTTCATTGACATAACTTTTCTCACCCATATTACTGTAGGGTTCTAGAAAACAAGCTAAAAAGCCTTTTTCACGTTCTTATCTTGCCTTAAGGAGACTTAAAAACGACAATTTTCAAAGGCGTGTTTTTCAAAAACGTTAATTGACATTGTCTTGAAATCCATATCTTAGTTTAGTCACATGATGAAGACAAAAAGTAACCCTGTTTGGTCGTAATTATCATTTGTAGCTTATACTATATTTCATGCATTTAGAGTACCCTTTCTTTTGCTGCTGAGTATAGAGTGTGAATGTGTGAGGGTAATATCGGTTCTTGTAACAGTTATACACTTGATAAATTTTACTCTTTTCATAGCGAATGGGTTCATGCTACCCTGGGCATTTTCTCATTTTTGTACCTACTATTTTTTAAATAAAATTTTGATTACAAAACCAAGCCGATTTCTTTACTAGTCATAGCAAATCGGTTCTTTCTACCTTTGTAAAATCTGAAATAAAAATCTGACTATAATGAACTTCAGTACCAGCCTCTTGAGAACTGCGAAGAACTTGATAGTTCTTGCGAAGATGACAAAGACGCTACATCAAGTACTAGTTTACACTCAGATGCAAGGCTTTGATAAGCCAGTTGTACAGACTAGCCAGACTTGTTGGCTAAGTTGTTACTTACGGCATAAATAAGCAGTCAGTATTCATAAACCTTTGCAAAATGACAAAATACTCCACGTTTCTCGTTTCCTGTCCATCAGAATACATCGAAATCAATGCTAAAATAGACACATAAGCAGATACCGAATCATTTATCATCTTATTTCCAACGAAATAGATCTAACATTCCGCCGCTAAGCCAATCAGAAAAGATGCCCTATCTCGCAGAAAGCTTCCGACTCAAAGCACTGTTTTGTCGTTTGATGGCGTATGGTGTTCATCTTCATTCGGAAAACGTCGAGCGTCCAAACGGTGAATCTTCATGAAAATTCCGATTCGTGGAATGTATTAGAATGTATAGAAGATGATATTTTCAAATGGTTTAGTGTAGTTGTCTAGTTGCCAACGAGAAATAATGACTTTACATCAATCAGTTGTCTATAACACTTTAAAGGGTCAGTTCTATCATGGTATTTTTGTGGAAACAGAATTCAATAGTTTTCCCTGTTTATACTTATATATCATTAATAGATGATCATTTAACACTTATTTTCGTGTATATTAATGAGGGTAACATTTAATTTGTTCTAGATTTAACAATTTGCCAAAAAATAGAATGCATCTCTGCGTCCTGTTGAAATACCGCGATAAGGCTTCCCTTCATGGCTTTAAACTGTGAAATGAAATGGTCGATGAATCTAACATTTGAAAAAATAACTTTAAAAGGAGTTTTCTTCATTTGTAGAAAAATTGAGTTTTCAAGACTTCTTATACGTAGATATGCTTGGGCTTTTATCTTATAGTAGGGTCTTGTTAACAGACATATCGATCGTGATAATCACAAATTTAGAACTAGAATGTGAATACTTACGAAAAACTGCATGTGACAGGATATATAACTGTTGTAATCAAGAATCATAAGGCCTTATTTTTCCTATCTTTTTAGAAAATTTAACAATAAAGTTAATATGTTGTGTCATAAAGAAAACGAAATATGGTTCCGAACGAGGCCCGGGAACCTGTTGAAACCATTTGAAACATTTCAACCAATGAAAACACCTCTTGCATGGAAAGGGTGGTTCTTGTCACAAGGCTTTCCCCTATGATTCAGTAGCTAAATTGATGACTTGTTAAACAGCGTCGCTGACTGAACTGCTTTTGATTGCATCAAGTCTCGTTTCACCATCTATAGCCCGCACAATCGGTTTATTCAAACAGTCCGTCCGAACTTCCGCTCCACCTAGAAAGTTAAAGTATGGTAGTAGCTAAACAAGCCAGTGCAGACACCAGTGAAGTTTGTTGACCTTGACCTCATTTTTAAGGTCACTGTGAGGTTTTGACCATTCTGAGCGGGGGAATATGGTATTCGACTCTGTACGTTTTTTACGTCCGTACATCTATACATATGTAAATTTTTTTAACACAGTATTTAACTACTGCACCTAGGGTCTTCAAATTTGATACCAAGTCTAAGGGGAACTAGCCTAAATATTGCCCGTTTCACTCCGATATTGAGTCTAGAAAGGTCACGTATCGAATTGACCAATCAGAACTCATCTTACCAAGCCACAATAGTCTGCCTTAGCACGTATAACGTTGGAGAATCATAGGTCGCAGAAAGGTCGTCTGACGCGAAACTCTACTAGACCTTTCTAGACTCAGTATAGGAGTGAAACGGATAATATTGAGGCTAGGTTTACTTAGACTATAATAAAATAAAAATATAATATTTATGTTAACTTTATTTATGTATAACGTTGGAGCGTCACAGGTAGCAGAAAGGAAGGCTGACGCTACCCTTTGGTAGACCTTTCTAGATTCAATAACGGAGTGAAACGGGTAATATTGAGGCTAGGTTTACTTAGACTGGGTATCAAATTTGAAGACTCTAGGTGCAGTGGTCTTCCTATTGGGACTATACAGACGCCGGGTGATTTTTTTTTACCTTGACTTCATTTACAAATTTACAATTATGAAATTTCAAGTGAAAAACCGGGTAACCAAATTGCAATACTGAAAAATAATGGAGCAAAAGAACAATAGGCTGACGTGTTATTTAGTCCCTTTGAATTGAAGCATAAATCGGATTGTATGGTTAGTACGATTTGATTGCAACTGCGGCTGTTTGTTCAAATCCCTGAATTGCCTTTATCTGAAAATTCACCGATTGCATTAACATTTATATGTTAAATATATCAATGTTACAACTGAATTATTGATTTAACTGCAGTGTGATAAAAAAAAAGATTCAATATTTTGACACAATCGAGATACGAACTTGTTTCGTCAAGAAGTTTCCGCTTCTCATATGACTTCTATGCATACTTGTGAATTGGTACATAAGTGTCACTCTGACGCCTTGATGATTCGGTGTAACGTATACTCATTTCTTTCCAAACGATGAAACATTTTCTAATCAAAGAAACTGACAAATTCACAAGTCTCTCGTGCCGCATGTGCTCCTCGCTGAAATGAACATGCTACGGAAATATTTTAAACTCAGTTTACAGAAAATATAAATCGTCTCCAACATGTCTATAATTGTTTAAATCATCAATATATTTGATATTAGCAAAGTTGTATTTCTACTCAAACTACGATTTCAAGTGAAAATAGCCTTTCTGGCATTTGCTGATATAATAATATTGAAATATTCAAAATAAGAATCAGTTGTCTACATTTGAATCTTAATTTTTCTTATATGAATCAAAGATGCAAGATTTAGAGATAGTTATATCTTTATTTCATAGAATCCACGTTTGTTAGATATTACACCACAAAAATATTGTAAAATGTATTTTGGAAGATTGACAAGACCACAAATTGTAAATTGAACATATCATATTATTGCATATTGAATTATATTCATACAATGACAATGATAATAAAATATATTTTTTTGTTAATAATTTTTTTTTCATATTCCTTTATCCTCAACAACCAAGCAGATCTGCCAATCAAACGACACATTAACACACATAAATAAAAGATAACATTATTTTTTGTTAAAATATATTTTGATATTTTTTCATTTTCTGTCGTTCACAATCTCACAAGCACTTTATCTCTGTCCTTAGAAGCATTCTTCCCCTTCTTTCTCCCCTCTTCCTAGCAGCGTCCTCCCCTCCCTCTCCCCCCTCGCTCTTCCTCCCCTTTCCTCTACCCTCCCCTCTCTACTTCTTGGCGACCTTCTTCTCCTTCTTCTCTTTCTTCTCCTTCCTCTTCGCCTCCCTCTCTTCCTCCAAGCGTCTCAACTTCTCTTCTCTCTCGTGTAGTTTCTGCTGTGTGTACATCTTCTTCATGAACTGACGTCTCTCCCTCTCCTTCTTCGCATCATATCTCTTGAACTCTCTCTCCAGGACTTTCTTGTGGGCCTGCTCCACGTATCTGCAGGAAGAAGAAGAGACATCCTCAGAAGAAGAATATATAAAGAGATGAATTGGCATATAGAAGCAAAACGATTGTGAGAACCAACATTAAAATAATTTAATTAATAAATAAATACTTACAACGTTGAAGAAGTTTACAATGATAATTGTCACTTTAACTATAAAAATAATATAAAACCATTCTTGGTCTTGATTTAAGTTTGTTTTGTCAATAGAAACGAGTTCATGTATATCTGGAACCCATCCATCAAACATACATTTCTACTACTTTTTGTCTACAAAATCCTTTTTTCGATGATTTTTAAGAAATATTTCACCCTCTTTGATGTGTAAGTATCTACCTGCTTAAGATAAGCTTAAGGCTAACGGCGGTAAATATGAAATTGTAAAAAGATGGAACGGAAAGGCTGCTGTACTGCATTTGTAAGGGATTTAGATGGTATATAAGGCTTGTTAAAAAAAAACTGTCAGCCTTCACTTCAGTCTTCGTGACTATACTGAAACTGTTTTTTTTTCGAAGAAAATGGAGGATAAATCATTCCTTTTCTTATGAAACGCTGTCTACCAAAATACTTGTAGTCTACTATACAAGATGTCCAATGAGTCCAAATTCATAAGAAAACCCAAAGTGCGAATTATATATTTTTTAATCGAACTAAGCACTAATAAACCTTTAACTCTAAAAATGCAAGACAAGGGGTCAAGACCATTAAACAATTGAAATCAAACAAACTTACCTATCATATCTGTAAAATGTATCTGTATTGCTTTACTGTAATGTTGTATTGTTTGAAATAATATCAAAGGGGACAACAATTTAAGTACGAAAAAACTTACCTATCATATCTGTAAACATCAGCCATAATTTGTCTCTCTTCCGCCGAGTACTGAGTTAGACCTACAGCAGCAAGACGACTTTGTCCCACCCCTGTATTGTACACCTCCAACAAGCGCCTGGGTGGTTTCTGTCTCGGGGTGACGCCGTCCTCCACAGGGACCGAGAAGCACACACCCCCACGGGCCGAGTTTTCCGGAACGATTCCTTCTTGGCGTAACTGTTTCAGAATCTCATCCCCTGATAGCCTAGGGCGTGGTTCTGGGCTCAAACTCAGACAAGGCTGGTGTGGTTTTGGTAATGAACGTGATTTTGGTTTGTAACTTGAAAATATCGTATCCAAAAACTTTAAACAACCCATGATCGATAGACCTTCAGCTGAAGCGACTAAAGCCGGAGAACAATCGGAGACAATGACGTGACGTCATAGAAGACGACGTCATGAATAATGCTTATTTGCATATGCTGGTATACCGAAATTTTAAGCACACGTTTCGATTGCCTTTAGCTTTATTATATTGCAGACAGATATTACATGCTTCAACCTTTAAGGTTTTTTTTTTCATTCATCATAAAGAATCCTAATCTTCATGTAACTTTAATGTTAATGGTTTTATGAAACATAATTTGATTCGAGGCATATTTAACCTATTACGCTAACAAATCATTATTAATTTATACACATCCTATTTATAATCAACGTTTGCCGAGATCTCTGTAATACTATATCCCCAGAAAAAGATTAGAAAGTTGTTAAAAATGTTCATAAAACTTGAAAGCTCAGCCAACATTGGTCTTCCATGGTCAGTGCCCCAATTGACTTCATATCCGTAAATAGATTGATCTTATATATTTTATTGAACTAATGGTACCCCGATACAACTTACCACTGCCAGGAACATCCGACAAATCTTAAATTAATCTTTGTAAAAAGAATATCTAGACAGAGAAACGGGCAGCGAAATACGGAAATGCAATTATCATGGCTAATCTAACTGTCTAATCTATCGTATATCAAATTTGTTTTCCTGTATTGCTCTGCACGTGCCTTTCTCTAGACAGTCAAAATAAATTGAATATTTGTATTTAGTTATCTATCGAATTTATGAGCACATATCAGAAATGGTCTTTCATGTCAGTTGAAAAGTAATAAATAACTTTAATGCAGAGGAATATATTGACGACAACTTCTTTGTGCACTGTATGCGACAGGAAACGTCGAAACGTCGCATACAATGAACAAAGAAGTTGTCATCAATATATTACTCTGCATTATTGTCATTCCAACTTCTAAAATGGCTCTCGAGGAAGTAATAAATAACTCCGTCAGGATATGAATCGTTGCTTTGTAAATATTACATTGCATTCAAAGAATTGAAGTGTAGACAATTGAACTAAAAAGAGACTTATACAGTTGTGTTGCTCGGACAATATATAAAACTCATTTTGTTTATATGTTGAAGCTCCTTATTTGCATTTTCTTATTTTTTTTAAAAATCGAGTCTGTAAGTATTAGTTTTGAAATCATGAACAATAATTAGCTACTTTGTACTTAATTATTACCTGATTTAGTGCAATATTTTGCAAATTGTATTTTTGATTTATCTGATTATAAGTTCAGTCGAACTTTGGACTTTATTATTTCCTGATTTAGTGCAATATTTTGCAAGTTGTATTTTTGTATTACCTGATTATAAGTGCACTTGAACTACGTACTATATTATTTCCTGAGTTAGTGCAATATTTGTCCAAGTTTATTTTATTACCTGATTATAAGTGCAGTCGAACTTTGTACTTGTTCTTTCCTGATTTAGTGCAATATTTTTGCAAAAAGAAATTATTACCTGATTAAAGTGCAGTCGAACTTTGTACTTTGACAGTGTCAAGTAGTGTAATTTGAGAAGTTGGCTATAAATCAACCAGCACAGCTCAGTACCAGTTAAAGTCGTTACGATATTGATTTTTGAAAAGAATAATCTTAATATGAAGGCAAAAGTGTTGTATATTCTTACCACTTTATTTGTTTAATCAGGATCGCTTCAAAGTTGTTAGTTTCAAATACACTGAGCTCATTATTTTATCAAGGATGTCCCACAATGTCAAACTATAGCAAATAACGTTATCAATAATTTAAATTCATTTACTTAACACAACACAAATCTGAAGGCAATAGATTAGTTCGTATCGTGTGAATCGAACTTGAATTTATTTCATGATTTTGTGTTCAATTATTTGTAACAATGATTTCTAATATGAAAGCAATGATGTTGCGTACTTATGGATGCATTGGTCCAGACGGGGTATGTATTCAAATATATTATTGCTTAAAGGGGCAGTAGCGCATTTTTTTAGAATTTTATATTTCGAATATTTCACTGATAATTGATCGTTAATGCTAAATGTATTATTTTGATAGTGTCACAAATCTAATTACACACACTAATCATCCATAGTCAGAGAACAAACAATAACGATTCACATAACATCCATTGACGGTAATTTTTGTGTGAAGACCTTGTGGAGCAAAGGAATCGCGTGGCTTTACATTACATATTTGATTTATTACTGCTTAGTTTAAATACATTGTCTTTCAATTGGAGCCATTTGTTTTCATTTTCCTGACATCACCTTATATTCTCCCTGAAACGTGCTACCTGTCCCGTTATCATCTGCGGATTGAGAGAAGGCGGTACACCTGCCAAGAAAGTTATAAATATAGAAAATGTTTAAAGTCGTAGTTCGTTTAGTACATTCTAGTAATATTTGTAAAATTTCACTTTCTCAAACCAGTCTATTTTCCTGTAGATACAATTCCTCGCTTATTTTCTTGCATTGGTGATTTTACAAGCGCTTCAAAGGGAAATGATGATTTCGCACTTCGGTCAACAGACCTTATTTGATACTTAAAAAGAATTTGAAAGGTAAGTTAAAAGCAATGCGGTATCATATTTTGAAATAACCAGATTTGAAAATTTGGTTTGAATAAGTTACGTTAATATGATTTTTTTATCCAAATTACCATTACAATAGTTTTACTTGTGACACCAAAAGGGCGCACCCCTCCCATACAAAAATCCTGTATCCGCCGCTGTTCACAACAGACAGATCATCATATTGAGGAAGCCTAGCTTTTAGGTAATGATCGAGACCTAAACAAGAAAGAAAGTTTTTCAAAACAGTAGAATTTACCGCATTAAAGAATAAGTTAAAACAAGTCTGAACTGCCTATGGAAACAGACGAGAAATATATGAATTAGATTTTTTTATCGAATATTGAACATCAGATAGATGGACGGAGAGGATATCCCGAGTGGTTCGAACCTTGATAGAGAATATTTTATTCCTCGGAGTACGGTCGATTTTAATCAGACTGCATGATGCAAATATGAACTGTCTATTAAAAAGGATGAGAATTATATGAATTAGGCTAGTTTTTTTTAACGAATATTGAAAATCAGAAAGATAAGATAAGATAAGATAAGATAATTCTTTACAATATGTCACACACAGAAAAGCAAGTCACACGGGATGGATAATTGTAAAATTAACTGCTTCATGATTCAAAACATTTATTAATTTCACGAATACTTGTTGGTATGAAGGATTGTCTGGCTCTGTTTGTTTTTAACGAAGGTATCCGAAAGCGGCGTCCGGAAGGAAGTAGTTCGAAATGATGGGACAGGATATGGGAGCTATCGGTTCTTATTTTAGTAACTTTCTTCACAATCTGCCGCTCATAAATAAAGGACATATTTTCGAACGGTACTCCACTGATCTTGCTGGCGGTATTAACAATTTTAAAAACTTTGTTTTTGTTGCGAACAGACAAACCTCCATACCAACCTAAAAAATTATAGGTCAGCACACTTTGTATAAAAGTTTGGTAAAAGACTGTCAAAAGGGATCTATCAATTGAAAAGTTTCTTAAGCGGCGAAGAAAATAGAGTCTCTGTTGCCCTTTTTTGTAAATGAAATCAACATGTTTTGAAAACGAGAGATTTGAATCTAAAATTTATGAGATATTTGTAGTGATTAACTCTTTGAATTTCTTCGCTATCGATTCTAATAGAATGAGGAGGTTCCTTATTTCGCCGAAAAACAACAATCATTTCCTTAGTCTTTTTTACGTTCAGAAAAAGAAAATGATCTCTACACCAGGCCAAGAACATTTCAATACCTTGACGATAATTATGTTTAGAATCAGAAATGAGACCAGTAAGGGCAGCATCATCTGCTAATTTCACCGTAAATACATCATTAAGTGACAAATGACAATCATTGGTGTACAAAATGAAAAGTAACGGGGACAAAACGCAGCCTTGAGGAGCTCCGGTAGAGGTTGACAGGATAGAAGATTGACATCCATTAATACTGACATACTGAGTTCGAATTACCATAAAATCCGTAACCCATCTGATAATGTTGGAGTTAACACCAATGGATGGATGAAATATAAATTTTCGTTTTCATTCTTAATTGTTTCAACTTTATATTAGTGGGTTAATATAATTGGTTGTTGATCAAGTAATAATCCACGTGACAATCAAGATCATTCATCATCTTCCCGCAGGAACATCGCTTCTAGAACCTCTATTTCGAGCTGAGTGATTAATTTCATATTTCCAAATAATCAAATGTCGAGGAATTATTTAATTTCAATTTTCATTATTTGTTGTCATTGCCAATTTGTTATCATGACTGAGAGCGCTTTATTGTGTTGTTATAAGGATACGAAACGAAAAGAGTGTTTAAATCAGGCTAAAGTTACACAAAAATAGAAGTGACATAGAATCGAAATATGCAAATCATCCGTCTCTATGACGTCATCATCTGTGACGTCACGCCATTGTCTCCAATTATTGTTCTCTGGCATCAGTCGCTTCAGTCTGTCGATCATGGGTTGTTTCAAGTTTTTGGACACGATATTTTCATGTTACAAACCAAAATCTCGTTCATCACCAAAACCACGCCAGCCTAGTCTGAGTTTGAGCCCAGAACCACGCCCTAGGCTATCAGGGGATGAGATTCTGAAACAGTTACGCCAAGAAGGAATCGTTCCGGAAAACTCGGCCCGTGGGGGTGTGTGCTTCTCGGTCCCTGTGGAGGACGGCGTCACCCCGAGACGGAAACCACCCCGGCGATTGTTGGAGGTGTACAATACAGGGGTGGGACAAAGTCGTCTTGCTGCTGTAGGTCTAACTCAGTACTCGGCCGAAGAGAGACAGATAATGGCCGATGTCTACAGATATGATAAGTAAGTTTTTTCGTACTTAAATTGGTGTGCCCTTGATTTCACTTCAAACACTTCACTATTATAGTACGAGCAATACATACAATGTATAGTATATTCAGCTACCAGTGCTTTTAAACGACATACAAACAAAGCTTTTTGACAACAATATTTTTAGAGGTTATAGAAACACAAAGATATTGATTTGAACACGGAAATTGTAAAAAAAACATATTTGGCTCGTAACTTACGTAAATCATCCGATTTGTATCAAATATGTAAGGTTGTAAAAGATTGAAGACCCAATTTTGAAATATCATGCATATATGCATATATATCTCTCAATATATATTTTCCCCTCAAGGTCCTTTCAAGATTATAACTGATGGTATGAAAATAAACTTAACCATTAATGTGTGAGTGTGAGAGAGAGAGTTTATTTCAGTAAAAGGGCCACAGGCCCATTATACATCAGATTGTACACATATTGTAAACATACATGAGCACCATTATACATATTATATACATCACTATTAATTGGTAGTGGTTACACAGTTTAGAAATCTATTTCTTTGTTTGAATGCCAAATATATGTATTTTGCGAGGGAATTTATTAATGAAAGTCATGAATTTTTTAAAAAGATTATTAAAAGAGAAGTTTCTTTGGCGACAAAAGGTAGTGAAAGTAACATAATTTTATGATTTTTTATTTCTTTTCTTTCTATTGACAGAATTTGGTCGAATTCAGTAACACCTTTACTAAAAATTAGTCTATGAAATATTTACTGTAGTTATTAATAACAGTAAAGGTAACTGTACCTTCAGCTTTATTATAACATGTCTTTATTGTTCATAGTTTCATATTTTCATATTTCAGGTTCATATATACAGTCAATCTAGACTTGAAAATATAAGGACATAGACTGTTTTAAGGTTTCTCTTAATTTTCAATACAACTTCATGAAGCAGGAGTTATGCGTAGTGAAGCTAAATTATGATCTTATTTTAATGAGATTGTAACACAAAAACTAAAAGGTTTCTTATATTTTGATTTCTTAAATGAAATAAATCGCCTTAAAATAATCCATAAACACTGAGAATATTTTCATATTTTGTCTTGCAAAAATTATTCTTTACCGTCATTTGATATTTAATACATATCTATTCCTCCGCTTTATGCAGATACGTGGAGCAGGCCCACAAGAAAGTCCTGGAGAGAGAGTTCAAGAGATATGATGCGAAGATGGAGAGGGAGAGACGTCAGTTCATGAAGAAGATGTACACACAGCAGAAACTGCACGAGAGAGAAGAGAAGTTGAGACGCTTGGAGGAAGAGAGGGAGGCGAAGAGGAAGGAGAAGAAGGTGAAGAGGAAGGAGAAGAGGGGCGCCAAGAAGTAGAGTGGGGAGGGGAGAGGAGGGGAGGAGGAAAATGGGGAGAGGAGGAGAATGGGGAGATGAGGGGAGAAGGAAAATGGGGAGAGGAGGAGAATGGGGAGAGGATAGAGAGAAGATACAAGGAAGAGAGAAGAGGGGGTTGTCGAGTAGAAAGTTAGAAGCCAGATAAAAGGGAAAAAGAAATAAACAAAATAATAAAAATAATTTTAAAGATATTTTAATTTTATGCACACAAAAATATAAATTTCTAATTACTTTTATTCAAATTGTGTTGCAATCGTATGACTGTAAAACAACAATTGTACAATCAATGAATATGTTGTTCTTCATACCATATTGTTGTTATTTTATTGCGTGAACTTGTTTTATCAGATAAAACTGAACATGAATCAGTATTGTATGTATCTGTTATTGATTGAAGACGACGAAAAGATCAAATTAAAGCAAGTCTCAGCCACAAGAACAAATCATAAAGTAGACGTTGAATGATGACTTTGGAGTATAAAACATCAAGCTGTAACAGATGGAGGGTCGGAGTCAAATGTGGTTTTATTCATCAATTCATCATGCAACCGTGGTGTTCAGTCTGATTAAAATCGACTGTGATTCGAGGGAAAAAAGTGTAAAAATATTATCTCTTGTGGGGTTCGAACTTTACCCAACCCGGCTTTCCTCTCGAGACGTAGAGGATATTCCGAGTGGTTCGATCCCCGATAGAGACAAAAAAAAAAAATTTTATTCCTCGGAGTGCGATCGACTTTAATCAGACTGCCGTGGGTGTTATCCAAGGTTGGAGGTTCCTAGATCATTTAAAATGGGAGGGTTTTGAAACAAACATATATGCCATGTTTTATCAAAACTGACACAGTAGCTCTCCGTAAGCATCCAGTTTTACCTGCATTTACACTTACATTCAGTCTTTGTACCGGTTATTTCAGACTTGCTTCTCAATGTTTTGTTAATGACGGATCGAAGACGATTTCCTTTGTCGACGGCTACTCCCTTTAATGTTACTAACTACAGTGCGAGTGTTAAACCAGAGACTCAGTCGATTAAGATGTAAGATCTGACTATGTTTCTTACCCGTGAGCTTTGCACTTTCATGAAATTAACCAATCCCAGGCTGGCTTTCATATCAATTCGTACCAACGATTTCCTATCCTTGTTGCTGATTAGCTCAAATGAAACCAGGAGATAACTATTACTGAGCAGCTATCAGATCCTAATGTAGCGAAGAACGAGTGTGGAATAAGGTCCGATTTTAAGAAAAACATAGGACCTTACTTTCTGAAAAAAAATGCATATATAATAATATATAGTGCACAAAGATTTATTGAAGTCTTCAAAATGTTTCATATTTAAATATATGTACCAAAATGATTGACGTTGCACCCAATCTGCCTTTTGATCTAAATGCTTTTTATCCCATGCGATTGTTTTAACACTAAGCAAAAGGTATAGCCTCACAAAAAGACATTCAAGAAGGGAAAATTTCATGCAAATATATAAGACCAATCTATTTACAATCTATTTCATGAGAGTCATAAGTACTAGAAGAACGAGCTCAATGTATTACGACCACACAGAACAGAAAAATAAATCAGGGTCTCCTCATAAGTATCTTATTACACATCTAAGACTATGGGCCACATTTCGTGGCACTGTATCACAACAAACTTTAAACTAGAATGGTGACAAGATCTAGAGGGCTGTCTTAAATCCAAAATTTGCTACTTGACAAGTCCTATGTTTGCTTTGAATAAATGACCTTGAACTACCTTAATCTCTCGAGACTTCTTCAACCAATGATGCCTTTGGATCTTGGAACCGAACCTAGCAGTACCCGGACAAGAGGACTGAAGAAGTCTCGAAGTTCGTCGATGCTATTTATTATAAATAGCTTTGAATTACAAGCCTGTAAATGTAATCAGGAGATTGTAGAATGTTCAAGGATATGTATAGCCTGTTGGATTTTGATGAACATGTGTCATGTCACAGTCATGGTACGGAACAGGGCAAGGGGGTTTGGATCCCACGGTTGATTTTAATGATGGAATCTCTTGCAAAACCAGATAAGCTAGGCCTATTATGCAACCTTACAACCATTGAACACCCTGTCAATTTTTGGGGGATTGTAACTTTATCTTTTATGTCTACGTTTGCGTTTCCAAACAAAACCACAACAAGTTATCATATTTCATGTTGTTTCCATGCACCAAACATCGTGATGACCTTGAAGTGCCACGATAAAAATTTCAGAATCAGCCCTTCTTTGTTTACTGTTAAAAAGGGCTATCTCTCTGTCTCTTGTGTACTGAGATATAGATCAAACTAAGATCTATAGATGAACTTCAATGCCCATTAACATATCTCCTACACCAAAAAGCCTTTCATTCATCCCTGTTGATACATCAAGTGTAATTATACCACGATAATACAGACACCTTCAACAATGGTAGAACCAGTGAGATTGTCGCGTATCAATATCTTCACTTGTGGAATGTCCAGGAGGACGTGTTATAACACTTGTGATGTGACTCTCTTGTTACAAAACGTCCTCTGCCGAACGATCCAATTCCCACGTTTCGCTCTATTTCACAATCAGAAAGGGAAAAGTGTTTACAGAAAAGAAACCATTTACAAGATTCTATCGTGTTTCTTTTCGGAATTTAGTTGTCTGTTTATTTAGTTTTATTTCTTTATATGTGATTTGAAATTACTTGATCGATCATGCAAATTATCATTCAGCATATTTGTCATTTTCTGAATAATTGTGTTCTTTTCAACGTCACTGATATGAACATACTTTAAATACATTGCCAAATAATTATTGTAATCCATCCAAATTATTAAAATATCTATTCATTCGCTTAAAGTTCATTTGGTTTAAAGTTAGAAGGTCACTGTTGACCTTTTCCCAGCATTAAATGAAATCAGCATTGAAAACTTTTGTAACATCGAAAATTTATCAAGAACCTTAATTTTACGTAACTCGCATATTTTGATCCGCTTTTAAGCCAGTGAATACACAACATGATCTATATTCCACCAGTAGAACACGTTTCAAAGAAACAATATATTTCTACATTGCAATAAATGAAAAGTTTCGCTGACCATTTTCTGGATGATACTGGATACCGATTCTTTTAGGTTAAAAACTTTCAAATTGGTGTCTTTTTCAGCAATTTGGTCCTTAAAGGGGCAGTAGCACGTTTTTTTTATAATTCTATATTTCACAATTTTCACTGATAATTGCAAGTCAATGCTAAATGTGTTAATTTGACAGTGTCAAAAATCTCATCACACAAGCCAATCATCCACAGTCAGAGCTGGACAAAGTATGAAGATTCACCTAAAATCCATTGGGGGCCATTTTATGTGAACACCTTTAATTCATTTTGTGAAAGAAAAAGGAATGTCATGGCTAAACTTTACATTATGTATTTGAACTATTTCTGCTTCATTTAGTTTAAAGGGGCAGTAGCACGTTTTTTGACAATTTTATATTTTCAATTTTTCACTGATAACTATAAGTTAATGCTAAATGTATTACTTTGATAGTATCATAAATCTCATAACACAAACCAATCATCCGTAGTCAGAGAACAAAGTATGAGGTTCACATAAAATCCATTTGCAGCCATTTTTGTGTGAACACCTTTAATTCATTTTGTGTAAGAAAGGGAATCGCATGGCTTAACTTTACATTGTATATTTGATTTTTTACTGCTCCATTTAATTTTTATACATTGTCTAAAGATTGGAACCATGTATTTTCATTTTCCTGACATCACCTTATATTCCCCCTAAAAACGTGCTACTGCCCCTTTAATAAAAATACAATTTAAAAAAGTATTCTTAACGTTCTTACAGATGAGTGATCTTGTGTAGAAGTTAATGAGCTTTGAGGAATGTACATTTATCTATAACCTCATATAAAACTTAATCTTTCAGCTTAAAAGTTGACATTTTTCAAATCCAAATAATAGAAAGTTGATAAGTTAATGTAGGGGATACAAAACGTCAAACAAATAACTCAATGTGAGGACATTTCTACTACTAAACATCTTCTAGTGTATTGCGGACAAAACATTACCTGAGCAAAAACAGCTATAGTGGTAAGATGATACTTAGCAATGGTACAGACAGGTAAAAGGTCAAAAGTACAAACTGGTTCAAGGTCATTGTATTCACTGCCAGTAGTGCTCAACACAAGAAGGAAAAAATGCAACTTTTTTGTATTCTATTTTGTTTAGTAATTCCATTCCTGTTACATGATTGGCGGTAGATTGTTTTGTCGGTCTTCATATAGATATTAACGTTAGGCCTACCACTTAAGTTAAATTTATATATAGTTAAATAGTTGAATAAGTTATATTAGGGACGTGTGACAATCTATTCGTGCTATATGTATTCTGATAAATTAAGAAAATTTGAATGCATGAACAATTACAAATAACAAACTTATAATTTTACCTTTATAAAACGACCTTCTTTTATCATGGTGTAGTCGAGCCTTGATTTTCTTCAAGGCAGAATTTGCGGATTTTGGCTTCCATTGACGACTGGAAGAATAAACAACTTCAATTGTCTGTGTTTATCTCAATTTACACGGTCAAGTCTTCTCAACGAAGCAACACAAGACTACCAATTATATCTCATTCACAAACGGGGTACATAGGGTTCATAATCTGAATAACATATATACCATTTCCGTTAAAACCTTAAACTGACTTCTGCCTTTTTAAAAACTAATGACGAAATATCGACGCAACCTTGAATCGAGCGTGTTCCATTAGAGAGCTTCCCCTCCAGAAAGTGAAAGAGAGGGAACATCGGCTACACTGAGTTCGAATCCCGATAGAGTCAATATGTTTACAATTTTCATTCCTCGGAGTACGGTCGATCTTAATCTGACTTGAAAAGAAATTTGAGATGTATTCAATCTTGTCATGGTATGATTTTTTGTCAATCGTTTTATCGGACTGAATTAGTAGCGTTTTTTCGACCGTTTACATACATCAAATGCACCTAAAATCACTTTTAGGATAAAGGTGACTTTTGCCGATGTACACGTGCTATAAAAAAATGTAATTTTTCAGTGACTTTGGGATTATTTACAAATTACCACATACTGAAGAGGTTTCCTTTTATCCACTTTATTATTCAGCTTCAAGTGAAGCTATGTATTGGATTACCCTCACGGCTCCTAACTGTCGTATTAGACATGACGTAGTGACTTTTAACGTCTATTTCTACTGATGTATAAGATTGTTATGACGATAAAATATGATATTCTGATTTTTATCCCACCGGCGTGATAATACCTTTGGAACGTGATTAAACTATGATCATTTCAATTGTAAAACATCCATTTGTCCTCATGAAACATATTATGCTTAATAAAGATTGAACAGTTTCAATTATCGTAGTTAAAAATGCCTGCAACCATTAAAACATTTCCTAACGTTCTATAATGATCGTCTAATTGCATGTTACAAAGGAACAGATTAGCAACTAACATTGACTATTATGATTGATAAATTGATATTTGATTTAATTTACATGCATCAATGTTCAATGTTGGAATATATATCATATGTATGTTTTGGATCATATACCTATTATCAGTTGCCTGATTCTGTCTATGGTCACGAAGTTTTTCTGTCTCTAAAATTCATTTGACGGTAAAATCTTAGACTGATATATATTGTTTTCGATGTGTACAAAAACTTTGATTGGCATTGTAGAATGATGACAAATAGAAATTAGCTTCATCACTGTTTATGTAACTTAGGTTAAATATCTTATTGGATTGTAATGTCGTCGTAAATCAGAGACATGATGATAGATAAGTAGGCCTATGTATGTTTTTTTTTCCAGTTATGTTTGGTATTCATTTTTATAGAGCAAAAACTGACAAATAGGCAAGTTTTCGGTTAAAGTTGCATATTTCAAAAGTTTTGTTTAGCATTGGTTAAATGTTTTTTTGGATAGTGTTATAGTTATGGTATTTGGAAACCATATTAGGAATTAAAACATTTACCAGACAGAAAATGTTTGTACTTGTTTTCGAAGTCGCTCAAACATCAGGGGCCAAAATAGGATTTCGCTTTGGTGGTCCTATCAATGTTGCTAGTAAAATTTATAAAAATTGCTTATGATCATAGAATATCTATGTAGGTCTAAATGTTAACTGAATAAAAAATCCATGTCCTACAATTTTCTTGTATACACATTTATCATGAGTAAGAAACACGATTACCAACATTTAGGCAACCATTTTGTCAAATTTTTAGTGAAATCAATAAGAAAATATGTTACATTGTTCACTATCTAAATGGCATTTATCTCTAGGAAAATAAACTTATTTATTCTTTTGATACAGACCAAACATATTTAGGCCTTTTAGATTTATACTCTTACATAGCATTTTTAAAGTGAGAGTTGAAAATAAAAATGAAATACCATAATCCTTCTATTTATCAAGTTTGACATCTGTTGAATTTCTAAGACGAAAGTATTTTTTTAAAAGGTTCTTTTGTGAACATGGCATTTAAAAACTCATATAAAAAACTCAAATATTTCAGCTTTCAAAGTATTTGGTCACGCGTGAAGAGAGAGTGGTTCATCCAATCGAAAGTGCCAATGTTTCATCCCAGAACGAGGCTACAGAACGGAAGTGCTAATCGTAAAGCCTTTTCATCAAAACAAAGTCGCATACCGGCTAAATTTAACAAGACGTGTGCTGTGAATTCTTTTAGTTGTTGAAGTTTTAAAGCCAACCGTTAGAACAAGTCATTGATGCACGTTCTTCTATATTTATATGCAATGACTGGTGCAATGAACTAATCTTTTACGTGAATTCAGACAGGTAATTTGCTGGAATATTTTCACGCTGTTTCTTGCGTCAGTCTTTAGCCAAGTCTAAACAGATGGTTTCGTTAGTCTTGTATAATCATGAAATTCAATAAGCCTAAACGGAAAATGCAGAAAGTATTCTATTCATAGTTTTCTATGAAAGGAATGTTGATGATAGGGAAAGTTGTGAATGCAACGATGTTACTGACTTACTGTCAGTGTGAAACTGAATTTAAAGGGTAAAATATTTAAAGAAGTAGGAAAAGAAGGCTACTGTATCAATTTTGCAATATAGCAATAAAACAATTTTTCATATGGAGGATATTTTAAAAGTTTAATGTCAGTGTTTTTGAGGGCGGGATAGTGCAGTGGTTAGCGTGTTTCAGCTTCGGATCAAGAGCTTGAAGAGGTCCAGGGTTTGAATCCTGAAAAGAGAATCAACAACTTTTTCTGTAAACTCATTTAAGTCTCCAGTGCATACAAGGAATATTCATATTTACAAAGCACATCATAGATGAATAAACTAAATACTGAGGCATTAAAATAAATTTTTTTTTCAAATGTTCAGTAATATTTTATACATGTGAAACAATAAGACCCATGATAATAGGGACCACCTTCATACATGCAGTAATGCTACACTGTATTCGGGAGCAGCACCACCCATGGTTTACTAGTTCCATCAGTTTGCTAGTTCCAGCAGAGACTTGCAGGTTTCACCACAATGCATAGCCACAATAATGTTGAGGGCTTTCTCCCTGCAGTAATACTAGCAACCATGAAAAGTGAAACAATCTTGAAAGAGATGTTAAAGAGCCACTCCATGAATTAGTGGGGGTCACATATGCCAAACTCTATATATATGGTGTCATTTGATTGAGAAGTGTTGATTTTTGTAGGGAAGTACAATTTTAGAGCCAATCAATGTTGTATAGCAACATTAGGAAGAATTGAATTTGAAGTAGTGATAATAATCGAAAACCCGACAATGACAGGCGTCAATCATTCAAACGGAATTTTGGAATCATCTACAACAGTTAAAAATTAATGACAGTTTTACGTGTTAATAATGTTTGATAGGTTATATGACAAGTATTCATGTACATTGGACATTCTTCCACAAATATATATGGCTGGTATTAGATTTTCATTAAAAAGAAGAATATATTATAAGTGTCATTTGATTATGAAAATGTGACATGTTTTAAATTTATATAATTAATTATATCATTCTCAATCGTTTCAAAGTAAAACCATATGCGTTTAAAAATCAAGTAGTGGCTCCAAATCATTTCACCTCACCTCAGTTTTATTTCTATCGTTCTTGAGTCCTATCAGTTTCAATCTGTGATACCACATCAAAACCAGATCCATTTCCTAAAACAAGTTGTTTCCCTTTTGCTTATTTCACCAGCTGTCATTGCAGTCATCAATTTGAACATGCCTTTTTAAGAAAAAAATTCTACAGCATTCACTATCTTAGATATGGTTAAACAATAAAACATGTTTACAATTTTATGGAAATAACAATTGATTTGAGCTACTATTTCTGTAGCATTCAACCGTTTTCCTAAATTAAATGTGAGAGTGCTATTCTGTTTTCTCACGAGCAAATAAACATTGTTGATAGGTAGACAAACTCCAGCAGCGTCTTATCAAGATAAGAACTTGAACATGTCTATCTTGGATCAAGTTGATTTAATTTCCATTCCATCATGCTTATTAACTTGCCATATATTTTTCAAGAAGATAATACCATTTTTCAAAAAGGAATAACAATCTGAAAATTGCTTTATCATTTCAATGTCAATGTTATCAAAGATGACATTGAATATAATCTTTTCTGCTAAGTGGAACATGCTTAGAATTGAAAATTTTGGAGTACCGGTAAATAATATCGGCCCACCCAGTTTTGTTTACTGGAAATCTGTATTGCGCATGTAAATTCAAAAAGGATAAGTAAGAAAAACAAATCAGTTGGAAAGTACATGAATTGTTCATTTGTGAATAGGTCTTTAATTTTTCATTTCTATTTATAACAACTTTCAACTTTGAGATCTGATATCTAAAATGTTTGTGAAATTGATTTTTATTGATGAAATTAATTTTTTTTATTTGATTAAATAAGAAATAAGCAATTTCTAATCAATAAGTGTTATTCTCAGACATTAAAAAGTTTCAATTGACGAATATTAAAAGGTAATGTTAACACCAGTCACCTGATAAAAACTTTCTCACTTTTTCATTGAAGAATAAACAGTAGTGATTTCACATACAAAAATGTTATTCTCAAACATTTTATGATAATGTTTTTTCTCCAAAAGATCTTTAGATCTAAGATATTACAAAAGTTCAAGAAGCTTGTATAAGATAAAACCAGTGACTAAAAAAATCTCAACAATAAATTGTTCCCATTAAATTTACTACGGTATACACTTTTTCTATTGATGAGCATCCAAGAGCTGTTTACATGTTTTCAAAAATCTAAAATGTCTCCCATGAAATTTTTTAGACCCTTTTTCTATTGATGAGCATTCAAGAGCAGTTTACATCTAAGAATTTTAGCTCATTACATCTTATGTATTTGAAGAAGCATATCAGATAGATCTCGAAACTCAAAATTTCTCTAACCTAGATAATATACTCTGAAAATTACTATACACCTTTTCTATTGATGAGCATTCAAGATCAGTTTACATGTAGGACTTTTAGCTTATTTGAAGAAGCATATCGGATAAATCTCAAAACTCAAACATCAAACATAAATAATATACTCTGAAATTTACTATACAGTTTTTCCATTGATGAGCGTATACATGTAAGATTTTTAGCTCATTATTATCTCGAAACTTACAAATTTATCAAACCTAAATAACATGCTCTGAAATTTCCTATACACTTTTTCTACTAATGATCATTCAAGAACAGTTTACATGTAGGTATTTTAGCTTATACTACGAAGGAGTAGAGAGGATATGTCATCTTCTGATAACTTATCTCTATTTGTGCCAGGGGAGTTGCCAGCCCGAGAGACATATTCACATCCAAACAGGAGAGAACAGTTAAGTTAACGGCACCAGCATGGATGGAGGGTGTACCGGCAGCGATAGTGCGGAGTTCACTATTGGCCCGCCTGAAACTGAAACCTGTAGCTGTACTGGCGATGGAGATGAAACGCTTAGTCTGTGAGTAGCCTTTCTTGTAAAATCCACAGTTATTTGGGGTTATAGATTTAGCTATGTATATCCGACATCTGCAAATTCTCAATGATAGATTGAAATTCAAGGAATATTCTTAGAAATAGAAACCTGTAGCTGTATTATAAGCAATGGAGATGAAACGCTTAGTAGCCTTGCTTGTAAAATCCACAGAGGTTATCTAAGTTGTCTGACCTTCTGCCTGAATGAAGGCAGAAATATGTACATGTTATGTTACTTATGTATAGGTATTTGTCCATAGTATTTCAAATTGTCTCACACCTGCAGGGGTTCAAATTTGTCCTAGCCACTTGGACTCATGCATTCCTTAGTTCTAGCCCAAAGACATACTACTAGCCAAATACACCAATAATATTGTATTTTCTTTAGATTCAACAAGTCATTCAGACTACCAGTCATTGCAATTTGAAAGCCCAGCATCCTTTTCACTAGCCATGGTCTACCGGGCTAGTGGTAATTTCTAATCCTACACCTACAAGAATACGGGAAGAAAAAGCCTCAGCTATTCTTGTAATTCTGACAGTTGATCTGCTTTATCTAAGTGTTTCCTTCAATCTGAACTTTTGCCTGAATGATGCACATATATTATGTACATGTATATGTTATGTGTGGGTATATGTTCTCAGTTCTTCAAATTTATCTGACCAGGTATTGTGGCTGGAATTGAAAAGAATAGCCTCAGCAACTATTCTTGTAATTTTGACACTTGATCTGTTTATATGACCTTTTTCTTGATAGAGGCAGGTATGTATGTCCCAAAATCTGCAAATTCTCAATAACAGATTTGAAATTGAAAGGAATAGAAATAGAAACTATAGCTGTAATAGCAATTGATATGAAATGATAAGTCTGTGAGTAGCTTTTCTTGTAAGTTTGATTGTTGTTTATCTAAGTTTTACCTTCCATCTGACCCTTTGCCTGAATGATGCAGGAATATGTATATGTTATGTATAGATATATGTTCTTAGTTCTTCAAATTTGTTTGACACCATCAGGTATTTGGACTGGAATTTAGAGGAATAGCCTCGGTACCTATTCTTGTAAATGTGACACTTGATCTGCTTTACGCCACCTTAGTCTTGATAGAGGCAGGTATGTATGTCCCAAATCTGCAAATTTAACATCTCTGACAGGTCGGAATTGAAAAGAATAGTCTTAGAAATAGAAACCTATAGCTCTATGGCGATGGGGAAGAAACGCTTAGTCTGTGAGTAGCTTTTCTTGTAAGTTTGATTGTTGATTTGCTTTATCTAAGGTTTTGCATTCCATCTGACCTTTTGCCATGCTGATGCGAATATGCATATTCCAAAATCTGCGTATTGTCTGACACAACTGCTAAGTCCTGCTTCAAATACTCATAAAATTAAGAAAGGATTCATAAAAGTTTAAGCTGTTAATTCCTTGGATACATAGTTTTTTTTGTGATACTATGTGCTTATACTTATATCAGCTTGGACTCACAAGACTTTTTGGTAGCGAGACTCCCTTGACTCAGAGGGTCATATCTGTAGATTGATCACTGTAAGTATATCAGAGGCTTGAATTGAATGAAAGAGCCTCATTCTGAGTAACTATTCTTGTAATTTTAAAACTTGATCTGCAATGTTTGACCTAATCCTTTGCTGGCTGTAGGAAAAGATGTCCTCAATTCTGCAAACTCATCTAAGATCTCCTACAGGTATAGTGGGTGGTAATCAAAGTCTATAAGCATCAGTTTGTCTTATCTTATCTTGTAATAAGAAGTTAATCTGCTTTTATCACCCTTTTCCTTGCTGTGAGGTATCTTATATATGTTCTCCACTTTGCAAATTTGTCCGACACCTTCGAAAGTCAGGTATTATAGGTGCTGGAAATTAATCATATTTCTTAGTCTGTTAGTGTGGTAGCTTTTCCTGTAAGTTTGATACTTGATATTGTTTAGACCATATCTTTTTTGTCGCCTAGTGATAAATTTACCCCCGAGTCCTGCTTCAAATACTCACAGAATTTTTAAAGGACTTAATTAGAAAATAATAAGGCTGTGAGGTGTCACGTGGGATGCAATTGTTTTTTTCTATGGTGCTATTGCTTACACATTGAAGGACTCAATTAAATCTGCAAGGACTCACAAGACTCCGCAGGTCATATCTGTACATTGATCACTGCATTATGGCACTGATTTATGTTTTCATTTCTACAGTTTTTTATATCTGACACGTCCATTTAGGGTTGAAATTAACCCTTTCAGGGTACCAGCAATTCAGACTAAAATTGAATTACTAATAGTCCAAATGCAATTCCATTTGTCTCAAAACATTGAAATGGTCTTGTTATCCTTTATATGATTTACTAGTCCTTTGGACTATCAGTTGATACATTTCACTAGCCCAGCAGGTTTACTACTAGCCATGGGCAACCGGACTAGTGCTACCGTAACTTCTTGTTTAATTTGACATCTCCATCAATTCAACCACAAAAACATATTTTGACGTCACAAATTCAAAACACTTCTAATATTTCAACCAAGTGGCAAAAGTTGGTGCTCCTATGATTCATGCATTGCTTAAAATAATTGTTTAATTCTCAACAACAAAAATTATTGCAAATTTTCTCTACAGCAGTAATCTGTTTAAAATATCTTGATTATGATACTAATGCCATTTTTATGAGATCATCTTTAAGATCTATGCATTAATATCACACATGTAATTGATATTTATTCAATATTTAGACCATAGAGCCAAATGATCCTTAAAGGGGCAGTAGCACGTTTTTATGGGGAACATAAGGTGATGTCAGGAAAATGAAAATTAACTGTTCCAATTGAACGACAATGTATTTAAACTAAATGACGCAAACCGAATTCAAAATATAACATAAAGTTCAGCCATGCGATTCCCTTTTCTTACACGAAATAAATTAAAGGTGTTCACACAAAATGGCCGCCAATGGATTTTATGTGAATCTTCATACATGTACTTTGTCTTCTGACTATGGATGATTAGCTTGTGTAATGAGATTTTTTACACTGTCAAGTTAATACATTTAGCATTTACTGACATTTATCAGTGAAATTTTTGAAATATAAAATTGTCAAAAAACGTGCTACTGCCCCTTTAAAGGGGAAAATTGTTCAACCATAGACCTTTTCTGAAAATCTTTGAAAATTTTAGGGCCGAATTGATAAAGATATTATTTTAATTTCTACCCCTGTGTCTAGGTATTGCATAATTGGGTAAACAGATCTAAAAGGGTAAGCCTCATTTTGTCCTTCTCCTTGAGTGTATGAAATTTGAGCCTTCAGTACACACTAGGTTCTTATACAGCAAGTCTAGACTTTGCAAGACAAAAAAATGAATATAAAAAAACATATGCAGGGTTTATTCGGGTCATGGAAACCTAGAAAAGTCATTGAAATTTTTGATTATGATTCAAGGCCTTGAAAGGTCTGGAAAATGGGCATATATATTTATGAAGTCATTGATTTCAATTTCTTGTGAACAATCTGTTCATTAAATTGATTTTCTTTTATTGTCTGTATTTAAAAAATATAATTGGTGACTTTGGATTTATTGTTTACACTTGATCCTTGTTTGGTTTGTCATTGAAAACTCTTGCAGCATCCTTGTAAAATCATCAGGGATTGAGAAAGGCCTTGGGCCATTTTGCACATTGGATGAAAAATGGCCAATTACAATTTAGAAGTAATGTAGAAGTTTGCTAATTGATATATGGGTAATTGAATTGCAGAAATTACAGAAAAGTCTAGAAAAAGCCTATTGCCGATGGCATAGAAACGTCATTGAATTAGTGTTACTTTCAAGTGTATTAACCCTGCGATATGACATCTTATAGTTCTCACGGAAATAAAAATAAAATACTTTTTGCTGATTATTTCTTTATTTGGAACTAAGTTTATATTTAAATTCTAAATGATAATTCACAATGTTCTTTCCCTACTTTTGTTTCAGACAGTTTTTTTAAAATCCCCCGAAAAATGTGAATTAACAAGAGAGAAAAACGTGTCATTTTCACTCCTTGAAACTATTTCAAAGTAGAAATGTATGTTTCTGATGCAAGCTATATTATGTAAATGAGTTGTAATCTCAGTACCATCTTGTAAAATACATTGTTTAATGTACAAAAATTTAGTTTCTTATGTACTAAGGGTGTGCAATATTATCGCTGAATCCGTATATTGGGATACGGCAACACAACAATACGTATCACAATACAATTTCAAATAACCAATATATTGATCAAAACTAAAAATGCACTTTCAGTATCCAAAAAAGGTCAAAATTAGACCCAAAAATCATTAAGTGATACCAATATAATAACATATAATCAGATAAATGTTCCATTTTTTTTAAACAAATCAAACCAAGCAAGTATTTGAGCAGGGTTGTTATCAGCATCATGCACAGTCTGTAGTGCTTATCAAACAATATATCATTTGGATACTACCCTTTACATATCGACAAATAATATATCATTCAGGTATAGATAATCATAAATAACATGTTTTATAATCTTTTTTTTCTATTTTTCAAATTAAATGTGTTTATTTTTGTTTTAAAAAATATTGCAATACATATCCCAATACATTGCTTATATATCGCAATATATCGCAATATAAAAATCAGGGCAATACACAGCCCTATTATGTACTCTACTATTCATATCTTAAACGATTTCGAAATTCATAAAATAATTGAAAAAGAACGTGGTTTACGGACATAAATGTGTGTTACAATCTACTTTTCTTACGAGTTCATTCATAACTTTTGTCGTCAATTGCAAAGTTGCTGTGGCAACGCATGTGCAACTGCAAATTCAAGTGAAAAAAGTGTTGCAGGTTTATTTTCACTCACATTGCTGAGAGTGACGTAAGTTATAGCAGGTTTCGGAATATATTGAAAATATGCAAATTTTATGCAGTTTTACCTTAAAAAAAGGCAATTTAAAATATATTTTTGCTTTGATTTCACAAGGCCTAGTTGGGAAAAACTTACTTATTTGAACATCTGTAAGAATTTCTTACATTAGTCGAGCAATAAAGAAATAAACATCAAAAACCATTTTATTTCTATTTCCATGAGTACTTTAGTGTATCAGTCTGTATGTAGCTATTCATATTTCCACAGTTGATTGGTTTTATCTTATTATTTCCTTGCCAAGTACATAAATATGTTCTCAATTATGAAGCTCAATCTGATACCTGAAGGGAACAATCTCTATCTGTGAGTACATTTTCTTGTAGGTGAAAATGGATCTGCTTTATCTAGCGTTTTCCTCCTCTCTAAGGACAGGTATAGATAGTCTCAATTTGTCTGACACTTACAACAGGTATTATACAACTAGCACTGGCATTGAAATAATTAGGGTTCCTTGGCTAATATATACAAGTGAAATGACCATGTTTCAGCTATTTACCTAATGGGATATCCCTTCAGCTCATTTGGTGCTTACAATTAAGAGCTTTGTCCTCAATCCTGCAAATATATCTTACATTTTCCACAGGTATAGGTACATCGCTAGTGGTTGAAATATTGCCAAAGCAGCATAAAACAATAAGGCCTAGAAAAAAAGTAATTTGTTTCTGGTTTCTGCCCACGTCAGTTACAAACCCCCTTATCAAGCCTTTTTTCCCAGATATTGACAAGAGAAAAAATGGAAATGTAGAAAATAACATTGAAAGATGAACCTTTAAATCATTTATGTTCATGTGAGCATTCAAAGACACAGACATAAAGTGATCAAAAGTTTATATATAATTATATTTTTAAATCTGATAAAAAAAATATTTCATATTCAATAATTAAAAAATATTTGGAAATAAAAAGAATCTAAGTCATCGCATCCTGTATGCAAAGACCAGAAGCATTTTTAGCTCATCTGGCCTGTAAGGCCCGATGGGCTTATGGCATGGCATGGTGTCCGGCGTCCGTCCGTCCGTCCGTAAACTTTGTGGAATTTCGACTTCTTCTCCAGAACCATAAGGCCTAGAAAGCTGAAACTTTGTGTACAGACTCCTTGTCTAGTGAGGATTATAAATTGTAGCTTTGGTGGCCCTGTGACCCCAAATAGGGTCACAGGGGTCACAACTTTAAAAACCTATTTTCATCTTCTTCTCCAGTTCCAAAAGGAGTAGAGAGTTAAAAATGATATGTGCAGACTCCTTGGACAATGGGGATTCTTAATTGTAGATTTCGTGACCCCATGACCCCAAATAGGGTCACAGGGGTCACAACCTTAAAAACCTATTTTCCTCTTCTTCTTCAGTTCTAAAAGGACTAGAGAGTTAAAAATGATATGTGCAACTCCTTGGACAATGGGGATTCTAATTTGTAACTTTAGTGACCCTGTGACCCCAAATAGGGTCACAGGGGTCACAACCTTAAAAACCAATTCTCATCTTCTTCTCCAGTTGCAAAAGGAGTAGAGAGTTAAAAATGATATGTGCAGACTCCTTGGACAATGGGGATTCTAATTTGTAACTTTGGTGACTCTGTGACCCCAAATAGGGTCACAGGGGTCACAGCCTTAAAAACCTATTTTCATCTTCTTCTCCAGTTGCAAAAGGAGTAGAGAGTTAAAAATGATATGTGCAGACTCCTTGGACAATGGGGATTCTAATTTGTAACTTTGGTGACTCTGTGACCCCAAATAGGGTCACAGGGGTCACAGCCTTAAAAACCTATTTTCATCATCTTCTCCAGTTCCAAAAGGAGTAGAGAGTTAAAAATGATATGTGCAGACTCCTTGGACAATGGGGATTCTAATTTGTAACTTTGGTGACTCTGTGACCCCAAATAGGGTCACAGGGGTCACAACCTTATAAAAACCTATTTTCATCTTCTTCTCTAGTTCTAAAAGGAGTAGAGAGTTAAAAATGATATGTGCAGACTCCTTGGCCAATGGGGATTCTTAATTGTAGATTTCGTGACCCCAAGACCCCAAATAGGGTCACAGGGGTCACAACCTTAAAAACCTATTTTCCTCTTCTTCTTCAGTTCTAAAAGGACTAGAGAGTTAAAAATGATATGTGCAGACACCTTGGCCAATGGGGATTATTAATTGTAGATTTTGTGACCCCATGACCCCAAATAGGGTCACAGGGGTCACAACCTTAAAAACCAATTCTCATCTTCTTCTCCAGTTGCAAAAGGAGTAGAGAGTTAAACATGATATGTGCAGACTCCTTGGACAATGGGGATTCTAATTTATAACTTTGGTGACTCTGTGACCCCAAATAGGGTCACAGGGGTCACAACCTTATAAACCTATTTCAAGTTTCAAGTTCCAAAAGGTCTAGAGAGCTGAAACTATATGTGCAGACTCCTTGGCCAATGGGGATTCTAAATTGTAGATTTCGTGACCCAATGACCCCAATTAGGGTAACAGGGGTCACAACCTTAAAAACTTATTTTCATCATCATCTTCAGTTCCAAAAGGTCTATTGAGCTGAAAGACTGCATGTAGACTCCTTAGCCAATTGGGATTCTATACTGTAGGTTTCGTGACCCCATGACCCCAAATAGGGTCACAGGGGTCACAATCTTAAAAATCTATTTTTCTCCATTAGATGACAGTCTATGGCAAATTTATTTCTCCTTGGATATTTTAGTGTGGACTTCTTTCACTGTCTATTATTGTAATAAATCATTTGGGTAAGAAAATGTATTCAGTAATCGTTACATTTCAAATGATTTGTTTCGAAATTTTTTTTATAGGTTTTCTTGCAATAGGTAACAGTTAAATTTTTAGCTCATCTGGCCTGTATAAAGCAAACTTGATATGATGCCTGATGAGCTACAGAGCCAATGGCTCTATTTTTTAAACCTTTTTTGGGCCTAACTCACTCACTCACCCACAGGTAAAGGGACTAGTATTGAAATGTTACTTACTGATAAATATACAGTGTGAGATGAATAGTATGTATTGTGTATAGCCCTTGAATAATAGGCTTGAAGGATTAACAGAACATTTTTGCTACGGTTTTGATCTTTATTGTGATACGTACTCTATTTTCATTATTAGAAATATGTGTTAGAATCGAACTTTGACTTTTCTATGCAATCCATTTTGTTTAAAAAATTATTTGATAATAGTGATTGATATTAGTCATAAGTTATCCTATCTAAAACCCTCCTTGACTTGTTATGTCCCCCGAAATATTTTTCGGGAGACATAATGTTTTCACCTCCGTCCGTGATTCCGTGATTCCGTGATTCCGAAATGCTTTCTTTTCCGGGCCATATCTCAAAAACCGTTCAATATTTTTTCACGAAACTTGGTATGTGCTTAGACCTAGTGATGGAGTGGTGCCTTTTGCTATTTTGGTTATTCTGAATTTTTTATTTTTTCTGGTTTCCATGGGAACAATTTGAACTTAGTGCATATTGGGGGTAGGAACCTTTTCCGGCCTCTATTTAAAAAACCGTTCAATATTTGTTCACGAAACTTGGTATGTGCTTTGACCTAGTGATGGAGTGGTGCCTTTTGCTATTTTGGTTATTCTGAATTTTTTATTTTTTATGGTTTCCATGGAAACAATTTTAACTTAGTGCATATTGGGGGTAGGAACCTTTTCCGGCCTCTATTTCAAAAACCGTTCAACATTTTTTCACGAAACTTGGTATGTGCTTAGACCTAGTGATGGAGTGGTGCCTTTTGCTATTTTGGTTATTCTGAATTTTTTATTTTTTCTGGTTTCCATGGGAACAATTTGAACTTAGTGCATATTGGGGGTAGGAACCTTTTCCGGCCTCTATTTAAAAAACCGTTCAATATTTTTTCACGAAACTTGGTATGTGCTTTGACCTAGTGATGGAGTGGTGCCTTTTGCTATTTTGGTTATTCTGAAATTTTAATTTTTTATGGTTTCCATGGAAACAATTTTAACTTAGTGCATATTGGGGGTAGGAACCTTTTCCCGCCTCAACACCGTTCAATATTTTTTCACTAAACTTGGTATGTGCTTAGACCTAGTGATAGAGTCGTGCCTTTTGCTATTTTGGTTATTCTGAATTTTTTATTTTTTCTGGTTTTCATGGAAACATTTTGAACTTAGTGCATATTGGGGGTAGGAACCTTTTCCGGCCTCAATCTCCAAAACCGTTCAATATTTTTTCACTAAACTTGGTATTTGCTTAGACCTAGTGATAGAGTGGTGCCTTTTGCTATTTTGGTTTTTCTAAATGTTTTATTTTCCTGGTTTCCATGGAAACAGTTTGAACTTAGTGCATATTTGGGTAGGGACTGTTTCCCAGCCATATCTCAAAAGGTATTCAATATTTTTTTACGAAACTTGGTATGTGGTTAGACCTAGTGGTGGAGTGGTGCCTTTTGCTATTTAGGTCATTCTGAATTATATGATTTTTCCTGGTTTCCATGGCAACAGTTTCAACTTAGAACATATTTAATATTTAATATGATTTTACGAAACTTGGTATGTGGTTAGACCTAGTGGTGGAGTGGTACCTTTTTCCATTTTAGTTATTCTGAATTATTTTTCTGGTTTCTATAGAAACAAGTTGAACTAGGTGTATATGGGGGGTAGGGTCTGTTTCCGTACTTTAGCTTAAAAACTATTCAAAATATTTTTACTAGACTTGATATGTGGTTAGAACTACTGGGGGAGTGGTGCCTTTTGCTACTTTGGTTATTCTGAATTGTTATTTTGCTGGTTTCCATGGAAATTTGTACATAATGGGGGTAGGGTCACTTTCGGATTAAATGTTAGCGGGGGACATCACAGTGCATCACATGCACATATTTCTAGTTTTCACTAAATTTAGGAAATAGCTAACAAAAACTACTTCTACTATAATTGCAATGTCAAGACTGTTTTTACCTAAGATAACATCAACTGCCTCAAGTTATACACATTCACCAGTTCATAGGATATCATTTTATCAATTTCTTAGGTCTGATAAAAAGAAGTGATTTGGCATCACTACTAAGTTAAAATTTCTAAAAAACAAGCACCTGTTTTGGATTTAATTTTTTTTCATTGAAGAATCCGTTACCTGCAAATATTAAAAAGCTTCAAGTATAATTAAAAGAAACTTAGATGGCTCATTAAGGATTTGAGGAGTTTATTTAGAAATATTCATGGAGTTTGATTGCTTTTCTAAATTGCTTTTGCATCATTATGGCATCATTATGAATATTATGGTTAAAAATCACAAAATTTTTACAACCGGAGAAGTTTATGAATGTTGGCTACTCTTCATATCTGAGATTTGTGTACATTTCGTGCCTTTGCTTACATGTATCCTGATTGAGAGATAAGCTCCATAAATAAGACCCTTGTCAATTACTACCACGTGAGAGTAATATTTTAATCATATGAACATCTGAATGGTTGAGTGAAAAGAACATTCACACAGTATTTTCATTATAAGCTGTTTATTTGGGCAGTTTTGACACTTCTTGAAATATCATATTTTACAAAATAATTAAAAATACCTAGAGGGCTTTAACATGGCAAGGAAGAGGTGCAATTTAGATGTCCCAATATGCAATTAAATGAGTAAAATGTCTTGATATTATAAATCCTAAAAAGAATGTCAAATATCATATTTAAGTTGAGTTGACTTTTGACATTGAGTTGGTTTTAACATAGCTTTGTTAATCAGTAGTAATTATAGTCAATATTATGTACACGTACCTAAACTATAAATGAAATATGAATTATTTGTTTCATTTCCTAAACAAATACTAAAAAGTCTATAAAAGACAATGCCATTCAGATAATTTGTGAAATATGACATACCGTATTCGACCTAAAAGCACCCAGGGCGCTTACAACATTGATTTGGATGGGCGCTTATTAAAGTGATGTGAATGACGATCGAAAAATAAAGACTACTGAAGTGGAACTGTGTCAAGGTTGTCTTTGATAACTGATACAGGCATTCGAAACATATTTACACATAATTGAGTAGATAATAACACATATTGCTGCTATATGTAACCTTTAATTCCTCATGAAACAAAGTGAATACGTTGAATTTATTATTGATACATGGGCCATAATTAGACCAATAATCACAAAACCCTTTTGGGGCGCTTATTTGAGCAGGGCGCTTATTAGGTTGAATACTGAATGTCAATTTTCTTGGGGGTTCAATAAATGGAATAACAAAAAATACAAAGCCTGATGAGCGACACAGCCACTGGATCCCATTTCCTTTGCTATTTTCAACTTTTTTTGATATGTCAATTAACTTTCAAGCAAACTTATCTTGTGCTTAAAATCCTTATAAAGTACTTAAGTATTAAGTATTTAGTGCAAACAACTTGTGGACTTTGAATCCTTATGAGAATAGAAAAATGCGCTTTTTAACATTTTTCAAGATTTCGCCTTCAGAAAAACCATTTACTTTGAACTGAAAAGCAAATATGAAAAAGACTATGTCAGCAAAATGTGTTTCGACCATAAATTGAAAAGACATGTAAACATTTGACGTCAATGCTTGTTTTTATTAACAATCCTTTTTCTTTGATCTTTGATTTGTTGTTGTACAGTAAGTGTACTTGTCTAGCAGTTGTGAAGGATTTATTGTTATTAAACACTTCCTGGGGGTTGGTAATGTGAATAACCTGTACGTGATTAAACACTTTGGACTGCTGATCAGTTGAAGTACAAAATCTTGTGAAATAATTTGAGTGTTCAGTGTTGTTCGTAGGTGATCAGCTGATGAGGTCATTTTGACCAATTGAACATATGGGACCCTCTGCAATGATAGAAGTATCCTAACTATCAAACTATTAAGGGACACCAAGCCAAACAGGTGGGCAAATAAACACTGGTGTTAAGTTATCTTTTACTAAATTATATGATAGAAACTTTTGACTTGTGAAATGTTGCAGTTTAATGTCTTTTGGAGTGTTTTGGTTTCTAGGAATAAAAAACCTGCACAAATGGCCAGCCAGACAAAAACCCAAAGTCAAAAATGTCTTGTTAAATAATTTTGGGGTAAGGTTATCATTTACGAACTTGACAAAAACTTCGGTGATCTGTGGAAGATGTCTTGTGGAGTAATTTTGGTGTAAAGTAATCATTTACTAACGTACATTGTAGAAACTTTGGACTGGTGATCTGTCGGAGTTAAAAATGGCTTGTTGAGTAATTTTGGTGTAAAGTTTTCATTTACCAACTTTTGACCTATCAAAGTATCCTGGATTCATCCCTTTGATTTTATGGTCTGATTCCTGCAAGGTGACGACTTCTAATGTTTTTCTTTGATTGATTAAGCAACTGAATAACAAATTGTCGTGATTTCTTTGGTTAGAAGCCTAGAATTTCAGTTGATGGAGGGCAGTTTTAATGTTTTAGCATCTTCTTCATTCTGTAACAGCATCATGACAAAGATTCCCACTTGCTTGACCAGATGATTAGAATCTATTGCAAAACTAGCTTCATTGATATAGCTCAGTTGGTGGAGTGTCTGCTTGTCACCCAAAGACTGGGGTTGAGTCCCAGTCGTGTCATACTAAAAGTTGTTTAAAAATGGGAGTTGTTGCTACCTTGCTTGACACTCACCATTATGAGGACAGAACATCGCTTTAACTGGTACTGCACTCGGACTGCCTTTTGCCACAAGTTTGCACAAAAGGATTACCATGGACTTGGTCTCAGGACAATAAAGTGACCCCTCGTCAAAAATAATTGAATGCAAAGTAGTTATTACAGAAGTACATTATTACAATATATGGACCCCAATATGTATTGAAAATAGTCCGGTCATAGATTAGCCTGTTTTCCTGTGATTATGTAGTGCTATGAAGCTTACAATAAAGTTACAGCTTGCAAACGTCATGACCTTATCAAGATCATGGATTAGCATTTGTAGGATTGTCTGTGATACTTCATGCAGTTGATAGTGCTGAGTGTTTGATCCCATTCCTTTGGTTATTAGGGCGCTCAGTGGAAATCAGTCAATAAGAGTATGATATAATTATCACGAAAATATTGACATCTACTCCTGTAAAACACCGCCCAAAGAGATCCAAAGTTGACCTCTGTGTAACTTGCGGCAAACAGTATTCGTCCCACAACAGTTTGAGAAGCCACACCCGGATAATGCATGACAAAACTGCAACCTACCAGTGTACTATTTGTAATAAAATGTTCATGTCCAACTCTCATTACATGGGACACATGAATACTCATTCAAATCTAAAGTCCTATAAATGTCCCAAATGTAAAGCCCAGTTTGCGTATGCAGCAGGACTGAGAACCCACAAGAGAAGATGTGGCAGTAGTGAGAGCACAGGAAAACAGGTTCGATGTGATTATTGCGATCTCGAGTTCAAAGCGAACCAGTATATATCTTAAGGATCACATGACGAGTGTTCACACTCAAACTCTCCCTTACTTGTGCGAGTGTGGCAGAAGATTTAAATGGCGATCTTCAATGAAGAAACATAGAGACACTACTCAAAGTAAATGAACTTCAGTTTTTACCAATACATAATTTCAGTCTGCAAGATATGCATGTTACGTTTAAGACTTTTCAAATGTTTCATCTCGAAAATTCTGAGATGTATTCACTGCGGTCGACCAAATTTTCTTTGTAGTTGTCTGACATCCGTAACCGAGCAAGGCCTTTTACATGTTTGTTTTTAAAAAAATAAAGAACTGAAGTTATAGTTTGAAATATTAATATTTTTCTGGCAATTGTTTAATTGCTATCTGTAGTTCACCAAGTATTTAGTTTTAATAACTGTAAGAGATATTTATAATTTCTAACACAAGACATCACAAGTAAAGTGAAAATTTGTTTTCCATAGTCATAAATTGAATGAAGAGTTTTGTGGCATTCTATTATTTCTAACTTGGCAAAGTTCCGATTTGTCTTTGTACAGCTGCATACCGAAAGTTTGTTCACATATACGTGTATCCTAGTGTAAATATCATACGATTTGTGATGTCTTTAATTCATGGTAGAATTGCCAAAACGAAACGAAACGATGTTGAAAATTTACCTCAGAGTTGAAGATTCATTGCACATTAATTAACACAATCATATATGATATAAAAAAAAAATATGGGGCAGGATATACGACTATATTAAGGTAAAGTGGATCATTACTTCTGCAGTGAAATTTCAACCATATCCGTTTTGTTCTCGCAATGCTATGCTATGATACTTCAAAACATCACCAAATACATGATATTTGCACTGAGATACTCGGGTATGTGAACAAACTTTCGATATGCAACTGTAGTTTGTAGTTTAAATTCAGTTTGAACAACGTCGAATTTGAATCAAACATTGTATTATTCAGGTTATTTTCAGGTTATTAGCTTTGAAACTGTCACATAGAAATAAACAGAACCATTTTATTTTTTATAATGTTTATTGTTTTTTGTTTCGACTTTGTACTACTTGATCTGATTTACACATCAAACTTTCGATCTTGAAATCAAATAAACACAAGATTGTAGAGTTCTATACAATGTCTATGCCTAATCTGACATGCGGTAGGATTTTTGTCTCGTTTCGCCTGTGATGTTCCCTCACACCTTTCGCACCTCTGCTGTATTGTCCAGGTCTGGACACTTCACCACTTTGCCGTTTCCTCCTGTTTGGTCACATAGCCGTACTTTTTTAATTTTAATCTTATTTTCGCTATGAATATCAATGCAGTGATATATAATCCCAGAAAAGTTTTGAAAAGGTTCCGAACAGTAAGAGCATTGATATGGTGGCATTTCCATCCTTTACACAGCAAATCTGAAGCATAATATACCTGAACTTAGTGAGAATGTTGTAAAACAATATAGATGACGAATTTTCGATGACATGAAATAGTTCACTGCTAGAAAATGAAATCGTTCACCAAGACAAATTGCCTGTGTTATGAAATAGTTCACTAAGAGTTTGATAGTGTTGGTGTTTCAAAGATGACAGCTCGAAAACGGCAAAACATAGAACATTCAAATTTGACATGATGAGAGTTTGATAAATATTCTAAATGTTGGTGTATTTTGTCTTTCACTGATATGTGATAAAAATCTTAAAGTTTGATAAGTTTACACAAATTGTCGGACTGTTTAGCGCGGCCAGACTATGTTTTACAGGCTCATAGGCTATTGTGATGACAGAATGAAGAGAAATTTGGTCACATTACGTGTAAGGGCCTACAATTTTACAACATGAATTTTAGTTTCAATGTAACTTATGGATATATAGATATTGACAATATTCCTACACCTAAAACATGTAACATGCTTACCTCTCGCGTGTGAAATAAGTTCACTTCCTGCCATGAAATATTGCCTGCCGTTCACCGCTCCTACGGTGTGTATGTAATATTAACTGGAAAAAGTTTTAGCCATAACTTTCCGAAGTACACTTGTTAAATCGTAAGTGCACTGATGTCATTATTTTGACTTTTGAACACTTGAAGCATGTATAACCCTTTAGCTTGTGAACTGGATAAGAACCTTTGTGGGTGGCAATTTATGGGAATCAAATTTCAGTGTTAATGTTAATCAGTGTTGACAATATGTCTGCCTGATCATGACTTTATTAATATCAGACTGGAACTCAATTATTTCTGTTATGTGGATATCAATAACATTTATAATTTTCATTCTTCCAAAGGGAGTGATGGTTTTACGATATCTGCTTCATTCTTCCATCAAAGTATGTCTGAAACTGTAAATCTCTTCTTACTTTTTAATATAAAAGTGACATTGTCACCCTGACATAAAGGACATTCTGAATTTATCTTTATGATTTCAATAGGATCTGTCACAAAAATAATTGATTCAAAGAAATAGTTAAATATCAAATATATTTGCATTTTGAAAAATTTAACAGCTATCAGGTGGCTAATGTGTGAGAATTTGATTGTAAAGAGATGTAGAATATTTATGCAAATTTTTCGATATGATATTATGAAAAATATGAATATCAGGTTGCCCAGGTGCATTTTGACTTTGATGATATCACTTCAAATATTTTCAGCAGAATTTTCAGCGCAATCAGTGATAAATTTCCGGTAACCCAAGAATCCTGATTCAAATACTCATTTAATTTGGAAATGACTCATCAATATTTAAGATGTGATGCAAAGTTTTTTAAGGTACTATTTGCTTAGTTATTGAGACTTGCAGAAAGCTGCTTGGACTCAAATTTTGCACATTGGATTAGAAATGGCCCTTTTAGATTTTGAAGTTTACTATTATACACTTAATTACTCATGGTGAGGTCATTATGTGAAATTCAAGAGACCTGACTCCCGAGTTCAGAAAATTGCCCAAAACCCTGAAAATGCCTTTGTCAAAGATATCTTTCCCAATCCCTGCAACACCATGTGGTCATATCGAACATTGATCACTATGCAATTATGAAAGTTTCATTACACAGATATAGAAAAAATAGGAAATGATTTGACCATCACAATGATGTGTTTGAGGTCACGTTCAACAAAGGTAAACAGAAAGACAAGATTTGAAGCGTGCCTGGAGTCACGTGCCATATACAGGTGCTTGATGACTTGACGATGGTCAACCTGATGATAAACATGAGAGTGGATTGACTTGTTTATTTATCTCTTCATCTTGCGGCAACAGATACCTAGTTCTGTTTGATTCTATCTGTCTTAATATATGTTGTTTTGCCAGTAGCTTATTTTTTAACACTTTATCTGATAGCTGTTTCTAAAAGCTATCTTGCTTAGGAAGAGATATTGGTGCCATTTCATGTGATAGTTGCCATTCACATAATTATTCATTATATGAACATATATATTTGATATGTATCAATAGTGATACATGTATATATGTGAGATATTTTGAGTGGTCCTACTGGGGATTATTATCTTATATCAAACTCGTTGCCATAATTTCCTTAATTGATGCGAGGTCATCTGTATGATGTTCATAATTTCTTATGAGATTCTAAGATTCTTACAAGATTCCTTTAGGAAGCTCATCTGTCCAAAGTTAACTTTGCACATTTTTTACTTCTTCTCCAGAAGCATGAGGCCTAGTAAGTTGAAACTTTGTGTGGATCTCCTTGACTATTGAGGATAATAATTTATTGTTTTTGTGGCCCTGTTGCCCCTAATAAGGACCACAAGGCCACACACCAGTGAAACCTATTTTCATCTTCTTCTCCAGAAGCATAAGGCCTCGAAATCTGAACCTTGTATTCAGATTCCTTAACAAGCGAGGACTATTATTCATAGCTTTGATGGCCCATTGGCCCCTTATGAGGACCATGCCTTGAAACCAATTTTAATTTTCTTCTCCAGAAGCAAAATGCCTAGAAAGCTGAAATGTTGTGTACAGACTCCTGTTACTTCGGTATAACTCACAATTTTGGTGACTCTATGGCCCCTAAAAAGGGCTTGGTGAACCTTTATTTAACTTTATCAACTGACTATTTGAGCACTCTCCTTTTCTGAATTGATTACAGGCATCTGAAATCACATTCTCTATATTCTTTATTCGAGGATTTGTGACCCTGTGGCCCCTACAAAGGGGTAATTTATCCAGATTGGCCACACCCTAAAGCAAAATTAAATATGAAGCCTGATGAGCTATAATTATACAGAGCCAATGGCTCTATTTATACAAAATTTCTAATAAGTAACATTATCACAAAAAACTTATGAAAAAAGCAAAAGGCATATGCCAACAAATATTTACATATGTATAATCCTTCGTTGAGGCAAATGATAAATGTAGTTTATGTGACTGATTCACACGTAGTGAGGTTTCTTTGTATGTTTTTTACTTGAACTGAAATTGAAACAGTTTATCATAGAAAACGTATGAACTTATCCTTGAAAATGAAAAAGCCTCATCTTGAAACAACTATTTGATTGTGCGACCTTCCGCCATATCAAATACACTTTCCAAATGAAATTGATTTTCAAGGTTAGCTGTAAGATACAACTGTCCATGAACAGTTTCGAGGGTTAATTAACATTGAAACGGATACCTGTTGTGTCAGGCAGGTCGGTGAAGCGCAACAGTAACATGATTGTAATTGAGCCAGGTAAGGACTCACCTGAGGTCGTTAGGCTAAACAGGTGAAAACCATACCTGGAGGACTTTCATCATTTTCTTGTTATCATTTCTGACTTCAGGGCATTGGGATGCATGTGATAACGAATTTACATACATATGTGATTAAGATGTTGTTGTTTGATGAAAGCCTTATGGCATTTAGTATTAAAGATAACAATGGATCTTGAAATGTTTTGAAAATGGTGACCTTATTTCTAATATGGAAGACAGTTTTTTATTTTAATTTCAATCTGATGAATTAAAAAAAAGAATTTCTGTGTTAATCTTTGAAAACATTTATTCAATATATATATTCTTGGTAAAACTAATATGATTTGTATAAAATCTTGAAATTATCAAAAATGATTAATTTCTTCACTAACTACCTAATAATTTTTTTTTCAACATATAATGGTAAAACTAATAAGATTTGTATGTAATATTGAAATTATCAATCATAATTGATTTCTTCACTAACCACTTAATGAAAAAGCAGTCATAAAAACTCCAATATCCCCAAACAATATTATTAATATTATTTGTCGTAAATGGAACTAGAATATAGCCTACTAAAAACACAATTCATTCTACAAAGACAGATATTAACATTTCAATATCTCCATTGATATTATAAAAAAAAAAATCAAATATCTTTTGCTAAAGATTAAAACATCGGAAGATATTGGACCATCTTTTCTTGGCAATATATCATATGGCAAGTCCTTGTTGATTCAGGTCTTCAAAGCGTCTCATTACCGTTTATTGTTTGCATCGATATACAGTGTCAATGCAGAGTGTTGTCGATTACTAGATGAGTAGATTTGTTACAATATTAGGCCTAAACTGTGTTAATGTATTCTATTGTCAAGGGTTTATTGTTCATCTCACATAGCAAGTATACATACCGAAGATCTGGTATTGCTCTACTGTTTATCATTATCAGTGCATGAAATAATAAAACAAGTTATTAATATTTGTTTTTAAAAGGAGTGACATGACTGTCAATTTTAATAGCAAAATTTAAGAAAATTGAAAACTCTTTCCCAGATGGTATTAAAGTTGTTAATGCTTTGCCCTTTGAGGCTTTGACAGATACTGTTTATTATTATGTATGATATAAATATTATTTCACACTGTATTTTGATGACAAACACTTCAAACATCCAAAATGCTAAAGTCAAGAAAGAATTTCATTGTAATTTGAATGATTAGCTCAATTTATTATGATTTAAATTATAATTATGAAACAGAACATTTTAATGATTTCAATAATAAAGTGAAAAGTAATGACTAAAAATAAGCATTCAATACTTTTGTTACCATCTTTGTGCACATGTGCATACATATTATGTGTATGACACTGGTTATTCTATTTCATATCTATGTATAATGTATGTGATATATTCATAGCAGTGTTGCAAGAACGAAACTAGAAATAAAGTGTTCAAATGTCTATTTATCAAGTAACTATGATACCATATGCAGCTTTATAAATAATTCATCTGAAAAAATATAATCACTTATCTTTTGAAAATGAACTTTTTTTTCCAATATGACATTTACATATTTCTGTTCAGTTACAAAGATAAAAATGAGACAAAATTGTTTTAAAACAGAGTGGCATTCTAGAAGTTGATAGTATAAGGAAGACGGGGAAATTTTATGGACGAACAACTTCTTTATTTTGACAACATTTTGAATAGATCCATAGTGATTTCAAACACTTCAAATTCAAACTGTTTAAATCAAATTAAAAATTAAAAAAAGAAATTTTTTCTTTATTGTCTTCTTTTTGAAAATATTTTTTGTGCAAGAACAATGATGCGTGAAAGATTTCAGAAGTCACATTATTTACGCACTCTAAAGTCTTTCAAATAAGCTTGCATTGATGTGTCAGTATCCATTGCCAGTTGTTACATATTATTTAGTTAACACGTTAGCGGTGACGATTGTGGCTACACCTCTCATTCAACCAAACCTTCCAAGTACAATATCCTTAAGCTATTACCCGAGGCTTAAGAAACATACAAGTGACAGTAGGTACTATCACATTGTAATAACAAAAGACACGACCATCCAATCACCATTGGACTACAGGCGATCCAATAACCTTGATTGGTTGGGGCTCTTACTTACACCTCCCCATGGAAGGATATTAGCTGTTCCAACCACCTCCCTGTTAAATTCCTGTTACATATTAGTTATTTCTATGGTTGGTCACTCAATATATCTGGCTGTTAAATGAACCTCCCCTAATGCTGTTACATACACCTCCCTATTTGTGAGGCTGTTCCAGTCACCTCCCCTTATAGATCTGAATGGTTAAGCATACTTCTCCCCTAGTGTTGCTCAGTCAGTTTATCAGTATCACTGCTAGTAGAGCGAGATAAGGGACTATACGGTGGAATCGTCTTACAAAGTGATATAGAGGGGAACTTAGGTGGAGGTTATCTTCCAGCCATGCCAAAGTAAGTAAATGATTTCTTGTTAAATTTTGCAAATTGTTTTTTGTTTACAATATATTGATTATTACAAATGAATTTAAAAAAAAAAAAAAAATTTTATAAAATGTAAATTAAGATCAAGTTACAAAGATTAATTGAAAATAACTCTCATTGTTCTTCATTGCAAAAAAAGAAGTTTTCATGAAAAGTTACGCACATATATTTTGTTTTGATATTTCTAGTGAAGCTTGAATTCAACAATTCTACACTAGAAATATGGTATTTCTAGTGTAGATTGAATTCACATTGATAATTAAAGTTTGAATGTTAAATTTAGTATAAAAATTAAAACTAAAATGCATATGAATAGAAATGCAAGTAAAACAACCCAAACCCCAAATGGCTATCTTTATTTGAACGATTGTTAACAGCTGACAAAATGTAGATAATAATTTGGCAAAATTTTATCAAATTGGTATGTCTATTTTTGCTTGAATTCACATTAATAATTTTAAGTTTGAATGTATAATGTAAAATTCAGTAGAAAAAAATAAAATAAAATGCATATGAATAGAAATGCAAGTAAAACAATAACCCTAAGTGGCTATCTTTATTTGACCGATTGTTAACAGCTGACAAAATCTAGATAATAATTTGGCAAAATGTTCACAAATGATTTAATTTGAGTACACATGCCCTATATGAGTATTTAGTGAATGTGAGTAGTGTGTTTGAGCATGTTACGGTCCAGAGGGCGGATAGTGTAATAACAAGGAGCGTTGTGTTGTACATTATGTGACAGTCAATGCTTATATCAGCCAAAACAGCTGGTCCTGGTTAGCTGATCAACCACTTAAAAGTGAGACCTTCGAGCTCTCAAACTTGTCATATTTTATGAGTAGTGATATTAATTTATTAAATTATGATATATAACAGGGTTCGAAATTAGCACTAGCCCAGTAGCCCGTGGCTAGTGAAAACGATGCTGGGCTAGTAAAGTGCAATCATTGATTGTCTGAAGGACTAGTTGAATATAAAGAAAATACGATTATGTCGGTCTAATTGGCTAGTCAGAATATCTTTGGGCTAGTGCTCACAGGAATTCACTAGTCCAAATGGCTAGTACCCCAATAGGACTAATTTCAACCACTGTATAATATTTTGAATTCTTCTACTATAAATGTTTGAATATTTAAAAAATAATTTATGTGGAAACTTTTTCAACTAACTCTCAGACTCTTATTACTTGTCATATTTTATGAGAAGTGATATTAATTTATCAAATTGTGAGATATAATATTTTGAATTCTTCAATTATAAATGTTTGAATATTTTTGAAAGTTTGATGTCTGAAAAAAATTCAAATTGCAATCGATTGATTTTATTGATATTGTTGATGAACTATTTGCAATGGGATTTTCAAACTCTTCTTACTTGTATTTGTTGCATTTTTATTGGAAAAGAACGTTTTTTACCCTTTGATAGAAAGTTGTTAACGGTTTTTGATTTGGATATTTATAACAATTAAAGATGTGTTTAAGAAATGTAAATATTGAAATGCTTTTATATCAATAAGTTTATAATATTATTTTAAACAAAATAAAGTTTTATAAATGTGTCTGAAAAAAATTATGGATAACAATACAATAATGTTATTAGTTATTTATGTGAAATGTTTCCAGTAGTTTAGAAAACTGTCTGATTCGTTAAGAACAAAAAGGCAAGAAATATTGAATTCATGTTATTTAATGGACCTTATATGCTTTTTATTAAAAAAAAGTAAATTTTTTATATTGACATTAGAGAGAATGATCATTACTGTAATATGTTATCACAAAAATTATGATCATGTCAAATAGATTGAAATAAAATGTTTAACCAGTCATAAAACAGGTTATTATGTATAATGTGGAAATATTACAGTTTCATAAATATGTCACTGATACGTGCATATTTACATTAATCATTTATGATATCTAATATACTATTTGACAAGTTGGGCATATTGTTTACTGTAGGTTAACAGTAGCAACTGAAGTCAGGTTGTATTTCATAAGTTTAAATTAGATTGTGTTCAGATTTTATTTAATGAAGCCAACATGAAGAGAAAGCTTTGAAGTGATATTTAGCTTTCTAAATTAACTTTTGATACACAGGGTACATTGGAGAAAATTAAAGAAACAAAATTTCCAGTAAGAGCAAATATGTTGGTATACAATTTCTCTAAAAATATGACAATCCCAAAATTGCTAATCCAAAAAAAGAGTCCTTGGCAAAGTAGTATCATTGTCAATGCCATCCTGCTATATCTGCGTATATGTATCCGCTTTATGCTCCAATTTATACCCTGGTATTCATCGCTGACGGCTGGTTACTCAATGCTTTTTATAGCCTGTCTTTTTTCAGTCAAACTATTTCGAACTCCATGACACTGATATCTAGCGATGCCTCTCTTGAAAATCTTGCAGAATTTAGCAGGACCATGCAGCGGGATGTGACATATACCGGTATTATCTTATTACTTGTCCGTGTAAGATATATACAAGTTATATAGCAAACGAGGGTTTTGGCCAGATGGATATCAGGGTATAAATTGGAGCACAAGGCAGAGTTATATACGCTGATGTAGCAGGATGTATTATATCCTGCCATTCTTTTGAATAATTGCTCTGCACATGTTTTACATAGCATTCTTTGATCTTTTGGAAATGTTAGTTGTTACACAACAAATATTAAGTAGATTTTCCAAAGCTATTATTACAAAATAGGTTTCATAATTTACTTTTCTTCCTACTGATATCCTTATGTAAATAATAACAGGTTTATTTTTTGTTAGTGTCTTATGATTTCTTGGTTTCATTTTCCTTTACTCAGTCTCTGCATGTCATATTCTTTTAAAGTACTTTATTTCTTTGAAATAAGATTGTTATATAATGAGGAACCTTTTTCTATTCTCATTGATAGCAAATGGTTTGGATTTCCATGAAGTTGAATACGTTTGTTTGTATTTACGGAACAATCTTTAAGCAAATATTTTTATCATGTTTGCTTGTTCAATTGTCTTTTGTTTCGTACATATTTCATTCATCAGGAAAGGATTCGGTACAAGTTATACAACTTAGAAATCCCTCTCATAATACGTACATTAAATATTGTTTACACTCCTTTAACAAGATAGGCAGAAGAGAACACATATACATACAATGGTGATACAATAAGTAAGTTGTAATTGACTGAATAAAGATGAAAAAAACCATAGGCGACGACATTACCTTATTATGTGGTCAACCTTAAAAGCTATGCATTTAAATTACAAGTCTTACATTTCAACCATTATGTGAATGAGAGATCTAAATGATAAATAGTTCAACCTTTGATACTTCCGAAAATCTTTTTAAAATTTAACATTTCAACCATTATGTGAACGAGATATCTAAGTGATAAAAATTCAACCATAAACATTTTCCGAAAATTTTGTAAAAATTGGAGGTTGAATTAATAGAGAAATTACAGTATTTCATTATTGAAACAGATTCCCAAGAAACAACCGTGAGAAGACAAGTAACAAGCAGGATTAATTAAAAACCTCGGACTAATTGGATTGTTTCATGCTGAGATATGGGTTGCAGGTAGAAGAAAATCAGGATAACACATGGTCTCTCCATCAATTAGACTTTGCTCACTGATGTCATACTGGGAAGATGATACTCTAGTCGTAATACTATGTAAATTATGCAAGCAGGATATATTTCTTTATTGAAAATGTGTTTTAAATGAGTCTTAAGTAGATGACTTTGGTGATTAAGAAGCTCCATCCTGCTGATACAGGTTTTGCTGAAGTATTTTAGTTGCAATTTTTATTTGAATTGTATTTTTAATTTTGTAAATATATATTTTATTGCTTTCTTTTTGTTTTATCATTTTGATAGTTAAATCCTTGAAGTTAATGAAAACCACTATGTGATATATTGAAGCGGATATAGGGGTTGAATCTTATCACAGCATTAACAATTTTGACCAGCGGATTTGTAAAAGTAATAGCCCAAATTCTGGCTAAACGGAAACATTGAAATGATCTAGCTTATTATCCTTAAAGGGGCAGTAGCACTTTTTAGGGAGAATATCAGGTGATGTCAGGAAAACGAAAATAAATGTATCCAATCGAATACAATTTATTTACCTTTATTAAACTTAATGAAGCAGTTACTGAGTAATGAATCAAATATACAGTGTAAAGAGATTCTTTTTTTTTTACACAAAATGAATTAAAGATGTTTACACTAAATGGCCGTCCATGGGTTTTATGTGAATCCTTTCAAGTTGTTCTCTGACTATGGATGATTGGTTTGTGTAATGAGCTTTTTGACACTATCAATATAATACATTTATAAAATTTTCAAAAAATGTGTTACTGCCCCTTTAAGATTTTACTAGTCCTTCTCACTACCAGTTGATACATTTCACTAGCTCAGCATGGACTACCGGACAGGTGCTTATTTTGAACCCTGAGATATCAATTTTGTTTAATATACATAGTGTAAAGATAATGTAATCATTTAACTATTGTCTGTTTAAACAAGCCCTATAGTCATAAATTCATTCAAACGTCATTCACAACCAGTATATATCAAGGTAAACTTCCACCCTTTGGTTTTGCAAAAAGTTTCAGAAAAATGTTTCAAAGAAAAAAAATTCAGTCAATCACAAGAAGGAAAGTTTGACGTCTGCTATTCATGTTGCTTTTCTAAAACCAGAAACATAAACAATGCTGTTTTCCTCCACGGTTGTTGTTTGACAGTTAACATGGAGAAACAAGGTGAACGTGTGTTTGCATGCGAGAATGTTAGATGGAAACTTCTTTTTCGGTGTAACTACCGCTTGTTTTTGGGATTAAGTTACAAAAGGTGTGAAGATGGAGATGATTTACTCCAAAGAAACCTTGACCTTTCATTATGCTACAGGTTTGATTTATTTTGGGAAACAATCAATTATCTCTCGAACTTCACAGTAACTTTGTTCCTCAAGGTGTTCATGTGGAATTATCCTCACATTTTGAGTTTTAGACCTTTAAATATTTAATAAGGCCGATATTTCTGTCAAAGCTAATTGCTAACCATGACTTCCATAACACCACCAGCCTAATTAACTTTGAAATTAACTTTCCTCCTAGGAATACCCAGTTAAAGGGGCAGTAGCACGTTTTAGGGGGAAATTATAAGGTGATGTAAGGAAAATGATAATTAATGGTTCCAATTGAAAGACAATGTATTTAAATTAATGGAGCAGTAATAATTCAAATACCGTATTCGTCCTATTAAGCGCCCCGGGCGCTAAGCTTAAAAAAATCCAAAGGGGGCGCTTATTAGGATACCCCAGAAAGGGGGGGCGCTTATTAGGAATACGTTATAGACAAGCGAAACTAGCACTTGTCGGGATTCTGAACGAGAATGAAAGTAGGTCGATCGTGGAAATTAAGTGCAACTACACATTCACAGGCCCGGATAAACGAAAAACTATTGGAAAAGCAGTAGAGGTAGGCCATTTTACGTATGAAGGGGAGGGGGGGGGGGGCGCTCTGTTATATGGAAATTTGTAATAAGGGGCGCTTATTAGGGAGGGGGCTCTTAATAGGACGAATACGGTATATAACATACATTTTAGCCATGCAATTCCTTTTTCTTACACAAGATGAATTAAAGGTGTTCACACAAAATGGCCGCCAATTGATTTTCTGTGAATCTTCATACTTTGTCCTCTGACTATGGATGATTGGCTTGTGTAATGAAGTTTTTGACACTGTCAAAATAATACATTAAGCAATAACTTGCAATTATCAGTGAACAATTTAAAATATAAAATGATCAAAAAATGTGCTACTGCCCCTTTAAAGTCACTAACAAGTGAAATTCAAGACGGTATTATACATAATATCCTTTGATATCCCTAAAGCATTGTCACTTATATGTCCCAATGCAATACAAATAATTTGCTTTGAAGATATGAAACTTTATAAAACAGTATTACATATGAACTCATTTAGTATCATACATTATCCTTTCCGTTTGTCAGAGATGGAGGATACTTCCACTGGTTTAGTAAATGGTTTTATTATATGGCGAGCAGTGAAATACTTGGATTTATCAGTGAAATAAACTGTCAATCAAGCTACAGTGAAAATAACTTATATTTTCACTGCGAACGGTGACTGATATAATTTGACGTCACAAAACAATGGTCTCACGCGGAGAATTGGCTTATGACGTCACAGTGTTACTGTGGTGACGGGCTGTTCCTAGCGGCCGCTCGGCGTGAAAATGACACTTTTTGGACGTAATTACAATGGTAAAATCATATAATAAATAGAATATCCGTCAATTCTTGACAAATACCATGTTTATCTCATCTCGTGATGTAGAAAAGTTATATATTTTCACTCGTGGCTGCGCCACTTGTGAAAATATAACCTTTCTACCTCACTCGATGAGATAAACATGATATTAGTCAAGAAAAGACAGATATCCTCTATATATTTAATAAAATCTAAATGACATTTATCTCTAATTTAAAAAATTGGAATGAAATGTTTGATATAACACTTGAACTCAATTAGTATCCTGTAGTCTTTTAACACTGTCACAGACCTATTTTTTAACCAGTTGAGTGTAAGGTTACCTTGAACCCAGACTAACCCCACACCACTGATCATCCTCTAAGCTCTGATATCTTGTGTTACTTGTGGTTTTCATTGTGCTGCTTGATCAAATGTCAGTGGATAATTGTTTAAAAACAGAAGGAAGGCAACCATGTTTGTTTTGTAAAGTGTCCTGTCTGTTGCGGTGTGGTCACATTAAGACAATGAACTCTATCCTCTTGTGACTTAGATGGTTTTGTGATGAAAGTGGTCATTTTCAAGGTTAAACATATAAAAAGAACAAGTTTGTCAAGAAGATACACTTAGAGAGAATATCAAGGGAAAAAAAATTATTTTAGATAAATAGAGATTTATATAATGTTATGTTACACATTTTTTTGGGGATTAATCTTGATCAGAAATTAGTGCATCACATTTGTTATCAAGGTCATACACATGGATGAATTATATGTGGAATTTTGAAATTTTGGAATGGCACTTAGCCAAAGTGTTTTAAGTAGACAAGTTAACTGTTCTTGTTTCAAACCAATCTTGCCACTGAATTTATTGATAGATATTACCATTTGGGCAAACTTTATTGTAAATCATTGCAAAAAATGATTTCTGTATCAATATATACATAGGCTTTAAGTTATGAAGACACTGGCTGTATTAGTATTCTATTTATTAAGTAATTCACAGCAGCTTGCTGTCATAAAAAAGTGAGTCACGGTAAATAACATACTCAGTATGTGATGAAAAATCTAATTACATATGGTAGTGTAGTAAACTAGTAGCCAGATTTCTAACGCAGTTACTATCAAAATAGCTTGTGTATTGTCCAACAGTCGGCTCCCTGCAGGGCAGGTAATGTACAGTGGTGTCAAGAGCTTATACCGTAGATATTCTGAGATATATTTGGTTAAATCTTATGTATAATGAGATGCATCGCTGTATGTTTTTTTGAAAATAATTTTTTTATAGCTTTTCAATGAGTCAGGGGTCAAGATATAAACATAAAAAATACATTTAAAAAATAATTTTTGTTGTCTCTGCATCTTAGGCAATAAAATATAGACACTTGCAGAAGGGTTTTTCAGAAATGGTAGCCTTTCATCATCTTAACGAGACATTAAGAACTAATTATACATATGTCATAGCATTTCAGGGTTCATATGTGGAGAAAATGGTTTTTGATAATTGAAAAAAAAGAACAAATTATATTGTTTATTTTTGTGGTATTTACAGTATGCCTGATTGACCCTGGTCGGTTACATATGTCCTAAGCTCCTAGACAGTTTTGCTCCACTGAACACTTGAGGTCTGTTGGCCTTGGTTCTGACAAGAAGATCTATGGTTCATTGGTTTCTATTTTTTACCTGTCATGGTCGATCAGCTTGTAATGGTGGACATTCGTTTCTATCTATCAGTGAATTGAAAAGAAAGGATTGAAGGATCATCAGGTTGTCTTTCTTTAAAGCAGTGGATTAGGATCAGTTTATGCCCATTTATATAGATATGCATGGTGTTTTGATTCATCTATACAATGGCTCTTGTTCCAAAGTTCTGAGAGATCATCAGGTTGTCTTTCCTTTAAGCAGTTGATTAGGATCAGTTTCTGCTCATTTAGAAAAAGGTGTTTTGATTTGTCTGTACCATTGCAAGTGTTGTTACTAGATTGAGTCCTGGGGCTTGGCAGACTCTTTTGGAATGATTTCCCTTTAAATTTGAAAAGTAGGATACTTTTACCACTGCAAAGGGTCCCGTCTGCTCCAGGCAGGCCAAAATGACCCTCTAAACTGATCACTTAGGAACAACACTGATTGCTCTTGTTTCAAAGTGCTGAGGTTATCAGGTCCTGGCTGAGGTTGTCACTCCTGGAAGCAGTGGATAAGGATCAGTTAATGCTCATTTTGATTTATTTTGGTGTTTTGATTTATCCATTCAATTCTTCCACAGCGCTGAGAGGACACTGTCTAATCTTTGACAAGATTTACAATAATTGGCTTTTCGGTTCATCAAATTTCAGATTAGATCATTTTGTTGTAGTGAATCATCTAGGTGTCATTAATTAAAGCTTGGTTTAGCAGATCAGAAATCTATTCTCAGTTTAATGGCCAAGCTTATACCATTGTAGTTGATTCTCGTTTCAGATCAATTTGTGTCATAGGTAATCAAAATTTTCAGGTGGTTGTCCCTGTTTATCAATAGCAAGAATAAACGAACATTTGTTTTAAAGTGTCAAGAGTTTATGCTTTAAGAATCGTCATCGTTATCGTCATCGTCAGCATCATCATTGTCACTCTCACCACCACCAGCATCTCTTTGAAGGTTTAACTAAGTTATATTACTTTTGCCTAATCCTTCTTTTGAATAGATGCTTCAATCAAATCAATGAAACTAGATTTTATAAGCTCTGATAATCATTAGTAACAGAATGTTTAAGCTTATAAGATCAATTTGATAAATGAGACATGGCTTGGTAGCAGATCAATGGTTTAAGGACTGAGATCAGCTTGCATTAAAATACAATGACCATCTTTCACTGGCTTTAAGGGAATAAGCTGTATTGCTTTCCTGCATCTCAATGCATTGTGATGTCATGGCCATCTTTCACAGCAATTTTCTATAAGCTATCAGCTTGCATTAAAATACAATGACCATCTTTCACTGGCTTTAAGGGAATAAGCTGTATTGCTTTCCTGCATCTGAATGCATTGTGATGTACTTCATGGCCATCTTTCACAGCAATTTTCTATAAGCTATCAGCTTGCATTAAAATACAATGACCATCTTTCACTGGCTTTAAGGGAATAAGCTGTATTGCTTTCCTGCATCTGAATGCATTGTGATGTCATGGCCATCTTTCACAGCAATTTTCTATAAGCTCTATTGCTTCTGAATGTTTAGTGAAATGATGACCTAGTTCAATGATGTCAACCAAAAGCATGATTTCATCTCAATGTTTTCTGAGATGATGAATATCTTTTACTCATGTTTTCTATAAGATTTATTGCTTTTGAATGTTTTTGTTAAATGATGAGCATATTTCAATGATGTCGATCAAAATCATAATTGCTTTAAAACGTTGTTTGAAGCGATGAAATATTTCACTATCTTAGGTAGTTGTGCTTTCAAAGTTCATGTTATCTTTAAGATTTATTGCTTTCAAATATATTTGAAATGATAATAAGTTCCTTCAATAATGTTAGCTTAAAGCTTTATTGATTCTAGATTCATTGTTAAATGATGACATTCTTTCAATGATATCAGCCAAAGCATGATTGCTTCTCAATACTTTGAGAAATTATGACCATTTATAATGATAATTCAGCAACTAATGGCAACATATTGCCAAAGTGGTGTTTAATTAACTCCAACTCACTCACTCCTATAAGCTTTTTTGCTTATGAACCAGTGTGAAATCATAACATCTTTGAATGACAATTCAGCTGCTAATGGCTGACATATTGCCAAAGTGGCTTTAAACTTAACCTCACTTATTCACTCACTCTAATGAACTTTATTGCTTATGAACCATTGTGAACCATTGTGAACCATTGTGAAATCATGACTATCTTCACTGATGTAGCCAATAAGTTTTATTGCCTCCAAATGATGCTCAACTCTATTTGAACTGGAAGCTTGTTCAACAGAGACTCAATGAGATCAGTTCCAGCTTGTTGATTGTGCAAAGTGTGAAGTAGCTATCATTGGTAAATGCATAAGGCCATGTGTTTGCCAATGATATATCACACCTTCGTGAATAGATGTGTCCACTAACTGGCCACTTGACCTACTTGACCAGACCTACTGACAATGGTATCCACTAGACCATGGACAGACAAATAGTAATTAATTTTCACACCTGTGGCAATAAGTGTTCCAGTAATACCCTGACTATTAGTAGTGTTTGTCCATGCTTGAGGTTGATAATACATTTGGATTGAACAGATTAAATGCTGTTTTCAAGGTATCCATAGTCAGCCTCTTTGATTTGACATGCAAATTTATGTCTAGTGATGGCAAAAGTCTGATTTAGAGTTTGAACAGTATGTACGATAGTTTTGTAGCTAATGCCTTAAAACTTTATGCAAAGGCCTTCATCTGATGTTTTCTGGAATCTGTTTCCGTTAAACTTTTTACATTTCATAATTTCAACTTACAACCTGCATTTGTTGAAATGCCTAAAGCGACAAACCTTTGTGTATATTTCTCTTCGACTCTGTTTAGTTATGGTCCTTTTATTTGAATACTTCGTAGTCAAACAATACTTATGACCACCAAGGTATGTCTTAGGACGAAATGGTAGATTAATAAAAAAACATATAAGCCCCAGAGCAAAAGTCTTTAATCTATTGCTGCAATTCTACATGCAGTCTGAATGTCTATGGTAGCAAGTGGAAATTTCAGCCAATACTACAAATTTTGTTTCATTGAAAAGCATTTCTACAAAGGCAGTACTGACTTTCCCCTGTAATGATACTAGCCACTGGGTGTAATATTTTCATGAAAGGGTGTGATTTTAGATTTGACATTTTACACTATCTGAAAAAAACAGGAAAGATTTGACAAAACTATCTCGTAAATTCATACACACAGCCACATATTAGGTCTTATAAAAGAACTGATATTTTTATACCATAGACATGTAGTAACGATAACCTTCACTGTTAAAAGCAGCATGTGTCACTACTGAAATCTTTAAATAGCATTATAAGTAAAAGATATATGATGGTATAAGTTTCAGAATGTCAGATCCTCACTTATCAAATACATCTTGTTTCATGGTATAATTTACACCTTTACATTCGAAGTTTAAATAAGAGGACATCATGTTTCAAAAGGATGCATAACTTACAATGAAGTTCTCGACATTGAGACACCCTGTCAGATTCATGCCGCTAGTCTGCTCACAGATAGACTTGACTTGATTACTAGATTACTGCAGTTGGGATTTGAGGATCTTCAAGGGTCAGGTTCAATTTACACTCCAGTTTCCACTGTAGCTGCTGAATCACAAAGATGTAACTAACATTTTCAGTGCAAAATCATTGGTTAACTAATTACACTATGTATGCCTACCACCGGTATATGAAGTAAGGAAGCTCGATATCAAGAAGTTCAACCTTCTTGCCTGTAGGTTTTACTGCAATGCATGATTGCTGATTTTCTCGAAGCAACTGCCATTACCACATTAATCTAGGGTCCAGGGACACAGGTTTGATGATACATTGATTGACCAATCCATCCACCCGCAATACCACCCCCTTAATATTTATATTGTGTGAAACCATTTTAGTAGCCAATTTACGAAGTTGCAGGGGTCAAAATTAGTCCTACTGGGGTTACTAGGCATTCGGACTAGTGCATTTCTGTGAGCACTAGCCCAAAGATATTCTGACTAGCCAAATACAGCAATATAATCATATTTGAGTTAAAATTCAACTAGTCCTTCAGACTACCAATGATTACACTTTACTAGCCCAGCATCTTTTTCACTAGCCATCGGCTATCGGGCTAGTGCTAATTTCGAACCATGGTTTCAAACTGATAATTGTATGTGTAAACCACATGTATTAATTATGGAAGTTTATGTATCCAGGTTGAATCTGCCAATTGATGATTGGTAGTGGTTTGATGTTAAACCTTTCAGGTTTCACTGCAATGATAACTACAATGATGTTGCAGACATTCTTCCTGTAAAATATTCTATTAAAGGCATGTGTTGGAAGTTCATAAATCAATATTATGATTTATTTTTATGCAGTTCATTAAACATTCATTTACAACTTATTTAACTAAAATTAATATCTTTCAATTGTTACCGGCAGTTTCATGCATTCAAACTGAATACCATTTTGTAGTGGGATTGACAGACCATAAAAACTTTCCATGAAAAATTACTAGCATAAACATTTCACATCAAAATCCTTTGAAACTTCTTTTACACTTAATACAGACTTATGAACTATAAGCACTCGATATACTTGAATACTGCAAGAAGGCTGACATGTGACTCTTATTCAAACAAACAGTTTAAAAGATGACTGTGTATGTGATTATACAGAATACAAGAATAACAATAGAGGCATGTACCTTGTGAAAATCTCTCACAATGGACATATGGGATTCCATTGTATTTGAACACTACTTGTATTTTTGCACCTGATGTGTCATAAATAAATATTGTTATTATGCATAATTTTGAGCTTGTTTATTGTTTACATTTGCTGTTTTGTAATGTTTGTTTAAAGTTGTATATTGAGTGCCTATGTATGTATGAGATCGTTATTGATGTAAAAAGAATTTCCTACGGGATAATAAAATATTATCTTATCTTATCTTATCTTATCTTCTATAGGTCATGCACTTGTTGATTTTATTCCATAAGATGAAGAGAATTTGCATCTACATTTATGAGTAGTTGACATATTTAATTCAAGAAAACCATATTGTTAGACAGTAAATCCATCTGAGTTACCATTCGCTATTGACTGATATTATATCACTGTTATCATATGTTTTAAATGTTAAAATGGGTGAATTGCTGTTTTTATAAATAATTTCTATTTTAGAATTTAGAATTGTTTTGGAATGATTCTTTTCTCTCACCAAGTTACTCTCATGAAAAATTTTTATAACTTTGAATTTTTTCCACTTCTTTTTTTGTGAGCATTGAAGTTAATATTTTACCACAAAACGTTAGTTATGTCATATCAAATATTACATGAAATTACACCTGAGGTTATATAAGTCACATGCATTATTCAATCCATAAACAACATAATCTAAAAATCATAAGCTTTAATTCCACTTTTATTTCTAAACAACTCCTCCCATCTTTTGACACAATCACAATCATACAAATATCTACTTAGCTAAATGCACTTACATGGCTCTCTGCATCCATAGAAACACTTACTCTAAGTACTGGTTGAACCTTGCAATATGATGGTAGACTTGCTTTATTGTGAGAGACTTGTTTTTGCTGTGTTGGTTTGACTCTATGCTCAAGGTCAACTTACCTTTGTCAAAGTATAAAAAAAATATTTTATTTCTCTGTTTAGATGTTCTAAATCTATCTTAAACACATGCCAAATACAAAAGACAGTGATCATTTGCAATTTCTATCTTTATTTCAGAAGATGTTGCTGTATAGAATCATTTAAGTCAATGTTTACAAATATCACCATAATTGCAAAGCTAAATATTATTGCAGGTTACTGACTCACTGATGTGATAACATCACCTAACATTATTTAACATCACCTAACATCACCTAACATTATTTAACATCAGCTAACATCATTTGACATAATCTAACATCACCTAACATCACCTAACATCATTTGACATCATCTAACATCACCTAACATCATTTGACATAATCTAACATCATCTAACATAACCTAACATCATCTAACATCACCTAACATCACCTAACATCATTTGACATCATCTAACATCACCTAACATAATCTAACATCATCTAACATCACCTAACATCATTTGACATCATCTAACATCATTTGACATCTAACATCACCTAACATCATTTGACATCATCTAACATCACCTAACATCATTTGACAGCATCTAACATCAACTGACATCACCAAGCATCACCTCAATTTAGAATATCAAGGAGACTAAGTTACAGTCAAGATGTACCAAGAAAGAACAAGTTTGTAATTGGCTATTACCACATTTAACATACTATAGGACTTGAATTACAAGATCTCAATATGCATATTTTATTCCTTCTTCCTGTGTCATTTTATCTGATTAACTTCTACTGAAGTGTAACCAAGCAAGTAACATCTGGTCGTAAACGTTCCATGCAGGATGATATGCTCTCCATGCAATGTGCACTTGCAGTTACTTTCACAAGTAGATATTTAGGGGCAAAATAACAAAGTGTAGGCGTGTATGGGATGAAGAGATTCAGGGTTAGAATCCTGCCTGTGGTGAAAAACTGTGGTATTTGCGGTAAGGTTTTGGTACTTTGCCTACCTGAAATTCAGAAGGGCAGAGCAAAGTGTAGGGGTGAATTGGATAAAAGAGATTCAAGGTTAGAATCCTGCCTGTTAATTCCTTCAGCTTGAATATAGTAGTGAAACTGTAGGACTTGCAGCGAGGTTTTGGTACTTTTACCTGATATTTTGGAAGGGAGAGAAATGCGTAGGCGTGTATAGGATTAAAAGGTTCGAGGTTAGAATCCAGTCTGTAAATACTTCTGACAGCTTGAATGCTGTGAAAAGCTATAATACTTGCAGTAAGGTTTTGGTACAAAATACCTACCTAAAATTGGGGCAGTGAGAGCAAAGTGTAGGTGTTACCGTGTGTATGGGATAAAGAGGTTCAGAGTAGAATCCTTCCTGTAAATTCCTGCAGCTTGAATGTATGTATGCTTTCTCCCTGTGGTGATACAAACTGTCATGATAGGATGAAGTACTCTTGCAAAGTTTGTTGAACCCTCGTAAATATCATGAGAGTTTTGGATTATACTTGATTGTGATTGGTTGTTTTGAATGATTTATCCCATTTGCAAGAGTTATCAAATATCTGATTACCGTATTTCTTCGAATAGACACCCCCAGGGTGTATTCGAGACCTGGCATCTATTTGAGGCCGGCGTCTAATTATTTTTTAGTAGGAAACAAATTTTATAGATGATGTAAAGGGGGAATACTTTCTTTCAATTCAACTACGGGAGCATTAATTAATCAACTTATCACCCCGGCGTTTATTCAAGGCGTGTATTTACTTCAAACAGCCATACCCCCGTCTTTGAGGCCCGGCGTCTATTTGAGGAAATACGTTAGTTGATTTGCCCGATTCCTCGATTTGCCTAATTTATAAATTTACATCTGAGCTTGCTCAAATTACTGTTGGATGTGATTTGAAATTGTCAAATTGAATATTGACTCAAACTTTGAAATCTGATTCAATTTGTGTTTTACACATAATTTTCTAGTATTTTATGATAGCAAACATAAATATTTTTTCACAATGTGACCAAAAATTTGCATTATAAAGATATAGGAATGTGCCAATATTATGATTTCTTGACCTGATGTTTCTTTTTGTGATTCTTACTTTATGAAATCACTTGTAACTTTGCATTTCCCCAAATGAGGTTGTCAATTTCATGCAATTAGTGTTATCGAAATTGATTGGGTTGGGTTACAACAATCACTTGTAGAATCAATCTCATCAACTTGCATTACCTCTAGATATACATTACACCAATTCAGTAATTGTGGGATCAAACCAAAGGCAATATTATTCATATCATTTTGGTAATTAATCATAAAAAAATATTCTTAATTAATTGGACAAGTTCCTCATCTAAGCTTTATTTGAGAAACAATCCCAGAACAACTGATCCCAATTATGTGATGTAAATAATCAATAGAAATCATTCATGAAAAATATGAATCTAATTAACTGACCATGTCTATTTCAAAGTATCAATAGCTTTCAATCACATGTGTCATATAAAAGAGACATGTCATAGCATAGTTTCTATGGGAACAAGATGATTTTTATACGAAATGAAGTCACTGTCACTTTGATATAACGCATGGCCTCGATGCTGTAAGAGAAGTCGAGATCTTTTCAAGATCGTTCATCCGTGAAACCCTTTTTCAAGATACAGGCAATTTGGGATTTCTTTGAATTTGTAAAGAAGTAATCTACACCTGTCCACCTGCTCTCTGTTCTGGTCAGTTGGGCATTTGACCATCTCCGTTGGGTCATTTCTGCTTACACAACGCTGGACATCTGGACTACGGTCATTCAGGCATAGCCCTGACGGCACACAAAGACTCGAGTCGCGGAATTCAGCAATCGAACATGTCTGACTCACATGAGCGTAACATCTCTGCTTTCAGGTCTGTTATCACTTGAGAATTTTTTGTAGATATTATTTTAAGATTTTGTAGATGTATTTGATATGCCTAGATGGTTTTGTATGAATTTCTGATTATTTTGAATTACTGGTTGTCATATTTTGATTTTCCCATAGAGATGTTGTGATATTGTTTGAAAAAAATGTGACTTTGTTTTTGTTTGTCGCTGCTTGTATTGATCAAATTTGAAAATTTTCATTTATCCTGTATGATATTTATCATAACTATTCAAAAACATGTTTGTTTAAATTTGTTTGTGATAAGGACAAAATTTTTATTGTCATAACTGACTCACTCCACAGCAACCGAGATCAATGTGTTGTAAATTAAAAAATTTTGGTTGTTTACAACCTTGGAATCTAATGATTTTGCAGTAGTTGTAAATATTATTACTACTTTTTATCAATATTGATGTTGAAAAAGTATCATTGTATCAAAACGTTACTTCAACAATCTATATGGATGTTCAAAAATGTATATTTTGTCACAAGTGTATATTTCAGTGATCACGAGTGTAAATATTGTTGCCTACATTTTTTCTTATTTAAAATGACTCAACAACCTTAACAATGGTTTACAGATGGAATTTCACTGAGTATAACAAAAAGCTTAAATTTTGAAGGTTTTTTTCCCCGTTGAATTATATGTTTTGACAAGATCTTGTTGATGTAAATAAGCATATCAACTTTACAGCATCATTAAGACTAAATTAATGTGTTGAAATGGTAATAATCAAGTCAACTTCTTTGAGAGGCATTTTTAGAAGTTGGGATGACAATAATACTGAGGAATATATGGATGACAACTTCTTTGTTCATTGTATGCGACGTTTCGACACAGATTCTTGTGTCGTTCTCAAGCAGAGGAAGAGTAATGAGGTTGGGGCATATATATATGAATAATCAGGTCACTTTAAAAAAATATTCGTGTAAAATATTAAATTGGTTAGTGAAATTGTTAATCATGCACCTCCAAATTAAAATACAAGCCTATATTGTTATTGTTGCTTTCCCTATGCAATCATCCTGGCCTCTGTGGTATAATTATAAACTCCAAATTATCTCACATCACACAACAGAGGTTACGTTAAACTTTTTAACGGACTCAATAAATTTGTTATCTATTGTCAATGGTTGTTACAATCATATAGGTTGTTATGGTCTAATGATATTCCCATTTTCCTTGGGTAAGGATGCTAAACAACCTTCCATTTAATACTTTTTTTATTAAACGAGTTAATGATTTTGTATTAAACGAGTTAATGATTTTGTGTAAAAAGAGGGAAAGCGAGTATGATAACAAATCATTCATGAGTTTAGTAAAAATAGTATCAAATGGAAGGAAGTTTAGTATTTTGTTTATTAGATGCCCTAAAAATCAAGCAAACTTGCCGAAAATGTGCTGAAACTAACATTTCCGTGACCCGGCAGCCATACACGCTTTCATTGTGATGTCACAACAGCTCACTACTGTGACGTCATACTTGCATTGTGCTATTCCACTAGTTAAATATTGCTGTATGAATATTACACTTTGGTATCTTACATGGGCAAGTATTAAACATTCTCATGTTTTAACCATCTTAGAGACAATTCATATCCAATAACTCAAAATGATATGTCTCATAAGACATAATTTTATTGCCTCATATCATGATTATGATATCATATGATCTCATGATATCCATTTTATATTTGGGAAGGGGACGAGGGAGGTGACCAAAACAAATTCCTAAAAGATTTCAAATGTTGATATCAACATATTTTGGTGTCATAACAAAGGCTTGTCGTAATATATGACTGTAAAGAATCAATGAATTATGCACAACTCTACTAAACCTTTATTAAGTTCATAAGTTAATCGTATAACTTTTGTTGAGTTAACCGATATATATATAGGGCATTGTATGTATCACTTGTGTATGATTACATTGATCACAAGTTAGTATCCAGAAAATTGTTCTGATTTTCAGAATGCCATTCAAAGACTTGATAGTTAATTATGAACAGATATGTACATTTGACTTACTATTGGAATAGCTCCATCTTATCTTAAAGGGGTAGTAGCACATTTTTTGAAAATTTGATATTTTCAATTTTTCACTGATAATTGAACGTTAATGCTTAATGTATTATTTGGATTAGTGTCAAAAATCTCATTTCACAAACCAATCATCCACAGTCAGAGAACAAATGATAAAGATTCACTTAAAGTCCATTGGCGAACATTTTTTGTGTTAACCCCTTTAAATATTCTAATGAAATAACACTTCTTGATTGTCAACGTTTGACAGCATGGTCATTCAAGAATAAATGGAAATCAGAAGTATTGACCAATTTGTTTTAGGATTCTTGTATTGTTGGATACACTTTTATGTTTAAAGTTTTTGAATTCTTTTGGCAATACATTTTAGGAATTCATTCATAATGATTAATAATAGGTAATCAATTTTAGCGATTCAATCTTTCATTATATTTTCACCTCATTACAGAGAGATGCGTCAAGAATCTTTTTCTGTGTTGAAACAGTTGTTAACCGATATCTTTATCATTGATTGGTCGTCCTCGTTATTAACATTTAAAAAAATTCCAAGGACAGCATTATCAGCAGAGAATACAGCATCTAATGTTATTTTTAAAAAGAATTAGGTGACCTCACATATTCAAGCAATATTAAAACAAGGTCTTTAGGGCATCTCTATTTTATTAGAAAATACCATTTTTGATATCCATTGGACAGGATATAGATGTAATCTGTGTTGGTGTTTAAAGGGACCATTCAAGCGTGTTTTTTTTGTGGAGGACTTTCCTGTTTACTATTATATATGATTTTTACATGATAATTTTACACTTAATTTCAAATATGTTTGTTAAGTTTGAATTTCTGTTGTTCTGTTTCAATTTTACAAAGAATAAAGTGCCGGTATATTGTTAAAAAAATAAAAACATCGTGAATTGAAGTCAATCATCGAAACTACAATCGTGAAATGCATTATGAAAGGACAAAATGCTGTTGTATCTGATAACTTTTATAGTGAATTAGTTGTAAATATGCTTCTCTTCTATCAATCAAGTATTTATTTCTTAATTTTGTTAATGAATTAGCGTAATACAGCACATTTGTTTTCTCGCAATCCTGACATTCCAGATGTCTGAAGAATTCCTTTTGATTGTTGCCTTTAACCTTGGATTGAATGATGGAAAGCGGAAAGAAGAGGGGGGACATTCACCTATGCCTGGGGGGGATTGCTCACTCTTTTTACTTTTTATAAGCAATATCAAAAACCCTAAGTACAATTGTCCTCATATGCCCGTATATAGCCTACGGTGCCTGTATGAACACTCAGACATCTAACCAGGGGATATGAAACTGTCAAAACTATTAATGTATTGCTAAGAACTATACTGATTTCATCATTAGCCCTGTCAGATACAGAAAAACAAGTGTTCGGCCATAAAAAGTACACAAATACATATGTACATTGTAATATAAGCAGAGGTCATGTTGTTAGAGACACCGTTAATACTAAAAATTGCCCAAACGGTGTAAAACAATAACTCACTCATGTGGTTAAATGGATTGAGCTTGGTGTTTTAGATCTAAGATGTCTCGTTTTTTGCCAAAATAAAGATTGAGTCATCAGGCTGAGTACAGTAGGGCTTCTACGGGTGCTCTAGTACTTTTGAGCCAGGGTTGGGTCTATCTAGACCAAGTCCCATTTTTAGCTCATCAGGTCTGAAAGACCCGATGGGCTTATGGCATGGCAAGGCGTCCGGCGCCCGTCCGTCCGTCCGTAAACTTTTCACATTTCGACTTCTTCTCCAGAACCAAAGACTCAAGAGAGCTGAAATTTGATGTGCAGACTCCTTGGCCAATGGGGATTCTAAATTGTAGATTTCGTGACCCCATGACCCCAAATGGGGTCACAGGGGACAAAACCTTAAAAACCTATTTTCATCTTCTTCTCCAGTTCCATAAGGTCTAGAGAGTTGAAATTTGATGTGCAGACTCCTTGGCCAATGGGGATTCTCAATTGTAGATTTCGTGACCCAATGACCCCAAATGGGGTCACAGGGGTCAAAACCTTAAAAACCTATTTTCATCTTCTTCTCCAGTTCCATAAGGTCAAGAGAGCTGAAATTTGTTGTGCAGACTCCTTGGCCAATGGGAATCTAAATTGTAGATTTCGTGACCCCATGACCCCAAATGGGGTCACAGAGTCCAAAACCTTAAAAACCTATTTTCATCTTCTTCTCCTGTTCCATAAGGTCTAGAGAGCTGAAATTTGATGTGCAGACTCCTTGGCCAATGGGGATTCTAAATTGTAGATTTCGTGACCCCATGACCCCAAATGGGAAAAGACCCGATGGGCTTATGGCATGGCAAGGCGTATGGCATCCGTCAGTCCGTCCGTCCGTAAACTTTTCACATTTTCGACTTCAAGAGAGCTGAAATTTGTTGTGCAGACTCCTTGGCCAATGGGGATTCTAAATTGTAGATTTCGTGACCCCATGACCCTAAATGGGGTCACAGGGGCCAAAACCTTAAAAACCTATTTTCATCTTCTTCTCCAGTTCCATAAGGTCTAGAGAGCTGAAATTTGATGTGCAGACTCCTTGGCCAATGGGGATTCTAAATTGTAGATTTCGTGACCCCATGACCCCAAATTAAGATTCTAAATTTTTCATTTGGTTACCCCTTGACCCCAATTGGGGTCACATGGCTCAAAACCTTAAAAAACTATTTCCATCAAAAGTCTGATGAGCTACAGAGCCCATGGCTCTATTTTTTTTTACTCGAGGATTTGAAAAGTGAAGATCACTGTTTACTATTTTAGTTAATTTGGATGGTTTGTCTGTGATGTGTGAAGCTAGATGATCATTTCAAGAGATTGATGTCAAAATATTTTTATTTGGTTATGTTAAGTTGACAGTTGTATGTTTATATTTAGGTTGAACAACAATTACATGAACTCATGGGTAAATTTGGAGTACCGGTACTTGTTTCCAAGTCGAGTCTGACCCCTCAGGTACTCGAAACCAATATTTTGGACCAGACACAATAACATTGGTTGGGGATATGAAAATATCTTCTGTCTGTGCATCCCTCACTTTGACCTTGTGTTAAAGCTTTACTTTCTAAACCAGAATAATAAACTAAAAGGCTTTCTTTCTGGGGTTTTAAACATAATCATAATTGTTGTTCATGATACAAAATGGAAAATTTGCTCCTGACTTAGAAGTTGTAAATCCATATAATTTGTGTTTCCCCCTTTATGTGCCTCAAGGTTTATATCTGCAAAAACCTCATTCAAGTCAGGCCCTGAAGTAAAAAATTATAAAATATTGAAATATTCTTGTATTTGCATTTTCAGACGATCAACCAGTTTGGCTTCTGACGGGTTGGAGACAGGAAATGTCCAGTTACAAGCAGCAAATTTTCACAACATCAGCTCCGAAAGTTCGGGCCAGTTTGAGAACCCAACATTCTCCATCGAGGCAGAAAACGGAGCTCCGCCCCCACCATACAATGGGACCAATGGGAGCGTGAGCGAGGATGTGAGCCCCTCCCCCAATGGGAAGCTCCGCCCAAAGAACCTGTCAGTGTCGGCAGATGCGGAGAAGAACCGAGCATCCATCAGCAGCCGATTGAGCTCCATGAGCGGCAAATTTGATGATTCCTTCAATGGTGAGAGATTGAATTAGTACCTGTCTAGAGTTTAAATTGTGTTTGACAAAAAGAAGAAATGTTTTGTGATAATTTTGAAATGAAAGACAATGAATCATTATTGACTACACCAGATGAGTTCAAAATATTTTTGTGAAAGGAATTTGTAAAAAAATTGCCTCATTTTCAAGATTTGAATAAGTAAGACATGATTTTACCACATATGATTGGCTGTATATGATGTATCTTTCATCCAGAGATTGATAAAACTATCAATTGACACTGAATCACTGAATTACTATACATATGACATCAAATATGTCAATTTCAAAGTGTACATATTGCTTATTGCTTTACCAGATGAATAAAGAGTAGTTAGATTTTTATAAGCTAATTATTATGAATTTGGCTGACACTTGGGAGGCTGCGGTAGGTTTGCAAAGAAAAGAAAAAATTTCATCAAGGGGATTCTATCAACATGAGTGCAACATGTGTTTTACATATCATAAGTTTATCCTGTTTGTAGCGGTATACACTTTCCCATGCAATAATTAGAATTGAGTACTCTAAATTTTTCTAAGGTGTTTTACAAAAATTCTTCTAGGTTGGCAAGTAGTTGTAAGCCCCATATATTTATCCATTTATTTCTTTATCATGTTATGAAGAAAATTCTTTATCTCGTCACACATGCCAACAAGGATTATCATTTCGCAGATTTGCTCAATCTTTCAAGAAAACTTATGTTCAATTTTTCCCGAAATAATACTTTTTTGGCAAAAGCACATCATTAAGCAGTGTGATCAAATTTGAAGTTTAAAAACAATATTTTCAAACATATTTGTAATGGGCTTCTTTTGCCAATTTTCACTGATAACAAGAAACGTATGTGGCAGATAGACACCAAACGATATTTTTTCCACGTTATCTAGCGAAAATTACGACTTTTGGTGGTGCCAGACATATTATATTAATGCAAAACAAATGATTTCAAAGGGAAGTTGGATCGTAAATCAAGACTTCAGCACTTTCAGTTTACCTCCACCCATCCATTTGAAGGCAACTAATTACTGAAAGAGAATGATGATCTGCAAGGAATCAGCTCTACCTATAACCTGCCATGTTTATTTGCAACAATCACCAGATGCGGCCCGGCAGTCGGTAAACTACATGTAACTGATGCCTAGTCTTTCCCTCAGACTCTGAAGCAGGAAAATATTCACTCACTTGATCTTGTCTTTATAACAATAGCAAGTTAGGAACATTCTTTTACTATTGAAATTAACCCTACTATTCCTGAGAGGATATTTCAGCAGGGTTTGAAATAAGCACTATAGCAGTCAATGTCTTAAGTGGAAAACTTCCTGGACTTTTGTAACATACCAATTGGTAATCCTAAGTACAAGTGACATATTCAAGATAACAAGATCATCTCAATGTTTTGGCTAGCTGGAATTGTATTTGGGCTCTTAGTAATAGAAATCCATTTGTCTTAAAGGCTATATGCATATAGTACTGTGCTACTCACAGAGTAAACTGGCATTGACTCAAATGGAATATAGATGGTGATAATGCATATAGCTGACAAATTGCAAGAAACATATTTGATAAAAGTGTATGCTTGTGTAAGAATCCATCAATAGAACATTCATATTTCAAGCACTCAGATATTGAGATTTATGATGCTTAGATTTTAACATTATAATACTATTTTAGACTGCTAAAACAAATTAATAGTTAAAGGATTACCATTACAGTTTTATGGTACTGGTAGATCAGAATATGAAAGAACTGATGAATTTAAATACCTGTATCTTCAGTCAGAGATATTCTGCCTGTCAGCCAACAAACTTTGATAAAAAATTATACAATAAATTTCAATTTTACCCTCCGCAATAAGTGATATTGATAGAAGTTTTGCCCTAACTATTTCAACCTCTTCCCTTTCTCACCTATAAAAACCTGTATCTTCAACTGGTGGAATTCTGTCTGTCAGTGAAGCTTGCAGGAAAGCTGAAAGTGTTCAGTTAGAATCATGCCAATCAGACAACCCTGTGTTGATTACACCAACCGAGCTGTCAGTGAGATACCTTGATTTAGCAGAAAGTCGAATCGTTCAGGTGTTTGGGAGGAAATCAGAATCAAGATTGACATATCTACCTTTGAACAAGTGCCTTCATGTCAGTTTTCTCCATTTGTATCATAAAAAACTTAGTTTTTAGGTCCATTCTGTGGTTTTGTTTTTTGAGTAAGCGTAGGTGTATGGCAAGGAAATGGTTTTCCTTCTTGGCTTTTGTGCAAGGGATACAATTTTAGTGAAAGAATGAGTGCGCGTTCCTCAGTCACTACCTTAGGAGCAGGTCAGTATTCTGGCTTGCTTTTAGATAAAAGACCAACGTTTGAAGGAATTTTCCTATTGTAGATTTTCTTATGCACAAATTGCATTTTGTTGTTTACTAAATAATTGGTTTTAAGTGCATGTATTTTTTATGTGTTTCACAGGTATTTTGATGTTGCTTAGTTACATTTAGATTGCGAAATTTTATGTTTTTAAAAACAAATCTTGATGACCTTTTCTTTAAAAATGCAGTTTTGAAATTACTTCTTGATATTCTGCCATTCACACATACATTATATGGATGGTAAATGTGATTGTGAAATTTACATGTTGACAAATGTTCTGACTTCTGAAAAAATTTTCATTTTAGATGTTTAGAAACTATTTGCAATACATTTATTCTTATATTTGTTTTAAATTTCAGATTCATCAGGACTTAGCCTTATCTTTTCCAAACATGAGGTGAGTTGAATGATTATTTCTTACCTAATATATATGTTTTCTTTCCAATAATGGACTCCTTAAAAATGTAAATCGAGATAAATAGGATTCATTACAGATATAAATATTGTGAATCAATAATTATTATGTAATGAATATGTCGCTCTTAACCGATAGTGCCTGTCATTACCAAGTAAAATTCAAAACGAGGTCATGAAATTTGAAGGAATTAGACTTAATTACATATCATGTTATTTGTCATAGTCGGTAAGATGTCATTTGAAAAATATTTGAAGAGGTGTTCTGTATAGATGAAATTAAAGCCCCAGGAAAAGGTTTCTCTAAAAGTTTGTTTCATCAGTTTCCAATCCACAAATCAAGCCTTTTCTCCCAGATGTTGAACAGGGAAATTGATAGGACTTTATTCCCATGACCTAGCAACATGTGCAACTCACTTCTGTTCATGTGTGACTGAATAAAGATTCTTTTTGGCAGTGATGAATGAAATGTTGGAAATTTTTACAAATCGGCATCATCACATCACTTAAATCTGTCTTAGACCAGAATTTATTTTTTTTCACTTTGCTTCGGCCATTTTGAATTATTGCGTTAACAGAAATATTTCTTTGAATTCTGCTCTACATAAACTATTTATGTCAAACACACCCTTTAAGGTTTTGTTTTTAACCTATTGTTTCAATTTATTTTCACCCTTTGATAAATCAAGGACCTCTCAAAATTTCTAATATAACGAATCTAAAGTTCTCTTGAGTTCTACATAACCTATTTAAGTCAAACTCACTCATTAAGGTTGTGTTTCTTACCCTTAATTCAATTTTTAGCTACGTTTTGATAAATCATGGACTTTGCGGTTTCCAGTATAATGTGTTGCCTATTTTGATTAACAAGGACTTCTCAACGATAGGTAGAAGAAAACACATTTGCTTACAACATTCAAGTCAATCTCAAACATTTGACAAGAAATTCTCATAGATTTAAGTTATCTGGGCTAAAATGAAGATAAATTAAGTGGAACTAATTAGAACCAAAATACTTGTTAAAAGAACATCACTAACGAGTACAATTTTTAATTTGAACGGAAATTCTAGTGATACAAATGATAATGCTTGGTTAAAATAGGCTCCTTTGGCTAAATGCCAAATGCAATTTCCTTCCTCTGTGTAATTAATCTTTGAAACATGGCAGCGTGTTTACAATAACACCTTATTATCTTTCCATTCATGTCTATTTAAATTTGTTGAAGTGTTCAGTGAATGTTATATGTCTGTAGGATGTTTTGATGATGTAGTGTTGATTTTTTAGGAAATGTAAACAATATTATAAAAAATTCAATTTTAGCATTCATAAAATGTTTTTTCAAAATAAATGTCATAAAAGTTATCTCACTCTTTATGTTTGAAAATTAAAAATATATCAATTATTAAATGTCCTTATATCTCTTGAAAGTAATAGGTGATAGGATTGAAATTGGAAAATTTATTTCCATTGATAGTTGACGTTACAGGGATTCGGTGCGGTGCTAAGCTACACTATAGAAAAGAGGTTTAGTCAGAAAGGCAAAACTATGGATCAAATGAGTGATTCATTACTGTAAAAAAAAGTTAAATAAAGTAGGGGGGTGGGGGGGAGTACCGTCATAACACAGTAATGACACTCGAATAAAGTTCCACGTTTTAATGTAACGTTTCGGGGGTCATTGGACCCCCTTCAACAGACCCCCCCCCCCCCCCCCCCCCTTTAGTTTATAGTTGATGTTAGTTGACATTCATTCAATTAGTTTTAATTGCTTCAAAAATGAAAATAGGAACTTTGTAATTGATCAAAGCATATCAACATTATGTCAGGAAATTGTTGAATTATATTTCGTCAAGCAAAACATTTTGTTAGGAAGACCACAGCTGATGTTTAATTTGATAAAAATGCATAGCTAATGGTATAACTTTGTTGCTTCACTACTTAAATAATGAGAATATTGAAGATTTTTCTTTTATATATGCAATGAAAGATAAGAAATAGAAAGATATTATACCTTGTTAAAATATTTTATTCTTTGAAATGCAAGAACTAAAAGCCAATACAAACAAACCGAAAATCACCAATATATATAATTGGCAAGAGTAAGAGTTTCTAGATATTTTTTTTTTGCCAACCCACCTGTTGTTGATTTCAAGGTGCAATGAATGCTCCCATGTGTTTTTGCTTTGAGGCCTTCCAACAGCCTATCTCGTCAGTTTTTCATCACATTCCCTGCTATCATAGTTGAAGTGCCGCTTGCTATCTTTACCAGTTTTTCTACAAAGTATTTTATCTCGAGCATTTGTTCATGTTTTGTCTCTCCTAAATCTCCCAGTGGATGATGAGGGCCTTATCTGTTAGAATATGTGTTTTTTTGGGGTGATAACTGATACGAAATGTTCCAATAATGTGGAAATTTGAAAAGTGAATGTCAAATTTCAAAGGGTAATATGTGGTTTTGATGTTTATGTGATGTTAAATTATAAGTGGTGGTTAAAGATTATAGCAGTCAAATTTCAAAGCTTGATATATGTGGTTTTGATATTAAATGAAGGTATGTCAAAGTAGTTGAATTAAGATTTGTCTGCTTATTTTCAGACTTGTGTAAATCTATAAGTGGACGCAGAAGTACATTTGATGAGGGTTCTTATCTGTCGGAGTGTTTTTTAGTGATAATTAAAGGGAATGTGAAAAATTTGAACATTTAAAAGAAAATAATTTCAGTTGATTTTCAAAGGGTGTTGTATGGTTTTGATGTTAGATGATTTTATATCATAAGCTATCATAAGCAGTTGTTGAAGTGTTTAGATTATCAGGGCAATTAATTTTTAGACATGTGTAGATCCGAAAGTGGTTACTCAAATTTGTTTATCTACCCAAATATGACTACATGATGTTGCTGACTTTGAATGATCCCTAGGATTGATAAATTCATAATTTCACTGCTGCATGGTTTCAAATCCTTGGAAGCCTACATTCATGAAGTTTGGTAGGAATTGCAACTTTTCTAAAAAATTGAAAAATCTGGGGTTCAAAATGCTAAATGTCTTCTCTGAAAATACAGAACCATATAAATAATCAGGGTTATTTATATAATGAAACCGGCCATTAGAACTGATTTCTGAAGTGTCTGTGGGGAGGGGGAGGCTGAGATTTCAGGGGGTGTTTCTCTTGTTGAGCGCTTATGCGTGGGGAGGGGGTCGGAGGCTTTTGTAATTTGTTTGCCATGTATATGTATAGCTTTGTCTTAGTGGAATAAGACAGACAGACAGACATTCTTTTCAGTAACAGGTCTGTGGCCCAAAGTGAACATACATAGCTTTTCACATTATGATACAATTTCATATAGATCTGTGTCAAGACTATGGATTTATGGTTCCGTAAGCTTGGGCTTCGTGAAATAAACAATAAGGACAATTCTTATGTATGGATGAACAACTTCTTTATTCTGTGTAAGCGACGTTTTGACATAGATTCTAATATTGTTGTCAAGCAAGTGACATTAGAATCTACGTGAAATGTCGCTTACACAGAATAAAGAAGTTGTTCTTCCATATGAATTGTCATTATTGTTCATCACACCAACTTCTAGACTGCCTATCAAAGAAATTCGTGAAATAAGGATAGCTAGAGAACAGCAGGAAGATAGTCTAACATATTGAACCAATCACTGTTCCAGAGGGTACCATTCAAGGACTTCACGAACGAGGTCCGAGCCCAGATGGACGTGCAGAAGTTCCTCAACAAGACGGTGCTCCTGCTGGACATCCACCACTCCAACATGGACGACATCGTCGAGGACATCCTCAAGAAGATGCTCGGCACAGATTCACCCACCAGCTTCGAGCAGGCTAGGAACGCTCTCTTCACTCACGACTCTGGTACAGTTTTTCATTATACTTGCAAAATTATTACTGATTGTATGAAATCTGCAGACATGTCACCAGATTTAAGCAGATCAGGAATGTCTTTTCACTCTTGACTCTGGTACAGTCTATTAGTATAGGATTGTCACTGTAATACCAGGATATAAGTCACTTGTGCAGGATTTGAACTCGCAACCTAAAAGTCGAATAACATCGCCAGCAAAGACCGTACATGATACAAGCAGCTAACTGATTTGCCAGATTTGACCAAGAAATGTACTTGAAATTGAACAAAGGCGTATTATTTGCTCCTGAATATGACATTGTTACATTGTTCACTATCTAAATTGCACGAGTGTAAGAAGACCTTTTTGTTTTTAAGACGTATTTACTATGATAAAATATTTGTTGTATCAATCTTATTAGCTGTAATGTGAATAAGGCTTGCTTTATTGATACAAGATTCAACGTTTGAAGAAGAATATTTTGTTTGTCAGTGATAGTAGAGCTCAAAATAATCCACTGAAAAGGGTAATTGTAATGGGGCAGGAAATAATGGAATAATGCCCAGAAGATGTTTGACCAATAATCAGTTTACAATAAATGTGATCAGTATCTTGACAAGAAGTAACAATGGTGTCATAGCATATTTGATGAATATGACATTTGTTTGGATTGTGGTCAAAGTGTCTTTCGTTTTCAAAATATCAGTACATTATCTTACATTGCCTTTCTCATAACATTAGAAAAATTTAGTTGAAGTTTTTTTCCATTCCATTTGGACAGAACTCCTCAAAACGTTGTGATTGTTTTGAAGGTATTTCCGGCTACTGTACAGGTAAACAATTGAATTCTGAGTGTCTGCACATCACTATAGGTTTCTGTAGTGCACAAGATTATTCGTCTCTACTATTTTGAACCAAAATGTTAATTTAGCACAACTTTGATATATTTGATATATCATTAATAGATCAAGCATTGTGGAAGAATACAACACAGAGTTACATATTTATAAATTCAAGATAAATTTACTTTGAAAAAAAACATGTTCATATTCGTCAGAAGCATTTGAATAATGAGGAAGTAAATAGCATGATTACAATGTAGACGTTACTTAGTGTTATGTTAAAAATATGCAAATACAATGTAGAAGTGTTTGTGTAAAACAAGTTACCCTTGTTTGAAGCTCTATTTAATGTAAAAGGGGTTGATGTATAAAATGCAAAGAAATTTGGTCACTTAGAAAACAATGTTTTTTAGTGTGGTAAGTTTTTCTAGATGTGAAGTGTGTTGGTCTAGTGGTGAAGTGTTTGCTCTTGGTGATTGGATGGGGTTTGGATTCTGTGAATTTAAAGATTTAAAACTTTTTTTGAGTTTTTGAAATTATTGACCTCAAATGTGTGCCAAATCAATTATTTTGCCTTCTCAGAAACTACAACAGAAAAAAAAAGGTTTCACTCGAAAATTATTGCCACAAAAATATCCAAAATTAATATGTAGTTATTATTGCAGTATTTGTGAAAGGAAACCGTAAAACAAACTTCTTTTCTTAGATCGGTAACTGAATAGTAAATTCATTTGATATTTGAAGAGTGTGACAACTAGAAAATAGAATTTTAAGTTTTAGTTACAGCTGAGTTTGATTTTTCTAGATCACATCTTTGTTTTGGGTTTTTACTTGCAGTGACTAAATTTTGGGAAATAGTCTTTTTTATTAGTTCATGAACAATTTGAATTCAAGTTAAATAAATTGTGCGCATAAATTATATTCCTAAATTTATCAAACTTGAACCATCATCTTTTAGATTTTACAAACTTATATGAAGTTATTATATAAAACAAATAGTTTGATATTGCTAACAAACATTTCATGATTGTATGATTCAGAAAGCTTTGTTTCTTTAAAGTTTTCTTTTGACTTTGATATAAGCATATGTTATATGGTTCAAATTCCAATAGTAAAGACATTGACTATTCAGTCATTATTCAGTACCAGCATGTACTCTGTACTAAAGCATGCTCTTATTAGACATGATTCTGGTACTTAATAATGACTGAATTGTCCATGTCCTTCCCATTGTTAAAGTGACACAGAGTATCTTTCTTAAAATTTTATTTGGTTTTGATAAGCTACAAAATATCTTATATGCTGATTGAAGTTTTTATCTCAACACTGGACTTGCAAATATATCTATTTCTGCATAATATCTCTAAAATGCTTGATTTTATGGAAAAATCAAGAAAACATCTCAAATACGTTTAATATTCAAAATTATGCATCCAGTTAATCTAGCTATTAGTTACAATACCTAATAAACACTCAATCAAATATATTTTCCTGTCAGCTTATGACAAGGTTTCAAACTTACGTTTGGCGAATTTGCGCGCGCTACTCGAGCCACATTGTCCGGTTTTCGATCAAAATCTCGACTTTGAATGGCCGTATTTTCGCTCTAATGTACTGATTGACCATTAACTTGTTATTTCAGTAACAGTTAGTGGTTCCCGATGTAGTAACATCTATTTCAAAATTTGACATATGTGATCCTATCAACATTCTCTGTGTCTCTTTAACCTCCAACCTCTAACTATTCAGTCATTATTCAGTACAGGCAAGTTCTAGGTTCTCAAGCATCTTCTTATAAACATTGCAGTACACCAGATGAGTCGGACCCTACAGAGCTCTATGCTGGTGGGAGATGGGGGAGGCTTCGACTACGATCAGAACTGGATCTGTGCCATGTAGGTTTTCAACTCCACCCATTTCTGTGCATTGATTATAGGGCTGAGTATCATGTGAAATCTCACGATTCGATATGTATCACGATACAGACAGGCGATACAGAATGTATCACGATACATTGTTTAAAGTATAACTTCGTGCATATTTTGTGAAATATTCAAGATGGTGGAATTTTGTGTTATGAGAAGATCAAAAATCAAGATAAAAATGGGTTTTTTTCCTTCAAAAACAGTTATTTATTAATCAGATTGCTTCATGTCTACTGTAGTTACAGTTACTGCACAACACTAGCTGGTTTTATAGTGTTCACTTAGTTTTTCTTTTCATTTTTAAGTAAGTGAATTAGTGTATCACGATACAGGAAGCTCACGATACAATAATCACGATTTCCCAAGCTACGATTGTATCGTAGGTATCGATGAATTGTTACAGTCCTAGTATTGAAAAAATAGGTTCTGTTTTAAAGGCTGAAATTCTTGCACCCTGCAAAATTATGGTCCAAAATAAAGACAAAAAAGTTTGAAGAGAGTTAATTCATTACCCTACCCTCTGCAAAACTTGTACTGATTATCATAATTTTTTTATAAATGGTATCACTGTAATGCAGTAACTTTCATTGATGATTATGATTATTAAACATCGAAAGATTCCAAATGTTTATGAGAGGAATTCTTAGAAAATATTTGAAATGCTTGAAACTCTTTATGAGTTCACAGTTTAGTTTTTGTTCATTAAATGCTGCGTTTATAAAACATTGAAGCTTTTTTGCAAAAGGGTACATGTGGGACATGTAAATAAACCTATTTGTGTATTCCATGCTCCTAACAAGTTCAACAGAAGCAATATGTTTCAGATTGACATCTCTTTAACTGTTTAAGTATTTCATTGAGATATGTATTGAAAGTATGTGAAGTTTCTGCAAAGAGATTACCAATTCCTACAGACTGGCAGTATATGTGAAATATGTTTCTGTAATAATTTCTTGCATCTGCCTACAGGGCGAGTATTCCATCCATCAACACAGGGCTGGTGGGTATAGCGAGACTCAGTACACCTGCCAACCTGGGTATGACATGTCAGGAGGTCTACTTCGTTGTCATCATACTCACACCCACCAAGGAGGTACGTTGATAATAATGCTCATAAATAACATTTGACATGTACATATTGGAAATTGGATTATGCCAAAGCATCCAGCAGCCACAGTGCAGTGCCAGTTAAAGCGTTGTCATTAATCCATGATCGGTTTTCTATCAATGACGCTTCTCTCAGTCATGGCCGCCTCCTACATCTAGCTCTGAGCTGTCTTTAAATGCAAGAAAGCCAGGAAGCAATCCCCCCATCATTCCTTTGGTTGGTGTAACTTGAAATCGGAGCCTGGTTTTCTGATCCACCTAAAATTAGATAAAGATTTTGAATAAGCTCTAACATGCATCAGTGTTGTTCCTAGGTGATCAGAGGGGGTCATATTGTCATATTCTGAGCATTTGGGACCCTTTGCAATGGTAAAAGTATCCAACCTCTAATTGTTTTAAGGGAGGCCAAACAAAATGGATGGGCAAATATCCAAAGGAACCCCTCAAAGAACAACGCTGATGCATTGCAATTTAATGTCATTGACTGTACTAAACATCACTCAAAATAACCATGATAGAAAGGCCACAAAATATTTTTTCGAAAATTGTACTCAAAATTATAGAAAGTAGGGCATATATACTGTACAGACTTGTACCTGTTGGTTATTCTCTGAATATTTGATTCTAGAAAGGAACAAAGAATGAGCTGGAGGTTGGCCGTACGTTTGCAACAATGTTCTCAGACATGGATTTCCGCCTGGAACTGATGGGTGCGCAGAACGAAGATCAGTTTAAGAAGATTCTAGAGAAGGAGACACATGCTCTCTCGGAGAGACAGCGCCAGTCTGAGACCAAGATGGAAGTCTTTGATGGGGAGGAGGGGGAGGAAAAGGTTTGTAATCTTACTCAAAATTATTTTGTTTTATACAAAAAAAAGTTTTCCAAATAATATGAACTTTGTGCAAACAAGAGAAAGGCTGGAGAGGAAATGTTTGTTGTTTCTATGAAAGAATCTAATTGGAATTTTTCAAAGTGTGAGCGTGACCATATTTTATTGCAGAGCTAATCAACAAAAGAAGTTGTAGAATATGGTTGGGAAGGGGAAAAGGTTGCATGAGGTTTAGGTTTAGTGTTGCAAGTTTTGACATTTTTGCAACAGAGTACATGTATTGATTTTGTTTAACAGGTGCAGATGAGGTGTGGGTTTTTGCGGGGTATCCGAGACGATCTGAAGAGACGTCTCCCTCACTATCTAGCTGACTTCAAGGATGGTGAGTCATAGCAATAGATGTGAATCGATGGTGTCTGTAATTTCTCAGAACATGTTTACAGCTTGTTGCAAGTGTGTTATAGATGTATCTTTTAGTATTATATCTGAGAAGAAGAATGTTTAAAAACTGCTTAACATACTTCATAGAACAAACAATACTAATGGTAACCTTCATCACATTATTTCACTTCACGCTAAGGTTACCTTAGTGAATTGAGTGAGTTTGAGTTTTATTCTGCTTGAGTCGGAACAGCTTGACCTTGTGACCATTACAAAACGAACTTGGGTCTAGTGATGCTGAAGTTCCTCAGAAAAAAATAGTTAATTTACCCCTAAACTCTTGTGGCTTATCTATATCAGGATACAGCAACATTTAAGGGCACATTTATTCACCACTTCAACTAATTTGCACTGTCAGTGACCCATAGTTCACTGTTCGACAAAGAACCATTAGATGATAAAATGGGTTCCCTGTCCAATGATAAATCATGCTGATTTGTTGCTGAACTACATACATGTACCTATCTACAGGTGTTGCTGACAAGAAGAGCACACTGAAGACCCTGTCTACGACCCTCTTCCTCTACTTCGCCTGTATCCTGCCCTGTATCGCCTTCGGAGTGCTCAACTCGGAGAACACTCACAACATCCTCAGTGAGTAAAACCGTTACAAAATTTTACAAATATCCTTTTCATTCATACTTTACCTTTTCAGGACCATTCAGGCATTGTCAGCATCATGATATTTGCCTGGAAGCAATCTTATTCACAGATGTCTCTCCTTGTGATCAGGCTCAAAATTTCATTGTAACTGTTCCTGTAGGGGTTACCCATCCTCCTAGGCAAAGCCTAAAACACCAGTTTCTGAACTGTCAGTTTTATGCCTTGCTGCTGACCCTTGAGTTTTCTGTACTTGCTCTCTTGCCTGTACAGAACAGTAAAGGGTCTGCAGCAAGGCATAACAATGACAATTTAGAAACTAGCGATTTGGGCTTTGCGTAGGAAGATGGGGTTTACAGTAAAAGGGCTAATGTAAATTATGTAAATTTTTTGTAGCATGCACCAAATAGTTTCCTGTCTAATGACTAATGAAATTGTTGTGTTTTTGTTAAATGTTGACTCAAATGTGTAGAGTATAACCCTGTGTTTATTTGAACAATTTGACTTTAATTCAATTGTTTAATGATGTTACAGAAGTAACAATTAAGTTCAAAGCAAATTTTTTTAGTGAAAATATTTACATCTCTATTACAATGATTTTCATGTTGTGTAGAGAAACCTTTTTGTCACTCTTACCAAATGTCATTAGCAGCCCCGTCTAAGGACGGGGCTGCTATCAGTTTTTGTGAAGTTTCCATCGCCGCCGCCGCCGCCGCCGCACTCGTACTACTAGCTATAACTTTTTTCCCCTAAGCTTTCCAGAACTCTTATTCATACCTTACTCCTCATACCTCGGGGGAACGATTTTGACACGTTCACTTTCAAGGTCAAAGGTCAAGGTCACGAGCTATGTATTCACACTAAGAATTCCTTGTAAACGCGATAACTTGAAAAGTTTTTGTGCTATGAAGCTCTAACTTGGTATATATCATCCTTGGAAAAGTAAAAAAATTTGAAAAGGTTTTGGCTACAATCCGTCAAAGGTCAAGGTCACAGCAAGGTCATGATGTAAGCATGTTTTAGCGAAAATGCTTTATTTTAACTATGAACACTTTTAATCAATACATGATTGTAATACTCAAAAAAAAGTGTTCAATGATTGTGTGACCTTGAAGGTCAAAGGTCAAGGTCATGAGATATGAGATATGAGTTATTACAAAATGCACTAAATTGGGGTATAACTTTATCCAATTTAGCTTTTCAGAACTCATGAACATGTCTAAATGTTAATACTTCCAGGGAATCATTATGACATGTTCACTTTCAAGTTCAAAGGTCAAGGTCACGAGTTATAAAATCACCACAAAATTTTTTGTAAACCGGTAACTTGAAAAGTTTTTGTGCTATGAAGCTCTAACTTGGTATATATCATCCTTGGAAAAGTAAAAAATTTTGAAAAGGTTTCGGCTACAATCTGTCAAAGGTCAAGGTCACAGCAAGGTCATGACTTAAGCATGGTTTAGCGAAAATGCTTAATTTTAACTATGATCACTTTTAATCAATACATGATTGTTATACTTAATAAAAAGTGTTCAATTATTGTGTGACCTTGAAGGTCAAAGGTCAAGGTCATGAGATATGAGTTATTGCAATTCCTTCTAAACACAATAACTTGAAAAGTTTTTGTGCTATGAAGTTTAGATTTTGTATATATTATCTCTTGAGAAGTTCAACATTTTCAAAAAGTTTTGGGTACTAACTGTCGAAGGTCAAGGTCACAGCAAGGTCAACATATATGGAGAAAATGGATTAATTGTATTTTTAACACTTTATTTCATTACAATAATGTTATACTCAATGAAATGTGTTCATTGATTGTGTGACCTTGAGTGTCAAAGGTCAAGGTCACGAGAAAATTCCCAATTTGGTGAGGCCTGTAAAAGGCGGAACAGGGTAAGGCGAAACCCAAAGTTCCGGGGCTGCTCTGCTTTTGCGGTATCCCGCAAACGCTAATCTAGTTTCCTTTGAATTTAAATGATGACCGTGTACATTTTCTGCTCACAGCTGTCGAGAAAGTGCTGTACTCACAGACATTTGGAGGGATGCTGTTTGCGTTGTTTGGAGGGACACCACAGATTGTGCTGCTGACTACCGCGCCTCTTGCTCTCTACACTAAAAGTATAGGCTCTTTGATAATTCACTTTCTTTCAGTATTTGCAAGTTTTTCTAAATAAAATTTCTTATGAGAATTGAGTTTCTTGTTTCACCAGTTAGCTCCCAATATTTTTGAAGAGGGATCACTGTAAAAATAAAGTATTTTCAGAAATATTTTTTGTAGATATAATGTTTAATTTCACAGTTTTATCACAAATTTGACATTCACCTTGAATGTGTATCTGACAAACCATTTTTCCAACATGAAAACTTATCACATATAAAAAATCATGCATTTTCACAGATGGTCATATTAATACAAGATAAGAAAATTCATGATGAAAAGATGAAATTTGAAATCAGAATTTTGAAAATTGAATATCACACTGAATCAACTCCCTCATGCAGGAAACATTTTTTTGACAAGCAGATATAAGATAACAAGATCCTTAGATGTTAATCAACCGTATGAAACAATATGTAAGGTCCAGTGATTTAGATACAAATTTTAAGATATTTTGTATCTATATTTTACCGAAAGTTACAATATGTAACACCGAGTGATTTAGATACAAGTTTTAAGATAAATGTATATGTATTTCAGTTATCTACAGTATCTGCGAGGACTTCGACCTGCCATTCCAGGCTATGTTCTGTTTAGTGGGACTGTGGAACTCGTTCTTCCTTGTCGTCTTCTCCATCTTTGATCTCAGTGTTCTCATGCAGTTCTCTACCAGGTAAGCTACTTTTGTAATTGTCTAAATATCCACCTACAATTTCAAAATGTCATGATGATTTTATTTTGTAATGGTGCATGTGGTAGATTGACCCATTGGCCTATGTTTTAATCTCTTCAGAAAAGGACATATTGTTTCTATGGTTACGTTTGATACCTAGAATGTCAAGATAAGAAAATACCATGGTTTGCTCGTTCCAGCCGATGTTCGAAGGTTCCACCTCAATGCATAGCCCTAATAGAGTTGCAAGCTTTTTGTCTGCAGTAATACTAGCAGCTATACTATAAGTTAAATACTCTTGAAAGCAGCTTTAAACCTGAAATCACCTCCTCTCTTCTCAAGCAGACTAACCTCTTTTCAAGGCATTTAACAAGATGGAGTGACAATGATGAAGAGTAATATATGTATGTTTTGACAAAGTTTATTGTAAGGAGCTGTGTCATAATGTTGCATACCATGAACAAAGACGTTGTTATCCATGTATTCCTCTACCCTATCAAGCTTGTTGGTCTTGTGCTTTTTGCATGACAATTTATGAATTGGAATTATAATGATGTGTGGATATCTCATTTCATATTTACAGATCATCTGAGGAGATATTTGCCTTATTCATTTCCATTGCTTTCACCGTGGATGCTTTCAAGAACTGTGCCAATTGTAAGTATTTAGACATCTTTCTTTGATTGACAGCTTGTGAGAACTGACAATATACTTAAAACCCACATATCCCTTTGTTGAAGAATCCCAACAATCACCAAACACCTTTGAAACTCTGTATAGGCTGTTTCAAGCTTAACCTTTGACCTCTGCTACTTTAAGATTTTGAGAGTTTTTAAGAAAGGGTGACACACACATTTAGTAATGACAGCTGAAGCATCCCTAAAATCACAATCACAGCCTCTTCTTAAAAAGTTACAGAACGTAGAACTATATGATACCTACCTTGAGATGATGGTTCATTGTTGAAGCAAAAGTGGCTTCCATAATTGCAAACACTTGCTGAATTACCACTAGAATTGCTTAACACTTTCCTTCTGTATAACTTTGTTCACTTCTAAACTATGACTATCTACCTAGTACCAGGTTTTCAGATACACAGTGGTCATGTTAAAGTGGATTGTATATTTATCATGACTTGCTGAAGCATCCATAAAATCCCTTAGAACTGCTGCCTTGCGGTGTAGTCAGACTAATTCTTAACTTTGACATTGTGCTATTCTCAAGATTTTGAGATATTACTTATTCAAGTAGAGCTCACTGTCAAGAACATCCAAGGAATCACACACAACATCCTCTCTGTATAACCCAATTCATTTCTTACCTTTGACTATATTTGACTTATTCCAGATTGGAGATGTTCAATGAAAACGTGGCTTGAATTGTGACTTGCTGAAGATTCCTTATAATCACTAAGAACTCTGTCTATAGTCTATCTGTATAACCTTCCACAGATCAAATCCATCATTACAAATTTTTAGATGTATCATGGATCAAATCTGACTCAATTCCAATTCCAGATTTTGAGATGTACTACAACTCACCAGCCTGTAACAAGGCAGCAGCCAATGTAGCAGAAAACCTCTCAGCCAACATGACAACGATGGTGCCGACAACGGTGACAACGATCTTCAACAGCTCAGTGACCGACAACGTTACGGAGGTTGTTGATGACGTGTGTCGGCGTGACATCAGCATGCTCTATCTAGTCCTGCTCTTCGGGACCGTCTGGGTCGGAGTGACCCTCTTCCAGTTCAAGCAGACGTGAGTTGTAACTTAACAGAAGTATTCTTTAACTGAACTAGGTATTGTTTAAAAGCTGTTTATGAGTTTCAAACCTCCTGTTGTTTTGAGGATCAACATTGGCTTATTTGAAAAGATTGTTTTGTTTTATATAAGATTTGATTAGAGTTTTGTGTTAATTGATGATTAAAATTCTCTTCTCTTTACCACGCCGCTAATGGCTGAAATATTGCCCAAGCGGCGTAAAACAATAACTCACTCACTCACTCTTCTCTTTATATACTTGCAGCCGGTACTTAACAGCAGGCAAGAGAGAGCTGCTAAGATTCAAGTTTTGTCTTTCTTACATCATTACCTTGTACATTTGAGTTGAGCAATTGGTCAAGTAGATTAACAAATTCTCTTCTCATTACTTACAGCCCCTACCTGACAGCAGGCAAGAGAGAACTGTTGGCAGATTACTCACTGCCTGTGTCTGTCATCATTATGAGCTTCTTTGGAGCCTTTGTCTTCAAGGATATTGACAGTAAGTGTTCTCCCCTTCATTTAGGAATTATTCAGATGTTGAAAACACTCGTATACAACTAAACTAATATCATATTTTCTTGTTCAAATTTAACAAAAGAACTAGTGGCTCTCATCTATATGTTTGAGTATAAGTGCAGTATAAGTGATGTAAAGATTATGACATTACATTCAACCACTGTAATGTAAAACTTCTCCCCTTCCACACGGATATTGACGCTGCCCTTATGATATGAAAATTGCTCATTTTGAGCACAATCCCTGGAATTTTACTCAGCTCTTGTCGGTCAAGTTTCACGATTCAATTGTTTTTCATGATCCCGGAATACATAACACTTGGGTATAAAGGTAGTGTCTGAGTAAACATGATTCAGTTTTTCTATGATGGAGGTGGAAGCTTTTTTACTCTTATTTGACAGCAAGTCAAAACGTTGGTCAGTAACTGTATGTTTTCAGAATAATCTGTCCTACTTTAATGATAACATTTTGAAATGATCTAAGATCCTTTGCAGAGGTAACGATGTTGTTTCCAATAGAAGCCAAGATGACAATGATTATAAAAAGCTGCCAGTATTGATATGATATGCCCTGCAAACTTTGATCAAAGACATTCCTTTGAATTTGGCTGATTATCAAATGTTTTATGTAATGGAAATGCATTCAGTGTTGTGGATTCGTGAAAATAATCAACAAGCTCCTAAGGGCCGAAAGTGATCTAACCTAGAGGCATGCACTTCCTTCTAAAGTTATTTTCGAAGTTTAAAGATTTTAGGCTTGTCGTACTCCATAGTAGACTCCTTATTACTAACAAATTATAAAAATAAAATATGATAACTTCCATAACTGTTATAGTGAATGAGCAGTGGATTTCACTGTTTACATAATAGAGGGATGTCATCACCATGGATTATCGTATATTTAGATAGTTAAACGAGACTTACCTTGGGAAGTTGAAGTTTGAATGTGGTTCTATCAGCTAATCTTTAGTAATGGAGGGATTACATGAGATTGCAATGCGCATGCGCCAGTCAGACTTTAAAGTTATAGTTCGAGTGTGTATCAGAACCCAAGATTATGTAATACCGTTTTTTGGGTGGGATTTACTTATGGGAGGGCATGTAATCCCTCCATTACTAAAGATTACTGACATCAATACCCGATCTAGATAAACCAGCCTTGATCCATCTGGACACTGTATCCCTACACACTGGTTGATGTGGTCTAATGTAGGCTATCAAGAGTTTGGTAACAGTTCCTCTTAGATTCATAGTTCTCTTGATATAAGCTCTCAGAGTCGTTACCACACATAAACACTTGTCATGAGGATATGTCCTAAGAGTCATTGGTTTAGGCAGTCGACCAGGACGTGACTGTTTCAAAAGTTGGTCAAACTGAAAAGTGTATTCTGTCTTTGCAGAATTATGATGCATGTTTGATAAATCTAATAAATGAATTGTCTGTCCTCTCTGGGCTGTGACTAAAGAAAGTAATAAAACAAGTTTGATTGACAAATCTTTCAAAGAAAGAAACTTGTGTGGAAAAAGTTTTCCAATGAAAGATAACACAGATTTCACACTCCATATCTCAGAGTAACGTGGTTTTGGTGGTTTCAACTGAAAAATACCTTTCAGAAATCTACAGACCACTGGGTGGGATCCACATGGCTGATTATCCAAGAACACAAATGTAGACAGAGCACATCTTGCTGTGTGTATAGAATTATAACCCAGGTTCATGTTCATTAAATGCACAAAGAAATCCAACACCTGTCCTAGATGCGGTCGATAAAAATCAATCTGTCTTTCACGACAAAACAACTTCCACTTCCGGACGTAAGAAGCATACTGTTTCCTTGTTGTCTTACGCCAGGAACTGATGATAACACTGGTTGCCTCAGCAGAAATTCCTCTGTCCGAGTAGGATTTCCTGATAGTCGGAAGGCTGTCAGGTTCAGCCGTCTGGTCAGCAAGTGCGGTCTCCCGTCTGGTGAAGTTACCAACTTCGGAATTTTCTCCAACAGGACTGGCCTACAACAAATGAGATTAATTAGTTGTGAAAACCAAGATTGTGTAGGCCATAAAGGCGCTATTACTAGAGCCTCAACTTGATCTGTCATGATTTTCTTTAAGCATTTAGACAGTAGGCAAAATGGGGGAAAACAGTAACACAATTCACCAGTCCACAACAAATTAAAAGCATCTATAGCCTCAGCTTCTGGTTCTGGCTTCCAACTTACAAACCGAGGAAGCTTTTTGTTCAATCTAGATGCAAACATGTCAATAGATGGCAAAAATTTAAAATATTCTGTTAAAGATTGAAAAACTGACATGTCTAGAGACCATTCGGTTCTGTCAGAAAACTTTCGAGAGGCTTTATCTGCTTCAACATTGTCTACTCCTGGCACATGAGATATAGTTAACCAAATATCTCTGTCTCTGCACCACAACCAAATTTGTTTTGTGAGGTCATTACAAACTTGAGATTTTGATCCTCCCATAGCTTGCAAATACACAACAGCAGTTGTGTTGTCACAAAAAACGTGAATGTTTTTGTTAAGGAAAGATTCGGTTAACGAAAATGCCTGCAAAGAGAGATAAATGGCCTTCAGTTCAAGAACATTAATGTGAAGTTCTTTTTCTTGATGTGACCAGCGACCACCTATAGACTGACCATTCATATGTCCGCCCCAGCCATCAAGGCTAGCATCAGTATTCATCTGAAAATCTGTAGTTCTATCATTTTTCATGGATTTTTCTGATCTTAAAATATTTTGTTTCCACCAGTAGATTTCCTCCTTAGCTTTCTCTGACATTATCATCACTGCATCAAAGTTGCCATAATTGACCTTAAGAGCTTTAGATTTTTCACTTTCCAACTGTCTATAGAACAGTGGACCAAATGGAACAGCATGAAAACTAGATACAATGAGTCCTAAAAGTTGAGCAACTGATCGTATTGTATGCTCCTTCTTAGCTAGTAAGGAATTACACTTATCCAAAAGCACATGTCCTTTATCATCAGGTAATGAGACTGTCATGTTTTCAGAGTCCACATAAAACCCAAGAAACTTAATTCTTGTAGATGGAATCAGGACTGACTTTTCCAAATTAATAGAGAAACCTAATGACTTGAAAACTTTTGTCATGTATGTCAGAGAGGTACTACATGCTTCACTTGTCTGTCCTTGAACAAACGAGTCATCAATATACCCGAGACAAGAATGACCTACACATCTAAAATGTGCATATACTGGTTTGAGAATCTTTGTAAATACACGAGGTGCAGAAGCTAAGCCGTTCGGCATGCATGTAAATTGGTACAGGGTACCCTTCCATCTAAACCTGAGATACTTCCTGTGAGAAGCATGTACACTGACTGAGTAGTATGCATCAGATAGATCAACTGATCCCATAAATACATTTTGAGAGATCATAGTTTGAACATTTTGAAAACTTTCCATTTTGAAATGGTGATATTGAACATATTCATTTAGTTTCTTTAAGTTCAGTATGAGTCTGTATTTTCCATTGCTCTTTTTCCTAATAAAAATGTTGGACACAAACTGTCCTTCACTATAATTTGTCTGTTCAATCACATTTTGTGATAAAAGATCTTGAACCTTCTCACTAATGATTTCACTCTCTTCATAATTACATCTTATTTCATGTGGTTCAGTTATTTGTTTCGGTTTTTCGGTGAATTCAATATGAAAACCTTTTACAGTGTCTAAAATGAAAGGGTCAGATGTAAGTTTCTGCCACTCTTGTATACACAAAGATATACCACCAGCAATGAAACCATTGTTATCAGAGAATAAATGATACTGACCTACCTGGCCGTTGCTTGTAGCCGGGTCAGATGCACTCACTTCCTCCCCCCCCTCGTCTTTCGGAGGTCGGCTTGTTCCAGTTCCCGCGACCTCTGCCGCCTAAAAAATTTCCATAGTGGTCGTATAGGGGCAACATTGCTCTTCCAAGACCTCGACCTCTGCTCCGAAAGCGGAATCCAGTGTGGTATGGATTGAATCTGCGAAAGCGAGAGGGAAAACCACGCCCCCTACCAGTGATGGGGCCTGTCACTTTGTTACCCAGCCGGGTTGCCATAGAAATGTCCTGTAGACTTTTAGAAATGTCATCTCCAAAGAGAAATTCCGAACTGACAGCAGCACCTGGAGCACACATAGCTTTGTATTCCTCATTCAGATGAGGCCTTATCAGTTCTTTCCGTCTCAGATTCATGTTTCGGTTACTGTAAGCTGACAATGTCAGAGAGTCACTCAAGTTCGAAACTATTTGTGTAAACAAATCATCCGGAATTTCCTGCTTTTTTGTGGAAAGAATGTTCAGAGTAGCCACCACTGATGTCGTAGATTTGATAAGTCCATTTTGAGCCTTCTGCATTCTCACGTCCATCGAACGAGTGTCTGGCGAAAGTGTATTCCAAATTAGTTTGTTGACATGTGGCGTGTTCAAGTCGGGACAATTTTCCGGTCTTTTGATGTCTTTCATCTTCTGAATAACTTCAGTATCATCAAAGTTCGAGTCAAACATTCTCTTGACAAGGCCTGCCAGTTTAGGGTTTATTTTGTCTCCATCTTCGCATGGCAATGGAAGATTTTCTTTTATCAGATCTATCACACAGTCTGCACCGGAAATATTCCCTGTCTCGTCAGCATGCGCAGATGGCATATCCGTTTCATTTGTCGGTTTCAACAGTTCGTTAGCGACGAAATTCATTTGATCTGGGACACTTGTATCCTTTGAACGAGAAAAAGGCATTTGGCTTGGTTCAATATAATCCTCAGGATCATAATTAAATTCTTGATAGTCCTGGAATTGACCCGCATCATGTGGGAAGTCATCGAGTCGCTGCTCGAATTTTGACATTCGATCTTCCATGTCGCCTCGCATTTTGCGAAGTTCTTCAATGACCATGGAATTGGACGTTTCGTCTGCTTTACTGCTTGTACTCGGTTTATGAGAGGAACTTTTCCCCGATTTTTTACTGCTTTTGGTGGGCTTAGTACCCCCAGATATTTCTTCACTGTCTTTGCGAGGGCTTGTCAATGCCGCCTCGGCCATGCTTGACTCTGAACCACACACGTAGTGATAATTATTTTGATCAAATTAATGTAGGCCTGGACCTAATTATTATGAAAATAGTCAATTAAAGTGTAATTATACACTATGAAACGTAATTGTACGTTTGTATTGTTCAATTATGAACAAATATTTCTCGAAATTGAGAAATGAGTAATGTGAGGAATTATCCACACGTCTGACTTCGCTGAAAGCGTCGCTTGCACTGACTGGCGCATGCGCATTGCAATCTCATGGAATCTCGAACATTACGAGATTAGCTGATAGAATTCAATCTATAAGGCGACCTCATGCATAAGGCAACCCTCTTTCTCAGCCCCCCAAATTGCTGCCAAAATCCTCCAGTGTAAATATTGACTCGCTTGACTCACTGGGCTGGCAGATAGTCCTTACTTGGTCTCTAGTTTTTTTATCTGAAACGTAGACCTTGTTTTTTATGCAACCCCTTCTTTTACTCCCCAAATTTCTGGCAGGGATTGGGAAAGACATTTGACAATGGGCCATTTTCAGGGTTTTGGGTATATTTTTATCCCCCGCAACAACGAAGTTGCGGGGGGTATTAAAATGGGTACCGTCCGTCCGTCCGTTACACTTTGTGTCCGGCTCATAACTTTCTAACTAATCAACCATTTCAATTCAAATTTGTTATGGACATGAAGAAACATGTAATAATGTGTCATGAGAAACAATTTTCTGAAAATCTACATAAAATATTAGGATTTTGGAGAAAAAGTGGTAAATTTTGTAAGAAATCTGTTACAAGTCCCGTCCGGCTCACAACTTCTAAACTAATCATCACATATTGATAAAATTTGATATGGAGATACATAATCATCTGAAGGTGTGTCATGAAGAACAATTTTGGAAATATTTTGATAAAATTTTGCCTTTTTTGGCAAAAAATGAGGACTCTGTTGGAAAACTGTTACAAATCCTGTCCGGCTCACAACTTCTAAACTAATCATCACATATTGATAAAATTTGATATGGAGATACATAATCATCTGAAGGTGTGTCATGAAGAACAATTTTGGAAATATTTTGATAAAATTTTGCCTTTTTTGGCAAAAACTGAGGACTCTGTTGGAAATCTGTTACAACTAAACTAATCACATTTTTGATCAAATTTGTTATTGAGATACAAAATCATATGTTGGTGTGTCATGAAGAGCAATTTTGAAAATATGTTTGTTTAGATATGATCAAATTGATCTTGAAGATCCAAATACATAATACATAAATTCATTCGTTTGTTTTTAATTTTGTCAGTTAAGTCCAATTATGCCCAACAATGAACATAAAGTTGGTATGATTTAGTTTCTTTATTACAACAGTTTCTTTCATTTCCTGGAAAAGTTGTGTTAATTTGTGCGACAAAAATTAATCGGCAATATGATACGGAAAACCTATACATATTGTGCAATTTGCGTGGGATATAGCTCGACCATGTCAGCTGCTTGTTTTATTTCAAATGAGCCATTGCCCATTATATCAATAGTAAACTTCACAATTTTAATTGGCCGTTTTTTCGTTCAATATGAAAAATGACCCATTGCCCCTGCCTTTCCCAATTACTGTTTTGGTATTAAAAAACTCACCTTATACACTAAAATATACAATAAGAACTGAGATAAGCTGATCTTGTTTTGTGTTTCAGTGGGTTACAGTTTTGACTCGGCGACAGAGCCTGGTATATTTAAGCTTGTATCGATGTCTGATCTCCCTGTTGGCGCCATCTTCGGTGCAATGGGTCTCGGCTTCTGTCTCTCTCTGCTGTTCTTCATGGACCAGAACATCTCCGCCGCTCTAGTCAACGCTCCTCAGAACAAGTCAGTAGCGTTCTTTTTCTTTTATTCTTGAAATTCTCAACATAAAGATGTATCTATACTCCTCATAAAATTTTTGAAATTTGGATGTTTAAAAAGGGTTGTGTTCAAATGTGATCAAATGTGATGGAAGATCTCATTAAGAATCATTGACCCTATCTATAATCTATAAATTCAATGATCTGACCTATTTAAATAAAATATCACGTCTATCCCACCTCAGGATGAAGAAAGGAACCGCCTATCACTGGGACCTGCTGGTGATAGCGGCGGTGAACGCGTGCACGTCCCTGGTGTGTTTCCCCTGGGTGCATGCTGCTCTCCCCCACTCCCCGCTCCACGTACAGGCTCTCGCTGATGTAGAGGAGAGGGTTGAACAGGGGCACATCTCTCAGATGTAAGTTGACATATTACAGTTTATCAAATTTTCAAAAACACTAATGAAAGGAACAGCTAAGTTATATGGGTAACATTTCCTTGATTTATGAGACTTTATATGCAGCTTGTTTTTTGGGTATATTGGTTTATTCCTTGAAACGTCATGATACACAATAAAAACATTATCAAGAAAATCTTGCTGTTCTTATGTATACCACTTCCAAGCACCCTTCTTAGACTTACTATATTATCAAAGATGACATCATTAAGACTAGTATCAAAATAATTTTGTTTCACTTTATCATATCTTATTTTCTATAACCCTCATATCCATAATATACAATTGAAAAATAGAGAGCAACAAATAGCCGATAGCACAATTGAAGTCTTAAATGTCAGCAATACGTCATGGAAACAACACCCAAAGATTACTTATTCCTAAAAAAAAGAAATAATATGTCCATCCAGGCTACATGTATGTCTGTCAATCCACTTTTATCACTGAAACCATCTTCTCTCCCCAGTGTTGTGCGAGTGAGAGAGACGAGATTGACGGCCATCTTCTCCCACGTGCTGATCGGACTGAGTCTACTGTTCATGCCGGTGCTAGCCTACATCCCCACCCCTGTGCTTTATGGACTCTTCCTCTACGTAGCTGTCACCGCTCTCTACGGCAACCAGATGTTTGAGAGGGTTCAGCTATTCTTCACTGAACAGGTGAGATATTCAGGATGCGCCATAAATCAGTATATTTTTAATTCAAGAACAACATGATACAAATTAATGCACTTCTGAAAATATCCAATATTTTGAACATTTGAAAATGAACAATATCAATTTAAATTGCCAGAATTACCAAATAAAACATGATCTGGGGGAAAATCTTACAAAATGTGAAGTTGTGTTGTGAAAATGGCTCAAATATGTATACAAGTCATATCAAGTGATTGAAAGTTATCCCCTTCCAAAGCTGAGCAATGATGAATATTCTTCATACCCATATTTAGACAAGATAGCATGCAAATTCTTGAATTTGAAAAGTACAATTATATTGCAATAAGTATTGAAATAGTGAAATGAGGAACGACAAATAACATCCATATCTCATAAGGTTGTTATTATACCCCCACCTACGAAGTAGTGGGGGTATATAGCGCTCCGCCTGTCCGTCCGTCCGTCCATCCGTCCGGGCTTGTCCGTCCGGGCATTCTTCAATATTAACTATTGAATTCTACCACTTGTTTTACTGATGGTTTTTTTTTGTGTATTGATATTTATTGATGAACTTCATTATTCTCGGATCTATAAAATATTGAGGGTATATGACGCTCTGCCCGTCCCTCTATGTGTATGTCTGAGCATTAGTCAAGATAACCTGTAGAAATCTTCCTCATTTTATTTATGGATGAATTTAATTTGCATATAGAATTTATCAGTAATTTACTGGAATTTAAAACAATGCCATCTAGAGCTTTTCGTTTTACCTCCCCTGAAACAATTCATGACCTTATTTGGATTTAGGTTCATACTGTGCATTATTTCATGTCTTTTAGACCCTACTTCAAATTAATTGAAATTGTTCTGCCTTCTTAAAAATTCTGGAAATATTTATTGGCATTGTGTATGAGGTTATGTAGTGCATTGTACGGGACAGACTTTTGAAAATCTTTGATAACATCATTTTGGGTTAATATTGTATATTTCATAAAGCCTTTGCAAGACATATCTTAGCTACATACCTACCTACAAATTGCTCCATCTACCTGTCTGTTTGAAAATCAAATTCTAAAGAGACACATATCAATAATTCAAGAAAATATGTCTCAATCTTTGAGACTTAGAATGCATAGGACGGAGCAAGAATACACAATACTATGAATTTAAAACAGACAAATTTAACTATATTCAAGATGTATTGCAGCTACTATCAATGCCTTCAAGAGATTGTCCCTTATATTTACCCAAATGTATAAGAAAAGAGCTCTGTGGTTAATATTGTTGTGAGAAAGGTTTTGGGCACATTTTTCAGGTTTTTTTAGTATGGTTATGAGTAATGTGTCTTATGTCTTGTCCTCAGTATTTTAACTTGTACAATGCAATTTTCTGTTTTTTGTTCATCTTACAGCTAACCTTATCTCAAGAAATTATTCAATATGCATGGTTGTTGTAGCAAGAACAGACAAATGTTAACACAAGATTTATAGTTTATTCATCTGAACCATATTATGAACACTTTATTTCCATTGACAGTTTTTCTCTCAGAGGTGACAATATCATGCACTGATAGTTTGGCAATAAGGGTTGGCAACATTATTTACAGGGGACATCATGGCAATAAAAGGGCCCAAGTTTTATTCAGCTCCCATTATGTTGCCTTGCTTCAAGTTTGAATTCTTTAGCCAAGTGACCAAGTTGTTGTCAAATGGTGGCGTTGAAAAACTACAAAAGAAACAGAAAAAAGATTCCTTACTTTTTTTACAATTACAGAACAAACAAAACATTAATTAAGATACATTTTACAATACAACTTCATTGACAATAAAATACAAGATATTGTCTCAAGCAGTAAATGAATATTACCAAGAATTTTTTTTTATAAATTATACAAATACAATTAAATATGAATATTTTATCAATAAGCAAATAATATAAATCTTACCTTGATAACACAATAACTGAAGGTAAAAGATTACTTCCACTGAAAATATCTGCAAATGAAGCATTAATTTGTGATAGATGTTATCACTGCAATAAAAAGCAATTCCAAAGTTAGAATTAATAATTCTTACTGAAAATCTCCTTTTTTACTTGACAAATTCATATTCAAATATATTGATACACAATAACCTAAAAAAAAGTAAAGTTATTGTCAAAAAATTAAAAATTCCCACCTCCTGCTTGCTGGCTTTTTCTATAGTAACAGGTTAGCTTGAGACTGGTAGAATGCCTAAGTACAGGCCTGTGGGGCCAAAAAAGCTAGAAGATCATGCAAAGTGTGGTTAGTTGTATGCCGCATGAAAAAATCATGCAAAGTCACATAATACTCACCATGACAGCCTAAGCCATCTAGACTTGAGCAAGACTCTTATTGGTAAAAAAATAATACATATTTTTAACAAATAAAAGTGTTTCTTGATTTTATTAACTTAACTTTTGGAAGTAAAAATCCATAATTGAAAATAAGAAGAGATTCTACTGTTTGATTTTTTTAAACAAGATTGAAAAATAATGTGAAAATGAGTCTTGCTTGCAAACTGGCACAAGTTGTGATGATATGCAAATAAGGTCAGCTGACCTTTTGTTTATAAACATTGACATGTGCATTTTGTTTTGATCAACATCAAGGAGCATAATTAATGGTTTGATTACAGAATTTAGTTAGCCAAATTATAGAATTAGACAAGTAATAGATTATAGATAATGAAAATAAATATGAATATGCTTATAAGTGTATTTAATAAGCATTTTTAAATGAAAATATAATAAATATGCTTACCGTATAAATAAAATTAAAAAAAATATTTTAGCCTTTTCACTGCTGTACTTAGGATTATCATATATAGTTCTTGGCTCTCTGTCTGTGATCATTGTTTGTAGAGTATATTGATTAATCAAAACATGCAATTGTATCTTTTTGGGTTTTCAACTTTCGAAGATGTTGAGTTTTGTAAATTACTCTGGAAGCACTACTTAGAAATTTATTTCACAAAACATATCTCCATGAAACTTGGTATTTATCATCACTAGGGGTCGTGCTTTTCAGGGTTTTTATACTTTCTCGACTATCATTTTTCAATATGATCAACTTTCAAATTAATTCCTTCCATGACTTAACACAACCAGTTTTCCTGACTAATCATTACAAGAAGTTCATTCAGTATTCTTGTTATGTCTCCCCCCTAAGGGTCGGGAGACATATTGGTTTGAGCTGAATTCCCGTCGGCGTTGGCGTTGGCGTTCCCATTTCGTTTCCTGAGCATATCTCTAAAACTATGTGACCGATCATCACCAAACTTGGTAAACTGTCTCTCCATATCATGTAGATGTGCCTTTTGGAGGTTATAGATTTCTTAAAATTTAATTATTTATTTATTTCCATGGCAACAATTTGGACTTAGTCTTTTTCAAGGGTAGTGATCGTTTCCCGAGCAGATCTAAAACTATGTGACCGATCATCACCAAACTTGGTATACTGTCTCTCCATATCATGTAGATGTGCCTTTTGGAGGTTATAGATTTCTTAAAATTTTTATATTTTTTTTATTTCCATGGCAACAATTTGGACTTGGTCTTTTTCAAGGGTAGTGTTCGTTTATGGAGCAGATATCTAGCCAAACTTGGTATATTGTCTCTCCATATCATGTAAATGTGCCATTTGGAGGTTTGAGATTTAAAACAAATTATTTTGTTTATTTCCATGCAACAATTTGGACTGAGTCTTTTTTGGGTAGTGTTTGTTTCCCGAGCAGATCTCATTAATGGTGCTTTATGATAGTATTGTTTAGAGGTTTGGAGCATTTGAGGAAGGTGGAGACATCTGTTTTTACGGGTAAAAACACTTTCTAGTTTATTTTGGAATTAGAGTTTTTCTTGAAAATTTATAATTTCATAAGGTACTTGTATAAGGGCTGGATAGAAAAGACATCTTCTACTAATATTTTTTTTATCCCATCGGTTTAATTTGGTCACAACTTTCAATTAGGGAACTTGCAGACACCAGTCACTTTGGCTGACCATGACCTTATTTTCAAGGTCACCACATCACTTTGACCACTTTTGAATTTATTGTCAAATTGATATCTCATGAACCATTATAATCCTTGTCTTATTTTCAACCTGGTAATCACAGCACATTGATAACTTTTGAAACTCTTGTTTACCCCGTATCTCTTAGCTTAGCATGAGCCTGGTGCATAATCTTTATGGGTTTGAAAACATGTCTTTTATGATTACTTATGTTGGCCTCTTTCCTTCTGTGAAAGACAAGCTCATAGTGGGGGTATGTGAGCTTTGCTCACTTTTTTCTTGTTTCTCGTCAGTGTATTTTACTACAACAATATCAAACAGGTGTAACACTGCTGTACATGACTAAACAATGGTGTGTAGTTGAGATGTGTTATCGCAATGAATGCCAGAACTAAATTGCGGTAAACTTTCAGCACATTTTTGACAATAACACTAGATATATGTAGGGCTCATAAACTGGATACTAAACTTCCTTCCATTTGATACCATGATTATCAAACTTGTGAATGATTTTGTATCACACTTTTGCACATTTAATCCTAAATCAACGAGACATTTGATTGGTATTCTCTATTTATGTAATAATTTATAAAGTCCTTATATATATCCCATTGAATGTTTAAAGTGCTCAGTTACATATTAACCGTGGTCATCAAGTACAGAACCCTTCCTTAGAACACTGGTGGTCCAGGGTTTTTTAAACCACACGCCCTGCTTGCTTGTAGGGATTGAAACATATTTTGAAAACTGAAATCAAATTCAAACCTTCTCCTATGCGTGTTTCACTCTGCCTACCCAACGAACCACTACATCCGGCGACTCAATGCCTGCTCTCTTGTAGGGATAAAAAATATGACAAATACTGTTATCAGAGGATTTCAAATAAGTGATAAGCCTTTTTCTCCTCCTTGTTTCAGTCTGCCTACCCACCAAACCACTACATCCGGCGAGTACCCCAGAGAAAGATGCACATCTTCACCCTGACGCAGATCTTCCAGCTAGCGGTGTTGTGTGGGTTCGGGTTCGCTACCTGGCCTTATCTCAAAATGTTCTTTCCTGCCCTCATCTTCCTTCTCATCCCCATCAGGTGAGTGGTAGTTTTTTTCCTTATTTTGAGTCACTTTTTCATGTATCAAGATACATATAATTGTAGACATGTATCAAAATACATTTATTTGTAGACTTGTATCAATCTTTCGAGAATCCTGACCGTGATGATTTACGTTTGTATCATGACACTTATTGTTGACTTTTAAAGTGCTTATTTAACCTAAAAATCTAAATTTTTGGTCAATTGCAGTGTGTTTTTTCATAATACCCTGAAATATATATATAATACCCTTGTGAATTGTGATATGTATTATATCAAATGGCAGTGTCCTTAAATCATGACATGTATTGTATTGCAACACGTCTGTATCATCACAACTCTTAATTATTAGTTTAATTGTTTTGGTAGCCATTTGTTGAGTAACAGTAGGAGACTATCTAGGTAAGGGATGGAGGGAATATTTTTAGTGGTATGCAATTGTCCTTTCATCACATGACTGACATTTGTTTTGTATTCATTGTTTTCTCTGGTCTGATGACAAAACCTATATCTTGGTAGAATATGAAATTCATTGCATTCTGTATTTCAGACTATAAGATTCCCAATCAAATCTTACCTGCAACTTTATCATTTACATGCAATACTTTAAAATGCTATGAAATCAGATGAAGTCATACAGACTCAAATTTCTAATCTCTAACACAGTAATCAATACCCTTATCAGTATATTTCTCTTTCTCTTTCAGACACAAAATCATACCAAAGATTGTTGAAGCAAAATACCTCAAAGCTATGGATGGACATTAAAATCCCAAATTTGCAGCAAAATGAATGACAAAGTGCTCCGTACAAAATGGAATGGAAATATGATGTATGACTGCAATAGCGATGGTTGTGATGGAATGAGACACAGACTGTGTTCAGCAGAGACGCACGAGAAGTGATGAGATTTTACGAGAAGTGATGAGATTTTACGTGACTTGTAGATATGAAGCCGCCCGTGACTTAGCCAGAATACCCATGCCTTTCATAGATGGCAATCTTCTTGATGGCTGAACCTCAGGATGTATCAACCAGAATTTGCAAGAACCTGTGGACTGAGGTTTTTGCAATCTGAATTTGCAAAGATGTTGCAGGCTTTCTTCATGGAATTTATAGTGGTACAGTGACACCGTTGATGTGGTTGGTAGGTTTCACTGTAAAATATGGCCACAATGATCTTCCAAGCCTTCTTCCTTGGATTCTGTGGTACAATGACACTGTTGATGTGGTTGGTAGGTTTCACTGTTAAATTTGGCCACAAAGATCTTCCAAGCTTTCCTCCTGTTATACTGTGGTACAGTGACACCTTTGATGTGGTTGGTAGGTTTCACTGTAAAATATGGCCACAATGATCTTCCAAGCCTTCTTCCTTGGATTCTGTGGTACAATGACACTGTTGATGTGGTTGGTAGGTTTCACTGTTAAATTTGGCCACAAAGATCTTCCAAGCTTTCCTCCTGTTATACTGTGGTACAGTGACACCGTTGATGTGGTTGGTAGGCTTCGCTGTAAAATATGGCCACAATGATCTTCCAAGCCTTCTTCCTGGGATTCTGTGGTACAATGACACTGTTGATTAGGTTGGTAGGTTTCACTGTAAAATATGGTCACAATGATCTTGCAAGCTTTCTTCCTGGGATAATGGTACAATGAAACTATTCATTAGGTTGGTAATAGTTTTACTGTAAGATATGGTCACAATGATCTTCCAAGCCTTCTTCCTGTTATACTGTGGTACAATGAAACTATTGATAAGGTTGGTAGGTTTCACTGTAAAATATGGCAACAATGATCTTCCAAGCCTTCTTCCTGTTAAACTGTTGTGTCTTGTCACCTTTCAAGAACTTTGGAAAAACTAAAGTCGGGGGATTAATGAGTCAAAGACAATTTGATGCATACATGTATGTATTTGACTGAAATGTATCAAGCCATTTTAAATAACTCTTTCAATTGATGAAAATTAATCCATGACTTTTTGCTGTAACATGTTTGAACTTCTTTGATGAAATAATGTCCATGCATTTTCCTGTTTTACAATCAAAATGGTAACCAGAAACAATAAACTCTGGTTATATTGTTGAGGCCTTAACTTTAAATGTTTTATACAACCGGTTGATTTCGACTTTCTTGATCCGGTACCTTGCCCTAATCATGGCTGCCAAAGCAGCGCTAAACAATAATTCACGCATTCAGCTAATCTTGTACAATAGAGATTGAGTTAGAATTTATGTTGGTGCCAATTTCTGTCTGATATTTCTTTAGTTTCAGCCATCAGGATTGTTTTCATTTCAGACTGTGATTTCATAGTTTCGTCACACAAAAAAAGGATTTTATGTTATTTTCAAATTACAGTTTTATACTTAGTTAGATTTTTCTTAGCCCATGTACATATCAGTTAAACAAGTGTATATAATGTTAAACGTTGGCATGGAAACGGTGCTATCTTTGGATACAGAGTTTGTGCTATATACCGTTTAAAAGAGTTTTATTTCTATTCTCCATTTTATGATAATTGAATGTCTTTGATGTATATGTGACAGAAATCCGATTTTGACATCATATCATAACCATGCAGTAACAGAGTTTTTATATGGTGTACTTGAATGATTTGATTGTATAAATTGATTTTAGTTTTATGTTTTAAAACTGTTGCATTACTAATTCTTCAGGCAAACAATATTTTATTCCGCATTTTATCGAAATTCTAATTTTCTTAAATTGTTTATTATCAGGTTCATATTTGACATTCATCTTTTGGCGCTGAGGATCTATTTTAGCATGGTTACTTCTTTTGACATTACAGAGGCGTTTTTTAAATCTTTTTCTTGAGCTATGCTGTTCTTAAAATATTTTAGAATGGTTTTAAAATACTCAATTCTTACCATGACTGATATAATGGCAATTTTCATTCTCTTTAATTGTCAATGAAATTGAAAAACTATTAAAATCAACAGGCGCTTTATTGGTGATAATAATGGTCCTTTATAGATATTAAGAGACTCATTTAAAAGTTAGCCTGAACGTAACAGTGAGTGAGAATATTGTTGGAGCTTTTAAAAATACACGAATTAACATACATCAATCATGTTTTTTAAAAGTTGAGACCATAATATGTATATCTATGTTAGTATACCATGTATAATAAAGTTGTAATGATATCATAGTTGTGTGTTATTTTTAAAAGAACAGATGAGAAACAAAAATCATAGGCTTTACGCTGGTTGAACAATGCATTATCTAGATGCATTGTAAGATCATGCATTGAAAGATAATGCATTATCTAAAAAAATAAAAAGGAAAAAGATACATATTTGAAAAGTGTATTTATTTTCAATGAGAATGAAAAAGCAAAAAGGATTGAATGAATATCTGAGTGCTTTCTCAAATATGGATCGTATGCAAGATGTTGCATTATCAGGGATTACATTATCAATTGTTTCATCATCTGAGAGGGTACATTATCACATTAGGATGCATTACCAAAGAGGGTGCATTATCACATTCGAAAGCATTACCAAAGCTGGTACATTATCACATTCGGATGCATAACCAAAGCGGGTGCATTAGCACATTCGGATGCATTACCAAAGAGGGCGCATTATCACATTCGGATGCATTACCAAGAGGGTGCATTATCAAAGAGGGTGCATTATCACATTAGGATGCATAAGCAAAGAGGGTGCATTATCACATTCGGATGCATTACCAAAGAGGGTGCATTATCACATTCGGATGCATTACCAAAGAGGGTGCATTATCACATTCGGGTGCATTATCACATTCGGATGCATTACCAAAGAGGGTGCATTATCACTTTCAGATGCATTACAAAAGAGGGTGCATTATCTCATTCGGATGTATTACCAAGTGGGTGCATTAGCACATTCAGGTGCATTTTCACATTCGGATGCATTACCAAAGCGGGTGGATTATCACTTAATTCAAAATTGAATGCAAAACTAACAAGAAGGAAATACTATGAAGAATTCATTATCAATAGAATACATTATCTTAGAGAACTCGTTCTCAAAGAATATTCCTTTTTCAAGAGGACTCAATACAAGCTTTGATGCTTTATCAAGAACTTATTTTCAGTGAGATGCATCACGAAAAAATTCTTCATCAAATAAGAACAAAGAAGTTCCACTCTTTGTGATAATTCAATAATAAAGGGCATGCATATGAAAGGGTTACAATTTTGATGTTGATGCATTATCAATGAGGGGTTTGTGTGTTCATTTTTGTTCAAGAGGACATAACTTATAAAAGATATATAGGATATAATGGTTTATTCTCCTAAAGGGACCACCGGCCCATCATACATTACATGTTTCAAGTATGCAATTTTATTTGAGCACAAGATGAACACAATATAATTCAATTTCATAATGATTTGAAATTTGCATGGACATTTTGAATCGGTAATAGGGAAATTCTGTCTTCTTTATTAAGTATCCATCTTTTGACCAAGAGGTCTAGGGTTCGAATTTTGCCAGGGGCTCGGCAACTTCGTCTGCAGAAAAGAACTGTTCCACGCGCATTTAGGGGCAGTACCACCAATGGTTCGCTAGTTCCAGCCGATTCCCACAGGTTCCATCAGAATGCTTAGCCCCAATAGCGTTGCGGGCTTTCGTCCTGCAATAATACTACCAGACATTATATAAGTGAAATACTCTTGAAAGCGGAGTTAAACCTCAAATCGCCTCACCATTATCTTTAAGGATTTTTATAAGGAGGAGATATTATCAAAGAAGCTTAAAAAGAGGCTTAATCAATGAAGAGCAATGACAATACTCATGACAATAGATGCGATTGGTTGAAGAATGATGTGCCTTCAAGTATTCAAACTTACGTTTAGAATATTATCTGAAAACAGCCACAGTAAGGAAATGAAAGTATTTAAAAGGTGTAGTTGAGACCGTTTCCTTAGCAACTGTATATAAAACAAAAGCATCGTTGAACTCGTAAGGTAAGTATTTTGTAACACGCGTTTCGGACTGCATTCATACGGCGACTCTTAAATTATATATTTTGATTTTACCTTTAAATGTAAAACTTTGTTATATTACTGAAATACAAAAAAAGATAAGCACAACACAATTTCGCACATTCATTCACCCTATGCATAGAAGGTAAAGAAGGTGACTGAGGATTATAATCAAAGAGGAAACCATGAAAAGCTATCATAGGGCCTAGAGATGCAAGGAGGAAGCTTGAGAAAGATTGCAACATCATGGCACAACCCCGACTTTGAATAGAAATTATCTTCTTTACTTTTACTAAAAGCTATATTTTTTCAATGATTTACCTGTCCCAAGTAAAGTAAAGTGATCAAAATTTAGAGAAGATTTAAAACCTACAATTATATATTTTAAAATGCTCTAACCATAACAACAAATCAAAAACATCTTCAGCAAATATATTCTTTTTCAACACAATCAGTAAGCGTCAAGTCTAGTAAGTTTATTCACTTGAAGTATGTAGGCCATAGGCCCATGATACAGAATATATCGAATACATGTGTTACAAAAGTAATTCTCTCAAGTGCATAGCTTTAACAATAAAAGTTGCTAATTGTTTTATAATAATTGGGTTACATGAAGACATTAAAGAGTAAAACTTAAGTTTGCTTGGGAATTGACAATATCTTTTCGGAATTAATTCATTCCTTAATTCATCATAACATTTGCATATTAATATAAAGTGATATTCGTCTTCTATAAAATTACATTTACATACATTACATGTTCTCTCATTTCTAAGTTCCTTATTATGTCTACCAGTTTCTATTCTCAGATGACTAGAACAAGCGTCAAGTCAAAGTTCATATTGTGAATCTTCTCATTCAATAATTTTAGAAAACACTTCCTGAAGACTTGTGCATGTGTACAATCCCCCGAAAGACATTCATTCATTCTTTCATATTCTAAATTTACATATTGCCCTAAATGAAATTATAAAAGTCATGAGCCGCTTCAGTCACAGTCAGAACTCAAGTACGATTGAAGAGATGTGTTTTGACACCTCTTTTGAAAGACATAAATGTTGCTGTTTAGATATTCCTCCGGCAGATCATTCCACGGTGTGGTAGAAAGTCTTGCAAAAGAGCGTTCACCATATTTGACAGTTCTTATTCTTGGCACAATGAGGAGTATAGCAAGTCTAGATCACTCAGCTGTAGTAAAGCATCTTCTAGGCTCCATCTCGTCATAATACATGAAACGTTTAAAAGTATTGAAAAATATTTCTGATACTAAATTAGTAGTCGTGAATTGAATATTTTTGCTTACTGGTCTGGATGACAGACTATCTATCATCTGTGATGTCATACTGCTGGATGACGCCTATCTTCCTGACGTGACAGTAGGACTGATTTAGATAAGTGATTGACTTGCTTTTTCATTGTTAATGACTTGTCGAAGTAGATGCCAAGATTTTTCTCAGAGTCTGCAGAATTAATTGGGCTGTCCCCAATCTTTAAATGGTGTTGATGCCTGTTGGAACTCCTGGCACTGAATACAATGAACTCTGTCTTGTCCTGATTAAGTTTCAGCATGTTAGCGCTGGTCCAAGCAGTGATTAATTTGTAGCAAATGATTAACTTAAAATCTATTTTTCTGGAAAAAAAACCCCAGAACATTTAAAGTATTCTTTGAAGGATCTCTTGCTCTAATCAGTTTGAGAAAACGACATAAACACACTCTTTGAATGGCCCAGAGTATCTTTCTTAAAATTTTATTTGGTTTTGATAAGCTACAAAATATCTAATATGCTGATTGAAGTTCATATCTCATCACTGGATTTGCAATTATATCCTTTTATGCATACTATCTCTAAAATGCTTGATTTTATGGAAAAATCAACAAACATGGCAAATACGTTTAATATTCGAAATTATGCATCCAATTAATCTACCTATAAGTTACAATACCTAATAAACACTATCGAATCGAATATATCTTCCTGTCAGCTTATGACAAGGTTTCAAAATTACGTTTGGCGAATTTGCGCGCGCCACTCGATCAAAAATCCCGACTTTGAATGGCCGTATTTTCGCTCTAATGTACTGATTGTATTTTCAGTAACAGTTAGTGGTTCCCGATCTAATATAACATCGATTTCAAAATTTGACATATGTGATCCCATCAACATACTCTTTAATATTTCAAATTGAAAATCTTAGGCCTACATTTGATAAATTGAACTAATGTGCCTATTTTCTTTTGTTTGTAAGTTTATAATATCGAATGCAACCTGACACTTAATTTCAAACTTTATGTAATCACGGAAATAGAAATTAAAATGCTTTATGTTGATTATTTCTTTATTTGGAATTTGAATTCTAAATATTCATTCATAATTGTTTTACACAGATGAGTCAAGTAATAAAGCGCCCAAAACATTTAATTTCTATCTTCGTGAGTCCTTAATCTAAATTTCTGAGAGATATATCTAGTAAAGCTACAGTTCACTAGAGATAGATTTACGTAATATAGTCAATTTGCAAGTGATGTTGATTGAAAACGATTGCTCCTCAATGCTGATTTACATAATATACTCAATATGCAAGTGATATTTATTGAAAAAGATTCCTCCTCAATGCTGATTTACGAAATATGCCCTATAGATACACAAATGCAATTGATGTTGATTGAAAACGATTGGGCCTCAATGCTGATTTACGTAATATAGGCCTACTCAAATGCAATTTATATTGATTGAAAACGATTCCTCCTCAATGCTGATTTACGTAATATTTTATAGGCTAAGCTAGGTTAGGAAAGGCTTCTGAAAGACATGGTTGAGAAAAATATTAGAAATATTTAGAATATATAGAACCCTTTAGAAATTATGAATACCAATTTATCTTAATTGACTAACTGATGGAGTATAAATCGCCAGGTGCCAGACTCTCAATATACATGAATTCAATATTTACATTATCAAAACTGATCAATATTGTCTTTCAAGATAGATAATGTATAACGCAAGGTGGCTGAAAAGTATATATCACTAATTGTTATTTCAAAAGACAAAGATATGAGAATTACGGCATCATATGCAACCCCAATATTTCATTACATGAACACGAACATATAAAAGTTAATGACCAGAGAATGTTAATTTTAAATTTGCCGCCATGAAAACTGAGACCGACAGCTGTTCAGGGGCAGATAACTCCAATCTCAAAGTAATCCAAGATGGCGTCGTACACAAGATCGGGATTGTTTTGATCCCGCTAGTGTCAAGATGTATTGACGTACAGTAATACCGAGCTAGCTAGTCACATCCATTTGTCGATAAAACCAATTCACGGAATGGGAGGAATTCATCACGAGAAAATGCAAGCGATAGAGGCAAGGATACACTTGATACTCGCCAGATTTCGCGAGTGACACTGTCTTGGTCAGTCAAGATTGAAGATGTTACTGGAAGTTGCGATATTTTCTCTGCTGTGTGGGGTAGTTCTGACCCTGTTTGTCCAGTACCTGTGGATCAAGCACAGATTGGGTCAAGTGCCACCCCTCCCCCCGCCGGTCAAGGAGCAGTACCCCAAGATACAGCTGCCTAAGGTCAGTGGAATCGAACTTATTGATTATTTGAGTGTCCGATTGTCGATCGATTTTTCTGCAGAGATAATATTTTGTTTGATGCTGTTGGTTGGCATTCGTGTCTTTGATTATGTATGATGCGCTAACTTAGAATTAGGCATGGTTGTCAAATATCAATGATTAATTAATTCTGACTATGAATTTATATGAATGTTTTCTTTCACACAATCTAGCCTTATCGTTAACAAACAATAGGGGGGCTAATCATAGGCTAATATTTTTTAAATAATTTTTTGTTAAGTGTCTCATTAAGATTATTTATAAAAAAAAATCACATTCATTTGAAAATGATTATATTGTAGGCCTAAAAGATGTGACACAAAAATCAAACACAGATTTCAAACTTTATATCATAAAAGTTCTGATTTTGTTATCAATGAAAACATCACAATCATTTAATATTTCTAGATCTATAAATTTCAAATCCAGGGAGGCAATGAATATTACAATGTAAATTAAACCTATATTTTTTATATCTAAAAATTTAGAAAACTTAATAAACAATTGATTTTAAAAAATCAGTTTCTTAGAAACAAACTTTAAATTTCATTCGATCAAGGGTTCTGAATATGCAATTGATTTTCACTGTTTCACCCAAAAGAGTGCCATTGCTCACATAAAATCTGAACTGACAAAAAAATGATACAAAACAAGATAAAGTACATTATTATGATATAGCAGTGTTAAAATCTCCGATATATACTCTTATTTATGCAAAATATGAACTCGCACATAATTACAAAATGTCATCGAGTTCAAATTGTGTTCCCACATTGTCTGATTCTTAATCATCTTGTATTGAATAGACATGATACATAAATACTTTTTGAATACTTGAAATATGTTTTGCATGAATGCCTATGACAGGTGTATCGAGACAATCATTCAACCATGTCAAGCCTTTCACGCTGTGCTACATACGTTGTAATTAGCAGGTTACCAGGTAAATCGTATTATAAAGTGATTCACACCTGTATGTAGGTCACTTGGCAGTAGGGAGTGATTTATCACCTGTTGTGCTTGAAAATAAAGGAAAACATTTTATTTCAAATTTTCCTTTGTGCATAGAAATATTTGATAAAATATTAATGCATAATTGCATATTGTTGATTAACGATGACCTTTGTAATGGTCACTGGATTAAGACAATCTAAGAGTCAAAAAGAAATATTGGTGAGTTTTTTGTTTTTCAGTGATTATTATGATTTATAGGAAATGGATATGTAGACATTAACCATATATTATTAGCCATACATAAAGGAAAGCACAACATTGTAAACATATGCTATTTGTAAGCCATAAATGATATACATTCACTCATAATGATTCTTTTTTTTTCTTTTCTGAAAATCAGAAATAAACATTGGTAGTTTCAATCATTTAAAATTAAACAACAACTTTAGTGAAGTTCAGCAATAAGTGGTGAAGTTTATTACTGGATGGGTGACCATTTCATGATATAAGAATTTGAGGGATGGTGAATTATGTATCAGACTTTTTATCCAAACTAGGATACCATCATTCAATAAATATTACCTCTGTTTAATACAAATTAATTATGCTACCTGGTAATGTTAATATAACCCTTAAAAGGCAAAGTAGCATGTTTGTAGGGGGAATATAAGGTGATGTCAGGAAAATGAAATTAAATGGTTCAAATTGAAAGGCAATGTATTTAAACTAAATAAATCAGTTATAAATAACATATAAAATGTAAATTTCAGCCATGTAATTCCTTTTTTCTTCCACAAAATTAATTATAGGTGTTTACACAGGAATTTGTTCTCAGACTATGGATGATTGGTTTATGTAATGAGATTTTTGACACTATAAAAATAATACATTTAACATAAACACCAGTGCAAAATTAGATTTGTTAAAAAATCGAAAAATGTGCTTCTGCCCCTTTAAAGATCATCATTTTAGCTGTCAGTTTTAATGACATGGGTAAAGTCTTGAGACTTTTCCATATGACTTTTAAAATTATTTCTTACATCAAGATACATAAATTGACACTTTCTCATGATTTCAGGCATTACAAGATTATGTTGATCGGGAAGATACGTCTAAGCATAAGGAGGGCGCTACTCGGGAAGACTTGTCAAAGAAGAAGGAACCATGCCTCTGGTTCAACCTTATCACTCACTTCCTGTTTCAAGAGCTCCGGGATACGCAGGAAGTCAGAAGGTGGGACTATTGTTTCATGCTTTTTATTGTTAATGTCACTTAGCACATTTTCTGACTCGGCTGAAATATTGCTGAAGCGATGTTAAACTCATTCACTCACATTTCCGACAGAGGCAGTGCAATTTCAATTATGACTGAAATAGAGTTGTGACAAGATATAATATCATTAATTTTATTGTGAGACCTAATTGTGATTTATAAATTGTCATGAATTGTATCGTGTTACAAATTGTTGACTTTAAAATTGTGTTTTTGACTATGAATCATGTTTTTCCAAAGTTAATGGTTTTCATAAAATGACAAAAACTAAAAATAGGATGTTTGACATCTATACAGTACAAACTCATATGATTATTGTGATATATTCTATATTGTATTGTTGAATGTTTGTATTGTCAGAACTCAATTGGTAATTAAGTAAATCATATTAATTGTAGCTTAAATCAATATAGCATTAGAATGACACTTCTTTGTTCAAGACAAAAAAAATGTGAGTTTGAGGCAAATTAGCAGTGTAAATAATGATTATTGGCGTTTATATCACAGATTGGTTATGGAAGCTGAGATCTGATTTTAGGAGCACTAATGTGTGAAGAAACGTGCCTCCCTCCAATCAAATCATCTATTTCTGTAATAAACACCCTGCCTGTCAATCAATCAGTTGTCACAGCTGTTGGGGACTGTCTCAAAATGTTATTGACAATTTCAATCTTATGAGTGTTGTCATGGTTATATTTATGGTATATATAGATAAGATGAACACATTTCTTATGTCTTTTTCATTATTATAAGGCTAAAAGGATTTTTTGATGAATTTGTCATTTCGCATGATTTTGACTTATTTGGGGAAAAATGCTTCTCATAATTCCTTTGAATAAAAACTGTTGACAAAAGAGTTTGAGAAAGGCAGCAGATATGGGCTATTTTGCACATTGGATGAAAAAAGGACCCCTTAAATTTACTGTTGAAACAAGATCATTGAATACTATTTACTTCCTAAAAATGGCCCATTTTCTAAGATGTCCATTCCAATCGCTGGTTACCCTTGAATGGAAGAAAATGAGACATTCTTTTTCAGAAGGGATCCTCCTTGGGGTACTATTGCATAAAAATCTGTTTTTTGCTACTATGACAGGTTGTGACTATTTTTGAATAAAAAATATACAAAAAACAACATTTGGAAAATGTGTTGTCGTTTGTCCTACCACCTCGTATAGAGCCCCATCCCTGGCCGTCACTATGACACCAGGGGCAGATAACTCTAATCTCACCACTTATCAATCTGTCATTGAGCCAGCTGGACGTCTTCGTTCTTCTGTCGACTTTTGCTAAGTTTCTTGTGAAGTTTCCTAAGAAAACGTACTATGGACAAAGAAATTGTATGTGTGGTAACCTTTTATTCTTAGAATAGGTTCGCATTCTCGCATTTCTCGCGTTGTAGACTAGGTTTCTCAAACCCAGCGCGGCCATGTGCTCGCGTTGTGGGGCGAGAATTCGACAAAGATGGCGACTTCCCGATTAGACTTTTCCTGCTAGTGGAAAATTGTATCTTTTCGTATGGAGTTCGTCTTTCTTTGGTGCTTGTTGTTATGTTAGGTCATAATATTTAAGCAACCTTTCGTTCCTTTGAATAAATTTCACTTCGAAAGTTCGTTGTGATTTTTATTTTTGTGGAACGGGCAAGCCATGTTTTTTTGACATGCTCTTTTCCATTTCAGGCTGCTATGTTTTTGGCTTGCTTCATAAGTTGCAATTTCATTACTTTGGCAGCCGAATTTGCCAATTTATGTCATGCTTAGAATAGGCGCATGTACACTTTGATACACATGTTTACATTCTTCCACGCATGCACGGTTGAAATATCTTTTTGGATGATTTTGCAGTCGTTCAAACGATGTTTCAACTGCGGGTCTAACATCCCTCAGGCCGATGCACACGAGTTGTGCATCGTCTGCTTGGTCGAGGACGACCATGATGATTCAGCGTGTTCTACCTGCTCGGGGTTTTCCAACCGTACCAAGAAGAGAAGGGCACTGGACACGGCGTTCTTCCGGAGCCTCAAGGAGGCGGGCGAGGATCTCCGCAAGGCGACCCCCCCCTCCAAGCGTAAGCGTAAGGGTAAGCAGGCCACCCCCGCTCTCCCTTCTGACTCTCCGAGTTCAGATTCGGAGGTGGGGGAACGGCTGTCCTCCGCTAGGGTCCGTCCAATTACACAATCAATTGACACCATTAACGCCATTATTAAGGGGCAGATGAAGGGCATGCTGGGAGACCTGATGTCGCAGCTCCGGCAGGAGCTGAGGACGTCGGTCCCCCCATGCCTGGATGCTCCGTCGGCCGGTGCTTCGGGCACCGCGTCCGACGTCGGTGCCGACGCAAGCCTGGGCAGGGGCCCAGGTGTCGCACAGGTTCCCGACGCCCAAGTGCCCGGTACTTCCCGGGCCATGGTGGGCAATACCATACGGCCTCCCCCGTCTTCCTCCGGCTCCGCTGGTGTGACGGTCGGTGCCGGTTCCCCAGAGAGGCTGGGTCCCGACGCTTCGCCGCCGGGGCTCGCACCTGGACTTCTCCTTCCGCCCCCTTCTCTCGAACGGCGTGAGTCTGGTGGCTCGGCGTTCCGCATCCCTCGTCTTCCTCCTTCTGTGTCTTCGGTCGTTCCCTCTGATGCCTTGTCCTCGGTAGAGGATTCCGAGGTGTCGGGGGAGCGATCGGAGACGGAGATGGACGTCGAGGGGGATGGGAATCCTGATCCACTAGACTTACCCATCTCTGTTGCCTTGAGGGAGATCCGTGCCAAGGTGGCAGAGGCCATCCCTCAGGTTGCCGTTCCCGAGAAGGAGGTAGGGGAGGAGTTCCGGCTTCCCGGAGGAGCTTTTGCTCAACGCAAGACTCCTCAGGTGCGCCTCCGCATCTTGGATTCAGTCCGCACTGATATGATCGCGCCTCTTCTGAAGGGTACTAGAACACGCTTCTCCCTGCCGGAGTTAAACAAGCGGTATCCTTTGGGGGAGGCGGGGTTATTTGAGGTACCGGTCTGTGACTCGGATGTGTTGGCCTCAGTCAGCCTGGACTCCCTTGGAGCCCAGGGCCGGTGTGTGCCCCCCTTTAAGCAGGATGCGTTCCTGAAGAAGCTATTCAGGACGTCGGAAGACTCATACAGGAATGGCTGTCAGGCGCTCCGTATTGCAGTTCATCAGGCGTACCTGGCTTCGCTCCAGGCCACGTCGTTGGACGAGGGAAAGGACCGTAGCCTTCCGGCTATGCTCCAGAGGCAACTGGCTGAGGTGAGTGGTCACCTGGCAAGGGACGCCATCCGTAGCGCTTCTAGCCAGGTGATGTGCGCAGTGATGGGGCTGCGCCGGGTGTGGCTTAATTTCTCTTCCTTCCCGCAGCCCACCCGAGACATGCTGATGGAGCTCCCGTACGAACTGGGTTCCACCCTGTTTCCCGGGTCCGCTACCATCATCAAGGACACCGCGGACCAGATTTCACGAGTTAGGGACGTCAAAGGCGCCCTTGGCTCATCTGGTAAGCGGAAGTCCTCCCCCCTTGACAACCTGAGCACTGGGCCACCGGCCAAGTCCTATTCGTCATGGAACGGGCCATACGAGGGACGCTCAGGTCAACAGCAAGGGAAGGGGAAAGGCCAGGGGAAAAACCGACAGCGCGCCAAGGGCAAGCAGTCGTCTTTTCGGGGCAAAAAGGGCGCCAACAAGGGCCCTTAAGCCTCTTCCTGCCCAGTCTGGAGGACCGCCAGGGGACCGGAGTGTCGCCGGAGGCGGGAATCCACTGCCTTCTCCCAGTTGTTCTGGAGGACCGCCAGGGGACCGGAGTGTCGCCGGAGGCGGGAATCCACTGTCTTCTCCCAGACGTTCCAGTCGGGGGCCGTCTGTCTCGGTTCCTGGAGGAGTGGGAAGTAGTTTCTTCGAATCCCTGGGTCCTGTCCACACTCAGGGATGGTCACTTGCCACTCTGGAAAGATGGGCCACCGCCTTTTACCGGAGTGAGGAGCACACCTGTGCCAGCCTCCCCGGAAAAAGCGCAGGTTCTACGCGCCGAGGTCACAGCTCTGCTGGACAAGGCAGCTATAGAAGTCGTTCCGGTGGGCCAGGAGGAAGTCGGGTATTACTCGACGTACTTCCTGGTCACCAAGAAAGACGGAGGATTCAGGCCCATCCTCAATTTGAAGTATCTGAACAGAATGCTGGAGATACCATCGTTCAAGATGGAGACTCTCAGGTCTGTGATAGCATCAGTAGGGTCGGGAGATTGGCTCTCCTCAATCGACCTCAAGGATGCGTATCTTCATGTCCCGATGCACCCCCAGTTCAAGAAGTATCTTCGCTTCGCTTTCGACGGGGTGTGCTACCAGTTTCGTGTGCTCCCCTTCGGCATCTCGACGGCGCCAAGGGTGTTCACCAAACTGATGCTGGTTCCAGCCCAAGTGGCCAGATCGAGGAGCAGGTGTTGCCACCCGTACCTGGACGACTGGCTAATCAGGGCCCTTTCACGTCAGCTGAACCAGGAAGCCACCCAGGAGATTATGAACATTCTTGTTCGCCTGGGTTGGATCATCAACCTGAAGAAGTCAGACCTTGCCCCATCACAAGACCTTGTCTTTCTGGGGGCCAGGTTCCGGACCGCGGAGGGACTAGTTTCCCTGGCTCCGGACAGGGTGATCAAGGTTTCCCTGGCCGTCTCCCATTTCCTTCAGTCTCCGTCTCAGCCGGCCAGGTCTTGGCTTCGGCTGTTGGGGAATATGGCGGCCACGGTAGACATAGTGTGGAGAGCCCGCCTCAGGATGAGACCAGTTCAGCAGGCTCTAGCCGGTCTGTGGTCTCATGCGGACGATCTCGAGCGGCAAGCCCCCATTCCAGGGTGGCTCCCGGCTCATCTCGAGTGGTGGCTGAACAGGGACAATCTATCCAGGGGCATTCCCTTGGAGGTCCCGAGACCCTCAGTTACGATCCAGACCGATGCCTCCCTCTCAGGCTGGGGAGGGGTCATGGGCGATCACTTGGCCTCAGGCCTGTGGTCTGCAGAGGAGTCCAAGTTGCACATCAATGTGTTGGAACTTCGGGCGGTCAGGAGAGTGTTCAGTCGATTCAGTCCGCTGATTCAGGGCCAGGTCTTGCGTCTAGAGATGGACAATCAGACGGCAATGACCTACATTCTCAAGCAAGGAGGGACAGTGTCACCTTCCCTTCTAGAGGAAGCCTGGCAGTTTCTACTGTGGTGCGATCACCTCGACATCAAGGTGATGCCGGAGTATCTTCCAGGGATAGACAACGTCCGGGCAGATGCGCTATCTCGTCGCATTCTGGCCCCGCACGAATGGATGCTCCACCGGGGGACATTCGACACTATCTCCCAGTTGTACGGATCGTTCCAGGTGGATCTGTTTGCGTCCGTGACAACGAGACAGACCCCGGTCTTTTGCTCCAAAATCCCGGACCCGGCAGCTCTGGCCTCAGACGCCTTCGCGATAGACTGGACCGACAGGGTGCTGTGGGCGTTCCCACCCTTGCCCCTCATTCCCAGAGTTCTATCGCAGATGGGCAGTCAACCTCCCAGACTTCTGGTGTTGGTGACCCCATTGTGGACGGCTCAGAGCTGGTTCCCGTCGGTGCTCAGATTTCTGGTACGGCCTCCTGTACTATTACCGTGTCGGCGGGGCCTTCTATCCCAGGAGGGAATGCCCCACCCGAATCCCAGGATTCAGTGGGTGGCCTGGCCACTGTCCGGAATCGCCTCCAGGAGAGCGGTATTCCTGCACGAGTTGCAGACACAATACTGGCTTCGAGGAGGGATTCGACGAACATTCAGTACGAGGATAGATGGGCCTGTTATGCGCGCTGGTGTGGAAGTCGAGGGCTTCTCGATCCCTTTTCTGCAGGGCTAGTGCCGGTTCTCGAGTTTTTACAGTCTCGGCTGGATGACGGCTTGGCCGCGTCCACAGTGAGAGGTTACTCTACGGCCATTTCTGCGTTCCACATTCCGGTGGATGGTACCGTTCTAGGTGGCCACCCTCTGGTGCAGCGTTTTCTAGCAGGCGTGGACAGGATCCGCCCCCCTGTGCGGCGGATCAGCCCCTCGTGGGATCTATCCTACGTCTTGGACTGGCTGTCAGGTCCGTCTTTTAGGGACCTTGATTCCTTGTCTCTTCAGTTGTTAACCTGGAAGGCTGCCTTTTTGGTGGCGATTACGTCTGGCAGGCGGGTAGGCGACATCCATGCGATGTCTGCTGATCCCGAGCTGACTGTCTTCCATAAGGACAGAGTCAGCATTAGACTGCCGGACTCATATCGTCCCAAGGTAGCCCACTCCTTTCATGTTTCAGCTCCCATAGAGCTCCCGGCTATGTCACAGCCGGCGTCCTCTGGGGCTAGGTCCACGATCCCGCACATCCTGGATGTGCGTAGGACCTTAAAGAAGTATGTCCAAAGAACAAAAAGCATTCGTAAGGACAAACAGCTTTTTTGTTGCTATGGCGGAGGGAAGTCGGGCGTTCCCGCATCTAAGCAAACGATATCCAGATGGATTGTTTCGGCCATCTGTAAATCAACTACCGTAATTTCTCCATTAATTCGACTAATCTTATAGTTCGACTACAAAATATGTTTCTTAAGCCACAAATTCAAAACACTTAAAAAATTTAACCAAGTGTCAAAAGTTGAAGTTCCAATGATTCAACCATTGCTTAAAATCATTAATTTTAAAAAAATTCGAAAGGATCATTATCTCAACTGCAAACATTAATTGTCCTTAAGTTATGGTCAACAATAATAAAATAGTTCAACCATAGACATTTTATGAAAATATTTGAGGCTCGAATTAATAGAGAAATTACTAAGCAAACGATATCCAGATGGATTGTTTCGGCCATCTGTATGGGTTATTTCTATAAGGGTCACCAGCCCCCGGAGGGCCTAAAGGCTCATTCGGTGAGGGCGGTGGCAACCTCTAAGGCATATGCAGCGGCTCTGCCCATTGAGGAGATTTGCTCAGCGGCTATATGGAGCCGACCGAGCACGTTCATTAAACACTACCAACTCGACAAGCACTCTAGTGAGCGTGCTCGGTTTGGCAGGACTGTTCTTTCCAGTGGGCAGAGCCAGGGTCCCCCGAATTGATTGTATCTTCGGGGCCTGGTTAGTTAAGTCGTTATTTGACTTAGTTATTTAAGTTTTTAGTTGAGATCTTATTAGCGGGTTTAATACTTACCCACTAACATCTCATGTTTATGTTTATACGGACTCTAGTGGAGGACACCCGGAGGGTTATCGCCTTTTTTGAGTGGGTACTCTTTTTAGTTACTTTCCCCTGTAGAGCCTTTTTGGTAACGAAAAGGGAGGGAGAGGGTTAATTTTTAAATTAATTTCTGTGCAGGGTTTCATTCCTGCTTCGAATATTAGTCCCCATGGGTCAGAGCCATGCACCGGAGCCAAGACATCTCAAGTGTTTGGTCAGGTGGGTGTACGCTTCTTTCTCATTTACTCTTTTAGCTTTATTACGGCATTAGGGTATAGTTAATAGCAGACTGTCTACCGCACCCAGGGTCTCCATCTCTGGGAGTCTGACTTATGCAATAGTACCCCAAGGAGGATCCCTTCTGAAAAAGAATCGAACAAACCTGTAGAGGTTTCAGATTCTTTGAAGGGGATCCTCCTTGGGGTACGGCCACCCTCCTCCCCTTCTTCAGTCTGCTTTGTTAGATTGATAAGTGGTGAGATTAGAGTTATCTGCCCCTGGTGTCATAGTGACGGCCAGGGATGGGGCTCTATACGAGGTGGTAGGACAAACGACAACACATTTTCCAAATGTTGTTTTTTGTATATTTTTTATTCAAAAATAGTCACAACCTGTCATAGTAGCAAAAAACAGATTTTTATGCAATAGTACCCCAAGGAGGATCCCCTTCAAAGAATCTGAAACCTCTACAGGTTTGTTCGAATTTTGATAATTTTAGTTTTATCAAGTTTTGTAATATTTTGCATACTTTAAATGATACTTTCTTTGGCCTCGTACCTTTAGACATTTTGCCTCCAAAATATGTAAATCAACTACCGTAATTTCTCCATTAATTCGACTAATCTTATAGTTCGACTACAAAATATGTTTCTTAAGCCACAAATTCAAAACACTTAAAAAATTTAACCAAGTGTCAAAAGTTGAAGTTCCAATGATTCAACCATTGCTTAAAATCATTAATTTTAAAAAATTCGAAAGGATCATTATCTCAACTGCAAACATTAATTGTCCTTAAGTTATGGTCAACAATAATAAAATAGTTCAACCATAGACATTTTATGAAAATATTTGAGGCTCGAATTAATAGAGAAATTACGGTATGAATTTTGTCTGGCCTCCATTTCATTCATAGAAAACTTTGTATCTTCTTTGATGTTGAATGTTAATAATAATTGATGTTGAAATGTGGCACAGGATGAAAGTACCAATTTCTTGTTAATATTTCATATCAGTTAATCTAATTTCTTATCTAAAAAGTATTGTTTCGAAATCTTTTTAATGATGGTTTTTTAAAATTATATTTTATCTTGAAGTTGAAGCTAAAAAACTACAAGGATTAATAACACAGGAAAGGCGGCATTGTTGATATATCAAAATTAAAGTGATTTGTTGTTTTAAGTAATAGAAATTCTCATCACAAATTAGTGTTTTTTAAGGGTTTTTTTATTGTCACAATGTAAACTTTTTATAACTTTGGTGGTATTTCCATAAATGACAAATGCAAATGAAACTTAGTTGATCTTTTCACAGGAATTTTAGGACATTTGTCATAATAATTGTGTTAAGAGTAAAAATGAAAAATTACTTTCGAGATGGCCCCAAAATATTGATACAAGATTGGTTCCCTTAGTGTTCGACAGATCTTTACAGTAAATTAGTAGTTATTTGTTAAGATTAATAGTTAATATTTGGAATGGGTTTGATAACAATATTTCATATCCTTTGTAATACAATAATCAATATATATATATATGTTGAGTTAATAAGTTTTGATTTATGAAACTTTAACTGTATATTTCCGCTTTTATAATGTTGAAATGTCAAATTAGCAAATATTTTTGTTACCAAAAATTAATTATTTGAATTTACATTTTTTTTGTAAAGAAAGAAAAAGGCAAATAAAGGAGGCAAATTTTATATAGTGACGAAATATTTTCTTAAAGTATACAAAATGATAAAACTTGGTACAGAAATGGAAAACAAAATAAAATTTTCAACCTTTTATCAAAATCATGTCAGGAGATTTCTTACTTCAATATATGAAAAAAACCACCATAATTTGATTAAATGATTCCTTATTATCAATGATGAGTACATTTTATGTTATGTAGCATATTGATAAGTTTTATTTGTGTTTTACATATTTATGAATCAACAACAATTGATAAAAAAAACTATGTGCATCTTGACTCTTTCATCACTATCATTTTAATTAAAATCATAAATGAATTAACCTTAGTGACTTTTTCTTTGTCAGATGGTTGATGAAGAAAATGAACTTGGAATTTGCAGAATTACTTCAAACATTGTCCGGGAAATTCGTCGATCATATAATGGTAAGATGAGCATAATTATTTCAAATTAAAAGTATCATTCCTGATTTGAACTGGTATTGCTGAGCTTAAATGAAATATCATAAAACAAGCAAGCACTATAAATTCACTAGGGGTGAAACTGTTCACTAATACAGCAGGTGAACCGCAGTATTTTACGTCCGGTTCGGTGAACCATACATTAAAATGAATTTTGGTTGGTTTCTGACCAAAATATCATTTGATAACCAATAATATTAATTAATAAAGTCAATGATAAAACAAATATTTATTATCATTAAATGTCTTCAAGATTTGAAGTGGTAACGATACATGTCATCATTTTCCTGGAAGTTAACATTCGGGATAAATTCATACAGAACCAAACCGAACCATTTCCAAGAAGTAAACATTTGGATGGATTTAGTTTGACTCTCGACAAGAGTGTTTGAATGATGTGCATTCTTAGTTTCATACTGAAATGACCGAAACCAAGGGTCCTTTACCGCAATACGCACCAAACTAAAGGTCAAGTGTACCTTTTCACCCCCAGAATTCACCTATCAAACCGATTCAAAAATTTTGTAATACCATAAAAATGAGAAACAAGGACAAACCAACAATTTGATATTTTCTATATAAAATGTGTTCTCTTTTTATCTTCTAGGTTAGAGAGTTCAGTGTGGGAGACAACTTCCCTATACTGAATAACATCAACGTGAGAAAACTGTCCATGGGTACTGATGGAATGGAGGTAGATATGTTGTTCTTTCATAATTTTCCCCCTCATATTATAGTGCCCTACAGTCGTGAAAATAATTTTTGGGGTCTTTAAACTTGTTCATTGCGCAAATGCATGAACCATGGCCTTTAGTTTTATTGTCTATGAAAATAACTCACCTTGACCTCAAATCTGACCTTGACCTTTGTTGCTGGAGCTTGGGGTTGGTTTTGACAGCACTAGAATTTACACGCCTCTTTTGATTGCCGTCTTTGACACACAGATAACCTTGACCTTACACCTGACATTGACCTTTGTTTGAGAAATTTGAACTTGACTTAGGAGATAAACACCAGAGCTTACAACCTTTCTTTGATTTCCTTTGAATGTCATTGTCTTAATTTGGCAGGATCTCATACCCAAATCCTACATTAACCTTTCCAAGAGCTTGACCTTAGAGCACTTGGACTACACCAGAGATTCAAACTGCCCGTTTGACATTCATTTTAGCTTGACCTCAAAGCTGACTTTGACCTCTCTTGCAGATGCTTGACCTTGGGGTGGATGTGGACTACACAGGTGGCTTCCAGCTAGCTTAAGATAATGAATGAAAACTTGCTTATTGATATTATGAGCCTTTTTATGTAAGTGTCTTCTCATTTATTTGACATACAGTTTAGCTTGACCTCAAAGCTGACCTTGACCTCTGTTACAGGAGCTTGACCTTGGGGTGGATGTGGACTACATGGGAGGCTTCCAGCTAGCTATGGATCTCCAGCTTCTCTTCAACAAGTCTGCGTACCTGTCCGTGACAGTCAAGCGGCTCAAGGGACCAGCCAGACTCCAGCTGACCAGGACTCCATACACACACTGGTCATTCTCCTTCACAGAGGTCAGTACTGACCTCTGGTCAGTCTTAATGACAAAGAAGACAATTATTATTAAGTTTTAATATCATGTAAGCACTGTACACAGAAGAGGGTTACACTGAGTTAGATTACTTGTACCCAATTTTTGCTTTTGAATAAATAAGTTTAAATGAAAAAGATGCATTTTTCATTCCTCAAATCTAGTTCTCGTTTGGATTAGTCAAGAAGATATGCCAATAAAGTATTGTGTTCGAAAGAAAGTAATATAGTCATTTGAGACTTCATTTAGTCTGATTACAATAATTTGTATTGTCAGTTTGACAGATAGTGTGTTTTATATTGTTAATAGAAAATGATATTCTACCAGATATGTTATTCCTTTGGGCAAACGTTATGTTAGTAAGAAAAACCAACAAAGAAATCAATTTATTATCTCTCCTCCTTGTTTCACAGGACCCGGAGGTAGAGTTTGATGTGGAATCTCAGTTTGAAGGAAAGGGGCTACCTTCAATCACAAACGTTATCATTAATCAGGTAAGTGCTTCTGGTGTTTAAAGGAGCAATAGCACTTTTAAAAAAAAATTATATTTTTTAATTTTCACTGATAATTGTACAGTTAAGGTTAAGGTTTACCAAATTTTGCAAATTTTTTAACACAACCTTGTCTTAATTTGAGTTAATTTTAGGTTTTTGGAATTAACTTTAATGTCATTTCCATCAAAAAATCACTTAGTTATATGATGAAGGTGCAAAGGAGACCAGGATAAGCGAGGAAGGACTAGTGGGCTAGTAACTAGTTTCATCCAAGACTGGACTCATCAGACAAAGCAAACTAGCACGAGCGTGTACTATACATACCCTACTGATTGATTACTGATGGTTGGCGTTACCAAATTATTGCCCTGAGAAGGAGAAGACAACTAAAAATCGCAAAGCGTTGAAGCTTTTATAGTGGTTCTTTGAGCTTAAAGGGGCAGTAGCACGTTTTTTGATAATTTTATATTTTTAAATTTTCACTGATAATTGTAAGTTAATGTTAAATGTATTATTTTGACAGTTTAAAAAATGTCATTACACAAGCCAATAGTCAAAGGACAAAGTATGAAGATTCACACAAAATCCATTGGCGGCCATTTTTGTGTGAACACCTTTAATTCATTTTGTGTAAGAAAAGGAATCGCATGGCTAACCTTTACGTTATATATTTGAATTATTACTACTCCATTTAGTTCAAATACATTGTTTTTCAATTGGAACCATTAATTTTCACTTTCCCGACATCACCTTATATTCCCCCTAAAAACGTGCTACTGCCCCTTTAATATTCACACAGTTCAACCACAGGGACTCAGTGATTAGATTTTTGTTGAAATATCCACCTTTTTATAACTCCTTAGTTATATGATGTACAATGGAGACAACTCTTTTTCAGAAATTATTACACCTAGATGAGTGAAATTTTGGTTTCAGAAGATATGTCTTCATTGGGTTATGACTTACAGCTTTAGCCGATTGCGGGAGTATATGAGAGTCATGCTCACTTTTTTTTTTCAGTTGCGGCGCAGTATACGAAAGAAGCACACGTTACCTAACTTCAAGATGAGATTCAAACCTTTCTTCCTCCAACCTAGCGTGACCCGGCCTCTTCATGAGTTTAGGGTCGGAGGTCAAAATATCAGCGTAGGTCGTCTGAAGGTCACGGTTATACAGTGCTCGCGTCTGCTCAAGACCCCCCATGATGCTAAGATTTACTGTACTATGTCTGTTGGTGAGTGCATTACTGACAATTTTCTCATGAAAACTTGTTTGTCATTTTTACCCGTCCCTAAATCGATTAAGATAAAATTTGTCCACATATGACACATGATGTTCAAAAAGCATATAGCGAGCCATCTTCCTACGCTTTGATATCAGCGTCCCTACACGCAATTGTTAGCAACCTCCAGTTACTTTCTGATTGGACTATTCCTTTCTCTCATGGTAAGCTAGAGAACAAGCACAGAAAATTCAAGGGTATGCAGCAAGGATTAAAACTGACAGTTCGGAGACTGGCGTTTTGGACTTTGCGAGTAGGATGATAGCGAGTTTCCTATAAAAAAATGTTTTTTGCAAAAAAATTTTACTGACAAAACTGCAATGTTGCAAATAAGCGTTGTCCAGATCTTTTACATTTTGTCGAAATGCAATTTTTCTCTGCTGTATGCAGACCCCCTAGAATGTAAGTTTATTAACACATTACTTAATGCAATTTTTCTTTTCACACAACAAATATCTATCAAATCTTGCTGACTTGGCAGACCCTCTAGAATGGAAGGAACTGGTGACCTTAAAGCGCCAGGTGTGGAATCAGCATGACATGGAGATCAACAGGGGTCCAGGTCAAGGTCAACCAATTGGAATGACCTTCAGAGAGGTCAGTTGTTAAAAACTCCCTTTAGATATGAAGGGAAGTAAAGACTGTAATATACTTTTTTAATGAAGGAAGCTGAAAATTCAGTAGCGTGTAATTCTATTACATACCGGGGTATGTCAATTTAAGATGGTAAAAAAGGACACAGGAGCAACATGTCAACTACGGTTGCAACTTGTTAGGAAAAGACTGTATAACCTAGGCCGCAAAAAGTGATTCTGGTCTTTTCATGCAGGCAAAAATGATCCGATGATGCAAAAAAAAATGTTTGACTTCAAAATTTATATTCTATTATTGAATATGAAAATGATTAAACAGAATTTGAAAACATAAATTTAAATGAACGTTGGATTACTTTATTTCTGTATCTTTGAAGGCCTACACAACCAAAAATGAGTTAAAACTTGAAAGTTCAAGTTTCAATTTTACATTTTAATTTTTCCCTTGTTAACATCTAGAAAAAAGGATTAATGCGGAGGTTTGAAAGTGTATCAGGCGGAAACCAGAAAGCAATTTTTTCTGGGCCTAATAAAATCTGTGATAAGTAATTACACCCTTACAGCTTTGCAAGTACTTTTGTAATAGAATTGAGTTGGGATATGTAGAAATATTGTTTGTAATTATCTTTTTCATGGTCAATTGGAATTAGTCGTAATAAATTGCCTCTACATTTTCATTTCCAGGAGAATCTGCCGGACCGATTTGACCTTGCTGTTGTTGTTGATAGTGTCTCCCCAGATTCTCCAGCTGACCGAGCAGACATCAAGAAGGTCAGGGTCATTCTCTGTTTATATACTGGATTACCACGACCCCATGGGTCATAATGATGCTTGACTAATGAATATAGGATAGACTAAGGTCGGGGCTGCTATCAGTTTTTGTGCAGTTTTCACCGCGCTGCTGATCTCTGGCCTTTACTTCTTTCCTCTAAGCTTTCGAGAAATCTTATTCATATCTAATTGCTTATTCCGCAGGGAAATTATTTTGACATGTTCACTTTCAAGGTCAAAGGTCAAGGTCACGAGTTATAAAATCGCTAAGAAATTCCTTGTAAACACGATAACTTGAAAAGTTTTTGAGCTTTAAAGCAGTAACTTGAAATGTGTCATCTTTAAAAGAGTAAAATAAATTTGAAAGGTTTGCACTACAATCCATCAAAGGTAAAGGTCACAGCAAGGGCACGACTAAACCATGGGATACCAAAATTGCTTTTAATTTAACTATTAACTCAGTGTGGCTTTGAATGTCAAAGGTCAAGGTCATGAGAAAATATCCAATTTGATGAGGCCTGTAGAAAATGAAACAGGGGAAGGCAAAACCCCCAGTTTGGGGGCTGCTCTGTTTTTAGGTGTCCAGCAAACGCTTATCTAGTTGTTGGAGTCTTTGGGAGTCAACTTGAATATTGTTTTTTTATTGATCTCTCATTATATACCAACTGCATATCAATATAAAGTGACATGATTAATAATTTGTAATTCTCCAAAACAGAATGACAGATTGATTGCAGTGTGTGCCACCAAAATCACTTCGTCCAAACAAGCGGCCAAACTTATGAAAAATGCTGGAGAAAGGTAATTCTGAGTTGGTGTCACTTAGTTATTATCCAAAATGATGTTGATCATTTATCACACTTTCTCTGATAAAAGAAACTAATTTGAAACCAGGGAATAACGTGGTTATGTCTACAAAACATGGAGTTTCTTTATACATCAGCCCATGTTGGTTGAATGCATGTTTGAACTTCATATTGATTTTGAATCAATACTGATTGTGAGAGCTTTACTGCTACTTTATTTGTAATTTCTTCATCAAAAACAAAACTTGGCAAATAAATTAATTGCAAAGCTCCTGTCCTGCTACATCAGGGTATATGTTAATGCTCAAACATATTCCCTGATATCCATCGAGCAAAAACTTGCGTATCACTGACAGATTGGTACTCAATGTTAGTTTGATTCTGGTTTCCGCCCGCGTCAGTTTCAAACCCCAGCATCAGTCCCAAGGCCAAGAAAAAAACATTGAAACTTGAACTTTTATAATTCAACTCGCTTCTGTTCGTGAACTAGCCTTCAAAGATACAGTTATAAAGTGATCCAAAGTTTATATTCATTTATTTTCTCAAATTCCGTTGAACAATTATCATATTCAATAATAAAAAAAATATTTGGAAATAAAATAAAAAATCCGTGTCATAGCATCATTTTTGCCTGTATGCAAAGACCAGAAACATTTTTTTTACCTTATTTATGACCTCTTGTGCAAACTGTACAGAATCCTGCACAAAACTTAGAATAGCATGTAGTTGGAAATGAGAAGTATTATCTAATAACACGCCATTTGGCTGATTTGAATCACACTGTGGGCACGCGGAACGGAGCCTGATAACCAGTTTGGCGCTAATGCTGAAAAGGCATAATTTTATTGACTTGGTATATATAGGGATGCATAAACCCTAATGTAGCAGGATACAGAGCTCCTTCGGTATAATAATGTCGGTCAGGCCTGATGCTTTGTAAAGCTAAAGTGTCTTGTCATTCCTAGATATTCATGTGATTGTTTCAACCAATGAAATGTTATTATGATAATTATGCAAGGACATTTATGCAAATCTCTCTGCAAATTCAAATTCTCTGGTCTAGCAGGATTGTGATGGAGAAAAGAATTCCTTTTTATGTCATGGCGCTTCGTCCGTCGTCCGTCTGTCCGTCCGTCCGTCCGTAAACTTTCACGAAAAAGACTACTCCTCCTAAACGAATTCAGATATCATTCTGAAATTGTAGTATGTTATACCCATGGTGATTCCTCACAGAAAGGTAGACGTTTCAGTTTTGAGAATCAAAGATGGCCGCCATGACAGCCATATTGATTCTTTTTCAGAAGGGTATCCTCCTTGGGGTACTTACTGCATAAAATCTGTATTTTTGCTATATGACAGGTTGTGACTATTTTTTACAATTAAAAAATACCAAAACATCGTTAAAAACGTGTTCTGTTATCTGTTGTTACCACCCTGCATCCAGCCCTAGCCCTAGTGGCGTCCCTAGCGACAGGGGCAGATAACTCTAAACCAGCCTCTTATCAATCTGTCATTCATCACGAACAGACGTTCTGTTTTTCATTGAAGAAATTTGGTTATTTTGACAAGTTGAAGCTAAGAAAATGTCCGAGGACAAAGACAAAGCAAATGTATGGTGACCTTTAATCATTATAGATTAGAATAGGCCGCATTTTCTCGCATTTCTTCGCGTTGTGACTTAGAATTTTTCAAAACCGTGCGCACCACGTGTTGCGTAATGGCGGAGAAAAATGACGAACATGGCGGTTTCTCGAAAGTCCTTTTCCGACTAGAGGATAAGTTCTTCTTTCGTATGGATTCCGCTATTGTTTGGCACTTGCTAGTAATAAATAAGCTCCCTAGACTTTGAGATTTTTTCTTCACCTTCGTGAATTTACTGGGTGTTGTAAATTTCTCTAGGTCGGCAAGACATGTTGTTTACATGTTCTTTTTATTACAGGCTTTTGTTATGAGCTTGCTTTGGGAAGCCTTTATACATAACTTATATGCCTTAGAGTAGGATTATTATTATTCTCTCTCTTTTGTTGTCATGCACACATGTATCTTTCTATCTACATAACGCATGCACGGTTGTAACTTTTCTTTGTTTTGATTGCTTGCAGTCATTTAAGAAATGTTCCAACTGTGGGAATAGAATTCCCGAGTCAGACTCACACGATCAGTGTATCATCTGCCTCGCCCTTGAGGACCACGACGACTCTGCTTGCTCATCGTGTTCGAACTTTTCCGTGAGGACCAAGAAGCGCAGATCACTGGACCTGACCTTCTTCAAGAGGCTCCACGCTGCGGGGGAGGATGTCAGAAGTGCTACCCCTCCCAGTAAACAAAACAAAAAGCGTCAGGTAATCTCGCCCCCCATCCCGTCGGGCTCTCAGAGTTCTGACTCGGATGCGGGGGTGAGGGTGGTTTCTGTCAGAGACAAGCAATCCTCTCTCACACCTACTGATGTAAATGCACTAATCAAGGGGCAAATGAAGGGTTTGTTGGGGGAACTGATGCAGGAAGTCCGTAAGGAAATCCACGCGTCTCTTCCCCCTTCAAGCCCCGATGCCCCGACGCCCGGTACCTCTGGCACCGTGGACGTCGTCGGTTCCGGTGCTGGCTCGGGCATGGGCCCGGGCGGTGCACCGGGAACGATAAGTCGAAAGCACCGGAAGGCCGGTGCTCCCTCGGCGACGATCACACGACCTACTTCCCCTACGCCTGGTACGTCCGGGTCAGGGGGTACGGTCGGCGACCCCAAGAGTATTGTCCCCGGTGCTTCGGCGCAGGGGACGGCACCTGGGCTCGGCACTCGACCACCTGTTGTGGAACAGGATGGGTCGACTGCGTCGGGATTTCGTATTCCTCTCCTGCCTCCCGGTCAGACTGTGGGCGCTCACGACGACAGCGAGTCGGATTCAGACTCGACGTTGTTGTCGGAGCGTTCAGAGTCTGACATGGAGGTTGAGAGTGATGCAGAGTCTGAGGCGGTCGACCTGTCAATTAACTCTGCTTTGCGGGAGATTCGTGGCAAGATTGCCAAGGCTTTCCCGCATTGCGCTGTTCCCCAACAGGAGGCCGACTCTGCTGAGTTCCGGCTTCCCGGTGGGGCTTTCGCTTCGCGGAAGTCCCCACAGGTGCGACTCCGCATTCTCGATCATGTAATGAACGATTCGGTCACTCCTCTCCTTTTGGGTACCCGCAAGCGCTTCGACCTTCCGGAGCTTCACAAGCGGTACCCATTGGGAGAGGAGGGATTGTTTGAAGTGCCGTTATGTGACGACGATGTGTTGGCCTCCGTCAGCCTGGAGTCTCTTGGACTCCAGGGCCGGTGCGTGCCCCCCTTCCGTGCCGGTGACGCGCTCTTGAAGCAGCTGTTCAGGACGTTTGAAGGAACGTTCCGGGGCAGCTGCCAACAGATGCGTGTCGCCGTGCATTCGGCCTACCTGGCTTCTCTCCAGGCAGAGTCCTTGAAGGAAGGGAAGGGGAAGAGCTCCCAAGCTCTTCTCCAGAGGCAACTGACGGACGCGAATGATTATCTGGCTCGCGACTCTATCCGGAGCTCCGCGGGTCAGATAATGGGCGCAGTGATGGGGCTGCGCCGGGTGTGGCTGAATTATTCAACATTGCCACAGCCCACCAAGAAAAGACTAATGGCTCTCCCGTTTGAACTCGGTAAAACCTTGTTCCCGGGAGCGACCAAAGTCATTAAGGACACCGCTGACCAGCTTTCACGTATCAAGGACGTAAAGGGCGCCCTTGGTAACGCTGGCTTCAAGCGAAAGTCCCCCCTGGTTGATCCTCCTTTTGGACCACCGGCCAAGACCTACTCCGAGTGGAACTCTTCTATCCCACGAGGGGTAGGTCGGGGTCAGCCAGGGAAGCGGGGCAAGAAGCAGAAAGGGCAGCAGCGCTCCAAGGGGCAGCAGCAGCCTTTTCGGGGGAAAGGGGGCGCCTACAAGGGTCCCTAACTCCCCCACCGCTTCAGTCTGTGTTCCATCGAGAGGTTGTCGAACCTTCGATGGCAGTCTTTGCCTCGACGAGCCGTCAGGGGGCCCTAGGGCCGCCGGTGTCGGCAGACAGTGTCTTGGTGAACCGCCAGGGGGCCGGAGTGCCGCCGGTTGCGGGGATCCGTTGTCTGGTACCGAGTCTTCCAGTAGGAGGCCGCCTGTCTCATTTCCTTTCGGAATGGGAGAAGGCCACGTCCAATGCCTGGGTCCTGTCCACGCTCAGGGACGGACATTTGCCTCTTTGGAAGCATGGGCCACCTTCTTCTACAGGAGTCAGGAGCACCCCGGTGCCATCCTCTCTGGAGAAGGCGGAAATTCTTCGAGCCGAGGTCGCAGCGTTGCTCGACAAGGCAGCTATCGAAGTGGTCCCGAAGGGACAGGAAGAGATCGGTTATTACTCGACGTACTTCCTAGTCACCAAGAAGGACGGAGGCTTCCGGCCAATTCTGAATTTGAAGCACCTCAACAAGATGTTGCAAGTGCCTTCTTTCAAGATGGAGACCTTGAGGTCAGTGATAGCGTCCGTGGAGACAGGGGATTGGCTCTCGTCAATCGATCTCAAGGACGCCTATCTTCACGTTCCAATGCACCCCCAGTTCAAGAAGTTTCTTCGCTTCGCCTTCGACGGGGTGTGCTACCAGTTTCGTGTGCTCCCCTTCGGCATCTCGACGGCGCCAAGGGTGTTTACCAAACTGATGCTGATTCCGGCACAGGTTGCCAGATCGCAGGGCAGGTGCTGTCACCCGTACCTGGACGACTGGTTAATCAGGGCTTTGTCCCAGCTGTGGAATCAGGAGGCCACCCAGAGCATTTTGAACATTCTGTTGCGCTTGGGTTGGATAGTGAATTTGAAGAAGTCAGACCTCGAACCCTCCCAGGACCTTGTTTTCCTGGGGGCCCGGTTCCAGACGGCGACGGGGCTAGTGTCCCTAGCGCCAGACCGGGTGGTCAAGGTCTCTCAGACCGCAGGTCGTTTCCTACAGAGTCCCGCGCATCCCGCACGCATGTGGCTTCGGCTGCTGGGAAACATGGCGGCGACAGTGGATGTTGTCTGGCGAGCTCGCCTGCGCATGAGACCGGTTCAACAGGTGTTAGCCCAGCTGTGGTCACACGCAGGCAGCCTGGAACAGTCAGTAGCTGTCCCCGAGTGGCTGTTGGGCCATCTCGAGTGGTGGACAGAGGAGGACAATTTGAACAGAGGTATTCCCTTGGACAATCCTCAGACGACAGTCACGGTTCAGACGGACGCTTCCCTCTCAGGCTGGGGGGGAGTCCTCGGAGACCACTCAGCTTCGGGCCTGTGGTCTCTGGACGAGTCCAAGAGGCACATCAACGTGCTGGAGTTACGTGCTGTCAGGAGAGTCTTCAGTCAGTTCCTCCAGTTGCTGACAGGCCAAGTGGTTCGTCTAGAAATGGACAACCAGACGGCCTTGACCTACATCCTCAAGCAGGGCGGAACGGTATCCCCAGCGCTCCTTCAGGAGGCGTGGGAGTTCCTGCTCTGGTGCGATCGGTACAACATTCGGGTCTTTCCAGTGTACCTTCCGGGGGTGGACAATGTCCGGGCGGACGCCTTGTCGCGTCGAATCCTGGCACCTCACGAATGGCTGCTCCACCGGGGGACATTCGAGGTTATCTCCCAGTTGTACGGGTCATTCCAGGTGGATCTGTTTGCGTCCGGGAGGACGCACCAGACACCTGTCTTCTGCTCCAGAATTCCAGACCCTCACGCTCTGGCGGCCGACGCCTTCGCGATCGACTGGACCGGCAAGGTTCTGTGGGCGTTCCCACCAGTTCCCTTGATTCCCAGAGTTCTGTCACAGTTGGCCGACCAGCCTGCACAGTTACTGGTGCTGCTGGCGCCGCTTTGGACGGCCCAGACGTGGTTTCCGTTGGTCCTCAGGTTTCTTGTACGGCCTCCTGTACTGTTACCCTGTCGACCGGGTCTGCTGACGCAGGAAGGGGCGCCACACCCGAATCCCAACATTCAGTGGGTGGCTTGGCCTCTGTCCGGAGTCGCCTCCAGGAGAGCGGAATTCCTGCACGAGTTGCAGATACAATTCTGGCTTCAAGGAGGGATTCCACGAACATTCAGTACGAGGATAGATGGGCCTGCTATGCGCGCTGGAGTGGAAATAGAGGGCTTCTCGATCCCTTTTCTGCGGGTCTGATCCCGGTGCTGGAGTTTCTGCAGTCCAGGCTCGATGAGGGTCTGGCTGCTTCGACCGTTCGAGGTTATTCGACGGCAATCTCCGCATTCCACGTTCCGGTGGACGGCACCGTGCTCGGTAGCCATCCCATGGTCCAGCGTTTCCTAGCGGGCGTGGACAGGATCCGTCCGCCTTTGCGGCGGGTCAGCCCGACTTGGGATCTATCATATGTACTGGATTGGTTGTCAGGTCCGTCTTTCAGGGACCTGGACAAAATATCACTTCAGCTGCTGACATGGAAGGCAGCCTTCTTGGTGGCGGTCACGTCCGGCAGGCGGGTAGGGGATATCCACGCGATGTCTTCCGATCCCGAGCTGACTGTCTTTCATAAAGACAGAGTCAGCATTAGACTGCCGGACTCGTACCGTCCGAAGGTGGCGCATTCGTTTCACGTAACGGCGCCCATTGAACTTCCAGCTCTGCTCCAGCCGGCTACGTCGGGAGCAAGGGCTTCAGTGCCGCATGTCTTGGACGTGCGTAGGACACTGAAGAAATATGTCCTAAGAACGAGGGATATCCGCAAAAGCAACCAGTTGTTCTGCTGCTACGGCAGGGGAAAGGCGGGTGATCCCGCCTCCAAACAGACTATTTCCAGGTGGATAGTCTCGACTATCTGCCTGAGTTATGCCCACAAGGGTCATCAACCTCCTGAGGGTTTGAAAGCTCACTCGGTTAGGGCGGTAGCGACCTCTAAGGCTTATGCTGCGTCCCTGCCTATTGAAGAGATCTGTTCGGCCGCTATTTGGAGCCGGCCGAGCACGTTCATTAAACATTACCAACTTGACATGCACTCCAGCGAGCGTGCTCGGTTTGGCAAGTCGGTTCTCTCCAGTGGGCAGGGGCGTGTACCCTCTAGCTGATTGAGCTTTCGGTATATGATATATAGGAAATTTTGTGGTTTCCTTAGTGCCGTTGTTTTAGTGTCGAAGTTAGCGGGTACTTGTCGTACTAACCACTAACCACTAACCATTTGCACAGTTATTTCTTGAACTCTGGCAGAAATCACCCTCGGGTGTTTTTCTTTGGGGTTAACGTTACCTTTTCTAGAAGTCCCCTAGTAGCTTCTTTCAAAAGAAGGGGGGGGGGGGGGGGGGGGGAGGGACGTTTGATCTAAACTCTTACTTTTGCCGAGTTTATCGGTGTAAAGCCATTATTACCCAGGGGTAGCCCTCCACGGTCATTGCAGTGGCAAGGTCACGTGACTTGGTGAGTGTGCTTTAATTCCTTGTGTTTTATTTTAATTATTGCAGACAGAATTCCACTTCCGAAGATTAGTCTCTGGGAGTCTTCTTATGCAGTAAGTACCCCAAGGAGGATACCCTTCTGAAAAAGAATCGAACAAACCTGCAGAGGTTTCAGATTCTTTGAAGGGGATCCTCCTTGGGGTACGGCCACCCACCTCCCCTTATTCTGTCTGGCTTTGGCTAAGATTGATAAGAGGCTGGTTTAGAGTTATCTGCCCCTGTCGCTAGGGACGCCACTAGGGCTAGGGCTGGATGCAGGGTGGTAACAACAGATAACAGAACACGTTTTTAACGATGTTTTGGTATTTTTTAATTGTAAAAAATAGTCACAACCTGTCATATAGCAAAAATACAGATTTTATGCAGTAAGTACCCCAAGGAGGATCCCCTTCAAAGAATCTGAAACCTCTGCAGGTTTGTTCGAATTTTCAATTAGATTAAATGAAAAAGACTACTCCTTCTAAACGAATACAGATATCATTCTGAAATTGTAGTATGTTATACCCATGGTGATTCCTCACAGAAAGGTAGACGTTTCAGTTTTGAGAATCCAAGATGGCCGCCATGACAGCCATATTGAATTTTCAATTAGATTTCACGAAAAAGACTACTCCTCCTAAACGAATACAGATATCATTCTGAAATTGTAGTATGTTATACCTATGGTAATTCCGCACAGAAAGGTAGACGTTTAAGTTTTGAGAATCCAATATGGCCGCCATGGCAGCCATATTGAATTTTCAATTAGATTTCATGACAAAGACTATTTCTCCTAAACCAATCTAGATATCATTTTTATATTGTAGTATGTTATACCTATAGTGATTCCGCACAGAAAGGTAGACGTTTCAGTTTTGAGAATCCAAGATGGCCGCCATGACAGCCATATTGACTTTTCAGCTGCAGATGTCAGATGACACTTCATTATTATTAAATTTTAAGCTTTCGTCAAGTGATCACTGGCACCATATAAATTCTCTAATTTGAACTTACTAATCATAATATTATCTTAAATATGGAATATTTAAGATTGTCATGCAAGTTGTTCTATATTTTTAAGTGTTTCTAAAAATATTAAGATGAAAGACAAACATAATTAATTAATTTGTTTAAAATCTTTATGGCAACTAGCTGCAAAAACCAAATCACATTAAACATGTTAAATTTTAAACAATGGTATCTCCCTTATATTCCTTTAAATACCACACATAAGGGGTCAACCAGAGTTCAGATATTCCACTATGCTGTCTAATACACATCCCAAGGCAGGCTGCTAGCATCACAGTGTCAGCTGCTAGTCAGTTGCATAATCAACCTGACCCAATTGATATGGTAGAGCATTATGCTATATGGCCATGGCCCATGTGTATGCAATAAAAGTTATGGACTTGTATTCTCATGACAGTGATATGTTCTTTCTAAGAATAAAAACTTACACAAAACTTGTCAACAATAAGCTTTGTGTTTAGCAATCTACATGATAAGTTGATGTGGAATAAATATGCAGATGAAAATCAAAAAGGGTTTTGTAAGAAAAGTAAGGATATTTGATTTGTCATATCTCTCTGTTGATTTGACAATGCAAATTTTTTACCATTATAGTACTGTATGAGTGTTAAATAAATTGATACTTTAATGAAAGACATCTCATGGTCACTTGACATGTAAATATTATGTGAACAAAATAAACGTGTCTTATGCATTGCTGTGTTTATGACTTTCCTCTCAATCAGTCATTCATTTTCCTTGAAAAATCTGTACTCTTGGGATTCTCAATATCCCATGCAGCATAACCATCAGTGAAATAATCTTGAAATCATATTAATGATTCACTACAAAACAAATGTAAGTGCCCACCATCCTGTAAGTAATGAATGACATTTAAATGGATACACCTAAACCAATCAAGATATCATATTGAAATTAATACGGATGCCCACATAAAAGTAGCATTTTGAAGATTAAAAAGTACAAGATGGTCACCAATTCAGCCATAGATATAGAAAAAGGTAATACAAAAACCTACTGCTTGTTAACTTATCATGATTATATCATTCGTGTTTTAATGTTTGTTCAAGCTCTAGTCATTTCCAAAAGAAGACTAGTATTTGGCAGCCATAATCAATTATATAAAAGATGGTTACATGTATAATTAAACCATTTTACCACATCATTCATTTTAAGGTGAGCTTCTGTACCCTCGGTACTTTTATTTATCTAGATGTAATTTTCACACATCGCATAAATTTGTCTTTCTTTCTACAGATTCAACATTCGTCTGGCCAGACCACAAGTGAAAATTACCCCTGATGTGAAATTCTATGAGGAATCTGTTTCCTACAAGGTATTTTTCTGCACAATTGCAAAAGTTTGATGTTTGTTTGGTACAATGATGTCTCTGGACCATAACCACAAATTTTCACTCTAAAGTTCTTTTTGCAATAAAGAATTACAAGTTGGATTTGTATGCAGTTGAGAATATTCAATTTTATACTAAAACTACTATAAAAATCATAACGATTATCCCATTATTGGTTTTAAGGAAGACTCCAAAAGAATTGGGCTTTATTTTAATGTCCTTGTTTTAGTTACCGAATATCGGTAGTCAGAATTTGGGGGGGGGGGGAGCTATAGTTCTGATTTAAAGTTGCTGATGTATCACCATGATGCCGAGGACTTAGCTTAGGCCAAGGATTAAAACTGATGCTGACGAGGATTATGAAAATTGGGGAGTGCGGTTTGAATTTATTGTGACAAATTTTGGTTTTATTTATTTTAGGAGAGTGAGACGGATATGACAGACTTTTCCCAGCCTAATGACGAAGGCGAAGATTATGTTCACATCAGCCTCAAGACGAGTAGTGATTCACAAGAAAGTAGTCCCGCTCGCTCGGTGAAATCAGAACGAGGCTCGTCGAGCAGCCTGTCACTTCCTGTCCAGAATGAACTGAGACAGCGGTCTAAAACCAGCATCTCCAACTCTGCTGAAGGCAGTCCTGTCAAACTCACCCAGAGGAAGTCAGATCCTCGACTAGCGCCAGGGGAGCTAACTCCGCGTGATGGCTCGCCTAGACGGGATCGGGCAGAGAGTGATCCTGGAATTGCTTTCAAGGTATGATTTGATTTAAAATCATTAATGTCCCCAGAAGTGGAAGGGAGATATAGGTTTGGGCTCTGTGCCTTTATCTTCCAAGTTTTCTCAGAAACTACTTGAGATAGGATAACCAAATTTGCTGTGTGTCATCAGGTTATCCATACATTGATGGAGTTCGAAAATCAGAAGCATGCAATTAATTAATTGCAGCTATGGTTCTTATCCCGTGCTTTTAGACTCTTAGGAAATGTTAGGAGCTATAACAGTCAGCAATGTAGAACTGCGAAGGGGGTTGGCCAATACATGAGATAGGCCTACTAGGTTTTAACTGGAATTTGGATGGTTGAGAAAGGGGGTCAGCCTATATGTGGGCTTGGCTTATACCCGGTCATATATGGTACATTATTTATTATTTTAGTACCGCTGGTACATAGGTGATTATGAGACCTAATTACAAAACCCTTGGAGGGGCGCTTATTAGAGCAGAGCACTTAATAGATCGAATACAGTAAACTTTGAAGCATGATTTCTGGCTTTTAGCGATGAAAGGGTTAAGTTTTCATGTATATGTCTATCTTCTATACAGGCCCCCGGAGAGGATGTGGACAGTGTGTATAGTATGGATGCAGACAGTGACAGTGATGACGACCAGTTTGAAAACATACAGAAGATACAAGAGTATGACAATGTAAAAAAGATACCAGAGGTGCCGGCATCCACTGTGAGTCAACAATTTCAAAGCTTGTGTAAACTTTAGGCAGGGCAGTAAATGAAATTAGAGCCGGCCAGGTTGAAAATAATGTAAATGCTAATGAATTTTTTCCATCATATTTATCACTGCTTTATTAAAGGATAGGTTCACCTTATATTGTTTTTAAAAGCTCATGCAAACTTCCATCTTTCTACACAAAGCCTAAAACATCAGTTTTCGAACTGTCAGTGTTATGCCTAGCTACAGACTGTTGAACTTTCTGTGCTGATATCAGCACTCCTACAGGACATGAAATAATGTAAATGCTTATGAAATTTTTCCATCATATTTATCACTGCTTTATCTAAAGGATGGAGTTCTCCTTGCTTTTTCTTGCGTAAAGGAACTAATACAAATTTTTACTAGACTCTAATCTTTGATTGTTCTGTATTTCCTCTTCAATGTTTGACCATTTGACCCTCAAAATCACAGGATCCCAAGTGGAACAAGGATGTGACCTTTGACCTAGGAGAGCAGCATCGATACCTGAACATCTGTGTACGATGTAAGATACCCGAGAAACTAGACAAGAGTGATAGACTCATCAAAGCCAAGAGAGATTTTCTCCTCGGATATGTAAGTCTTAACTTCATTGTGTCTATAGTTTTAAGAAATTTGTATTTCTGTCACAACTAGAACTTGCATCTAAGGCCTAATTTGTTATAACTCTTATATATGATCGGGTATATGCCGAGGATTGATACCAGAAAAAAGGGGGTCAAAGAGGGGGGTCTGCTTATAACTGGTCATTTACCGTACCCAAGTTTAATCTTCTGCATGTTTCTTGCCACATAGAGTTAAAGACTACTATGATATAACTGTTATACTTGGTTACACAGTTCTTGAGAATTCAGAATTCCATTCTGTATATACCGGTATATCATATGCTGTGTCAATAATGCATGCTTGATAGCAATAACAATCTTATTAAAAAGTCGTACCTTATGGATAAAAAATGTATGTATATTAATATAGAGGATACTAAACGACCTTAATTCGATTTAAGATTTTATTATGATTAAAGGAGTTGATGATGTTGTATAAAAAGAGAGAAATGAGTTTGCTAAAACAACAATCACAAGATTTTAAAAAAAAGAAAAAAGTAAGAAATGTTTGGAACTTCTGTGTATTACTTGCCCTAAAATCAATCAAAATTGTCGACAGTTTGCTGAAACAAACATTTTGTGACTCGACAGCCACTGTGACAGCACATTTAAACTGTGACGTCACAACCACTCACTACTGTGACCTTATACTTGCATTGATATATTACACTAGTGATATTGCTGTATAAAAAATACACCCTGGCATCTTACACGGACAAAAACATTTTTTTTATTGCACACTATACATTTTATCACTTCTATCCAGGTCACCATACAAGCACCTGCATCAATAGTCATACTGTATAAATAAAGAAGTCATCAATAGAAAACTGTCCTTACTGAACACTACATGTTTTATGACTTCTAGGTGAGTCTGCCCCTGAGTGACGTGACGCTGTACTGTCTGATGACGATGCAGGGAGACACGGAGCAGACGGTCTACCTCCTCCCTGGGGACATGAAGGCAGGAGCCAGGTCAGTCTCAGTCTAAGTAAACCTAGCCTCAATATTATCCGTTTCACTCCGTCAACCGACCTTCTGCGACCTATGACCCTCGAAAGTTTTACGTGCGAAGGCAGACTACTGTGGCGTGGGAAGATGAGTTCAATTAGTCAATTCGATACGTGGGCTGACGCGACCCTCTACTAGGCCTTTCTAGACTCAGTATAGGAGTGAAACGGATAATATTGAGGCTAGGTTTACTAAGACTCTCACTATGATTTGGTAGACATATTGAATTATTTTGATTGTTTACATTTGTGTTGGCATTTCTGTTAAGGAAGTCAAGAGTAATTGTATGGATGAACAACTTCTTTATTGGACAGTAGTGACGTTTTGGTATAGATTCTTATACCGCATATGGTGAAAAATGAGGAGTACAGCAATTTATACAGTTTCGTATGATAATGAGAAAACAATAACAGTAATTTCTGTTGTTTCTGGAGCATAAATCTTTACCACTTGATGAAGACAAGGGCCTTGTATCTTGTGTCTTGTGATGTAGAAGTATCCATTTGATCCAGAGAGGGAATGGAGGGTTATGCATCCTTCCCAAATGTTCATAATATGGTAGATGTTTTATCTCGTTCACGATAAACAAACACAAAATAATGTATACTTGAGACACACTTAGGGCCCACCCAAAATTCTGCATCCTCCCTTGTATCTTCTGTTGATTAAAATTTTATCTAACACCCTTTTTACCCTTCAGCCGACCAAAGGCAGACAAAAGGGCGAACCATGCCGGGTTTGAGCTTCAATTCTGTTATGGTGACATCAAGCTGGGGTTCCAGTTCCCATCTCCAGCAAACTTATCGGAGGCGGAGAGGGCCGGGATAACGAAGTATCCGGTTGACCCAAGTGTGCTAGATTGTGCCCTGGTGAAGGATTGTGGGTCAGAGGACAGGATACTTGATGCTGGGCAAGCTTCTAAACTGTGAGTAGAATTTGATTTGAGATAGAAAAATGATATGATCATGGTCGTGATGATGGTGATGATGATGATATTGAGGATGATTGTGATGGTTGTGATGATAGTGATGATGATAGTAATGATGATGATGATGATGATGATGATGATGATGATGATGATGATGATGATGATGATGATGATGATGATGATGATGATGATGATGATGATGATGATGATGATGATGATGATGATGATGAACACAATAATGAAGAAGGTGATGATAACGATGATAGTGATGTTGGTGATGATGAAGATTATGTGACAATGATGATGGTGCAATTATGATGATGATGATGATGATGGTAATGTGAGTCTCCCTTACCAATTATTACTCAACCTGTTGATATTTGAAAGACTTCTGCAGTTATCTCTGCTGATATCGTTTTGTAGCAAGATGCTAATACTCAAACTTGGAAAAACCTGGGAAAAAAATCCATGTGCACTTCAGAATTGTCTTTGGCCTTTTTCACATTATAGAACATCTTTAGATCTTATGAATCAATGTGATTTCTGTAATGATTTCTTCTTTTATGTTATTTCCAGTCCAACAGAAGGTCTCCATGATCTGCTACTCACTCAGTTCCAGTCGGCGACTTACTGCAACTTCTGTGGCAAAAAGGTAATCAAACAGCAGAATTGGAGAACAAATGTTAACACTCACAGGTTGAGTTTCCAATATTTGCAAGGTTATGGTAGTAAAGGGACATTTTGTCTTACACCTTAAAGCTGAATTCTGGTAGGACTAAAAGTTTATAAAGTAATGACCTAGTAATTATAAGCATGATAGTTTCATTAAATAACTTCCAGTGTACTGTACATGCGTAACTAATTTTTTGTTTGATTGATATTTGAGTTGTACATGATTATGCATTTTGTGTTTGTGTAATAAGTCATGTTTCATTCATTCATTCTGAAGGATCAAAGGTAGTTTGTTAAAATTCTGTTATGCTCCTTGAGAAGGTGAGCAGAAATTGCAGACAAGATTCTATTGATTATTTATTATGAGTTGACTTTGACCTTAATCTTTGTGTCCAGATCTGGATGAAGACGGCACTGAGATGTACAATGTGCTCGATAATCTGCCACAAGAAGTGCGGAGACAAGTGTCAGAACGATTCCCTTTGTACAAAGTAAGTGATAGTACAATTGTTCATTTTCTATATCATGTACCTCTAATGCATCCATTGTGGCAATTCACATCTATAGGAGGGTGCTGAAATAACAACAGCTTTACAACTGCCTCTTGGACCTTGAGTTTTGTCAAAGCCAGATAGGCAAATCAGTTGACCAGTTACCAATCCAATAATATTTCTTTGAAATCTCAGGAGAGTATTACCATCAAGATTAAATTTCATAATGTTTAGTATAACAATACCTGTTTTTATAAACCTGAGGAAAACAATATTGACCAAGGTTGATATTGTTTTCCTTGGGTCGATAAAAACAGGGGGGTCAAGTCAATATCATTCTCTGTCGACTGTCACGTGACCGGTTCTCGACCAATCGGATTGCCGGAAAAGTATGCTTACATTATAATGTGCAACAGTCTCAATCTGCCAGAAAATAGACTGATGCTTATTCTTTGATCTGCTCAAATTAAGGGATGGACCAAAGATACGAAGCAACCCGTCAGAGAAATGGCAGACCCCAGTTACGGTCCGGAAGAAACCATCAGAAGAGACAAGAACAGGCAGACTTCTCAGCAAGTTCCGTAAAAGTGACAACCAGACCTCTGCAACTCTAGCGCCAAAGTTGGAACAACCCTGTGAGTTGGGATCAATTGGTTGGGTTATATGGTGGTTTTGGTTTAGTCTGATAAAGAATTCTATTGGATTTAAATTTCAGTGTTTGATAGAAATTTAATATGTCTTTTTAGTATATTATTAAGTTTTCTGAAAAGGGTTTCACAATTATGTTACGCTCCATTTGAAAATAATCATTTTCATGGTGTGTCATTCTCTTAAGATATCTTTTTAACAAAACTCTCTTCATCCGACTATTGAGCTGGGTTAAATGCTAGTTTTGGTCAAGTCTGATATAGAATTCAGATTTCAGTGTTTGAAATGTAATGTGTCGTTTTGGCGTTTCTGAAATTGGCTTTACCGTACTCACAGTCAGTTATCTGTTATCCGCCATGATAGCAAAATAAAAGCTTATTTTCATTTTCATGCTACGATTCTATTCATTATCTTGAAATATCTTTTTAACAAAATTCTCCCCTTTGTTATCTACAGCCAAGAGTCCAAGCTCCAGCCCAGTTCTAGGCAGAAAGGTGATAGACCAGGGAACGTCCCCCAACCCGTCTCCTCGCCCCTCCCCCAAACCCTCCCCTCGTCCTTCCCCCCGCCCATCACCAAGACCGAGCCCCACCCCCTTGCGCAGACTCCCCTTCTTCAGAAACGAACAGGACCAAACAGACATGCTACTGGTAAGTAGGACAGTTATTTAGAGTTATCTTCTCTTTGTTGTCAGCCATTTGTAATTTCATAATTGACTTGTGTTGAGATTTTGTTCCTAAGTTTGTTTCTTTTTATTCTAACATCATTTTGTGTTTGATATATTAATATTAATTTAAATATCTTTGTTTTTTCTTTTGTTCTTTGTTTTGCTTTTGTTTTTGACTTTATGAAACCATTTTCAATTTTGCTTATTCTTCCCATTTTGATTTTGACTCAGGCTGTTCCAGTGGTCTGGTTTTTTTTTCTCCAAGTTTATCACTATTCTCCTCTAACAAATAAGGAAACGGGTATTAATTTCAATATTTTAAGAAAGCTTCACAAATTGGATCTGATTCGTCTGAAAGTTTATCATTAAACATCAGATATTTGACTTAAGAGAAAAATTGTGTGCTTTATACTGAACAGTTGGTAAGGCTATGCCTCAATTGTTTAATCGTTTTATACGCCGGGCATCTGATTGGTGTAAGCCAGGTCTGCAATAATGTACCAATAAAGTGCTTCATCGCTTTTGTCACCTCTGACATGTCGGTAGTACCCCGGGTTACCAATCAAGCATAGCGTAAGTTTATCGCTTATTAAAGAGAAATAACATTTAGAGCTATTTTTGGTCAATTATTTACGCAAATACTCCCATCCCCAAATGCCTTTCCCCCTAATCTTTAAATATACCTGGCAATGCTTTTTCCTTGCACTGGTGAAGGTTTATTGATGGTAGAAATGTTTGTTTCATTTCTTTTGATTCTGTGATTGAAATAACACTCTAAAACTTTTGGTAATGTGTTTAACCATGACCTAATAGTGCAAATTAATTCACATATTGGTATTTGTATATTGATGTGGTGGTAAATTGTAGATCTTTTGATTGGGATAGAGCACAAATAACGTCAATTAGTTAAATACTCTCTTGAATAATAGAATTCCTTCACTGGTATGCTTTCATACCATATGACAAATAAACCTTGTAATGACAATATTTACATTTCAAATTGATGGATATAAGATTGGTCAATCAAGTTGTATGTGTCTCAAATTTTCATCACTGATTTTCTTATACAACATGCTCTCCCAGATTTGTGGATTTGCTTAATTTGCTATATCTAAATAAGTTAAATTGAATTGAATTAATTTTTTATGCTGTAAGTTATAATGTTTTTATCAACTTGCTCATTGATATTTTTGAGATATTCTGCATCAGGGATGTCTTCGATTATGAGATATATTTTCTAATCTCCATATGTGTTTACAGTGAGATAAACATTTATTTGTGAAAGTAACAGAAGTTTGTTTAGTTAACCTTAAAAAACAGAAATTGAAGGATTAAGTAATCAAAATCAAATCATTAAAAATTCAACATTGTATAATTCCTAAAACCAAATTGTTTAGTGATAATGATAATTAATACTGTTAAAGATTTCTTTCACCAATCAGCTGTAAGCAGTGCCGGTAAAAATGTTGTTCCAAAGGAGAAATATATTTAACTAAAATGCAAGAGATTTGATGTTTCATCCATCTTTCTTCCCAGGATGATAGCTCTTCTGACTCAGAGGAAGAAAGAAACAGGAAGTTGATTCAGGACAAAAGAAAGGGGAATAACTTGGATGAAAGTGTAGTGACAGCCGCTAAAGAAATGGGACGGGAACTCTTTGCACATTTGGAAGTTGAAGACCGGAAGCAAAAACTGGATCAAATGGTAAAAACTTTATATTCTACATTCATTTAACTCATCTTATCAACCAGGTTATGAAATTGAATGAAAACATGCTCTTTACCCCACCTTGAGACAATATTTGCCCTTGTCTACCTATTCCTAGCTTTTGACTCAGTGCACCAAATGCATATATGTGTGACAATTCTTGAGACAATAGACTATAATCATACTCATCTTCAGCATAACACTTTTTCTATGATGAAAAAATTTAAATTTTACTATTGATGTTCATGAATTATAGCTTGTTTTAAAGCTTTTTGCCAAACATATTTTTGTTTTTGTTACAATGATTGCACCCCTTATCCCTGCGCTGGTCATATCTATGTTACTTTGACAATTGGATTTACAATTCTGTTTAACTTTTATCAAGATGATTTTGTCTTTTAAACTTGAGTTACTATCAATACTAATTCCTAACATCAGAAGGTATGAAGGTGGACATCCTGCCAAGCACATTTTAGAGGGAGGGTAAAAACCTAAATGTGTGCTGACGACCCTAAAACACAACGAAGAATGATGATAATGCCCGAGTACAATGCGCTTGCGCAGAAACAAAAAGGGGGAAATTAAATAAAATAGTAAGGGAGTTGTTACTTTGCATTAACTCTATTTGCTAAAGCAAATGATAAAGTAAAAACCAAATGTAGTTAAGTGCAGCCTCTTAGGTGTGCTGACTGCTTCAAATTCATTTATTGATACAATTGATTCAATTTGAACAGACGTAAACAATGCAATCAGATCCCATCTATGACAATATCCACCACTTCTACCGGTCAACATACAAAGACACATAATAAATGTAAATATTCCCAAAAGGTAAAATTAAACATTTTCCTATATCGTAACCCTTCACCCCTGCAAACCTTGACATTTACCAATGCTGACCTTGACCTTTGCTGACCTTCAGGTATCCAAGCTGCAGCAGGAGATAGACCAAGAATCAGAGAACAAAGGGACTCTGAGTCGAACTCTCAAAGAAACTACAGATCCTGGACAGGTTTGTCTGTTCATTTAAAAAAAATATAATATGACACTGTAGAAGGTTTTATCTAGGAATTTAAAGGAGGTAGGTTAAAAATTCACCTATTGGAATGGTTGATCACATTGGAGGTTGACTGTTAATATAAGGGTTCCTAACTTCTGAATTTGCCACTAAAAAGGTTCAGTAGACAAAACAAAATCTAGTTTCGTTAGCGTCAGGCATTTCAAATTCTCTGATTTTTGTGTGTGATTTTATGATATATGCATGAGTTTTTGTGTCCTTGGAATTTGATATTTCATTCTGGTAAACAAAAAGTGTCCAAGACTCTGCTTATTTCATAAATAGGCTGGCAGCATTAAGTTTTATCACCAGTATTCGGCATCTGCTTTATAACAATGACAAATTGTTATTCAGTTCTCTAATGACACAATGATAGAAGTATAAATGTATATAGAATATTCGTCTTAAAAGGTTAATCATGTAATCAGTCATGTGACGTTGTAGCAACAGGGGTCGCTACCTTCAGTTTTGCTCAGTGTATAAGTTTGACTAAATTGTAATATCATTTCAAAGGTTATTTCTCTTCATATTTGCTTTCTTTCTTTTTATTTCCAACGTTTCATCCTTTATGCCTTCCAAAAATCTCACTATTCCTTTCATTTTAGCGTCGATACCTTGAAAGTCAAATTGCAAAATCTGACGAGAAGACTGATGCAATGATGATGTTACTTCTTCACTACTGCGCTGGACTACAACACTGTCTAGATGCAGAGGAAGAGGGGAGACAGAAAGCTGGTCAAGGGGAGACCACTCTCGAGGAAGACCTGTCAAGGGAGATAACTGAGATTCCAGTCTGCCATGTTGAATCTGAGGAAGAAGTGGAGGTTGAGGAAAATGAAGAAGAGTTTGAAGAAAATGGTGAAATTATTCCAGATCCAAATGCTAAGCCATTAGACATTCAGTGATTTTGATATTGTTGCTGACTTTATATGTACACTGTGTCTTTCACATTGTTTGGTTTTGTATTTTGTCACTTTTAATTCATGAAACTTTTAAATGTTAGAAAGTCTGATGAGGTCAAGAGATTTGAAACAACTTTTAAAGTTAAACTTTCCTGAAGACAAAAATAATGGTTCAAATAGTCAATGTAGTAATGTAAACATATTCAAAGTAGCACTGATTTCCATGGCCTTTGCTTTGTATTTCATCTTGCAGACGTTGTAAATGTTCGGCTTTTGACCAGTTATAGTACAAAATATCACCATGTTATGATCAACCATATTCTGAGCAATAGAGGTGAAATATTAACAATATATTTTGTCAATCAGTATTTACTTCAATTAGGTCTAACTATTCAACAGTAACATTTTGTTTGGTCAGATACTGATAAAATTAAAGAATGCAATGGCAATGCAGTTTTATGGTTTGGCATAAATTTGCTGCATGAAATTAGGCATATTCAAAACTGTTATCTCAATTTTGTGCATTTTTAAAAAACGGGTTATTGTGAATTTTTATGAGCCATGTGTAAATGATAAAAGAAATATATTTGTGCTTATGTTTTGTCAGATCAAATTTGCTTTATAGATATCCTAAATACTGCAAGTTTGAGAGATTTTCAAACAGTTTTATTTTACCAAAGGTAACATAACTTTTACCAATTACCGATACATTAATGTGACAAGATATACTTTATAATGTTTCAATGGCTATTTCATAACATTGATGATATATCATGCATGATCATTATAAACTTTTGTGCTCATGCCTTTGTGGTAACTTTATCATGATCAAAACTTGAAATGAAGATTTACTTGAAGAAAATTATATATACCCTCTTCTGTTAGCTTTTGTGTTTTAAGATGCTTAACTCATTTCACATCTATGGTTACTGATGAATTATATATCACAGAGTTTCTGGTATGCATGAAAACATCCTGTCTCAGGGTACGAACGTTAAGCTAACTAAACTAATCTGTACTGGGCTCCGAAGTTTGATTCGCTCGCGCGGCCCGACTTGGCAAAAAGCCAATCAAATCATTTTCTCTTTTTCTCTAGCTTCTGAGCCCAGGGTCTAAGTAAACCTAACTTCAATAATACCCGCTTCGCTCTGATATTGAGTCTAGCAAGACGCAGTAACTGGTCGCGTCAGCCTACTATCAAATTGACCAATCAGGGCTCATCTTATCAAGCCTTAATAGTCTGCATTCACACATAATGTTCAAATTTCAAACAAATAATACCACAATAGTCGCTTTATGATTGAAAGAATTTGGTCACCTCACTTTTGATGTGATGGTCATAGGTCCCAGAAAAGTTTGCAACCTTTTACTGAATCTTGCTAGACCAAATATTACAGTGTAGCGAGCATCAGTAAAAGAAATATGGGTTTAGGTATCCATCATCATGTCTTACTATTCATTTCAACTCATAATTTGATAATTTCAAAACAACTTCAAAAGGTCTTGGGGCTAAAAGATGATAAAGATTTTTTTTAAATGAGCTAGTTGCTATTGCTTTACTTTTTTGTCAATGTAGAGTTTTCAAAAGGTAAAATAATCTAAGGCTGTATTTGCTTATTAAGTAGGGTTAAAAAATATTTCATGTTAACCGGTGAGACCATGATGAAGAATTAAAAATTTGACCAAGTTGCTATTGCCAAACTTGTTTTTATCTATGTAGGAAAAAGATTCTAAGGCTGTATTTGCTGATTAATAAAAGTACAATCTTTTTTATTGAAGTATACACCTTTGTATATATCTGAATGAAAGAAAGTGTATATGTTGAAGTTTTCTATTCTATGTATCTCTCTCAATGTGTGAAAGCTCTGCAATCTTCCAATCCATCCATTTATCAAAATTGAAAAATGAAAGTACTTTACAAAGTGTGAATTGTGTTCTGGAAATATGTATACAGATCATAAACAGTGATTAAGAAAATCTCCCTTTCCAAAACGGCTCATAGCTGAGCAATGATAATCGTTCTTAACGTTCATATTTAGACTAGGTAGAGGGAAATTCTTTTATTAATGAAGTACCAATAAATTGCAATACGTATTGCAATATGATTTCTGTTACGCAATATACTGCAATACAGAATTGAGGAACGATAACCATCCTTCAAGGAGCAGTAGCACGTATTTAGGGAGAATATAAGGTGATGTCAGGAAAGTAAAAGAAATGGTTCCAATTGAAAGACAATGTATGAACTAAATAAAGCAGTAATAAATCAAATATATAATGTAAAGTTAAGCCATACTATTCATTTTTCCTACACAAGATGAATTAAAGGTGTTCACAAAAAATGGCAGCCAATGGACTTTATGTGGAACCTCATAATTTATTCTCTGACAATGGGTGATTGGTTCGTGTATTGAGATTTGTGACACTAGCAAAATAATACATTTATCATTAACGTACAATTATCAGTGTAAAGTTGAATAAATATAATTTTTAAAAAAAGTGCTACTTCCCCTTAAAATACACACATGCACATTTTAACTTCACAGATATATCATGTGATGTTTTATACTCTGTTTCTATGATGGCATGTACTTATAGAATCGGTCACATTTTACATGAAAGTAATCAATGATACAATCAATATTCTATCGAATCAATCAACAATTTTAGAACAAGACTTTTTTAATGATTTAAAACAATCAGTTTTTTACTTAGTTTTAAGACATTTAATCTTCTATGCATAAGCTTATTTTTTTAGTATATATATCTACTTAAGCGTATATTATCATTTTCTTATTAAATATAATTAAGTGTAAGCATACTCTTAGTTATTGATGTATTTTAATTTTAATAGTTGAAATTGATTTTGATATAAAAGGTATATCATATTCCATAAAAAAGTAAAAATAAATTAGAAATTGCAATACTGATAATTAAAAGAGTTCTTTAATCAAACTTTGAACATCTACAACAATTTTGTGACCTCCAATATATGGTAATCAGTTGTTTGTGCTTTATTTTCTGAAAACAAGTTTACAAAAAGGGTAGATTTATTGAGATTTAGGGTATGTTGCAACTTGCAACAAATACTATTTTTGTAAAATAACAACATATACTTCATTATTTACTTTGTTGTATATTTATGTTTGAATATTTATTTTGGCACATTTGTGGCATTATTTTGTGAGTGATATTTCTGTATATCCTTAAGTTATGACATGATATACTGATAAAGATAAATTATTTTATCCAAATTTGAAATCAATATTTAATTCAATGTAAATATTTACAGATATTTAGATGCATTTTCATGGGCAATGAATTTTAATACTCTCACACAAAACAGATAATTTTTGCAAAAAAGTAGAATAAAAGACTAAGGACAAAAAATGATATTATTTTGCATAGTTTTAGTTACTTGTTAATACTCTTTATATTTATTTTTTAACCTTCTTTAAGCAGGGAATTTCCAGCAGTTTACAGTTATTAAGCAATTTAATCATATTGTTTTTAGCTCACCTTTACAAAGTAAATGTGAGCTTATGTCATGGCGCTTCGTCCGTCGTCCGTCTGTCTGTCCGTCCGTCCGTCTGTCCGTCCGTCCGTCTGTCCGTCCGTAAACTTTCACGAAAAAGACTACTCCTCCTAAACTAATTCAGATATCATTCTGAAATTGTAGTATGTTATACCCATGGTGATTCCCCACAGAAAGGTAGGCGTTTCAGTTTCGAGAATCCAAGATGGCCGCCATGACAGCCATATTGAATTTTCAATTAGATTTCATGAAAAAGACTACTCCTTCTAAATGAATACAGATATCATTCTGAAATTGTAATATGTTATACCCATGGTGATTCCTCACAGAAAGGTAGACGTTTCAGTTTTGAGAATCCAAGATGGCCGCCATGACAGCCATATTGAATTTTCAATTAGATTTCATGAAAAAGACTACTCCTCCTAAACGAATACAGATATCATTCTGAAATTGTATTATGTTATACCCATGGTGATTCCTCACAGAAAGGTAGACGTTTCAGTTTTGAGAATCCAAGATGGCCGCCATGACAGCCATATTGAATTTTCAATAAGATTTCATGAAAAAGACTACTCCTTCTAAACGAATACAGATATCATTCTGAAATTGTAGTATGTTATACCTATGTTGATTCCGCACAGAAAGGTAGACGTTAAAGTTTTGAGAATCCAATATGGCCGCCATGGCAGCCATATTGAATTTTAAATTAGATTTCATGACAAAGACTATTTCTCCTAAACCAATCTAGATATCATTTTTATATTGTAGTTATACCTATAGTGATTCCGCACAGAAAGGTAGATGTTTCAGTTTTGAGAATCCAAGATGGCCGCAATAGCAGCCATATTGACTTTTCAGCTGCAGATGACACATCATTATTATTAAATTTTAAGCTTTCATCAAGTGATCACTGGCACCATATAAATTCTAAAATTTGAACTTACTAATCATAATATTATCTTTAATATGGAATATTTAAGATTGTCGTGCAAGTTGTTCTATATTTTTAAGTGTTTCTAAAAAAAATTAAGATGAAAGACAAACATAATTGATTAATTTGTTTAAAATGTTTATGGCAACTAGCTGCAAAAAACAAATCACATTAAACATGTTAAATTTTAAACAATGGTATCTCCCTTATATTCCTTTAAATACCACACATAAGGGGTCAACCAGAGTTCAGATATTCCACTATCCTGTCTAATACACATCCCAAGGCAGGCTGCTAGCATCACAGTGGCAGCTGCTAGTCTGTTGCATAATCAACCTGACCCAATTGATATGGTAGAGCATTATGCTATATGGCCATGGCCCATGTGTATGCAATAAAAGTTATGGACTTGTATTCTCATGACAGTGATATGTTCTTTCTAAGAATAACAACTTACACAAAACTTGTCTACAATAAGCTTTGTGTTTAGCAATCTACATGATAAGTTGATGTGGAATAAATATGCAGATGAAAATTGAAAAGGGTTTAGTAAGAAAAGTAAGGAAATTTGATTTGTCATATCTCTCTGTTGATTTGACAATGCAAAAATGTTTACCATTATAGTACTGTATGAGTGTTAAATAAATTGATACTTTAATGAAAGACATCTCATGGTCACTTGACATGTAAATATTATGTGAACAAAATAAACGTGTCTTATGCATTGCTGTGTTTATGACTTTCCTCTCAATAAGTCATTCATTTTCCTTGAAAAATCTGTACTTTTGGGATTCTCAATATCCCATGCAGCATAACCATCAGTGAAATAATCTTGAAATCATATTAATGATTCACTACAAAACAAATGTAAGTGCCCACCATCCTGTAAGTAATGAATGACATTTAAATGGATACACCTAAACCAATCAAGATATCATAATGAAATTAATACGGATGCCCACATAAAAGTAGCATTTTGAAGATTAAAAAGTACAAGATGGTCACCAATTCAGCCATAGATATACAAAAAAGTTATACAAAAACCTACTGCTTGTTAACTTATCATGATTATATCATTCGTGTATTAATGTTTGTTCAAGCTCTAGTCGTTTCCAAAAGAAGACTAGTATTTTAAAAGATAAAAAAATCATGATGGCAGCCATAATCAATTATATAAAAGATGGTTACATGTATAATTAAACCATTTACCACATCATTCATTTTAAGGTGAGCTTCTGTACCCTCGGTACTTTTATTTATATGAGTATCATTAAGCATTCTGTATCAAATATAATTTGCTTATTAGAAAAAATGGTCTTGCAATATTTGAAATATATATTATCGTGCTAGAAAAGTTGTTTTTTGTTCAGATTTTAGTGATGATCAGCATTATCTGTTATGTGTTACAAAAATATCAATAAAAGATATATGAAAATACTTTACATTCTCATCCCACAAAGCTTACTTAACCAATCTGATTAAAATCGACCTAGTTCAGAGAAATAAATTTTAGAAATACTTACTTTTTCAAGCTACAAACTTGTTCAGTAGGTCTGACCACAGCCCCTTAGGTCGCATGTTCTTATGTAAGCCCATCTAACCGATCAAAAGTTGTCCAGGAAAAGCCTTCGGTATCAGGAGCTAGGGGCAAGTAACTCCTGTTACCCAAGCTTTCATCATGATCGCCGCTATTGGCCTTATGAGCGCGCTGATTTGATTGTCCGGTGAATGACTAGGTTTCGGCTGCGCTAAACTGAAATGAACATGCAACCTATGAGGCTGTTGTCAGACCAAGTGTAGAAATTTCTTATTGAAATAGTTACTGTTTTGAAATTTGTATTACTCAGAACTAGGGGATGGGATAGCGCTGTGATTAGCGAGTCGACTTAGGTTCAAAAGATCCGTGGTTCAAATTCTGCAAAGGGCCTGTCAACTTTGTCTGCAGTGGAGAACTGTTCTACATGCAGTCAGAATTTCAGCCTAGTACCACCAATGGATCGCTAATTCAAGCTAATTTTGATTTTAATCAGACTGGTTACATAGCTGACATCTTATCATGGAACCTCTGTTAAGATTATACCATTCTTCATGTTTCAAAATTTTTCATAGATCCAAAACAATTTGGGTCACATCCAACACATAATCCAAAATGTTTCTATCATTTAAATATCTTAAATAGAATTGTAGCTCTTTCAGTGTGATCATTTCTTTCAAAATCAATCATTTATCAAAAAAAATTTCGCAATAGTGAGAGTCTTTTTTAATTACCTGTCTCAAGGTGGCATGGTGCATGATTAAATGCCATCAGTATATGTATCAATGTAAGTGTTGTAGATGTGTACTGTTGTCTAGATGTGAACATATATGCTTGTCTTTCATGGGAATGGGACATATATCGATGTGGGTTTGACAATATATTATGTACAATCATATGAAATGCAGAAATACTTAGTTTAATCAAAATTGACTATTCAATGGAAATACAGTAGAACACAGATATAACGAACTCCAAGGGACCAAAGAATCTAGTTCGCTATATCCGGTGTTCGCTATACGCATCCAATTTTATTGATATAATGTAGGACGGGACTTGAAAATTTGTTCACTTTATCCGATTATTCGTTATTTCAAGTTCGCTATATATGTGTTCTACTGACTCTACCAGGCTTGAATTAATTCAATCCATTGGAGGATTCCAAACCACATGGTCTGACACAAGTCTGTGAAGGCACATGTTCTGTAACCAGTATAGTGTAGGTAAAACATAGTCATTAGCTGTCCAATCATATCATTATTTAATAGAAGTATTGGTGGTGATCATGTAGGGGCTCACATGAGTTTTTCTTCCCTTGTAATGACACTAATCTCCAGTCAGAACATGCAACACGACAGACTGTTCTCAGATGTTGTGGAGAGGAAACTCCTTGATAAAATGAGTTTGTATCCTGGTAGTTTTATATCTTTTGTTCCTCAGAACAGTCAATTGTAACATTCTGGAAATAAAGTGAAGAGAAGTGAGTCCTTCATGTAGTGGGATGTAAAAATTGAGAAATATTCATATCTTGTAAAATATTAAAAATAAACTGTATTTCATCGCTATCATATTCATAAGGACAATCTTGACCAACTGCTGCTTTTGTTATTGTTTGATGATCTTGATTTTGTGATTCATGAACTGAGGTTAGTAAGGATTCAAAATGTTTTGGGACAATTCATATTGTCCATTTTAGGGTTTAGAAATTACAAACTGCTTATTCAAAAGTCGAGTTTATTTGTGTATTTAGTTCCACTGAATAAATATGTTCTGAACAATATAGAAACAACAATATTTCAATACTTCATGATGTTCAATAATATACTTTGATGTTTTAAAAATTGGAGTGTTCCTTAATTATATTTGTTGAGTATATTAAGATATGGCCGGGGAATAAGCAGTAAGCTGGGTACCTGGTACATAGTATGAAGACTTTTATGTGAGAGTATTTTGCTTCATTAGGGCATCCAAGCTTCATAAAAAATTTCACTACTAAAATTTTAGACTTTTTAAGGCCATTTTCAAGGCTTTTCTGGGCAAAATAAAGGCCAATAATTCAGGCAAGGGAGAAACACAAAACAACAGACCTTGTGAAATGGAGTAATTCTCCAGAAAAAAAACAACACAAAGCTTTCTGGATATACCGGTACTAATATGAAAGGAGTTACTGGAAATCTTTGTTGCACCAGATACAATCAAAGAAAATTTTCAAATCTTTAAGATAGTTGTTAGTGAATTTAAGGAATTTTACAGGCTTTTAAGTCATTTTCAGGCTTTTATGGCCATATGCCCATATTCAGACTTTTTTCCAGGCTTGTAAAACTCTGGCAACATTGTTGCATATATTTCTTAGGTTTTCAAGCAAAAAGCTTCCGGTATATCGATAACAGGTTTGTTTCAGTGCTTTTATGAACTGAGCATCATATTATGTCATGTGGGCTTTCACTATTTTTATCTTTTGAGATGTTGTGATTTAAATTTAAACATTCTGCTAAGAGCCATTAATAAATATAGAGCTTGTGTAGTAATAGAGTACGCATCATCAAAAGGTGGTTAAAATAATTCACTATTTAATCAAGCACAATTTTCATTAGTACATATTGTCTAAATATCATCATTATAGGTTAAGGCACTAATATGAAATATCTGAAGGGACGTACAGTAGAACGCTGATATAACGAACTCCAAGGGACCAACAAATTTTGTTCGCTATATCTGGTGTTTGCTACTCGCGTTGAGCTGTCATACATAGGGCTTTTGAGGGGACTTAAAAATTTGTCGACTATATCCAATTGTTCGCTATATCCGTGTTCTACTGTCTATTAATCAAATACTCATTTTTATCTCTTAGTGTTTTCCTCTAGGAAACATTTCTACGATGTACATCATTTCCCATTTGGGTCATAGAAAAGACACGATGGAGCACTTGACTTAAGATTTGTAGTTTAGGAAAACAATTTCTAATTTCAGAAAATAAACTTCTTTGAGAGGCATTTTAGAAGTTGGAATGACAATAATGCAGAGGACTTTATGGATGACAAAATCTTTGTTCATTGTATGTGACGTTTCGACACAGATTCTCGTGTCATACTCAAGCAGAGAATCAGAGAATTTGTGTTGAAACGTTGCATACAATGAACAAAGAAGTTGTCATCCATATAGTCCTCTGCATTAAAGTTTTCTAAATGCTTGAACTTAGGGAATTTTCTTTACTTAGAGAGCTCTAATCATGTCATGTAGTTTTAGGGAATGTTAGAGAACTCCAATCATGTCTTAAAAGTAGTTTTGAAACCTTTGAAAAGTAGATTTTTTCAAGATCATTGAAACAATGCTTTTAGTGTTTAAGCTGGAGGGTTTTTCAGCATGGCTTTGTCATCTTATTGAGGTGAATTACTGTTATGTCTGTGGGTTATTCATCATATTGTGCAATCACAAGTCCTGATCACGTTGTTGGCTTATGAATCATGTAAATGCAAGGTGTCACTGTAACTGTGATAATAAATAATGTTTTTAAATGATTTTTGTTGTTTTTTTATATATCTTCTGTATACATGATAGATATACCCACATTTCCCGAGGTGTACCGCTCATTATGCCTCCTTTTTGAATTGTGGGTCTCTGAGGCGTAGCGGATATACCCCAAGGAGGTATATTTATTGATGCATCGAGGGAAGGGTGGGTATATCTGACTTATACCCCACTCAGGTCGAGTTATATTTGACGAAAAAGAGCTATCCACCCTTTCTATGTATATATGTCTTGACCTAGCTAGATCAAACAATATTAACAATACTCTTCTTAGTACATTTTAGAAGCCATAAAATGACTTCATTACATTAAAATTTGATACAAACTAGTACCTATACATAGGCTTATATAGGAAAATACAACAATCTAGGCAAGATCTATCAAGCCTCAGTAGCTCAGTACACCTACAGTTGGAACAAAGGAAACCATAGCAACGAGACAGGAATTGGGGTATAATTATTGATAACTTGGAAGATATTGCCATTCACAGTCAAATTATTACAAGATAAGACTGTGCTATAATACACTTTGACCATACAGGTTCTTGGGACTTCATAGCATAAATAAACAAACAGTTGAAGTCAATGTGTGACTTCTTTCAATGGAGTACTGTATAAGAGGCAAGGGAGGTAACTTGCACATTTCAGTCTTTAGTGAGTACCACATAAATACTCTGCTTTGCTCCTGTTCCATCAGGATATTTTTATTCACAAGGTGCCTATAATCCACCAATGTTTTAGAAAAGTACAAGAAATGGTCTGAAAAATCTGAACAATGCAGTGTTGAATCAAAGGCAGCATATAGACTGCATGGTCTTCAGGGCCTAATTCAAACCCCAGACCGTGGTCACAAAAACAAAGTGGTGAAGGACATTTTTACAGATATTCATCAGTATTGGTTCAGCCAAAAATGGTGTATCAGTGTGCCTTTCAGCAGACCAACCTTTAGCATAAATGGTAATTTAACAAGGCTTGTATGAACTCTGTTAAACTTGAGGAGATATTCTGTTACATGAGCTGAGTCAATATCCCAATTCATTATAGCAAGGGCATCATACAGTTCAATTAAAATCGACTGTGCTTCGAGGAAAAAAGAGTGTAAAAATATTATCTCTATTGGGGTTCAACCAAACCCAACAAGTTTTCCTCTCCTTCACAGTCTGAAGGCACCCACATGTTCTGATGTAAGCTCATCTAGCCTAACACAATGACTGGGCCTTTCGATATCAGAGCTAGGGGCACGTAACTCCTGTGAAATCCATTTTCTACATGATCGCCCCTATGTTGGTTTTTGAAAGGGACGAGGTGATTGGTCTGCTTGTGACTTGGTTTTGTCTACGCTAAACTGATGTTTAACAAGCACCCAGCTTGGTTGCTTTCAGACTGTTGTGGAGAAGAAAGCCCTGATACATATTTTTTTATTTTGTTTCCCTCAAAACAGAGTCGATTTTAATCAGACACCATGGGGCATCATAAGGTTCACATCATTTGAGCGAGACTTTCTTTTAACAAGTCTGGTATGAAAAATGGACAAACAAAGAAGACATAGCAATATTTTATTTTACCCATCACATTTCAAAGATTCATATCTGGTTCATAAAAGTTCTTGAGATATTGAGAAGATTGAAATAATTGATTTGAAACAGAAATTCAAAATTACTCACACATGTGATGATAATGTTCATGTAATTCCTTGCGAGTTTACAACATTGATACTTCTAAAAACATGACAAACATCACAACCTTTCCTTTTTTGACAATTTTAAATGATGCTAAACATATACTAATAATTTACTTGATTAAGAATAATGGATTACATTCGTTTATAATTGACAAACACACCAAGACAGCATTTTGGATTGACTAAATGAAAATTTCCATTGATTTGAATCAATAAAAAACCGGAATGTACATATAAAAGTCAACAACTTTAAAGGATATTACAGTCATATAGCAGCCTTTCCTAATAACATTTTGTGGCTGGATAAATGCTAATCTCATAATATCTAAAATGTTTGTTTAACAGACCTTTTAGAAGTCATAAAGATGAAGAAAAACATGTTTTGATTTTTAATTTCATATTTTGCAATAAAGACATTATGCTTGGGACGTAGCTCAGTTGGTAGTGTGTCAGCTCGTCTACCAAAATTCGATTTTCAGTTGCATCATACTAAAAGATGTAAAAGATTGGCGTTGATGCCATTATTGACACGCAGCATTATTAGACAAAGCAAAACATTAACTGGCGCTGCACTGTGGCTGCCGGGTGCCAAAAGCACAAAACAAATTTCCAACATGTACATGTACTGAGGACAATATTATCATTTTAAACTTTTCAAAGTACATATTTGCTATTGACATAGTGCATTGATAAACATAGCCTAAAAATATTGGAAAAAGGTTCCAATTTTGATAGTCAATTTCAAAGGGTCCAGAGTGGCTAATGCTGCTAGTTAAATGTATATATGAGTATTAGCACATGTATATACTTAGACAAAACATAGATAAACGGCATAAATTTTGGTAGCTCATTGGAAGGAAAAGTAGAAAAAAATGGTGTTGGTTATGTAGAATATTGTATGAAATTATGATAGCACTTTGGTTTAATCTGACCAGAATTGGAAGGATTTTGGTTGCCAAAAATATCTTGATTTCTTCTCAACAATTTTCAGGCCAGAACATATGCATTAGATGATTTTATCGATTTTGGGGGGCAAAATTATTAGTACAGGAAACAAAACTTGTAGATTTTTCTATAATACTTCAGTTAAACAAAATACAACCAGATAGGATAAAATTATTAAAATTTTCATTTGTTTAGTTTTCGGTAATATTTTTTTGGCAACATTTTTCATTCATGGGATTTTAATTTTAATTTTTTTCAAAATTTGTCAAAATCATTTAAGGAGATTCTGTATACCTATTTTGTTGGGTCTTATGATTGTAAAATAACAGGAGTAAATAACATGCAACATGACAGATAAGGTATTGCAAACAATCTGATAACTCTGTTTAAAGGGCTTCGGAAGTCAGTGTGTACAATACCAAGATTCAATGAAACTGCGATATGATCACAATAATAATTTGATGATGGACAGTTAAAATAAATTTAAAATTAATTTGACTAGTTTTCCAGAATATTGCTCAACTGCTTAGTTTGGATTATCTTAATAAAACTGATTACAAACTGGACAAAAATTAATTCTTCAGGAAATTATTCCTGGGACTTTCTTTTGAATTTAAAGACCTTGTATTGAAGATACCATTTGCTTCATACTTGTTGGTTTTTCACTGAAAATAGAACAAAATGAAAATAAGACACTTCAAAATTTTCCTCTCAAATGGCAGTGTCCCAAATAAATAGGAAATAAAAGTACCGAGGGTACAGAAGCTCACCTTAAAATGAATGATGTGGTAAAATGGTTTAATTATACATGTAACCATCTTTTATATAATTGATTATGGCTGCCATCATGATTTTTTATCTTTTAAAATACTAGTCATCTTTTGGAAACGACTAGAGCTTGAACAAACATTAGTACATGAATGATATAATCATGATAAGTTAACAAGCAGAAGGTTTTTGTATTACCTTTTTCTATATCTATGGCTGAATTGGTGACCATCTTGTACTTTTTAATCTTCAAAATGCTACTTTTATGTGGGAATCCGTATTAATTTCAATATGATATCTTGATTGGTTTAGGTGTATCCATTTAAATGTCATTCATTACTTACAGGATGGTGGCCACTTACATTTGTTTTGTAGTGAATCATTAATATGATTTCAAGATTATTTCACTGATGGTTATGCTGCATGGGATATTGAGAATCCCAAGAGTACAGATTTTTCAAGGAAAATGAATGACTGATTGAGAGGAAAGTCATAAACACAGCAATGCATAAGACACGTTTATTTTGTTCACATAATATTTACATGTCAAGTGACCATGAGATGTCTTTCATTAAAGTATCAATTTATTTAACACTCATACAGTACTATAATGGTAAAAAAAATTGCATTGTCAAATCAACAGAGAGATATGACAAATCAAATTTCCTTACTTTTCTTACAAAACCCTTTTTGATTTTCATCTGCATATTTATTCCACATCAACTTATCATGTAGATTGCTAAACACAAAGGTTATTGTAAACAAGTTTTGTGTAAGTTTTTATTCTTAGAAAGAACATATCACTGTCATGAGAATATAAGTCCATAACTTTTATTGCATACACATGGGCCATGGCCATATAGCATAATGCTCTACCATATCAATTGGGTCAGGTTGATTATGCAACAGACTAGCAGCTGACACTGTGATGCTAGCAGCCTGCCTTGGGATGTGTATTAGACAGCATAGTGGAATATCTGAACTCTGGTTGACCCCTTATGTGTGGTATTTAAAGGAATATAAGGGAGATACCATTGTTTAAAATTTAACATGTTTAATGTGATTTGGTTTTTGCAGCTAGTTGCCATAAAGATTTTAAACAAATTAATCAATTATGTTTGTCTTTCATCTTAATTTATTTTAGAAACACTTAAAAAAATAGAACAACTTGCACGACAATCTTAAATATTCCATATTTAAGATAATATTATGATTAGTAAGTTCAAATTAGAGAATTTATATGGTGCCAGTGATCACTTGATGAAAGCTTAAAATTTAATAATAATGATGTGTCATCTGACATCTGCAGCTGAAAAGTCAATATGGCTGCTATTGCGCCCATCTTGGTTTCTAAAAACTGAAACGTCTACCTTTCTGTGCGGAATCACTATAGGTATAACTTACTACAACATAAAAATGATATCTAGATTGGTTTAGGAGAAATAGTCTTTGTCATGAAATCTTATTGAAAATTCAATATGGCTGCCATGGCGGCCATATTGGATTCTCAAAACTTTAACGTCTACCTTTCTGTGCGGAATCACCATAGGTATAACTTACTACAATTTCAGAATGATATCTGTATTCGTTTAGAAGGAGTTGTCTTTTTCATGAAATCTAATTGAAAATTCAATATGGCTGTCATGGCGGCCATCTTGGATTCTCAAAACTGAAACGTCTACCTTTCTGTGAGGAATCACCATGGGTATAACATACTACAATTTCAGAATGATATCTGTATTCGTTTAGAAGGAGTAGTCTTTTTCATGAAATCTAATTGAAAATTCATTATGGCTGTCATGGCCGCCATCTTGGATTCTCAAAGCTGAAACGTCTACCTTTCTGTGAGGAATCACCATGGGTATAACATACTACAATTTCAGAATGATATCTGTATGCGTTTAGAAGGAGTAGTCTTTTTAATGAAATCTAATTGAAAATTCAATATGGCTGTCATGGCGGCCATCTTGGATTCTCAAAACTGAAACGTCTACCTTTCTGTGGGGAATCACCATGGGTATAACATACTACAATTTCAGAATGATATCTGTATGCGTTTAGAAGGAGTAGTCTTTTTCATGAAATCTAATTGAAAATTCAATATGGCTGTCATGGCGGCCATCTTGGATTCTCAAAACTGAAACGTCTACCTTTCTGTGGGGAATCACCATGGGTATAACATACTACAATTTCAGAATGATATCTGAATTTGTTTAGGAGGAGTAGTCTTTTTCGTGAAAGTTTACGGACGGACGGACGGACGGACAGACAGACGGACGACGGACGAAGCGCCATGACATAAGCTCACATTTACTTTGTAAAGGTGAGCTAAAAAATCAGGTCAGATTAATCCCTTGATTCCCAGCACTTTCATTTCATACAAAACTGTTCCTAACTCATTTCAATGATTTATTTCATTTTATTCCTTTCACTCTCACAGACCTATAAAAATGTAGTTATAATCCTCACAAAAATTCAAACAACACAAATTTTTTCAAGAAAATATGTTAATCATATAGGTAGCCACACACCGGGAACTAATGTACCGTAGGCAGAGAAATCTTCAGGATACATAACTCTAATTCACTGTTTTTTGAGGAGTTCACTAACCAAAAGTGAAACAAATGTTACCAATAACATGTTGTGCTGTTCATAACAATATAAGAAGTCCATAAACGATAGCAAGTTTGCGTCGCTAATATTTATTGAAAAATAGAGCCATTGGCTCACTAGCTCATCAGCCTTCATATTCAATTACGCTGTATAGTGTGACTCCCCCTTTGTAGCCCACATAAGCTACAACTTGTAAACCTCACTAATCAAGGAGTATGTACACCAAGTTTCAGCTTTCTAGGCCTTATGCTTCTGGAGAAGAAGATGAAAATACACAAAGTATACGGACGGAAGGATGGACGGATGGATGGATGTCAGACACCATGCCATGCCATAAGCCCATCGGGCCTTACAGGCCAGATGAGCTAAAAATTAAGAAATAAAACTTTTAAAACATACGTCTGTCCCTTTCAAGGCAATGTTACACACCTGGAATAACTGATTCTGACGTCATTGATCACTGAGGTCCGATATATGAAACAGTTTTGCCTGTTTTCTTGAGAGTCTCCAATAGGTCTTCAGATGGCAGTGTTGAAGTCACAGTAACTTCTTGTTTTTCTAAGTCTGTGACGATGTTTTTATTCTCTTCTGCAAATGGTTAAAAGTACATATATCAAGGAATATTTTTTGTTAACATAAAAAAAGAAATGCATAGAAAATATCTATTACACTTTTCATGCTACTAGATGTCAAGACCACCAAAATTGCTTATCCCTGTTCTTCCGAAGCTTTGTGCGAAATATGAAGAGAATCTAGAGAACATTTCTTCATATCACCCACATAAGCTTTACATGCATGTAGGCTTCACTTTGACCTTTAGATGATGTGAAGGTCACCAAAATCCAATCGGCCAAGTTTCTTCCTAATTAAGTCATTAAAAGAATCAAGTGAATGGCTCATGAGATATCACACTGACAAGCTAACATACATGTATCAATGCCGATAGTTCTGCTGTGACCTTGACATGATGTGGAGGTCACACGATTCCCCTGGGGTCAGCATTTTCCCAATAAGTTATGAGAGAATCTTGTCAATTCTTATGGATATATTCCACTGACAAACCTAATATGCAGGTTTCAATGCTGAAATTTTCTAAGCCCCACTGTGACCTTGAATAAAATGTGAATAATGCCAAAATCAACTGGGCACAGCATCTTCCGATTAACAAGTTTTGAGTAAGTTATGAGAGAATCATGTAAGTTTTTATGAATTAACCACACTAACAAACCTAATATGCAGCTTTCAATGCTGAAATTTTCTATGCAATAGTTTCTAAGTTATTTGAATTCGTTCATAAAGTTTGATGGACAGATCTTTACGGGAACAATACTAGAAAACAGACCTCGGCTCCACTATTTACAAGGAATGGACAAATACTCGGACATGACCCTATAGGTATAGCCCTGACTCCAGTAACAGCTCTTTGAAATTAGGAGGGACTATGAGAAACTAATGAAATTGACTCTCCATTCCTTGAAATTACGGACCTCAGCCCTACTAGTTTCAAGGAATGGACAAATACTTGGACATGACCCTATAGGTAATGCAATGACTCCAGTCACCTTTAACATTAGGAGGGACTACCAAAAATTAAAATAACTAAGCTGATTCTTACTACATCTGCTGAGGACCCTTTCGGCGGCTGCAGAACATCCTCCGCATGTCATCTCCATCTTGAATTTGTGCGTCACCTGAAAGTCAAGGAGAACTTTAAGGGAAGCTATATCTGGAGAAACAAAGCCACATGTCCAAGTCTGATTAAAATCCGCTAGTTCCAAGGAATGGAAACAAAAAAATATTAACTCCATCAAGATTCGAATGATTGATCGGTTTCCTCTCCATTGAGTCTGATGGCAGCCCTGTAGGTTGCATGTTCTTTTGTTTACTCATCTAACCAATCACAAGTTGCCGGCAAAAGCCTTAGGTATCAGTAATAGGGGCATGTAACTCCTGTAAACCATGTATTAATGATCACCCTTAGTGGTCTAATAAGCTTGACTATGTGATTGATCTGCTGGTCAACTGCAGAAGACTGATAAAACATGCAAGGTACAGCAATGTGCTCAGACCTAGTGTACAGATTTTCATACCTCCGTAGAGTTAATATATATGTAGGACTCAGATCTGTGGCGGGTCTCTAATCCATGGCGGATTTCCTAATCTATGGCGAGTTTGATTGTTTGATTGTTTATTGACGTCGTGTTAAGTGACGTCATTGACGGATGACGTCATAATCGCTAACTGTTCGCGTCGCAAGACGAAACCGCTGTAATTGGGAAGGCAAGATATTTTCCAACAGAAAGAAAAAAATTCACCCGCTATTGCCGTCCGAGATAGCATAATACCAATTGCATTATGTTACTTATTTCCTTCATACTGTCTATTTAAGCCTTGGAAAAATATCAGCTCTCCTTTGTAGCCCTTGAATTCATTGCAACTGTCTTCTTTAGTCATAAATTCGCTGAAACTATCTTCTTTAGCCCTTGGATTCATACTAAATTTCTACTTTAGCCCTTGGATTCATATTAAGGGCTTTCTTAACGGTGAGGGTTAGGGTTAGCGTTCACTGTACAATATGTTCGCCACTTTATCTACAATATACGTTACCAACCCTTCAGCTTGCACTAGACAAACTAACCCTAAAACATTTTCGATACAGATCCAAGGGTTAAAAAAAGATAGTCAACAAATACAAAAAAGTCTAACTGCTAAAAAGGTCAGTCTAACGAGAATCCAAGGGCTAATTTCCTAAATATCTTAATTTAGTGGCGAACATATTGTTGTACCGATTGCATTACTTATTGATCAATTGCAGATTTTAGCCTATAATGCAGATAAGTATGTAGGAAAACACATAAATTGAATGTTGGTAACACAATTCCCCCAAGCTTAAAATGTCTCATCACAATCAATACAAAATCGGCCACAGCTTTTGATAGGTACGGCAATTTTCCATGCATTTGAAAATCCGCCATGGATTTGGAAATCCGCCACGGATTTGAGGCCTGCCATGGAATTGAGTCCTACATATATATATAATATTTTATTCCTCGAAACTAGCCGATATTAATCCGACTGCCCTTATACATTTCATTTGAGGCATGTCAGTGAGTGTAACATTTTAGTTGTATCAGATTTTACGATTTCAGAAGCAATATCACTTGTTTTAATCGGTAAAGTGTCTGACTCCAACAGAAGGTCGTCACTCCTGGGTTCTAAATAGCAAGAAATCTAGTCCACAGTGGAAACAATACCTAAAATAAAAGTACCGAGGGTACAGAAGCTCACCTTAAAATGAATGATGTGGTATTGGTTTAATTATACATGTAACCATCTTTTATATAATTGATTATGGCTGCCATCATGATTTTGTTATCTTCTAAAATACTAGTCTTCTTTTGGAAACGACTAGAGCTTGAACAAACATTAATACACGAATGATATAATCATGATAAGTTAACAAGCAGTAGGTTTTTGTATAACTTTTTTGTATATCTATGGCTGAATTGGTGACCATCTTGTACTTTTTAATCTTCAAAATGCTACTTTTATGTGGGCATCTGTATTAATTTCATTATGATATCTTGATTTGTTTAGGTGTATCCATTTAAATGTCATTCATTACTTACAGGATGGTGGGCACTTACATTTGTTTTGTAGTGAATCATTAATATGATTTCAAGATTATTTCACTGATGGTTATGCTGCATGGGATATTGAGAATCCAAAAAGTACAGATTTTTCAAGGAAAATGAATGACTGATTGAGAGGAAAGTCATAAACACAGCAATGCATAAGACACGTTTATTTTGTTCACATAATATTTACATGTCAAGTGACCAGGAGATGTCTTTCATTAAAGTATCAATTTATTTAACACCCATACAGTACTATAATGGTAAACATTTTTGCATTGTCAAATCAACAGAGAGATATGACAAATCAAATTTCCTTACTTTTCTTACTAAACCCTTTTCGATTTTCATCTGCATATTTATTCCACATCAACTTATCATGTAGATTGCTAAACACAAAGCTTATTGTAGACAAGTTTTGTGTAAGTTGTTATTCTTAGAAAGAACATATCACTGTCATGAGAATACAAGTCCATAACTTTTATTGCATACACATGGGCCATGGCCATATAGCATAATGCTCTACCATATTAATTGGGTCAGGTTGATTATGCAACAGACTAGCAGCTGACACTGTGATGCTAGCAGCCTGCCTTGGGATGTGTATTAGTGGAATATCTGAACTCTGGTTGACCCCTTATGTGTGGTATTTAAAGGAATAAAAGGGAAATACCATTGTTTAAAATTTAACATGTTTAATGTGATTTGGTTTTTGCAGCTAGTTGCCATAAAGATTTTAAACAAATTAATCAATTATGTTTGTCTTTCATCTTAATTTTTTTTAGAAACACTTAAAAATAAAGAACAACTTGCACGACAATCTTAAATATTCCATATTTAAGATAATATTATATGATTAGTAAGTTCAAATTAGAGAATTTATATGGTGCCAGTGATCACTTGATGAAAGCTTAAAATTTAATAATAATGATGTGTCATCTGCAGCTGAAAAGTCAATATGGCTGCTATTGCGGCCATCTTGTATTCTCAAAACTGAAACGTCTACCTTTCTGTGCGGAATCACTATAGGTATAACATACTACAATATAAAAATGATATCTAGATTGGTTTAGGAGAAATAGTCTTTGTCATGAAATCTAATTGAAAATTCAATATGGCTGCCATGGCGGCCATATTGGATTCTCAAAACTTTAACGTCTACCTTTCTGTGCGGAATCTCCATAGGTATAACATACTACAATTTCAGAATGATATCTGTATTCGTTTAGAAGGAGTAGTCTTTTTCATGAAATCTAATTGAAAATTCAATATGGCTGTCATGGCGGCCATCTTGGATTCTCAAAACTGAAACGTCTTCCTTTCTGTGAGGAATCACCATGGGTATAACATAATACAATTTCAGAATGATATCTGTATTCGTTTAGAAGGAGTAGTCTTTTTCATGAAATCTAATTGAAAATTCAATATGGCTGTCATGGCGGCCATCTTGGATTCTCAAAACTGAAACGTCTACCTTTCTGTGAGGAATCACCATGGGTATAACATATTACAATTTCAGAATGATATCTGTATTCGTTTAGAAGGAGTAGTCTTTTTCATGAAATCTAATTGAAAATTCAATATGGCTGTCATGGCGGCCATCTTGGATTCTCAAAACTGAAACGTCTTCCTTTCTGTGAGGAATCACCATGGGTATAACATAATACAATTTCAGAATGATATCTGTATTCGTTTAGAAGGAGTAGTCTTTTTCATGAAATCTAATTGAAAATTCAATATGGCTGTCATGGCGGCCATCTTGGATTCTCAAAACTGAAACGTCTACCTTTCTGTGAGGAATCACCATGGGTATAACATATTACAATTTCAGAATGATATCTGTATTCGTTTAGAAGGAGTAGTCTTTTTCATGAAATCTAATTGAAAATTCAATATGGCTGTCATGGCGGCCCTCTTGGATTCTCAAAACTGAAACGTCTACCTTTCTGTGGGGAATCACCATGGGTATAACATACTACAATTTCAGAATGATATCTGAATTCGTTTAGGAGGAGTAGTCTTTTTCGTGAAAGTTTACGGACGGACGGACGGACGGACGGACGGACAGACAGACGGACGACGGACGAAGCGCCATGACATAAGCTCACATTTACTTTGTAAAGGTGAGCTAAAAACAACATACCAAAAACTTGTTTTAAGTAGTTCAATCATATTCAATGCTTTCTCTGTTTTTAGCTATTCCAATGAGATCTTGATTATATGTTAAGCCCATTATCCAAACTTTTCAGAGGGCATCATAACAATCTTGTAAACTTTTTTTCAGGCAGAACCAGAAGACCTGGTTGAGAATGAGGATGGATTTTCATCACATACTGTTTAAAACAGGATTAAATGGCATAATTAAAGATATAATTTCAAAAACTCATATTCATCCCCAAAACAGCAATGGTATAATAAATTCTTGTTTTCAATGAAAATGTTTGTGGAAGCCAATTCACACTTACATATTGCATGAATGCAAGTAACATAACCTATCAAACATGATCAACTCATAATTTTCATTCTGGCTGCTTAAGATAAGTTTCCAAAATAACACTTGACTGATTGACGAGCATCAATGCCCAGTTTTCGATCACAATGGTGAATTCAAACCTTTCATTTGTCACTATATGACGTCGATTATCTTAAAAATGAGTCCTTCCTGCAACAATCGATACTTCTTGATCAGATGACACCATTTGTAAAGTTTGGCATATATGACCCCTGACAACTCATGGAGTGGCTCCTTAAGACACAGAAAGTTTGGTACCGGTACATAGAAGAGCTCACTCCTTCGAAACATGTAACAATATTCTGGTCTTTCTGAAGATATCCCTATGCTTTGATGACAATTTTATTATTTTCAACTTTTGAAATTAAGCCCTTTATCAATAAGCCATTGGATTTCATGTTTTTGAATAATGAACACTTTTAATTTTTGAGGGTTATAGAACTTTTATATTCATAAAGTCAATGTGCTTACACCTTTTGAGCGTTAGCCACTTCAAATTTCTTATATTACATTAATATTTATATTCACTTGAATCTAATTGATTTTGAAAAGATTGGGGATGGGGGGTAGGTGTCCAGAACCCCTGAACAACCCCCCCACCCCTCCAATTTGTGTGTATTGGAATACTCAGAGTCTTATTGGCCCAGTCTTGCATGTATTTACCTAGTTTACCCTTATTGGCCAGTTGCTAAATCGTATAGTCTCGGCCGTTTATATTGTATAAGTGCCATATAATAATAATTATAATAATAGCTTTCTTATACCGCGCATATATCCATGACAAAGCATGCTCAAAGCGCCATGAGTATTATTACCCTGGAGGGATAGTATTTTCGGTGCCGCCGAATGTAAATGTGAATACTGTCAATCTCGTTTATCTGTACATTTTGGTTACAGCTAAAACTCCAGCCGCCATAATAACCGTGGAATACGCCTTTAGACAAGTTCCCACAGCCAAAACTGGCCCAAATAGCGAATCATGCATTGATCAGAGTTAACATGATACTGTGTTTGGTCTGTGTTTATTTGTAGGATGTTAGTACCCAGCTGGTGTTAAAGGGGAGTAGTTTTTGGATAATTTTATATTTTAAATTTTTTACTGATAATTGTATGTTAACGCTTAATGTATTATTTTGATAGTGTCAAAAATCTCATTTCACAAGCCAATCTTCCATAGTCAGAGAACAAAGAAGGAGAAATCCCCTAAAATCCATTGGCGGCCATTTTTTGTGAACACCATTAATTCATTTTGCGTTAGAAAAAGGAATCGCTTGGCGAAATGTTACATCATATATTTAATTATTACTGCTCCTTTTTCCCCTAAAAACGTGCTACTGCCCTTTTAAACCTTAAGCTGCGTTACCACTTGCACGCATTTTGGATCCGCACTTCAAGACTTTAGGGCGTGCCAATAGACGAAGCAACATTGTTTTGAAAACAATTAAAACAATGCGTACACCCCCCATTTGCGCATTATTCAAGCACACTTCACGCATTTGCCGCAGAAAACTGCACGCAAGTGCTGCAATTATACCCGGCATTTCACGAACAATTGGCGCATAACCATGACAAAGCTGCGTTCTGTTCACGCATTTGTTGCGACTAAGTTGCGTTTTGGTACGCAGTAGGCGCAACTGCACGCACAGGTTCGACTAATTCATGCATGCTTGTCAAGATCGTGTCCTATTTAGTCCCGCATGGTGTACGATACTGCCCGCATTGGAGGTATATAAAGGCAGTACCCTAAAATCAGTTCATCCTCTACTGTCACAGAGTGAACACCATGAATAACTTCCAAGATATCGCACTTCTTGAAGAGAAGAGACGGTTGATGTACCTGAAATTGCATTGCTTGAAATGCCCAACCTTGTCTTATCTCTATCGTGACACACAAAATTATGCACGCATTTCACGACACTACAAGAATAAGTTACGAACAAGTTGAGACAAATTCACGAATACTTTGCGCACCTGGCACGCATTGGAGTGCGTGAAGCAATAACCAAACATTTGGTTAATTCTTCGCACATTATATTTGCACGCATCAATGAGCAGTTCACGAATTATTCACGATAACGATACGACAAAGATACGCATTGTCACGATTTAATGCGTGCCAATGCGGATTCGAGAGTCGTGCAAGTGTAAACGCAGCTTTAGATATTTTCATAACTGAAAGTCACAAGATATGTTTCCCCATGTCAATCCCTAATTAACAAGGCTCAAATGAAGTGACTGTGCAAATTAATAAATTAAACCTCAACTGATCACTGGCATTAAAAACAAACGAATCTAATTGTGTTGAGGCAGTCTTAATCATGGATATGCTGATTATCGCCCAAACCGTCAGGTTATCTGCATTTGATTCAGAACAATTATACAGTCATGGTTTGAATAATCGCTGTCCGGATCCAGGAGCATGAGGTCCGGATAACAGAGTACATTTACTCAAGAAAATATTTGTTTCACAATTCACTATAAAATCATCCAGAATGTGAGGTTTCTTGGATAACTGAAGTGCAACTAACAAGATTAATTTTTCCCCCGATATTTCAGGTTTTTTCTTTTTTTTTGGCAAATGGAAATGTAATCATAATGTTCAAGCCTCATTCCCCTCATCAGAGAAAGATGTGATTACATATTTCAGAAATAATTATCTTTCCTCAGAGTTTGATATAAGGTAAAATGTTTCAGTAATGGACTATTGAACAGAAAACTTGCAATACTCGTAACATGTTCCTTTATAGTCAGTGGAAGTACAAGTTTTAGATGCAACCAGTGTTTATTGTAAAATAGAATTTTGAAAGTTTCCTTCATATAACAAAGACACGAGCTTTCAAAGAATTATAAGGCTTTCTCTTTTTCATTAAACAAGATATGTTTTTGCGGAGGACTTTAAAATCAATGTTTTTCTGTTACAACCTCTCTTTGTAGTTATAAGCTTTTCATAAATAATAATTTGTGCTCTAATATTCTGTTCATGATTCGTTGTAGACTAAAATTTAGTCTTTGAAATATTTGACATAATAACTGTATCTTCATTTATATCATTTTATTTCTTGAGGTTTTTCATTTCATTTGTGTATATGGTCAATCTAGACTTGCAGAATTTAGACCTAGACTGTATAAAGGCTCCTATATAATACACAGTCATGAAGCAGGACTAGAAATGATGAAAGCCACTCAGGGATTCAGACATTTAATCAATTCAGCAGGTCTTAGATGATAATTCAACATATATCAGTCAACATTTGATATTGCAATTTGAAACCAATTTTTTCAATTAGATCATTGTGGTCAAATGAGTTCATCTATTTTCAAGAGAGGGAAGTTGTAAAATTATGCACAAATTCATAAAGCCATTTATGGAATTTGGTGGAAAATCTAGATTTCATGAGTTCTCATTCTTGGTGAATTATTTTCTGCAGTAATTGCAAAATGATTAACGGTCAAAATATGCAAAGCATTTTTTTAGATATTTAATCTTTACTATGACAAAGGTCATTTCATTCAACTGTTAACAACTAACAAACATACAAAAATAAAAGTTCATGAAAACTTTCTTCTAAATAAAGTTTGAAGAAGTTTTGGTATCAACAACTCAACAGTCAGCCACTTGAAAACAGTCAGTGTTTGCCTTGACACAGAAAACATTACTATTTGAAGCATAAAATATTTCAAATACTCAATAACTTGAAAAGTGTCATTTACGCTTGATGCGATGTTAATACTTGTAACTTCGAAATTCAGCGAAAATGAAATTGTTACTTTTTGTTGATTAGATTCCTGATATTAAAATGTGTTTTGTCTTAATCTTAAATTGAAAAGATCTCGAGTTACAGTGAACCACATGGAGTTGCCATTTAAAAATGACTCCCAAAAATATCCGAGGTGTGACTTATATTGGTTCCTCAAAAGTGCTTTACTTATTTTTATATCTCATAGCGATAATATATACATCATGATACACTATTCAAAGTTTTGGACAAAATAAAACAGTCGCTTTTGATAAATTCTAAATTTTTAGGCAAAATAACCCATTTTAAAGTCAACGATATTATCACCATACGTGTATTATCAGATTAGGTATCATGATTCACGAATAACTCGATATGTCATCATTCCATGATATTTCGTCACACCTCTAAAAGTTATGTTAAGGACAGTCTGATTAAAATCCCCCGTGCTCCGAGGAATACTATATCAAAAGTTTTGTCTCTATCCGGGCTCGAACCAGCCAGGATATCCTCTCCGTCTCATTCTGAATGCACCCACCTCTATCGCATGTTGCTATAACCAGTTTAGCGCAGACAAACCCAGTCGTAAGCTATCCAATCAAATCCTCGTTTTTAAATAGCGTTTAGCGGCGATTATGTATAACGAATGGTACACTGCAGTTACCTGCCCCTAGCTGATATCAAAAGCTTTTGCTGCGCTCTTTGGCTAGATGAGCTTGGGTCAGAACATGCGGGTAATAGGGGTGCGTTCAGACTGTGAATGAGAGGAAAGTCGGGCTTGGTGAAGTTTAAACCCCACTAAAGATAATATTTTTAGACTTTTTTCCCTTGAATCACAGTCTATTTTAATCTGACTGTGTGAATGAAATGACTGCCTCTTTCATGGCAGGGAGTCATGGTTACTCTTAGATTTTTTAGACTAGGGCAAACACTGACATTGTTACAGAAAGGTTTTCATGAAAGTAGAATTCAATTATCATCAACAACAATTCTCTTTGTCCATATCTAGATGGTGATGGTAGAGGCAATACACATTCCACATAGATTAGAGTCCACATCTACATTATCAACCCCAGATAGTCCTGATCCACTGAAGTCCTCGGGAATATTTGTCTGACAGTCTGAATTTTGAACTTTTTTCTTCTTCTTTCCCTTCTTGCTTGATTTCTTTGCAGGACTGGAGTGGGAGTTATCTCCCTTTCCAAATCTTTGACTGGAAGATGTTTCTTGTGTGAAACTTTGTCCACAAATTGAGGTTGGGTTCGTTTGAGATAAAATCACTGAAATTTGTTTCTCATTTCTATCTTCGGGGTGCAGGACGGACAACTTTGATTCTGGAGTTTTCAACACAGCTGAAGGGTTGAGAGGAAATGTTCCACATTTTGCAAATGTCTGCCGTAGGTTTGAAGGTGTCATGGCCGCCTCATAGGCCCCACTTGCAATCTTACAAACCTCAGCAGGTTTGAGTTTTGGGGAATTGGTTCTGGCTATGTGTTGGAACCTCATGCAGTTGTACAGGATGTCAAAGGGACCGAAACAGTCTGGTCCTGTGAAAGGATACATGATGTCTCTGTTGTGGGCCGGTGATGCAAACATGACCATATTGTTCTCACTGATCAAATCATCATGGCAGAAGTAATGAGCTTTTTGTGCATTGTAAATAACTAGGACAGGTTGATCAATATTTCTGCCCTGAGCATAGCGGATGAAATGATTCTGAAAATATTCCCTGAATATTTTCATTGTCGGCCATCCAGTTGGACTGCTTGCAAATCCGGTTCCTACTGGAAGGTTTTCAACTTCTTTTTCAGAAGGGACAGAGCTTTGGAAGATGAAGAATGGAGGAATGTGATGTCCCAAAGCATTTCCTCCGCCAATAACTGACACAATTTTCTTCTTCTCACTTACCGGATGTTTGAGTTCTGCAGAAGATGACACAATGTTCGGCTGAGGTTGCAAATACTCCACCAAGCCCTTGTCATCTATGTGGTAGATACACTCAGGCTTGTTCACCAAGTTATACATGGTAAGCACAGCTTTCAGATCCATGAAATATTTATCGATACAATTTTTAGAGGAGAGTGATTCTTCAACATTTATCTTCTGCTTCTTTTTGTGGGGTTCCTCAACTCTTTCTGTGGATTCATCATCATCATTACCATTAGCATCACTATCTTCATCATCATCACCATCAATCACTGCAGCAGCAGCTGTGTCTTCATCATCAATTCCTTGCTCATCACTTTCATCACTTTGATCATTATCATCATCATCATCACAATGATTATCACCATTAGCATTATCACCCTGATCATCACCGTTACCATTATCATCATGATCATCACCTTGATCATCACAGTTATCATTATCATCATGATCATCACTGGCGCCAAAGTTAAGTCCCAGAAGAATATTTTCAACACTATTCCATGCAGGTTTTTCTGGATCTTTCCTTTTGCCTTGCTTCTTTGCAGGAGCTATAAGCATTTCAAGTTCTGGCCATCTATTGATGAAAAGTCGAACCCATTTCAGAGATAGAGGAGAAGACCTATCTCGAAGTTTCTTATTGTAAGCAATGTCATTTGCAATTTCCAAAACCTGAGGGTAGGTTGGTGTGATTCCGCGATTGTTTAAGGAGATGATATGATCACACAATTTCTTTTCAACATCCTTTCCAAATAGACTCTCTGGTCCTGGATGTTTAGATTCTGGATTGACCTTTCCGTTAAGCCGATCTCTCAAGGTCGTTCGAGGAACCCCATACTTTATACTGGCCTTCATTGCTGATAATTTTCCATTCATTACATCTTCGTATGCTTTCATGAGGTTGTCAAAGTTGTATTCTCTACGTTTTTTCTTGGCAGGTGCTATGAAGTTTTGATGATCTTCTTCCTACAAGAGGGAATGAAATAAATTCAATTGAAGGGGGAAATATTCAAAGAAATTGAAAACATTAGAACTTTGATAAAATATTGACCTACAGATGCAGTGTAAGAAAGTATGTTAATGTTACACAGTAACTATCTCGTTAAGTCGGTGCTGTTGATATAATTTTAAAATTTTCCTCTGAAAAGATTTGCCTCTCTTGCATAATTACAAGGAGTTAGCTATCTTTCAGACTCATAGGATGCTGCCAGGTTAGAGAATTTATCAAATATGTATAATCATGTTTTATCCTCGCAAAATTACAAAATTTTCCTCACTTTCAGACTCATAATTTGTAGGTAAGTAAAGTGATAAATCTATCATTATGTTTTTATCTTCAGTGTTTGTTGACCAACTCAAAACTTAATCCTAGTAGCACAGCGGTATTCCTAAATGATTATTATTAACATCTTCTACAATATTCATAAATCGTCAACCAATCATTACCATCAGTAAATTTCTTTGCCTTGACATTTTGTTGACATTACATATGATAATTCATCCAAGGACAAAAACATACTATATTGGTATCAAAACTTTAGCTTTTGGTTAAGATGCAAGTTAAAAGAAAAGACAAATAAAACTCACCGTTCTCTGATAAAATGTTGTCATCAGAGTCCTCCATATGTTTATAAATTTGTTGAAGCGAAGTTTCTAGCACATATTTGGTATAATAACAGTTATCGCCATCATGCGGTTTCAGTTCACAAAATTTCAATTCCCTCTCGAATTCTTTCAAAGTGTCAATTATCCAGAGACTAGAATATATCATATCTTTAAAAGAAAATTTATCCATATTTATCAACCTGATTTGATTTGTCTTCCCCCGAACGGCAAAGTGACCGACTATCCGTGACAAACACCGGACCTAATTTGGGCCGTATCAAAGCAGCTGAGAGAATTCGGGTAGAAGGGAAATATTGTGGCAAAATTATTACTTATTGAAAAGCAAATTATCTCAAGGTTTAACTTGAATTCTTAGAGGCATATATCTGCGCAGCAGTATATAATTTCAAGGAAAATCATTCTAAAATTATTTATCATCATACATTTGACATATTTTCTGTATCATAACTATAGCCAGTATAATTTTCTAGAAAAATGTCATTTTTTAAAAATATGTGATAAGTTATCTCGACAGGGAACATGACTCCCTCATCTTGTTAACTAAGTCTAAAATTTAGAGTTTGTGCCATCTGGAAAATTAAATTCTTTTGGTGATTTTTTATTGTAAATAAATTGAAACTGGGAGAGGTCCTTTGATGAAAAAAAGAAGGATTGGATGTAAAAGAATTCTCAAAAGCCATACAGCGAGGTAATGGCGATAACTGTTACGTGGCGATAACTGTTACGCGGCGATAACTCATCGCCAGCCAGTACAGACACTGACTGGGAGAGACAGCACTTTGCAAATGCCAAGTACTGAAGTACTGTAGGCTTTATTAGGGGTTCTATTAAATTTCACGTTTAAATTCAATTCTACTTACTTCAGGCGTCTTTGCTTCAGACATATTTAAATATGAGATAAATTCCTTGCTTGAGGGATAAAATGTGTTCCACGAAGGCGGTGATAATCGTATTTCAAACCGGATGCAACTTTTATCAAACCGGTTTAAGTTATCAAAGAAGATGTCTACCATTCACGAACTGGTTTGAATAAACGAATGGTAACCGGAAGTAAACGGGCACCTGCCAGGAGAGGTAACTCTCAAGTAGATGCATCGAGTTTACCGTTAAAAAGTTTGTTTCTACTTAATAAACTTGACTTATCTTCAGCCCATGATTCATAAACATTAATGTTCACAAAAAAAATTCTAAAAAACTTTAAAAGATTACGCAGAAAAATATTTTCTTTTTCAGTTGATACGGGAATAGTATTAGTAGTACAGAAGCCTTTTAGGGCCATGTAAAAAAATTAAATGTACCTCCACTAACAGGAAATTTTCACATAGTATCTGGAATTTACCAGTTAGCATCTGGCAATTTCAAGTTAGTTTCTGGAAATTTCCAGTTAGTTTTTGGAAATTACCAGTTAGCTTTAGAGTAGAGCCGTGCTATTCCGTACGGTCGGCTAATTCCGTACACCTCGATATTTTGCTTTATAAAGTCTCTGGTTTGTTTTGAAAATTGTAAAAATTAATTCCCGCCAAAGCCAAAACAGTTTTGAAAAATTTCTTACTTTTTCAAGTTGTAATTTTCTGTCAAAAATTTAATAAATACGATGATTGGTTGAATGAGGTTGATCACGCCCATTTTTTTACCCTGACCTTCATAGTTATTGCCATTCAAGGTCGTTCATTACTTTACGCTATTCGGGCCATTCCATAATCAATTTAAACTTGTATATAGAATAGAATCATTGAAATAACTTGTTTGAAACTTGATAAACAATCTAAAGTCATACCTGACTCAAAACTACTTAATGGAAATTTCCTGATGCTAACTGGTTATTTCCAGAAACTGACTGGAAATTTCCAGATGCTAACTGGTAAATTACAGATACTAAGTGGAAATTTCCTGTTAGTGGAGGTACATTTAATTTTTTTACATGGCCCTAAAAGGCTTCCGTAGAATAGCGTTGTAATAACGTAGTAGGATATAAATGTATAAACATTAATATGTATATATATTTTTTTCACTTCTCTCATTGTTTTCATGCGCGATTTCTGTCTGGAAACATTACATTTTAAAATAAAAACTCTTTATCTATATTTTTTATGAAGGGAGATTGCCTTTTTTAAACATCCGCAATGAACACCAATGCTTGTTTTTGTTGAAAAGTTTGTTTTGATTGATTGCGTATCGATCATTTTTGTGGTATCTTTCTCTTTCTCATAGAACATCCATTTATTTTCATTTATGTTTATTTAATTGAAAATATCATTTATCGTGAGAACTATTTTCTTCCCTCTTTTTGTATTAATTAAAAAAAAACACTTTTACATGCTTTTATTCATTTCCCATGATTGAAAATTCCGTAAATGACGTATTTGCCCTTTTCTTTTATTGAATTTTCTTACGTTTTATTTAACTAAATATTACCGTTAATGACGCAAGTATTTTCAAAGAAGTTTGTTTTACAGTTGTACATAAAATTATTGATAATAAGCATGTAATTTGCTGTCCATAACAATTATTTCATTACAAATCTAAAAATTCCCGATTTTGACAATTTCTTATAAAATTTTGTCTTGTGTTTTTCATTGTCATTATTCAATATTGATTGAGAAATGATATAATCTTAATTGTAGTCCCGTTGGTCGGCAACATACTATCCCCACGCTTTAAAAGTGTCGTTTATTCTTGGGGTACAAAACTATTTCTTAAGGTGCTGCAAATATTTATTGAAAGGAGTCTTTTCTCAATTATGTTTTTCACAAATATAATATTTCTTAAATCGGATTTTAACGGATCCAGAGTGGATGCGACGTAGAGAACACCTACTTAGAGAGTTCCAAATTCTTTCATGAATGATACAATAAAGTGTCGGGCAAGGTACTTGCCTTCATACAGTAGTGACATCCATTCGGTGCACTCCACCCAAACGAAAATCCTGTATTCTCCCCTGTCGGATTCTCTAAATATGAACGTGATGGTCTAATGATAATAATAATAACATTTCATTTAAAACGGGCATGACTCTATGGATACATCATGCTCTAATTTCCGAAGTTCACTCATCGGAGAAAGGGTTGTTTCAGACTAAACAATTTTGATTATTTTTTGTCAGTTGATAGTTGGTTCCATTATTTTACAGCAGCAAATGCAAACGTTCAGGTATAATAACATTATTTATTTAAAATATTTCTTGCATGTCCTTTTCGCGAAATATATACGCAGAAAGAAAAATCTAATTAAGCGATATATAAATAGCATATTGATGTTTTCTTCCTTTCTTTTCTCTTCCAATTTTGTTCTTGTTACCATCTGTCGTTTATTTGTGTAAATGATTGTTAATTTATTATGTACATTCTAAGGAGAGGGTATTTTATGTTGGAGGACTTTTCCAAGTGAAAAATATGTTTAAACCAAGAAAGGTGCATAGGAAAAGCTAACCAATAATTGCTAATCAAACACGAGTTAACAACAGCATATCAAAGGAAAAGAAAGCCAACAAAAGGAAGAATCAAATCTGCAAAAAAATATCTAAATTTTAAACATATGTTTATCATATACGACCAAAATTTGTTTCCAAAGGTTCATAGTCCAAACAGAAGAGCGTAAAATTACTGACAACTTTCATTAAAGCAGAGACCGTGTATATAGAGTCTCTGATTAAAGGGACTCTTTTAAATGAATCACGTCAGAATTATTACTAGTTACCAATCCCCCTGCCAAACAAAACAAATCTGCTAGCGCCCCCTAATACTTAATAATCTTACAATTGTATTTTCTTTCAATCAAGTGGCTGCATGAAGGTATAATGACCAACTGTCTCAGTATTACGCATCGGATTAGCGAGCCCAGGAGATTAGGATTAATAACTAGGCGACCGATCTGCCTCCCTTTCCAAACTATACCACCATCATGGCCGACTCAGTTGCCCCGAGCAGACGACAATCTCCGGACTCCCAGAGATGAAACAAAAAACTTGATTTGTTTGGTCATGAGAAAATATTTTGTTGGAAAATGTCGTCTGCTCTTGTGACATTTCGGCTTATTTTCGTTGTGATATTTTTACCGTTATTTATAAAAGGTAAGAGTTCCTTTGTTTATAATATTTATTATCAAAAGAGTTTGATGCTAACGGTTTTCGAATACTAGAATGATATACTTATACAACCAAGAATGTACATTTAAACATGTCATGGACACACTAAAAAATATCCAATTGAACCATTTGATCACGCCATTCTCAATTTGATCGTAAGCCCATTTTTAAAAAATATTTTATATTTGATACTTTATTACTTACTAAAATGTATTTCCTCATTGTACAGATGTTTACAATGTAAATCAGTAACATGTAATCAATAAATACTTTGCCAGCTTAGTTAAAACTTCTAGATCTTGTTTTTCGTTAATTATTATTCGTTTTCGCAACCTTGTTTCTATAACATATATTTGGGTATTCAAGTTTTATCATTTTGATCATACTACTATTCTATTCTCGATTTCATCGATGTCTTAATTTATAGAATTTATTTGTATACATGTACATGTAAATGAAAACACAGTAATTGGCTATTAAAGTTCCTTAACCTAAGTCCTATTGGTGGTTTACTTACAATTTCACCAGGGTCCCATTTTATAGAATTCCATTAATTCATTGAGAGAATAGAAATAACCATTGCAGTTTTTTAAGCAAAACAAGTGACAACTAACGAGACCGTATCAAATTTGAATAAAAACCGTTTGAGTGATTATCGCCGTGGCATGATCATTATCGGCTTTCTATAATTCGTTTTCACGGTTACTAATCATATGTATCGTCAAGGGTTAAAACAAACCATATTTTAGGTTATTTCATATCAACGAAAGAAATAGGTCATTCATAGCAGATATTTGTTGTTTATACTTACAACTATTAAATATTTGTAACAAATAATTATGACTTAAAGTTACTTCTCAATATTCAAATACTAATTTTGTTAAATTACGTTTATTCTTTTGGTCGTATGAGAGAAAATGCGCTTTTAAATTAATGTACAATGATTCTAAGTAGCATCAAAAATCTTTCTGAGTACAACGTTTCTGAGTATCACGTACAATCTTTCTGAGTAGCATCTAAAACGTTTCTAAGTATCATGTACAACGATTCTGAGTAGCATCAAAAACCAATCTGAGTACAACGTTTCTGAGTATCATGTGCAATGTTTCTGAGTAGCATCTAAAACGTTTCTGAGTATCATGAACAACGATTCTGAGTAGCATTTAAAACGTTTCTGAGTATCATGAACAACGATTCTGAGTAGCATCTGAAACGTTTCTGAGTATCATATACAACGATTCTGAGTAGCATTTAAAACGTTTCTGAGTATCATGAACAACGATTCTGAGTAGCATTTAAAACGTTTCTGAGTATCATGTGCAATGATTCTGAGTAGCATCTAAAACGTTTCTGAGTATCATGAACAACGATTCTGAGTAGCATCTAAAACGTTTCTGAGTATCATGAACAACGATTCTGAATAGCATTTAAAACGTTTCTGAGTATCATGAACAACGATTCTGAGTAGCATCTGAAACGTTTCTGAGTATCATATACAACGATTCTGAGTAGCATTTAAAACGTTTCTGAGTAGCATGTGCAATGATTCTGAGTAGCATTTAAAACGTTTCTGAGTAGCATGTGCAATGATTCTGAGTAGAATTTACAATGATTCTGAGTAGAATGTACAATGATTCTGAGTAGAATGTACAATGATTCTGAGTAGCATGTGCAATGATTCTGAGTAGAATGTACAACGATTCTGAGTAGCATGTACAATGATTCTGAGTAGCATGTACAATGATTCTGAGTAGCATGTGCAATGATTCTGAGTAGAATGTACAACGATTCTGAGTAGAATGTACAATGATTCTGAGTAGCATGTACAATGATTCTGAGTAGCATGTACAATGATTCTGAGTAGAATGTACAACGATTCTGAGTAGCATGTGCAAAGATTCTGAGTAGCATCTGAAACGTTTCTAAGTAGCATCTTAAACGTTTCTGAGTAGCGAGTACAATGATTCTGAGTAGCAACTAAAAGTTTTGAGAAGCATGTTTAATAATTTTGAGCAGGATCTGAAACGTTTCTTAGTTGCATGTACTGCGATTATGAGCAGCATCTGAAACGTTTCTGAACGGCACCTACAGTGTTTCTTGATTTAAGATATAGAACCACAAGAACATATGGACTATATTCTTATTTTAAACAAACTTTAAGTGGCATCAGAATTTAAATATGAAATTACATCTTCAGGTTGCACTTTTCCATCTGACCTCACCGGTGATTGGATAACAAGTTCTAGAGGAACCTTGAACTTCAATTCGACGGCCTTCACCCCTTGGACCGTGACATCGCGAGGGACCTTCACCTTTACATGCTTGGAGAACAATGGAACTTTATACATTTTAAAGTAAATGGAATTTTCAAAGCAGCCATATTAATCTGAACTTTATTGATTCTTTTTATAATACGGGGAAATTTCCTTTTTTTTAAAATGCTTCCATAAACCTCAGTTCATCTCTATCATATTGAACATAAACTCTGAAATTTGGTGCATTAGCGGCAGGGTGTGATATAAGCATTCCTCCTCACTTTGTGTAGAGGGATATCTCTTTAGCCGAATTGGTAGAGTGTCTGCCTCTCAACCTGGAGATTCCGGTGTTCCCGGGTTCGATTCCCAGTGGAGGTGATCTTCAAATCACTTCTTTTACATATTTCACAACACATGTTGCTTTTGTTACAAATAAAACTTAACATCCCCCCTGCCGCAGTTCAGTGCTGTAATGACGGTTCTGTTGCAGATCTAACAACTTCAAATACCTGGCAATCACCTGGTATGCCTACCTGTGTTTCGACCTGAATGCAATCAACGCCAACGCCTTCTATTACAACCTTGGCTCAGGTAAATACTTTATTGAGATTATTTGATTCAATAAATTGGCTAGGAAACTCTGATTCAAAACATTGGCTACTTATTCATTAAAATAAATCTGGAGGCCTCTTTCCTTTTTTGTCAAAACACCAATGTCGATTAACAAACATCTTTCAAGAAGGCACGAGTGAAATATGTTTTGTCTGAATATTTTTTCTCAATATCATCATATATATTGCATATTTCATTACTTGTTTTGATAACACGTCCAAACCTCATCATCATGAACCATAAATTCTTTAAAAATTTGCATATTCCTGAAACTGGTAGTGCAAGACGTTTCCAAGAGATCAATATTATCTTAAAAAATAACGTTATCTCGAAACGCTTAAGAACTATTAGAGAAAGTCATTAAGTGTACTGATGGTTGAACATCATGTTCTTACCATATGCCATAACTTTTGGAGAATCACGTGGAATAAACCCTTGATTATGAATACTAAACTAGTGTCCAAATCTTCAAACGCACATGGGGTGCATAAATCGCAATTTCAATTTTTTTATTTTTTTTTGCACAGAAGTTTCGTCTTTTCAGTTTGAAATGTATGTGATTAAGGCAAGAAAACAAAATTATCGATATAATGCACTTTATTTGACATAAATTCACTAACGCGTCATTGCTCTAGAACGTTTTAAAACAAACAAAAATGTCCAATTTCTCTCTGTTATCGTTAAGGACATTCCAAAACGATTATGTTTTTAAATGCGTGTTTCTCGCGTTCATGAAAAGATAATGTTTCAAAATTTTGCATAGAAGTTAGTTGAGTTCTGAAGAAATGATAAAACTATGTTTTAGACGTATCAATCTGCAGTGGATTGAATTATTCTACGATTTGTATGGTAGCGTTTCTTTTGGACATTAGTTTAGATGGATATTTAGCCTCGATTCGTAACAATAACATAGGACAAAAGTGTAAAATATGTTATATTCATGTTACCCTATGTTACAGGTGTAGAGCCAGACGCTGGTAACGACAAGGTAAGGATTTTCCCAGAAGGAACAACCATCACACAGGACCTCATCTGCGACACCACCAACTACGACATCGGTACCTACGATGTCATGGTCAAAGATGGTGGGTTACTTTTGGTTCCTGAATTTTCATTTATTATCAGACTCTTTTCTCCTTCGTGCCTTTTTGAAGAGGGACATTGTATTGTTTGTTTAGAATGCTTAAACAGTACCAATCTGTGATACCAACAACTACGACATCGGCACCTACGATGTCATGGTCAAATATGATGGGTTACTTTTGGGTCCCTAATTTCTATTCATTATCAGTCTCTGTTCCCCTTGGTGTCTTTTTGATGAGGGCCATGTTATTGTACGCGTAGTGCTTTTTAAGCAGTATCAATGAAGGCTTTCCATTGTAACTTTCAAAATGTGATAGAAGCATCAACCCTGACATAGCCGGTCCCTGCATGGGTGTTATTAATCATACAATTGAAAATGTCTTCACCAACTGAAATTTAGGATTGGCAGTATTCTTGCCCATGCAAGAAATATATTTCAAATTGACCGCTATGATTAGTATCGATTTCTATTTTCTTTGATATAAAAAATATGACCAATAATGATGATTTGGTACAAAAACCTACAATTTGGAACATGCAGAATAAGATAAACTACCAGTCTAAGTAAACCTAGCTTCATTCATGCTCTGTAACTCGCTACTCTACCATATTGATATAAGCTAGATGCAGTAACCGGTCGCGTCAGCCGACCAATCAAATTGACCATTCAGGTCTCATCTTGTCAAACCACAAAACTCTGCATTCGCACATAACGTTCTAATTTCAAGTTTTAAAGAAATAATACTAGTAGTAACTACTAATAGTAGCCGCATATGATTGGATAAATCTATTCCGCCACCTCACGTTTGATCTGTGGGTCATATCAGGGCTCGGTTTACCAAGCCGCAATAGTCTGCACTTGCACATACAACGTTGAAGAGTCATAGGTCGCCGAAAGGTCCGCTGACGCGACCTGTTACTGTACATAGCTAGACTCCAAATGGGAGTGTAGTGAGTGAAATTGAGGCTAGGTTTACTTAGACTAAAACTACCTTTGGATAGGAAAGAGCGAAAATACAATGACTTTACAATCTTCTCCCCCTCTAGGGTCTGCTGCAAGTGCAGCCTCTGCTTGTCCCACTCCTCTCCTCAACTCCTGGGAGTATTCTTTCGATACCGGAAGTGGGGACTCGTGCTCATCCGGGTCCTCCCTGAGCGCGTGCACGACGGGCTCGATGATGTACAACTACACTTCATGTAACGCATCTGTAGCGTACTCCGGTGAGTATATATTTGAGTAACTATTTCATGTTCTTATCAAACATAATAAGACTGGTATTTTTACGTATGTGCACAAATGTATGGTTACAACACGTGTTACGCAGTTTTATGCCTTGCTGCAGACCCTTGAATTTTCTGTGCTGAAATCAGGGCTCCTACAGGCGATGGTTAGCAGCCTCCAGCATTTTCTGATTGGACTATTGCTTTCTTTCATAGTAAGCTAGAGAGCAAGCACAGAAAAATCAACAGCCTGCAGCAAGGCTTAAAACTGACTAGTCGGAAACTGGCGTTTTAGGCTTTGCGTAGGAAGATGATTTGTACCGTGGTCTAAAACTTTTGCAACTGTTACAGCCGGGGGAGACCTCTCCTGCATCTACAGCACTACAAGCGGCTCAACCACCTACCTCACCCTCTACAACAACGATGCAACGACGGACGAGTCTACTACGTACCGTTATACCTGCATGGTAACTATATTTTTGAAACAAAACCAAACGAAACATTGGCATTTAGACATTGGCATATTATACACCATTCTAATCCAAGCAATTGTGAAACAAACTCTGAAAATCAGCAATGAGCAAAGAACGAAAATTTTACCTTCAAGATGTAATTCGCCATTCTCTTAGCTAATTGAAGCTATGCTGTCGTTTGACATCTTATCTGTGTCCGCTTTTCGGCGTGATGTGCTCCCACTTTATGGTCCAGCCAAATTGGTGACTGGAGATTTTTACAATTTTCGTTAAGGGCGCTACAATATAAGAAAATATAGTGTAAAATGGCTGTAAGTATCTCATTTGCCAGTAACTGATTTACCAGAGTTTTGACTTGCTGTGGAAGTTGTTGTAAAGACAAGAAGGTTTAATAACCGTTAATAACACGTTATGATTTGCAACCATAGATGGGACAAATTAACAGCAATTTACTATGTTGAGTTTGTATACACATGGACTTATGACTTTTCAGGTTATTACGTCATCTGGTAGCAACGTCTTCATGACCCAGTATCCACAAAAATGCTTGGTTGATCAGAATTCTACAGTAGTTACCTCCCCTGGTGCAGCTCTTGTCCTTTCCGGTCCAAGTAAGTACTACTTTTTATTTAAATTTTTTGGCTAAAACTGAATTTGTCGTTAACTTCCCAAACCCATTTTTCACAATTCAAACGAGTATTATTTTCTTTTGTTTAAGTCTCTGTTAAAACTGATCTTATCATAAGAAATTGTTGTAAAATCAATTCTTGCATATAAACCAATGTACGTTGTATAAATAACATTTAAATCTTGATATTAATTTTTAAGGTCAAAAGCTTTCAACTTGTCATAAATAGGAAGAAAAGGAACTTATGATATGTTTCACCGTTGAAAGCTTATGCTAAAGTAATGCTATTTCAACTTGATGCCAAAATAATGTCAATATCACTTATTTTATCAATACCAATGAAATATCATACACCCCTTCTAACAGACAATTTGCTTAATTTTCAGCGTCCTGTGGTGAGTTGCAAACGTTATTTTCCTAAAGTTTAGATGAATCATTGTTATAGATTTTAATTATTAATATTTTGAAATTTTTCAATTTTATAATCTAACTTTTAATAAAAGTAGAGTTCGTTGATTATATTCGATTTACGTTGACTTTCTAAACACAGAGTTGTGTAACAATATGTTTACTCAATGTTGTTCTATGTTTATGAATATAAATACTTATGCGTTTTATTTAGATCCAACAACAACCACACCGACGACAACAACATCAATAACAACCGTAACAACAACTGATACCCCAGTTGAAGAAGTGTCGTCTGCTTTGGCAGTCGGTCTTGGTGTGACCTTCGCCTTGATCGTCCTTCTGATTGTGGCGGGAGTTATTGTGTATTTCCTCTGGAAGAAACATAAGAGCGAAAAAGTAAGAGGAGACAAGGACGTCGAAGGTGTGACGCAGGTCAAGGAGGTCAAAGAATCAGACGGCAAAGATGGCGGCGAAGGGGGCGATGGTAAAACGGAAGAGACCATTGTTGATCGCTTAGATGGCGGTGTTGATCCCAAACCCGATCTACTTCCAAGGGAGACAAGTTCTCCGTTTGAAAATGGCCGCCCAACAACCAGTGGATCCATTCACGTCAGTGTGACAGGGGATGAGGACGACCGTGATTCGAAGACTATTGAACTGATTCCAGAGGAACGACCCGATGTGTCTAATGGGTACAGTGTGGTTGGAGTTCACCCAGCTTTTGATGAGACGGAGAGCAGCGAGTCGGAGGTCGTCCCGTTCAAAACATTCGGTCCTCAGAGGGCTATTGTTCCTAAGGGGGCTGTGGCACTCAGTAATGGGACGAAGCCGAGAGCAAAGGTTGGCAAACGTAACAAGTTGCCCCCAGTTGATGGCAAGCATCTTCCTCCTATAGTTGAGGATGCCACCCCAAGAGGTCCTAATACTCGCAGAGGAAGCAACGCGAGCACTACCAGTGGATTCAAGAAGAAGTTCCCTAGAGGCACTGTTGGCATCCAGGAATCTAACGAAAGCGTGAGTTTCTTGAACATCAATGTTCCTCAAAGAGAAAAATGTGACTTCTAAGACTTGCTTGTAAAGAATGATTTTGCCTTGAATTTCATGATGCATAGATTTTCAATTATGCTAGTTAAATTGCTTAAAATTGCAACTGAAATAGTTTGTTAAACTTCTTTTGGTTTCTTGTGAGAACATTAAGGGGATAATTCTCTTGTAAACATAAGTAATGACATCAATAGCATTTACTGAGAACGGCCTTCAAACCGATGAAGAGTCCATTTACAACATTGTGTTAAAATGACCAAAGGTATCTGCAACATGAAAGCAAAATAAAAGTGACTTTCTGGAAATAGCTGTACACATTACTAAATCAACTAACTCGAATTTCGGCTTCAGTATATATCTAAAGCCTTTATTCAATATCAATACATTGAAGTTAATCCAATATTTTTATCATTTGTAGATAGATATGCAGTTTTGATATGATGAATTTACAATGATATGTGCATATGGTATTTTAGAAAATATCAAGTCGCCTAATTTCAAAAACTATTCTAACAAGAATACTCAACTTTAATGAAAAGATATTTATTGGCTTTCAAGATAAATACAATGACCCTCCAAATATAATTATTTTGATCTTAAAAAAAAAACGATTTGAAAAAAAAGCAAAAACCTGCCACTTTCCAATCATTGACATAAAGTCCGTGATTACTATAATTTGACAAAATGTGCTGCTGAAATATATGCTCGAGTCGATATGTTCTATAAATTCTGGTCTTCTTGTCATTTTCTGTTTATGTAAATGACTTATGTGATTGACACCCTTTGTATTTTGAAATAAAAGTTTAAATAAAAATAGCAAAAAAATTATGTTCCAGAGCGATGACCTCCCCGGCCAGCCTGACCGAAGGAACAAGGGGTCAGTGAAGATGCGGCAGATGAGGTCACTGAAGGTCATCAAGAAACCGGGACAGGACAAACCACCGGAAAGGAAGATTCGAACCCGGTCCTTCAGAGATAACAAGGACCCTGTAAGCATTGGGAGATAGAGAAATACAAAGATTTTAGTGGAATGTCCTTGATGTTTTCACGAGTAAAGAATATTTGTCGTTCACAAGTGGTGCAGAATAAGGTCCTCTAAGCATAAAAATACAACCGTCGTATGTTACGTTAGCAGCAAAGCGAAAGATCTGAAAAAGAATTACGATAGAAAATCTGTATTTTCACAACTAATGCAAGCCGAAGTATTTATATAAAAACCTTTATCCCTCGATACCATTGATTTTGATCGTATACGATATTTAAAGTCCATTGTATGTATTTTCTAACACTTTGATGATTAACGCTTTAAAGGGGCAGTAGCACGTTTTTTTGTAATTTTATATTTTAAATATTTTACTTGTAATTTTAAGTAAATGCTAAATGTATGATATTGTCAGTGTCAACAATCTCATTACACAAACCAATCAGCCATAGTCAGAGGACAAAGTATGAGGATTCACATAAAATCCATTGGCGGCCATTTTTGTGTGAACACCTTTAATTCATTTTTGTAAGAAAAAGGAATTGCATGGCTGAACTTTAAGTTATATATTCAAATTATAACTGCTTCATTTAGTTTAAATACATTGTCTTTCAATTGAAACAATTTATTTTCATTTTCCTGACATCACCTTATATTCCCCCTAAAAACGTGCTACTGCCCCTTTAAACTTAATGAATATGTGTTGTGTCTCCTTAGTGAAAGCTAACATTATCTAGGTATCTGTTACCCTTAAAAAAATTAATAAAATTAAAATTAAATTTAAAAATCACATTATTTTCGTTGACATCACCTGATAATTATATTTTGCCAATTCCAGTCCCTAGATGAGGAAGACTCCGCCCCTCAATCCAACACAGTGAAGGTTACGAGGGTTGACATCCCAGCTCTAAACAAGACGGAAACCAAGAAACCAAAGTCACCAAAGAACAAGAAATCAGACCTCAAGCTCGAAGAACTAGACGACCAGCAGATCAAGAGTGTAAGTAGCGAGGAGGATATCCGTGGTATCTCCCCCGAGCCTAGTTACACCCCAAATTCCCTCCACCTCCGAGGATTTCCACCGGAAATCGTGTCCATTGCGCATCATGGCCCGTCAGAAAGAGCTAATTCCCCAATCAGGCCGATGCTGCGGGATAGACCGAACTCATCGAGGGCGTCAAGGTCGGTAGAGGAAGACATCATAGATGGGGTTCGGGTCCGGGAAGGGAGACCACGGTCTTCAAATGTAAACCGTAGCGCTTCTTTGTACGAGCGTCGGTCTGGTGGAAGAGATTATCATCGTGAGCAGTTCACCTCTTCAGATTCTGCTTTTGGTTTAAACAGGATCTCTCCCTCAGAGGACAATCTTAAGAGAAACAGGTCCAGATCAAGAAGCCAGGGCCGGAAGAAGAAGGCTTTGATGAGGTCAGCTAGCGAGGTACGACCGTCCTCCGCTCCAGCATTCACTCCTAAATCGATAACGCTGGACGTTGAGGAGATATCCTCTCATGATGACCCCCACAATAAAGTCCTCGCTGCGCATTCCCTCGCTGTCGACATGGAGCAGGTTAGTCTCGATAAATACGGCAATCCGGAAAAGGAGGGCACAAAACGCGGCAAAGACGTCAGGGCTAAGGTCAGACGAGCTGCCAAGAGGTCCAAGAGTTCCGTTGTCCGTCCCTCGTCCTCTGTTCTTGAAGATGAGCGGAGTCTAAGATTCTGGGTCTTCTTTGCCAAACCAATTGTCCTCATGACGCGAAAGTTCCAGCCGAGTTCCTTCATGCGTAAAAGAGATGAGTTGATGGCCAGGTCATTGGATGATCGTCAGTTACGAAGTCCGCGTTCGCTTCGTCGTCCTTCAACTGTTGCATCTCGCCGAACTCCGGTCCAGATAGAATTTGGCACTGCAGATCTTGCAAAAATTCGCGAATTGAATTGATGTTGATATGACGTTTTTTTGTTTATTTATATATTATGAACACGAAATGCTGTTTTAACACATATTTGGATTTGGGCGTGATTTCAAACATTTTTATTTGTTTCAAATCTGTTTCAAACTGTTTATTAAAGTGGCAAACCCATATGTGGAATCTACAAGGAAATATTTTACCCTTAAAATTAAATCCAAAATTGTGTTAAAAAGCATGAAATATACTAAAACTCGACCTTGAATTAATAAGAAACGTATTTTGTTCCTTGTAGGTTCCTCAAGGGGCCACGCTAGAAGAAAATCCCGACTATCCTTTCACTGCCCCGCGCAAAGCATCATGGTTGGATGACGCAGTTCCGGCGGAAACCAACGAAGTTTGGGGAAAGGTTTCCAATATGTGGAAACTAGGTCAGGTGTGGATGGACAAGACTGGATAATGATGCTCTATTGAAAGTCATAAGATTAAGTGTCAGGACATATGTTGACGAATTGAGCATCTATTGACCTTTTACAAGATTTTGAATGGGAATTTGTTATTTATATCAAGGTCACGAGATCAAATCTCGGTGATAATTTATAAGAATTACAAAAGTTAAATTTTGGTTTTTAAGTTTATGTATTCATGCCTTGGAAATATTTATTGTTTCAGTGAAATTTGTCATTCATTTGGCCAAAGAACACAGCATTTATAAGTTATATCTAGCTAGTTGTACCACCAGAATGTTTTATGCTGAGATGTTTCATACAGTTGTGATAATTCCTCTAAATTATGATTTGAATTATGAAAATATTGTCAAAAATTGCAATACATGAAATTATCATAATTATGTGATTCGGTTTGTGCTGTTTGTTATTGTTGAGAGTTATTGCAATAAATAATATTTTATTTTTATTTAAAGCTATTTTACTTTAGGATAAAGTTTGTGTGTACATAATGACGTTTGAATGTTAAAACACATATGTCATGGCTATATATTAAATGTGATTTTGGCGACTGTAAATATTTGTTTGAAACCGTTTGTATATAAATATTGTAATTTATTTTCATTAAATTATTTTCGAATGTCGTTCTTCTCATTTTTCATTAGAAAAGCAATCTACTACCGTCGTTGTGTTACCAAAACAGGTACTCGGTAACATATGTTTAGGAACTTGATGTTGAATACTGGAGTGTATAGAATATATTTCCCATCTAAATGTACATCTGTAACACTCCGACATTGAGTCTAGCTAGATGAGGCAGCGGGTCGCGTCAGCCGATCTATCGAATTGACCAATCAGGGATCGTCTTATCAAGCCGCAATAGTCTGCATTCGCATATATAACGTTTGAGGGTCATAGAACGGCGAAAGATCGGCTGACGCGATATGTTAAACCATCTTGCTAGACTCAATATCGGACTTTAGCGAGGCTAGGTTTACTTAGACGGGCAAGGCCTTATAGCCATATGACAGTTAATTTAAAGATGAAGCGTTTATAAGATTCATTGTGGGATATAGGTGTTGACATCAATTATTTTCTAACCTGTTTTAAAGCTGATGCATTATTTAAGACTTATATCATCCTATCAAATATATGGTTCACAAACTGTTTTATCTTAACCACAAACAAATTGCAATTGGAGCATATATTATTGGAGAGGTTGTTATTATCCATGTTATTAGTGTGCAGTAATCATTATAAGTTAGTCTTAACACATTATTTCTTCACTAACATTTTGTGAACATTTCCCCACCAACTCGGAACACAGAATATCTATTCGTTCACACATTAAATACATCAAATATGTCAACAATAAACTAACGCAAATAATATATAATATACTTTCTGTTTAGTTCACCAGTTAACAAAAGGAATAGTGTTTGTGCACTGAAATGAAAGTAACCAGTTTTCCCTGTGTGCAAACGAAGTGAGCAAAGGGTGGCAACGACTTTCTCTCGCCTGGAATCAAAATAATTTTGGTGTGTCAAAATGTCATATGTCTTCAGAATGTTTTGCTCTCTAAGTTAAAACCTCAAACATTTCATTAATTCACGAAACTATATTAAATTGAGCATTTTAGTCGCTCAACACTGCCTCTCAAATCGTTCTTCGGGTCCATTAGCCCCATACGCTTCCGGTTTACGGGGCGAAGAAAAAGGTTAATTAAGGCAGTCAGTAAGGCAGAGCTATCGATAAGGCCTCTTTTTGTCACAGCACGATTTGATTTAAATCAAAGTTATGAGGTTTGGCGTTTCTTGATTTTAAACATAAGACAACTAATATGTTCAAAATGTCAAAGCGAGATTAAACAAACATGCAAAGCAATTTGCACGGGATGCACATGCGTTGTCACAGCAACTATGAAATTGACATCAAATTCAACGTTCGCACTCGGTGGAAACAGTGGCTGTGTACGTTTTGACTCACTCGAGTGTAATCTTGCGCATGCTCGGATGCCACTAAGAGCGAACGACTTATATGCTCTACTGAGTGTCGCACTTGGTTGCCTGGCTGTAAACAATATGGCCGAAAAATTAACTTTTTTCACAAAGATTTTATCATTAAAGTTTAACAACACATAGTCTCCAAAATCACAGATATGTTATAGTTTTCCTTTAACCAAATCTAAACCTCACATTGGCATGTTGCTTATGTGTAAAAACAGACCTATATTTAAGTTAGTATGCCTGTGGTATGTTATAAACACTGTGTCAATTGACGTATTTCCGTTACTCTCACGACCTCCCTCCCCGATTTAGCAGGAGGGACATTGAGTGACTCTAGAGTGCACACGAGAGTGACACTATGGTCGTTCGATTGGGAATTTCATCGCTCGTGCGACACACTCTGTGCAAAACGAACGCAGCCAGTATGTTGTAACATACGCTAAATTCAGAACTAGATGACAAACGTGATTTTTAAAAAAATCGTTGTATGTTTTAAACTTTTAAATTAGGTACCATGAATATTTTTTCTTTATAGGTTCAGATACAGAAAGTATTTCTAATATATCCATTTCCATCCTTACAATTATTAACCTCTAGTGACGTCATGGTATTTTTCCGGGGTAGTTTCATAAGGATTAACTATGATACCGAGGATATAGTAAGGTTGTAGACCCTTATCCGAAGGTTTTCCTGCCTACCATAAACGAGACTAATGGTGTCTTTATATTCAACTCTATATAATTCTTTCAAATAATATACAACTCAGAGGAATTTAAGGAACATTGGTATATATATATACCACAAGTATATAATATATGGCTAAAGGTAGTGTATTTCATTAAAATATTGACTACCTTATAGGCTTGACACATTGTATTCAAATACTGAGAGTTATGCAGTTTTTGTGTTGAGCTTTGATGCCGAAGAAGAGTCAAAAATGAAAGTCACAGGATATCAGATGGTTTAGGTTCAAAACGATATATTCCTTTCTTAAGTGACTTTAATGGTTTGTTAATGATTTTCCTGGTCGTGAATAAATTGTAAAGAAATTTTGCTGAGGCTCAGGCATTACATGCCTATGATGTAATAATTACCGACCTCGGGTTTAAGTCGAATGTTAAAATTTAATTTAAAATGAATCCTCGCGCATGTAAATCATGAACGCCAAGGCGAAAGGCTATGATGTTCATGTTTCACGTGCGAGAAAGTTATCTAACTTGAAGCCAAAGTCGAGGTCAGAAACCACTCTTGGTAAATGCTCTTCGTCTTATATATCTTAGATATAATTGACAAGTTGAAACGTTGACTCAAATTGGAGAAACAATGTCTTCTGCAAATAGCTGGCATTGGCACGAGCCGCTCGTTCTGCACGTGCAATCTGCTGAAATTTACAAGCGGGACCGAACAAGCTACCACAATAGATTTCATGGCCATTATTATCATGACCACAATGACATGATATTACTTTTAAAATGTGTATACATTTGTATCAATGGTTTTTGAATATTGATCAATATATCGTTCACGGTTATGTTTCACTCAGAAAAAAATAATCTTTATCAAAAATAGCATAACAAACATCATGTATTTGCAACTGGCCTCCTTGATCTAGTGCTTAGCTCACTGGGCCTGAAAACTAAAGCTTACAGGTTCGAATCCATGTTTCGACTGCAACATTTTGTTTGTTGAAAAATTGCAATTCTAGTGCTTTTGTTTGGAAAGCGAAGATTGAACTTAAATGAATTTAGAAAATCAAAAATGTTGTTACTATCAGGCGTTGAACACCCAGTATGCCTGATGTGCACATTGGCACGTGCAACCAAGGAATGGTTAATGCTTTTGGGTAATTTGGAGAGACTCTTCTTTTCAGTTTTTTTCACCTAACAACGTAATTTTGTTAGCTGGGTATGCTCTCTCCACAAATTTAACATAACGTAACGTTAGTTGTTCAAAACGTTACTTGTATTAAAAATCGCTTTTATCTAAACGGAAGCATAACAAAAAAATATGTTGTTTACGTTACATGTAGTTTGTTTCATCAATAATATCGATATTTGGCTTTTATTCCTACAAAATAGCAAATCTACTGATTTGAGTTCAGATCACCTCAATCGATTTTTCAACATTAAGAATATCAAATTAAATAGTCAATTAATGTTTATCTGAAAAAAAGAAGATTTCTTTTCAAGTGTTTTTTCTTATTTCATTTATTTTTCTGATAGACATGTCATAATGTAAAGGTGGTTAAATCCCAACTGATTCCTTTTAACCTTTATTTCGTGAATATTTTGTAAAATAACTTATTAATTTAATCAAAATATTCTGTAACTTTGCACTTAGAAAATCTAGTTCGTTGACATATTTGGTAAAGGCACAGTCAAACCATATACGGAAACTATGTAACGTTTTAACTATATGCTATATGGTCTCTATTCAACTTTAGTTCTCAAATTGATGTTTTGCTGGCGAACCAATTTTTATAAGAAAACCCGAAGTGATGTCATCCATTTTTTAAAAGGAAAACCCAACAGCATGATTCGAAATCTACTCTTTTATCAAACAATTGGCAAATATAAATAAAGCACAATTCTATAAAACATTGAATATAAGAGAAACACAGGCAATATAGATTGGCATCTTTTAGAAGACATATTCAATCAATCATTATCATCAATATTCAATTACGTAAATATCATCATTTTGTCATTTACAAATATGTACAAATGAATTCGAAACTAATGAAATAATGAGCATATGTACAATAACGATGGGTTGATAATGCAGTTGCACAATCGAATACTTACGGGTTTTTAAATAAAAAAAAAACTTTATTTAAAAAAAGTTAACCAATATCAAAGACAAAAGCTATAAAAGAATAAACAGGTTCAAAATCTTTTTCAAGAAAAATATTGATACTTCGATTGTCACAGCTCTATCTAATATCATGACAAACAAAGAAATATAAATATACAATTTGTTTTATACACAGACCAGAAACCATGCCAAATTGTTTAGTATTGAGCAAATTCACAGAAACCGTCATTGTAAATTTTTCACTCAATTACTATTATAATCGGGATTTCTGTTCTCACAATGGTAAAAAGAAATGTTCAGTTTTAAACAATCCCAATTTTATTGCTTAACATTTCATATTTCTTTAATCTGAATCAATAATAACTCCAATAGTGACAAAATGTATATGTGAAGATTATCAGTTGAGTCCCCTCGCCTTCTCTGCCAACAGAGGTAGGCTAAGTGATGTCACACAATCCCGTCGATCTAACCTCTTGTGAAAAAGGAGCAGTTCTCTAGTTACCAATGTGGAGAGAGAATGAGGCAAATACTTTGAAAGGCATTTCTAAAAGTGATCATTTGCATGATTGCATCCCAACCAGAAGCCTCACATTTGTGAATCTCGATACAGCTTGCTGGACACGCTTCTTGACCTTGACACCGAGTTGTCACTTTGGGCACTGCGCACCTTCCGGCGGATGGAGCGAGTACTCTTTGCACGGGAGTTAGGCCTCGCTGACGACCCAGTGTTCTTCCAGTACATGGCCCTGTCGTAGAGGTAGTCCAAAGCGTCGTCAGAGCTGTGGCGGAGGTGACCCTCAGAGCGCATGCTTGTTCCTGTAATATATTCATGTTTTATAAGTTTCTGATCATAAAATATGTCATGAAACAATTTAACTATACTTTTGACTTTCAAGAACTGTCACTATCCTCAGTTGAAACTATTCATTACACATAATACAACTGAGATAATAGCTAGACGTTCATAGACAAAAAGATAATCAATTAACAATTTCCCAAGCTATCAAAACTATTCATTAGTTTTACTTTACAAACGAAACAATACTTTCGTACTAAATGCTCAGAATCATCACATTAACTCTAAGGACTTCCGTGAACTAAAATTGTAATATTATCACCCGTCGAATACATAGCCGTCCATACGGATCCGGTGTGATATGTTCACGAATGACAACTCAGTCAGTTCCGGAAGGCCTCAATTCAAGTATATGCTTAAAATTGTTATAACGATAGGCCTATAAAACAGATCAACTAACCTTTCACATAGTCGAAGTAGAGTTTATCCGGGTAGATCTCATCAAGGTACTTCCCCCAATTCTCGTCCCCCGCGCTCCGCCGGAAGCGCTCTCCTGTTGACCGGGCCGTCTCTATATCCGGTACAGCCGCGCGCACTGACGCCTTCCGGTGGATTTTGGCGAGATAACTTTCACCTCTGACCTTGGCGCTGACCGGTTCCCGTCGGAGCTTCATGTTCGGGGAGACCACCGAGTTGCCGATAGTGTAGATCTTGGAGGCGTCCTGAAGACAGAATTTGTTTGTTGTTTATTTTTAAATTTTTTGTTGTTGTCCTTTTTGTGTTCCTCAAGTTTTGAAATTTTCATTATTGGCAAATAAGGACAGATCCAATATCTAAAAAATAATTGGAAATGTTTATAGTTTCATTTTATGATATGATTTAAGGACATATCACAACGATATAATAAATGAAGTATTAGTATCATAAGTACATGACACGATAAGAAGGTAAAAATGCACATATAAGATTTTTTTTTTCATTTTACAAAATCTTAAGCAGGAAAATTTTATTTTCGAAAATGTGCATATAACAAATATTGAGATTGTTCTTAGAATTCTTCTTGTAATTTGCGTCAACCTCAAACACTGGTCCATTTTAGCATTGCAGCATAACGTCACCCTCTCTGTGTCCGCTCTAAAGCGTACTGCAGCTGAACTTAATAATCGTATCCGAAAATTCTTTATATTGCTGCTAATCGCCAACAAAAATGTGAATGGTTGAAATCTCTATTGAAATCAACACTATGCTTACTACTGCTCTTTGGGGACTTGCTCTTTCGCCGTCGATGTTGTCAGCATTGGCTCTGTCGTTGTCCAAGTCTTCAACTACCATATCGTTACTGACGTTTTTTGCGATTGTCACGGCCTTAAACAGAAGAAAGAAAACATGTGATAGTAAGTAATAACAACTTCTTTGGATATAGGTATGTTCACCTTATGTTTCTCTTTATTCCTAGTCTGATAAAGAACAGTATCTTTTATTTCGATGTTGTTTAAACATCGTATAACCCCGAGGGTGTACATAATGCAGTAATAGGTACAAAAGGATATGAATAGACAATATCGATACTGTGTTTATTAAAATGATGGAAATATCACATTCCAACTGGAAAAAAGTTCTTTCAGCCAATCACAAGCTGCCACATCACATCTCCCTAACTCATACGACTGGTCCGACGACAAGTGCTCACTGTTTACATTATAGACAGCAGCGGACACGATTTTTTTCTTCAAGTATAATTACCACACAAACAAGGGAAAATAACATGACATAAAGAAAGTAAGTTAGACCGACACATGATCCAACAGTTAACCAACTTTGGTTGATGTGATTGATTAAATCAAGGATATAATGTCCATATTTAGTACAAGTAATATTTCAGTAAGGCGTTTATCCTTTTTTCAAAGACAGGCAATAAAACAATTGTTTGTTGTGTCACTAAAGCCAGTAATATCAAATGAAACATACCATTTTCGAACTAAACTGCCGAGCAAAAGAAAGTATAACACCCATTTTGAACTGGCATAAAAGATAAACTACAAATCGCATTTTCGTAAAATAAAGTTTATTAGAGTCTCACGAATCATGATCATCACGATCAATAAAATTCATTAATAAAGTAAAGTTGGTAACAGAACAATGTCAGGTGTAACATGTCAGGGGTCACAAAATCAACAAAAGCACAAATAACCATTTTCCAGGAAGTCAAAATGCACATGTTACAGGCACAATAACTCAAGTAAAGTTTCTCAATATCTGGTATGGGCACCCCTGGCATCAATACAGGCAGTAATGCGCCTTCTCATGGACCATGTCAGCCGTCGTATGACGTCATTTGGAATCCTGTTCCACTCTTCAATCAAAGCCTGTTGCAGTTGTGCTCTGTTGACTGGCACATTATTTCTGCATCTTATTGCACGGTCAAGGTGATCCCAAAGGTGCTCGATAGGGTTTAAGTCTGGAGAACAAGCAGGCCATGGTAGAACTTGAACATTCTGCCTTTGAAGGTAGTCATTCACAAGACGAGCAACATGTGGCCTTGCATTGTCGTGTTGCAGGATGGTACCTTGGGGACGTTGACGCAAAAATGGTAGGGCTACTGGCCCCAAGATGTTATCTCTGTAGTACACAGCATTGATGTTGCCATGAACGATGTGTAATGGCGTCTTGTCCTGGCCGCAAATGCCACCCCAGACAGTGACTCCACCACCACCAAAAGGGTGGACCTCCTGTACACAATCGGATGCGTACCGTTCCCCACTCCGTCTGTAAATTCGTGTTCTGCCGTCTGCTTTGAATAGTGCAAATCGACTTTCGTCCGTGAACATGACTCTCTGCCACTCTCTGAGTTGCCAACGCCGAACTGTTCTGGCCCATCGCAATCTGTTTAGGCGATTTCGATGAGTCAACGCCACGCCACGTACCGGTCGCCGACATCTGATTCCTCCTGCACGTAGTCGTCTGGAGAGAGACCATCGGCTGACATGATGATTCAACCCTGTCATAGCCGATGACGTCACAGTTAGGGTACGATTACGTAGGTGCAGCAATCGTAAATATCGGTCCTCGCGGGGTGTCGTGACTCGTGGTCGACCTGATCGATCTTGCCCTGTCCTTAGTGCTGCCAGTCTGTCTAACACGTTGTAACAACTTATTGATCGTTGTGGCCGTGCAATTAAACCTCATTGCAATATGGCGTTGCGATGCCCCCATTTGGCTCATGCCTATGGCCCTCTCGCGCTGTTCCATCGTTAACCTGGCCATTTTCAAGGTGTGTTTCCATTAGCTGTATGTTACACGTACACATTAACTGTCAGTGAGGTCACTAACGATGCACAATGTTGTAGCTGCACGTGCAAAACGTGTTTTTCGATATTATGGGGACATCCGCACATTTGAACACTCAAGGTGTTGCACTTCATAAATTGTCACTCCAGTAGTCATGCACATATTATTGTATGTAAATTTCATTAAAACGTTCGTTGGTATTTGTTTGTTTGACATTATTAACTGTTATACTTTCTTTAGCTCGGCAGTTTATTTGTGTACGAACAAAATTGCTTGAATTCTTCATTCGAAAGATTCCATAACTCTTTTACGAAACACTTGCCAACTCTTGCTCTAATACAAACAAGATGTGTTTGTGAAACACTAATACCCCCGGATGCATCCTGCTCGCTGTGTCAAGGTCAATGTCACAAGGTCAAATCTCATGGTGTCATCTGAAAGGTCTCATCACAAGGGATCCATATGTCAAGTATCAAAGACCTAGCTCTGACAAATCAAAAGTTATGACCAAGGTTAAAGTTTTTGTGGACAAACGGACAGACGGACAGGTGAAAAACAATATACCCCCGGAATCTCCGATTCGGGGGCATAAACATATATTAGTTTATGTCCGTTTCGTAAATACATAGGACTCATTCTTTGGTAACAGTTTAATTATTTATGTTACATTATTGTAGTGGAGTTGTTCATTTAATCTAGCCTCAAATGTCTCGAAACGACTATTTTCTAACGTCATCCCTTTCATTCAGGCATCTATCTAATATGATAAGTTTATGAAATAGACATGATAGAGTGAAATGGTTATTTGATTTATTATTAAAATTACTAATCCTGTTGCTGATTTATCGACTTTTTCAAAATAAAAACGGGCATCATTATTTTAGCAAACTGTCAATGTTATCGATTTCGTGATAACATGACAGAGATTAATGACTTTAAAATGAAGCGCCTTTACCGTTTACAAAGTTGGTATCTTGGTATCAACGTTAACCAAGCATTGCAATCAGAAAGTTTAAGGATATGAAACATTCAAAGTAATATATAGAGGATACCTAAAGCGTAGTAGCATGTTATTTGATAATTTTATTTTATTAAATTACCACCGATAATTGTACGTTAATGTTAAATATATTATTTTGATAGTGTCAAAAGTTTCATTACACAAGCCAATGATCCATAGTCAGAGGACAAAGTATGAATATTCATATAAAATCCATTGGCGACCATTTTTTGTTCATTTTGTGTAAGAAAAAGGAATCGCATGGCTAAACTTTACTTTATATATTTGAATTACTATTGCTCCATTAAGTTTAAATACATTGTCTTTCAATTGGAACCATTAATTTTCATTTTTCTGACATCACCTTATATTCGCCCTAAAAACGTGCTACTGCCCCTTTAATGCGACTGGCATAGATAAATGAGTGGACAACGCCAAAGCCTGATAAACGTTTAAAGAACATTGTATGAATATCATACAATCACTACAAGACACTGCTAACTAGAGTGACACGTGTAAAAAGAACATTACACATGTCAAAATAAAATCATTACAAATAGAAAAGACTGTACATGACATACAGATAAATGACTGTATTTTGACGCATACAAACACGGCCTTCTGTCTCAACGCTTGCCTGATTAAATGCCTATCTGTAGATACCATAACTGCATAGTGTTTTAGCTATGGGATTATACGTAATGGACAAGTACAATACACAGGCATTAACGGGGGTTAGATAGAGCATAAATATACCGTCATGAACAAACGATATGTTAGATATACCAATATACGCTTGTATATTAAAAGGTATTTGGTTATGCATTGACAACGTTTAGTCTTTTGATAAACTACAATATAACTATACGCATGCATATCAACGGAAGAACGTAGCTTCTGAAATCAACCGTGTTGCCTTGATTGGAACGTATTCGGAAAAATGCATGATCAATCGCGAATAAGCTTTTAGCGTAGTCATGTAGGGTTAGGTTGAGTGCACTCAAGAGTATGTATTGAGGCAATCTTTAATAATCAGGTCGACAGTTATTTAATATATTAATATTATGCCTAAGTTTAAAACTTGTGATCACAATGTATTTGATTACAATATTGAGGGTCTTTACTTGATACTGTTGATTGCCAATAAGTTAATAATTCTATTAAATTTGACACGATTCCGAAGAATAGCTAGCAGAAAATGGCAACAGATAGAAGTTTTACATAAGAAAGATTGACTGATGAAGCAAAACAACTTAAGTTGTCAAGTCGTGTAAATCATTATCAATGTTTCCTTAAAAATAGCAAACCAACCACCAAACTGTATTTATGAAAATTTACTATGGGCCTCAAAGGCCATCATCTACGAAATAAAAAGTCTAAATCTTGAAAATAACAAGCTTGATACTTGAAAACTTTATAAAAGTAGAAATCACCATAATGACCCACTGATCAGTAATACAAGACAATACATTTTAATTCAATTTGTCTTTCTTATCATGCTGTAGTACCAAGACGATACTGTTCCTCTCTTTATAAAAGTGAATATCTCTGTTATAACTTCTAACGTTTCTCACCTTCTGTCGTTTCTCCGGTGTTCCCCTCGGTGGTTCCGGACTCATCGGGGGAAGAGCAGTGTAGGCGAGGAGCTGCGAGACGTCCAACTGAGACGGCAACTCCTCACTTGCCAAAGAGTCCACATCATCCTCCACAACCTTAGCCTCATTAGCCTCGTTCTGGATGATCTCCTCAAGGACCTCGGCCTCCGTTGGTGCCCTGCTTTCAATCGCCGCGGTCCTTCTTTTCTTCATCGCCATCTTCTTTATCTTGCCCACCAGATTCATCCCGGCAGAGTCAGCAAGGTCCTTTTCAGATTTGAACCCGTGGCGACCATGTGCTTTGGTGAACCTCTTTTCTTCAGGCTGTAATCAAATCAAAAGAGGTGAGGTTAGGTGATCTGGGGTTTAACGCAGCTTTAAGGAGTCTAGTATTATTGCCACTTTCAATTGTTTTCTTTTGTATATAGGACAGTTTTCTAATGCAGACAATGTTGCCGAACCCCTGGCGGGATTTGAACCCGGGCCTCATGATCCGAAGCCGAACGCGCATACCACTGTGTTATCCCGCCCACAATTCAAAAGAAGTTGCTTTGGAACATTCACAGGATCACTATCGTGTTAGCCATTCTACTTTATTAGGAAAGATGATTTCCGCGACGTCCCTACATAACCCTGATTTCTATCACAACAAATGCCTCTGCGGACTGTCATAAAATTGAAGGGTAAAGGGGATGACTAAGAAGCTCGTACATTACTCCTGATATAAGTCAGGGCAAAATTTCTGTATTATTCAAAGGTAAACTAAGACGACTATTCACAACATCACTTTCCTGTTACCCATTCTGATTTATCAGGGAAAATAATATCCACAAGAACCTGTTATATCCTGATATTTCATCATGGCAACTCGCCCCTATAGTTTTATAGAACCTGCCTAAAGCATGGCGTGAACACGAGCAATTTTGGCAGGTGAAAGGACTGTTGAATTCGAGATATATTGTTTCAAGCAATTTCATTGGTTGATAAGATCTTTACCAATACATATTAATATCCAGCCCTCAACAGCACGACGCAAATGACACGATGGCTATCAGGAGGTTGAATGAGCTTGGAAGATATCAATACTCTGATGCTAAAATAAATGGGCTCTGATCCACCTTAACTGTCACTTCATACTGTCGTCCGTGCTTAGAGAAGCTACATCTTCAGACTGTAATGTCAGACACGAAATAGATGTAATCCGTAAATCCAATCACAGACTTAATTCCTTTTGATGTTTATTAGTGATCAACATTTCCTTTTCGACAGTCACTCTTCCTTCAAATATAATGAGAAACTTTGGTAAATCCTTTCAGGTCAAGGAAAATTGAAGGAAAGGTTTTCACTGGTGGAGATCACAATTCATGCAAACCAATACTGAGATACGTCGTCAGATAAAATCAGTCTTCAGTTATATGATATATATGCGAAGAAAGTGTCCAACAGCTTACAGGTATAGATCACCCCCGTCGTCAGATAATATCAGTCTTCAGTTATCTTGCAAGCCTCTACTGTGATCAACAGTCAAATATCCAGTTACAATATACTCGCTTTGACAACGTGTCTCGCCTGACGTCTTATCAATGGAACATTTGCTACCCAGCGTAATGATAATGTAAGGTATTATCTCTGACTTGGGTGATTGAGAAACGTAGAAATATTCCCCACGAAGCATTCGTAACAAAGGATATCCATATTCGTACATGCCATCCATTGTTCTGAAGACTGCCTTTTTACACGTTAGTGTTTTCTTTCAAGACTTGTTGACTTTCTTTACTTGTCTCTATGAGGGTATTTACGTCAAACAAGTCCTCTGCGGATCATTTAACAAACTGATTATCAGTCTTTAAATATGTCTGTCATCTGATCACCATTATGCAGTATCATGTTACCATTATTTCTGTGAATCACCACTTGTTTTCTATGATTGGATATACACTTCAAGCAACATTTTACTTTTTCGTGAGGCATACCCGTCATTTCCCTTATCAAAATTTCAGTATTATATTTACCATGTATATATGAATCTGTTATTGGTTTTACATAGACAAGATAATTGTCGTGAATCATTTCATACAGGCAATACCCCTTTAATTGAGTATATTCTCTGATCACAACTTTACAATTATGTTTTCCTGATTTCTGTGAATCTTTCTACATGTGTTGAGTAACCTTACCTTTGAGTAATTCCCTTCAGGGAATATCACTCCTTATACTGCTCCATTTCTGGTTGCCACTGTACTATCATTATTGCAATGAAGTCCGTGAATATCTTAACTTGTTTATATGCTGTGATTTAGACATAATGAGAGTTTTAAGTGTCACACAAGGAAGATCAATCTTTAAGCATGTTTTCCAATTCCGATCTGTACTATCATTTGTATGATTTCCGTGAATGTCAATACTTGTTTTCTGTGATGGGATAAACAAAATCAAGACAGTTGCCCCACACAGGTAATGCCACTCCTTATGATTGTCTTGAACTACTTTGATAACTCCTCACATTGCTCTGTTTCAAAAAGACACCTTGAATCGCTGTACTTGTTTTCTGCTATAGATATAAACGTCAAGACAGTTGCCCACGGGTCATTACACACAGGTTATACCAATCCTAATGATTGGCGTCAATCACTTTGATAACCACTTTAGTCGCATCGCTCTCTTTTAAAATACTTCTTGAATCGCTGTACTTGTTTTCTGCGATAGATCAAGACAGTCGCCCACGGGTCATTACACACAGGTTATACCAATCCTTATGGTAGTCGTCCATCGCCTTGATAACCACTTTTTTCACATCGCTCTCTTTTAAAAGACATCTTGAATAGCTCTACTTTTCTCCGAAAGCATAAAAAGTTCTCAACGGATCATTTGACCCGTTCAGATCACTCTAAACCAGGTAAGACAAGGCTCATTCAGCAATCATGTCAGCCAGTGCTCTTATCAACAGTCAACTATCATGTTACCTGTCTAACAATGTTTCTACGTTGAGGTTTAATCAATGGAACATTTACCAGCCCACCCGCTGATAGCGGATAACACGGGGGTATGTATATAGATATGTAGGTAACAATATACCTACCACTTTGGCGCGTTCCTTCTCTTTCTCTCTCTGGACTTCGTGCAGACTGACCAAGCGTTTCATGAAGTCACTCACCTGTTTAGAATCACATTCCAAATAAGATATATCAATCTTCATTTGCATTTAAAAGTTGAGCCTAGAACACGTAGTACTACGTACATGCAATATGGATTAAATATAATTTGGTAGTAGAGAGTAATTTCTTAAAAAAGGCCATATTTTAGAAACACTGACACTTCTGAGGTTATTTGTTAGAATGTCTTAACAAGGATACATATTTATGAAAATGTCAATAAAAGAAAATATTGCTTTATGCTCATTTAATCATGATTGATGTTGTAATTTCTGTGAAAAGAAAGCTGACTTGACATATTACAGAATCGTTATAAAAGGTTCATGGAAACGAGATCTGATAATAAAAACGACATAATTTTCTATTAATTGAATGATGAAGGTAATACATGCTAGATCAACAAATAACACATGATATATCACCTTTTTTAAAGAAATGTGAACGAATAAAATATTGTATATATTGAGACTCAATCGTAAAATTATTTGACTTTTTAATATTTACACTGCTATGGTAATATGAGGAAAGAATGTGGACAAATTAAATTGAGAGAAATAGAATTATGTAAAAGAGCGAAATAAACCATCGTTAAAGGAAGCGTGAATGTGATATAGTATGGCCATGGACCTTTAAGATGCTTAATGATCGTATTCACTACTTATACAATACGAACTTTTGAACATAGTTGTTTTGTAGTTGTGTAAACGGTCGCGAATAGCTGCTTTGTAGTTGTGAAGTAGCGATAACATGCTATTTGTAATGAGAAATGTTATCCTGAAATTGTACTTTTCTATTGAAATATATTTACGGCCAACCCAACTACAGTGTAATATAATACATTTGTATGTAATGTCAAGAATGTTCCGTCACAACAAAACTCTTTCCAGTTAAAATTTAAGATTTGTTCATAAAGGCATGAACTTACCGGCTTGTTTCTCTGTGATCTCAAAATTGGATATCCATCATCCTCCTGGAAAAAAACATTATAAAACCAAAGTTATTGAATAAGGTGTTCAGTCTTTAAGCAGCGTAATCTTTATTCCTCTTAAAATGCAAATGAAGATTGAAATAACCAACATACTTTATGTTCCATAAAAGGAACAGGTTTCAGGTTTTAGACAAATAAAGAGTATCTTTAAAACTTACCTTTTATTTGTAAGAATTAGTTAGAAAATATTTCAGATTGAAATTTTATTAAAAATATGGGTCAGTTCACTTTCAATGCTAAATTATAGAGATATAAATACCAATATGTAAGTATAAGAACGTGATGTAAGAAAAAATGCATCTCTTACAATCTCATTTAAAACAGACCGAACCTTAAACAAGTATAATCCTTCGTTTCTGTTCTGAAAAATGTTTGGAATGTATAGGGACCTTGATATCCAACAAATCAGGGATGTTTTTAGAAAAGAAACGACATTAGTTGAATACTCTGGTAGATTATATATCTTCCTCGGTGATAGAAATGATAGGAAGGTTAAGATCACAAATAAATTCATTTGGCCCGTTGGAGAAATACTGATCATGTGAGAGACATTGCAATCAGGTTCAAACTGATTTTAATAAGATTGCATTTTATGTTTTAATGATAACAAATGTTCTTACATCCATGCCAAGAGCGCTGTCAGGTGACTCCGTGTCGCGGAAGGATATACCGGAAGGAGTGACAGGTCTTTCATTGTAGTCCTTTTTGACAAGCCGTTCCTTATCCCCAAATTTGTTTTTAGAACGGTCAACAAACCGGAGGGAATAATCAGGAAATGCGAAATCGAAGTTTGGAGGGGGGATACCGCGTTCCTGATAGTTTTCCCCCGGTCCTCTCGGATCGTCGTCCTTCGCTCTGCTGTCGATGATCTTTGCATCTCGGGCTTTGGTGACCTTCTTGTAGTTGTAGAAGCAGAAGAAATAGGCAGCAAAAAGAAGGGCGAGGAAAACTAAGATGCCAATGACGACCCCTGCAACCCAGTCCAAAGATGCTGCTGCTACCACGGCCTCTGTTGTTGTTGTTGGAATTGTCGTTGTTGTCGTTGTCGTGGTTGTTGTTGTCGTTGTTGTTGTGGGGTCCACTAGATCATTTAATAACATTGGTTATGTTATAGTTTCACCTCAAGTATCACAATATTTTTACTTTAATTTTAGGTCTTATCTAAATATTATTTTGTAGAGCAAGCCTAGATTTTTTTTATTGCTAAGGGTCCTTTCTTAAAAAGGATCAAATAATGTTTTAAAAATATTTTTTTTAGAGTTTAAATGTTTGTCTTGTCATGTAAAAATATTGTTCCTTTTTGTCATCATCAAATCAAGATTTAGTGTATGCTTTTTCAAGATCATTAAAATAATTCTTTGCAAAATGATTTACTTTTAGAAACAGTTTAAAGACTCACCGCAGGTTTCTGGAACGAGAAAACAGAACTATGTTAAATAATTGGACGTTTTATGTGCACAATAAAAATATATGATCAAACAAATAATAACAGGTGTACAAAGTAAAATCAGAAGTGTTATAATCCACTTTTCTATATATATGTAATAAACAATACATTTAGAAAACTTAAAATGAAAGCCAAATACATGTTATATTTTACTTTGAAATTACCTTTTTTCCTGTTATGCATCCTGCTACATAGGCGCATATGTATCCACAAGGCTCCTACACTACCCTTAATGTTTTCTCAGAAGGTGCCTCATATCGCCTATTAAGTAACAATTGATGAATCAGCTATCGGCACTGCCCGGATGAGAGGCACGATAACTACACCAATGCTACCAATTGCCAACCAGCGATAAGAGATAAACATAAAGAAAGCAATCATGGAATTGAAGAAACATCGCTGATTAAGCAAAATGACGTTTGTTGAAACAAATCTAAAAGAGAGTTTAAAATTAGTTGTATAAATTAATACTTACTGTTATAGGTGAGAACAAGTTTTGCTCCTGGGTTCTCGACATAAGAGGCAGTCTGGTTTTCTGTACAGATCTGAGGGTGCTGGGTGGCGGATACCGTGGTGGAGGAACTAAGATCAAGTACCTGTTAAATGTAAGAATATCATCCTTGAAATATCTCACATATAAAAAATACCAACAAGAATTCAGCAATTATTTTCTTTTGAACGAATAATCAGACAGACAGACATTTAATTCAGTAAAAAGGCCATTGTCTCATAATACATACACAAAATGAGTTTACATAAATGCATGTGAATTCCTTATCTTGCTTACTTGATGTTAAAATAGACATACATTTCTAATATTTGTTGAGGACATAAGATTGCAAAAACATATTGTTACAAATGTTGTTTTAAATATTTATCGAGAAATGTATTCCTTTTTTTCTGCAAAGCTTTACAATAGAGTAGAACATGTATTTCATCTTCGATTACATAAAGATTAGACTTTTACAAAAAGGACAAAATTTTAAATCTTTTTGGATATTATTATGTCTACCGGTCTCTGAGGAAAGTTTAAATTGGATAAATAAGTAAGTGGGGATATCTAATCTAAGATATGTGTGAACGAGATGTGTTGTTATAAAAAGTATTTTATTTATATCAGAAATAATCATATTGTCATCATTCAAAATAATTCATTTATTTAGAAAATGAATTACTCCGAGAGACCACATTGATGAGTTGCCATAACATTAGGCAAACGAGAACTGTTTGAGCGACATTCTAGAAGTTGGTGATATAAGGAAGACAAAAGAAATTCACTATTGTTAAATAAAGAAGTTGGCCATCAATAGAATTACTTTTATCACCCTTACGTTATCTTGTCTGTAACGTCCGTCGTGGCGTTGCCATGGCAATACGTGATGATATACAGTAAAGCCTGTTTATAATGCCACCATTTATCCAAGAGAAACTATGGAAGTTTGGCATTACACCCAGGCAAGACATTTAGAAACACTTTGGCTACAAAGCCACTACTTAAAGAAGTGATGAGTTTTGTCGATTAATTTGATGCAAGAAGAAAGTTGATCATATAGTTCATGCCTATTTACTACTAGTTAAGGTGCCTTTTAAACATGCACCCAGTGTGAATTTCTGGAACCATACCAATGAACCTTAATAAGTTAAAACAATCCCCACAATAGTGTATATTCATTGGCATTAAAGTCATTGTAAACTGACTTTCGTTCTTAAAGGCAAACGGCACTATATCCAGTTTGGCATAATAACCAATGAGATAAAAGGGCAGGAAATCTGTTCGGACAGAAATATGGCATTATTTCCAGTTTGGCATTATGACCAGGGTTTACTGTAATAGCATTTGATGTCACATAGTTTGTGATTTAAACGCTCCTAAAAACTTGCTCTAGATTGATTGCCATTGTAAAACCTCACCAGACATGTGAACCTGAAGGTGTTTGTGTTGTCGACAACATCGTCATTGTAGGTTGTCAGGTAGGTTGTGTTGCCAACACTTCGACTGTATAGGCAGTTCACCATACCACTATCTGTATAGACAAAAATTGGTTGTAAAAGCCAAAAGGTAATATAATTGATTCTGGTCTTTAGAGACAAAAAAATGAGAACCCGGCCTTGAGGATTTCTTACAAAGATGAATGAAAGAAAAGTAATATATTGAATAAGTAAATAATTTATCATGGTTACGTAGCAATTTATTTAACGAGTTGCGATTATTTTTATTATTCATGACATTTCCCAACACTTTTCAAATATATAAAAGTGGATTTTTTTTAATAGAATTACAACCTTAAATATAATTAGGGATTATATATTTGGTGAGATCGTGATATAAGATGAAAATAAATTCACTTTAACTTTTTTGAAACTTTACAAATGCCTTGAGCTGAACTGAGGCGATCTCATTGAAATCAGATGGAAACTGTGCATATACGACCCCAACATAGCAATATGCTACTCAGATCAGAATCAGGGCGAGGTACGAGTTAACCTTTCGATTGATTTCTATGAGATTAGATTTTACAATTATTATTTTTACATATAAAGTGATTGAAACAACTTAGCTTACTCGAAAATGCCATGTAATTTGGACATAGTGAAGAGTTGAAGGTCAAGGCCGTTGTTTCAGAGCAGACGTGGAAACGGGTATCATTTGCTGCGCAACTGTCACCACTTCCGGTGTCCACGGTGTAAGTCCAGAAAAACTCCAGTTGAGAAGGACAGGCGATCTTTGTCGAAGCTATCGTGTCTGTGGAAGTAGAAAAGTTAAGTAAATGTAATCAATGTCAATTGGTTCTTGCTCTGTTAAAACTTTTTAAACATAAAATGTTCGATTTGCATCAAGCTTCCCAATCTTAATTAAACATGTTGCTTTAATTTTTTAAAAACCCGTTGGATTGTCTAAGTAACATTTCGCTAAAAATGACCGTCGATTGTGATCGTTACTTACCATTAGGGAGAGGAAATCATATAAACAAAGATTTCATTGTTTGCCAAACCCATCAGTTTTGCTGAATAAATATGATTAAACTATGCACGTATTATTGTCATAATTGAAAAATGATATGTAAACTTTCTCAGAATTGGATACCAAATTTTTTTCTTATGAATGTGTCAATGATATTTATTATTCATACAAACCAAGATCTTTCTCAGAAATGGATACGAAGAATATCTCTAATGAATATGTCAATAATTATGATTATTCGGCATACAAACCAAAAGACGTCTTCATAAGAACTACGTATAATTCTTAAATAGGTACCTGAATCAGAAAATTATAAAATAGCCCTAAGTCACCTCAACCATCAGTTACCAACTTACCGTTCCTCATAAGGAATCTGTACGTTCCTGTCGTGTATGAAGATGTTGCACACACGTCAGAATAAGTCGCGGGCTGACCACTGAAGTACATCTTAACGTGCTCCCCACCCGCATCTAGTAGAGACTCTGGCAACATGAAGTATAGAAATTTTTTTTAAATCATGATTTTAAACTGTTATCTACGTTGAATTCAAGTTTTACATAAAATTCACAAACCCCTTGTCAATCAAATAAATACGTTATTGTAAGTATTTAAGGGACAGTAGCACTTTGTTTTGAAAGTTTTATATTTTCAACTTTTACTTATATTTATACGTTAATGTTAAATGAATTATTTTGATAGTGTTAACAATCTCATTACACAGACGAATCATCCATAGTCAGAGAACAAATTATTAAGATTCACATAAAGTCCATTGGCGGCCATTTTTGTTGGGTCTCCCTTTATTCATTTTGTGTAATGAAAGGAACTTAAACTTATTTATTTGATTTAATACTGCTTCATTTAGTTAAAATACATTGTCTGTCAATTGTAACCATTTATTTCCCTTTTCCTAACATCACCTTATATTCCACCTGAGAACGTGCTACTGCCCCTTTAATGCTGAAATATATTTAAATGAAGCTTTTAATTTCACTAAATGAATGGATTCTCACTTTGACTATTGTCTGACATTCAGATCGTCGTGATCCGAAGAATAAAAGCCGTTTTAAAATATCAATACCGAGATACGAGTTCATACAACGATAGAGTCTATATGTGAAACTTTTATTTCATTAAAGCAGATTGCAATCGTTCTATAAACACAATATCACACTCTCTAATAAAACGTGCGCTTATTTTTTTTCACCAATCCTTTATCCCCCAGCGCTTATTAGAGGTCCGGCGCTTGTTTTTTTCATTGACAAGTTTCTTTAAAAAACAAGTTTGTTTTAAACCGTCTTTTGACAATGAATATCTGTAAAATGTTTACTAAAGGGCATTAATCCAATGGTCAAGACCATTTTCTAAAACACCAATGACCCCGGCGCTTTATTAGAGACCCGGTGCTTCTTGGAGGAAATACGGTATTAACAATAATACCTATATGGTTGAAATTAAGTAGTGACATATTTTTAATATGACCACTAGTGGACATATCACTTTTGCCTAGTAACGATTTTTTTTGCCTGTGACGTCATAACACCATTGTTGTTGTAGTCGGCCGTCGCAAGGGAAGCGGCCCGTTTATTCGACAACTCGTATAAATTTGTGTATAACCCTAGCTCTCTCTCGGGTAATAAAAAAATTAACACTCGTTTCGTAAAAGTCATATGACACCATTCCTCGGGTAATAATCTCTATTTACTATATTTAACTCACCTGCGGAGTCGTGGAAGAGGAACTTATCTGTAGAGACCTCGGTGATGTCCCAACACAGGTAGGCGTCCCAGTTCAGGCTGAAGTACGAGATCGTCGTTGTCGACCTTGTGGAAAGAAATACAACAAAGGTTATAATTCCATCATTGAACATGGCATTAAAGTTCAACTCTGTGGCGTATTGTAGTCACAAACTTTATTAAACGTGTCATCTGATGAAGAAGAAGCTACTATTGATGTGAAGTAGCATTTTAAAGTTAATATATTTTGTACAGTGACATAGTATCAAGGTACGAGATAATCGTCGTCGACCTTGTGGAAAGAAATACGACAAAGGTTATTATTTCCATCATTTAACATGGCATTTAAGTCCAACTCCGTGACCTGTTATAGTAACATTATTTCAAACTTTCAAATGTGTCATCTGATCGAGAAGAAGCGACTATTGCTGAAAAGTATCATTTTAAAGCTAGTAGATTTTGTACAGTGATGGTATCAAGGCCAGTGACACGTGACATTTAGTTACTTATAAAATTGATTTTTTTTTTAAACTTTATTTTTTGTGGAAAACTTTAAAGTTCATAAAGAAAGAGATATTATTTCTCCAAGGGGAAGATAATGTGTATTTTAAAGGATTGTTTCAGAACTTTTGCCTAATTTTGACAAATATGGGTTATCAATTTTGGTGTTTATACTTAAACACATATTGTGTTGCAGAGAACCTCTCCAAGTTGAATGTTATCGGTATTTCTAAAGGATTTTTTCAGAACTTTTGCCTTAATTTGTCAAATAAACGTTATCCATATTGATGTAAACCGTACGTACTTGGGCACATATTGTGTTGCGGAAAACCTCTCCATGTGGAATGTTATCGGTATTTTTAAAGAACTTTTGCTTTATTTTGTCAAATATCATATCAATATCATAATTTTAGTAATCAAGTTTTTTCCGTATTGTTTGTCTAGGGCCAATACAGCAGACCGAGGACCTGTAACTGAGCAAATACGGAAAAACTTGATTAATGACATCTTTATTAATCAACTTCTTTGTGATTTACTTACACAACATTAGAGAGTTCATTTTCATCGAAATCAAAATAATAAAAGAGATTGGTGAACTGTCTTTTATGTTGAAAGTTTTGAAGCGATAGCATTTGTGTGTATGCGCATGCTCAGAGTCGTATTGGCCCAGTCTGCTCCTATTGGCCCTGTTTTGCCGTATTGGCCCAGCTACCTATAATGGCCCAGTTGCCAAATCGTATAGTGTAGGCCGCATAGATATTTTATTAGTGTCATATCATTGGTACTTAAATAATAATTGTGTTTACTAATTAACTATCAATGATATGGCACTTATACAATTTATATGGCCTGCACTATACGAATCCACAACTGGGCCAATACAGGAAAACTGGGTCAATACGAGCAAAACAGGACCAATACGAGCAGACTGGGCCAATACAAGTCTGAGCATGCGCATACACACAATGGCGAGAGTCCGAAGCTATCGCTTCAAAACTTTCAACATATATGACAGTTCAATCTCATTGATAATTTTGATTTAGTTAATAATGAACTCTCTAATGTTGTGTAAGTAAATTACAAAAAAGGTTAATTAATAAAAATGTTATTAATCAAGTTTTTCGTATTGGCCCAGGTACTGGTCCTCGGTCTTATGTATTGGCCCTAGGCTTCGCCTCGGACCAATACAGCAGACCTTGGACCTGTAACTGGACCAATACGGAAAAACTTGAATAATTACATTATAGAAATGAACGTACTTGAGGACATATTGTGTTGCGGAGAACTGTTCTGCACACTCGAAGTTGAAGGAGCCGAATGTATGGAGATTATAGCTGGAGACCTGGTTAGACGTGAAGAAGAGGACTCCCTTCATACTGTCGTCAAACGTCCCTGTCAGGTGACTGGGGAACGTGCATGCACTGTCTGAAATAGAAGAATAGCAATCTGAAATTTAAATTTGAAGTTAAACTTAATTTGAAATTTGAACTTGATCTGAAATTTAAAAATTTATATAAATTTGAAATCTGTAGTCTGAATCTTAATGTATAAGTATTTGATGTGCGATATATGATGTCTGAAGTCTTAGTCTGAATCAGGTTAAAAAATCAGACATCTGATATTTTAATATGAAGTTTTTAAATTTTGAATTAGTAAATTTAAAATCAGAATATTTATTTGAAATTTATATATGATATCAAGATGAAATTTATTACTCTCAAAGTGAATCTAAATCTAAAAAAAGAAGCCGTCAAATACAAATTTCTTAAATAGCAGTTAAGGATCAAATTGGGGAGTGATGAGTAAATATTAATTTGAAGAATAATGTACCAAGAAGGTTCCCTGAGTTTGCAATCTAAATAAATTTAGATCAACAGGTTTTATACTAGGTCATACTCTTGTATGACAAAAAAAATCTGTTGATATAAATTTATTTAGATTGCTGAGTTTGATAATGTTATCGAGATTGAAATGATTATTTAAGACCTTAAAGAAATGTGTCATTTAAATGTTTAGTTTTAGTAAATATAAGTAAAATATAGTTTTGTTTTACCTAAATTTTTAATCAGAGGAACATTAACAATGATGTTCATTTTCATTATCTTATATTTCATATTATGAATAGATAAAGTTTCATTTAAAGCATTCCAGTGATAGTACAACAAACATTAAAAGTTGAAACATGGTCATTGTAGTATGACAATCTACAATCTACAAAGGACATAACATTCCTCCCTTCTGATTTCAAAAAAACATTTAATCAGTGAAGAACATTATGTAAATCCAATACAAATGTCTAACATTTTCAAATATATATAACCTTATCATAACACACTAAATATAATTATAAATTTACACTACTTTGGTATCAAGAGAAAGTTATAAAATTAAAAAGGAGAATGTTTGCGTTAGGTCTAATGGACTATCTATACTAATTTCAAATCAACGATATGAAATTAAGTTTATTTTGAAAGATTTCCTTTCCACAATAAACGGCGATCATATTTTGTTTACAGTATGCATTTTGAAATAAGAAAAGCATTGTTGTTATGCAAAGAATTCCATTTCAAACTTAATAAGTTCACCATGTATCACCAAAGAACCAACTATTTTGATCATAATATTTTTCAAGAAACAATTACTTTATATCAATTAATATCAAGACTGATAACGCAATTTTAATCTTAATTTTACCTCCATTTTGAAACGTCACAAGAAAGGTTGCCAACAGGACGAAACAACCTCTGGCCATTTTGTAATTCCAGTAATGAATTCTTCTCCAAGTTATACCATATCAGAGACAAAAACTATTTCCGAAATTCGAAATGATTATTTCCAGCTTTTGACACCCTGGGCACAAAAATGGACGAAGTCTGGCAAGAAAATGATTTCCGATCAGCGCATGTCTCCTGTGGAAGCCATAGTGATTGTCCATGTAAATGGTACCCCAGGGTGAATGGTCAGTTTCTAGGGCTCTTTGATACATATTTCATATACGTAATTGATTTGCTTATTCTAAGCTTATTATATCTTTTATGGTTGGAGTTTGCATCGAGCCTTGCTTTAGCGTTTGTAACAACATAATCTGATTTGTGATTTACCGATTACGGAATGAGTTGCTATTGTGTTGGTGTAATTGGTTATGATGAACTTAGAATTCTCGTGGATAATCGTTTGGACGAAATGAATTTATGATTACCATTTTTGTTTTCATATTTTCTAACGGAATGCATTGGATTAATTGCAATATATCAACAAGTACATTTTGCTAAAGAAAACATTAACATAATTGACCATTTGAAAATTAAAAGATTTATCAACTAATCGCGATTCAGTTTTTGATTCGAATGTTGGTACGACGTTAGTAATTTGATAGCCAATTTACAAATATGTCTGCGTTCTGCAATGATAATGTTAAATTTTGGGATGAAAATATAACAAGAAATATTTTTACTGAAGAAGTTAAGAAATTCCGTTAATGATAACATACGCGTAACCGTCCGTTCGTGAAAAAGAATGTAGGAGCCGCGAAGCGGCAAGTTAATTGTTTTTCTCGAATGGACGGTTACGCGTATGTTATCTGACTTAAAATACAGCCTAGGTTCAAAACATTCAACATTGGCTTTATGTGATAAATACTCAATTTTAACAGAAACTCAATCAAACAAGAAACATGTTTCCTAAAATCCTTTGAGATGCCCAAATCTGATAAACCGGTATATTCTTAATGCACGTGTAAACTGTTCAAAACGTACTCGTCATAACCAGCGTGCCAGAACATTCTTGCACGTGCGACCCAACTATTTAGCCAGTACATTCTTAATGCACGTGCAAATGGTTCTAAACGAGAGTAATCGTTTGGGTTTGGTATGAAAGGGACGTTGTAAGTGTTCTACCTTGACATTATGTGCGGTAATTTAGTGTTTCTGGAGGGACAATACGTCCGAGTATCTTCAATTTGATGATAATTTATCAGACGATGATGTTTCAACACAAGCCACACAGAAAGGGACAAATCGTTTCCATGCACATGTATGTACGGCGAAGACTAAATTATTTCATCGAATGACGACCGAATATCATCTTATGGTCCAAAGGAATTCGAAGGAAGCAACGGACGGTTTGCTGTGCCAAAGAGTGAAACCAAAATGACCTGTTGAAGACGGTAAGTTTTATTTCTATCTACTATATATATGATGATTTACGTTAGTGTTATGTTTTATTTGATACGTAAATAAGTCTCTTTACAAGAAAGTGATTCTAGATGATGTTTTATATTTATGTTCCATATTATCGAAATTCTAAGTTTTTAACATATATTTAGGATATTTTAAAGGGACTGAACTACAGGAATGCTGTCACTCTACTTTTGTTAAATTTTCAACCAAACTCAACAAGGTTAGTGCAGAGTTCAAACATTTTCTGAAACAAAAGTTGATAATGATTTTGTTTGTTTTCCAGATTTTCCAAGAGAACTAAGACGGGAACAATGGATGTATAAACATGCAAAACTGGGACGAAGTATGAAAACCTACCAATGCCATGAAAAGAGACGTTCTTTCAAGAAAATATTTAAAAAAATAACTGCAGAGGAGAGAATGTGATTCTCAGGAGATTCATCTGAAAAGTGAACGATAGTATTACTCGGAATTTTGACATCGATAACTGTGTGAAATGTTGTTAGATTGGATATCTCTAAGATATTCTACATAGAGAAGGAAACTATTATTTTTACCAGGAATTTACTTGTGGGTGTGAATCATAAGAAGATACTGAAAACACTGCTGAATCTTCTTGGAATCAATGTTGTCCTACTAACGGCCATTCTCTCCCCACAGAGGCAACTCAGTCATACCCCAGTTAGCCTCTGTTCCATTACGCCAAAATCCTGGGGTTCCGGCAGATCGCCCTAGCGGCAAAAAGTTGTAACTTGAGATATCTCCCTTATTTGCAGCCAATAAAAACACCTTTTGGATGTCCACGACTTCGGGAATACTCAACGGTCGCTCAGTGACTTTCAAAAGAATCATGCCTTTAGGTTTCTTTTTCATTAACAGTGTGAGTCTCAGAGAGGGAAACTATTTCAAAATCAGATATGTATAGGGTTTTTCATTAGAAACATATTGTTTTATAATTGTGTAAATTGTTCTTCGTTTTATGATTAATTTTATGTTAATAATTCACCAAATAAAAACCAATGCGAAGGTAAAAAGCGATTGTTTTGTAGAAGAAAGAGTTATCTCCCTTTGATGCGGATCCACACGGGAATAGCCGAACTTTTGCGAATGACCACTTTTGAAACGGCGTCGCTGATTGCATCACTAACTTCGATTGCCTCCAATCAGATTTCTACCTTTCTATCCGGTATGTTAGCCGTAATAGAACAGAGGCTAATTCAGGTATGACTGAGTTGCCTCTGTGGGGAGAGAATGACTAACGGCAGCCTAACACAAAACACCACGTTTGAGGCGGACGACGGATACCAGAGGCACTGCGATATAATACGATTATTTAGAGAACAACGCTTGACAAGGTTACATTTTCAATAAAGTTTTGTCCACGTTGTGTCAATCATGAGTTCAATAAAATAGCTTAATCTCAACGTGTTATTTTGTTTTTTCAATGCAAATGGAATGAAATGTTACGTAATCAAATTATGCCAACTAATAATGAGAACGTCGTAGGGACCGTCTCACAAATCTCTACTTCCCATTTAGTTGCAGTAGATTCCTGAAGGATAATGTACGATCGACACAATGCAGTGACGTCACTGCTGTATTTTAAAAGGTGAATAATTTAATAATGATTATGAAAACCTCAAATTCATTTGTTAAAAAAAGAAAGAAATATTTTATATGTAGTAAATAAACAAAAAAACTTGTTAGATTATGATATTCAAGAATTCAGTTTTTTTCTTTTCTCTTACGTTTTATTCTTACGTTCATCAATTAAAAGTACAAAACGTATACTATTTTTAATCACAACATGCAACATGTGTGACAGTGAAATGAGTTAGACATAAACGTCCCTATGATTAAACAATCTTAATTTATTGTCACACAAAAATTGTGTTATTAATACTATTAAAATATATATATCATTGAAACATTGTTAAACCATTGTATTATTTCATCTAGTTGATAACCTTACGACATAACTTCCTGTGTTCGTGACGTAATAATGTTACCTTTATGGCGTCACAACTCCAGCACCAGAATCCCCAAAAGGTCTCTGACGTAATTACAACAATGGTCACGTCAGCAGTGATTATTGCGTTTTGACCATATCATTTCTTATCATTAATTTTACTTGAGTCTGGAGTAAACAGCATTGAATGAAACATCGCTTTCTTTGTTTTGTTATACATATTAATATCACAATTAACGGATGTTGTTTGTTATTCTCTATATATCATGCATATATCATACTGTCTCCTATGACAGCAGCATGAATATATACGTTTTACCATAGATTTAAGAAATATAGAATTCTACATTTATCATGTTCAAATCTAGATTTGAGAAATAGAGCATTCTTAAGAACAGACAGAATTGTGTGGCCACTGTGCTTGAATTAAAGGAATTTTTAGAGTATACATTTATGATGCTCAGATTTAGCAAATAAAGCATTAGATATCATGAAAACACGAAAATATTGTGCAAACAGATGTATTTATTGAATGTCGTGAGAAAATAGTGAATAATCTAGGTTGTTAAATAGAAAAAAATCGATATTAGATTAAGTAGCTATAGCTACATGAAGAAGTTAAGTAGCCTACTACAACACTATTCGTTATATTCAACAATTGTTCATTTCATCCGTATGCTTTCAATGAAATTATTAACAATTAATTTACTGTTATCGAATATCATTCCGCAAACTCCAAAGTAAAAACATCAAGTTGTTGCAAAGTTCTTTAAAATTATTTGAAAACAGTAATGCGATGACAAAGTGTCATTACATTGTAAAATCTAATTTAAAAAGCACGGTTTAGTACTTCCTAAATATACAAGTTTCAATATTTGATAGTTGATTTTCTTAATTCATAAAAAGTCAAAGGTAAACATTGGGGTGTACTTTAACTTAACGTAATGATTTCTTAATTGTGCACACATATTATTTCAAAATACTCTAAAGTATTTAATTTTCAAATATTATTCCTTCACAAATCGTTTTGGATGATATCCAAACACATACGTCTAATATTAGTATGTTCTTTAACTTTAAGTATCGTTTCCATAATTTTGCACAAATATTATTTCAAAGCACTATAAAGCGTCATTCAATATTCAAATATTATCCTTGACAAATCATTTTGGACGATATCCAACCACATACTTCTAATATTATGATGTTCCCTACTTTAAGTATTGTTTCCATAATTTCTCACAAAAATTATTCAAAGCACCCCAAAGTACTATTTAATTTTCAAATATCACACTGACAAATCATTTTGGACAACATCCAATCACAGACTCCCTCAGAAACAAAACAAATCTCACAGGAACATAGCAAATCCTGATTCTTAGTGGGAACAAAATACAGTATTAGGTTAATCCTTAACAACGGGACCCGTTGGACGATTTACCTTACCAGAAACAATGGCTTTCTGAAGTTTCTAGTTTACCCAAGCGTCATAAGCTGTATAGGTGATTAGAAATTACTTACATTCATACCTACACTGACGAAGAAGCTTATGAGAGAGAATCGAAGCGTATTAGTTTTCGGTGCACTTGACCAAAGTTGTAGCTTTCTGGTCTGGGAAGCAATATGGAAGGAGAGTAGTTTATTTGTATATTAACACCTAACGAAATGTGGAATTGATGAAACCAAAGGCTATATCTTCTACAGATGACGATGAAGATGATTTTAATTAACTTAGCACTCCTGTGTATATATCTAAAAGGTAAGATATTCTGTTTTATTGAGATTACAAATTGAAAGGAGCCACACTAAAGTAAATCTTCTGTTATTAAAAATTTCAAACAAATGAAATTACTTAAAGCAATTGTTGTCATATTTGATTTTTCGAAATTTTCCTTATAGAAAAACATTATTTTATATATTCCGAAGCTCTCACGAAGACAATCTTATTAAAATATGATCTATCTGCTACTATAATCTGCGTAACGTAGTGAAGAAACTATGATATCATTTTAATGAGATTGTCACGAAGGTTGCCTAACATATTCCTGTTCACTGTTGTATTCTATATCGTCCAGGAATCTCCAACCAGTGTACATACCCCTCTGATCTGGATGATCATGTGACATTTCATTGTACATCTTCTTCATATTCTTACAGGAACCTCGAGTCAGTGTTCATATCTTTCTGACCTAGATGGAGTCTACTATAGCTCTCTCTACCAAATGTCTCATGTCCATTACTTTTTCTTCATTTTTTTCTTCATATATCTTCTACACCTTCTCCTGTCCCTTCCTTTGGCGTTTACCTTGCTTGTCAACGTGTGAAAAATTGGCTTGTTTATGAAATTTATCTTTGATGTCGATAAACAGTTTTGTTTGTCCAAAAAAGTTTTTGAAGAAATATTTTAAACAAAATGTTGTTGTTTTTTAATTTAAAAAATCAGATGTATTCTTTGAATGATGATTTTTCTTCTGTAATTGTCAGTACGACGTCAAAAACTTGAAATATTTAAAAGTGAAAATCACATATTTGACTAACTGAAATGTGTGCTTTCTCATGTACCTCGGTTGTACGTATAGCTTCTCCATTCGTGAATATCAACTTCACCCATGACCTTCAATGAAATACTCATTTCAAACATTTTTCATTGTACATCTTCTTCATATTCTTCAAGGAACCTCCAGCCAGTATAAATACCCTTCTAACCTAGACGGAGTCTTCTATAGCTGTCTCATGTCCATCCCTTTGCCGTTTACCATGCTTGTCAACGCGTCAAAACTTGGCTCGTTTATGAAATTTAACATATAGTTTATCTTTAATGTCGATAAACAGTTTTGTTTTGTCAAAAAAAACTTTTTGAAGAAATATTTTAAACAATATGTTGGGTTTTTTAAATTTAAGAAACATAAAAACACTTCGATGTATTCTTTGAATGACGATTTGTCTTCTGTACTTTTCAACCTTAGAGTATATGACGAAAAGAAACTTGAAATATTAAAGGGGGTCTCCAACTTCTAATTTTTAACTTCCAGTGTTTTATTAGCGAGGCCCCGAGAGGGTCGGAGAGGGCCTCGCTAATAAAACACTGGACGTTAAGAATTAGAAGTTGGAGACCCCCTTTATTTTTTTAACTTCCAGTGTTTTATTAGCGAGGCCCCGAGAGGGTCGGAGAGGGCCTCGCTAATAAAACACTGGAAGTTAAAAATTAGAAGTTGGAGACCCCCTTTAAAGTTAAAATCACACATTTGACCAACTAAAATGTGCACTCTCTTCTGTACCTTTTACGTAGCTTCTCCACTCGGAAATGTCAACTTCGCCGATGAACTCTATGAAATACTCAAGTATTGAAAGTATTCGACCTTTTCGATTGTACATCTTCTTCATATTCTTCCAGGAACCTCCAGCCAGTGCACATACCCTTCTGATCTGGACGGGGTCTTCTATAGATCTCTCTACCAAAGATCCCATGTTCATCCCTTTGCCTTCATTTCTTTCTTCATAGATCATCTCCTTTTACTTTTGAATTACAAACATCAAAACACTTAGATGTATTTTTGGAAGATGATTAATCTTCTGTACATGTATTTGACCATTTAGATTGCAAAAAACGCTTCATATTCTTCCAGGAACCTCCAGCCAGTGTACATATCCCTCTGATCTGGACGGGCTCTTCTATAGCTCTCACGAAGGGTTTCTAACATGGAACTCATCATCATTCGGCTCTCTGACCATCACAACCATCACAAAGACCTTCTCCAACCTGGAGTTTGAGTGTCACCTCAACAGTGGCAACTACTATGTTGGCAGGTATTGGAGATAATCATTGATATTATATTTGAAACATTTTAAAATAAAAAATAAGATTTTATATTTTCACCCATATTAATTTAGCAAAAATTAAGGAACATGTAACATTGGGACAACTCATCTTGTCTAATATGCATGTTTATAGTTGGGTGTTGTGTCAAAACAATTGAACAGAGTCAAGGTTATGTGTCCTAAATGTATTCTTCCTACATTATTTCTTAATGTATGGCTACCTAGAATCCGTACATATGTTTCGGAACAAATAGTCTAGACGCTCATTTTTTGCATATTTCATTTGAAATTTCAATTATTTGTTTGAAAATTGCTATACTGATCAAATAACAATCTTGAACATTTCTTTACCTTTAGTTATTTTGTTCATATATTAACATTGGTAAAGAGATTAACGAATGTTTTTTTATTTGTCAACATCAATTTATAAATTTTAATATAAATGTTAAAAAGCCATGCAATTATAGATAACAGATACAGTGATATCAACTTCTATCGTGTACATAATGTATAGTTGACGACTGCAATTTTATTCAATTAAATTAAAGATGAATTTATTTTGTTATAACCGTTTTAGACACCATTTGAAAGTAGCTTCAAACAGCATAAACAATAAATGCAGAGAGAGTGTATCTTTATGTATTCAACTTCCCATGTTCCTGATAATTTCCAGATCGAGTGAGTTCAAAATATTCACTGCTGACTTCTACGCTTATATCTGTCTCGAGTTGAACAGAGTATCCAGCAACGTGTACTACTACAACTATGGGACAAGTGAGTTCTTGATTTCGATTAAAACAGGCCAGTCTAAAGCCCCTTACACATGCACCCGTTTACTTATGGGAGTATATTTACTTGTGGGGTATATATTCTTACAGGAGTAAAAGTATCTTTACTTTGCGTTCACATGGGATTTTAACCAATGGGAGTATTTCTTAAATTTGCATATAATTCAGACACTTGATAACTGAAAATAGAACTGATATGAAGACATATGTGGACAGACATCATGAGCAAGCTACTGATAACCAAGCAAAGGAAAGACTTCCAGTATCTCCTGTGTACTGCTCTTGTCCTTGGATGTTCCAAAGAAAGGCAGGTGTGGTCAAGAAAGCGGTCACGGACATGGTGGGAGGATATAGTTGGCGGAAACTTTACAACTAAGGAGTGGATAGAAAATTTCAGGATGACAGAAGAAACCTTTAACTTTCTTTGCGAAGAGCTACATCCGTATCTGCCTAACAGTGGTGCATTTGTCAGGTAACCACTTGACCTACTTGATTTACAGTATACTCCACAAGTAAATATACTCCCATAAGTAAACGGGTGCATGTGTAAGGGGCTTTAGTAAACCTAGCCTCAATATGAGCCGTTTCACTTAGACTAAAAAAAGAGGCCTAGTTCCAATGTTTCACTTATCGTAAACTATTTATAAATTTTAAGGAAATCAATCAATTCCTTTAAGTAAAAAAGTAAAATTATTGCGATAACACGATCGACGGGACTGTCTGTGTTAACATAATATATGAAGTAGTTGTTATTTTGACAAATTATCTTTAGAAGCTAAACTCATAATAAAAAGCTAAAAGTGTTTGATAGGTTATATGACTAGTATCCATGTAAATTGGTCGTGTTTTCCCAGCTGCTATAAATACACGTAAAGGTAACATCATCTAGCATCATAATAATATATGAAGTAGTTGTTATTTTGACAAATTATCTTTAGAAGCTAAACAAATAATAAAAAGCTAAAAGTGTTTGATAGGTTATATGACTAGTATCCATGTAAATTGGTCGTGTTTTCCCAGCTGCTATAAATACACGTAAAGGTAACATCATCTAGCATCATAATAATATATGAAGTAGTTGTTATTTTGACAAATTATCTTTAGAAGCTAAACAAATAATAAAAAGCTAAAAGTGTTTGATAGGTTATATGACTAGTATCCATGTAAATTGGTCGTGTTTTCCCAGCTGCTATAAATACACGTAAAGGTAACATCATCTAGCATCATCAGAATCTAGAGTGGTTGTGAAATCCCTGTTTCGGGGAATTCGTAAAATACTTATTCAAAGTAGGTTATTCGTGAAATCACTTTAATTTCTAAGCATTTCATAAAATAACAAGAAGAAGCAGACCATTTTACTTAATTTCATTGAATGCATTGCGATAAATTCAGAAGATATCTTTCACTGATATACGGCTCTACCAGCCTGATTTATGTGTCCTTTTGGGTATATTACACAGTAAATTAGATGTCATGAAAATCACGGAGTGTGTATTGCTCAAAATTGTAATAATTGCTCAAAATTGTAATAACGGATTGACCCTAAATAAAGAAAAACCTCAAAATCAGAAATCTAAAAAATATGTTTTGCATTATGGTGCTTAAATCGTATAACCTGACTGTATTTTACCCAATAGCCGAGCTGGCGGGTGCGGGTGGCTCCAGAGTGAAGATTCTGCCAATAACTACCGGTGTGACGACAACAGCTGATGTGTGTAACGAACCTACACCCTATCCTGATGGCAGCTTCAGTATACTCTATAAGAACGGTAAGATATAGCGATTTTATACCAATAATAAGAGCAGATTATACGAGTGTCCATGATATACTGGTTTACGGCAAGGGTGCTAAAATTCATAATAGCCGAGCGAGAGCGAGGGTGTAATGATAGGTACGAGTTTGCAACATATGAATGCCCGTGTAAGTGTCCTTAAAGAAAATTGTTATGAATATAGTTTTATTTACTTTAAAAGCCGAGCGAGAGCGAGGGTTATAACCCAAAATCTTAAAGGGTTCGTTCTTAGAACAAGGGACATCAGAAGACAGGCATATGTAAGGGTAGCGGCCATGAACAAATTTGCACATTGGATCGGAAAAAGGGCCATTGAAACTTTTACTGTTACTTCTAACGGCCGATTGCCATAGGTGTCCTTCCTAATCCCAGTGAACAGTTTCGATATTAAAAGAACACAGTATATTTAAATAGATAAATAAATAAATAAATAAATAAATAAATAAATAAATAAATAAATAAATAAATAAATAAATAAATAAATAAATAAATAAATAAATAAATAAATAAATAAATAAATAAATAAATAAATATTCTTTCCTCCAGGTACGGACATCACAGGTGAGGCGAGCACCTGTCCAAGTGATATCCAGGGCTACTACACCTACACGCTAGATGACGGGTCCACCACCCACTGTGCTAGTGACAGCTACCTGGATGTGTGTAACGACACCACCAAACTCACCTTTGACTACACCAGGTGCAACGCTACTAACGCCATGTACTCAGGTAAATAATAACACTTTATTGTCCTCAGGACATGTACATATTGAAAATTTGTTTTGTGCATTTCCACCCGGTGCAGCGCCAGTTGATGCGTCGTTCTGCATTTACCATTCTGAGTGTCAAGCAAGGCAGCAACATCTCCCACCTTTTAACGCCTTTTGTATGACGCGACCGGGAATCGAACCCCGGACGAGCGGACCCTCTACCACTGAGCTACGTCCATACGCATTTTATAAACGCAAAGAACACATACAATTTAGTTCGTCATCTTAAAGGGGCAGTAGCACGTTTTAGGGGAAATATAAGGTGGTGTCACTGAGGAAAATGAAATTAATGGTTCCAGTTGAAACACAAGGTATTTAAACTAAATAAAGCAGTAATAGATCAAATATATAATGTAACGTTCAGCCATGCGATTTCTTTTTCTTACACAAAATGAATTCAAGGTGTTAACACAAAAATGGCCGACGTTATGTGAATCTTTATACTTTGTTCTCTTACTATGGATGATCGGTTTGTGTAATGAAATTGTTGACACTATCAAAATAATATAATAAGCATCAAAGTACAATTATCAGTGAAACTATGAAATTATAAATTATTTTAAAAACGTGCTACTGCCCTTTTTAACGACACTAAATATAAGGCTTGACACTTAGTTCAGAGATTAAGAAATACAAGAACAATTCCATCATAGTACTTTCATTGTAATGCTATTAGTAATTTTGCAAAGGATGTCTATCTAAAATATTTTAGATCTTTATATTTATGTAATTATTTAAAAATACCAGTATATTCCCTTTCATATTTCAGCTTCTGGCGATCTTCACTGCTTATATTCTCAGACATCGGGTTCGTTGAACTACGTCATACTGTATAACAATGACATCACAGTTGACGACAGCTCCACCTATCGGACAGTTTGTATGGTGAGTCAATCTGTAAGACCAATTAGATTGTTAAGTCTGTTACGTTGATCAAAATATCAATTCAATTCTGATTCACTGAAATGCAAAGGTTTTTGCAATATTTAAAGCAATGTATTGCTTGTGGCACACTCCAATAACTCACACGTAATTTTGGAATTATTGCTAAGCATATGGAAAGTCAAAAATATGATTTGGCATTTACAGTCATATTACATGTGTACATGTACAAATAAATGGGACTATGAATTTTGATGAACTAAAGTCCAAAAGAAACGCCACTTAAAAGAGTGTTTCTCGCAAACATTGAAAGATAAAGTCTCAAAATTTTACATCAAAGTATGTTGGCTTCTTGAGAAGTTTGTCCAATCACCTGTGGATTAAATTATTCTGTGATTTGGTTGTTAGCGTTTCTTTTGGACACTAGTATATAAGGTTCATTAATATAGGAAAAGCCGCAATGTTGTATTGAGGAGGCAGAACTGAAAAGCACCTGTCATTAGGGTGGAACCCTTTAGTGGGAAATGATTTGAAGCGCACGTAAAATAAGACAACTACATTTTTATATATATATTGGTAGGAATAAACGGACATTTGAATGTAATGAAAGAACGAAAGATTTCTTTTTAAGTCAAAATGATGAAAACATCTCTACCATTTTAGCGTTTTGTGTTACTTCGAATATGATTTTTTTTCATATCAAATTTAGTATTGAGAAATACGAGATATATTTGCAGTTGTTTGAGAAAGGAGTGGGAAGCACCAACTATGTCACCCAGTTCCCTAAAGAATGCGCCAACGCTACCATCATGAACGCTACAGCAGTTATCTCCCCTGGCGCCTCTCTGGTTTTGACGCTTAACGGTAAGTTTTGAAGCACATATAAAATCAAATAACAGAAAAATTGTTTATGATATTAAAAGAACATACATAACCATGAATTTTAAAATTTCTTGAATTAAGGAAAATCTTTGAGAATATATTGAAATTTTTCTACACTATGGATGAATTCAATGTTAAAATACAGTTACTAATCTTCTCTCTGTTTATTTTTCAGATTCGTGCCGTGAGTAAAACTCTTGCATCATATGAGTAACGTAAATTCGTCAAATGTAACAAATGATTTTCGAGGGTTTTTATAAGTTGAAGATGGTAGCGTATTTCTGACAGCAATTCTAGACAGTGAGCGTTTTGGGCGTTATTGAACGTATGTCAGGATAATATATTCGTCTGTTATATTAACTGGATACCCTATTAAAGTTTAGTTTAAAACCATTTGAAAGTCAATGCCTAAACACAATTCTCTGATAATCTTGTATCCAAATCAAACTTTTCTTTTCGAGGGTCTGTTTTACAAAATTAAATTTGTAATAGATGCACAACCTTTAAAGGGAGAGTCCTTTCGGTATTGTTTTGTGGAAACGAATTTAAAAAAATGTTGAAGTTATCATAATAGAGCGCAACATCAACAACAAAAAAGAAAAAATGTCGTGAAGCCAGACATAGGAGGTAGGAGAGTGGAACGCATTACTATGATAAAACGATAACATAACTTTTAGTATAGACTAAATTTCAGTCTCTGAAATGAAAATAAATATAAATGCAGCTTTCTACTATTAAAATTGAAAGGAGCCCACTGAAGCTGTTCAATTCCAGTGAGCTAGACTTGCTACAATAATATAGACTTGTGTGGGTCTTTACAGATATTTTGTTTCAGGGGCTGTTAGACTACTTTTAGTATGCAATATATGTAAATAAGTTCAAATTGTAACAACCAATAAGTTTTATCTAAACTTAATTAATGATTTGGCATTATAAAAAAGATTTATTTTCTCATATTGCTAAAATTCAAAATGGCGGATGAAAGCCAATAAATAAGTGTCTTAAACAATATTATTCCTATTTTAGCTGTACCTTCGACAACAACCACCACGACCACCTCAACGACAACAGTGACCCCAGTAACAGAAGCCCAGACAGCAGTTGCCACAGGGTCAATAGTCGGGGGTGTCATGGCGACCCTTCTAGTAATCGCTGCCATCGTCCTCATCATCATTGGCGTCATGATCTACAAGAAGAAAAAGGCGGGAAAAGTTGGCAAAGCAGACGACAAGGAGAACATTATTCCGAACGGCCATGCTGAGACTAATTCCAGAACTCATTTTCATCCAGCAGCAACACATGCAGGGAAGGAAGCAGCCTCTAGGACTCTCTTCACTCCTCCGAATCAAGTTCCTTCTGAAGATGGGGATGTTCTCTCAGACCGCCATATCACCCTCACACAGAACAGCGTGGATACGTTGGACGAGGGTTTGACGGATGAATACGGGGAGATCCAAGCAGACGAGATTATGATAGTATCTGAGAAGACCACGATGAGTATGGGTGCCATGACTGAAGCGAGTCTTCCAATGTACAGTAACTCGCCAACGCCCCCTCCTACAGGGACTAACCCAACTGTGGTTGTTGAGGACATTGATGCAGGAACAGGGACTGTGAATACGGCAAGATCTGATGGAACGGGATTAAACACTGCAAGGTCTGATGGAACGGGATTAAACACTGCAAGGTCTGATGCAACGGGACTGGACACCGCTAGATCTGATGTAACAGTAATAGACACCGCCAGATCCCAACCAAAGCAAGGCGATACTGCACGATCTCAGCCAAAGGATGTAAACTCTCCTAGATCAGAGAAGAACAGTCCAAGGACAGAGAAGAACAGTCCAAGGGCAGAGAAGAAATCGCCAAGAGACGAGAAGAAATCGCCCAGAGAAGAGAAGAAATCTCCAAGGGAAGAGAAGAAGTCACCGAGGGCAGATACAAAGGAAGTTGATACTCCAAGGTCAGGGCCACAGGAAGTAGGAACGCCCAGGACGGAAGCGAAGGAAGTTGAGAAACCGAGATCTGGCCCGAAGGAAGTAGAAACACCAAGGTCGGGCCAACAGGAAGTTGGAACCCCTCGATCAGAAGCCAAGAAGCCACCTGTCAAGAAACCAAGAAGTCAAAAGAAGTAAATTATCTGAACATAGTGAAACATCAGGTGATGCAACTGAGCTATGGTTATTGAAACATTGATATTTTGACAAATGATTTCAAGAGAAATGGTAATGGTTGGTGTAAAGATTTTGATTTCTTAAAGTCTACATTTATTACAAAGAACTTTGACACTTCAGCACTGCATACTATAATAGGGGGCGGGGGTTAATCGTGTATCTCTAGGTCTAGGCTTCTTGGGTTAAGTATGTTGGAACCTTATCACAGATCAATAAAATGTTTCATCACAATTTTTAAGTTTGAGTTTTGTTTCAATTTTATGAACTGTTGAATCTAGAACTTCAATATCCTTCATGTAAAATTTCATTTGTTATCTACTTCTACTTGTGCTTCTACTGGAACGTTTTCGATGAGGTGTAGGGGAGACTGGGGCAGGCAGGTAATTTTTGTTCGGGGCAACTTTAAAGTTCACATAACCACACACATATTTCACTATTTTCTTTCGAATATAGAAAGTCTGATTACAATATTGTATAGTGCGTTAAAGGTCGCCACTCAAATATGTTTAGTTGTGTAATGAAAGCTGTTTTTGAAAGCCACTTTTGATGGGCCGTTTAGACCTATTTGACAACAAACAAGTGAATGCATGACTGGTCACGCCCCCATTTTGTGACGTCATAATCAGAATCAGCCTCGTTATCTATACATCTATCGTAACAATACCACAGGAAAAAAACTAATAGTTAACGATTTTCACATTTAACATTACTAAGCATTTCGTTACAACTCGTTCAGGATATGAAGGAAACTGTTCTAATCAAAAACTAAATGATACCAACTTTTTGTTCACTGTTGGGCATAATTAAGTAAACTGACAAAATAACAATCAAACGAATGAATATATCTCCCTTCAGGTTTTTCTGAGAGAAGATGACCTCCAAGTCCGACCCATGTTTGCTTTTTCACATAACACACAATACCATGAAACAAGAGAAATACAACATACCCCATCATCAGCGTTCAGCAAAAAGCCTGTATTTGCTTCTGCATCATAAACCTTGTTCTGCACAAAGTGTTCCAGATCTCTAGCGGTCCCGTACTGGACGTTGTGAAACTCAGAGCACACTCTATGGGAGAGGCAGACCCGTCTTCACTGAGATCTGTGCTGAAACACTCCGAGGGAAGCGTAGATCCAACTGAGAAGTCTACAGATGATGGTGATAACATATACTTAGGCACTATGTCTTTGATAAACTTTGGCACTGTCATTGGAATGTGTTCAAGTTCATGTTGTGAGTGTGAAGGTGTGATTGTACTTGTGGTTTCTGTCGATGAGTTTCGCTGTCGATAATGAATGATCTACTGTCTGACTCCGTCCGGCTCCTTCTTGGTGAGTTTCTGGGTGTTGTTGAATCAGTGCTTTCTGTTTCCGATAAAGTTCTTTTCGAGCATTGAAATTACCTCCAAATGAAACTGCAGACATACAACCAAACACATCCTTGTCACTTTGTTCATGATTATCATCAGAATCTTCATCAGAATCATCACTGGCATCAGAATCTTCATCAGAATCATCACTGGCATCAGAATCTACATCAGAATCATCACCAGCATCAGACTAAGAGTCTGAATGAGAGCCTCCTCCTTTAGAAGCTGTTTCCCACTCACTATCACATCTCTCTGTGTCACTCTCCAGCAGTAAGCCAATCAAGGGAATGCTTGATACAGCAAAACTTTCTTCAAAACAATCTGACACCCAAGTTTCTTCTGGTGCACTTTTCATCCCCCCCCCCCCCCCCCCCCAACACACAACCCTCTGACTGAAATCCTGCAATATCTCCCTCCCCATCTGTGATGTTAACCATCTTTCCTGTCTTATTATCTTTTCCTTTCATATTATCCATCTCACCTGTAAAATTTCCCTTCTCTCCTGGCATATTTCCCTTCTTTCCTGTCATATTGCCCTTCTCTCCTGTCATATTTCCCTTCTCTCCTGTCATATTTCCCTTCTTTCCTGTCATATTTCCCTTCTCTCCTGTCATATTTCCCTTCTCTCCTGTCATATTACCCTTCTCTCCTGTCATATTTCCCTTCTTTCCTGTCATATTTCCCTTCTCTCCTGTCATATTTCCCTTCTCTTCTGTCATATTACCCTTCTCTCCTGTCATATTTCCCTTCTCTCCTGTCAAATTACCTTTCTCTCCTGTCATATTTCCCTTCTCTTCTGTCATATTTCCCTTCTCTCCTGTCAAATAACCGCCCTCTCCTGCCTTTGCAATATCAATTCCTGGTTGATTATCCTTGTCTGTATCTACATCACTATTCTGACTGCCTCTCCCTTCATGGTCTCCAATAGTGTAGTCTACCCCTGGCAAGGAATCCTTAACTTTGTCCATATGAAATTGATGACTTGCTGTTGTGTCCCTTGTTACACTATGACTAACTAGTATTAAATCTTTCCTGTGTTCTCCTGCGGTACACTGTTTCTTATCAGTGCTATATTTTGCACACTTGCCACATCCTTGTCCCATATTCACATCACTCATAGGCACAAGTCTTCATGTCGCCAGTTTGTTTCTTGTGACCTGAGACAAATTATGAGTTTTGAGTATTTGATGAGATGGCCTGAAACAGCCACTTCCCACTCAATTGGACACATGTTTTAGTCCATATTTCAAGCCTCGAAGCAAGTGTCCTCTGTTTTGATGAAAAGATGTCTTGATTGGATTCTTCACTGTATGATCCTGAAACAAGTTCATATCAACTTACTGACAGCAACTGTACATTTCCTGTTTAAAATTTAAGCCTAATATATTCACAACTAAATACAAATATAGCTAAAGTAGTGTATTTTAGGCCATGTTAGGAACCTATCTAACGGTTAAAACAAACATAATAAAATATTGATACATATACAAGGAAAACTCCAATTAAAGTTTAATTAAATTCCGAATTAAATACTGGACACATATAGCATACCACTTAGATAGTAGACACATATAGCATTTACTGGTGGACACATGTAAATATACAACTTAGATAGTAGACACATATAGCATTCACTGGTGGACACATGTAAAATATACCATTTAGATAGTAGACACATATAGCATTCACTGGTGGACACATATAACGTACACCATTTAGTTAGTAGACACATATAGCATTCACTGGTGGACACATGTAAAATATACCATTTAGATAGTAGACACATATAGCATTCACTGGTGGACACATATAACATACATCATTTAGATAGTAGACACATATAGCATTCACTGGTGGACACATATAACATACATCATTTAGATAGTAGACACATATAGCATTCACTGGTGGACACATGTAAAATACACCATTTAGATAGTAGACAAATATAGCATTCACTGGTGGACACATGTAACATATACCATTTAGATAGTAGACACATATAGCATTCACTGGTGGACACATGTAACATACACCATTTAGTTAGTAGACACATATAGCATTTACTGGTGGGCACATATAAAATACACCATTTAGATAGTAGACACATATAGCATTCACTGGTGGACACATGTAACATACACCATTTAGTTAGTAGACACATATAGCATTTACTGGTGGGCACATATAAAATACACCATTTAGATAGTAGACACATATAGCATTCACTGGTGGACATATGTAACTTAGACCATTTAGATAGTAGACACATATAGCATTCACTGGTGGACACATGTAAAATATACCATTTAGATAGTAGACACATATAGCATTCACTGGTGGACACATGTAAAATACACCATTTAGATAGTAGACACATATAGCATTCACTGGTGGACACATGTAACATAGACCATTTAGATAGTAGACACATATAGCATTCACTGGTGGACACATGTAACTTAGACCATTTAGATAGTAGACACATATAGCATTCACTGGTGGACACATGTAAAATATACCATTTAGATAGTAGACACATATAGCATTCACTGGTGGACACATGTAACATACACCATTTAGTTAGTAGACACATATAGCATTCACTGGTGGACACATGTAAAATATGCCATTTAGATATTAGACACATATAGCATTCACTGGTGGACACATGTAACATACACCATTTTTGTGTTATGTCATGTGTGGTTTTTAAATTTTTGCTATAAATATATACCAATAATGCTGTTAAATAGTTTTTAATGTCAGGATTCAAGTTTTTAGTTCTGAAACCCTTAGAAGAGGGTATTATAAGTTGTATGCTTCTCACGAGGTTAATACGGTCTGATGTACCATCTTTGTAGAAATGTTGCCCGAGCCGCCAGCCGTTGTATACTTCTCCCTCATTTTACACACATTGGCTTCACATTAAGGTCGAGGTGTGTTTGTATTTATTACACTCTCGTTGGAGATACTACTGGCTGGCGAACAGTTATCGCCGTTTTGAAGACGTTTTCGTTTCTAATTTCATCAAAATATTATTCATAATACTTGAATAGGCCTCATTCTGCCAGGAAAAAAATGTTTCAATCATAAGTCATTTTCTTTTTTTCTACGACCACTGAAAATAACAACGGACCGATACTGACTTTCGTAGCACATAACCGTAGCAGTTATCGCCAACATGCGTCATCAGTTCACAAAATTTAATTTACTTCCGAATTTTTGCATAATGTCATTGGAACTGAAATATCATATCCTTTGAACGAAGGCTTATCTATGTTTATAAATCTGATTTTATTTGCCTTGCCCCGAAATCAAAGTGACCGGCTATTAGTGACAAGCACCCGACTTAAATAGACCGCATCCAGGCGGTTTAGCGAGACCAAACGACTTCGGGTAGACGTGAAATATTGTGGCAAAATCTATCATTATAGAAAAGACAACTATCTCAGGTTTAACTTGAATTCTTTGAGGCATATATCTGCTGTATTTTTTTTTATTGTTTGCTGCTTTCTTCATTTACTGGCCGTAGCAGTCGGAGTGAAGGTAAGTATTTTGCCGTCGCATGACAGGACAACCAAGTTGATGATGTCAATCAAAATTGTAATAGCGTTCTCCAAACGAAAAAAATGCGAGATATCAGTAAAATTCATTTTAAAAACGTGTTTATCTGTTTATGATGAAATTGTCCGAGAAACAATACAAAGAATCAACGAGATACCACCACAACATACCAATCAACGTTAAAGTCCAGCAGAATGTGGATAATACCTTGCAAAAAGGTCTTACAATAGTTCTCACTGGTATTACCTCTACTAGACCATTCTGATCAAGAAACCAATGGGTGCCACTCTGGCACCCTTGAGCATTTTGAAAAAAATTGCATTTTATTTTTTTTCCAATATATAATAACACTGTTAATGAACAGATAATAATCTTCAAATAAAACAAAGAATTCTGAAGCTTAATTAACTGTTATTTCAAAGGCATATTACCCCAATATATTCATAAAAAATTTTATTTGAAAATAACAGACATCTTCAAGGCCCGTTTATCCAGACAGTAGGGCAATAACTGTCAATTGCAATTGCTATATACAGTGCTTTGTTGTTCCATTTGATTGGACTAGCATATACAGATGTTATTTCAGTTTTGTTTTAAGGTCTTCAATACTTAAATATGTGATTGATATTTCAAATATGAGTAATAAGATTCTTTCAAGTATACTTGAATACTGCAAATCGTGGGTGACATACTTGAATTGAAAACAAACATATTTTTCAGTTTATCTTATTAATCTAAACGGTGTACTTATAAAATAATAAACTCCGTCAAGTTTAATATATACTATACAAAAAAAAGAAACGCATAGCTGGATATTTCAAGGTGTGGTTACAGTCAATTTTGAATTGACACTGTCTTTTAGTAAATGCGTATAACAAACTGAAATTTCTCACTGAGATCATTGTTCTTTATGATATCATACACGCCATATGACTTCCTTTAGCTAATCAGAGGTCACTTGAATGTCATTGTCTGGTTTTACCACCACGTGAACGCTTAACAATTTTCAAACGCCTTGGCATAGACTGTATAAGTCGCTACATTGATGATTGGATTATGGTCTCCAACTTGTCCTGCATAAACTGAGCCAGGTTTGGAAGCATTTGACGTAAACGATAACGCTGCCAGAGAGGTCAATCCAGTTCATCTCAAAAGTGTTCAATCAGGTTAAGATCCTGATTACGTAAGTGATAGGGGATCCCATTGATGTTGTAACATGTCAGAAATGATCTTGTGACACCAACAGTATGTGCTCTTTCGATGTAGTGGACAACGTTACGACGCTACGTCATTTATCGGAAGCACGTGTCGTTTGATGGTAGTGTGTTATGAACATAAGCCCATTAGACTGCCTTGAAAATGAATGAAACCAGAAAGAAATGTGTAGCATAGGGCCACCCACATCATCAGGTTACCCTTTCGAAAATCTAACGACTTGACTTTGGCAGTTTGGAGCGTATCTTTCATTTGTACACGTCTGTATACCCAATTCTTTTTCATCTCCTCTTTGCATCGCTAAGACTTACACATTTCCCATGTCTTAGGTTCCAGACCTGGGTCCAGTTCCTCAAAACGATCGTAGCCTTACAATAGTTGTAAATCTCTACAATCCGATTGTAACTTTTTCTTACAATCACAACACTGTTCCTCAAAGCGATTGTAAGTTACAACAGTTGTAAGTTACAATCGCTTCTGTGAGTTGCTATGACCGTCTGTAACTTACATGTACTTACAATCGATTGTATAGTCAAAAGAAAGATGGCGTTATTTGTACATTTGCATCAACAAAAGAAAAGAAAAATCAGGCCTGAGAGGATATTTAGAGACAGAACGAGAGTGCTTGATGTATTTAGTGATGTTGACATTTTTTCTAGATATAGAATGACAAGAGAGTCTATTCTGAAACTTGTTGCTATGCTAGAACCTGTCTTGTCTTCGGACAATGATGGGATTTTATGACATCGGCGGTTTTCCCAAAGTGATAGGCTGCGTTGACGGAACGCTTATTCCGATAAAGCGTCCACCTATCGATGTTGAGCAAGCCTATGTGTGTCGGAAAGGCTACCATGCTATCAACGTACAGGGAATCTGTGATCACACCTTGAGGTATGGATATCATACATGTTATATATAGTCTTTAGTCCTCTATCAAACAATTCTTTCTTATCAAAACAGGTCACATGTGACTTTTCGAAGTTGCGATGTTAGGAGTTTCGTAGTTGAGGAGATAACTCTAAATCAGTTTCCTGATATTTGGAAAAGAAGCGTTCATAAAATATCCTCCAGTCTGAGGCAAAATTATTATAAGAATTTTATACAGACAGTTGCCCTTTGTATCTAAATAAATCACTTTTCAAAATAAATATAATCATAAAAACATTAGTATTTATAATTAAAATATTTAAGCACATTTCATTGTTGTAATATTTGTGGCAATGTAGATGTAAAATTTATTTTATTGAAAGTTCGACTGCTTAATGTTATATCTTCTAAATATTTCATAATGTGTTATTGAATACTTATATGAATAATGATTCCAGATTCACAAACGCAGTCGTTAAATGGCCAGGGTCCAGCCATGACTCTGCCATCCTCAACAACAGTAAGGTTGCAGAACTCCTTGATGCTGGGAACCTGCCGGGTCTATTGCTTGGAGATTCTGGGTATGCAAACTTATATTAAATGCTTATGATTTAATCCAGGATGAATTCGATAAATTTGTTAACTTTAAAATAAGCTGTTACTTACCCAACTCATTACCTTCGTTGGTAAAATTAATTTAATTCATTAATCTGAAATACTCATAGGTACTTATTAACACATCAAGTTTGGTTAAAATCACATGATCTCATGATTGAAATAATTGACGAATACCAAAATTATTCCTTTTAAATAATATCAATATAATATGAATGTATTAAAAGATAATTAATTTTCCTTAGATATGGATGCAAGAAATGGCTGATGACCCCCATTCTTGATCCCAAAAGTAGAGCGGAGCAGAGGTTTAATACAGCTCACCTCAAAACCCGAAACACCATTGAGAGAGCTTTTGGGGTTTTAAAGTCTCGCTTCAGGTAATACTTCTTCCGTTTATCAAAGACATTATTTTCTATGAATAGAAATATATTGCAATTTCTTCAAACTTGATTTGTTTTCATATCAAAAGTATCATAAATGATTACCTAAATTAAGACACAACACAAAGTAATGTTTTGATAATAAATTTATATTTTCCAGTGACAAAGTTATTAACAATGAACATTTGTAAAACTAAACATGGATAACATGAAAAAAATGTTTTAGTGAAAATATTTACATAACTAATAAAAGTGATTTTATAAGATTCAAAGAATTGATTATTATTGAATGAGTTACTTTTTAGGTAAAAACATGTTACAAGAGAAGATATTTATTATATGGCGAGCAGTGAAATACTGGGATTTATCAGTGAAATAAACTGTCTATCAAGCTACAGTGAAAATAACTTATATTTTCACTGCGAACGGTGACTGATATAATTTGACGTCATAAAACAATGGTCTGCGCCACTCGAGAAAATATAACCTTTCTACCTCACTCGATGAGATAAACATGGTATTTGTTAAGAAAAGACAGATATCCTCTATATATTTAATAAATTAATTTTAATGCAAATATATTACAGATGCCTACACAAAACAACCGGATGCCTTCCATTCAACACAGAAAAGTGCTGCAAAGTGATAGCTGCGTGCATGAAGCTGCACAACTACTGCATGGATGAGAAGGTGCCACTCCCAGACTTGCAGGAGGAACACGAGGACCCGACTCAACAATACCTGGCTCCAGAGGTGGCCAACGCAAGAGATGGACTTTCTCTTAGGAAAAGCATCATCGAACAAGTATTCAGCCAGTAGTAAGTATTATCATAGCTATCCATCTCAAAAGGGTAATTTTCAAGATTAATATGAGTTTCAGTTATAAAATGTTTGAAATAATTGATAAAAATCATAGACAGTGCAGCGCAATACATTTCTCACAGTTAGATATTGAGACTGAAGAAATCCTATGAATATGTGTTTGTAAAGATATATCTCCCAGTCAAGTATACAATTTTATGAATCAATTATAGGTTTCACAAATCTGTATATCTGGAAATGTCACTCACAAAATCATTAATAGTTGATAACTTAATGGCACCAACAGTTTTAAGAAGTCTTATTTTGAAATTTAAATCCGAAACTACTCAAAAGTAAAGAAATCCTTTAAAGGGGCAGTAGCACGTTTTTTGACAATTTTATAATTTGAATTTCTCACTGATAATTGTAAGTGAATACTAAATGTATTATTTTGTCAAAAATCTCAGTACACAAGTCAATCATCCATAGTCAGAGGACAAAGAATGAAGATTCACATAAAATCCATTGGCGGCCATTTTTGTGTGAACACCTTTAATTCATTTTTTGTAAGAAAAGGAATCGCATGGCTAAACTTAACATTATATATTGGATTTATTACTGCTCCATTTAGTTTAAATACATTTTCTTTCAATTGAAATCATTAATTTTCATTTTCCTTACATCACCCTATATTCCCCCTAAAAACGTGCTACTGCCCCTTTAAGTATTCTCCAAAGTTGAAATTGTTTCCATGTAAACCAGAAAAATTAAAATTTAGAATTCTCAAAGTTGTAAAATGCAACACTCCACCACTAGTTCTAACCACATACCAAGTTTAGTAAATAAGTATTTGCAGGGACATAACCAGAAAATTATTACATTTTTAAAACTCGTTAAGGAATTTAATTGTTGGGGATACAGCATAATCGGAAATTGGATTTAGTTCCTTCTCTTTAAGTTCGAGCAATCTTTCCTTGATTGCTAGATCTCTTTCTTGATAAGATTTGGTACATTGGAAGAAGTCTTTCCAAACTGTCGTCAACTCCTCCAGTCTTTTCAACTTCTCCTCCTCCACAGCAACCATTTTTTCCAATGGATCTTCTTTATGAACATCTGAAATAAGCGGGGAAATTTGCTTAAAAATTTAAATTTTGTTCAAATTTCAAATACCATAATGTAATTCCACATTCAAAAAAGATAGATTGTGCAACCATGTCTTACTAATACATATCAACATGCCAAACCCTTTAAACCAAGGTTGAAGTGAAAATTGTACGAAGTTTTCTGAATTGTCTCAGTTTTTTAAAATATAGTTACATCAAGGAATATACCATTCTAGCCTCGAAAATAGTTATCTTAATACAAATAAGATCAAACTTAAAAAGAACAGTATTTGAATAGAATACATTTGAGATCTTTTCAATTTGTTTGTTCAAATTTCAAATATCACAATGTAATTCCACACTCAAAGAAGGTAGATTGTGCAACCATGTCTTATTAATACATTTAATTCTCCTTATGTGTAGATAATTATATACTATCATATGCAGATATTAATTAGTCTCATCAAATTTTTTTACTAACCTAATTTCCTCTTCCCTTTAGTCTTCGCTTCTGAAATAAAAAAACGACAAATAAGACATGTTTTTCATGTAATTAGAATATTGACTTTATTTATGCCATATTCTGTGTTGTCCCTGGCTAGGCTCTTCATTCACATTGCACTCAGATTACCAAGCTATACAATTTGGTACCCAAATAAGGGGGAAGAAGGGACCTATGAATTATTGTTGATCTTCACATACACAGAGCGCTTGTTTATTGTCACAATATTTTTAGCCTCACTTTTGCTGCTTTTCTATTACATGGTGATGCTTATGATTGTGAATTCTAATAGTATTAAAATCAGTTTAAATTGCTAAGAATTCTAAATTTCCATGATACCTTACTACAGTATCATAATTGTGATGTAATACAAACTGTACCTTTTACTGTGAACACCTCTGCAGTTGGACCTTTACTGATAATTTCGACATCTTTTGTTGCAGAAGTCGATGGAGTCTCAGTGGCTGGAGAGATTGTGGTAGCTGCTGGAACTGTGGTCGCTGTGGTCACTGTAATTGACGGACTTGATGAAGTAGCCGAGGAACTTCTGGAGGCAGCTGAGGACTCTGACTCTATTGCTAAATAAAATTAATTATAAGATATAAACTGTAATTGTGCACCAAGTATGAAGTTTTTATGATTGTGATTGGATATCATTTACTGAAAAATTAATGTTTATACTTTTAAAACTTGAGAAGATTGTTTTTATTGTAATTCTGATGGAAAATTTATAATTTGTACTTCATCCATACAGTTTAGCAATATGAATACTTCATGTCTATTACAAATCAAGTCAATTTAATTGTGCGCCATGTATAAAGTTATTACGGTTTAATATCAATTAGTAAATAATTCTCATAAAAACTTTTAAAACTCGACATAATGTTTAAAGTATCAAAATTATCAAAATGAGTGGATTGTTTATATTTCTTTTGGAACATAATTGGGTAATTCATGTCTATTGCAAATCAAGTTAATTTGTACATATATGATTTGTATTTTTTCATGGGTAATAGACTGAATATTATTGTCATTAAACTCTTCACATTTATCTGAAAAGTTTTGTCATCTGTCAATCAAAACTAATTTTTGTGCATATTAAACATTAATCATTTGTGATAACAAATTGTTTTAGAACTTTTCAACATACATTCACATTCTTTCACTAATTTGATAATGATATAAATGAAAATAATCTAAGTCACTCTTACATTCTTCAATAAATCCCAATTCAACACCACCTTCCACTCCATCTATCTGGCAAGCAGGGATCATTGACAACACCTACAAAACAAACATTCAATACATCAGGGATTTTGATTGCTCTAGGCCATATGCCATTGGCCTATTACATTTACAAATGACCTATTAACTTCTATTGACTTAGGATATTGAGGCTGATCAATAATTCTAACATTATTTCTACATTTTGGCTTATGAATCATGAATACTGATGCTCACTTGTTAAATGTTATTATGTTAAAATGGAATGGTTAACCAAACCATGAATTCAAGTTGCACCATAAAATATAACAAACAATTTTAGTTGAATAATTCCAAAAGTTACTGTTATTAATACTTGTTTTAAAGCGCTCTAAGAGCTTCAGGTCAATGGCCTATTACTAGACATACACTTAGGACATTTGTCCTATTCACATTTCTAGGCTTCAGAATCACTGTACATATATATGTTTTAAAGGAAAATAAACTTTATTGATTAGTAACAAGATTTTAAGGTTAAACATGAACCATATATGTGAAACAGATTGTTGCAATTGGTCTTATTACATGATGGATGATTGCTTTATAAGGTATTAACAGATACTCAAAACTTATAGTTTTACTCATTTATGAAATATTTCTGTAAAGTGAGTAACTGATAATAAATACAAAAGAGATTATTCTACCTTTTCCTCAATGGCAGTTAGGTTAGGTGGTGCAGTGCCTCCTCCCGTCATCTTCTGCTCCTTCTTCAATGACATGGACCTCTTCTTCACATAGCACCTGTGAAATGGAAAAATGAATTATAAATGATATGATATATTTAATTATTAAAATAGAGGCGTCGCTAGACGACCTGTCTAGAAGCGGTTAAATTGGGGTAACATATTTAATTACTTAATAAATCTAAGATAAGGATATTCTTTAAGAAATGTTTAATTATCATACATAAATCACATCACATAAATTACATTCATTTACAGTTTTAAAAATATGAAATGTAACAGAAGTTAACAAAATATAGTCTAATAACCATGCCTACCTGTTCAGTAATATGAAATATTTGATAATTTATTTTAAGGTTTTAAATATTAATTCAATACCTACTTGTAATCATTCCATTTCTTTCGGACCTCAACTGCCCCTCGATGTGTTGCACAAACAGCATTGATTCTGAAAATATGAATGAAATATATATATATAACAAAACATAATAAATATATCATTAGTATACAGTAGTCATTAATAAATAACCTAATTCATTTTATTATTTTTGCTTAACCAATATCTTTTGGTCACAAAATATGATTACTGATAAATAAGCATAGAGAAAGTGTACATGCATAGACATGAAATGCTCTAAAATAATTTATTTCTAGTGTCATTAATGATTTATAACAAGCAGATATGTAAACAAAAATACCTGCCAAATGCCTGTGTTACGTGTGTACACTCACTTTTCGGCGATCCCTTGCCACAATTTCCCCTTAACTTTAGCTGTCAGCACGGCCGAGAAAGGTCCAAACAGCTCGTTTTGGTGGCGTGAAACTTCCTCCACAAGGATGTTGATTTCAGAGGCCTGAAAGTTAGCCTTCCGTATCTTTTTCGCGTTGTTTGTCTCCGACATTATTTCATCGTCTGCTCGGAAGGGGAGGTAACTCTGAGCGACCGGATGTTGTGTCCAATCGATTTTTTTAACTTTCGCACTGAAGATCACGATTGTAACTTTACGATCGTAAGTGCTACAATCGATAGAGTTACAATTCCCTTACAATAGCTTTGAGGAACGGCAATAAACTTTTATTTACGATAGTTGTAAAATTGATCGTAGCTGTTACAATTGATTGTAGCTACGATCGTTTTGAGGAACGAGGCCCTGAACGTTGTTACAGCACAGAACACGTTGCGAGCGATTATGACGTCATAACATATTGCCAAAGTAGCGTCTCCTGACTCTCAATCTGATCTGTTGCAAACGATTCCGTATTGTTTGTGGCGAAATTATGTGTACTATAGGCACCTTGTCAGCTGTGTACACAGCATTGACAATGCAGTAACATGGATGAAGGAACCAAATTTAGCGATCTTGACCCTCTGTGATGACCCAAGGTGTTCCAGAACGTGGACAATCATTGGTGGAACCAAATTGTTGGAAGCGTTCTAAAAGACAAGTGTTTGTGCTCTTTTAGACGTTATGACCCCTGGCAAGGAATGTTTGCGACTCTCCAGTCTGAATTTTGCCAATGGCGGTGATTCGAGTTGCAGTGCCAAAACGTGGAATTTGCATTTACTCTTCATATGGTAAAACTTCTATTGCAATTCGTGATCGATGAAAGCCTTTTGTGGAGAATGTGAATACACGCATGTTTCCAATAGTTTCAACTTTCAAAGTGCTTATGGTTCCGTTTTGCGATGTTTTTTTCATTTTGGTCAAAAACCGATCAAATTCACAATATTGAAATCAGTGACAGATTCGAACATTCAAAATTGTCATAATCAAAATGTTTTCTACAACCAAATGTGTTTCACAGTTTTTATGGACATATTTCGTTTTGAAAACTCATTTATCCGGAAAACATTCACCTATGCGTTTCTTTTTTTGTATAGTATATAACATATTTATGAAACTCGTGGATGGTATTAGTATTTAACTCGCTTTCGCTCGTTAAATACCAATACCATTCACTCATTTCATAAATATGCCATTAAACTGGACGGAGTTTAGTATTCTGTATATGTATACAGATGGGGTAAATGCTCATTTTTAATCACATCCCGGATTTCACACCTACTCCTACTGCTATGTAATAGATGCATGATGACACAACCAGGGTGTGTACGAAATATCAGCGAGCTATTAAAACACGAGGGGACGGAGACCCCCAAGTGAGTGATAGCAATCTCATATTTCGTATACACTCCTTGTGTCAATCATGTATCTGTTTTATCCAATGGGCACCCGATATCAACTGCATGATCAGCGTTTAGCACAGAGACATTATATATATATACCTTCCATTTGTAATCATACTTGACAAGACCCACATAATGGTCGAAATGAATTCATCGTATTAAAGAAGATTGATCCAGTCCGAACCATCTGATGTTTACTCTTTCTTATATACAACCTTTCTTCACGTGAGAAACCAACTCTCCTTATTCAAAATATATATATAGATATAGAGACTCTGCTTAGCATAATATCAGTTCCTTTTCAAATTTGTTCCGATGAATAATTTTGAGGTTTTTGGATGACCCGCCATTCTCTCAACTAAGCAGGCAAATGCAACTTAAGTTAACTTTTTATGTGTTATTTTGTTTCAAATACTGGATTTCATTTAATAATGAAATATAAATTTTATTACCAAGTGCTCTTGTATATATTAATTGAACTGGTTTTTCCCTCCAAAAAATTATTTATGGTCCTTTCCGATAATTAATTTATAAAATGGGTTTAGCTTTATGACCGAAGAGTTCAGATTGAAAATTACAGCTCGAAAGTTCGGTAAATATCTATAGTTTTCAGTCAGTGAAGAATTTCAACCTGTTTTAAAATAGCAATACTCGCTATATTAAGTTATATTTTGTCGTTGAGTGACTGGTGCGGTTTCTATTTCTCTAATCTTTTTTTATTTTTTTTATTTTGTATTGTTTTTTTTTTTATTTCTCTAATCTTGGTCTACATGTTTGAATGCCGTCAGCCAGATTTTGCTAGCTCTGTCCTCGCTGCCTCGCTCCTTCATGCCATGGGTGTCGGGACCTCAGAACTAACTGCACATGGTGATATTTTTGTGATATCAACTTGAGTTTTCTGGATACATGATTTATCGGATCCTCCCACAGGAACCCGATATCGTAAATAAAATGTGGGTAAAACGTGGATAAGAAAGATCCGTCCCCTATATGTATACTCTATATACATATAGGGGACGGATCTTTCTTACCCACGTTTTACCTACATTTTATTTACGATATCGGGTTCCTGTGGATCCTCCGCCACTGTTTTCATTGCGAAAAGATAAAAAGAAAATATGCCGCCCATTGGATAACGTATTAGACACATGTTACAGGATTCACGAATAGAGAACAATATGCTTTTCGTATTTATTCAATTCGTTTAAAAAAAAGGTTCGCGCGAAAACGAAAGTTTACAAAAACAGCTAGAGTCGTCGATCTATCAAATATCACAATATGCAAAGTACGAAAACAACAGTTTAGATCATTTATGAATTTTTCTGAAACAATTCACCAATTAAGAAAAATAATTCACGAATGACAAGTGTATTTTCATGTACTGTGTATCCCTATAAGAAGTTCCAAATTGAAAGTCAGAAGAGGTTTTGATGATTAACATGATCGTGTGAAGACACAGACTCAGCATAAGTGTCAAGTTAACAATGGCGTATGTCTGATAAACTTCCAACGCTAGTTGGTCCTCGATTTTTAATCGTTTAAAGGGGCAGTAGCACGTTTTTTGACAATTTTATATTTTAAATTTTTCGTTGATAATTGTACGTTACAGCTAAATGTATAACTTTGATAGTGTCAAAAATCTCATTACACAAACACATCACCCATAGTCAGAGAACAAATTATAAAGATTCACATAAAATCCATTGGCAGCCATTTTTGTGTGAACACCTTTAATTCATTTCGTGTAAGAAAAGGAATCGCATTGCTAAACTTTACATTATATATTTGATCTTTTACGGTTTCATTTAGTTTAAATACATTGTCTTTCAATTGGAACCATTTATTTCATTTTCTTGACATCACCTTACATTCCCCCTAAAAATGTGCTACTGCCCCTTTAAAAGGTAAATAATAATATCTGCAGATATGTCAGGACGAACTTGTATTCTCCAAGTAGGTACAAAAGTTCACCTTCGGAGATGCACGACATTTTGGATTAAGCCTGTGGGACTGATTAGTAAACGAGTTTGCGGTTATTATTTTGCCCTAACACATTATTTTCACATTTTATTTAGTGGGTTCATGTTTTATTTTAACTCATGTTGTCTATGGAATGCACGTGGCGAGGTATTAATGATTGCATACATCATCATGAACATGTTGTACAGCCGTGATCATCTTCCTACGCAGAGCCTAAAAGGCCAGTTTCCAAACTGTCATTTTATGCCTTGCTGCATAGCCTTGAGTTTTCTGTGCTTGCTCTCTACTCTGTAGGGGCACTATAGCAGCACAGAAAAGTAAAGTCTCTGCAGCAAGGCATAAAATGACAGTTTGGAAACTGGCCTTTTAGGCTCTGCGTAGGAAGATGAGCCGTGATATGATCGATATTATTTTGAAAAATACCAATTTTCATTATAAAGGACCTATTTTAAATTGACATGTAGGCCATACCGTTCACTAGAGACCCTATACACAGTCTATTTATATAGTTTCTGCTTTTACACACTTGCAAGGAAATTCGCGTCAGCAACTGGACTTAGAAATTCCACTCCAAGTTATATGTTATATGGAGAACTTGGTCGTGTGCCACTAAATATTGTTGTATGTAAGAGAATTATTAGCTATTGGCACAAACTAGAATTAACAACGTTGCCTGTGAAAATGTCTAAACTTATTTACTTACTTTGTAAAACTGATACTGTTTGCTCAAACTGGTTGGATTATGTACAAAAGACACTCAATAACTGTGGGCTAGGTTACGTTTTCAACAATCCTTTATGTATTAGCACAGTTCACCTTGTAGCACTGATTGAACGAATAATGAAAGATCAATTTATTCAAAGTTGGCAAGTTTGTGTGCGTAACAGCCCTAAAGCTTTTTATTACAAATACCTGAAAGAATACCCGTCATTTGAAAAATATCTTTTGTTTCCCAAATCTGTTGCTTATCAAATATTACGATTCAGATGTTGTAATCATAATTTACCTATTGAAACCGGGAGATGGATCAATATCCCTAGAGAAAACCGAACCTGCCAACTTTGTAAAAGCCCAGCGATTGCTGATGAATTTCATTACATTTTTAGATGTGAAGCCTTCGCTGGAACGAAAAAAATATATCACTGATAAACTTAATAAGTACCCAAATCTATACACCTACAAGTCATTATTTTCATCACAAAAATTATCCATACTGAAGAATCTCTCAAGATTTATAACTGTCATTGATAAAAACATTAAGAATTTGTAACAAAATCAACCTTCACCTTTGCTTATATTTATGTTTTTGCATGTATAAATGTATATCATTTCTCTTGTACCACCGATGCTACGCTACGCGATTTTATACAATTTGTTGCTGTTATACATCGATAGAGGCACAAAACATGTAAAACAATCCTTAATTGTTCAAAATCTACTGTCAAAGCGATATCTCCTAGGAGATATCGCTTGATCTTTCACAAGCGATATCTCCTGCGGAACACAGTTTTGGATGATAAATTTCTTTTCAACACCATGAGAATAAGAAATATGTAACTAATCCTTTTTAGATTAATATGTACATTCTCCTTTCATCACACATTGATGAATATTTGTAAACCATCCGGTTATATTATACTATTTTGTTTAATTATAATCCAATGAAATATAATATTTCACGGAATAAAAGAATTGAATCTATCTCAAAAGCTTTTTTTGTGTAAAGAAACAGGTTCTTGACAATGACATTATCTTGACTACTGCGAAGAGGACAAACACAATTTCAATAATATTTGTTTTAATCAGAAGCCATTCATACAATTCCGATCTATCACAATTGCTATGGCAGTTTGGATCAAATATACTCAAAGCATAAAACAATCATTAGTTATCTGGTTCATTTTATAAACCCTCGACCACAACAATCAACCATTCACCTCTAAGGCACATTATGTACATATTCTTACACTGATCAAAAGAATTTAAGGACCACATAAATGTTCAAAAGTTCAGTTGTCTATTGATAAAAATATGAATTTTTGAATACTTCAATATTGAAAATTTGCTTGGTCCTCCATTATCATTTTTAGTATATAAGAGAGCTTCAACAAAAAAGGATAAGTCATATTATAAGATATTGAGACAAACCAACCAACATGTTTATAGCATATTTATACAATGTTACCGATAAGAGACAGAAGCAAGATTAAAAATTTTGAATAAAATAAAAAGCATACACAGTTCTTTATATTTCATAATGAACTAGAAAGTGTTTTTACTCATAAAAAACAGATGTCTCCCCCATACACCATTTCAGCTGAAATTCGTTTTTGAAAATTCCTTAGTTTTTTTAAAACTCAAATAAAAACCATATTCTTTCTATAAAACAATAAACTGTAAGCATGGGTTTTATTCATGAAACTAACCATACCCTTCAAAATGACAAAGATCAAACTGTCGCCATGGAAACCCAAAACATTTTTAACAAGAATTTCAACCTCCAAAAGGCACATTTACATCATATGAAGCGGAAATTTGGTGAAGATTGATCAAGTAGTTTCAGAGTTATGCTCTGGAAACTAACCCTACCCTTAGAAATTACAAAGTCCAAACTGTTGCTATGCAAACCTCAAAAAAAAAATTGAAAAAAAGTTGAAACCCCCAAAAGGCACATCTACATGATATGAAGAGTATGTATACCAAATTTGGTGAAGATTGATCAAGTAGTTTCAGTGTTATGCTCCGGAAACAAATGGGAACGCCAACACGGACTTGGACGCAGACGCGGATGCGGACAGGAACTCAGCCAAAACCAATATGTCTCCCGACCCTTCAGGGGGAGACATAATTATACACCAGGGTCTAGATTCTTGAAAATCTCTTACTGTTAAGTAAATCATAACATAACAGTTATTGAAGACAAATGACACGTCAAAAGTCAACATACATACATGGTACACAAAATACATACATGGTACACAGACATGATTTTGGCAAGATATCATTCATAATCCACATACATTTGTATTTCAACTAAGCAATCTCATTATAAACATAATCAAATTTTTTTATTTTTTTTTTAATCTCCCACAAAGAGTAATTTTCTTTTGAGCTTTTCAACATCTCATAAATGTCGCTTTGTGCAGTACACAATGTTTTGATATCTTAACTGTAGCAACAAAGTTCTTAACTTTCATCATATAAACATGTACATATATCAATCAATCAAACATACCAACGATGTAAGTGAACACAAAACATAAAAGCCATTGAATGGCAAAAATGAACAATCTATATATTAATCAATATGTTTAACATCATGTATTCATTTACATTGTGAAATGCATTTTAATATTTTGATTGACAAAATAAGTAATAAAGTAAGTATATCTTGTTATAATCCTTATTTATATCTAACAACCAATTAAGGTATGTTAACTTTCCTCCCATAATCCAACATGAAAAGAAAGCTTATCAATTAATAGAGTACAAAAAAAGGTCTTACTTCTTGTCAAAAAAATTTGAAAGTAAAAGATTTATTTCATGATATAAAATCACAAAACCTCCAATATGTTTCTTTCAAAACAAATCATGAATTATTATGCATATTTCAAGAATTCAACAATAAATAAATTTAAATCTTTAGAAAGTGTTAAAAATGTAAGTGGAAGGGTAGGAGGTAGCAGAATAATTCTATCACTGAAATTGAAAGACAAATAAAAACTGAAGTTCACCATATGACCCAGGTTAATGTTATAGATAGATTTCTTTGGTTAAAGATATTTGATGATATGATGACAATAAACATCTTAATAAAGAAAATCACTATCACTGCATCTTTTTTTAATACATAAAGCCATAACCGCAATTTTTCTCATAACATTTTTTCTCAATTTTTAGAAATCTTTATGGTTTATTTAAAACTATTAGCATAATCACATAGAAAATTAATTACCTTGGTTAAAGTGCTAAGATGTCAAGAAAAGACCCTAGATTATAAAATCCTAATCTCCAAAGTCATGATAACTGTCATTATATGATGTTCACACACATTGCTCTTCATAACCAATATTTCAAATTGTAAGTATATTTAGGTGGAAAATACATTTCCTTTGTTAAAGATAATTTTCCATAGTCAACATTTCAAAATGTATTCATATTTAGGTGGAAGATAGATTTCCTTGGTTAAAGATATTTTACTGCTAAGATGACAAGAAAACATCTTAAGGAGGTTGGATACCTTTGTTTCTGCACATCCGCAACAGTCAGATTATCAGATTGAGCTATTTTAAAGTTTATGCTATTTTGTTTATTTTTCACTGCAAGTGTGAGATAAAAAAAATAAAAAATAAAATAATGATTAAGTTTAATAAAAAACAATGACTACGTTATATTTGTGAACATAAGTATTTGTTTTATGATAAAATTTATTTCACTAATTAACCTTAAAAACTAATGAAAATTTCTAAAAAGGGTAATGTTGACAATAAAGAGTTATCTCCCCTGGATGTTGATTTTCATTGATGTGGCTTAATTGAATGTGAATATCTCTGTTATCCGCTGGTGACATATCTTTTTTTCTTTTTAATCTTATTCTAGTGTGTATTAACTATAAAATATATAATTTTCAAAAAAATCTTAATACGAGAAATCGATTTTTTTTCATAAAAGAATAATATTTTACAAAAATAATCATACAAAGAAAAAGGTTATTTGTATGTATTTACTTCATATTAGTTTCAAGTTCCCTTTTTCCGACTTAGTTTACTTCCATACTGCAATGGCTTAATAGAAAATCATTTAAATAACAATTATATTCCAAACTTATCTTAAAAAGGAGTTTTTAAATTATTGTATTTTCATCATTGGGTGCCCTAACGGATGGGCCCTTTTTCGAACAAAAACTGTGGTGACATGGTATTTTTATGACACAATTTGATTCAAGACATATTTTTCAACAAAATAAGACCAAATTTAGCTATTTCTTAATACCTCGATATTTTGTATCCAACCTCCTTAACATAGAAATTCTTGGTCTTTAAGACCAGTCGGCATGATTACATGATAAATACAAGCATAACTCTTCATAGTCAAGGAACCTGTCATTTCTCTGATGTCAGTCACAAACATGATGGATGAACACATGCTGATACAAACACCTCACTGAAACACAACATTCATCATGCATAGTAATAATCATCATGCTATGATTACTGGACGTTGGTGTTACCAAATTATCACCTACTCAGACATAACCCTGAGAAGGAGAATACAACTGAAACTCGCTAAGCGCTAAAGCCTGTGTAGATCTTTGAGCTTACCAAATTCAATGATAAATAATAATAATCTTAGGGTATTTATATAGCGCACATATCCACACCGAATGCATGCTCAAGGCGCTCCCTGAATTATTACCCTGGTCTAACCCTAGCTGCCGACTAAGCGCTTGATGGGTCCCCTCCAACACTACTTTCACCAGGTACCCATTTCCTGCTGGGTGAACAGAGGCACATTTTTGAATAAAGTCTGTTGCCTACGGCGACACCACAAGTTATTCAACTCATGTCTCAGTGTGGGGCAGGGAATTACCCTTCAAACTCTCAGTTCATTCAGCAATGAATCGGGTAACCCACCCATCCGGCGAGCCACGTCAGATGTTGCTGAACTACACTGATAGCGGTCAACTGAGCTTCGCACAGGACCACGTGCCACCATAAAAATTTGTTATTGCCTTTTCATTGCTCCTAAAGCTAGTGATAGTTAACAGCAGCTAATTGCTGACAAACCAATCAGGAACATTGCAAAGGTATAGGAACAATTTTCAACTTGAAGGGAGGAGGATTTATTTTGGTGAATATATGGGGAACGGTAGTTTAACAACTAGAGGTATACTTCTAAACTTCAATATTATGGTTGGGGATGTGTACAATCATGTCTGTGGGGTGTGGGGCACAAGATTCCTGATTTCCTTGGAGGGCAACAGCCCCCTCCTAATAGTCCTACGCAGGGTGCAATAAGCCTAATACAGCAGAATAGTTGTTATGAATATTTTCTTTTAAAAAACCCTTCTAAAAAAAATCTCTCATTCCAGAAATAATTTAATTAATTGATCCAAGAATTCAAGGCAAACTTATGCTTATCATTATTTTCATGTATGACATTTAAAGTTTTCCACTTACATAGCAGTGCTCCAGATAATTTTTTGACCTATTGAGTATTTACTCCCTGTTTTGAAAACAATTGAGTAAACTTGATTTTGAGAGAGTACTGAGTAAAATTGTACTCCTCAGATTTCTGGCAATTGGGTATTTTTGTTTAAAAATTAGATTGTACACTCACAATTCTTCATGATTGGGTTATTTTCTACCACAAATATCACAACTCATATTCATTTCAATTTCATTGAGCAGTAACCACGGAAATTTCTTTTTCCATTCACCAAATGTTTTCTGTGTGACTTTGTCACCCGTATGCCGCTTGAGCTTTTCAGGACATACATTCTCAATAATGTCAGAAAGAATCTCCCTACAAATACTTGCTGAATTACTTTTTCTTTCTGGCCTTTTGAATGCCTGGAATGCCATGTTTAAACATGTGGCGACCAAGCTCCTAACACGGTTCCAGTGAGTAAAACAACTAAAATTAATGAGGAGGCATCGCTTATACAAACAAGCCCTACTGTAGAGTTTTATGAGCTCCTTACTCATCCGGATACCCCGCAACTTAAAACAACAGATAGGCATCGGTTTACGTGTCAAACACAGATGTAGAGCTTTGATATCCATTCGTGACAAATTTATAAATGCGTCAGTACGCAAGATTTTACAAACTATTGCGTACAGTACACATGGTATTTTGATTCTTTTGGGTTTTAAGGAAAATGTCTGCGTATCTGTACTCTCACTTTTCTTATCAATTACGTTTTCAACGATTTTAGTGCGTAAAATACGCAGATACGCAGCTTATCTGGAGCACTGCATAGGTCACTCACAATGACCAATCAAACAACATGGCCCCACTTCATTAGGAAACAAATCATACTGATACATTTAATCTCCAGTTTCAGTTCATCAAAAAAAAATCATTCTAAACAAAATTGCACAATCTTCCCTTAGCACTTTAAGAAATCATGTGCACTCTCTCCTTCATATATCAACAACAACAAAAAATCTTTTAAAAAAAAACCTATATCAGTCTTCTACAATTGTATTGGCAAGAATTATAAAGAGTATTCAAACAGCATCAATACTGTAAAAGTCATGGCTTAATCATGAAATCACTTTCTAACATTTTTCTTATTTAACTTAACGTAAATCAACTGACATCATTTCAACATTTTCATGTCATAATATAAATCATAAATGCTTATGACAACAAAATGCTTCATCATGATGCTTTTCGACTTTTATCATTTTAAATTTTAATTTATAATTTTTTTCCTGAAACCAAAACTAAACACAGTTGGGGATATTACTTATATCTTTAAATCAAATGCAACAAATTCTTAGGAATTTCATGATCTCAAAAACATAAAATTTATCTTCTTGCATTCTCTCTTCTATAATTTCAACTAAATTTGCATCAACAAAATTTTTAAGTATGATTATCTGAAACATGTTTTCCTCTATTTCCTCACTTCAAATGTTTTCATGTGTGGTTCGGAACCACTCTCCCAGACCATTTCCCCGGCAATGTAAGTAGCTAGCGGCGCCAGGTTATCATTGAGCAGCACAAAGTCGGCGTCGGTACCAAACTCAAGAGTCCCCTTCTGTCTGGAGATGCCAAGCATATTAGCTGGATGGAGAGAGGCAGTCTCTAAGGCTTGAACCTTGCCGCAGTCTGTTGTTAAAGGTAAAGGCGATAATTATCTATTTTCTAACTGGATATGTTGTGAAAATTTTTTTTTAGAGGGTAAATGTAAAATTGGTACTTTTTCATATGAAGCTCTTTGGTTTATTGTCAGTTTGTGTCATAGAAAATATTATGTAATTATGTTTTTCTAGTCAGATAATATTAAACTTGGTACTTATGAATTATAGTGATGAAATACATTATTGCCTTTTCAGGATAAATAGTTGAACCTTGAAACAGTCTGTTGATAAAATATTAGGGGGATAAGTAAATACATTCAAATTAGCTATTTTTCAATTCATCTTTTGCGGTAAACAAACGCTTGATGTCATGAAAATGCTATTTTATAACATTTATCCGTCCAATCAAAATTAATACTCAAGAAAACAAGAGTCATCAGAAGATGACATATCCCACCGGTTCCACATGATCCTAAGATGTAAACCTTTGAAAGATAATTGTAAATTTTTCAATATAATATAAGCTAATATATATAAAACGAAACCTTTCATGAACAGAGTCCAAATAAGAGCCGTTTCCATGGAAATAATAAAAAATAAAATTTTCAGAAATGTGAAAATATCAAAAGGCACCACTTCAGTAGGTGGGCAATACACATGTAAAGTTTCAGAAAGATATGTGGACCGGTTTTTGAGTTCTGCTCCGGAAACTAAACCTTTCATGAACAGAGTCCATATAAGAGCCGTTTCCATGGAAATAATAAAAAATAAAATTTTAAGAAATTTGAAAATATCAAAAGGCACCACTTCAGTAGGTGGGCAATACACATGTCAAGTTTCAGAAAGATATGTGGACTGGTTTTTGAGTTCTGCTCCGGAAACTAAACCTTTCATGAACAGAGTCCATATAAGAGCCGTTTCCATGGAAATAATAAAAAATAAAATTTTCAGAAATTTGAAAATATCAAAAGGCACCACTTCAGTAGGTGGGCAATACACATGTAAAGTTTCAGAAAGATATGTGGACCGGTTTTTGAGTTCTGCTCCGGAAACGAAATGATTACGGACGGACGGACAGACGGACGGACATACAGACGGACAGGGCGATGACTATATCCCACGGTATTACATACCGGTGGGATAAAAAGAGAAAAGGTAAAAACATATTGACAGAATTCATTGTAATCAATATATGCTTAAAACTGGATTTAAGACTAGATTTTTTAATTCTAAACCTCAGCACAATAGGAAAAGAGCATTAAATTTGTAACTAATAAATATAAATCATAACTTACTTGTTGACTTGAGGAGATGACGTACACAGTTGTCCAACGTTGAAATGCTGCAGATGATAGTTATCATTATAATCATATTTATGGTAACCATTTTTCAAAAACTTGGTTACAATTAACATGAAAAAAACCCAGCTATTTTTGACCTTCACAAAGCATTTATGGTTCTATATCCCTATGATGGTCCTAGAGTATAGTCAAGGAAAAGTTAAACCTTAAAAGGTTGAAAGTAAGCCCAGAACACTATCAATTCTTTCTTGACTAAGACAGATTACCGGTAGATACTTGAGGAGAACATAAGAATATTTCCTTGAAAACAGCTTTTCTGTCCTTCACTTCAATTAAGGTTACAATAGCAATATCTTTCTTTCCCTATTCTAATCTTTCTTAGAAGTTGGCATAATTTCTCAGTTTTAAAAATATTCTGCTGAAGCTAAACAATACCATTTCACCTTTCTTATACAGTGATATGAATAGAGCAGTTTCTGCAGGCAGATAACACTTTGAAGAAGTCCTCATAATATTTTCCTTACCTGCCACAGAGTGTATCAGTCCCAGCCAGTACCGCTCGCTTCCCCTTGATCTCAATCTTCTGTTCCCCAAACACGTAGCTTCCCTCGGGGAGTCCCATAGCCTGGATAGCATCAGTCACCAGTACAAGCCCTGGAGACACAAACATTAGTTCTCTGGAGACAAAAACAATAGTTATCTTGCGACACAAACAATAGTTATCTTGCAACACAAACAATACTTCTCTGGAGACACAAACAATAGTTATCTTGCGACACAAACAATAGTTATCTTGCGACACAAACAATAGTTATCTTGCAACACAAACAATACTACTCTTGCGACACAAACAATAGTTATCTTGCGACACAAACAATAGTTCTCTGGAGACACAAACAATAGTTATCTTGCAACACAAACAATAGTTATCTTGCAACACAAACAATACTACTCTTGCAACACAAACAATAGTTATCTTGCGACACAAACAATAGTTATCTTGCAACACAAACAATACTACTCTTGCAACACAAACAATAGTTCTCTGGAGACACAAACAATAGTTATCTTGCAACACAAACAATACTACTCTTGCAACACAAACAATAGTTATCTTGCGACACAAACAATAGTTATCTTGCGACACAAACAATAGTTATCTTGCAACACAAACAATACTTCTCTGGAGACACAAACAATAGTTATCTTGCGACACAAACAATAGTTATCTTGCGACACAAACAATACTACTCTTGCAACACAAACAATAGTTCTCTGGAGACACAAACAATAGTTATCTTGCGACACAAACAATAGTTATCTTGCAACACATACAATACTACTCTTGCGACACAAACAATAGTTATCTTGCGACACAAACAATAGTTATCTTGCGACACAAACAGTAGTTATCTTGCAACACAAACAATACTACTCTTGCAACACAAACAATAGTTCTCTGGAGACACAAACAATAGTTATCTTGCGACACAAACAATAGTTATCTTGCAACACAAACAATACTTCTCTGGAGACACAAACAATAGTTATCTTGCGACACAAACAATAGTTATCTTGCAACACAAACAATAGTTATCTTGCGACACAAACAGTAGTTCTCTGGAGACACAAACAATAGTTATCTTGCGACACAAACAATAGTTCTCTGGAGACACAAACAATAGTTATCTTGCAACACATACAATACTACTCTTGCGACACAAACAATAGTTATCTTGCGACACAAACAATAGTTCTCTGGAGACACAAACAATAGTTATCTTGCAACACAAACAATACTTCTCTGGAGACACAAACAATAGTTATCTTGCGACACAAACAGTAGTTATCTTGCAACACAAACAATACTACTCTTGCGACACAAACAATAGTTATCTTGCAACACAAACAATAGTTATCTTGCGACACAAACAATAGTTATCTTGCGACACAAACAATACTACTCTTGCGACACAAACAATAGTTATCTTGCAACACATACAATACTACTCTTGCAACACAAACAATAGTTATCTTGCGACACAAACAATAGTTCTCTGGAGACACAAACAATAGTTATCTTGCGACACAAACAGTAGTTATCTTGCAACACAAACAATACTACTCTTGCGACACAAACAATAGTTATCTTGCAACACAAACAATAGTTATCTTGCGACACAAACAATAGTTATCTTGCGACACAAACAATACTACTCTTGCGACACAAACAATAGTTATCTTGCAACACATACAATACTACTCTTGCAACACAAACAATAGTTATCTTGCAACACAAACAATACTTCTCTGGAGACACAAACAATAGTTATCTTGCGACACAAACAGTAGTTATCTTGCAACACATACAATAGTTATCTTGCAACACAAACAATAGTTATCTTGCAACACAAACAATACTACTCTTGCAACACAAACAATAGTTATCTTGCGACACAAACAATAGTTATCTTGCGACACAAACAATAGTTATCTTGCAACACAAACAATACTTCTCTGGAGACACAAACAATAGTTATCTTGCGACACAAACAATAGTTATCTTGCAACACAAACAATAGTTATCTTGCAACACATTAAACAATAGTTCTCTGGAGACACAAACAATAGTTATCTTGCGACACAAACAATAGTTATCTTGCGACACAAACAATAGTTATCTTGCGACACAAACAATAGTTATCTTGCGACACAAACAATAGTTATCTTGCGACACAAACAATAGTTATCTTGCGACACAAACAATAGTTATCTTGCGACACAAACAATAGTTATCTTGCAACACAAACAATAGTTCTCTGGAGACACAAACAATAGTTATCTTGCGACACAAACAATAGTTATCTTGCAACACAAACAATAGTTCTCTGGAGACACAAACAATAGTTGTTTGGGGCTCTCATAGTTCTGACAAGCCTTGCATTTGCAGATTTATCAAAAAATGCATAACTACACAAATTGTTGCAGATCTACTGCCTACTGCACCAGGACTTGCTAGAATGCAGCACATGCAGATGCGGTCCTGCTAATATCATAACGTAATCAGTTTTACAGGTATGAATGTAATCAACTAACCAAGATGTTGATCACCATAATTTACTGAAAATACTAATTGGGACAGAATTAGAAAAAGTTCAATCTGTTACTAATAATAGATAAAGAAGCCCATTTTATATACAATCCTAAATGGTTTCAAAGAACAGTCATTTACCATAATAGGTCAAGGCTTGTGGTTTAAAGATCAAGATAAGCAAAACATTCACTGAAAATGGCAGTGACAATGAATGACCCTGTCCATAGGATGAATAGCAAGTGGGTGACAGGCAGGTAGATATACCCTCACACTGTCCTTCACCTTTGACCCTTTGTTACCTTTAGGATGAACCCTGTGAGCAATGCGGAGGGCGGCTGGGTGAGTGTGGATCCCGTCAGCTATCAGTCCATAGTACACAGTCTGTCCCTTTGGCAGTCTCTCGCTCGTCAGTAGACCCACCAGTCCTGGGTCTCGATGGTGGAACTGTGATAAAGGGGATATTTTTATTTGATTTTGAATCTCCATGAAATGTGACATTACAAATACAGATTCATATTATGACAAGATTAGGTCAAAAGCATTTCTACTTCTAAATCTCTTCAGCCAAACAGGTAGGTTCATAATCATGCAGGTTATTATCGAAACTTACAACCTAGAGAATAAGAGACAAAGGGTTACAAAGGGAAATAGGTTAACTTGATACATTTTACTCTGAAATGTAGTGAAAATGATTTACAGTACCCAGTTCTGACCAAAAGTAGAAGAATTGAAAGACTCTTGGGGACACAAAATTTAGAGTTGAATTTTCCAAAAAGACCCTTTCAGGGTAACTGAGTACATTGTTCCTTTACCTGCATGTTAAGAGAACTCAGGGATATCCTATCTCTAGCTAGTGGCCATTTCTAATTTTCTTTCCCCTGTTAGCTCCTGTAAACTGGCTACCAAGAAAGGTTATACTTCTGATATAAACCAGTTATAGTAACCATCAAGTAGAAAATAAACACATTGGAGTGATTGAGTTAAGTGCCATTTTGGCTTTACTGTCTGTATCTAGATACGTATAGTTGACTCTAAAATTGCTGTTTAACCTGAAAAATCAAAATGTTTGGCAAAGTTATTATCTTTTTTTTCTATAAAATACTCGAAAATTTTGTATCGTGACATATATTGTATCAAATCATATCTTTCTTTGATATCAAGATACGTCACAACTCTTGCAATATAGAAATAAAGATTTCTGGTCTTTTTCATTTTTACAGGAAACAAAGATGGAAGCCCTTATGTTCCGATAGATGCAACAGGGTAAAACAAAACAAAAAACAAAACAACGTATCATCACACTACACTACAAAGACAAGAGAGCCAATGAAAGACATTTAAACAAAGAGATCGTAACTTACCGGTAACATGGCATTGAAGAGATGAGTGATGTACTTGGCACCGTTACATACAGCTGCCTCCCCCTCAATCAGGTTACCCTTCGAATGACCTGTAAGAGTTTTGTATGAAGAGATTATCGTGTGGAGTTATTCAATCACTGCATGGATGGAGAAACCTATACCTGATATCATTTGTGTGACATCATCAAGCATAATTGAGAAACTCCCTGATTTGTATGAAACGATAAGACAACTTCAGATATTATTTACAAAGTTATTATTAACAAGACAGTGAGAACACATTTAATAAAAGGATAAAAGCCTATCATTATTTCCTTATTTGGTTAGTATTAAATTGTATTAGTTATTAGTATTAGTACCTCTCCCTAAATTTTCTTTGACTCAATTGATGTTCAAGTCATTGTGATTGGTTTATCAAGTATAGGTAACTAGAGGAGCCTCCTATTTCTTGTAGCAAAGGGAATAATCTGTGATATCAAACTAGTTAATAAACAACATGTTCCACTATAAATCCATCATCCTATGCAAAGCCTAAAGCGCCAGTTTCTGAACTGTCAGTTTTATGCCTTGCTGAAGGGAACAAGTGATTTCGTAGGAGGATCCTGTTCGTAGAAGCGGTGATTTCGTAGGAGAATCCGGTTCATAGGAGGTGATTTCGTAGGAGTGATAATTTATGTGTTATGTTTAGTTGTAACCTTTTTCTTTTATGTTTTTCGTTAACTATTTATCCTATTTCTATCAATGACTTTTATTGTGATTTCAGGTTACGAAACTCAACATAGCTTTTTTTATAATGATAAATTCCCGACTACGAAGGAATGGATTTTGTTGTCAATGAAATAATGTTTTAATCATTGTAATGATTATAATACATTAGTCTACTCGGCTTAAGGTATGATGTGTTCATATGTAATGAGATGTTTTGATTGTCAAATGCTTTGTCGGCGACCTACCTTTTTCATCTTCACCGATGATATTTGTTAATCGCCCAATTTAATCTTTGATCAAATATATCAGCTTTCATAGAACCAAACTTACCAAATTACTTAATTTCTTTAAAACAACAACTCAAACTATTAAACAGGGATTGCCGATAATCCGGTAAAATCAATTGCTAAATAAAATCTCGTCGTCTTTCAGTCAATCAACAATTCTTCAACATAAAATCTACTTCTACGAAACCACCGTCCAATCCCTCTACGAAATCCCCGAAATATCCTCCTACGAACCGGATCCTCCTACGAAATCACCTACACCCTGCTGAAGACCCTTGATTCTTCTGTGCTGATATCAGCGCCCCTATAGACGATTGTAAGCAACCTCTAATTACTTTCTGTTTGGACTGTTCTTTTCTCTCATAGTAAGCTAGAGAGCAAGCACAGAAAACTCAAGGGTCCGCAACAAGGCATAAAACTGACAGTTCGGAAAATGGCTTTTCAGTCTTTGTGTAGGAAAATGGAACTGATCATGTATATGGATGAATGAATTATTATTCATATGTCAGTGTTCAATAATTAACTATGCAAATGCCTACCAAGACTGACAACAATATTCCTCTTCACAAACTCTTTGATGACAGCTTCAGCATTTTCTAGTTCTGGCGCCATCGTTACTATGGCAACATCATCTAAGCAGCCATACATATCGAGGACATCCTGGAATCCGTTAGAGAAGGTTTTGATGTGGTCCGGAGGGTGAGCTCCCTTCTTGTCTGGGCTGATGAATGGGCCCTCAATATGGATACCTTAGAGAAAATAATATATTCAAATACACATCTTCACAATATCCATGAAGAGATGAATTGTATCAGTTGAAGAACATTTAAATAGGTAAATATTACATTTTGTGACAGGGTAAGATTTTCCCAAGCTGGTACATTTTGAAATTTTATCACAAATATCTAATTATGAAAATCCCCCCTTCCTCTTTTTGATATTCTATAAACGATTTGCTTCTTTGAGGGGTATTTTAGAAGTTGGAATGATGATAATGAAGAAACATATATGGATGATAACTTCTTTATTCATGCAACATTTCGACACAGTTTCTTGTGTTGTTTTCAAGCAGATGAAAGGTCGCATATCATGCATAAGGAAGTTGTCATCCATAACTGCACAAAGGTAGGGTCGATTTTCTCTCTTTAAGTTGAACTCTTTGAACACATCATAACCAAGAGCTCATATTTATTGTAAGTTTTGAAAGTGGTTACATAAAAGTTTTAAAAAATAGTTTCATTTTTTAATTTAAATTTCTCTTAGTTACCAATAACTCCTGCGCCTTCTTTGCTTCCCGGACGTTTCTTGATTTTGGGAAGAATCTGAAACATTTCAAATTTCATCATTGAATTATTTAGTGATAAAGAGTACCTTAAACAGACATTGAAAATTGAAACAGAGCGCAATAGACAATATGACTGTCACCTAACAAATTAAAGGTTGACAAACTAATTTCAAAGCAAAGCAAAACACAACAATAATACACAGTATTGTAACACTCCTTACCTTTTGATATGTTTCAGGAGGGGAGGTAATCACTGTTGGACAGAATGATGTGACGCCATGTGCCAACAATCCTTTTGCTACCCTCATCACCCCATCTTCCACACTGCCTTCAAGAGGAACTTGGGAGAAATCACAACCAAATGCACCTAGATAGAAAATTTTACATGTTCTTACTGAGACTCGGTATCTTGATTTCCAGTTATACATCTGTAAAAATAAGCATTGCACTTGTACAACTGTGTCACAAAAAGCATTTGTTTTACATTGTGAAAATGAATATATATTTTTTTTATTTTGATATTTGATATATAGAGGTAATCATGCGAGTGTGTTTTGGGATCGTAAATATCCTGCATTAGGAATAAACATTGTATTTTGCGAGCCTTACGATCCCAAAACACACGAGCATGATAACTTCTTTATCATACAATGTCATTTTAAAATTAAATTCGAAAAAATGACTAATAATACTATTTTGATAGTTGAAATTGTTTTAAGATTCGCGCATTGATATATGCAAATGAATAGAGCAATGACTCTGATGGTGAATTGACAAAAAATAATTCCTCCTTATATATGCCTTTTATTGCCGTTTGAGTTATTTTGTCACGACTCCAAAGTTTTGAAATTTTAAAAATCTATCAAATACGATGATTTTAAAATTAGACACATTTTAAATGGTCTTTGGCGAGATCGAACTGACATTCTCAGTTTAATCCGACGTCATCGAGAGGACGAGTCAATCTCACCAAGGGGCAAGAGTTGCTTCCCTTCGCCTACGTGACAATGGCAGCTTGCGTTGAGACAGCGATTGAACGAACATTTATGGCCGGAGGGCTAAACTAGATGATAGTCTGTGGATTTCCGAATCCAAACTAAACAATATTAAAGTAAAGAACACCGAAGATGGGTAAATGACGTGTTTGAACATGAGACTTGAACCTACCTGTGAGGAAAATTGTTCAGTCGGTTTCATTCAAATCGTGATGACAGTGTTTTAGCACTGCTAAGTCATATACATATGGCTAAAGACCCATACAGTTTGTTGTTATATCTTAGATTAACGTTTATGCAATGTATCATTCATATTGTAATGCCTCTCTCCGTTACTAGAGGCATTCAAAATGTTAACGCCTGTGACGTCATCGGAATTTTCGAAAGAAGTTCCGACCTTGACCTTTGAAATTTGCATCGGTATCCGTATATGACCCTTAGCCACGCCCAACGGATATCGAAAATATCCGTTGGCTTTATTATGCCGAGAACACTATCCATTGTATGATAAACTTAAATATCAAAACGTGTTCACTAAATACAGACAGTAACAATGACATTAAATAATTGGTTCACCATGTAAACACATTTGATGTTACAAGCATGTCAAACAAGGTTTACCATTAATTTGTGTTTCAATAAAGCCTGCACATATAGTGGCTCCATCGCAGTCAATCTGAACATCTGCATAGGCTTTCTCCTCGAAGAAAAGTTTTTCAGGGTTGACTATCTTGCCGTCCCTGATCCACAAATCGTCTCGATAAATGCTGTGATCTCGTAGAACCAGGCAGTTGCGGAACTGATATAACTTCCCCATTGATGACTTGGATGGCATTTCTCAAGCTTATCTGAAAAATTAATTTAAACAAATGAAAAAAATGAAACACAAAAACAATCAAAAGCATTCTTAAAATATAAAATGCATTGTTTGATAAATATTCCAAAAAGTTAAGTCCAAGATTTCCAATAGAGAGATCTCATTATTACACACAGAAAAATATTATTTTATATGTGGTATTAGATTATATGAATATTTAATTATAACCCATTGTTCATATACAATGATAAACCATAACCCTAAAAAGGTTTTCATTTACTTGAAATTCCACTCCAAAGACCAAACAAACAAAAATTTTCAAAAAAAAAAGGAAAAAAAAAAAATCGAAAATGAAACATTAATTATACACACATATGAAATAATGCCAAAGACAAAATGCGTCTAATGCATTTAAAACATCGAAATAATTAACAATCGAAATAATTAACAAAATAAAATCAAACAAATGTCAAAATCGTCAGTCAGCTGATTTTAACTCACCAAACAACAATCGTGAATCGAACACAAGATGCAACTTTCTAACTCTAAGTGTTATAACAAAACGAGTAGCTCATATCTTCCCGGCTGCAGTGAGAAGATACACTTCACATGACTTTGACCACAGATGACTTTTGACCTGACATTTTAAAAACAAAGGACATGACCCTAAAACTGAAATCACTGACCCACTTTCTTACCATCATACGGTCGCTGCCATTTTTGTTTTGGTTTACCAATATGAGTAAATTGATTGGTTTAAACCGCACAGAGTAGCCAATAGAAAAGCATGTGATTGAATTAGAAGGTAGCTATGTATCACTCAATTCCATTCGTCGTTGATATAATCCGGAAAACAGATGCAATAACAGCTTAATTTCAACAAATAATGAATTGCCTGATTAAAACATGATTATCCTTATTTCTTTAAACTATATTTAGTTTTGTATGTCGATAATGCTAATAAAAGCAATAGTAGTAGTTTGATGTGAAAAAGAAAAGTAATTCCCATTATATCTTGTTTTGTCCGGTTATATTTTGATTAGCCAATCAAAATCAACCTCGAATGAGAAGGTCGAGTCCTTTTACGGGCGCTTCTCAAAGCAATCAGCCAAAATGGGTCCCAAGGTCCCAAGTCGTTACAGCAGAGCTCAAATGCTTAGATTTCCTGTGCTCTTTGGTGGAATCCTTGGAATGTTCTTGATTGGATTCAGATTGAGGTGACAACACATTTATGTCGCATTTAACTTATAGCAATCCAAACATGTGAAACCCTCCTTATCTTTTCAACAGTCAAGTTCAACCTTAGTTTTTTTAGTTATTTACAGTCTCAGAATGTCATATTTCATGTAGAGCTTTATCAAATAATGATAAAGTCAACTGGGAGGATGAAATGATGATATATTACCTAAAAGTACCAACATTGTTACAATTTAATACTGCTTGACAAGAACTAAGTGTTACAAATTGGTACAATGTATTATTTTGTCACAAATTCTGTTTTTTTTTTTTGATAAATGAAATTATTTTAGTATGATCATATCATTCTTGATATTTTACTTTTAGTTTTAGAAATGTTGTTCTTAGCGAAAAGTTGTTTAATGACTGCTATATCGGTATTCAAAGGGATTGACATTTAGAAAACATGTCATCTACATTTTTATAAATCATACCTTTTTAGTTTTATCAAGTAATATCTTATGGTCTAGAGACATTAATTACTTCCCTAGCTACTGTTCAGTGATGCAAACCCATGTGGTTTATCACATAAACATAAATATAACAGACTCTAACAATATATTTATTCGATAATACACTTGACCATTTCTCAATGAAATTAATTTATAATTATTTCCAGGAAGAGTTATTTTGCTGATGAAATTGACACTGTGAGGAGGAAGAATTTTGAGGAGAGCCAAGAAATGATGCAGGTTTTGGAAAAGACAAAAGAAACTGCAAATGAAGAAATAGCAAAAAGAAAGGCCAACAAAACATAACCTTGACTGTTTCCAAGGACAATGAATGTGTATGAGTATGAGAGGAACAGAAAGAAAAGGATCACTCTCAATCATGATGTGCATTTTTCTGTCTTGTGAATTGTGTGCAGTTATGACATATATTGGATGTGATGATTTAGCATTGTTGATAGTGTGTTTTCGATTGGTGAGCTCTATTCTTTATCAAATTGGTATGTTTTTAACTAAATAAATGTCAACCTCACTAACATATTTGCATTTAACCAGGTTTGTGTCAAAGAATCATCTAGTAATCATGTATACCTGTACAAGACAGTCCTCTTCGTTTGTTAAAAAAATACACTTCATTATCGGTATGATGTTTTGACATCTTGATTAATGGGGAATGATACCAAAGCATTTTCAGATAATGGTATTTTTACCTGATGCATTTGTTACTAATCATATTTATATATCATAAACATCTTTTAAGGATGTAATTTATAAGCATGATATCGATTTGATATAAATGCTGTTTATACCATTTATCTATTATTGTCTAATATTTGGAAAAATTTATGACATTTTATTAACCAAAAACAACTTTGATTTTTGTTGAATTCATTTTTTACTTCGGTAGTGTATGGATTAAATAGTTTACCAATTCTCTGATATTTTACAGATAAGATTCATATAAAGTGTTTGTTATTATTTATGATTGTGGAATGATAATTATTTGTGTTTTATACACCATGTGCATTATATGACTTATGTGTAGTTTGAGAAGTCAAGTTTTGTCATTATAAAACATATTTCCATTGCAAAACAGTGTTGATCATGTTTTCAACTTTTATTCTTGATCTTTAAAGCATATTCTGGGGGGGGGGGGGGGAGGAGTTTGACTGCCTGGACCTTCAGAAGTACTGCATATATTCAAGTACATAGATCAACCATGTTCATATCCTCAACTTGGGTCAGAATTTAAAAGCCCTCTGGATTGACTGAAGTGGTTAACCCTTATCCTTGATGCCAACCCTTATCCTTGAATAGATTTCAACTATTCTAGAGTTCTTATTGCACCTATCAACAGTTAATGCTAGCAATACCTTTTCTTTTGATACTTTAAGAACACAAAATGTCAAAAGGTAAAATCATTATTCCCAGGAACCATGGAATATGTGTCAATAAATAAAGACAAATCAAACTAGAAAGTGTTTTTACTCGTAAAAACAGATGTCTCCCCCTTCCTCAAATGCTCCAAACCTCTAAATAATACTATCATAAAGCACCATTAATGTTCTCTGTATAAGTCAACTGGAATAAATAAATTATCAACTCCACAATTGTAGCAAACAAAAAATTCAAAATTGCAAAAACAAAATAATTTGTTTTAAATCTCAAACCTCCAAAAGGCACATCTACGTCATGATATGGAGAGACAATATACCAAGTTTGGTGATAATCGGTCACAGTTTTAGAGATCGGCTCCGGAAACGAACACTACCCTTGACAAAGACTAAGTCCAAATTGTTGCCATGGAAACAAAACAAAAGTTTTAGAGATATGCTCCGGAAACTAAATGGGAACGCCAACTCCGACGGGAACTCAGCTAAAACCAATATGTCTCCCGACCCTTCGGTTACATTTAACGCCAATCCTTTACTTACTGTAAAAAGCAGAGTAAGGATGAGAAAGTAGATAAAACTAGAAATACTATCGAGAACCGCCATATATTTCAAAACTCAGACACCAGGCACGGTCTTCTGTATCTTCGCCAGCACCACAGTTCCTAGAACGTTGCAAGCAATACTAACAATGTTCAAGATAGTTAAAAAAATAAGTAGTCCATAGATGTGAACCATTGTTAGCTGACTTCGTTTATCGTTGTTTACTCTCATCCAAATGTCCAATATTTATCCAATAATATATAGCCAAATAATCCTGCTTGCTTAAAGTGAATAATATATAGGAAAATGTTCAAAGCTATGTAGAGAGAGATATATCCGAATTTTATGACGCTTAATTGTTTATCCAAGCCTGTCTGCAACGAATCAGGAATTGAATTAAAGAAAATACTAGCTCCGCCCACGGCTGATCACACCAGTGATAAACTTATCAACATCCGAAAGTAAAACTTGAGTCTTAATCCACAAAATAATCTTAGAATTTAACCTAAACTTTAGATACTACGTGCAATTTACATGTAATGATATGCTCGCAACATTATAATGGCAATCAAAGTTTGTTAAAATATGTCATAATGGAGAGTTGATTATTCCAAATATGACCAAGGGTTCATCCAGTTGTTCAAAACTATGAGTGAAAGAAGAAACATTTCTTTGTTTTGAATACTCGTGTCTAAATGGTTTATCTATCCCAATTAAAATATATGTTAAAAAATTAAATTTGAAATAGCCCTGTATACATGTTCGAATCCCGTTGCTGACACCAACATTTTTTTATTTGGGTTTCATCCTGTATTGTGTCCCTGGGGAAGGCAATCCATCCACATTGCACTCAGTCTACCCAGCTGTTGAAATGGGAACCTGAAACCTATGTGGTCGAGTATGCGCTGAGTAGTGGCCGATAAAGTAGACTCCTTCAGGGTAATAATGTGCTATTATATAGTTATAATGTATGTTTACTTTGATCCTATGATACACTAAAAGGTAACAGTCCACATCCTGCTACATCGGCGTATATGTCTCTGCTAATGCTTCAACCTATCCCCTGATATCCTCCTATAGTCTTCTGTCGTATCGCTAGCAAGCCAATCAAATAATGCCCTTTCAGCGATAGCGGCAAACTAGTTTCTTGGCTTCGTTCCGTGTGCTCACCTCGTGATTGAAATTAACCAATAGGAGTGCTATTAGATAATAAATCTGATTCTCATTGCAGTCTCCCGCTAAGCTCAAAATCACGCGCTCCTAGATTTTCACGTGCAACATCATAAGACAACAGTGTATGGAGTTCGAAATAGTTTGATTGAAAACAGACAGGCTATATATAGCGCTGAGCAACCACCCGTCAGCGATACGACAGAAGACTATAGGAGGATATCAGGGGATAGGTTGTAGCATTAGCGGAGACATATACGCTGATGTAGCGGGATGATTGTTTATAATCTGATGTTATGTTGGCCTGTGTCTACTGTTGTACATATGCAATTGACTCTGCACTTTAACTTTGTATTAGAGTGCTGATGAATTAATGAGAATTCATTCTCTCCCCACAGGGAAAAAAAGGCAAAAAGTTGCAGCTCAAGATATCTCCCTTATTTGCAGCCAATGAAAACACCTCTTGGATACCTATGACCTCGTTTAGTGACATGGAAAATATCATGCCTTTATGTTAATTTCTATAAACAGTGTGCGGGGGAAATTTTTGAAAAATCAGATATTGATTGGTTTTTTTATAAGATACTATTGATTAATGTTTCTATAAATTACCATATGTTTTATGATTAACTTTATTTTATTAATTAACCAGAAAAAAATAATGAGAAGGTAATGAGTGATGTTTTGTACAATGGATTTTATTCTCCAGACAAGAACTTACAATCACCACGAGTATTATTCATTATTACACTCTGGGAGTTTCAACTTCTAAATTTTAACTATTGACATTTTCATGGAAACATGGAAACTAAAAGGTGAACCAAAATATAACAGGATACACAGAACAGTCCTCATGTATAGTACAAACAGCCATCATGTATAGTACATCTTTAAATTATTTTCAGTTTGTTCTGTTACTATTAGCTGGATCCCTTGAAACTCATCATTAATTATAAACTTTGTTCAAGAAAAGTTCCAGAGCAAAACAATCCATAAGTTCTATAGACCTTTTAAATTTGGTTCATGAAAAACCATCACGTTTCCTGTCGGCCTGAACTTGGAACCACTGAGTTAAGGTGTGGATGTGTGTAGGATGAAATTCACAATGATGTTACTTGGCAAATAAAGAATGAAGAATCACAGTTTCATAATTATTGTTCAAATGATTTTTCAAACCTTGACATGTGATGATCACCAAAGCTAATCGTAACTAGTAAGAAAATTTGACAATGAAATATGATTTGATAAGGCAAATTTAATGAAATAACTTTCTGGATACATTTTACAAATTATGCAATTATGCAAAGTGGCACGCAGTAGAATGTACATATTTTGTTGGCTGACGTAAGCAAATTAAAATATATATTTCTATATGATCGGAAGGTTTCACATATTACAAAAACATAGAAGATATTAAATGTAGCTTTCTTTTGGCCTGATGAACAATATATAAATATGAGAAACCTTCAGACGCAGCTATGTTAAACTGGTTCCGCGAAATTGTCAGAAATTTCTATAAATCCAGCTTCCTTTTACAAGATGTAAAAGTTTGTAAATATACATAAGAGGTTAAACTGATGTGTCACGTTTTGTTATGTCTTCCCGTTCCGATTCTTGAGTGTTTTGGTTTGAAATCCCTAGAACTGGTTCGTTCACCACATTAGAGTTTGCTTTTCGTGTGAAGAACTCCTTGAGCGTGTTGCGGACTAGTGGTGAACCGACGAAGTAGATGAGGAAGTTGGCTGGTGCCCTCAGTGTATACAGCAAGAATACGATGATACGTACTGTATACGGGAACTGTAGTCCCTTCGATAAATATAATGGAACAAAAGTTACGATGAACACTGTTATGATTGCAACATTGGTTCGGGCAAGGTCAAATCCAGTGTTAATGACAGTTTGGCTTCTCCCTCGCTTCCTTGTGGCTTTCATGATTGCGATTGTGCACACGATCAGGATAAAAATGGGTAAAATGAGACAGAAAATGAATCCCAGATACTGGCGATATATCCTATAAATTAAGGATTGCTCATTTTCACTACTCTGTGTAGCCCTTGTGGTAGTTGAATTATTTACGATTGACAAAATCTCTTTTGATTTGTACATAACAAGCATAACATTTGGAATAATTAACACGACTGTTACAATGCAAATTCCAAGCAAACATTTGTTAATGAAAGAATCAGTGAAAATGGCGTTATAACGACGTGGTTTCACTAACGCAAAAGCTCTCTGGCATCCAATCAGAACAGTCAGCATCATTTCTCCCAGGTAAAACATTAGTATAATCATATCCGTTACATGGAATACTATGAACACACCTGCAAATACACTGAACGTCATTTCCGATGCTGGTATCAAAGCCAAAGAGAAGAAGAAAAGGAAGACCAAGCTAGAAATACTATCGAGAACCGCCATATATTTCAAAAGTCGGACACCAGGCACGGTCTTCTGTATCTTCGCCAGCACAACAGTTCCTAGAACGTTGCAAACAATACTAACAATGTTCAAGATAGTTCCAAAAATAAGTAGTCCATAGATGTGAACCATTGTTAGCTGACTTCGTTTATCGTTGTTTACTCACATCTAAATGTCCAATATTTATCCATTAATATGTAGCCAAATAATCCGGCTTGCTTTAAGTGAATAATATATAGGAATTTTTTCAAAGCTATGAAGAGAGAAATATATCCGAATTTTATGACCCTGAATTGTTTATCCAAGCCTTTTTGCAACGAATCAGGAATTAAATTAAAGAAAATACTAGCTCCGCCCACGGCTGATCACACCAGTGATAAACTTATCAACATCCGAAAGTAAAACTTGAGTCTTAATCCATAAAATAATCTTAGGATTTAACCTAAACTTTAGATACTACGTGCAATTTACATGTAATGATATGCACGCAACATTATAATGGCAATCAAAGTTTGTTAAAAAATGTCATAATGGAGAGTTGATTATTTCAAATATGACCAAGGGTTCATCCAGTTGTTCAAAACTATGAGTGAAAGAAGAAACATTTCTTTGTTTTGAATACTCGTGTCTAAATGGTTTATCTATCCCAATTAAAATATATGTTAAAAAAATTAAATTTGAAATAGACCTGTATACATGTTCGAATCCCGATGCTGACACCAACATTTTTTTATTTGTGTCCCTGGGCAAGGCAATCAATCCACATTGCACTCAGTCTACCCAGCTGTTGAAATGGGAACCTGAAACCTATGTGGTCGAGTATGCGCTGAGTAGTGGCCAATAAAGTAGATTCCTTCAGGGTAATAATGTGCTATTATATAGTTATAATGTATGTTTACTTTGATCCTATGATACACTAAAAGGTAACGGTCGACATCCTGCTACATCAGCGTATATGTCTCCGCTAATGCTACAACCTATCCCCTGATATCCTCCTATAGTCTTCTGTCGTATCTGTCGTTATTCTCCAGACAAGAACTTACAATCATCACGAGTATTATTCATTATTACCCTCTGGGAGTTTCAACTTCTAAATTTTAACTATTGACATTTTCATGGAAACATGGAAACTAAAAGGTGAACCAAAATGTAACAGGATACACAGAACAGTCCTCATCTATAGTACAAACAGCCATCATGTATAGTACATCTTTAAATTATTTTCAGTTTGTTCTGTTACTATTAGCTGGATCCCTTGAAACTCATCATTAATTATAAACTTTGTTCAAGAAAAGTTCCAGAGCAAAACAATCCATAAGTTCTATAGACCTTTTAAATTTGGTTCATGAAAAACCATCACGTTTCCTGTCGGCCTGAACTTGGAACCACTGAGTTTATGAAACATAAGGTGTGGATGTGTGTAGGATGAAATTCACAATGATGTTACTTGGCAAATAAAGAATGAAGAATCACAGTTTCATGATTATTGTTCAAATGATTTTTCAAACCTGGACATGTGATGATCACCAAAGCTAATCGTAACTAGTCAGAAAATTTGACAATGAAATATGATTTGATAAGGCAAATTTAATGAAATAAATTTCTGGATACATTTTACAAATTATACAATTATGCAAAGTGGCACGCAGTACATCTTTTGTTGGCTGACGTAAGCAAATTTAAATATATATTTCTACATGATCGGAAGGTTTCACAGATTACAAAAACATAGAAGATATTAAATGTAGCTTTCTTGTGGCCTGGTGAACAATATATAAATATGAGAAACCTTCAGACGCAGCTAGGTTAAACTGGTTCAGCGAAATTGTCAGAAATTTCTATAAATCCAGCTACCTTTTACAAGATGTAAAAGTTTGTAAATATACATAAGAGGTTAAACTGATGTGTCATGGTTTGTCATGTCTTCCCGTTCCGATTCTTGAGTGTTTTGGTTTGAAATCCCTAGAACTGGTTCGTTCACCACATTAGAGTTTGCTTTTCGTGTGAAGAACTCCTTGAGCGTGTTGCGGACTAGTGGTGAACCGACGAAGTAGATGAGGAAGTTGGCTGGTGCCCTCAGTGTATACAGCAAGAATACGATGATACGTACTGTATACGGGAACTGTAGTCCCTTCGATAAATATAATGGAACAAAAGTTACGATGAACACTGTTATGATTGCAACATTGGTTCGGGCAAGGTCAAATCCAGTGTTAATGACAGTTTGGCTTCTCCCTCGCTTCCTTGTGGCTTTCACGATGGCAATTGTGCACACGATCAGGATAAAAGTGGGTAAAATGACACAGAAAATCAATCCCAGATATTGGCTATATATCCTAAAAAACAAGGATTGCTCATATTCACTACTCTGTGTGGTAGTTGAATTATTTTCTATTGACAAAATCCATTTTGATTTGTACATAATAAGCATAACATTTGGAATAATTATCACGACTGTTACAATGCAAATTCCAAGCAAACATTTGTTAATGAAAGAATCAGTGAAAATGGCGTTATAACGACGTGGTTTCACTAACGCAAAAGCTCTCTGGAATCCAATCAGAACAGTCAGCATCATTTCTCCCAGGTAAAACATTAGTATAATCATATCCGTTACATGGAATACTATGAACACACCTGCAAATACACTGAACGTCATTTCCGATGTTGGTATCAAAGCCAAAGAGAAGTAGAAAAGGTAGACCAAGCTAGAAATATAATCGAGAACCGCCATATATTTCAAAAGTCGGACACCAGGCACGGTCTTCTGTATCTTCGCCAGCACCACAGTTCCTAGAACGTTGCAAACAATACTTACAATGTTCAAGATAATTCCAACAATAAGTACTCCATCGATGTGAACCATTGTTAGTTTGACGTTTATCGTTGTTTACTCACATCCAAATGTCCAATATTTATCCAATATATAGCAAAACCTACCGACTTTCTTGGTGAATAGTATATAGGGACAATGTCCAAAGCTACATTACGAGAAGAAATTCTGACAATTATTACTTCCTCCTAGGCCGTTTGTAACGAATCAGGAATTAAATTTAAGGATATACTAGCTCCGCCCACGGCTGATCACACCAGTGATAAACTTATCAACATCCGAAAGTAAAACTTGAGTCTAAATCCGCAAAATAATCTTAGAATTTAACCTAAAGTTTAGATACTACGTGCAATTTACATGTAATGATATGCTCGCAACCTTTTAATGTCAATCAAAGTTTGTTAAAATGTATCATTATTGAGAGTTGATTATTCCAAATATGACCAAAAATTCATCCAGTCATTCAAAACTATAAATGAAAGAAAGAACATTTCTTTGTTCTGAATACTCGTGTCTAAATGGTTTATTGATAGGGTTCCATCGAAATGTATTTAAAGCGTAATTGTAACGTCATTGTAACCAAATCGGCCTTTTAAACATATACAACAGTTTGAAACACATTTGTGAAAATAAAATCAAAAGCTTTTGCCAAATTATTATAACATGTCACCATCGCAGAATCTTCAAGGATAATAAGTTCTATAAGTACGTTTGTTTGTACCAGCCAAGGCCAGCTGACAATAACTTAGATAATTAAATAATGTTATGAGTAATGTCAAGCCATCTTTTGATATCATTGAGTTGATCCCAGGCGTGCTAAATGAGGCTCATATCATTGATGGTCAATGAACAGGTGTTTGTTGTCTCGCAGCAAACTGTATTTTCAATTAAAGGGGCAGTAGCACGTTTTTGATAATTTTATATTTTAAATATTTCACTGATAATTGTAAGTTAATGCTAAATGTATTAATTTGACAGTTTCAAAAATCACATGACACAAGCCAAATATCCATAATCAGAGGGCAAAGTATGAAGATTCACTTAAAATCCATTGGCAGCCATTTTGTGTGAACACCTTTAATTCATTTTTCGTAAGAAAAAGGAATCGCATGGATTAACTTTATGTTATATATTTGAATTATTCCTGCTTTGTTTAGTATAAATACATTGTCTTTCAATTGGAACCATTAACTTTCATTTTCCTGACACCACCTTAAATTCCCCATAAAAAACGTGCTACTGCCCCTTTAAAGCTCTGATATAAGCCTCGGACAAGAATGTATATACAAGGATCGATGTTTCGCTTCATTGTTCTCTGCTCTTTTATCTTATTATTCGAATGCATTTAGTCAGCAAACAGTTTCCAGTTCCTTATTCAATGTGTGGAGTAAGAAAACGTTAATAGCTGACGACAAGTCGTCATAATCTGTAAACCAATACTTAATTCCATATAATCTATATAAAATGAAATATCTACCAACTTTTAAATAATAGGGCATAAAAATACTCAAAATAAGTTTGGGGTCAAACCTATGCCCAAGCGTTCTATTGTTTGACCTCTATGCGATTGTTTTGATGTCAATAAGTGAGCACAAATATCTCTATCAAGCCCATCTTGATTAAAATTTCTTGATGGTCAGTCGGAAGAATAATTATTTTGCAAAAGTTTTTTTTATCTAAGGTGTATTATCTTTTCAGTGCTAAAACATTGATAAAAATAGAGAAAAGTATCAACGTTTGGTAAATGGAGGTAACAATCTGGACATATTTTTGTCCTTTGCATTAAACTCTTTGACAAATTCCCCATTCAGACAAGCATGAACAATGGGGCCTCCACTAGACTAAAATTTAGTCTATACTATTTTTGAAATAATTACATGCTTTTCAACATTTTTATTTCTTTCTTGGTCTCATTTCATGTAAATTGCTGTAGCCTAGACTTGCTGAAGGAGAACCTAGACTGTATTAAAGGCTCCTTTTTATTTACAGTCCTGTAAGCTGGACTAGGCTTCCACGGGTACTAGTACTTGAGGCCGAGTCGGGTTCAGCTGGACTTTGATTTTTGACTGAAAAGTGTGAAGACAGAGGTCCGTTCAGGACGGGTAGCAAAGAAAGCGCTCAAAACGAGGCTGCTCAATGAGCGCTAAGTAAGCGAGGCGAGCAACCCGAAATCATGCTAGTGTAAAGGACAAATTACAACGTGTGAAAGGAGATATGTATTGTAGACGCGCGATTTGGAGCCGCGGCTGTTACTTGATTGCGCTTTAATGTTCCTAGCTGTTTAGTATAAGAACTGAAATAAAAACGTAACAATGTAATTGTATCTAGATATCTATAATGATTTATTGTTACAGGTTTAAGTTTGAAATTAAGTTATATATGGGTATGCCTGAATAATTACTTACTTTACTTGCTTACTTGCTTACTAACTTATTACTTAGATGTTAATTTATATGAAAGTATAATTAAAATGATAAATATAACTTTATTAACTTATTGAGCCTATTCTACTTATTTGGGTAATATTTTCATTAAAAATATAAAAAGCGAATTAAACTAATCATCCTTGAATATTTAAAAAAGATTGTTTGATAATCTAAATTTTTAGCGCTTTGATAAACAGTTTTTTATCGATAGATTTAAAAGGTAAATTTTTTTTTCGTAAAAGCGACTGAATAATTTTGTCAACCAACACATTAGGTTTGTTTAAGGATGTTAATGGTATTTTGGCTTTTCCCTGTCTAATGTACATGTGATGCCATTCATCGATAACAGGATCGAAGTGCTATTCAAGAGCCTAACTAGTCCTTGCATGATAACATGCAGTGTAACTATAACTGGTGCAGAGGCTATTTTGTTAACCAAGCCCCAAAACAACTTCGACGTAGTTGCAAACAGTATTTTGAGGTTTTAGTTCAAACATTATTAAAAAAATGCAAAAGGAAGTTATGGGAAACTATTATGCATGCAAGAGTCATTAACGCATGAGTAAACAAAAGCTTTATTAAATATATGTAGAAAAAACTTTTGTGGATTGGTAGTATATTCACATGAGTGCCATTGCTTTTGCAAATAGCTAGGTGTGCAAGATAATTTTAATGAAATTCACTTTTTACATTGTTTTGTCAATTTCATTGTTACAACATAACGTCATTTTGTAAATTCCTTACAATAACATTGTTCGAAAATAATATTTGAATATCTCTGGCATGATAAAATCTAGGAGTTAACATTCCCTTCATATGATGTTGGGTTAAACATCACGCTCCCCTACGTTGAATTTCGGGGCTAATGCTTTGTTCGCATGCACAACATGTATGCAATATCAGTGTATAAAATAGATTGAAAACCTAGCCTGTCATGAAAAGTATTTGGTCGATTCCTTAGGGAAAAATAAAGAAAACGAATTAAAAGTTATCAGTCCTGACCAAAAAGTAACCAGTCCTGGCAAAAATTAACCATTTTTAGGACTGGCGGACGAGCTATATTTTAAACACTGGCAATATTACTCATGTGTAAATTTATACATGTTTGAATAGTAAATTTGTTATGCGTTCGCTAGAGTTGTAGGCAGTGGTGTGTAAAGACACGGGAAAACATAAAATAATGAATATTAGAAGGATATAAAAAAAACTGTCGCGTATATACCAATTCTCCTCCCCTATAGATTATTTACGAGTGTTTAAAGGGGATTTGGTACTTTTATCATATATGATTTATATGTGATTATATGGATTATTCTACCCCCGCCTTACAGCGTAAGCGGGGGTATATAGCGTTCATTCTGTCCGTCCGTCTGTCCGTCACAAAAGTTTGTCCGGAGCATATCTCCTAAACTATACAACCATGATCCCTAGATGTGCCTTTTGAGGGTTAGACCAACACATTATTTTTATTTTTTTTGCGGTTTCCATGGAAACATGACTAAACCAGTGACTCTATGACCAAGCCCTCTGTCCGAAGCATATCTCCTCTACTATTCATGCTAGCTTCACCAAACTTCATACACTTATCAACCATGATCCCTAGATGTGCCCTTTGAAGGTTAGACCAATAAATTATTTTTATTTTTGCGGTTTCCATGGAAACATGACTAAAGCAGTGATTTTATGACCAAGTCCTTTGTCTAGAACATATCTCCTAAACTATACATGTTAGCTTCACCAAACAACAACTTTAACCAATATTAATCAGTTTTACTATTTGAAATTCTTTGAACAAAGTTGAAAGCGGGGGTATGTGAGCTCTGCTCGCTTCTTCACTTGTTATTTCAATTTCCTATGTGTCAAAACTTAATTTTCGTAAGGTAAGTGATAATTCTTTTAATTTTGCTATTCAAGTATTTAATTCTATCAGTCACAACAGATGATCTGTTGGCACATCGTCGCTGCTAGCTGAGAAATATATTATACTAAATTTACTTTGGGACCGGTATTTGGTCTCCATGATTGAAATAGAAAATATGGAAAATGTACAGAAATTAAAAAAAACACAAAACGCAGAACGGTTACAGCAACAATGTCCATGGTTGACTGCACCATGCAGGTATTAGACATCTGAAACCTCATACTATAATAGCTGCCCTAAATGAAATTAAACTCTCTATTTATTAACAATGGGTTGCATAATGTTTTGTTAAAACAAAAGTTATACATTCTATATCTCTATAGTTCTGAGCCTAAGTCACACTTGCGTCTATAAACGTAGTGATCCGAACGTAGCAAAGCGTAGTTAACTGTACCTAAATTTAGTTGATCTATTTAGCAGTTTTCCGTATTCAAAAGGTAGGTAACGATTTGAGAAGAACGTAGTTTGATTTGTGGCTTTTTTGGAGAACGTTTCAAGTAACGTGGTTAAAGTCGGGCGTAGGGAATTGTAAATGTGAACGTACAGCACTATAGTTAAACCTATTTATGAAAGTACTTAAACGTATTAAACCTTGTCCTCGAATAACTAGGGTTAACTACACTTGTTAGATATGAAGTCCGTTCTACTACGGTTAGTTACATTCTAGTATTCTACGTTATACTACACTGAACTACATCGTTTCAAAAGAACGTTGAAGTACAGCAAACTAGATGTTAGTACGTCCGCCAACGTTAATTAAACTAAAAAACTACGTTTTACAAGGTTTCATTTAAACACATTGGCGTTAAAGTAAGTCATTCAACATATAACTACACTTAAAGAGGCAGTAGCACGTTTTTTGATAATTTATATTTTAAATATTTCACTGATTATTGTAAGTCAATGCTAAATGTATTAATTTGACACTGTCAAAAATTTCATTACACAAGCCAATCAACTAAAGTCAGAGAACAAAGTATGGAGATTCACGTAAAATCCATATGGGCGGCCATTTTGTGTGTACACCTTTAATTCATTTTGTGTAAGAAAAAGGAATATCATTTCTAAACTTATCATTATATATTTGAATTATAACTGCTCCATTTAGTTTAAATACATTGTCTTTTCATTGGAACCATTAATTTTCAGTTTTCTGACATCACCTTATAATCCCCCTAAAAACGTGCTACTGCCCCCTTAAAGAACTAATACCCTGAAATGCGATAAACCACACCTAACTAGGTAGCTGGACGTAATAAGGATCATAGGGACAACTCATGATCAATTGTTTGAAATACCAACATTTGTCAATGAAAGAATTTTCATTCAAATGGAAATGAAATTCATTTGCAACAAATTTAGCATTTATATATATTTATAAATATATAATTGCCATATTTATCAAAGTCTATGGTGTATTTGAAAACAAAAAAATTCACCAGTGGACCTTTTTCTAATAGTGTACTCTAGACTTGGTGTTTTTAGATTTCTTAAAGGTTTTATATTGTTTCATACAGAAAACATTTGTCAATTTCAGGAAAATAAATTGCTTATGATCAGTGTTTGAATTTAAAAAATTGCCAGTTTGCCATCAGGGCCTGCAGTTCATAAAATCTGCAGGCCCTTAGTAAAACTGCAGGCTCCAGTTCTAGAAACACACAAACAAGAAACAACAAAGAAAACACAATTTTACAATGTTTAGTTCTGGAATTGTAAGTACACTAGCTGGACTGGACTTTTACCATGCCCTTCTGAAGAGACTACTAACTTAGTACTAATTAGAAAGTTAATTAGAGGGAATATGCTAAGTCAAACAGTTTTTTTCAACTACCCAAATGTTTTTTTTACTTCTATGGATAAGTTTCAAAAATTACATTTTCATTAAATATTTGACTTTTTCAGCCGCTTCAATTATACGTGACGACATAAAAGGTATATGTTGTTAGACTCCCAACAATGCACTCATATATACTCATTTCAAATAAGTGGCGCTTAACTTATTGTTCTATTTATATATCAACATCCATATGAATGACTTAAAACTATTGATATAGCATTTGTTATGCTCTAAATAATCATATAATTCAAAACCTTGAATTACGTGTGAAGGTGCTTAGAGTTACTTTGTCATTTTCATATGAAGCTAGGCAATGTGTAAACACAATAACAAAATGTTTACGTAACTTATGGACATAAGTACTTCCTGTATCGAGGTTCTATGTCATTTCCCTCGCCAGGAAACGCATTTAAGTATTTCCTGTTGTAACTTCCGTGTTTACATATTAGTAAGCTCGCCTTAGCGACCGTGTAGTACGACTCCTAAGTTCAGCAGGATCGAGCCGTAAGGCGAGACATACCACTAAAATGAAGCCGGACACCCAGTGGATTTATGTTTTTCTAGTAACACCCCTGTACTATCCAACAAAAACAACGAATACAAACTTTTTATGAACAAGTAAAAAAGTGAGCGTGGCTCACTAATACCCCCGACCGTGCATCCCTGACTAACTGAATTTTTTTTACTTTCAATGTAGTCATCTCTTGCACAGCATTTGACCCCCAAAGAGGAATTGAGAAAAATGACTAATAAAAAATGGAACTTTGTACAAAAACAACACACTAAAAATCCGTATCAATTTTAGTTTTGATTTGGCACTGCACCGCTTCTAGTAGGGAAGAAGACACATGCAAAATGTGAAAAGAATCAGATGAAAAGTTTTTCCCGTAATATGTTGGACAAATCTGATATTTGAAAATTACTATATGTTCAAAATATAGAAATTTGTAAAAAATTGAAATATCAATGAAATTTGTTGCAATTTCGCACCGCACCCCTCCTAGTAGGGAAGAAGACATGTGCAAAATTTGAAACCAATCGGATGAAAAGTTGTCCCGTAATAGGTCGGACAAATCTAATATTGGAAAATGACTAAGTTCAAAACTTGTAAATTTGTAAAATAAATCAAATACGAAAGAAATTTGTTGTAACTACGCACTGCACCCCTCCTAGTAGGGTAGAAAACATGTGCAAAATTTGAAGTTAACCGGATTAATAGTTTTCCCGTAATAGGTCGGACAAAAAATGTCCTCGGACGGACAGACACACACACCCACACACGGAATCGTTGGTATTACTAGATACCCCGGACCGTTGGCCGGGGGTATAATAAAGTTTTATTACTTTATATCATGTTATTGTTATTTATTCACTCATGTCTCTGACATCCAAACGGTCATCTAGCAACTTAGCTCTATCTGATTCCCATTTTGCAAAAACACATACATGTGGACATTTGAAGACTTTAGACTTACTTTCATACTTATATTCAGCACAAAGCGACCACCACTCATAAGTACAAAACCTTGCAGATATGGTGTTCCATTCTCACTCTTTTCACGTTCGAATACTCCATACTTAACATTGTCTTGAGCAATGAATTGCTTCACCTTCTCTTCTTCCTCTGCAGTGTAGTTATTCAACGTGAAACGCCATCTTCTGAATTGACCCTTAAGGTGGCTTTACACTTGCACGCATTTTTGATCCGCACTTCAAGACTTTAGTGCGTGCCAATAGACGAAGCAACATTGTTTTGAAAACAATTAAAACAATGCGTACACCCCCCCCCCCCCCCCCATTTGCGCATTATTCAAGCACACTTCACGCATTTGCCGCAGAAAACTGCACGCAAGTGCTGCGATTTTACCCGGCATTTCACGAACAATTGGCGCATAACCACGATAAAGCTGCGTTCTGGTCACGCATTTGTTGCGACTAAGTTGCGTGTTGGTACGCAGTAGGCGCAACTGCACGCACAGGTTCGACTAATTCACGCATGCTTGTCAAGATCGTGTCCTTTTTAGTCCCGCATGGTGTACGATACTGCCCGCATTGGAGGTATATAAAGGCAGTACCCTAAAATCAGTTCATCCTCTACTGTCACAGAGTGAACACCATGAATAACTTCCAAGATATCGTGCTTCTTGAAGAGAAGAGACGGTTGATGTACCTGAAATTGCATTGCTTGAAATGCCCAACCTTGTCTTATCTCTATCGTGACACACACAATTATGCACGCATTTCACGACACTACAAGAATAAGTTACGAACAAGTTGAGACAAATTCACGAATACTTTGCGCACCTGGCACGAATTGGAGTGCGTGAAGAAATAACCAAACATTTGGTTAATTCTTCGCGCATTTGCACGTATCCATGAGCAGTTCACGAATTATTCACAATAACGATACGACAAAGATACGCATTGCCACGATTTAATGCGTGCCAATGCGGATTCGAGAGTCGTGCAAGTGTAAACCCAGCTTTAGGCTTCTGTACACGGTTTTGCGCCATATCCAATGTGTGACTTGTGTAGTCAGAAGCTGGCCCGCTTTAGTAACTATGTTCTATTTAACAAGGTAATCATTTGTTATTATTAACAGCAAAATAAAGGCTATGAAGGTTAGAATTAAATGGTTTATTTGTTCATAAGCTTCGGAAATATTAAAGCGATAGAAATGAAAAATAAAGCTGCATTTTTCCCCAATACATATATTCTCTTTTACTTAATCAGGTCTACAATAGAATAATCAACCGAAATGGGAAAGTACACAGCTCAGGAAAACATATATCATCGTACAATATAGGTGTTAATCTCAAGGTGTTAATCTCAAATTAACAACCACGTATTACTGCAATGCTTTATATTGGTCTGATGTAAACGTTAACTAATGAAGAATGTCTTTACATGATAAATCCAATGCCACTTGTTATGTAAGACCAAAATTACTTCTTTTGTTTTTAACAAAATGTGTTTTGATGGGGCATACGTGAAACATTGAGACGTCACCAAGGACACATGGCTTTGTAATTGGCGTCATTGTTTTAATTGTATTAAAACAGACAGTACAATAGCACCAATAGTGTTTGATGGCATACGCCGCTCGACACGGCCGGCAAAACATGTGTTTTCCATCAAATAAGAGCCAATCCTTAAATTCTTGTTCCCACTTGCTCTGAAACGGTCTTGTCCTGCATGAATTGTCATATTCCGTTTGTTTGTTTTTTATTTCTTCATGTGTTTGTTTAGTTTTTATGGCCGGTGGATCAACACCTTGCAAGAACCGCCACATTTCGAAACGAAAGCAAAGCTCATAACATCACTAGACTTTCTGCCGTTATATATACGAAGCCGATGGCACAGAGAGGAGATTGATTTTCAAAGCTCACAACATAACTAGGCTTGTCTGTTGTCATGTACCCTGATGTACGATGACTAATAGCGAAGCCTATAAACACAGTGATGATTCCCTTTATTCAACTGGTGTTTACATTAACATGCGCGGCGAACAAAAGTGAAACTAAGTCAAATTTACTTTTGATTTGCGATTATTAGCAAAGTTTTGTTTTAAATGGAAAACAAATGAAAATTGAAAATGTAAATATACAGTCAGTAAAGAGATAATTTACAGAAGGCCATAAGGGCCTGTAGATATTTGAAACTGCCGGCCCGACGTGATTACAGTCGGCCCCGGGCCTCCGGGCCGGCGATTAATTCGAACGCTGCTTATGATAGTCACAACCAAATGAAACTTTTGTGAAACTGTTCGTTATTACATTAAAAACAGAACCCTATAATTGAACACGGGTTTCTGTCGGTTTATCTATTTTTTGTAACATATATAGGTATGTTTATTATGCCTATCTAAACGAATAAAGTTTATGAATAATCAAATATCAACAATATTCACAATATACGTTTCACATCATTCATCTTAACTAGCAGCATTTGGGCAATCAAAGCTAACATTCAAATAAAATATACGAAACCTAATGTGAAACTGTTTAACAACATGATACCATTGCTGGTAACACAAACTAAAAAAGTATAGCAAGTATACAAAGTAATGCAATTTTGATCAATTAAATACCCTATAATAAGGATAGTTGGAAAAATGGTCTTTATTCTCCCTCCTAAAATCTTACATTGAAGGCAATGCATCATTTGCTTTATAGGTCTTGGACAGACTAAGACCATGAAATTCTATAATACAACAAAAAAGTGATGTGATAATAGTATGTATCATTATTTAAATTTTGATCGCTCAAGTAAAAGGTGTCATTCAACCTCCATTTGTCATCATTGCTTAAACTAATACCTTCTTTAAATGTACAGTCAAACAGTGTACATAACTATCAATAAAATCGATCTTTTGTTGAAAACAAATGACAAAATCTGCGATCAAACAAATCATATGCACACGGTGACGAATGCAATTTTTAAAACTACGGTCAATGAATATACGCTCTTCTCCAGAGGTAGATAATTAAACCTTTAACTGATTAACTAATAACAAAATAATGATAGAGGACTAAGAATGCAGCCTTGTCTAACGCAACCTATCAACATATTCTGAACCGTTCAAATTATAAAACGTAGCTCTAGGCACTGTCACAGTGATAACAGATCAAACCAAAGAAGACACAAAGAAACACATAAAGAATTAAATAAATCCCATTTTTAAATATATACTATAGAAATATATACTAGTATATTGCATGGATTAGATATACATTCAGTATTTTATGTCAACCCATTGAGTTCAAACGGCAGCTGAAAAACGTCCCCTTTTGGTTCCATTCCATTATGGTAAATCATTATTCAGTAGAGAAAAACTCACCCAGACTCTTCTTACATTAAATGGATTTACACAAGTCTATAAAAGATACAAAATTCTGAGACTATTGTTTACTTTGATAATACAACATCGTTTATCTATGGCAAATATTGAAACACAGCACCATAGGCTTTCAAGGCGGGTGATTTGAAAGCAGTGGGACTTAGTTATGTTAATGACATAATATGATTGTGGTTGAAAACTTGATGATGCAAAATAACTGTGATGTCATGTCATTGATGTGAGCAGGGCATTATTCAAAGGGTTAAAATGTTATCACTTCTGAAATAGAGAGGAAACTTAATGTACTTTTTGAAATACCAGGATTATTTCATTGAGTGTCATGGGTAAAAGTTGATATTTCACGAGTGGCTTAACCCATGTCACGAGATGAAATAAACCTTTTATTTGGAAAACTACGTTATGTATTCTATCTATTATATCATTTTTATTGGCACATGTATTTGAAATGACTTTAAAGCTGCATAGTTGTCCAAATTTGTTCAAATTGCTGAAAGTAGTTCCGGCATCTAAGCAGTGACGATATATTATATCGTCACTGGTCACAGTGAAAATATAATATATCGTAACTGTTTCCTGATAGACAGTTTATTTCACTGATAAATAGAGGATATCTGTCTCTTCTTGACTAATACCATGTTTATCTAATCGATTAAGGTAGCAAGTTTTTTTTTTAACGAGATGAGATAAACATGGTATTTGTCAAGAACTGACAGATATTATATTTATTGTATGATGAAATCCTTATAATTAAGTCAAAAATGGTCAATTTCTTGTTGAGCGGCTGCTTAGAAGAGCCCGTCACCGCGGTAACAGTGTGACGTCATATGAGAATTCATGTTGAACTTGACGTCACGCGAATGGTGATAAAGTTTATCACCACTCAGTAGAGTGACGATAAAGGTTATCGCCACTGTAGCCAGATAATGATAATGATAATGAATTTCTATAGCGCCTGTTTCCAGAAGTATTCCTGCTCAACGGCGCTGAAGAGTTTTAGAGTTTATGAGAGAGTTTGTTTGAGTTGAACAAGTGAGTTTTGAGGGCGTTTTTGAAAGAGTCTTTGGAGTTGATTTCTCCAATAGTGGCTGGGAGGCTATTCCAGAGTTGTGGGGCTGCGGCTGAAAAGGCTCTGTCGCCCATTGCTGTCTTAGTGGGTGACTGGGAGACAAGAACAGAGTTGCTGGAGCGGAGAGATGTATTGGGTGCATGGATATTCACATGGTCCTGTAGGTATTTGGGAAAGTCATTGTCATAAATGCACTTGTGTGTCAGAAGGAGGTTGACAGGGAGCCAGAGATAGAGGGTTTATTTCACTGATAGAACAGAGTATCTCACCCTCAATCATAAAATAAATCCAGTATTTTATCGCTGATCATATGATAAAATGCTGCAATCCTGGAAACCCTTATCTGTTTAGGTGAGTTGTAGAAGTTTGAAAGAAAACATGAAACAATTTTTTTACGTTACCTCAAGGGGTAAAAAAATGAAAAGAAAAAACCTTACACATGTCAATTTATAGATCTATCAGTTTTAGCGAAAATAACCGTAGTTTGATGTATTCTACTTCAAATAACGCACTGAAGCGTACTAGTACTACTTAACGTTCTTAATTGTAGCTCAAAGTAGTAAAACCTTGAAGAACGTAGCCCGTACGTGATACAACATCCGTAGTTCGTCGTTCTGTTACTTAGTATAACGTTCTAATGTGCAGTTTATCGTAAATACAAGTGGTAAGCCATATTGGATTGAAACGTTGTTTTACGTAGTTGCAAAAAGTGCACGCAATTTTAATCACGTTGGAGTTTGTGTGACTACGTTCAATCAACTAGGTTCAACTACATTTGTTAGCGTATGTGTGAATCCCCCTTTAGGTATTATTTTTTATTATTACCTACGAGGGCAGTCATACAGAGGTTCATATTTTTCGTTTATCATCCAAAACTGTGTTCCACAGGAGATATGGCTTGTGGAAGATCAGGCGATATCTCCTAGGAGATATCGCTTTGACAGTAGATTTTCAACAATGCCCTGTAATCATAAAATACATGACATCACAAACGTTTTGCATCATCAGTAAAGACGTCACAATGCTATGCCGTCATAAACACAACGACATCACAATGCTATGACGTCATTAACATGATGACGCCATAATGCATGCGCAATGACATCACTTCTATAGGAGTTTTAGGGCTATGCAGTGTCTAAAGATGTACATTTGTTATGCTATTGTGATGAAAAATGATTTTGGATGATAAATAGAATCTCACCCTCGTGTCTTCTGATATCAAATATATCAACACTCGTTGAAAAAAGTAAAATATCCTCGGCAAGCCTCGGAGATTTGTTACTTTTATCAACTTGTGTTGATATATTGATATCAGAAGACACTTGGGTGAGATTCTCTATATGTTGCCCTAGGGCAAAATAACACTTTTTCATTATGACGTCACGTTATTAACAATGCTTTGACATCACGGTTCACCAATGTCGTCACAATCTATACGGGCCGGCGGCGGCTATTCCGCCTATGCTTAGAAGTAGGTTTTGCGTATTTTCTTTAATTTGGAGGCTTCGGTAATAAACAGAATATTATATTCGTGCCGATGACATACTATGTTTACGACATAGGTGCCTAAATATCAGTATATCCCTCGCTATCGCTCGGGAAATACTAATATTTAACTACTCGTGTCGTAAACATCGTATATCATGGACATTCATATAATATCCTCTATTTACCTACGAGCGCAGTCATATCGAGGTTCATATTTTTCATATGTTGCCCTAGGGCAAAATATCACTTTTGCTTTGAGGTCACGCTTTGCCTTTGACGTCACAATCTATGCGGGCCGAAGGCAGCTACTCAGCCCATGCTGAGAAAAAGGTTTTGAGTATTTTATTTAATTTTGGATCTACGGTAATATAGAGGTTATCATGCGAGTGTGTTTTGGGATCGTCAATATCCTGCATTAGGAATAAACATTATACAGTTATTGACTTCAGTTGAGGTGAATCCAATGGTTTATTGACCTCAGAACAGTTATGTTCACCGAGGCGACAGCCGAGGTGAACATAAGTTTCCGAGGTCAATAAACCATTGGATTCACCGATAACTGAAGTCAACAACTGTTTTATTATATGATTTATGAAAGTTTCAGTTATTTTGAAAACTAGTAAATTATTTTCAGTTTTTTTGGAAGCAACTGTTTACGGCGCTCCTCGTAGTGACGATCTATTTTTAGCTCCAGGTCATTGGATTTTTATGTTGACCTCGCGTGACGTTTCCCGCGGACAACATAAGGTTTGATCATTGTCGGTGAACACCTTCCTCGACCAATCAGTAGACAGATCACTCGTCCATCATATAATAATGTATTTTGCAAACCTTGGCGAGCTAAATATATAGTGTTAATTCCTAATGCAGGATATTTACGATCCCAAATCACACGAGCATGATAACTTCTTTATCATACAATGTCATTTTATGATTTAATCCGAAAAAATGCCTGATAATACTTTTAAATAGTTGACGTTGTTTTGAGATTCGCGCATTGATATATGCAAATGAATAGAGCAATGACGTTGAATTAACAAAATATAATTGACTGCCGGAGAGCTAAACTAGATGATAGTTTGTGGTTTTCCCAATCCAAACTTAACAACATTAAAGGAAAGAACATCGAAAATGGATAACTGAAGTGTTTGAACATGAGACTTGGAACTGCCTTTGGTACCTGTGAGTAAAATTGTTCGGTCGGTTTCATTCAACCCGTGTTTTGGCACTACTAAGTCATGCAAATGGCTAAATATCAATACAGTGTTGTTGATATTTCTTAGATCAATGTCTATACAATATATCATTCATATTGTAATGTCTCTCTCCGTTACTAAAGGCGTTAAAGATGTTAACGCTTGTGACGTCATCGGAATTTTTTTAAGAAGTTCCGACCTTGACCTTTGAAATTTGCATCGGTATCCGTATATGACAAGTAGCCACGCCCAACGGATATCGAAAATATCCGTTGGCTTTATTATGCCGAGAACACTCGTGCCTAAATATCAGTATGTCCCTCGCTCTCGCTCGGGAAATACTAATATTTAGCCAATCGTGTCGTAAACATAGTGTGTCTTGGACACTTATATAATATCCTCTATATATTATCTATTATACTACCGTGTATTACATTGAACTACGTTGCTTTAATTTACATTAAAGAATCTTAGGTACAGTAAACTAGACTTTAGAACGTCAGCTTATGTTATTTAATCTTTTAAACTACATGTTGTAAGGTTTCATTTTAACACATTGACGTTAATTTAAGTCATTCAACATATAACTATACTCAAGTAAGTAATAATAAGCTGAACTTCAATAAACCACACCTAACTACATGTAGGATTTAAAGTGAAAATATAATTCATTTTCCCGTTGGCAAAGAATTAACATTCCAAATTTAACAGAGTCTTTGGTCTTTTTGATGATACACTTAATCTACCAATGTACCTATTTTCAAAAGTGTTATTCTAAGCTTTGCGACTTTAGAGTTTCAAAAGGATTTAATATATTTTCATACAGAAAACATTGTTAAATATGTTTCAGTTTCAGATAATGATTAAATGCTTGTGATAGTCACACGCAAGCGAACCTTTTTTACAAAAAGATATTCCTATTTATCAACACCTTGTGCTTTCTAAAACAAAATAAACAGTATTTCGCACAGAACAATATAAAGACAATGTAATATAACATAACTGACAGGCAAAAGAAACCTAACACCTCATTTAGTTTCGATTTAACAACGATTTGAAATATATATATGACGCATTTGATTATGGAATCATCAACATTAATCATATCTACAATATTTCATATGAATTGATCGTTGATTGTTTCATTTTTTGTTAAGATATGATTGTTTAAAGAAGACCGGGGTAAAAAATGAAATTTACACCAACATGACCCCTACCATGTTAAAAAGGGTGTAAATGAGTGGAAAACAAGGTTTGTTTTGTAATTAATTGGTAAAATATAGCTTATATATTGATGGACATTTGTTGTTTATTAAAATTAATTTTCCAAAAACAAAAAATTAAAAATTTCAATTTTCCCCCCAAAACATCAAACACGTGTAGAAGTATTCTTTGATTGATAACTAAAGGCCTGCACTGTTCTGTTTTAGCGTACGACGTCTAAAACTTAAAATATTTGTAATTGAAGATTATGTATATGATGAAAGCAACTAAAGTGTTAGGTTTCTTTTGCCTGTCAGTTTAGTATTGTTTATGATAAGTACCTAATCCTTGAACCAAAAAATAAGAATAATGAAGTATCATCAAAACTAAAATTTATTCAATATTCCCCCAAAATTGGACCAATAAAAGTTATGAATAATATAGTATCGACACAAATTTAATTACGAACATTCACCAAAAACAGCAGCATGTAAGCAGTCAAAGCTTGCATCCAACTCAAACTTACAAAACCTTATGTGAAACTGTATTACAAAATTCCATTGCCGGTATAACACAATATTTCAAGTATATTAAGTATACAAATAATGTTTTGAATAATGAACTAGTTATCTTATAATCAAGAATTTATAAAAATAGTTGGAGAAATGTCCTTAAATCATCTTCCAAAAACCATAGCTGAAATGAAAGCATTTTTCGCTCTATTTACCAGGACAAACTAACACTATAAAACTATATAAGAAAACAAAAAACAAACAATTTAATTACGTAGCATTTGCAATATAAGCAACAATAGTCGACTAAAGGGTTCATGCAACCTTCACTTGCCACCTTTGCTTTCCTTAAATGTACACACAGTCAACCCCATCTTTTCACAAAAATTTATAAGCATTGATATGTTTTCTAAAGACTAATCGCGAAATCTGCGGAAAACATGTATATTAATTAATCACAGCACAAACCAAAGAAAATCACTATTTACTGGATTAAAATTCTCATCAACACAATATATATATCACCTTTTTATAAATAAATAATTTGCGTTGGTTATAAACATCTAAAACTAAACGGAAACGAGAAATAAAAATAGAGCTATTTGTTCTATAGCTTATCAGGCTTCATTTTCAATTTTGCTGTGGGGTATGGCAAATGTGGTGACAAATCTTAGAATTAAGTATATATGCGATGTAAATTCAGATACCTGTAATCAGTACAGAAAGGGAAACAGCTCAAGTATTCAATTGATAATGTATGGTATAGGATCAAAAGGTTCACCAAGCCCTAGGATCACCAATTTGTAAATTATAATCCTCGATAACACAAGATTCAAGCTTTCTAGGCCTTTTGCTTGCAAATGAAATCGGGTTTTAAGGGCGTGGCATTAGTCGCCCCGATAATCCTCATTAATGTATTTCGTAAATAATTGTTTATCATATAAAAACATATAACTTTAATAACGTCGATATTTCAAGCATAATATTTAATTTTCCAAACGATGTAATTCTGCTTTTGCATGTATGTGGAAAGTATACTATTAGGATATACACTTACTCTAGGCCTATCTATGAATAGATAAAAAATGGTTAAAAATATGTGGCTTAACAAGAGAAAGAATCCTTTAAAAAGTCATGTTGTAAGCAGTATTATATTTCTTGCTTTCTTTTTAATTGGATTTGAATATTTTTGATCATATCTCTAACTGAGATAGGTTTTCTGCATAGTATACGTAAAGAACCCTGTTAAGATTTAAATGCTTCTGTCTGCCATTAACATTGTCAATACCGAATTAGTTACATGTAAATTGCCTGAAACCTGGCCAAAAATAATCACTTTATTTGACCTTATGTTGTCTTATTGAAGTTTTTTAATTAATGGTGATAAAATCAATAAGGCCATATATGTGACGGTTCATGTTAATGTTCTCAACATTCAATATCAATAAGTTAAAGATATATATATTTTATACCTCATTAAATGAAATATTAAAATTATATTTTTATGAGCTTTTGAATGAAAGAAAATAGACGTTTACGCGTCCAACTCAAAGTGGCTCGGCTTTACCGAGTATGCCCACGGAAAAAGTGTGCGTGCCGTGCGTGTCGTGCGTGTCGTGCGTGTAATACAATTGTATTACCATAATCTCTTTCACGTGTTGTAAATTGTACCGCACCGAGGAAAGTGAGCGAAAACATTATGGCTGCCCGTGTCTCACAAAGTGAGGACAACAGCCAGCCGATTTCAAATATAACCTAACACAAACTTCTTAAAAATAATGTGATACTTTTAGCTGGTGCATCCTTATTCACCTAATAATATATGCTTCTTAAAAAAATCGATGACAAAGAACTATTGTCATCAAGAATTTAATCGTGCACATGTTTAATCCCGACAGCGAAGGGATAACTCTTCCTGGAATTGAAAAATTATCTCCCTCAACATTCCGCTCACTATTGTGCCGTTCAGGATAAAGTTGCTCAATATTGAGCGCTCAAGTAGCGCTCAATGAGCGCTCAATTTTGAGCAACCAACCTGAACAGACCTCAGGTGATCAACATAACATTTCAAGACATTGATGTCACATTTATTCTGTATACTAACATTTAAGGGACAGTCCTATCGCGGTAATTAATTAACTTTCCCATTAACAAATATATATGATTTTTATTTGATTATTTCACACTTAATTTCAAATATGTCAGTGAGGTTAACATTTCAGAACATTTCAAGAATTAACAATTTGACAAAAATAGTGTATCACTTGAAAAAAAGAAAAACATTGTGAAATGAAGCCAATCAATTGGAGCTATAGGCGTGGAATTGATTACGACAAAAAATTGTCATAACTTAAAATTCTTTTTATGAATTATTTGTAAATATGCGTCTCTCCTATCAACCAATTTATTATTATGTCCTCCACAAAGTTTTGCGGGAGACATAGAGGATACTAAACGACCTTCCATTTAATACTATTTTTATTAAACGAGTTAATGATTTTGTATGAAACGAGCGAAAGCGAGTTTGATACCAAATCATTCACGAATTTAATAAAAATAGTATTAAATGGAAGGAAGTTTAGTATTCTATTTATTACTTGCCCTAAAAATCACGCAAACTTGCCGAAAATGTGCTGAAACTAACAGTTAATTCGTGAATGATGTCACAAGGCTACCAAAATATAATCCTCCATAGTCAAGGAGTCTGTACCGAAGTTTCAGATTTCTAGGCCTTATGCTTCTGGAGAAGAAGATGAAAATAGGTTTTAAGGGCATGGCCCCTGTGGCCCTTATTAGCAGCCACAGGGCCACCAATTATTCTGAATTTCTGACTTTTTGATGGTTTTCAGTAACAGTTAGTGGTTCCCGATGATACAACATTGATTTCAAAGTTTGACATATGTGATCCTATCAACATACTCTGTGTCTCTTTAATGGGCAATCACTCAATGTTCTCTGTAAAATTTATGAATCGTGATACAATAATTCAAGAAAGATTAAAGTGTGTCTTCTCATGTAAACATTTGTTGACTTTTTCAGTCTGTTACCCTTTTTCTTTTTCTACAACTTGTTTTTATCTTTTCTGCTAGAATGAGAAGCCCTAGAAAGCTGAAAGTGTGAATCCTCCTTACTAGACTTAGTAGATTTCTCTATCCCTCAACCACAAACCAGATAAAACAACATACACAAAACAGGCAGTCCCCTGCGACACTTGCCGAGGCGTTTATTACGATTTTTTTGCACATTGCAAATCATATCAAGGATACCGCGCCTCATCCTCGTTTCCATAACCCACACCGTCAGTCGGGAACATGTTGCAGGAAGGTCAGCTTGGCAGCACTCAGATTTTACGTCAGTCACATCAATCATCCATCAGGTTAGCATTACATTCACCATGGTGATATGTACTTCCCCTACAAGGTAGGGATCAAACACCGCAGCAGTGTCGTACATGACGCCTTACACGTCAACATTTTTGCATTACCGGATGTTACAGTAACATCTTTCATCCTACAAGGTAGGGATCAAACACTGCAGCAGTGTCGTACATGACGCCTTATACGTCAACATATTTGCATTACCGGATGTCACAGTAACATCTATTCCTCCTACAAGGTAGGGATCAAACACTGCAGCAGTGTCGAACATGACGCCTCATACGTAAACAATTCCAGCATTTCCAGATGTTACAGTAACATCTTCTAAATTAGTAGGACCGACTACTGCAGCAGTGTCGAACACGACGCCAAATATGCAAACATTTCCAACAATACCAAATGTTACAGTAACATCTACCTACATGACATATATTCAACTCTCCAGAGTATGCAGCCATGAGCCATGTACCAGCGACCAATGAACAATCAAATGTCACTTGATTATCACTCATGAACCAAAGCTCTAACCTCACCGACCTCCCGAACTCAGTTACAAACAGTTACGTCATAAACCAAAACTGTCATTTAATGATCTTTATTTTCTTATTCAATGCATCATCATTCCATGAACTTTAAACCGTCCTCACTTCAAGCGAGACAACATCCAGCAGATACTACTGTAACATCCTTTTACCAACATGGTATATTCCAATCACAGCACCTTGATATGTAATGAATATACATCACCACTGAAACATACAACCCAAAGTCAGCAAACACAAAACTATACACCATTGGTTTACAATAAACCACTGTTTTAGCATGAACTTTCAATTTTACCATACAGTGGCTCTTTACCATATGCCACTACTTCAAAATACATCATCTCTTCACAGTTCATCAAAACATCACAATTAACCACAACTTCAAAACACAATCACCTCACAGTATATCACTTCACCATATACCATTACTTCACCATGTACCACCACTTCACCATGTACCACCACTTCACCATGTACCACCACTTCACCATGTATTACCACTTCACAGCACAGTCACTTCACCATACTGTGCTACTTCACCATATACAATCAATTCACATCACCTCACCACAAACCGCCATTCACCATAAAGCACCAGTTAGTCATAAACCATTGCTTCAGCATTTACCACCCACTTCACACACCGCCACGACATCACCACTTCGCCATAAAAGAGTTCACCATATTACACCTTCACTTCATATTACAACTTCACTTCAAAACAAAAGTCTTCATTTCTTTCTACATAACCCATGTCAGTACAAATTAAACTAGTTATTACTTCAAACACGTAAACTTGCAAATATGACTATCCTGCTGTCAATTTTACATACTGTGCCTGAAGAAACTCATTTACACAACTCAATGTAAAATTTGACATATCATCAACTTGATAGCTAGTCGTCGCAGCCGAGAATGGACTTCCCGCGCTCTGACATCACATTTATACACACCTCATAGCGCCCTCTACACAAGTATTACCTCCCTTTTATCTGGTTTGTTCCTAAAGAGAAATCAATTTCTCTCTAATTCGCCCAGCTCAAACGATAGAAATTTCATTTCTCTATCCCTCAACCACAAACCAGATAAAACAACATACACAAAACAGGCAGTCCCCTGCGACACTAGCCGAGATAAAAAGAAAGGGCAAGTCTGACGAACACTCAAAAACTCAAGCAACACTCATTTACATGAAAAAGCCCAAAACCAACCACCGGTTTCCTAAAATTGGAACCATCCTGATCATCACCGGTAAACTATACATCAGTACCAAACAATCCCATCTGTATTCCACTCCAGTACTTCAGGAAACTGCACAATGATCATGATCATAACATTTAATACCTGAAACAGAAAGAATACTGTATGGATTAAATCATTCAACATCGATAAATACTTTCAGCGTAAACATGCACAATTTTAAGTACATTATAACAAAACTGACATGTTCACCACCAACTTTGTGCGTTTTCTTCTCTGTTCATTGAACGATGCAAGGCATCTTCCGATCAGACATAAACGCATCATTCGGTCAACATCAACCGGATATTCGGCATTACAAAACATATTTTCACAACTAGTACGTGGATTTCTTCTCTGCACATTGAACGATGCAAGGCATCTTCCGATTAGACATGAACGCAACAGTGTGTCAACATCAGCTAGACATAAGATGCCTGCTACCTTAAAACCAACCATGTTCCACTTTGCCTAGTTTTTTCTTCAGTATAAGAGATACCCATCGAACGGAAATCGATCCGCGTATCATGACAGTAGCAAAATCATTAACCACAAAATTATCAAATGTAAATTAGGTCTTTTAAGACATCATATATGCAGACATATATACACAGAATGAGAAGATTCATTGAACCAGCATTTTGTGTGAAGACATTAACCGACTTTGATTGCCACTTTTCCTTGTGATCATCTCAACGACCGGACTATGTGGTATCCGAGAATCACTACACACACTCAAACATATGCAACATTCTCAAACACAAAGCTCTACGTAACTCAAAGACGGGTGTAATTTGCATATCAAACTTATATTTAAATCGATAGTGAAATATTTTGATTTAAGTCATGGACGTAGCAAAACGGTTGTATTGCCATGGACGATTGATTTTATATCCAGCTGACTGAAAACTGGTTGCTACAATCATCTATGTAGCTATTTTGCCATACAATTTTATTATGATCTCTTTAGAGAGAAGGCCAATTCCTGTCAACTTGTACCAGTATACAACTGTACAAATGACCAAGTCATTATAAGTATAATCAAGCATTTATGAAATACTGTTCAATCACATATGTGTAAAAACCTTTCTTTGAAATAGTTAACATATAGCTTTACCAATCAAAATGACCAGTCAAAAACAGTAGCCAACAGTAAAATCAGTATTTGGGTTAAGTCAGCCGACGCCTTCATCATGTTCATGTCTTCCCACATAGATACAGAAAACATACGCAAATAATCACCATTATCAATATAAAAACTGAATATTCGCATCGTATCTGTACAAACATAAAATTCACACATTGAATTTTAATACGTTGGCAAACATCATATACATCGACACAATCAAGGCCTCATTCATCTTTCAATGGTAGTAGAAATAACAAAATTTACCATTTAGTCGATCTTGATCGCTTCAATTGGTCAGCCCTGCTGTCGGATGTGTCCTGTGACTGAAGGCAACCTCAACGCTGAACAATCAGACCTCTGAGCGAGAAACACGTTCAGCCTGCTGCTGCATGAAGTACTGCATGCCACAGTCATAGGTTATAGACTTTGTATCAGTCGATAACCGAGAATATTCGGAAAACACAATTTGAACTTGCAACTTAATTCTCCGGGCCTCTGTGGTTCATCCGTCCTCCAAATCACCTCTGTGGTTCGTCCGTCCTCCAAATCACGTCAACAGCCCACATCTTATATGCATAGTACTGTAAATCTTCCTTCATGAAATTACATTTTCATTGCCTGTAGGGATATATCTGCTTACAAAAGTATAGAAGCTTTTAAACGTTTGTTAGACCACATCATATGATCAAAAGTCAACATGTCCCGCAATGTAAAATTTGACATATCATCAACTTGATAGCTAGTCGTCGCAGCCGAGAATGGACTTAATTCCCGCGCTCTGACATCACATTTATACACACCTCATAGCGCCCTCTACACAAGTATTACCTCCCTTTTATCTGGTTTGTTCCTAAAGAGAAATCAATTTCTCTCTAATTCGCCCAGCTCAAACGATAGAAATTTCATTAGTGTTTGGTCCCCATCCTCATAAAGCAAGGGCTTATGTCCTCAAAATACCTCCATGTTTACAATAATCCATTAAAAGCTTTTCATGCTAATTAAAGATGCTGTATCATACTTGCAATATTTTAAATTTTAATTTATATTTATATTTGTAATGTATGTGTTGTATTTTAGAAAAATTTAGCGACCAACCTAGGGAAAATCGGACCAAAATTCATTAAATATGAGAAAATTACGGAAACGGCAGCCAACATAAAGGTGAATCAAGTGTGGCCATCTCACAACTTCCGGTCTCTAAATATACGCTTGAAAACCGTCTTTGTCGCGCACGACTAGATTTTATTTTATTTTTCTCCGAATAAGGTATTCGTTGCTGCCAAAGTTGATACCCATCGAACGCAAATACGCTAGTTGTGACACGGTGTAAATCCTACACGCGTAATGATTACGTCACCGAAAGCGGGTTCGTTAAATGCTATGCCCTTTCTACAAGGGATACTGTGCTTTGGGTGTCGAAATAAGTATGTTATTGTTGATTAAGCAATCTAAATATGATATCAAAATGTCGACTAAAGATTTTTCTATTTCTTTTCTCAATAGCTAAATTTCAGCCTGAACCGCATTCAAGTATGAAACAGCATCTTCAATTGAGTTGTCTGATTACACCTCCAAACAGATTATGTGCAACTTGTTCAAATATTGTGTGTGTATTAGATTTTTGTTTGTAAATTACATACACAATGCTATCATGTTGTTATAGTGCATTATAAATATCCAATATTTTTTTTAAAAAATATGATGAGTGTCATGTGTCATTCTAATCACCTCTTCAAATGAGGTTTAAAAAGGTTAAATAATATGATGTCACAACTCTACCGCAGCTTTACAGGAGACATGTTTTCATGTATGACCAAATATTAAACCTGTTGATCTAAATTTATTTAGTGTTGTATGACCAAATATTAAACCTGTTGATCTAAATGTATTTAGTGTTGTATGATCAAATATTAAACCTGTTGATCTAAATTTATTTAGATTGACTTGGAGTGGTGCCCTTTGTTACTTTAATTTATTTTAATCTAATTCCTGGTTTCCATGGAAACAATTTGAACAAATTGTGTATTGGGGGTAGGGATCTTTTCCGACCTTTACAGCAAAATCTATTCATTAGTGTTTTAAGACATATCAGTATTGGTATGTCGTTAGACCTAGTGGTGGAGTGAGGCCTTTTGTTACCTAGGATATTCTAACATTCATATTTTCTCTCATTTCTATTAATATGATTTGAAATTATTCAATATTATTTTATGAGACTAATATGTTGTTAGACGTATGGAAAGAGTATGTTGCCTTTTTCTACTAATAGTCTTTGGTCATTTCTGATTATTATTTTAAATTCTTGCTTTGATTAACTTTTGCATAACTATGCTCACATTTAGGTTTAAAGATTGTTGAGGGACATGACATAAATAAGTCTGATCTTTGCAGACTCAGTAACTAAGGAATCACTTTGGGTTATAAAATCATGTAAAAAGATTTTCTCATGATAATGACAGGCCTTCACATATACAATGTTGATCCTATTGTTTCAGTTGGAGGAGTGAAGCAGCCAGAGTGTGTTAAGACAGTGATGAGAGGGTGTGATGAGAGGCAGTGCTAACTATCTACAATATACATATGGTAGTTATTGGTATGAAACTGTACACTCAAAGTTTCTTGCTTGTACAATTTCAGCTTAGTACACAACCTGTAATTAATCAAAAAATGAATAACTATATTCACAACAAAGCATATTAATCTCATCAGACTTGTGCGTTTAGATGATAAAAAAACAAAGGAATTTCGTTGGTAGTGGCCCCTGTGAGAAATTTTGGAAATATACATGTATTGGGGATCGAAATCAAATCTTCAATTTGAATATTTCTTCATAGGACAATGAGTTCGTCAAGATTTCACCTAGGGCTTGTTGTGTAATGTATCATCTGAGATGACAATAATTTTGGTGTCACACCAATGTCCCATACTATAGGCCTAAGGAAACAAATCTAAATTATATATTCCCCATTGGATAAAGAACATTATGAAATGTTGATAATGAGCTTTTGTTGTGTTTTACTGCTTATGCTTTTTGTGATTTTGAACATGTGGCGATTTTGACCGGAAGTTTTCCCTTACATCAACTGCTTTTTTTCCATTGACCCATGTAACATGAATACCTAATTTCATCACAAGAAATGCATATCATTGAATTAGTTTTTTCGTAGTAGAATAATTTTCTAACAATTTTTTCGCAAGTTTAGGCAGTTAATTTAGGGCTGTTTATTCTGTTTTGGGCTATCAAAATGCTGATTGTAATAAATGGCTACACTCATCTACTTTCAATTGTCACTTTTCTATGCCCATGACTCCAGAAAAGGTTGAGACGTTATTTTATATCCAACCTGGTTCCCTGGCCTCGTTCCGCGTGCGCTACAGTAAGCGCACGCGGAACGAGGCCAGGGAACCAGGTTGTTTTATATCATGCCCGATCCGTACGGTGTTTGCAGGTGCATAAAGGGTTCATTCTGTCTATCTGTCTATTTGTTAGGCACATTCTATCCCTAGACTTTGTCGGAATCAGATCTCCTAAACTAGACGTGCTACCTTTATCAAACTTTTATACTTATCAAACATTAACCTTAGATGTGCCTTTTGGAGGGTTTGACCAACAATGATTGTTTTCTTTTGCTGTTTTCATGGAAACATGACTAACACAGTGACTCAACATTGAACAAGTCATTTCTGCCTTAGCAAATGAAAGCAACATCAAACTTGAATCACTGGTCAAGCATTATCCCTTGATGTTTCCTTTTAAAGGGGCAGTAGCACGTTTTTTGATAATTTTATAATTTAAGTTTTTCACTGATAATTGTAAGTTAATGCTAAATGTATTATTTTGACAGTGTCAACAATTTTATTACACAAGTCAATCATCCATAGTCAGGGGACAAAGTATGAAGATTCAGATAAAATCCATTGGCGGCCATTTTGTGTGAACACCTTTAATTCATTTTGTGTGAGAAAAGGGAATTGCATGGCTAAACTTTATGTTATATATTTGAAATATTACTGCTCCATTTAGTTTAAATACATTGTTTTTCAATTGGAACTATTAATTTTCATTTTCCTGACATCACCTTATATCCCCCCTAAAACGTGCTACTGCCCCTTTAAAGGTAAAACCTATTAATGAAATTAATGTTTTTGCTTTTCCCTTGAACAAAACATGGTAGGCAGTTGCATGGAAACATTAATAGAAGAAAAACAACGTTATTTCACTTTATGGTCACTTTGTATCTTTAAGTATAACAATATTATAGAAAATCATATGTTTTAAAACTAATACGAACTTTACATAGTTTGGGTTATTTCCAGTTAAGAAAATGGTTTTAGCATTATTTATTTTACTTGCAAAAAAACAATCAGTTAATTGGTCCATCTTATTTACATTTAAAGACAATTTCTTCAAATTCTTAACCAAAAGCAACCTTTCTGTATATATAAATTGTTATACTCTTTTTTGAAGTTCTATCAAAAAGCTACTATTGTGTATTATAAGGAAGTATTTATAAAATACAATGTCTTCTGGTGCAGCCAATTTCTAGAAAACCTGTGAAAGTTGTTTACAAATTGTCATTAGTATTTCTATTTCTAACAGTTAGATATTGCAAATGTTTGTATATCAAAACCATAATTGTAATCAACCATCAAAATGTAAAAACAAAGCAAGACTTTTATTTCATTAATTGAAAATCTCTGATAACACATAATTCACACTGAAAACCACGTGGCAATGTTTACATCCTTCAGCTTGCTAATTCTGTCACAAGTGATTCCATTGGTCAATGACACAGCAGTGGACCAATGGTATATCTCGACACAAAAGCTCTTGGTGAAACCGACCTTTGTTGAGAGGACGCGAGAAAATGTCGGAAGGGGGAAGATCGTCAAAGTTGGGTCTTAGCAGAGGAATTAGGATTATCGTAGGATCTATAATTGGTTTCCATTTAGGTTTTCTAGCTTTCAGATATTTCAGGTAAGTTAATTCTTCGAATATGTGTTTATAACCACACGTTCTCATTATCGTAGATAACAAGGTTGCTGGCATTAGTAAACATACAAGTTTATACATAATATATGAACAAAATACTCTTTTTTGCATACATGTAGTTGTATAGTTATGTATGGTACACAATCATTCCTACTATGAGACCTACCGCTATATCATAAAGTCCTTTGTATATGATAAAATCTATACAATATTCTACCTGATTACTACAAAATCCCAAAATCATTTGTCAAACACGGACACTGGTGACGATATTCGAATGATTCTAGTTATATGTACATCTTTGCCCATTGTAGGTTTAACATCAATAACCTTACAATAAATAACAGTAAATCACATTTTGTTTTTGTTAGTCTTTATACTTGAAGAATATTTGATTTGAATAAATATTTCTAAGACAAACTATTTGTCAAATGCTAGATCATTTCAGTTTTATGACACACAAGTCTTTTTAATGGTTCTTCTATAAAACATTATGACATAACTGTAGAGATGCTATTAAAATATCTTGTCACATTTTGTTTGAACAGGAGGAAGTACTATGAAACTCCATTTGAGAAACAACTACGTCTAGCAAAACTAGAAGATGCAAACAGATAACTACAGCGATGGACAAGTGTGCGTGTGACTGTGTAGAGAGTGTTTTACTTGGACACGAGAAGGGTACTCGTGAAATGAAGAAATATGGAGAATCTATCAAACAAAGCTGACAGAGAATCCGACCTTGTCGAAGATTGAATGAGGGAAGCGTTCGTAAAATGTTAACATGTTCGTCTGTCATGTTAAGAGTCAGGATCTTCTATGTTCCCCTGGGAACACCTGAAGAATTCTACAACTTTAAATATGTTTATATACATATGCCGGGAACCATAACCATTTTAATGAACCTCCTAATGACACGGTTGTTGGTAGTCACCTTTTTAAAAGACACTGATTGTTGGGAGTTTCAAGTCTCTACATCATTTCATGAAGCATCCTAAAACGTTTATAATTCCAGAGGACAAAAGTTAAAAAGCTCGAAAGAGTTCGTAGAATGCTTTGACTTAAAAGAATAGATTCAGTATTACTAACGTTCCTCAGGGGGCCATGATCTATTCACTGTACCTCTATCATATCGAGGGATCCGAAATGTTGAGAAAATTCGAAGAGCCCCATCTATGCTGATCTCCAAAGATTCCCCAAAATAAGAGAAGTTAAGACGTGTGCACAAGCATTGCAGATATGGCGTTCTCTCTGTTTGACTGTGATATATGTATGGGGATGATCTAAGCATTGACATGTGATTCCTTGGATGTCACGCATACCAAAAACAATAGAATGAAACACAATGTGATACAAAAAAATTCACCATAAATGTTGAATGTGATTTTAGTCGTTTGATACATGATTAAAATGAATGGTGCTGTGCACAAACGATTGACATATCGTTTTATTTTACATATCATTTAATAAAAGCTTTGAATATTGAATCCTTTCTTATATTCTTTCAATATTCATGGATTTATCTGAATACGTAAATGATATTATGATGTTAAATTCCAATCATCTAGCGTATAAGCTTATGATTTGAGTTGTTAAGTCTAAAGACAATGGTTTAGATCTGATCGAAACCCGTTGTTATTCCCAGTTCCTCTCTCAAATGTTCCAATTTTGCTTATGAGTTTTAAAAATATGATAGTGTATTTAAGCCCTTTAATGAAAATTACAAAGGTAAACAACTTAATTGACAAACCAATAAAGATCCTATATATAACAATCAAATCGTACCTCCTTACTGCAGTTGTTCCCTCTTAGAACGGCCAAAACACTGTCCATGCAATCATTTGTATTCACGTCTAGTCTATGAAATATTCATACCAGGTTGATACACATATTTTCATTAATATTCCATGATAGCATTAGACTTATTAATGAGCATTAATTTTAATTAATTTCTGACAGACAGGTATTGTATATGTACAATATCCTGATACATGCCTCATTTATAAACATTTCAACGACAAAGTTTTAACCTTCTACTAATAGATACACGCCTCATTTACAAACATTTCAACGATAAAGTATGATTCGTCTACTAATAGAACCTCGTTATTGCACAGAAAGTCGCTAAGGTACAGTTGTAACCATTTTGATAACTTATGTTTTATTTTCTCTTTAAGGAGGTTGGATACCTTTGTTACTGCACATCCGCACCAGTCAGATTGTGCTATTTTTAATTTATTATGATGACATGGGAAAGAAGAGTTGGGTGTCATTCACAAAGTATAGATTGTTTTCTCATGGTTTTGGTTATATCTGGATAAACCAATGTGTAGGTGATGAATTTGCTTTTTTACAAATATTCAAAAATGCATTGATAAACGAATTCTCTCAAAATTGGATATCTACATTAAACAATAGCTCCAGGTACATGATGTACAAAGTCTATAAATTCACATTTGAACCAGAAAGGCACTTGCATATCTTAATTGATGAAAAGGTACGATCAACTTTCATCAAATTTAGATGTTACGTCTTACCGCTCAGTAACAATAAAGGTAGATGGCAATCAATTAATCGTTCCTTACGTATATGTCCTATTTGTTGTAGTGCTATAGAGGATGAATACCATTTCACTCTCAAATGCCATTTATATAAAGATTTGCGAGTCAAATTTCTGCAAGAATATTTTTGGAAATCACCTTCTGTTAATAAATTTAAGACACTACTGTGTACATCCCAGGACATTGTAATGCGATGTATGCAATATTTTATCTACCATGCTTATGTAAAAAGTTTACAGTGTACAATTTGTCATTTCTTTAAAGTCTTAACGTGTAAGAAATCATTCTTCAAGAGATGATTTAACTCCACATTTATCAAACACAAGTCATGAAGTCATGTTGATGTACCTTGATAACAATATTATTATCGTTTGTTTGAAAATATATGAATTCTAGTCCTAAATCTTGTTGAAATGGGTTCAGTTTACCCTCACTACAAAAACTGTGAACAAAGCATATGAAGTATTAAAAAAACAGTATGAGTATAAGGAGTATGACAATCTCCTCAGAAATCCCTCATTTATGTTCAGAACAAGAGTCCAGCATACTATTGGTATCGTCCTAACGCAACGTGGTCGGACTTTTTGAGGCGGTTTTGTCTTTGAAAATGTTTATGCAATATCCATGAACAATTTAGGCACAACAATCACTTCCATGATTATGATTCTTTCAATTGTAATTTTGCATGGTTAGGCGTAAGGAAAACAATTTTGGTAGAGGAAGAACTCATTGAAACCATTGTGGTTCAACGGAGAAGTTTTTACTCTTAGCTGCATCCATTCTGTGCAACATTTCACTGTGTGGAACCATTCTGAAGCCACGCAAGTATACAAATAGACAAAATATAGGTTTGATCCTAGTAGTATAATATTTTAATAAGATCCTTTCAATAGCATTTATAAAGACAAACATAAAATGGAACTAAAAAGTTTCAATAGTAAAATTTATGACGCAACTTAAATTTGAATTATAATAACATATATAATGTCATTATAATACAACGCCTTCAATGGTCCATGCATAACGAAATTTGAACGTTTCATGAAGAAAATTTTACATTTCAACTAGAAAAGCTCCAATAGACTAATCATGACACAACTGATATTTGAACTCGTCAAGGTCAAAATTAATTTTATTATTCAATTTCCTCAATGGCTTCTGCATAACGAAATTTTTATTTAAATTTAAACGTTTCATGAAGAAATACATACCATTTGAACTAAAAAAACTTTAATGGTCTAACCATGACACAACTGATATTTGAACTCGTCAAAGTCAAACTTATTATTATCATTCAACACCTTTAATGGCCTCAGCATAACGAAATTTTTACTTAAATTTTAAGCTTTCATGAAGAAAAACTTAACATTTCAACTTGAAAATCTTCAATAGACTAATCATGACACAACTGATATTTGAACTCGTCAAGGTCAAAATTGTCATTATAATACAACACCTTCAATGGCCTCGACATGACTTTTGAACTAGAAAATCTTCAATAGTCTAATCATGACACAACTGATATTTGAACTCGTCAAGGTCAAAATTGTCATTATAATACAACACCTTCAATGGCCTCGACATGACTTTTGAACTAGAAAATCTTCAATAGTCTAATCATGACACAACTGATATTTGAACTCGTCAAGGTCAAAATTGTCATTATAATACAACACCTTCAATGGCCTCGACATGACTTTTGAACTAGAAAATCTTCAATAGTCTAATCATGACAAAACTGATATTTGAACTCGTCAAAGTTTAAATTGTCATTATAATACAACACCTTCAATGGCCTCGACATGACTTTTGAACTAGAAAAGCTTCAATATTCTAATCATGACACAACTGATATTTGAACTTGTCAAAGTCAAAATTAACATTTGAACCTATCACCTCGCGAGTGACAAGTCTAGTCTATATAACGTGAGCTCTGTTCTGAACAATCACCTGTGAACGTTGAGGTTTTCACCTGAGTGATCTTGTATCGACACCTGTCCACACCTGACAATTACCTGACAACGCTAGCAACGCTATGTCGGAGCACCTGCTCAGGTGAGTTGTTGATTGATGTCTTTAATAACCGCCTTGCACAGGTAACGGGATATAATAATCAGATCTGACTGGGTTATTGTTAATCTATTCAAGTTCAAGTCATGTGGAATGATAAACTCAAGGGTTAGATATAATATTTGTGTAATATTTTAATGAGGATTATATTCAATTGGAGATATATTCTAGAAAGCGGCTATTGGCTATACTGATATGTGTTTTGACGTTTATGTTAATCTTTTTGCTTATGCGGAAATATTGATAAAGTTAAAATAAAATTCAATAAATTGATAGTTATTAATATTGCTGCACAAGGAAGTGACCTAAATTTATGTGTCAATGTTTATTGAGGAAAAATCATTTATGATATATTTATTCAAATATGATAAGTCAATTATCTTTATTTCGAAAGTTATTGTTGCATTAAACAAAAATTGAAAAAATAAATTAAGGATTATTTTCATCAGAGTCGGATTATTTCCTTGCATGTGTTTAAATTGCATTTCGCAAGAGAGATCATTTGATATTATTTAATTCGCAATCTGTTTATGATATTAAATTGATATTTTTGTGAAAAGTAGGATAAGGCATTGTTAAGTACAGAGACACGAAAGACTATCCGGTATGACTTTCATTTATTTGAAACCTAACAGAACTAGTTGTGTTTGAATACAGTTACAGAGTCGATGTAATGTATATAGATATAATTCCATATACTGCGTTATATCTTATGTGTATGCATACACGAACGTTATTATTATTATCGACAAGCTCTGGAAACTGCAGCAAATATTAAAACGTTTTACAGAGACTCACGAAATAAGCATATGGTTGCGGAAACATAATCGATATACTTCGATTTTAATGTCATATGTATTTAGTTAACATTGATAATTAAGGACAAAAGCAGAAACCTTGTCCTATCCCTACACAATGGCTTTACTTATTATGTTGCTTTTAAACCTTTTATTACACATATTATATATGCGTATGTTGCGTGACGACATTTCATTTTCTATTGTTTTGGTTTTCAAAGAAGACAAACATATGGGTTCCTTGGGTTATACTGAATGGATTGTTTTTAAGCGCTGAATTGAGAAATGTGAAGATATTTTTTCGAATGAATGATATAATTTTCTCTGTGCTGTGGATGTTTTATGGTGAAAATATGAAGAGATTATGTTGAAAAAATCAAATTAAAGAAAAGGTACATGAAGGTGAACATAGATTCTGAGTCATGTAATTCTGGCTTTTTACGATTTGTTCTGTTTTCAGTCGCAATGTCATATAATCTTAATGAGTTTAGACCTACAGTCAAATTAATTTGACACTGTCAAATATGTTTGAATCTATTTTGAATGAATATCAGAAATGCTTTTTAACAATATCACTTAACTACACGCTGTTTATAATTTACTATTTCAACCTGAGAGAAAACTTAAGACTCTAATACAGTTTTGATTAATAGTTGAAACATACATGACGGCTTCGCTTATATTGAACTTTACTTGTTACAAAATATATTCGTATAATAATGGTATGGATCAACAGCTTGACAGAAATTGATTTCAATCTTTTGACTTTACGATTTCAAAAAGGAAGTTGAGGCAAAACTTTAAACTCAAATAATTTTGGACTAATAGTTAAAACATATATATAATTTCTTTTATGCTGATCTAATATTTTGTTACCAAAAATCGTTTATTCAAGGTATGGATAAACCTGATTGAAGATCTACTAGTCTATAAAAAAAACATATAAACACATATATATATCTAAGAAGACACGTCAACGTAATTATAGACAATAACGACCGGATATAGACCAGAGCCATAAAGCTTATATCACCTGAAAATCAGTTATGACATTCCATCATCCGTATCACCAAGAATCTGTATTAACGAATTATTTTCACATGACATGTGAAGCGAAAGCCTCAAGCCTAAACGTTGAACATATGTGAAGGAGTAAAATGATCCCACACATGCAAACATATGTAATTTGTAACATGTGATGAAGGGGGCATTCTGTAACATCATTACCATGTAATGAAGCAAGTCATCACCGAGGTAGAATAATTACCGTAAGGGATTTGAGGTATGAATGTTGTCAGGGGTCGATTTTGTTGCGCCGCTTGGAGAACAATTCTTGCGAAGTATTGTAGACTGTGTTAGTCGTTTTACTTTATATTTGCATGTGACAGGTGTATTTATTTGCCTTGGTTTTTATAATACAATAATCATTTTGGGGATTTTTAATGGAAAGAAAATAGAAGACCCGTTGTATTGGTTGGTTCACAAGGAAACGATTCTTTTATCTTTTTTATCTGACCTGAAAGGCCCGATGGGCTTATAGCTTGGCATGGTGTCCCGCGTCCGTCCGTAAACTTTGTGCATTTTTGACTTCTATAAGGCTAATAAGGCAAATGGTTCTATTTTTAACATATATACATATGTGATCATTTACAATTTCAACCTTCTCTCTAAACGTCCCAACTCACAGGAATAACGAATCAAGAATCTGAAATTTACAAATATGCTGTGGTAAGTTTACAATTTTCAGAAATGCCATTTGAAGCTATTTTGATTAGTAGCAAACCTCTTTTAGGTTTCTTCATTTCGATCGCATCATTTGACTCATGTGTACTTGATAATACAGTGCAGTAATATGTATGAGTCAACATCTCTCCGATAATCTATAACACCATCTGGTTTTACATTGTTGATAATGTAACCTAGAAGGTATGTAAATCACGTATGTAATGTCGATTTTTATATGATCTTTTTAAAAATGTAAATCTGTAGAAATGATTATACTTGAATAACATTGAACTGCATTTAAAAGAAATTATCGTAAAATCGACGATTTAACTTAAAACTTCCTCTTTGGGTTACCCAATGTTAAGATATTAAAAGTTAAATTTGCTATATCTATGCATACTTCCCTACAATGACGAAGGAAATGGAAACCAAAATAACATATTTTTTCAAAACATGAATAGAATATAATGCTTATTCAATATTTATCATGCAATTCTCGATAAGTACTGAAAAGAAGTAGTTGCTTCATGGAACACGCTTAACATAACAGCAGATCTTCTAACGGAATACGGCGGAACCTAAACAAACGCGCCCCGATGTAAACCCGTGCACCAAAGCCTCCCGTTGTGTATTTACCATCTGGCGAAAACGGTAATATAGGTGTAAAATGGTACATTTTTAACTTGAGTAAAGGGGGAACTTTCAGGAATCGAATCATTTGGGGGACTTTGGATGTATTGATTTCAGTACACGTCATTGAATGAATGCATAACCTCAGGTAAGTGTTACCTTTGATTACTGTGTTAGAACACCTTTACCTGTGACTAACGTTACTCCGGAGCATTATAGACTAAGGAATGTATGGTTTGAATTGAATGAAGAAACACATATTGACGTTAAAATATGAAATTAGCGTGCTTTACTCTTATGCTAATGCAAGGTTAGTCTTACCTTGCATCGCTTTTACTGTGTATCTTTACCTTTACAACGTGTTTCTATAGCATTATAGACATAGGTATATATGGTTTGAAGTGAATGAAGAAACACAAAATATGACGTTTTTAAAAGTATGGAATCGGTGTTTTGTCTAACTTTAATGCTTAACGTATGGTAAGTAGTACATTTGATTGCTTTTTAAATACTATTGAAATATCAAAGTATTAGACGTTAAGATATGGAAACAACGTTGTGCTTATAATTACATATTTAACTTCTTGTAACGTGATTCCATTTCATTATAGAGTGAGGTATATATGTTTAAAATCATATGTAATAACAAAGTATTTGACGTACAGATATTGAATCAGCGTTGTGCTTAAATGGGATAAACCGTAACGAGTATATAAGTGAAATATCAGTGAGTCTCATCTTCGACCAGCCCTTCTCCAGTTTATACAGCCACTTCATAGCATTATAGAGTAAGGTAATTAAAGGAGAAAAGTTAATGGAATAACACATGGTATGACGTAGAAATATGGAACCAGTGTTGTGTTTATATATGAAACAACGACGAGTATAAACGTTTAACCTTAGTTACCCTCATCTTTGATTTGCCCTTCTCCTGTTTCTACACACGATATGACATAAAATACGGGACCAGTGTTGTGCTTATATCTGACACAACGAACCAAGTATATAACCTAAACTTTAATGAGTCTCATCTTCCATAAGCCCTTCTCCTGTTTATACTGTCACTTCATAGTATTATAGGGTAAGGAATGTAAAGAAGAAAATCCAATGAAATAACACATGATATGACGTAAAAATATGGAACCAGTGATGTTGTTATATATAAAACAATTATTCTGTAACGTGTAAGTCTACATTACTTATTGACATCTTAATAAATCTGTCAATAACGTGGTTCATAGCATTCAAGACTGAAATATGTGAGGTTAAAATTAAAAAAGATAACATATCATTTGACGTACAAAAACTGAACCAGTGATGTGGTTTATGTATGAAACAGCATACGTTTAACCTTATTTATATCGAACAAGGGCGATTGGTTGTTGGTTAATTATGTACACCGTAAACGTGTTTTTTAATTCTTACCTGTGATAGCTTTTGCTATACACCTTTACATTATTTAAAAAGTACCTCGATAGCCTTATTAACTTTGATAAGTATGGAAAAAATGAATGAAATAACTTAGTTTTTACTGTTTATAAAGCGATATGCTTAAAAATGACACAAACTATTTACTGTGTGTATAAGTTATGCTAGGTATGTTCAACGTGTAGTTACCGTATATGTATACCTTCTTGTGTCTATAACGTTATTCCATACCATTATAGACTTGGTTATGTATGGTTTGAATTGAATGAAAACTACATAATTTGACATACAACTATAGCACCTGTGTACTGATTAGGTATATATCATCATCCTTTTTCCTGTGTACATAAGTGAAACATAAGTTTTACCATTGTATTTAGTAAATGTTTCCATCATTGTGACGTGACAAAGGTATGTATGGTTACAAATCAACGAAATAACATAAAATTTCACGTACAGTTATCCAAGTGTTATGCTTATGTATAGAACAATTCCTCTTTACAGTGTGTTTGTAAGTTAAACCAACGTTATTTTGGGCGTTATTTACTGTATTTACGGGATTCCCAAGCATGTATAAGCTAAGCGATGTATATGCTAGAGTTAAATGAAATAACAGGTAATTGACGCACACTCCTATAGTTTCACTTTTATGCTTTTATATAATGAAGCAATTGCATGGTTAAAATCATTACCTCCTTAAACGTCATTTGAAACTGAAAATCGAAACCTTTGTGTTATTGCTGTTATTTGATTTTTTGATATTTGTAAACAAATCCTGAAAGAGTGACGTCATGCCAGTTAACAATGTTACAGAAAACAGAACATGCTTGCTATAAATAGCCTAACACGTCGTGGCAACAGTTATGATTTCATATCGGAGCATCTATTCACGACTATGGCTTTCATTCGATATTATATCAATCCTATAAGCTATAGGGATGAATGGTTGCATTATCGATTTATCCTTTGATTGCATCAAGTGGGGATATTTAGGAATCAACTTGAGATTTAAGGTCTTTATTCTCCCGTTATCAGATTTTAAGGATCTTTCGTTTCATACATGCAATTTATTATTTTAATTTTTCGCATATCATTATATATCAGTCCTATTGATAAAGGAATTGCAATGTTGTCATAATATCTGCAATAACATTTTGATAAGTAGCACTATACTGTATGACAAACATTTGTTTATTACAAACATAAACAAGAATACATGAAGTTTTTTTCTTATTGGTGATATTTTATAGACTTTGGTTTACAATACCTTTGTCAAGAATAATATATTGGAAATGTATATCAAAATATTAAATTTTAACTTGACAAGTTGTTGTTTTTTCATAATATAGGTGAACACTAAAGGTAACTATTTCCGTTTTCTCAGACAACCGACATTTCGAAAACGAGACTTTCCTTGCCATAAATACCTGCATACCGGCAACAGTTAATAATTTCATAACTGAGCATTGATGCAATAGTCATTTTCTCATTCTCTTTTCGTTTATGCTTCAGATAAAGGAATGAAAGATTGCGTCATTGATTTTATAAAATGACAGGCTGCATCAATTGTGAAGCAATCTATTATAAAATTTTTACAGAGAAATATGGTGTTAAAATAGTAAATACAAAATTACCACAAGTGACTTTATAGGTTTGAGGTTATAGATTCTCAGACAATTTAATTGTTAATGCTTTTCTATATGAACGTCGATCGAAGGGCTGTATTCAGCATCTTCATCCAATCATATGAGTCCAATTATGATTATAAAATTGTATGCTTTATACACAAATAAGCCTCTTCTTCTCCAATTAAACCTCTTTAAACTGACTTAGCTTTGCATGTCAGTGCATCTTGATTTTGGTTTTGATGAATATCAAAGATATCATTGCTAAATGTTTCACGTACTGAAATATGACGAAGATCACCTCAGAGAATCTATTCAGAAGGGAAATAAGGCTTAAATATCAAGGCCATTTCAATTAACGTATATATACAAGAATACTATTAAGGACTTATCATTGCTTTCTTGAAGCAGGAATACTTACGTCAAAACAATAACGTTTCTTAGTAACATGAATCTTTCTAATGAGTAACAATCATGAACAATTAATTGTATTCTATTTGGGACCCAATTCAAGCATTTATCAAGAGAATCAATGTACTTTAAAATGCATGTGTAAATTAGTATCAAGCAATGAAATCATTAGAGAACGTTTCTACAAAAAGCAGCGCAGTATAACTTGAAGTACAGATGAATGAATAAATCCGCAATACATTAAAAGCTAACATAAAAATAACATTCAATGTACAATGTATCCATAAGTATCTTAGATAAATCGTGATGTTTTTCAACAATAAGGCAGACGAACTTGAAGTCACTGAACAACAAAACCAAATTCCTGCAACGTCAGTATCAGTACCAATTTATTTCAACGTAACCACTTCTTCTTTTAAAAGCATTAAACCTGTATTCAACATTGTCTTAGACAAATCATGTTGTTCAACAGTAAGGCGGTTGATCTAGAGTCACGAAATATCAATACCAAATTCTTTCAACGTAACCACTTCTTCTTTTGCATTTATCATTAAAATGTATTCAACACTGTCTTTCACAAATCGTGAACATTGTTCAACAAAAGGCAGTTGATCTAAAGTTACCAACTATCAAAACCAAATTCGTGCAACGTAACCACGTCTCCCATTTCAACTGTATTCAACATTGTCTTGGACAAATCGTGACCTTTTTTCCATAAAATAAGGCAAAAGATCTAAAGTAACGAAACATTAAGACCTCTTTCTTTCAACAGAATCACTTCTTCTATTGCATGTTAAAATGTATTCAACAATGACAAATCGTGAAAGTAACAGTAACACAGTAACATCACACATCAAGTAACATCAAGACCAAATTCTTCCAACGTAACCACTTCCTTAAAGGCATCAAAAATAATTTTAACAATGTTTTATACGAATCATAAAAGTTTTAGACAGAAAGGCAGTAGAACATAATGTCAAGAAATATAAATACCAAATTCCTGCAACGTTACCACTTATCCTGTTGCATTTATCAGTAAAAATATATTCAACACTGTCTTAGACAAATCATAACATTTTTCAACAGTAAAACATTAGAACCTAAAGTCACGAAATCTCAAGACCAAATCCTTTCAACGTAACCACTCCTTCTTAAGCATTACATTGTATTGAACATTGTCTTTGACAAATCGTGAAAATTGTCCATAAAAAGGGCAATAGAACCTAAAGTCACGAAATATCAAGACCAAATTCCTTCAACGTAACTCCTATTGCATATGTCATTTGTCATTTAAAATGTATTCAACATTGTCTTAGACAAATCATAAAAGTTTAAGACAAAAAGACAGTAAAACCTAAAGTCACGAAATATCAAGACCAATTTCCTGCAACGTAACAACTTCTATTGCATTTGTCATTTAAAATGTATTCAACATTGTCTTAGAAAATCGTAAAATTGTTCTGAAAAAGGCAGTAAAATCTAAAGTCACGAAATATCCAGACAAAATTCCTACAACGTAACCACTTCTCCATCAACTTTAAAATGTATTCAACAGTGAGGTAGTAAAACCTAAAATCATGAAACATTAAGACCAAATTCTTTCAACGTAACCATTTCTTCTTAAGCAATTAAAATGTGTCCAACATTGTTTTGGACAAGTCTTGAAAATTGTCCATAAAAAGGCAATAGAGCCTAAAGTCACGAAATATCAAGACCAAATTCCTGCAACGTAATCACTTCTTCTTTGCATTTATCATTTATAATATATTCAACACTGGCATAGACAAATCATAAAAGTTTTAGACAGAAAGGCAGTAGAACATAAAGTCACGAAATATCAAGACCAATTTCCTGCAACGTAATCACTTCTTCTTTGCATTTATCATTTATAATATATTCAACACTGGCATAGACAAATCATAAAAGTTTTAGACAGAAAGGCAGTAGAACATAAAGTCACGAAATATCAAGACCAATTTCCTGCAACGTAACCACTTCTTCTATTGCATGTAAGCCAACATTGTTCCGCTAGCTTCTCAAATGAGACGTTGATCCCTGTGTATTCACCGACAGACTGTAATTAAACGTAACATCTACCTTCATAAAGCTCTACAGAATATATTACACACAAGGTTAACGTTACAGACACACAACCGCCAAGCCTCAATAGAAGATCCTCTACGGCCCTATTGTTATAAGCTAACAGAGAAGAGTAAATTACTTGGTATGCTGAAGGCGCTATTCTAACGGTATACACGATATTCATTGGAGGATTATGAAGATCTGAATGTATTGCGGAACGAACTTAACACGACTATAAGTAAAACCCACGTAAGTAGTGAGTACATACATCGAATAACGGGGATTGACTACAGAACTTAATGCAAGCTTGTTCGAGGTAGACTACCTTCTGGAACGTTTAATGGGATTGTTCTGTGAAAAGGTGAGAAAAATATTGCTAGTGAATTAAGATCGAGAATAACATTTTTGATGAGGGACATATCTCTCGAATAACAGTTGATAAATATCATGACAAAAATATTTATTGATGAGATAATCGTTCTGTGAAAAGGTGAGAACATATTGCTATTGAATTAAGATGTATAATAACATTATTATCGAGGGATATATTATCTTGAATAACAGTTGATAAATGTCATGAAATAAATATTAATTGATTAGTTAAGATCTTCTTAACGTTTAATGAGATTGTTCTTTTGTAAGGTGAAGATGCATGCATTAAGATGGGACACAACATTATTATTGAGGAACGTATCTCTAGAATCAAATGTGATAAGGGTTATGACAAGAACGTTTATTGACCAGTTAAGATCTTCTCATCTAGGTGGGATGTCTTTCAAGAATATATCATCAAGAATCTAAATCGAAATGCCATTTTCTCAAAAAGAATATAAGAACATTGAAGTTTATCCTCTCAATATTCACATCAAATTCTAGAATGCAAATTGAATAATGTTTGTCATAAAGTCATCATCTATTGATAATGAAAGAGACCAACACGAGTAATTGGATTCTAAACAAAAGGAATCCGATATTCACTATTTATGCAGTATACTTATAAATCGTGTGTTCAAATGGCAAGCGTTAATGAAAACCAACAATTCAGTAACCTTTACAACATTTTTGTATTTTTCATTTAGTTTAAGTGTCTTACTATAGTTGAAGACGTTACGTCTTGAAAAGAATGATAATTGCCAATCTGGCAATTTAACACATAGGTACATGTATATTGATTCATGGAATTGTATATGCTATACAAAAGCATGTCGCTTTGTTTGTATTTCAGTCCACTGATATAATGATACATGTACATACGTATTCTTTGAGATTAGTTAGGGATTAAAGGGTTGTAGCACGTTTTTGAAAATTCTATATTTTCAATGTTCACTGTAATTGTACATTTATGCTTAATGTATAATTTTGATAATGTCAAAAATCACACAAACCAATCATCCATTATCAGAGAACAAGTTATGAAGTATCACACAAAGCCCATTGGTAGCCATTTTTGTGGGAACACCTTAAATTCATTGTGTGATAGAATAGGGAATTTGGTTTAATACTGCTTCATTTAGTTTAGATATATTGTCTTTCAACTGAAACTATTTATTTTCTTATCCTGTCATCACCTAATATTCCCCATAAAACGTGCTACTGCCCCTATAAAGCAAGTTTATCATTGGCAATTAGTCCAAATCATTGTATCGTGCTTTTAATCTTCATCGACGAAAGATCATAAGTGTTTCATTGCCATTTATATGGATAGTGTTTAAATTGATAAATGCCTTTTATATCATAAAACATTTCAATTTGTATTTTAAAAAATCGATTTTCTTCAAGAAAAATCTGTTTTTCCTGAACTCACATGTATTTAACAAACTAAAACTTGTATTGTTATATTGCATGCATATTTCATCAAAAGGAAAACTTAATTTCCTTATATGATAGTTACACCATAACAGAACTGCAATCATAATAATATTTCCTCATTCGATGGTTTCACCATAACAGCTCTTCAGAAATACTCACAAACAACTGATTTCCGATATCTATGTAGTATACTTATAAATCCTATCTACATGTTTACAAACGCCAAGCTTTATTGAAAACCAACAGCTCTGTCACCTTTACGACATTTTTATCAGGTGAGTTTATATACCTGGTTTATGAAGAAGCTCCATCAAACAAATAGGTACGTTAATTACAGGTGAGGCACAGGTGGAAGCGTCCAAAGATAACACACGACAATAAATCTATCATCCAAATTCAGCCTATAAGATTGACTGGACTGGCCAACAGATACTGGTATTGTAGTACAGGCATGGTATCAATTGAATCCGATGTGGTCATTGATATCATTTGACTGGCTACCAGTGATGGTATTTTAGTACAGGCATGGTATCAATTGAATCCGATGTGGTCATTGATATCATTTGACTGGCTACCAGTGATGGTATTTTAGTACAGGCATGATATCAATTGAATCCGATGTGGTCATTGATATCATTTGACTGGCTACCAGTGATGGTATTTTAGTACAGGCATGATATCAATTGAATCCGATGTGGTCATTGATATCATTTGACTGGCTACCAGTGATGGTATTTTAGTACAGGCATGGTATCAATTGACTTCGATGTGGTCATTGATATCATTTGACTGGCTACCAGTGATGGTATTTTAGTACAGGCATGGTATCAATTGAATCCGATGTGGTCATTGATATCATTTGACTGGCTACCAGTGATGGTATTTTAGTACAGGCATGGTATCAATTGAATCCGATGTGGTCATTGATATCATTTGACTGGCTACCAGTGATGGTATTTTAGTACAGGCATGGTATCAATTGACTTCGATGTGGTCATTGATATCATTTGACTGGCTACCAGTGATGGTATTTTGGTACAGGCATGGTATCAATTGAATCCGATGTGGTCATTGATATCATTTGACTGGCTACCAGTGATGGTATTTTAGTACAGGCATGGTATCAATTGAATCCGATGTGGTCATTGATATCATTTGACTGGCTACCAGTGATGGTATTTTAGTACAGGCATGATATCAATTGACTTCGATGTGGTCATTGATATCATTTGACTGGCTACCAGTGATGGTATTTTAGTACAGGCATGATATCAATTGACTTCGATGTGGTCATTGATATCATTTGACTGGCTACCAGTGATGGTATTTTAGTACATGCATGATATCAATTGAATCCGATGTGGTCATTGATATCATTTGACTGGCTACCAGTGATGGTATTTTAGTACAGGCATGGTATCAATTGAATCCGATGTGGTCATTGATATCATTTGACTGGCTACCAGTGATGGTATTTTAGTACAGGCATGATATCAATTGACTTCGATGTGGTCATTGATATCATTTGCGATTTGAAGGTTCCTTGACAAAACCTTAGTGTCAACTGAGGGTATCACAATACATGAATTCTGTCACAAATCCACTTGTCACGGAGTAAATCTCCCATTGTGCGGTGTGTACTGTATCGGCTAATAAATGAATAATTATGAGGATAAGGTTTTATCAGTGTACTAAACTCTGGACGGACGCCAGTGAGGTATTTACTGCCTTGGGAAGAAGTCACTATTGATATACCTCAAATAGGTAAGTGTGTCGATTTTGTTAACGATCTCTTTTTTTTTATCAGATATGGTGTATATTGTCTTATGTTCGATATAAATGTTCAGTATAGTGGTTGTTAGACTTAAACCTTCTGTCAATAAGAGTTGAGGTTTAGCATGAGATCTAAGAAAGTTTCGTCATTTACGAAAAGGAAACTGATAATTTTATTCATTCCAGTAAATCATTTCAGCAATGTTTTGATATTTTTGGTAAACAAGTATATATACATGCGTTAGAATGTTAGTATGTAGATAGTTCATGCAAAAAATATAAAGTGATGGTTAATCGAACCTCTACGATATGATTTAAACGGTATTTTCTTCCAAAATCAAAATTACATAATACAAATATACAAGAGAAGGAACAGCAAACAGGCTAAACAGCCTATATTAATGCTTCTCGTTGTAAAACAAACAATAATCAAGTTTGTTATTACATACGATATACAACATGATATTCAGAATGTGTCGGAGTAACCCTTTAAGAGTTCAGCTAATTCCAAACCATCAAGGCGAAAGACTAATCTCGTTTAGATCTTATAACATGTGTTATAAGTACATGCCAGTAATAATTCATGTTGGCACTAACATGCATTCAGCATAACATCCTTATTTGAAGATTAACCTGATGCAACAATGCTATTGGCAATATCCGTAGTATAATGAAAACTGTGAATTGAATTGACCTAATTCATCAAGAACGAAAAAAATGAAATTTCAAATTTCGATAAATTTGTGTTCATATCATCCATCTGGGTGAATATAAAACGTCTGAAACATCATTTACAACGGTAACGATCAATATAAATTTAAATACTTCAAACGAGCTTAAATGACTAAATATAATGTTTTGATAATACATCGTGACATATCTAACAATGACTATAAAGTTAAGTTAAGTGTCCAAATATCGCTTTAAAGCGAAGTACTTCAGGAGATCTAAGTAATTATTATACATACTATTAATGTATTGGCTCCTTTGAAACTTTACAAACCTTTATTCTAATTCACTCGTATTAAAGGTTATGCGACATGGGAGAAGGTCTCGGTTAAAGTTATTTTGTTTCACTTGTTGCATAGATTCTTTAAACACGTATAAGTTATGTTTGGTTCCAGGTTACTACTTGAAGTGCCCAGTAGCAATCGTTGTTAAGCTTGCACAGAGACTTTGAAGTATTCTGAAAGATAGTTCAGTATATCTCTTTGTCACTAAGTCAATAAGTCACTAAATTTATAATATACTACTCGACAAAAGTTTAGGTTTAGTGCTGAATGTAATGTAATATTTTCTAGCATACATGAAAGGTTTCATATGTATTCAGTCTCACAGGAACCCGATATCGTAAATAAAATGTAGGTAAAACGTGAGTAAGAAAGACCCGTTAGGAAATTCAGAATTTCACTTACAAGATTTCGCTGCTAATCACATGAATTGTTAATTGAAACTGGTAGATATGTTGGCTTAGAAAGAGAATATAGATTATGTAAAATGTATAATATAAATGTAATTGAAGATGAGTACCATTCAAGTTCTTTGTGTCTGTCCAGCCTACCTTGATTTAAGATATAAGTATATTAAAAAATATTACTTTACGAATCATAATATTTATAAATTCATATCTTTAATCAGCTGCTCTAGCAAAAGGCATGTTGAAAACCTGTCAATGTTCCTGTACCATGCCTTTATTCTCAGAAAAAATACACTCTCTTCTGCCTAAAATTGCTTGTATATATATACATGTATGTACTATAGGCCTGTGGCCTCCCATCTTCCTACGCAGAGCCTAAAAGGCCAGTTTCCTTTTAGGCTCTGCGTAGGAAGATGATGGCCTCCTTAAGTGCAAATAAAGATTGATTGATTGATACCGCAATTGAGCCAATACAATAAACAGACCAATAGTAAATGAACTAATTTTCTTAATCGGAACTAACATTTTAGCTCTGTATATATACTTCAAATTTTTTACATGGTAATTTTTACTTCGTCTCATGAATACACCTAACCTCGGTACTATCATACGTAAATAAAACAATAGTATCATACATTTTTAAAAAAATTATATAGCGGGTATTCCAACACAACAATCACATCATTCGTTCCGATTTCGACATGTTCTTCTTACGTTCTATTTTTGGCAGACTTTTGAAAAGGTAGATTCTTTTGTCAATAACCATTACTTATCAATACCTTTCAGAAAGTGATGTATCTGTCTACAAAAGCAAAACAATATCCAAATTAATGAAATAAATATAAATTTCGTTAAAATATTTTTTCTTAAACATTATACACCCTTTCACAACATTCCAAACATCATAAAGATGCGCAAAGATAAACATTACATTAACGACGTAATAAGAGGAATTACCACGTACTTGCAAATCTGGAAGATTTCTGTTTCTCAATTTGTCTTGATCTTCTTCGCGATTAACTTAAAGATGTTACAAGGATGAAACAAACGAGGAAACGATACCTGACTTTGTTTGACTCCACCATCTGACTACAGGTAAAACATAAAGGTGTTTCCCTATTGGTTGCCAACAAGGATACAGTTGTGGTCAACTTGTTTGAAGGAATTTAACTATCTGAACACACCCTATCGTGAAAGTGAGAAAGATGGGAGTTATTGCTGAGATATTTATATAATAGTTTAAAGAAATCTTCAATAACGAATAAGGTTTCAGTGATCTTATGCCTTAGTTTCTATTCTGCATTGATTTTGCGCCAAGATGGCCATGTATCTGAAGACACCTTTACCCAACATTCTAAAACACTCACTCCTTTTAAAACCTAAAAATATATATTCTAAATATATAACTTAAATAATATAAAATTCCACTTTTTGATGTTATACCATCAATTTACATTCTCGATGTAACTTTAAGCCAAGATTAACGGTAATATGAAGTCTCCCTGAGACACCTTTACCAACATTACAAACACTCACGCCTTTTAAAACCTAAAAATATATATTCTAAATATATAACTTAAATAATATAAAATTCCACTTTTTGACGTTGTGCAATAAATTTACATTCTCGATGTAACTTTAGGCCAAGAATAACGGAAATATGAAGTCTCCCTCTTGAAGGATCTAACGATACAAGTAAAAGAAATCATGTTTCTGTGTCAATATTCGACTTGTGTTAAAATGGGCAAGATGTTGCAAAAATCCTTTTGTTAAACTAATGTTTTCAAAACTAAAACGTTTACAGATACCAACAATTTTATTTGATCATGCAAAGAAGGTACAACTTTTTATTTTATGTTGGACTTTAATGAAATCTTTTGCACAAACCGCGAGGAAATGTTATAGGAAGCAAACCAAATAGTTTGTATAAAAGATTTCTTGATGTTTCAGAACTAGAAGAAATTCAGGATGCTGTATTCATCAAATCATCACTAATGAGTTGAATTCGTCAATTCCATGATTTGCCATCTTCCATCAACCAATCATGGGGAAGTCTGTTCTAGCCAATCAAAGAAGTCGTAACAGAAAGAAAATAGAGAGGATAATGCAACCATCAACATGGTAAGTAAACTGCATGGAAATTTGCATATTTACTACATTCATTCATTAATGTGCCATTCTTCAAAGCATTTGATCAACCAGCCATCATTTACAATAAGTTGAACATTGACTGGTATGACTCTACAAGGGGTTCATGGGTTCTTGACTAGAGAATGATAGCAAAAGTCTAAGAACATTTGTGAAAAGATATTTCAAGGGAAATGTTTCATATAAGAGAAGAAAGGTGAATTTAACAAGTGAAAGGACAAGTACAAGTGGTTGGTTTGGAAGAGATCGACACTTCATACCAACTTTGAACAGAATCAGACATTGTTGTGCAAGAACTAATGTTCAACTGAGATAACCTATCAGAAATCTCAGTAATCTTCTGAGTGACTATCTATTTGTAGAAAAAAGAAAATAACATTAGTCTAATTTCTAGTCATACAAATATTTACAAGCTCAGCCATTCAACTCATGGTTAAGTAGTTTTACAAAGGAAATTTAAACAAATTCTGTTTTACTTTCTTTCATGTACTTTATGATGGGGTCATTGCTTTGGATTTGATATACATGAATCATTGTCACTCACTTATATCATTGATTGATTTTGTTCATAGAAAATCTTGATTTTGAAATGTTCTGTAATCCTAAAAACCCTAAATAAAAAGATGTTAATATTAATCCCATGTAAGCTTTAATGTTAACTGCACTAACAATATTTATTCACTAAAAGAATACCTGGATACATTTTATTTGTATAATAATTTATCATAAAGGCAAAAAAAAATATCTTTCATAGAAAATTTTGATATGAATTAAAACCTCAAATTTATTTCTCAACTTCATTCTATCATATTCTATATAGCACCAAACCACATATCTGAAAAAATCTGTCTGTCTGTTGCTCAGAAAAAAAACTAAATAAAGTATGATCATAATACATGATAATTATGACCTTAATGTGATTAATCAGGTAAACTTAAAATATGTATAACCAAAGCAAGCCCACCAGTTGAGAGCCCCACGCTCTTGTTTACTGTGAGTGATGCAGCCTCTCTTTAACTAAACATTGTGTACAAAGATGTGTTTGCACCAGACTACACAATGGCTCAAGCAAGGCCTTTTGGTCAACGGTCACTCTTGTCCAGTACTGTCCTCACAAACAGATGACCCTTGACCTCAGGACAGGTCACAGGGCGATTGTTTATGACAGGTCTATTAATAAAGTGTAAAGTAAATAAAAATAGTTTTCGAAGTCATGGAATAAGGTCACTTTTAAATTGAGAAATGGTGGCATTTTCATTTAATTTGTTTGTAATTAATTTTGAAGAATAATGCAATATATGTATTTCTGATTATAACAAAAACATTAATTGAAGTAAAGAATGGAATTGTTAAAAATTTTGACACTTTATTGACATTTGTGAATAATCCTATTTTTTATCTTAAAAATGATGGTATTATTACATATCAAACTTATTTAAAAGTGTCCAAAACAAAGAGAATTTACCTTTTTGCAATTAATATCTTTTTAACTGAATCTAATGAGGAATAGTTTAAATTATCATTATTTTTTTCTTTTTATAAGATGCACTAGTTTTGTTAATTTCATTAACTTCTTGATCAAAATTTGATTTCATTTATCCTTTTATTTCTTTTCAACATCTAAAGCTCATCCTTTTTTGAAAAGCACATTCCAAAAGATTTCCACTTGGCTCATAAGATGATAAGACCAGTTACATGCTACATTTTTCTGCGAAAAACTTCATTGAGTACGCCGACAAGATAATCACGAGTTAATCCATGTTAATCCGGGATCAACAAGGGGATTATCCTCTTACCATCCTCGTAGGATTTAACGCCGCAACTGAAGGCACATTGTTTCTTGTCTCTTTGATAGGAGAGCTCCGTTGTTAATGAAGTGACCTTTGGGTCAGATAGTTAAATGATTTTGTGGTTTTTTAACATAACACTCTTTCTTTTGAATACTTAGTGTTTTGTTGTTAGACAATCAGGGAAATAACAAATGAATTATTCTTTATAATTTGTCAGTATTTGTGTCTCAGCATTTTCTTTTTCACAACTACAACTTAACTGAGATTTCTAAAAGCTTTGAACCATATTCATCATCATCATCATCATCATCAGTTCTTATCCTTATGAAGATTTTATTTTTGGTGCATCAGAATTTATTCCATATTCTTAGAATAATATTAAAAGTAGAATATTATATTTTTTTATTTTTACATAGTGCATAACTAATATGATTATGATGAAAGCTTTGCAGCTAATAAAAGACCTATTATCATCTATCATGATAATTAAGAAGACTATAGTTTGTAATGAACATAATATTATATTCATGAAACTTAAATTCATGAACATCTACCAATGAATAGATTGTGAAATAAATGCACCTTTTCTAATAATTTCTTAAATCTAAAAATATTAAAGTTTTAAATGGTCTAAAAATTAGGTTTATCAGAAAGTCAATCATAATATGATCAATAAAATCAATAAAAGAACTCACTTAACCTATTCTTATCAAGACAAAAGTCTTTAACCAGAGGTAACATTTTTGTCTGAAGGTGATCTTTTGCTGAACCTAACAGTCAAGTCATGTCAGAGATCTGTAAGCACTTAGACTTCAAAGCATTGTCAAATCCCTCTTTAGCCATGTCAACTTACAGTAGAAACATGTTCTACATACTGAGTATATAACTTGTCTACTGGAAACAGGCGGTGACTGAGTAGAATTTGTTGTATGGTGAATTAGGAAAGTCCAAACAGAATACAAAAGAATTTTGTATTTTTCTACATGTTTCTTTAGAAGATATGATTTTTTTAGTATGGTCAATATGACATTTTGTGATGTTGTCAATCTTCTCTTTAGCTATGTCAACTTACAGTAGAAACATGTTCTACAAACTGAATATATAACTTGTCTACTGGAAACAGACTGAGTAGAATTTGTGAGATAATTCAGCCTTTGCATGGTGAATAAGAAAAGTGCCAGGATTTTGTATTTTTTATAAATATTTCTTTAGAAGATATGATTTTTTTTAGTATGGTCAATATGACATTTTGTGATGTTGTCAATCTCCTCTTTAGCTATGTCAACTTACAGTAGAAACATGTTTTACATACTGAGTATATAACTTTGTCTATACTGGAAACAGAGGCGGTGACTGAGTAGAATATTTTTAGATTATTCTGCCATTATGTGGTGAATCATAAAAGTTCCAGAAATTTTAGTTTTTTTATAAATGTCTCTTAAGAAAATATGACACTTTTCAGTATTGTCAATATGACAATTTCCAAGTGTTGTCAATCGCCTCTTTTAGCCATGTCAACTTACAGTAGAAACATGTTCTAAATACTGAGTATATAACTTGTCAACTAGAAACAGGCGGTGACTGAGTAGAATTTGTGCAACAGTTCTGCCATTATTTGGAGAATCATAAAAGTTCCAGAAATTTTAATTTTTTTATAAATGTTTCTTAAGAAAATATGACAATTTTTAGTATTGTCAATATGACATTTTCCAAATGTTGTCAATCCCCTCTTTAGCCATGTCAACTTACAGTAGAAACATGTTCTACATACTGAGTATATAACTTGTCGACTAGAAACAGAGGCGTTGACTGAGTAGAATTTGTGAGACAATTCTCACATTGCATGGTAAATTAGAAAAGTCCCAGAAATTTGTATTTTTTATAAATGTTTCTTTAGAAGTTATGAATTTTTCAGTATTGTCAATATGAATTTTGTAAATGTTGTCAATCGCCTCTTTAGCCATGTCAACTTACAGTAGAAACATGTTCTACATACTGAGTATATAACTTGTCGACTAGAAACAGAGGTTGTGCACAAGTAAAATTAAAAAATGTGAGACAATTGTTCCATTGGTGAATAAGAATATTCCTGGGCTCTATCTAAGATTTGTAGTTTTGATAATGATTTCATTTAAAGATTTGAGTGTTAAGATAAGTTATGAATTGTGTTTTTTCCCACTTATTTTTAAATCCCATTAATCAACTTTATATCGATTTTGGACACAAATATTGTATGAAAATAGTATTAAACAATCTGTTCAAAGATCATGTCTGAATTTACATTTAAATGTTGATGCTCGGTTCCGTCTTTTTGATAGGTCCCAAAACTATGACCAGTAAGATTTTGACAGAAATGTAGGATTTCAACAACAAAATTGTTAACACATATAAAATGTATGTCACATTAAGTATGACACTTTTGGGCTTTTAAGTTGTTTTGATGTTGTTTATTCAAAATCACACTTTTAATGTTAAGGCTTAACCTACCCAACAAGACTGATTTGGCATATAAGTTAAGTAGAAGTTCCGTAATGTGCTTCTGTTAAGTGTAATGCTTTCCTGTCAACTACTTAGAAGTACAGCAATCCGTTGTAATATTCTCCTAACAACTTTTGATACTGCAATGTGGTATTATTGAGATAAAGAAAGAATTTGATGAAATATTTTGAGAAATATTGCTAGATAATCATTATTTTTCAAATCCTGAGATATGGATTATTATTTTTTTCATCAAAGTTAACGTCATAAGTTGTCATAAGATAAAGGTCATACAATGTCATTCTTTTTTATATTCATTTCTCATTTCATTTGCATTAATGATATTGACCAAAAAAAAATATTTTAAATCATAACATTTCTATGACTTATTTCCATATTATCATATTTACATTCTTTTCAATAATATTATCTCAATTTTGTTTCTGTTTCTACTAGTCTATGCCCAATTATGAAGTGTCCCAAACACTAATTAAATAATCCCGAAAATCCCTTTCACAACCCGAACCTCTTCAGTATTTGCAGAGAAGAACAAACAAACAAAATATTCGCTATAACACAAAAACAAAACCAAGTAAAAATTCACAAAAATTCACAAAAATTCAAACATCATTTCCTCGTTCAACAAAATTTCAAATTTAAAACATTAAAAAACCTGAAATACAAATATGCAACCAAAATTTTAAAACTCGTTAAAACGAAATTTCTGCTCAAACATTGAACTGCATTGAAGGGTTTTCCTACGACATCATCAGAACAAGACAGACCTAACGCGCAGTCGGATGGGAGGATTTTGTTGTTTAGAGAAGTGTTTGTCTTAGTGGACGTCACACAAGCTCGTAGGGTAAATGTCTCGCTGCTGGAGGAAGATTTCAGTTTGATGGGTGAACAGTGGATGACTGACTCATTGGGCAAAGCATGGAGTATAGGGTTAGGGAGGAAAGTGGCTTAACTAAGTTCTGGTGACTGTCCAGTTTGAGAAATGAATGTTTAGAGAACTTGTGTGACCGATAGTGATCGCTTGACCGTTGGATTTATCTTGTCTTTGGAATACTCCATCTCAATGCACAGGTATGTTGTTTACTGTAATTATTTTTATTTATTTTGGTTGAAATGAATTATTTACTTTGTTATAATTAAAATTTATATGATATAAGATTATTTGTAATAAGGATTTTGAGTTTTATAATTTTGTCTTGTGAATGATATACTTTTTGCTAACATAAAGAATTCTTTATAGATAGTTATTTGAATTTCATTTTTAAAAAGAAAATGGTAAAATAAAAATATAAAATCATATGAATATATCTTATAAGATATAATCTTAAGATGTTTTCTTTCTCTATGAATATTAATTTAACTTTTAGTGGCAATGAACGGTTCGAGATAACATATTTTAACATAACCAATAGATGACAATATATTGGTTTTGTATCATTTATTTAAGTAATTATTATGTGTATAGATATAAAGTTATTATTTATTCTCTTTATCTTATTTTGTTTCTCACACGCCATCAATGGCCAAGTGTGATTCATTCTGTTTTGTTGACATGAGCATTCTATTAGAATACATCATGTCTTTCAAGATATTGTTTTACGTGGTTTGATTTAATGTGCATTTTTCTTTCTTCATCTTTTGTTAAACCGTTTAATTGTTAAACTTTTAAACTGTTAATGTGAGCCTTATAAATTTTTCCTCTATTTAAAAAAATGCAACTTAATGTGATTCATTTTTTTTCAGTAAAATAAGTTGGTTTATGAGTAATTTTTAATGTTTAGCTTTTTAATTGGTATGTGCAATACAAGTCTTAATTGTTAATTATAAGAACATCTAAATGTCAATAGAATTGAAATGACCAGGATTTGATGCTGTGTAAAGTCCTTGAATATTCTGCAACCCGGATTTAAGGATAATGACACTTTTTCATTATTTCCGATTCTTCACAAAGCAAATATCACTTATCCCCTATTCAATTAAGGGATGTAACTGTCGTCTCATAATTTCCAATTTTAGCATGGGATGATTCATGTTTCAAGAGTGTTTTCAAAATGATTTTTTGATTGTAACATTTAAACGAAATACATTTAAAAATGAAAAGGAATCATAATTTATACATGAAAAATATGATGTTATTTGTGTTTCCATTTGTTAAAGGTCCTAAAATCATGACTAAATTATTTTCTATTTCTATTGTGCATTCAGGACAACTCTCAGTACATTAATCTTACTTATGAACAGATATTGATAATAAAACATTTGTGATAGTAAAACATAATTCAAGTGTCAATATCGACCAAACATAAATACAGTATTCTTTTTTGGTCTTCTTCATTGATGGTTGAGTTAATTAATTTAGGATGGTTTAACTTGAAACTTACAATGCAATTAATGTTTGATTTAATCTAATTTTAAAAAAATTCAGGACATTTATTTTCAGAGGATTGTAGTTAATGTAAAAAAGTCCATGATGAGGATAATATATTGGTAATTGTAGAAAATTTTACAATGTCATGATGACCAAGGTCAGATTGAACTTATTTGATGGAGAGTTTTAATTTAAATTTATAAATAATGAGTGTAGGCATTTAATAAATTTCCCTACACAAGCACATATCAATAACATAATGAGAGATTTTTAGATGTAATATGTAAAGCACTTCACATATAAATATATAAATGAATACAATTTGTAATGTACTTGCCTTTTTCACATGCATGCGAATATAAGTTAAAACCTTATCATAAGGGAATTTTCATCATTTGAGACATACTATTATATGAACATTTTAATTATATGATATGATATCTGTTTTTTTAGGATGGAAGAAAAGATATCAAATGCAAATTGGTAGAGGTTCACATACAATCCTGTTCGATCGTCTAATCACAGATTTATAAAATCTGTCTGTTTCAATAGTTTTTTTATTTTTTCATGTAGTTGTGTAGAATCTTATATGTTTTTATATAATGAGCTTGAAAATCAATGAAAAGTGTATGATTTAGATGAACTTGATGAAGTAACAATACTCTACTTGCAATTAATAGTAATCTAAACAAGATGGCCAGACATTTAGAAGATTCACCTAATCAGACAATTTCTTATAGGTTTATGCAAGTGAAGTATGAATGTTAATAATATTTCCTGTTTACTATGTTCAGGGTTCAAAGTTTAACAATACAAGTAGCACTGTACATGTTATTATTCTTCCTTAATTATCTTCTTTGTATGGACAAAGATATACACACAAATGTATGTCAGCTAAATAAAGTTGAAAACTTGAATGTTTAAGACTCATCCTTTAAGGTTATTTTCAGTATTTTTTAAATGAAAAATATACCTAACCATTCTCTAATAAGAACATTAGTTGAATATGTGAAGACTGAATTCATTGTATATCATTTTAACTTGCAAATTTAGAATCATCTCCCTGAAAAGCACATATTACTGTTTAACATATAGAAAATAAAGTATTTTAAATAAATATAATGCATTGAATTATCACACTTACCTGGTATCAAATGACATAGGAAATTGCAGAGAAAGATAATTAAAAGCATTACCAATTTAATAATAATAATAATTTAATTTGTTACCAGCAAGAAAATGATGACCTAAAACCTTAGACATAATTTCCTACAAATATGTTGGAATTTTGTCATTTTCCTTTAATTCTTAAAGATTTGACAGAGAACAGGGCCAAACTCAACAATGACTAAGCAACTTACACCTTATGGAAGGATTTTTAAGAAGTGGACATGACTTTTACCTGAAGAAAAAGCTTCTTTAGAAGATAGTGGGTGTCCTAATTAGAACAAAAGAGAAGAATTGTTAGCATACTTCAGTTAGACTTCTTACAAAGATGTTGTCATTTGCCCTTTGGTTGATGTCAAAATGACATTTGTTGGAGTTTTTAAGCAATGCATAGAGTGTAACCTAAAGTAAATGTCAAATAGTCATGTCAGGCCAATAAAGTTTCAATGTTTACAAATTTTCCGTGAGTATTTGATAAAACTTGAGACCATCCCTAAAATGGTGTTAGCATGCCGTTACGACAAGTTACCATGTATGTAGACCAAACAAACTAATTATTTTAAACATTTCTGTTGAATTTAATTTTTTTAAAGCAGGTTCATTATTTATCAAGCAAATTACCATTGCTCATTTTATTAAAGTATCAACATTTGTACTTAAAACTTAAATGAATAAATGCAGATTTCATTGACAAAATGTACTGATATGAAACAACAAAAAGGTTAACACAAAATAACAAAGAAATGAATATATGAATATGTCACTGACTATCTATAATACAGGCAAAGAGGGCTCAAGAAATTGAAACAAAATTCAGTAAATACAAATGAATGAATGATGATTTCAGATCACAAAAGGTAAATTCACTTAGTGCAAAGTATGCATATGTCATTAACAAAATCTATTGTTAAGAAACCACACAAAGGTTAACACAAAATAAACAATTGAAATGAATAGTGAATTTGTCATTGATTTGAAATTGACACAATATTTAATAAAGACAAAAACTTGTAATGAATGAATCGATACATAATTTGTATGTGATGTATTTTTGTAAAACTCATGCAAAATAATCATTTTGTGAATTCATTATTGGCCATTATTGGCCTTTTACTGAAAACAATGTTTGTCTCTCTGAAAGGATACCATAATGTCATTGACTTAAAATACTGAAATCAGATAAAAAAAAATTAATATAACATTCACAAAGTACCTTAAAATGTATGCATAAGTCATTGACAAAATGTTCTGTTAAGAAACCACAAAAAGGTTAACATAAAACACATGCACTCAAAGAAATGAATGAATGCATAAGCCATTGACAAAATGAACTTCTGAGAAACCACTAAGAGGTCAACTTGATTAAGTACAGAACACAGCAGGAGACAAGTGGAAGTTGAGAAGATTTGACAGAGATTTCCATCTAATCCTGAAAGTCTGGGCAGTTAGTCTGGATTAACCAGCAACTGGCCAAGGATTATAAGAAGCAGGAAGTGGAGAAGATTAGTACCGAATCATAGGATTTACTTTATATTTAGTTTGGTTTCAAGTAAATCTTGCTCGAAGACATAAGTTCAGGAAGATGAGTACAAAATCAGAGGAACGACTATTTACTTACCGGTAGTTTAATTGGCTTAATGGTCAACACATAGTGAGTGAATTGGGATTTAATGTATTCTAATCATCCTTATATACCAAACCTTATAATGAGTGATTTGGGATTTAAAGTATTGTCATCATCCTTATACCAAAGCTTATAGTAAGTGAGTTGGTGTATGCCATCATTCATATAGGGAGTGAGATGGTATTTAATGTATTGTCATCATTCTTATAGTGAGTGAGTTGGGATTTAATGTATCGTCATCATTTTTATAGTGAGTGAGCTGGGATTAAATGTATTGTCATCATTCTTAAAGTGAGTGACTTGGAATTTAATGTATTGTCATCAACCGAATATACCAAAGACATCTTTAAAGAATTGGTTTATATTCTATTGATTTATATGTTGTGGAGAAATCTTTGAACTGAAAGTAAAAATGATAAGGCCAGAACCAAAGGTGATATATATTATATATTTTGCTAATCTAAATGGTTTATATCAAGCAAGACAAGTTTTTAGTTCTCAATTTTCTTGCTGAAGAGCTGTTATGATTTGTGAACATTGACCATCAGTATAACAATTTCCTAATAGGACTTTGTTCAGCCTTGGGTTTCAGAGGTCTGAGAGTTCAATTTCATTTTATAGGAAGATCAAAGGTTTGAAGAAAAAAGTAATTTATTGCCTGCATGGATGATTGAATATCTAGGAAATAAAATGAAAGTATGAATGAAATATTGACTTTTGATTGAATGACACTCAATAGAAAACACAAGGAAACCTTTGATAATTATGATTATTTCCCCCTACCGAATGAATAAATGAAGATTTGAAAGAAGTTTTATTGCTTAAAAGAATAAAGTTTTAGCTCAAAATATAGATTGATGACCAAAAAAAAGATAGCTAAAAAATCGTTATTTCTCCAATGATGACAGATACCAAGTACTTGACTCAATAATTGTTTCAAACTCTTTAAACTGACTCATGACAAATCCAGTAAGAATTTTTTAACGTAAATGTTATTACAGGCTGATTACCTAACGCCAATGTCCGCAGCTCGGTGAATGTAGTGACTCAAAACAAACTAAGCTGAACTAATATTGACTAAACCTACCGTTATAAGTAGTCCCAGTGCCTTATTTAGACTGCAGAGTTCACAGGGACATTGCGTACATAGGTCAAAGTGTCAGGGATTTCTTGTATTGACTGTTTTTGTATGTAAATTTGTGTAAATCAGTAAAGTTATGTATTTGGACATTTAGAAATACCAAGGAAGGATGATGAAATAAATAGTATTTTTTATGTTATGTGAGAAAAGTAAAATTAACAGCTCCTTAAAATTTCACTTTCTAAATGACTAATTGGTTCTTTTTTCACAAAATTAGTAATTATCAAAACAAGGATTTTAAAAGTTTATGAATTTTTAGTCACAATGGTCAAGATATGAGAGGCATTTTAGAAGTTGGAATGACAATACTGGAGAGGAATATATGGATGACAACTTCTTTGTTCATTGTTCATACTCTTACTCTCTCCTCTGCTTGAGAACAAAACAAGAATCTGTGTCGAAACGGGGCGTCGAAACATCACATACAATGAACAAACAAGTTGTCATCCATATATTTCTCTGCACTAATTATTTATTGTCCTTAAACAATTTAAAAATCACTACAGCAATTTATTATAAACAGTATGTTTAATCCAGAAATAGAAAATTTCAGAATTTTGTGGTTGAAAACCATTTTTTTTATGTGTCAAAAACTCATTGAAAATAAAAATGTTCAATAAGATATTTATTTAGAAAATATGCTTTTAATCTACCAGTACTGTTAATAGCAGTCGAAACAGTTTGAAAAACCTATCAATATCAAATCTTCAACTGACCTGGTAAATAATACATAAGCTAAACATACTTATTCTTGATACACAAGGTTGATTTCATTAACAATGGTTTCATTCAAGTTACCTTTGTATTAAAGAACAAAGGAAAAGTTGAAATAGTTGATTGAAAGATAAGTTTAGAATTGTTATTGTTTACTTTTGTTTGTTTTGCAGTGCAGTGACTGTTTTTTTTGTATGTTGCATTGTTGTGTTCAACCTTGTTCTCTGAAAATAATATTCTTATTACAAGTAATGTTACTCTTTTATGAATAAGTGTTCAAATATGGACACAATGTAAACTCTGAAATGACTTTTCATACATAATTTAATTTGTCTTAAAGGGGCAGTAGCACATGTTTTGAAAATTTTATATTTCAAAATTGTCATTGATAATTGATGTTAATGCTAAATGTATTATTTTTATAGTGTCATAAATTTCATTACACAAACCAATCAGCCATAGTCAGAGGTCAAAGTATGAAGATTCACATAAAATCCATTGGCGGCCATTTGTGTGAACACCTTTAAATCATTTTGTGTAAGAAAAAGGAATCGCATGTTAAACTTTACATTATATATTTGAATTATAACTGCTCTGATTAGTTTAAAGGGGCAGTAGCACGTTTTTAGGAGGAATATAAGGTGATGTCAGGAAAATGAAAATAAATGGTTCCAATCTTAAGACAATATATCTAAACTCAATAAAGCAGTAATAAATCAAAATTATTATGAAAAGTTAAGTCATGCGATTCATTTTATTACCCAAAATGAATTAAAGGTGTTCACACAAAAATGGCTGCCAATGCATTTTATATGAATCTTCATACTTTGTCCTCTCACTATGGATGATTGGCTTGTGTAATGAGATTTTTGACACTTTCAAAGTAATACATTTAGCATTAAGGTCCAATTATCAGTGAAAAATTAAAAATATAAAATTGTCAAAAAACGTGCTACTACCCCTTTAAATACATTATCTTTCAATTGGAACCATTAATTTTCATTTTCCTGACATTAAATTTTACCATTATATTCCCCCTAAAAACGTGCTACTGCCCCTTTTAAAATCTGTTGTTAATGAACTGTGGTTAGTGAATATTATTTATCAGTCAAACATCATCAAAGTATCAACATATGAATAGATGATAAGGGTGAGATACATCATGTATTGCTTTAAAAAATACTGAATGAATATTTACATTTCCTGAATAGAATCCAGGAAAAGGATGAATGAATGAAAGATGTTTAGGAAAACAATTTCTATTTCAAGATTAGTTAAATGACAATTTCTTATATTTAAAAAAAAAAATTCACAAATTCTAAAATATATTGAATCTAAAATCTATTTAGAATAAACAATCATAATATTATAAAGTAAAAATAATTCATTTTAAAGTAAACAATTATTTTATTATTGCACATCATGAAACCAAATTAACATCATTCAGACAAATTCACACCAAGCTTCAACAATTACATCTGCATTTCATTTAAATTTAATGAAAAAACACAAATATTTTGTTTCGTTAAAAGGCAATTGACCATTTAGACTCAAAGGACCCTTTGTTTTTTAAGGACAACTCCTCTTAAGTGTCTATCAATAAACTGCCCATCTCAAGCCGGTCGTGTTAAACTCCTTGTACATTAACATAGCCTTGACTTGCAAGAGTGACCTACCTTTGACAAATACATATATTTGTATTCTTCTAGCCACTAAATAACATGTAGGTGCCATTATGCATTGCAAAATACAACAATTGCTTGACATGCAGACAGTTGTAGTTGCTTATATGTAATGAATTTTGATACTTTCAATTGGAATTTCTATCATTTAAAGAAATTTGTAATGATTTTGTTTTTCGACATTTTATGAAAATTTTAGTTAAAATTAAAAAATTGTTTTTATAATTAGTCAAATATTTTGGAAATATGTCCTTTTAAGAAGTTTTTTTATAACTGTTAAAACAGTCATATGTGTGACTTTTCATTAAAAGCAAACCAACTTTAGACAAATAAATATTTTGAAGTTCTTCTGACCATCAGAAAACATGTATAATTGTCATTAGGCAAAATGGATGTCAAAACATGCATATTGTTACTTGCTGACTTTTGATGCTTTTTGATGCTTTAGTGTGTTCAATTTAAGTCAATAAAAACTGACTTCCCTATCAATAATAATATGAATCCTTGCCAAACATGACCGTGTCATTATGCATTTAATTTAAGTAATGTAATGACTTTCTCTCATTTGACTTCACATCCAAACATTTATATTATCCTTTAACTACCAAGTTAAAAAAATAATAATTCAATTGAATTGATATACAATTTCGATGAGGTTTTCTTGTTTTGTAACAAATAATTTTTGGCCTAGCTTACATCTATTGTTTTGATGCATATATTTTGTAAATGTTTCATAGCTCAGATTATTTCTTCAAATTTATCATCAGCAACAAAATGAAAGATATGTACACATCTAAAGCATATTGGTATAGTAATTTCATAAGTCAATATGATGATAATATTTCGTTTATTGAGTTTTCTGGTTATTATTACTTAAAAAAACAATATGATATAATTTTTGCATTTTACATGTCATGTCACTCAAATAGATTTGATTAAAAAAAGTTTCAAATTACATAATATTAATCCTTGAACTTATTCAAAAGATATTTTAAAAACATTTGACCTTAACACTCAAATAAGGAAATAAGGAAATCAAATTGACTACATTATGACTCTGCTGTTGATCTTGGAAAAGAGCCGCAGAAATAAATATTCATTATGTCAACCTTTATATTGACTTTGGAATAAGTTCTGTATTTCTGCTCCTCTCAAGAACTTGTTCTTTGTTTTGGGCGTTTTTAAACCTTTGTTCTCGTCTATAATTGAATTATGACAATGGCAACGATGCAAAGTTTGTATATCACAACCAAGAGGAGTTAAAACAGTATTTGAAGAGTTACGAGTTTTATCCCTAGCAATACATAAGAGGTTTGCCTAGATATTTATTTTCAAGGAGTTATGAATTTAGTAAACAGGACAAATTTTCATCTCTAAATGTGTCTTTAATGTTTTGAAATACTGACACAACAAATAGTGCAATGTTTGTAACATTCTGAAATTAATGATTTTTCTAATTTCTTTGTTTAAAGGGTCCTTTCATAACCTGAAAATACCAATTTACCCGGTAGCAAAATGCACAAATGTTTGTTGTTGTTGTAGCGAGTCGTAAAAATGATGATTTGACAAAGTTCTTTTTAAAATAGCGTCTAGGTGTTTTCAGAAATTGACGAAAGTTCATTATGATATGCCAGTTTTGTGTATAAATTAAATATATAACCTCAGAGAGCTTGAATTGAAAAATATTGACCATTGCAAGTGCTAATCAAAATAGAAGTATAAACCTTGGATAAGAGGTTATAAACGCGAGGCTGGTATGATTTTGACGATCAAACCAAGATCTGTGCCTAACACCACAATGATAAAACAAATAAGAATTATTTTAGTAGATTTTCATATTCGCAATTATGCCTTTGTTAACTCTTAGAATATCACAAAAATGCCATTTTAGTAGAGATAAAAGTGAATAAATATGGCATGACTTTATTGAATGTGAAATATATTTAAGATAATATTTGATATCAAAATGAAAGAAAAACACAAAGATGTTAATACTTTCTGGAATAGAATCATATATGTAATGGCAAACTTCACATCATGATGATGAGAAAATTTGTGGGTCATATACCGGTAACATTTATATAGCCATTCTCTTTAACCGATATTTTGTCACTTGTTAAATATCACATGGCGATGATCTCCACAAATTTATATTCATAGAACACCATATCTGCAGGGCATACACAAACATGTTCATGTTTAATAATTTCATATTTCATAACATAATTTCCTTACAGTATTAATTGTTTCTCATTTATGTTCACTTAAATGTTAAGGAATATACAAAATACTTTTAAAATTTCAGTTTTTATCTTAGATAATTTCTTCAGGCTAAAATAGTAAAATATCTCATACATTATGGATTTCACTATCTTAGTTTTAAATGTCTTTTCAAATGAATTCCCATAAAGGTGTATTATTGCAGAGAAAGATTATAAGATAGTTCTTTTCAATATTTAGCTGACACTCTGTTAACTTTTACATCCTTAAAGGGGCAGTAGCACGTTTTTTGATAATTTTATATTTTAAAATGTTCACTGATAATTGTAAGTTAATGCTAAATGTATTATATTGACAGTGTCAACAATCTCATTACACTAGCCAATCATCCATAGTCAGAGGACAAAGTATGAGGATTCCTATCAAATCCACTGGCGGCCATTTTTTGTGAACACCTTTAATTCATTTTGTGTGAGAAAAAGGAATCGCATGGCTAAACTTTACGTTATATGTTTGAATTATTACTTCTTCATTTAGTTTAAATACATTGTCTTTCAATTTGAACCGTTTATTTTCATTTTCCTGACATCACCTTATACTCCCCCAAAAAACGTGCTACTGCCCCTTTAAACTCTTAAGAAACTGTAATAAATGTGTTTTAAGCCTACTTTCTAGTTATTTTTGTCCTCATTTCTGCACAGTAGAATTGAGTTTAAATATTGTTATCCTGTTGTTACCAATAGATATAACTCCTAAATTTTGTATATTTGTTTTTGTATACTTTTCAAGCTCTTGTCATAAAATTCTAAGCAAACCCTTTCAATCTAAACTTAGCATCATATTTCACACCATATTTACTTAACGACCCTATAATGCTTCACAAGTACTCAACAAAAACCTCTTTTAGTACAAAGAAAGGGATTAAACGATGTTCTTGTTTCCAAGTGTTTACTATGTTATTATAGTATAGTTCTGCAAAAAGCTTAACCTTTAAGTATTGGTAAGCCAAACATGGTTATCACTATACTGATGCTCTCTTCCCATGTCACCTCTGTTGCAAGTGGAACAGTTTGTGGTCTAGATACACAGATCTCTGAAAACAGAGAAGATGTGGAATAAACAATGTTGATTTAAGCTAAGCATTAAAAGTTGCCATACTTATGGATGTCATAGTATTTCAATCAAATTTCAATTTTATGTGTTTAAAAAAACAAATTAAGAAATCATAATTTGATCAGTTCAAAATATTAAACCTCTTTGGTGACAGAAAAAAATAATTGAAACATAAATGGATTCTTTAATTAATGATCAAATTTTTGTTGCAAAGTTTGCAAAAAATACCTATGGCCTAACCATATCCATTGAGGTCACATTATCCTGACCATAACCGTAACACTACATCTAACCCTAGCCTTACATTAACATTCACCTACCCCCAACACCACCTCACACCTACCCTCTTGCCCCCACCCCTAGAGCTGATAACCCCTTCAGGTGGGGTCAAGTTAAGTAAAGCAAGTCTTCAAGTCACAGTTATACTAGAAAGCACCGCTCCGCACCGTGTCCAAATCTCACCAGATCGGCAATCTTCTAAGTTTTCAGTCTACCCCTAGCCCAACCCCTACCCCACTCATCCCCCCACCCATTCAGCCCAAACCTCCATCTACAGGGTCAAGTAAAGTAAAGCAAGTCTTCAAATCACAGTCATACTTGAAGGCACCGCTCCACACCGTGTCCAAATCTCACAAGATCGGCAATCTTACCTACCCCAAACCCAACCCTGATCTTGCTAACCCTCACCCCTTCCCCCTACCCCACACCCACCCATCCCCACCCCTGGAGCCCATAACCCCATCTACAGGGTCAAGTTGAGTAAAGCAAGTCTTCAAGTCACAGTTATACTAGAAAGCACCGCTCCGCACCGTGTCCAAATCTCACCAGATCGGCAATCTTAGTTGTTGATCTTCAGAGTGAGGTTAACGTGAGATTTTTCTCAAATCTCGTGTCTTGACAAAGATTTGCTGTGTATTTACGTAAGAGAACATGGAGTGTGGATTATGAAGCTTGCGCCTACCAGGCCCATTGGCCTAATTCCTGAAACACCACGAGAGACAATGACGAAACTCTAATTTCAAGGTCATGTCATTTTTAACGGAAATTCTTGAAATTTGTTTGGTTATAATGAAATCGATTGTTCTTTGAGGAAATGACATGTGTTTAGAAATTTAAGTCTTTTCAAAAATTTGTATATTTATTTTCAACATTTGAATATGTTTTTTGATGATTTATAAATGTTAAAATTTAGAAGTTGATGGTCATCTTTTTTTAGTAAGGGTGAATTATCCATTTACAAAATTCTTTACAGTAACATTGGTTTTATTTTCCAGATTTTGTGTTGTTTATTTATAAATCATACATAGTAATCTTTTCTGAAATATAAATTTATTTTAGAGTAATAATTTGAAGGACAATCAATTCATTCAAAGTAAAGTTGTTGTCTAGAATTTAAATTTAATTTGGCTTAAATTTCAACTCCCTCCAAAAACAAAATTGGTTTTAAAATTTGTATTTCTTTGAAAGCGTTTGAGATTATCAGGCAAATCGCTAAATGCTTCAGGCTTTGGCAGGTATTAGAATACATTATAGCTTTGAGAAAAAGGTTCTCTCCATTGTCTGGCTTAATACTCTAAATATTTGTTCTTCTTTATTGATTTGCAGGAACTTTAAGAAAATCCCTAAACTCTCTTGGACACGCCAAAACGTTCAAAGAATGGGAAAAAAGTCAAATATTTCATCTAATGCATTCTTCTTTGTACTTTTTCTATGACTTTTCCCATATCAGGTGTGTTGAATCTACACAGAAAAATGTTTTGGATATGACAATCTCCTTGAAAAGATTGAGGCTCCATAAGGGGGTTCCATTTTTTGGGTTTTTAAATTTTTCATTTTGTTTGTGGTTTGATGGTGATATAATGAATGGTAAAGGAAAATAGTTGTGGGATCTTTTGTTCAGACTTCATGTTTGATTTTTTTTATAAAACAAATTTAATTTTGTTTTATATTTAGGTTTTGTATTTAGAGAAAGATGTCTTTATTTTCAACCTGTTTAGATTCCGATCAGTAATCTTTCCCCATTGTCATTTTTCTATTTTAAAAGAATTGTAAAATAATTTTGTCGATTTTGAAATCAATTTTGTTGCTTCATTTGATGATGATGATGATGATGATGATGACAAAGCTTGAAGAACTATTTCAAATAAATTTTTGATGATATCTTTCATACATTGATGAAAATTTGAAATTGTTCATTATTACCAAATTGGTAATTACTCATCCAAAAAACTGTTTTGTTACTATTTCATCAACATTTATTTTAAACTTTGTTAAAAACATCTTTGAAGAGCTTAAAATAGCATCACAGTTACTTATTCAACAGGTTTCACAACATCCCTACAAGTAGAATAAGATGTCACGATATGTAAAACACTTGGGTAATCTACTTCAGTCTATCAACATGGTGAAAGGAAGGTCAGTAACAAACATGAAAGAAAAAACACTTTGAGGCTACAAAGATAAACAGAAAATGCATTTTGAAGATCAAAAAATGGACTTTGAAGAAAACAAACAAGAGAGAAAAAAACAATTTTAAACTGCCTAGATAAATGGATAATGCATTTTAAATATCAAAAATTTATATTTTTTAAGAAAACAGAAAAAGAAAGAAGAAACACTTTGAGGCTGCCTAGATAAATGGAAAATGTATAAAAAGGGATTTTCATATGATGTTTTTTCAACACAAAAACTGCCAATAAATATCATTATTGTTGTAGGGATATCCAATAACAATCATGACACCTTTGTTGATATTCACCTCTGCCATCAAGCAAATAAAGGAAAAGTTGTTCTACAATGCCATTAATTTCCTGTGTATTATATGGTTAATACATATTTGTTTATACAGTGTATCAGGTTTTATTTTGCAACAAAGAATGTTTACAAATATTTACCGGTAACTGAGTTTCACAACACCAACAAACCATATTCCTTTTATCATAAATGTACTCATTGTTCATGAAGTGGCTTTATATCCCTATTATGTGTCTTAAATGAATGTTCATGATCACCTAGTAAAATTGAGTGCTTTCATATCCTGATAATGTGTATTAATCATAGGTCAATAAGTAATATTTGATAAATCTAAGATCAACTAGTAAAATTGAGTGCCTGCATAGCCTTATATTGTGTATAAATCATGGGTCAATCAGTTACATTTTATAAATCATAGAATACCGGTAGAGAGTACAGTAAAGTGGGTAGGTATTGTCCAGTAGAGATAGTTATCTATCGGTTTGACAGGTTATAAGTGGTAAATGACTCCACACTGTAGTCTGACTGGGCAGATCAATAGCCAATGCCAATATCACGTACATTGATTGTTTATATCAAATCCTTGCATGGCCATTGGTTGTCAATAGCTTGTCTATATCACACCCATTGAATATGTGCTATATTTCGCATGTACATGTCAAAGACTATTGTTTTATTTTTCATGACATTGGTTGTCAATAGCTTGTCTATATCACACCCATGGAATATGTGCTATATTTTGCATGTGTATGTCAAAGAGAATTGCTTAATTAGATTCATGTGATATTTTAATTTCATGTACAGTAATTGGAATATGTGCTAAGGCAACATTTTAATATTGTTTAATTGGTTTCACCTATATGTGACGATTGGATATCGTGATTCGTGAATATGTGACTTCTTGATATCATTTAACAGAAATTGGATTATGTGCTATGTGTGACAATTTGATATCATTCTGAAGGAATGTGATCTTTTTATGACTTTTTTTATATCATCTGAATTTGATTTTTGCCAAATATGAGACTTGAGGTGGTATATGAAGCTTTATGATATCAGTCAGTAGATATGCTTTCTTGCATGATATCACATCAGTTCAGTTAATATCATGCTTGTTGCATGTTTATTGATATCTCAGATCACACTTTATGTTAGCAACTAGACTCATTTAAACATTGAACTATCATATTTATTGCTTGTAGGAAGACGTCTATTACCTTTTTGATCTCGTCAATTTCAATATGAGCTGATTTACTATCAAGAAGGGTTGATTTTCTTGTTGGGTTTCCCAGTCATGTATGTTGCGATCACTGTGTTGTCAATTTCATTTTGGTCATGGTTATATCAAATTGAATTTGTGATTTATTATCAATTCTTGTTTTAGGTAATATACAGCTGATCATGTATAGTGACATCAAAAGGTTGTCTATTTCATTTCAATCATAGGTTGTATCAAATGGAGACAGTATTTAGATTTACTTTCAAATTTCATAATAAAAATCAAGGAGGATAGCAATTACTTTTGGGGAATGTTCCAGGTAAATGCTAGTATTATGTAAAATATCATTAAAAAAAAAATCAGATTTACAATAAATTTTCATTTCGTCATTATTATCATGTAGTATCTTTAGTTGGTAGGTTTGCTGTTCACTACACAAAAGTCTAATTCAAGCTACTGTCATGTATATATCAAACGGCTGACGTCTATTGCCTTGATCATTGGCTATAGCAAGTCTCTGATTTATCAACAAGGGGAACTGGTTTAGTTGTCCGTTGTTTCCATGTGATTATTGAGTGGCGTCCTTGTGTATAAGATCGATTTCCTAGTGATATGAACATAATCCCATGGATGATTTGATCAGGTAGGACTATATGGCAATATTTCTGCTTTTTTGTAACACTATTTTCTTTTATGATAAATATTTATCATGTTTTAATTTTTAAAAGATGTCAACTGTTTTAGGTGATATTTTGATATAAAAGCTCAGTTTTTTTATCAGTTTTGAAATCGAAGTTTGTATTTCTGTGTATCTCACTATTTATGCATGTTACATAAAGCACCTTAAAAAGCATTTTGATTGAAACCGTAATACATTTTGCAAAATGTTTACTTTTTGTTATGATATGATATTGAAAAAGCTTTTGTTGTAAGTTTTTGAAAGATATTGATATTCTTTATGATTTTGCTAATTATTTCTTTCATTTTTGATGCATTGATAAAAATGGGATTACACTTTCTGCAGTAGTACAAATAACCATTGTTTGAGGCTTCAAGGTGCATACATAAATTTGGAAAAAGAATTAATAAATGATGGATTTTGGCCATTTTAATGAATAAGCCACAAACCTTGATTATATCTTATTGTGTGTGTTGACTTACAATTCATAAACAAGATTTCCTTTCAAAGCTAAACCTCATGTTGAAACATAGTTTAATTTATTTAACACAAAATGACTTAACAGAATGACTAAACAGAAAAAGACGATGACTATAGAACAGAAATTTCTCTTTTGTATTGTGTGGTATGCATGAAATGTCAAACGTTTCATTCATGTAGAGTGAGAGGTGTTAAGATGTGTTAAGATGTTCTCATCCTACTTAACAAGTGCCCTTTGCTTTGTTAAACTAGTAGTCATTTACATGAATAAACCTGGTTACATGTCATGAACCCATTCTTGTATATAGCCAGGTGTTGTCTATTTCGATACCGGCGTTGTCTATTGCAATAGAGGTGTTGCCTATAGCAAATTTGCATTAACATGTTGTCAAAGAATATAGAGGGTCACGAAGGAATGTAAATGCAAAGATCAAACAGCATGAATTCCTGTGTTCATGTTTCATGATTGATCTTTTCAAAATAGTAATCATGTCAAAATACATATGGTGCTGTACAAATATATAAGGATTACATGATTTGAAGATATGCTTCAATGTATATTGGGTATAAGTAATTATGTAGACTGTTGATTGCAATTTATGTTCTGTATTGCAAATTGTTGCTATATTGGCATTTTGTATATACGGTAAAGAACTTGAAGTCATATGATCATCAAATTGCTCAGTCCTTTGCCAATGTCAATGCTAAGTTCAGTTCATAAATAATGAATCACTAATCATATGATCATGCACATTACACAAAAAATATTATTTGTGAAAATTAGGTGCAATGTAACCAATCAATTGCTTTTATTTCGACTAATTTAACAAATCATTTCAAATCATTTCAAGACAGAGGGGCATAATTTTACTTGTTTAATTTCTAAATTATAAAGATCTCAAAACCTTATCAATTCTGTTTCTTTATGTATAGTCCTGTATATTGCAAAGGTTTAAGGGGATTCTTTTTTTATAACTTTTTGCCTTCTAGAGAATATGTAAGCTTCTGATGTTATGATATTTTTCTGACAAAAACATGCTGTTTTCCTTTTTACATTTTTGTAGAAGTTTTGCAAACATTTTTTCAATGACACTTGCATAAATCAAATTTATTTTATAAACTCTGAACTCAAATTTCAAAGTTCGGGTATAAATTTCCTCAAAATCCTATTTGTTCATATTTTTTTATGAAAATGAAAGTAATTTCCCTTCTACACTATAAAAATGTTATCATTTTGATAGTGTTATTTCTATACATTTTTGATTATTTCTCCATCAGGTGAACAGGTAGGATATTGTGGATTGATTTGATTTTTTGATAATACATGTATATTTATTAATTATGTCTGTACAGGTGAACAGGTAGAATAATGTGGATTGATTTTATTTTTTGATACTTTATTACTTAATAATGTGTTAACAGGTGGACAGGTAGGATATTCTGGAAGGGTTACCATCACACGCTAGACGAGGCCGATGTGTATGATGTGCTTCCTCAAGATTCCACCGTTAAACTCTCCAACAATCTCGGCAGGTAGGTACTTTTATACATACCTGGTACTCTTCTTTTTTAATCATTTTGAGGATTTTGTTCTGTATAAATGGATTAGTGGTCTGAAGTAAATTACTTAATAGTGATCTGAAATAAATTGCCAAATAGTGATCTGAAGTAATTTTCCAAATAGTGATCTGAAGTAAATTGCCAAATAGTCATCTGAGTAAATTGCCAAATAGTGATCTGAAGAAAATTTGTAACAGGGTTTCTGAAATAAAAAGTTTATTTAAAAAAAAAAAAGATCCGAAGAAAATTGCCAGATAGTGATCTGAGTTGCAAAATAGTGTTCTGAAGTAAATTGCCAAATAGTTATCTGAAATATAAATTGCCAGATAGTGATCTAAAATATAAATTGCCAGAACGTGATCTGAAGTATTTTGCCAAATAGTGATCTGAGTAAATTGCCAAATAGTAATTTGAAGTAAATTGCCAAATAGTAATTTGAAGTAAATTGCCAAATAGTGATATGAGGCAAATTACCAAATAGTGATCTGAGTAAATTGCCTAATAGTGATATGAATAAATTTCCAAATAGTGATATGAATAAATTGCCAAATATTGATCTGATGCAAATTGCCAAATATTGATCAGAAGTAAATTGTCAAATAGTGATATGAGTAAATTGCCAAATAGTGATCTGATGCAAATTGCCAAATATTGATCTGAGTAAACTGCCAAATAGTGATCCAAAGTAAATTGCTAAATAGTTATCTGAAATATAATTTGCCAGATATAGTGATCTGAAGTATTTTGCCAAATAGTGATCTTAGTTTAATTGCCAAATAGTGATCTTAGTTTAATTGCCAAATAGTGATCTGAAGTAAATTGCTAAATAGTGATCTGGAGTGAATTGCCAAATAGTGATCTGAAGTAAATTACAAAAAAGTGATCTGAAGTAACTTGCTAAATAGTGATCTGGAGTGAATTGCCAAATAGTGATCTGAAGTAAATTGCCAAATAGTGATCTGAAGTAAATTGCCAAATAGTGATCTTAGTTTAAGTGCCAAATAGTAATCTGAAGGGTAAATTGCTAAATAGTGATCTGAAGGAAATTGCCAAATAGTGATCTATAGTGGATTTCCAAATAGTGATCTGAAATAAATTGCTAAATAGGGATCTAAAGTAAATTGCCACTGATAATGTGAGCTTGTATATATGACATAAAACATCTCCTATACCCACAAATATGACAAAAGGGAAAATATTACTGATTTCACCCTAAATTTCAAGGGCGATTGTAAATTTACTTGACAAGTGAAGGAAACAAATACTATTTTCCTTATGGCTACTGAATGAATCAGTTTACCATAAATTTAATTAATGGTTGTAAATTTCAATGACAAATAAAAGAGTTAAATACTATTTACCCAATGGCTACTGAATGAAACACTGTACCCTAAATTTCAACACAATTTTTAATTTACATGAGAATTGAGACAGAACAAATACTATTTTCCTAATTGAAGGAATCACTTTATTGGCGCCACACTTCCTGATAATCAAAGACAAGACATTGTGTCTGAAAGTGTACAAACAGTCAAATATTTGTATGGTATGTCCTTCTTTACTTTTGGTCTTGTTTTGAATTTAACTAGGTAACATTGTCTTGCTAAATCTACAATGAATTTGTTTTGTTGTTTTCAAAGTGTTTTTAAACTTGAATGAGGCTCTATAAATATGGTAATTTCTTAGAGTATTTCACCTGTATAATATTATTAAAGTTCTGCAATATCCAAAGTTAATTTTATGAAAGATGATTTCAGGTTATTTCTGGCTTTAATCCTCTTAAAAATACTAAAAAGACCTTAAGGTAACTTACAGAAGGTTAGTGAACATATTATAGATTAATGGTGAAAACAATATGGTTGTGGGCTTGAATCATATTTCAATCAGGAGCACAGTGGTGTAGTGGTTAGCATGCTTGCCTCAGATGCCAATAGCCCGGGTTCGAATCCTAATGGAGTGACCAAAAAATTTGTATCATGTGCCATATGCTGTGCTTTGTCCTTGGGCAAGGCACTTCATCTACTTTGCACTCAGTTCAACCTGCTATGTGCAGAATAGCAAAAGACATCACTATAACTTGGGAGTGTAGGCAAAGAATCTGAGGATTGGTGAAGTGTTGGAGTGTTGGCTGCAGTGGAGGTTCCGGGAGGGGTGGGGGTGATGGGGGGAGTGGGGTGGTTCTGTACCCTCCTTTTAAATGTTGATATATCATCTGTAAGTGAAATCAACCCCTATGTGGAAGAGGAGAAATATTTGGACTTCTTTATTCATGGTATGCAATGTTTTGACACAGCTCCTTGTTGTAAAGTCACCAGGACCTACAAAGTGTATGTAGCATGCCCTGAAGGCCCCAGTCAATCATATAGAGTTCAGAAATGTTTGTCATGGACTCCATTGTGCTACCTCAACACATTGCTCGCCATGACCCAAGGAACTGTGTCGAATACAAAGATAAAGAAGTTGTCATCCATATATTCCTCTTCCTTATTGTCATAGAAACTTATGAAATGCCCCTAAGAAGTTAACTCATATGTGGGTGTTTCCCTTTCAATTTATAAAACTGCAAATGAGAAAAGTTTCTTATCAGAAGGGTATGAGACTCCCCCATTTCATGGATGTGCAACAAATTCTTTTCATCATCTCCTGTTATTGCCAGGGAGTGGGAGAAGGAGCTGTACCGATGGAAGACAGGAGGTCAGCCCAGTCTACTGCGGGCGGTGTGGAGATGCTACAGACCACAGATCATGGCCTTCTCTTTCCTCGTCCTGGTCGAGGTGAGTCTTTTACCACAGTTTAATTTCATGAAAGACATCCCAGTTGATTCTAGAGCTGTGTTGAGATGCTAGAGACCTCAGATCATGGCTTTTTCTGGTCGAGGTGAGTCTTTGCAAAAGAATAATGTTTCCTCTTAGACAACTAAGAATATAACTGTTTTCAAGTGATCTATGGTAGGGTTAAAGGTATATGCCGATATAGATCTGTTAAAACAACTGTATCACTTCTTTGATTGGCATATTCTAGAAGATGGAGTTATGAACAATAAGGAACATACTTATGGAATAAAGAAGTTGTTCATCCATAAGAATTTTCCTTATTGTTCAACTGTATAACTGACAATGTTTTTTGGAATACGGTAAGCTCAGACACTCATGATTGAATTCAAAACACTATCTGATATTTGCGAGGTGCAATGATATCAAAAGGATTGACCTCATATCTTTATCATTTCCCAGGAAACCCTTCGAGTGGTACAAGCCATCTTGATGGGCTACTTCATCAAGATGTTTTACAGTGTGGGTACGGAGGAACAGACTCTAGCTCTCCCCGACGTCTACATCTTCGGGACATTCCTCTGCATCGTCTTCCTCATCAACATCTTCCTCGACCACAATTTCTTCCACCATGGCTACAGGATGAGGGTAGCAGCTACATCTCTCATCTATAGAAAGGTACTGTTGGCCAAGAAAGAAAATATCATGTTTCTAGATAGTTTCTAGTATGGGCATATCTTAAATCTACCAAAAGATACCGTATCAGAAAGAAAGAAAGAAAGAAAAAGTATCATGCTTTTGATAGGTTCTAGTATGGTCATTTGTCACATCCACCACAAGGTACATGCAGTTGGCCATGAAACAAAGTATCAAATTTCTAGTACAGAAAAAAATGTATTTTAAGAAAGTTTCTGATACTTTTCTATAAAGTTTCTATTTTGCTACATGATGTTTTCAAATACTAAGGTTCCTGATTTTTTGGTTAATTAACCTTAAATCATCCCTAATATAATTGTAAGTCACTTTATTATCTCATTTCAAAGAATAGCAGATTGGAGATCACTTTGTGAAAGAATTATTTTATACTTGATAATGAAACTATAGCATATGATAATGAGAGAGAAAGGTAATTATAAGTTAATCCCTTGAAATTGTTAAAATCCTTTATTTCAATCATAATTATTATCATTCAGGTGATGAGGTTGTCCTTCTCAGCTTTAACACCAAAAGTGATGGAGGACATTATCAATCTGGTCACACGGGAGATGGATGTCTTTCCAATGGTAAGTCAATTATTTCATGAAAGTGTGAAAATTTAAGGGATTTAAGTCAAATTTTAATCATATATAATAGTACTTTAATATTATGGAATTCAAGTTTTTGTCTTTTTTGAATGGCACTTTGTTGTAACCACATTAAACATTGCTAATTTTTCTTTGCTTTTAATGCTTTTTAATTTATGCTTCCTCCATTTTACATTTTCTATTTCAAGTTGATGGAAATTAATCAATATTTTTATATTTCAAATATGACTTAAGTATTTTCCTTATTTGGTTATTAGTTTTACGCTTTATTCCTTCTACAGGTTGTTCTGCCAGCTACATACATTTTGATTGGTCCTCTACAGCTTGGAGTTGTTTGTTACCTTCTCTGGGATTGGCTGATGTTAGGACCTGTTTGTATGGCTGGAATATTTGTCCTCTTCTTATTATTCCCATTACAAATTCTTATGGGGAAACTTTCAAGGATACTGAGGTAAATAATTAATCTGTATCTATATCCTAATTAATGGATCTTTAGCCCTGTTCCCCCTACAAGCGAGAAGTCTGACTCAAAACATTTTTGTTACTGGTTTCTATTTAGGATGAAAGCAATGATATTTGATACCATGATGTATAATAGATGATACATAACTACTATTTTCAAAATCATTATCGATTTTGATTTTATTGATTTTACTGCATTTTCCAAATAATAAATAAATTAATTTTGAAACAATTTGACATATTATATTCAAATTGCTCATGATTACTGTTAGCAAATTGTTTATTTATGGGTATTTTGAACCTGAGTGATGTTTTGTACCTGAGGGTATATTTTGATTATATTCACAACATTTAATGCTTTTCATGTTATTAATGTATATTTTTCTGTTGAAACAGACAGAAGACCGACACCTTCACAGGTCACCGACTCAAGAAGCTGCAATCTATAATTGGAGGTATTCAGGAACTCAAGACAGGCTGCTGGGAGAAACTCTGTGAAAAAGTTCTCACTGTCGCTAGAGAGTAAGTCGAATTTATATAGAGATTCAAATTCATAAATGGTGTTAAAAGCATTAGATACTTAAACTATCCTTTATGGTTTTCTTGTCATCTTAAAGGCACCACTCGAGCGGCTTTCGTCCGCCATTTTGAATGATTAGCATTGCCAGAAAACAAATGTGCTGTAATATGCTTATTCATCAACAAAATTAAGTCATAACTACTTGATTGATAGAAGTGGAGCATATTTACAAATAATTCATAATAAAAGTTATCAGTTGCGACAGCATTTTGTCGTAGTAATCCGATTCCACGATCGTAGCTTCGATGATTGGCTTCATTTCGCGATGTTTTTTATTTATTGAGCGATACACTTTATTGTTTGTCAAATTGTCAAATCACTAACAACTTAAAGGCTTATCTCACAAACGTATATGAAATTAAGTGTGAAATTATCATGTAAATATCATATATAATTGTAAACAGGAAAGTCCTCCTGAATTTCGTTTCCACAAAAAATACCCCGCTCGAATGGTCCCTTTAATGTTCAAAACATTGGAAACTAGTTCAAACCAATGCAAATGCAATATCGTATCACATTTTCTATTACAACACTGTTTAGATACAGCAATTTTCTTATATCACCACTGTTGAATAAGATGGCAGGTTAGCCCAGTGCTTAACAAATTAGTTTTGAAATCAAATGGTCCGAGGTTTGAATCCTGCTAGGGGCTCAGCAACTTTGTCTGCAGTAGAGAACTGTTCTACACGGTTAGGTTTGGGTGCAATGCTAAACTGAATTTCAGCACAGTACCATCCATGGTTCTCTATTTCCACTCGATACTCACAGGTCATGAGATAAGAGTTGGTCAATCATCTATACCATTTGCAAAAATACGCTGATCAAATAAGACTTGATACTATCCATATTTCAAATTTTCACACCACCATGTTTCTCAATTCCAATTCTCAGATTAGGAGAGTAACCCTTTTGAATTAGAATTTAGAAATAATGGCCGATGTTTATCTTGGAAATCATTTTTTAAAGATTCTTACAATTTCCATTTTATTTCAAAGGGGATTTATCTGTTTGAATTGTTGAGAGTTTATATTAGGTAAAAAAGCTCCTCAATTTTTATGGATCAACATGATCGAGAGTTTCCTGACAATGTCAAAATAAAAAAAATCATTTTCCAGAGAGGAGCTTGTCCACATGAGAAAGCTATCAAGGCTATTAAGCTTCAACAGTGCTTTGACCTTGACAGCTGGGAAGCTTGTGATGTTTGTGACCTTCATGTTGGTGCTGGTGACAGGGCGGAAGATCACCGCTATGCAGATATTCACGGCCATGGCGCTCTTTGAGACGCTGCGGATCAGTCTTAGTATCCTGTTGCCTGCTGGGATACTCTTTCTGAATGATACTCTCAAAACATTGAAGAAAATACAGGTGATACCTTTTTGAAAAATAAAATATACATGATTTTCATATTCTCCTAATATTTCTCCTATATGATAGTTAAGAGCCTATTTAACAGGATTTTGGCTTATCTGGTAAAGGAATGTTGCCAAATTGTATCCCCAAAATTTGAAAAAGAAAGAATTTCTTTAAATTATTTGCAATTCAAGACAACATTTTTTTAATATAAACAAATTCAGAAAATAATTATTTTCTTTCAAATTTCTTACAAATTGTATTGAGTTTAGTGTGTGAAAATGTTGTAAAGTTGTTCATTAGTATTTCATATAAAATTGCCATTTAATGATTGGAATTTTGCATAAGATATTTGAACTAAGATGAGTTTAAATTGATCAATCTTTCTTTTTCCTATTCAATTCAGTTATTTCTCCTGACGGAAGAGAAAGGATCTTTATCAGTCAATAGAGGCAGTTTTCAGTTGCTAGGCAATGATGTTGTCATTCACTTCAGCAACTACTTTGCAAGTCGGGAGAAGGTAAGGAAATGTTTCTACAATGACAATATTTTCACGATTTATGACAAACATGACAATATGTAATAACAGCCAGGAATCATGGGTTACAGCTTCTTTATTGTGAACAGATATGATATTATAGAGTGTTGTACTTACTCTTTCATCAATTAAGTTATCAAAAATCAATCATACTCAACATTTCATATTATTTGTTCCAAGATATCTCTCAAAGTTGATAAGATAAAGAAATAAGTTTGTAGAAATTAATCTAATTTCATTTTTTTCAGAGCATCGATGCAGCAATGGTTCTAATGAATATAGATCTTGACATAGAGAAGGTAAGCAATGCGGATAAATAGTGTTATTACTTTCATGTTGTTAAGACTATTAAAAAGGTAAATGAAATTATATACAGTTGCAATTGGTAAGTTAATTTACAAGGGACTATGAAATGCCAATTATATTCAACATTTGTCCTTATCCATGATTAATCCTGTTACAAAAGTAATGAGGCTTTTTTTACTTAAACAGCCAGACCACTAAATGAGTAATGACTTTATATATCTCCATAAACATGTGTACATCATTTTCAGAGTAAACTTTATGCTGTGATAGGGCCGCCAGAGGGAGGCAAGGTAAGCGTAGGTTTCAATTTAAAAAATTTAAAATGGTAATGATCCAGGACTTTTTTCAGTGCTTCTAACAAAATTGCTGTCAAATAATAATAATATTCTCATAAATATACTGATTCATGTTTTATCTACCAATGAATATTTGTTCAGAACCTAGTCGACAATTGAACATTTTTTTTCTATAATACCAATTTAAAAAAATAAAGCAACTCACTTCACTTCACTCTAACATATCTTCAGTTCATCCATCAAAATTTAGCTTTGATGTTTGTTATTCCATCCAGAGTTGTCTTCTCCTGGCTGTTATTGGAGAACTAGAAAGACAAAAGGGACAGTTATTCCATCATGGCCGACTAGCGTATGTTCCCCGTCAACCCTGGCTGTTCCCGGGAACAATACGAGAAAATGTTGTGTTTGGATCAGAGTTTGTCCGTCATCGATATAACCAGGTCTTACAGGCCTGTGCACTTTCACAAGTAAGTTTTCTAATAGATAGAGAGTAGCTTTTGATTATTGCAGACAATGTTTAGCAATTTAAATTTGAATGTTCTGGTTCAATGTACAATTATATGAAGTATTTTAAAAAGCTTCAATTTATTCATATACAATGTAAAGTCACTTTGATGTGTATTCTATATCATTTCATGTTTCATTAATGTAGAGTAGAAAAAGAAAGGACACATACAGAAATTTTAACTCAGATTTTTTTATGAAACTGAATTGACTTCGACTGTAATTCACACATTTGTGTGACTTTTATAAAAGTCATGTACAAGTTTTCGACTGTAATTATTCAAAATTTAGAGATTCAATCAAACAAATAACATCCTTGCTAAAAGTGTAATGTGCACATGTGCACATATGAAAATGATTTTACTTCTTATGTTCACCATACCAGGGTAATAGGAATAACAATGTTAGTGTTGTTTCAGCACATTATATGCTTTGAGACTTTGTTGCTCAAATTGCATATTAAAGAAAGAGGACCTTGTATGCCAAATGTTTGATCAAATTGCTACAAAATTTCAGATGCTTGATGCTTTCCCACAAGGAGACTTGACAGTGGTTGGAGATAGAGGTGTGACTATAGACAACAGTATACAGGCCAAGATTACACTAGCTAGGTAAGTATTTCTAAATATTTCAGATCAAATTTGAAATAATTTCAGCAATCTAACAATTATCTCTCCCAATGATAATTGATTTGATTATTTGTTTATCTGTTTGACCCGAGCTAAAAAGAGCATTTGGAGAAAGTGCCATTTATAAGAAATGTTGAGGTAACAACTTCTTTATGCACAAAACTAACCAAATTCAGAGTATATGGTAACTCCTCCAGCTAATTTTTACATGCAAAATGATTTTAAAAATTATGACCTGCATTCTACTAAATGTAAGATAAATATTTATAACTTATGTTTCAGGGCTGTGTACCAGAATGCTGACATCTACCTTATTGATGATATTCTGCTTGGAATGGATGGGAAATCTTCGATGCACATCTTCAAGAAGTGAGTTTGTTCAATAATAAATATTATTCAATGATTTGCATATCAATTGTATGTCAAATGAAAATTGCATGGTGGTGAACTATACCTACCGGTACTTCAAAATAAATGTTGATGGTTATATATTGGTCATACAAAATGGTTTGCCCAATATGAAAACCAACAACAACCTTTTATTCATTCTTTTCATATGTCATACTTCCACAAGGGGCTTAGGTCTGTTGTTCGAATCCTGCCATGGGCTCGGCAACTTGATCTACAGTAGAGAACTGTTCTACATGCAGTCAGATTTTGATGAAATGCTACACTGAATATCAGTGTAGTACAACCCATGGTACGATAGTTCCAGCCGATGCTTGCAGGTTTCACTGCAATGCACAGTTGTGTAGTGAGCTTTCTTCCTGGAAGAATACTAGCAGTGAAATACTCTTGAAAGCGGCAATAAACCCCAGATCACCTCACCTCACCTCACCTCACCTCACCTCACCTCACCTCACCTCACCTCACCTCACCTCACCTCACCTCACCTCACCTCACCTATACTTACACAATTGAATATATTTTACAGGTGTATCTGTGGACTACTACAGACCAAGACCCGACTGTTTGTGACAGACAATGCACAACACACCCAGTTGGCAAACAATGTAGTGATGGTATCACAGGTCTGTTGCATACATCATTTATTTTCACTCAATTCATATTTATTCGTTTTCAAAAATTCATCAAAATGCCATGACATCATTTATATGATGACATCACAATGCTAAATGACATCAAATTTTAAGTCTGAAGTGAGTGTTGTGTTCAGAGATGTGAATTTAATGATTTTCGATGATTAATAGATTCTCAAACTTGTTTCTTCTAATATCAAATATATCCACACTCAATAGTAAACTAAAAGATATCCCCAGGAAGCTTAAAGGGTTTTGTAACTTTTGTCAACTTTGGTTGATGAATTTGATATCAGAAGACACTTGAATGAGCTTCTCTACCAGTATATGCCAAATAAAAAATGACATAAAGTAATGATATACACTTTTTTCTCTTACCTAGGGTACAGTCCATTTCTGTGGTCGCTATGACGACATCAACAGATGGGGTATCAACGTTAGCCACTTCCTGACGAGCAGAACGTACAACTCAGAGGAGATAGACAAGATGGCCGACATCTCTGCACCTCTCATGCAGGACCTCTCCTCATCCCTTCTCCCGCCCTCCTCACCAGACAGCGTCAAGGATAGTGTCACGGGCAGCTTCGAGATGCTGCAACATGAATATAAGGTAAGGATAGTCGAAACCTCCAAAACGTTATTTTCTCACCAGACAACGTCAAGGATAGTGTCACTGGCAGCTTTGAGATGCAGCAACATGAATATAAGGTAAGGATAGTTAAAACCTCCAAAACCTTATTTTCTCACCAGACAGCGTCAAGGATAGTGTCACCGGCAGCTTCGAGATGCTGCAACATGAATATAAGGTAAGAGATCCAGATTCAGAGAGGAATTTTAGGGGTTGGAACCCTCTCTGAATTTCGAAAGGAAGAACACTAAAAATGATTTAAGCATACCAGAAAAAAATTCTCTATCAAGGATGGGGTCTATTTATAAGATTGGATCAGAAATTCTGTCATTGAAGAGTTTCTTCAAACATTTGACTACCCTTTGTATTTTATAAGATGTATAGCTACCATATTATGATAAGCCTCGAAACGATAGAGCTTGTCAAGGCGGCTGAGGGTATTGATGGTGTGAATTGCCCTGTCTCCATGTAGACGTCGTAAAAGTTGTTTGAGAGGCATTTTAGAAGTTGGAATATCAAGAAGACAAGGAGTTTTATGGATTATCAACTTCTTTACTGAAGAATGTAGCGATGTTTCGGTATAGATTCTAATACTGTTTTCAAGTAAATGGTATTAGAATCTCTTGATACTCCAACTTCTTAAATGCCTTTCAAACAACTGATAGAGCTTGTGTTTTAAGAATTGTGTATTAATGAAATAATGACCTTGTATTAGTTTTGAAAAGAAATATTTGTAGTGAGCACTACCGTATTCATAAGGTATCTAAGGGATCTTGTATTTTTGACATTTTGTATCTATAAAATAATAACCTTGTTGAAGTTTGTATATAATCTCTCTTGTGAGTAAATGCCTTATGAGGTACAATACAGCTATCATGATATAAGCCTTTGAGGGATATAGAGCTTGTGTTTTTAGCATTGTATATTTATAAAATAATCACCTCCTTAAGGTTAGGTATTATAAAGAATAAACTTGTTGAAGTAATTTTGTGTATAAATATTCATAAAAATAATGACCTCGTTTAAGTAATGTTTTTGTATAACATCTCTCTAGTTGCAGGACGCAGGTGACACCCTGATCACGTGTGACAATGACAGCAGTTTCCGGAGCGTGTCCCCCGTGGGTAACGCCTACAAGTGGTACTTCCTCCTGGGCGGGGGGATCTTTGGGGTGCTGGCGTTCTTCATCCTCTGTGTCTTCGAACAGGGCGGCTTCGTCATGTGTGAATGGTGGCTTGCTTACTGGTGAGTTTTGTACATGTGTGAAGAGCTTTTTTTAGTGGCATTCTAGAAGTTGATGGTATAAGGAAGACAAGAGTAATGCTATGGATGAACAACTTCTTTATTGGATACTAGCGACGTTTCAGTAAAGATTATTACACCGTTTTCAAGCATCATATGTTATGTGTGAAGAGCCAGTAATCTGAGAGTCATAAGCTGCAAAGCAATGACACAAATGTCATGTTGGCAGTTGTGGATTTTTATGGGGTACTGATTTGGAAGATTGGGGACTAACAACACTAAGCATGCCAGCGTAACCTCAGTTATCTATCGCTCCAAACAGTTATCAAATTCTATTCATATTTGAAAGTGTTAAGGTACAGATATTTGCTTGTAATTATGGTGTATTATTTCATTAATGTTGAGAAAACAATAACAAAGTTAGTTGGAATAGTAGCGAAAAAGGGCCTATTTTTTCTCAGTTTAAGACTATGATAACATATGAAAAAGAACAAACTCAAAATGTAGATCTACACTGACTGCATCAATAGCTTACTTTACCTTGACAAACACAAATATGTAAATTCAAGAGTTATTAAACACAAAATCACATGATTTTACCATCAATCTGCACACTTTTCTGATCATTAAGCTTTGTGAATCATCCAAATTAATATTCCAACTTCTTCCATACAGGTCTGAGAACTTAAACCTACAGAGACAAATGTTATCAACATGAGGATGTTCAGACAAGAAATCTCTTACATTTATGGTCATAAACTCAATATTTTAGTCAACAAATATGTAAATTAAAATAATTCTTTCAGGTCGGAGAACTTCCAAAGCTACAACGAGACGAATGTTATCAACGTGACAGTGTTCGGACCGGCAATATGGACGCTAGATGAGAAGGTGTATATCTACCTGGGGCTCGTGTTCTTTACTGTGTTCTTGAGCTTCGTACAGGCTGGCTTCTTCTTCTGGTTGGCTAACAGGTCTGCGGAAATTCTCCACAACTTGGCACTAACGTCCATCCTGGAGGCGCCATTGTCTTTCTTTGATATCAACACACCTGGTATGTGCTCTTTGATTGGGTTTCTAAAAGTTGTTTTTTATTCACCATTTTCGTTCACGTTATTATTCTTGATATTTATTTGATGAACAATGAGTACAATCCTTATGAAAAAGGCTTTGTATCATTCTCTGAAAGCGAAACTGTGTTGTTACCTATTTTCTGCAATCTAATCCAAGATCTAATCAAATTCCAGGAAAAGTAATACTAAATACTAAATCTAAAGAAACTGATTGCTCTCAGAAAATACATGATCATTTTGAAAGAAATACAATTTATCATTAAAATTTGTTGATTATATTGATTGTTGAATTTGATTCCAAAATAATATTCCAAAGTATCATCATGGATATTGTCAATTGGAAAAAGTAATTAATCTTAATGTTTTATTTCAGGAGGGGTACTTAGCAGATTTTTACGAGATGTTGGAATTGTTGACACGATGCCTCCCATACTGCTGGATTGTATGCAGGTAGGCAATCAACTTTTATGGTTGAAAGGAAATAATTGTCAACTTAGAACAACTTATGAACCATCAATGGTCAATTCTAGTCAATATATATAGCTTAATAATTACGTACATTAATAATTTTTAGGTGGAAAACTTTAGAAAATATCAATATTCAATACTCCTATATGAATACAACTTTAAGAAAAAAATTAGTTTCCAACCCTTTAAGGTGGTACCACAAACTTTTGTGTAAAAGCGCCAAGGTAGATTCAGACCTTTTTGGTATTTATGCAGAATGTGTCATTTTTTTCTCATCATATGATTTATGAATTTTGAGATATGATGTTTTAGTACAGATGTTTATTTCAAATGTGTATTGTATATTTCAGTCGTTCAGTGTGCTGATAGCGACAGTGCTAGTGGTCGGAGTGACCAACTACTGGTTGTTTCTTGTGGTCATACCTCTCACTGTAGCCTTCGTCATAGCCAGACACTACTTCCATCAGTCTACACAGGACGTGGAGAAGATAGAACTTGCTTGTGAGTATTTGTTTGTTTGTTTGATGAACTTTAATCTTCTGCAGAAGAAATTCTCAAGATTTCTTTCCTAGTAGCATCTGTTGCAAGTGTATACATTTTTGAGTTTTGGGTACACTACCAGCCCGCCTGCATTCCTCTGAATTGCAATTAGTTGTGCAATTAGCTTTAATTGCTATAATTTAGAATTCTGTGTTTCTTTAATCATTGAAAGAAACTGTCCCTTCACATATACAATGCCAAAATATTTCTTTAAAGATAGAGAAGAATTGGTAAAACAATAGTGTTTGATGGGATAAATCTAAGTAATCCTACTTGCAAAATCCGAACCTTTAGGTGATTTCAAGCAGTAAGGTCAACTTGTAACAGAGATTATGTGGAAAAATGGGGAGATGACATTTCATAGGGTGAAAAGGGTTTAACCTTACTTCATGAGTAATGTGATTATGCAGTTATTTTATGCCACTTATTTTTTTATCTTTTGTTACATTGAGTAGAAATCAACTGCCTCATCATTTTCATAAAAGCTAGCTCCTATTGAAAATCTTATCAGTTTGCCAAAAGTCAGTCAAACAATTAGCAATTCCTTATCCAAATCATTATTTCAATTTTCAGCAAAGAGTGCTGTAGGCGGTCACATCATCAGCAGTATGGAGGGTATACAGACTTTACGAGCATTCGGCGTGGAACAACGTTTTCTTCACAACTTTGACGTTAGCCAGGATAAAAGTACAGCGGCCTGTTATCTTCATCTAGCAGCCAATCGCTGGTTTGGGATGAGAGTAGACATCATAGCCTTCCTTGTTGTGGTTGCCGTGACGATGGGAGCCATCTTGGTGGTCCAGTATCAAGGTGAATATTAATTTTAATGTATTGCAATGTTACAAGTGAAAAGTTAAAAGATTGGATGATCAATGGGGCTTCAAAAGGGGGTTAACAGGGTTTCAAGTTATAACTCCTTATTCTTAATAGATTCAGAATAGATTTATTTGTTATAGATAAATGATCCAAAAGTAGTAAGAACTTAAGTATAGGGAGAAACCTTATCTTTATTTGATAGATTGATGCACTTCTTGAAAATTACTGAAAACACCACTGAACATGGTGGTATAGAAGAATCAAATGTACTATTTATTAACAGTTTATTTGATAATTTGTTTTTTATCACCCTGATTGAGTAGATGGCAATGGAATAGTTACATATATGTATATAGGGAACACAATGTACTTCATAAGAAATCAAAACTTGTGTAGGAACATGGTCTAATTTTCACGAGACCTTAACGCCTTAAATAAAAAAAAGTGTTTGATGATGTTTGTTACATCGTTGTCATAAGGAAAACAAGAAGAAAATCTAATTGTTGTTCAATTTATCTGTTTTACAGAAGTTCTAGTGCCAAGCTCTCTGGTTGGTTTGTCTCTCTTCTATGCTCTCAACTTACTCAATGTACAACACCCCGCCATGAGGAAATCTGCTGCTGTACATTTCAAGGTAACAGGGCATAAAGATCAGGAATTGAAGAATCAATTCTTTTTGAAAAAAGAGGCACATTAAGTTTTTCAAGGTAACAGGGCACGACCAGGAAGCTGAGAATAAGGATTGTATTGGCTATGAGGGGGGTCCTCTATATTTTGGGGATGAATTTTAACAAATGAGAAAAGCACTGAATTCTTACCTTTTGTAGTTGAATTAGTAATGATAAATATTTGTATTGATAGACTATCTACAAATGTGCCTATGCTTTTAAAACTGGATTATTTTCATCATTTGAAAATTGGTTTTCACCCATGAAGTTTAACCATTTTACGAAATTCAATCCAATTTAGATTAAACCAGCCAAAATATCACTTCAGACACATATTGGATTGAATTTCGTAAAATGGTTAAACTTCATGGGTGACAACCAATTTTCAAACGATGAAAACTATCCCAAACTGGCTATGATACCTCATAGACCACTAAATATACTTTCTACAACTCAAGATGAGGTGAGCAAATAATGTAAGACTATAGTCAAAACATCCATCAAAATAATGAAATATTTGCAATACATGTATCATGAATCATCTCCAGATGAAGTCAGCTGAGAGACTGATCCAATACTACCAGATGAACCCCGAGCTGGATGTAACAGTAGAGTCGGAGGTGAAACCAGCGCTGATGTGGCCGCAGTACGGTATCATCACACTAGAGGGTGTGTCCGTCTCCCACCCTGGAAATGGTCCAATCCCCTTCAAGGGGGTGTGGTGCTGTATACGGGCCAATGAAAAGGTAAAATGTTACATAGATTTTGAATTGAAAAATTGTCAATGGCGAAAATTATTTGTAGGAGTCAATAGTTGGTGGTTGAGATGACTCTTACCGGTATGTGTTTCTACTCACACAGAAAAAGGAGCCAAGTAATTCAAAGTATATTATTGATATTATATATATATTTTATTTTCATACAGTTCTCTGTAATAGTTGAAAAATCAGATAGTTTGTAGAAAAATGTTTTTCTAAGAATGACAAACTATTATATATCCCAACATGAAAAAATTGCGCACTGCAGATGATTTGTTGTGTTGAAAAATGTTTTTCTATGAATGACAATCTATCAAATATCTCACCATTAAAAAATTGCATACTCCAGATGATGTGTTGGTTAATGCTTGTAGCGATAATGCTTGTAGCGATAATGCTTGCCACCTTTCATATGCCTTTAACTTAAAGAGACACAGAGTATGTTGATAGGATCACATATGTCAAATTTTGAAATCGATGTTATTACATTGGGAACCACGAACTGTTACTGAAAATAACAAGTTAAAGGTCAATCAGTACATTAGAGCGAAAATACGGCCATTCAAAGTCGGGATTTTGATCGAAAAAAGTCAGCCCATCATCACTGATTATCACCCCTGTCAATACCAATCCCCATTCCCCCACCCCCATCCCAAACTCAATCCATCTATATGAATCATATCCCTTCAATATTGTACTGTGTTACAGATGGGGATGATGTTCAAGACGGCAGCAGAACAGCGAGCCTTTATGTCAGTGTTGTTCCGTCTCCATGACTACGCGGGTGTGGTCAGGATCGACGGCATCGACATACAGAACGTCAGTCTACAGCGTCTCAGAGATAAAATAGCTGTTATACAACAGGTACATGCTCTATCATTTAATATCCCCTAGATTTAAAAAATTTCATTGATATGGAATTATTTCATCTATGTATACAAGACTTTATACAGTTTATTATTATGAATAAATATATTTATAAAAGAAGTTAACCTTAATTTTAGATATTGAAGTAAATGGTAAATAGGTCTGATGATCCATCTGTAATTGTCAAATACTTGATAATCTAAGTTGTAACCTTTTGAACTTTTGTTATATTTTTATTAAGTTTTCAAAAGAATTGAATCTGAAGTTTGAATGACATGTTTGTTTCAGAATCCTATATTATTCATCGGCACACTAAGACAGAACATAGACCCAATCTCCAGGTATACAGACGCACAGGTGTGGAGAGTTCTGGAGGAGGTAAAATATACTTATTGTTATGATCATTATTAAAATATTATCAAAAGTAGAATATGCACATTTCTTTGCCATTGTTAGCTACACATCACATCTAGTAGTACCGGTAACCAACAGTCTAAGTAAACCTTGCCTCAATATTATCTGTTTCACTTATATACTAAATCTAGAAAGGTCTAGTTGAGGGTCGCGTTAGCCGACCTTTCTGCGACCTATGACCCTCCAACGTTATACGTGCGAAGGCAGACTATTGCGGCTTGGTAAGAGGAGTTCTGATTGGTCAATTCGATACGTGGGCTGACACAATCCTACACTAGACCTTTCTAGACTCAGTATATGAGTGAAACGGATAATATTGAGGCTATTTTTACTTAGACTGCAGTAACCAACAATGCTAATTAGAAGATGTCATAAATGTGATGTCTCAATGCTATGGAATAACCTCATGGGAGGTTTAATTGTTCTGTTTTAAGACGTAGTATTTTCAGGGAAACCCATTGAAAAGTGACATAATATAAGAAAGAAAATCTCACCCTGATATAGACTTCTGACATCAATGCTTTATGGATAAGGAAAGTAAAGGAAAAGCTTCAGACATTTTTAACTTTATTCAACCTGTGTTCATATATTTGGTATCAGAAGACACTCCAATGAAATTCTTAAAGAATGTATTTAGGATTAATTCGGGGGGTCTTATGGGGCTACATACCATCCCCCCTTGAAATTCTTCTTACAAATAACCAATAAAAAATAATTTGGACCCAGAGGTAAATTTCCGTTTTCCATCGACACCTTCCCCAACCCCTAAACTCCTGATTCTGCTACTGTCAGTGACGCTTATAATTAACTGTACCTCATAGCCCTATATTTTTATCTATGTAGGTCAACTTATCCTCGTTTGTGGAGACCCTCCCGCAGCGTCTATACACCGACATCAGCACCATGATTGACAACTTCTCCACCGGTCATCGACAACTCCTCCGTATGGCGAGAGCCATGCTTCGTCAGTCTAAAATAGTTATATACGAGGAGCCCACGTGTAGTCTGGATTATAAGTGAGTTTTTCTACGTTTTCTCAAAGTCTTATTCTATAAATTCTTGGAGAGGGGTTAATTATGTTAAGAATTGGTTTTATATCCATGGGATAATTCGAGAAGTAAAAAATTTTCTTTTGAAATAAAAAAAATAGACATGAATTGTGACAAAAAAGTTTGACATTAATTGACAACTTCTCTTTATCATCATGATGCAGCAGTATGCAGTTATTTATATTTTTGTAAATGGAATCAATGTGCATTGTAGATTATGAGTGAGTAAGTCTTGTCTTCTTGTCACTTGGACTAGTATTATTTGAATTATATATGTACATTGTTTTTAATTCAACATATCTTGATGATCTGCAATTTTTGAATAAATAATAAAAATCTTAAGATTTGAAGAATTTAACCATTTACCAATCTGTAATCATTTTCTATTTTGGTTTTAATAAACTGCCAGCAACATTCCTCTAAGGACAAACATCTAACAGAAAGCCTATTCCTTGGTCAAAGTTAGTTCAGTAATAGCTATTTTACGAATGCTTCAATCAAATAAGATTACATGTATGTGTAAATTGGCACTCAGAATATCATATGGGCTGAATGGCCTATAATTGGCACTGATTAAGCCTTTGCAGAGACAAATCAAGCTGCTTAAAGGGGCAGTAGCACGTTTTTAGGGGGAATATAAGGTGATGTCGGGAAAATGAAAATTAATGGTTCCAATTGAAAAACAAAGTACTTAAACTAAATGGAGTAGTAATAATTCAAATATATAACGTAAAGGTTAGCCATGCGATTCCTTTTCTTACACAAATTGAATTAAAGGTGTTCACACAAAAATGGCCGTCAATGGATTTTGTGTGAATCTTCATACTTTGTCCTTTGACTATGGATGATTGGCTTGTGTAATGACATTTTTGACACTATCAAAATAATACATTTAACGTTAACTTACAATTATCAGTGAAAATTTTAAAATATAAAATTATCAAAAAACGTGCTACTGCCCCTTTAATGGTAAATGTATTTTAAACTTATCTTTCAATATTTTGCAGGTGCAATACAATTATACAAAAGCTACTGAGGACCAAGTTTGAGAACTGTACACTAATACATGTAGCTAACCTTCCTGATACAGTCATAGATGCAGACAGGGTCATGGTGAGTGATTTAATATTTATCTTTCAACATTTAATTGATTTAATCCGATTTAGTTGTCTGATTGATATTCAATTTGATAGCAAAAAGAAGTTCATGATTTTGTGAAAAAATCAGTTTAATGTTTTAAAACTATAAATATTAATATTTTGTTTCTATTTATATTTAGGTTTTTTACTTGCGTTATAAGTTACAATTTTCAAAATGATATTTTGCTATCATTATACACCTTGCTGTTAGTATTTATCATTCACACATATTGTTACTGCATTTTGATAACAGACATAAGGACACCACACTATAAAGAAGTAGATTATAAATCTTACTTATTTTATGTTTACAATGAAACAATATTATTCTTAGGTCAGTGCTCCAGATAAGCAGCATATCTGCTTATTTTACACAACAAAATCCTTAAAAACCCATTTACTTAAAGGGGCAGTAGCACGGTTTTAGGGGGAATATAAGGTGATGTCAGGAAAATGAAAACAAATGGTTCCAATTGAAAGATAATGTATTTAAACTAAATAGAGCAGTAATAATTCAAATATATAACGTAAAGTTTAGCCATGCGATTGCTTTTTCTTACACAAAATGAATTAAAGGTGTTCACACAAAAATGGCCGCCAATGGATTTTAGGTGAATCTTCATACTTTGTCCTCTGACTATTGATGATTGGCTTGAGTAATGAGATTTTTGACACTGTAGAAATAATAGAATTAGCATTAACTTACAATTATCAGTGAAAAATTCAAAATATAAAATTGTCAAAAAACATGCTACTGCCCCTTTAAATCAATTGGAATACAGATATGCAGACATTTTCTTGGAAACCCAAAAGAATAAAAAAAAAGCTTGCATTCTGTACGCACCAATTTGTATACGCAAGCGTAGTCGATTGTACACTTATCACAAATGGACATAAAAAATCAACCCTTTAAACTTGTTTATTAGTATCCTTACGTTTTAGAGATATTGTTTTATATGCAGTGTACACTATCAAAATCGACAAAACTCAATGGTTACCAAAACAGAGAGTAAATACCCAAAAGCTCCAAAATTTATCTGGAGCACTGCAAGGTGATATGTAATAGTTACCGACTGAGACCGAGGTGTTCAAGTTAGATGAACCCTCGCGCACGTGAATCATGAACGCCGAGGCCGTTAGGCCGAGGTGTTCATGAACCACGTGCGCGAGGGTTCATCTAACTTGAACCCGAGGTCGAGGTCGGTAACTATTTTACACACTAGCTTAACGCTATATTAATTCATTCTCAATATTACATCAGTATTCATAATGATGAAAGGCATATCTTTATTATATATAACGAGATGGTGAAACATTGACTCTAATTAAAGAAACAATGTTCATTTCAAGTAGCAGACATTGGCATGAGCCTCTCGTACTGCACGTGCAATCCGTGCGGGACCGTGCAAGCTACCATTATAGTTTTATATGAAAACAAATAACAAAACACCTAATTTAATATGAATATAAATATTTGGTACCAATGATCTTTTTAAAATAAATTATCAAATATATAAATAATAATTCACGGTTTTGTTTATTCTCAGGAAAAATTTTAAATTTAATCATGAGGTCTTGAACAACATCCTGTATTTTCAACCGGCCTCCGTGGTCTAATGGATAAGTCACTGGGCTTGAAATCAAGAGGTCACACGTTCGAACCTATGCTTGGAGTACAACATTTGTAAATGTCTTGTATTGATCAATCGCAATTTTAGTGAGTGTCTTTGATTTGCAAAGTAAAGTTTGAATTTGAAAACCAGGGATGCAGAAATCGGTCTATTTGCCGGACATGTCCGACTGGGAATCCAGTTTGACCGATTGAAAAAGTGACCTGTCGGACATTCAAGAAGTCATTTGACCGATCGAAGATAATCAAAGAATTATTAAACAAACAGATAAACAAGCCTGCGTTGACCAACAAGCAATCAATAAAGGTCAAATGCCCCGCTTGTATCGACAATGTGTTGTCATGAATTTATTACAACCACGTTTCAGTTTCACACATCGTTTTCAAATCGACTTGCTGATTGGTTGACCTACTTTTCTGGGCCAATGAAAAGGCTTGTAACAAATATATCTCTACTCGTAAACACATGCAGCAAAAGCTGTCGACTGATTATTCACGTTCCTTTTTCATGAGAATGGTATCATGTAATCTGATTAAAACAAACAACAAACAATGTAAGTTAGCATTTGCAATTTCTTTATGATTCTTTTTAATAATATACGTCTGGAAAAGTGTTAACTGATGTTTAAGAAGACCTGACCAACATATAGTCAAAAGTATCGATGTCAAAATCAATGCAACTCGCATCAATGATTTTCTTGAATGGGGTCTCAATTTCATGATTAACCTCGAACCAATGCATATTTTTCCACGTGTTAATATTTTACTTCCGGGTCGGCTTATACGTGGAATGTCCGATTGGCAAAAATTTGAATCTGCATCCCTGTTGAAAACTATACCAGAAAACAAATTATCAACGTTTCACTATCAGGTGTTCATGGCAATCCCGGGTGTTCATTATGAACACCCGATTTGTCTGATGAACACCTCGGCACGTGCATTTCACAGACAGTATGAGTGGGTATGAAAAATGAATACTCGAGCAAAACAAAGGAGCTAGTGTGTAAACATTATAAACTATTAATTTTTTAATATAGCGCTAATTTTGATAACAATCTTCAATAGCGCTTAAAACCGTAAAATACTTGAGTCATAAAAACACAATCTAGATTGTATAAATAAAAATTACATTCAAATATACAATAAATATTTTCTCTTCCAGGTAATATCTGAGGGTAAGATACAGGAAGTGGAGACGCCCCACGTGTTACTACAGACTCGTAGCAGTAGATTCTACAGGTTCGTGGAGGAGCTCGGGGTGTTTGAGATGCATCGGCTCAAGAAACTTGCTCAAGATAAATTTGAAAATAAACCATATGTGGCGCCAAATATAAATCCTGAAGATTTTGAGGAGGGACCAGGTTTACAAAGCCAGCGTAATCCAAATAATCTCAACGTGCTACCAACATTTCATTCATCCCGATTGGTTGGTGTGCTTAATCAGTTACCCACAAACAAATTTTCGACCAATCGTCTTTGAGGATTCGTTGGATCGTCATTTTCATCGAAATAATCTCGATGCGTCAGCTACATTGATTTTCATGCATTGAAAATGGTTGGTTTCCTGGAACTGAATACTTACAGAATTTCAACCAATTGTCTTTGAGGCTTCATTTTCATCCATAGAATGTCAATGTGTAAATTTTCCTCATCACAAATGTGCTGGAACAAATACTGTGAAACATATCTTTCACCAATCGGCTTTGAGCCTAGCTCGGATCTACAATTTCATTGGTCGAGTGTAAACTGCTGGAAACCAATCTTCATGGGATGTATTTTCATAATTCTTGGGAGATCTCTCTTTTATAACAATCAGTGACTGGATGAAAGGGTGTATTTGTGTTTCCTGAAAAATGAATTGATTGAATGTGCCTTATGTTTTGTCAATTAAGGATATTGAAAATGTTGATGCATCTTTTAATTCTCATTCATTCATTATTACATTTGGCAATCGGAGTGGATCATGAAAAAGAGAAAATTTTATTCACATTTACACGGAAGATAGTCATCTCATCATGATGGTTTTTCACTATTCAGCAAATAAATTAGAACTGTATGATTTCTAATAGAATATGTGTCATTAGACCCAAAATTATCTTTTGAATATCACTAATATAACCAATGGATTCCAGATGGATATTTATTGGTGATTGATGAAACTATGAAATAGACAACCTGATGTCATATAAAATGCTCAAATATCTTCATGAGAGTGAATGGTATCATCAATATGAGTGCTTGTGTTGTAATTATGGATGTTTGTTTTTATATTATCCTTTATACCGTTCTATATATGTACATATAGATATTGTTTGTTAATGAGTGTAAATCAGTGAAGTTATGATTTTACAAAAAAGAGTATGTCCTGCTTTGATTTAATTTTCATATTTGATAAATGTTTGTAAAATGATCTGAAAATTTGATTTAGATAAAAGAATCTGAAATGTGGTTTCTCAGAAATATAATCTTTGACTCATTATTGGGGATATTATTTTCCATTTGTAAAATCTGTTAAATTTTGATAGTTTACTTGAGATAGATATTAACATTAGAGACAACAGCTTACGTTTATAATTTTGGAAAAATCATTTTATTTTGATGTCATTGTACAAACAGATTTTATGAATCTAGTCTATATTATTTATTTTTCAAAGATCTAGTCATATTTTTCAACTATCTATTGTCAATAATTTTAACAACAAAAACAAGATTAATCCAAAAATCAAATTGCATTGATATTTGTATTGATTTTAAAAAAAATATAAAATTTACAAATTATGGAAAATCTTAATGATAATTAGAGTCGTAGAATACCAATGTAAAACAGTATGATTATGATATTAAATTTGAATGTGAAATGTCAGTTTGTCATTTAGCGTGTAAGAGTTTCATTCTTGAGAAGTCTTATATGCCATCAGTACCATTTAAGGTTCTTTACAATGGAAAAACCTTGCTTATGTTGATATTCATAATGTACACTTCCCAATACTGTTACATTCCAAAGTCTTTAGATATTAGTTTTAAGAAACACAATGGTTTGGGTGTATTGTGTCTGTGTGATGACAAAAGTTGTTTTTTTATGTATGCATTTATGATCTGAAATTCAAGTGCATTTTGAATGTTTGATTTTGATATTTTCCTTTCCTTTTAGCAATAGTTTATGTAAAACAATTTCTTCAAATGAAAAACATCTCATTATTCAACCCAAATATCTAGTCAAAAAGTTGTCGCTTATCATTCATGGGGCCATTTGAGCATGACGCTTTAAAAAATACTGAGTTATAAAAATGACATCTGGTAGCCTGACATTTTGGCATTTTCATTTTAGAAATTTCATTTATTCGAAATTGTTAGAAATCGTCTTTGCTTTATATGATTCATGAATAATATGAATTAATAAATTAAATACTTTTAATAGGTCAATTTAATAAAACGAAAAAATTCTAAAATCTTTGAAGATAAATATCTTGTCAACACAATTACTACCCTGTCTTAATGTGCCTTAAAGAGTGCTCATACTTGCCTATATTCAATTTGATATTAATATTTTTACAAATATTTTTGTGCATTTTTACCCCAAATCATCAGATCGTATCTGTGATAGATGTCAACATGTTTATAGTGCCCATGATATACTTTATACCTAAAATCTCAATTATTATTCTTTACAAATTTGAGAAAATAAAATATCTACAAAAGTGCTATTTTCACCAATTCACCTGTACTTACATGGTTTTAGAGAAAATCCTTGTAACAGAGTTCTTAAATGTTTAGATAAAAGAATAAATGAATTGAAGGGGATTTGAAATTCAAACCTATTACAACCTATCTCTTACATTTAGGCAATGCTAGGAATGTTCCCATGTCATTCCCTTTTTCGACGAGTTTGGATTCCAGTAAATTGTTACCCCGTGAAAGAAATTCAATAAGCAATCAATGCATATATTTGGCAATCTGGACACCTTGTAAAGATTGAGTATGTTTTGTTTTTCAATATGTGTTACTCGTGATTGCATTAATGGAACTAAAATTTACAGTAGATTTAAACATATCATACTTCATATGATAAAATAAATGTTGAGAATGCATGATGTTTGATGAATGGTTCCATCTGATTTTGTAAATAAATTTGACACCAGTACTATAGTTATATTTGTGTGTTAATACTTTAAAATTATTTTACATCTTGCATATATACTACTTGACAAAAGTTTAGACTTAGTGCTGGATGTAGCATCCTGTCTCAGGGTACGAACGTTACGCTTACTCCACTAATCTGTACCCTGGGCTCAGAAGCTAGATTCGCTCGCGCGGCCCGACTTGGGATACAGCCAATTAAATCATTTTCTCGCCAACTTCTCGATAACATTTCAAAGAGAAAATGATTTGATTCGCTATATCCCAAGTCAGGCCACGCGAGCGAATCTAGCTTCTGAGCCCAGGGTTCAGATTAGTGGAGTTAACGTAATGTTTGTACCCTGAGACAGGATGTTGATGTAGTGTCATAGTTTGCAGCGCGTATTACGTAAGAACTAGAGACTCTAATCTACATAACTGAAGGAACCATGATGTAATAAAACATTTAACATTTCAATCAACCCCAGTAATGAAACCCTGTCCGCGACACAAAGCGGTTCCTGTAGACATAAAAATATGCACTTTCAGCATTGTTCTCCTGAGCATTTGTCAGTAAAGTATCATGATCCCCATGTTTGAGATCCATTGCTCTAAAGATATGGCCTAAGCAAGCGTGATTCAGTTTTACAATTGCCTTCAATGCTACAATTATATATATTCTCATTTGATACCGAGTCGAAACTTTTTTTGCATAGTATACATACTTCAAAGCCAATGTGACTTTCCAAAGCAGTGAAACCTGTTGGCTCTGACTGGAATTCGCTGGAACAAGCCAGCCAAGGAAATGGTTAGCACTGTTTCATGTACAAAAAAACTTCAAACACTTCAAGATCGTGTCAGGAAGCCTCTTTTGTAGTATGGAACCCATTGTAAAGGGAAGTTTTCAACAAATCTTAGCAGGAATCAGAATAGTTCACAGGATATGTCCTTGCTCAATTGCTCGTTATGAAATAGTTTAATTTCATTTTTAGCTCATCTGGCCTGTAAGGCCCGATGGGCTTATGGCATGGCATGGTGTCCGGCGTTCGTCCGTTAACTTTGTGGAATTTCGACTTATCCAGAACCATAAGGCCTAGAAAGCTGAAACTTTGTGTACAGACTTCTTGGATAGTGAGAATTTTAAATTGTAGCTTTGGTGTCCAGGGGCCATAGGGGCCACATTGCTAAAACCTATTTTCATCTTCTTCTCCAGAAGCATAAGGCCTAGAAAGCTGAAACTTTGTGTACAGACTCCTTGACTAGTGAGGATTATGATTTGTAGCTTTGGTGACCCTGTTGCCCCTAATAAAGGCAACAGGAACGTCCTTCAGATCTATTTTCATCTTCTTCTCCTGAAGTATAAGGCCTACAAAACTGAAACTTGTCGCCTATATACTTAATTTTATGATTGGTGCCCCTGTGGCCTCTACAAAGGGAGAATCACATTGGCCACACTCTCGGCATAATTGATGATGAAGCCTGATGAGCTACAGAGCCAATGGCTCTATTTTTACACCTTGGCCTGGATGGGATTTGAACCCCGGACCTCAGCAACTCGAGACCTGCGCTCTTGCCGACTGAGCTATCCTGTACCCTGTATTAATTATACCCCCGCTACGACTTGACTAGTGAGGATTATAAATTGTAGGTTTGATGACCCTGTGACCACATCCTGAAAACCTATTTTCATCTTCTTCTCCAGAAGCATAAGGCCTAGAAAGTGTTTTGTGATTAACACAAACAAAAAAGCATATACATTTAGGTATTAACTTTCTTTTTATTTCAATAAAAAACAACTTTTCAAAAAATATAACAAATCAGACATTTCATTGCACCACATGTCACCCATATTGCTATACCATTAATATCCAAGGTTTGTAATAAACTCAATCTTGATAAAATACAGATCTAACTCTTTCATTGAAACTAGAGAAACTGCAATAGAATCACAGACATTTTCTGTTAAAGATATGTTTTGAAAATTAAGATATTTAAGAAAGAAAAATATTTGGATATTTTCTTTGAATTTTCTTGAAAAATTGTGAATAAATTTCACAAATGAATGGAGACATATCATCCTGCTCCATCGCCATATAGGTCTCTGCATTGAGCTCAAAGGGGAAAGGGTGTTTTTGCCTGATGGATATCAGGTATAAGTTGGGGCTTAACTCCTAGACATACATTGATGAAGAAGGATAAAGACATATCTGAGAGATTTCGTACTGTTTTTATATTTAGAAAGAAATTAATATCTAAGGTCTGAAGCTTGATTCTAAATTGATGAGTTTACTATTTTCAGTGGGAAAGCATTCAAAGCAATACTTCTTAATATTATTGACAATATATTGATGATTTTCTCAAACAAAAAGAACCAAAAAGAGAAAATATAATTATGTCCCTTATTATTATGTGATGTTGCAGAATTTTAAATATTATTTGTATATGGCAGTTTCTCTAGATCTGAATGACGGTAGCATAAGATCCATTTTTCAACAAGACTGAAAATGACTCAACTCTGAACAAATACTTTGAACAAAAATAAACTCTCAAGGCATACTGGCATATTTCCCATATATGTACACACCCACGGTATATCTACAAAACACCTCAGATAAATATTTCAACAATTGAGGGACGTTTCACAAATCAACCACAACACAACACATGAAACATCATTACAGCAAATATTTGATCCTTGTGTCATAATCCATGAATAGTTTCAATAAACTTAAGACTCCTAAAAACTATTTTATTACCTATTAGGTCTATCATATTTCAATAATTATGCTTTAATTATGCTTAATAATGCTCTTTGTTGGTGATTACAATTATTCTGGGATTCATTGTTATATTCAACACCCGCAAATTTAGATATTTTGATCCGAAACATGGATGCTTTCAATAAACTTTGTTTCCAAAAAACTGTTTTATTACCTATTATACTTATTCAATTATTATTCTTAATAACGCTTGTTAATGGTTATATATGTTAAAAACATGATATCATTGTAAATGGAGTCTTAAATGAGTGATTATGCTTCAAATTTTTTTTTATATATTTTCTGAAATTTCATTACTGATAAGAAATAGAATATAAAAGATGAGTTCATATTCTATCATACAAATGCCTAAATATCTGTACATCCTTCAGTCAAGATCAGGAAATACATTTATTCAGGTACATTGCTATCATTATCATATTTTATGAACAAAATTATGTATCCTCTTTACATAAAGAACTCACAATTCTTTTTAAAAAAAGTTGAACATAGGTACCGTAATAGCTGTATATCCCTCACTTTTGTTTAGGAAATACAAATACTTGGGTATCAAATCTAAAGAATTATGCATCAGTTAATCACAGTTATATGCATAATTATAAGTCCTTTTTCCTCTCAAAACAATATTTTGGTTGAGTACCAAACCCTGTTTTCAAGTCCTAAATTGTGTTGCAAATAAAAATATCATTATTTGAAAGGTTAATTTGACATCCAATTCCAGCATATTTTATTTGAGCTTCATTTAGCATATTTGAATATATTACCTACATTAAATTAGCATTCACCAGGCATCAGGAAAGATATCTTTGACAATGGGTCATTTTCAGACTTTTTAGATATTTACTGAATTGTAAATGGCCTTAGCCCTTGTGCCAATAGTAAGCTTCCAAATTCATCCGATGTACAAAATGATGTACAAAATGACGCAGGTAGCCTGACTTTCCAAACCCCTGATGATTATAATCATTATGATAATGAAATAATCATTTACACTGAGATTCTTTAATATAATTGTTCTGTGAGAAATGAATACAAAGTTATCATTATAAAATCACCCCTGCTCCATCAGCATATATCTATCCACAAAGCTTCTACAATACCCTGATTCTCTTGTCAGGATGTGCCACACTGATAAATATACACTGATGGAGCAGGGTTGACAAAACTAGCAGCGGCAAAGATTGATTTGTCAAACGCTCTGAGAAACAACCTTAAACATAAATATCATAGATATGGTACAAAAATATTTCATATTCTTCTGGCTTAGCACATTTCATTTAATCACAGAAGTTCAATCTAGAAGCACATTTTGCCATACATAAATGCATATTATGCACTTACAAAATATTTAAAGAAGTTTTTTGTTCCCTTCAATTAAACAAGGCATTGGTCAGAATATTAATTCTGAAATTTTCAAGAGATTTTGATGGACAAACTAAATTTTTCCTTATAAATTGATAATATCTTACACAAATATGGCAAGTCATTAAACTATGTTCATTTCAAGGTTTTAAGAAATTTACAAAACTTTATTTCTTTTACTTAAATTCAATCTTTTTGATCTTGGACTTTCTGTTCCAAAAATGATTTTTAAAAAAATAAAGAAGTATAAATACATGCCTCACATTATTATAAATATGAATCATTTTAATATATTTTCACACTTAATTATTTAACGATATTATTTGGTAATACAGGCACCACAAAGATGAGAACAACACAGAGGTAGGTTGGTAGTTTTTGATGCTCATATTGAGAACACATAATAATTGATATGTATGAGGTAAATAATGTGGTTTCTTTGGCTTGTAAATGAGTGAAAAGTAACTGTATGACGGACACAATGAGGCAGTGGAGTTATTCATTGACAACGTCAAACATGCAGAATGTTCAGGTTTGACAAACTTGACAAAAGTTTAATTCATATCCCATCAACTTTGTTGGTGTCAACAATGAGATTTTATAACTTGCTTTCAAAGTTATCACAGCATAAAGTGTTATTGTTGGAAGAAAGCCTGCACTTCTGCTGTAGGATAACAGAGTGAAACCTTGAACTCAAAATGCACTCATGTTCCATAGTTCTTTCTTGTGGATCACAGCTAAGCACTTGAAAAAATATTGGATTCCATTTCACACGAATCTCTCAGAAACTGTTTCTCAAAAGTATCTATGGTTCTAGATCTTCCCCTTTCTATTGAGAATGGAAATTCTAAGAGAAACATCTTCAAACAATTACATTTTGGCCTCCATTGTCACGTAATTGTTCCAATGAAGGCTTATTACCAAACCACCTTTTTCCCAATGTCATTAGAAATCCTTGTTTCCATGGGCTAACATCGCAGCATAATCACATTAACTCCATATCAAAACTTTTATTCGTTATGTCATTTTGGAACCATTCAAACATGCTGATTGATGAACTGTAAGTCGTTTCTTTTTGTCATACCATTATGACCATTTACTTGCTTTAAGAACCGTATTTGAAGCTTTGTTCTCATCATTGACAATCAAAGTTCCACTTAGAGATTTGTATACAATCTCTTGGAGTTTGTGTTCATAGCATGATAAGCTTTTATATCAAAATCCAATGAACCTCTTTGCTTTGATGCAAGATCGAAGCTATTCTTCTATTTTGATCGAACTACAAGAATCGGACTTCCAATTCCATTGGCCAGTTTTCTTCTGTATATATGGATCTGCTAAGAACTGTAAAGCCTGACTTGAGCCTAAAATTACCTTACCCTTTAACGTACCATCAATTATGAGGTTTGAAGCACTCGTTCAGCTGTATCCAAAGATATAATCCTAAGCAGGCACATCTGCTTTTTGTTTGATGAACTCAATCATGAAAACCATAACCAAAGGTCCTCTTGTTTCTGGAACATATCTGGTACTTCTCTTCCAAATAGAAACGACATGTGCCTTGATTAACAAACCAATATCAAATCCACAAGCATGAAAGCCCAACTCATCATGGTGTCAAACTCTCTTATGTTTGAATTTGAATGAGCCGTATCTGGACCTGTCAATTCTCTGTACAGGAAGATACATGGCATTGTCATCAGGAAGTCAAATATTAAAATCCGAAACCCTAAAACCGTATTCTTGTCTTGGTGTCATCTCTCTCATGCATGGATGTGAATGAGCCGTATCTGGACCTGTCGATCTTCTTAACAGGAAGATACATGGCATTTGTCTTCAGGAATCCAAATGTTAAAATCCGAAACCCTAAACCCATATTGGAAGGAAGTCATGCTTGAACATGAATTATCCAAATCTTGCTTTGTAACCTTTCAAGAAGGCGCTTTTCTTAGGAATTCAAATGTTAAAATTCAAAACCATAAACACTCGTCTTCGTCTTGGAAGGAAGTCAGCAACTCTGTCATTCTTGGACATGGGTGAAACACATCTTGCCGTGTACCCCTTTCAGGGAGGCACTTCTCTACAAGAATTCAATATCAAAATCCAGAACCATTTACCCTCATCCTCATTGGAAGCAAATCAGCAACTCTTCTTGGACACGAGTCAACCGCATATTTCCGTGTACCCCTTTCAGGTAGGCGCTTTTCTTCAGGAATTCAAATATTAAAATCCAAAACCATAAAACCGCGTCTTCATCTTGGAAGCGAGTCAGCAACTGTTTGGAAGTGTTGCTATCCCGGGCAGGAATGTTTCAACGTGAGATCGTCTTTACTTCAACCCGGCGAGAGGAGTCCAAAACCCAACCTAAACGCCATCTCTACAACACTCTGCGGTGTGGACTCGTGGAAACACACATACATCTCCTGTCTCACTGGTCGACTGTACTTCCGTCTGGAAGGCAAAAGCAGTGTTTTTAGAACATTTTCTGATTTGGATGAAGAAAGAATAATAAATTTTGCTGTGTATGTGTATATATTTGTTAAATCTTTTTAGTCTTAAAGTGACACAGAGTATTTTATTTGGTTTTGATAAGCTACAAAATAACTAATATGCTGATTGAAGTTCATATCTCATCACTGGACTTGCAAATATATCCATTTATGCATAATATCATTAAAATGCTTGATTTTATGGAAAAATCAAGAAAACATCTCAAATATGTTTAATAATCGAAATTATAAATCCAATTAACCTACCTATTAGTTACAATAACTAATAAACACTATCGAATCGATTATTTCTACCTGTCAGCTTATGACAAGGTTTCAAAATTACGTTTGGTGAATTTCCGCGCGCCACTCAAGTCACATTGTTCTTTCATATGAATAATGAATCAGTGTCAATGTAAGAACCCTGTTTGTTACTGACTATAATCTTGATTTGATTGAGTTTGTTCCAAAGGCTGTCTGTGAAAAACACATGCACGACATATTCACCTAAATGATCATTTTAGCAAATTTCTAAATAAAAAATTTAATTTAATACTAACCCAACAACCCAGTACGCCAGTGACTGTTTGTTCCTAGAGTTGTCTCCCCCTGTGTTAGTGTGGAAAAGGACACCATGCTCTCTTACAGTCACAAAACTGACCTCGGGGTAAAACACTGGCTCCTTTGGCTGGTCCAGTAATACCTGGGAATATTAAAATGTAATAAACCTTCTGATAATATACTCTCTAACATGGCATAGAAGCACCAGTAAAATCTTTTATTTGTGAAAAACATAGGAAAAGTTAAATTGTCATAGAACAGAGATCTTAAATTACAAGGGGTGAAATAGGACAGACATTCAATATCCTTCCATTTCATTCATTGAATGAGGTAGAATTTTAAACAAAACAAAGAAAGATGTATGATGTGTAAATGCAAAAATTTGCATAAACTGAAAATTACCACCAGTATGTAAATATTGCAGTTAAAGTGACAACACAACTGTCAATTCTTGTGATATCAGTCATGAAACAGAATTTCTCTGGTTAATACTGCTGTCTAAGACTCAACACCATAGCTTATATGGTGAGAACTAATCCTTTCAATCAGGAAATGTACTTGTACCTGGTTTCTAGGGATTGAAAGGGTTAATTAATTACTTATAGAACATTAAATTCTAAAACGTGAAATAATTAATTACTAATAGAACATGAAAATATCTCTCACCCTGTAGTTGCGAGCGGTGCCGAAGACGTCTCGTATCTGGGTAGCGGCGGTGTAGAATGAGTGTAGGAGATCAGCGTGGAGGGGGGAGTCTGGGAGGGGGGAGGGGGCGGAGACCAGCAGACCCTCCACGGTGCTCAGGTGGCAGTAGTGGAACACACAGTTCTCTACACCATCACTCAGTCTGTAACAGGAGGGATGAAACTTTTGAGATTGGGCAGGCAGAAATATACTGGAAAGTTTTACTTCTACAGATAATCATCTATTGTTAAAATGCAACTGTTACAGGCAAAAGCATTCCTTCTGGCTTTGGCTGGAGGGATATCTCTTCACACACAGTTCTCTATACCATCACTCAGTTTGTAACAGGAGGGTTAGAGATGAGAAAAATAAGTTTGAGATATTCCTGTATACATTAATATTCACAGGTCTCTATACCATCATTCAGCCTGTAACAGGAGGGTTAGAGATGAGAAAAATAAGTTTGAGATATTCCTGTATGCATTAATATTCACAGGTCTCTACACCATCATTCAGTCTGTAACAGGAGGGTTGAACACATTTGAGAATTGGGCAGGTAGTGAAATACTGGAACACTCTACTTCTACATATGATTATTGTTAAAAGGCAACTGTGACAGGGTTAGTTCAAAAGCATTCCTCCTGGCTTCGGGATGAAGGTATATCATATCTCTTCAGCTAAACTTTAGTAAAGTAAGTGTCTGACTCTCAACCTGGAGGTCTGGGGTTGAATCCTGCCGGACATGAAAATTTTGAATTTTTTAGGTGAATTCCCTTTAACCCTTTACATACTGATAGCGCATATAAGCGCAAGATATAAGTTGCTTCTACAACCCATTGACGCATTGAGGCGCGCTGATGTAACAGCTCCAGTCACTCAGTGACGCCTACAAGCGCGCTCTTTGGAATTAATGTATCCTCAATGACGCTTCTATGCGCGATAGGGGATTTTGAGAAAAATGACTAACTTTAGATAAAAGTAATGTATTTTAATGAAAATTTACATCATTGCAGTGGAAATCTATCATTATTTTGAATATTTTCTGTCAAAATCATAAAGTTTTTGGAAAAAGTTACTTTAATGACAAATCATGATCCTGACATTGAGATGACTTGATTTAATTTTCTAGATCTACAAAAAAAGATTTGTTTTTATAAGACTGATTATTTACTAATTACAGTTCATAGAAATACTTGTTGAACAAAAATGTATTGAATGGCATTCAAATTTATTTTCATTAATCCAAATCTGACGATAGTCTTGATATTATTTAATTATATTAGATTTTTTCATTTTTCAATTAAACTTATATATCTGGACACAGAATGATGGAAATATTAATTAATGTATCCTCAATGACGCTTCTATGCGCGATAGGGGATTTTGAGAAAAATGACTAACTTTAGATAAAAGTAATGTATTTTAATGAAAATTTACATCATTGCAGTGGAAATCTATCATTCTTTTGAATATTTTCTGTCAAAATCATAAAGTTTTTGGAAAAAGTTAGTTTAATGACAAATCATGATCCTGACATTGAGATGACTTGATTTAATTTTCTAGATCTACAAAAAAAGATTTGTTTTTATAAGACTGATTATTTACTAATTACAGTTCATAGAAATACTTGTTGAACAAAAATGTATTGAATGGCATTCAAATTTATTTTCATTAATCCAAATCTGACGATAGTCTTGATATTATTTAATTATATTAGATTTTTTCATTTTTCAATTAAACTTATATATCTGGACACAGAATGATGGAAATATTAAATGTCTTACCTTATTCTTAGTTTATTATCACCATATGAAGTTATTTTCAACACAAAGCATCTTTTAATCTTTTTATGAATTTATTTTTCTTTTTTTCTTTTTCTCTGGTATTGAGGCCAGAAAATGGCTGGGGTATTTAAGCAACATGTTACCAAAAAATATCTTTGGTGTTATAAGCAACTTTTAATTTTTTTTGCAGTATGTAAAGGGTTAAAGACGTAGCATACATATTTTCTTTGAAATGAGGGGATAATGATGTTATGCATGAAGCATTTGATCCTTGACTTATCCTCCTGAACCGTGTTGTTCAAAACCCAATGGAATATTTATTGGCTGAAAGTCATGGCATTTGAACAACAACAGCCCAGGACCTCTTTACACAAAGCTCTAAGGTGACCGTAAGGCACTAAGGTAACCTTAGTCCAATGTTGAAGAATTGGAGTTAAATTAAACCTTAGTAAAATTTGCATTGTGAATGAAGTCCTGGTCTAACCAAGCTGTCAACTACAGGACGTTACTCACTTTGGACTGAGCTCACAGACATCTGGTACAATTCCCAGGGACGGTTCTCTCACTACCGGAAACATCCTCTGCTTCTTGTTACTCTGCAAGAAGACATACGCATATGAGAAGGTTGATGAGAGGTGAGGTGAGGTGATCTGGGGTTTCACGCCGCTTTCAAGATTATTTCACTTATATCGCGGCTGCTAGTATTATTGCAGGGAGAAAGCCCGCAACACCATTGTGGCTATGCATTGCGGTGAAACCTGCGAGCATCGGCTGGAACTAGCAACCATGGGTGGTACTGCGCTGAAATTCAGTGAAGCATTGCACCCAAACCTGACTGCGTGTAGAACAGTTCTCTACTGCAGACAAAGTTGCCGAGCCCCTGGCGGGATTCGAACCACGGACCTCTTGATCCGAAGCCGAACGCGCTAACCACTGCGCTATCCCGCCCCCAGGTTGATGAGAAGACTGGCTATGTGACAAACATTAACAAAACAAGAACATTAATCTATATGGCCTGTAATGTCATTCAACCTAGATCGTCATTAGCTTGTGACCATGCAACGCTTTCAAGAATCAACAGAAGACATATCCCCCTGTTCAAAAAACAATTAATATCATTTATCCTGAAATCATCTAAGATTAATAAGAATTCTAAGTTCTTTTTCAATTGAAACTGCCAAAAAGATAAATCAGAAATTGAAAATCCTAAAAATCACATCTACAAATGGTGATGATCCAAATACCAAATTTCATTGAACTTTATAATTTTTTAGTTTTGTTCCAGAAACAAGTTTCGTTTCAATCGAAACTGTAAAATAAAAGAAATCACTTACCTTGAAGAGCCCATCACTACTGCCACTCTCACTGGAACCGTCAGACCCGATGGAACCCTTCCTGCGATGGTGGCGAGAGAAGCGAGGGGAGATAACTGGGAGTGAACTCTTGAGCATCGTGTCGTCTCTCATCAAACCTGAAATAGTCATTGCAATTCTAAATAAAGCTTTTTAACTTTTAATCATTGATGCTTATGTTATCAGAGAGAGAGGTTGCAATAACATTGTAGCAATGTTTTCCATTGAAATTTTTTGAGCATTGATTAAAATTGCAACAATTGGAACTGATAGCAGAATGTTCAGTTTTCTCTAAGAAGACTAAATTTTTTTTTTACTGAAGAAGAATGACATCTTGGATATGTATTCAGATCATTCACCAATTTGAGGTTTAACGTCATTGAATTTATGATCAAAGTAAATGAGTTTTGAAACTATTAATAAACAAGTTCAAAAACTTATCAAATAAACAAACCTGTATTTCCCAGATCAGGAACAAGATTTAACATGCTATCCATATTGACAGTCTGAGGTAAGCCACTGCCTGATAGTCTGGAGTCACAGTGGGCCGTCACGTCCGAGGTCTGGATCTGTATAAGAGCACAGCGTGCCTGGTCTATGTAGAAAGGGTCTGGACTAGCTTGACCCTGGTGTCTGATGGAGAGAAGAAAGTCATTGAAGCATTCATAAAATCTAACATAAGATAAGCACAGAGGTCTGGATCTTAACGAGAGCCTGGTCTATGTAGATAGGGTCTGGGCTAGCTTGACCCTGGTGTCTGATGGAGAGAAGAAAGTCATTGAAGCATTCATAAAATCTAACATAAGATAAGCACAGAGGTCTGGATCTTAACGAGAGCCTGGTCTATGTAGATAGGGTCTGGGCTAGCCCTTCCCATGGTGTCTGAAGGAGATGAGAGAGTCATTGAAGCACTCATAAAATCTAACATAAGATAAGCACAGAGGTCTGGATCTTAACGAGAGCCTGGTCTATGTAGATAGGGTCTGGGCTAGCCCTTCCCATGGTGTCTAAAGGAGATGAGAGAGTCATTGAAGCACTCATAAAATCTAACATAAGATAAGCACAGAGGTCTGGATCTTAACGAGAGCCTGGTCTATGTAGGTAGGGTCTGGGCTAGCCCTTCCCATGGTGTCTGAAGGAGATGAGAGAGTCATTGAAGCACTCATAAAATCTAACATAAGATAAGCACAGAGGTCTGGATCTTAACGAGAGCCTGGTCTATGTAGATAGGGTCTGGGCTAGCCCTTCCCATGGTGTCTGAAGGAGATGAGAGAGTCCTTGAAGCACTCATAAAATCTAACATAAGATAAGCACAGAGGTCTGGATCTTAACAAGAGTCTGGTCTATGTAGATAGGGTCTGGGCTAGCCCTTCCCATGGTGTCTGAAGGAGATGAGAGAGTCATTGAAGCACTCATAAAATCTAACATAAGATAAGCACAGAGGTCTGGATCTTAACGAGAGCCTGGTCTATGTAGATAGGGTCTGGGCTAGCCCTTCCCATGGTGTCTGAAGGAGATGAGAGAGTCATTGAAGCACTCATAAAATCTAACATAAGATAAGCACAGAGGTCTGGATCTTAACGAGAGCCTGGTCTATGTAGATAGGGTCTGGGCTAGCCCTTCCCATGGTGTCTGAAGGAGATGAGAGAGTCATTGAAGCACTCATAAAATCTAACATAAGATAAGCACAGAGGTCTGGATCTTAACGAGAGCCTGGTCTATGTAGATAGGGTCTGGGCTAGCCCTTCCCATGGTGTCTGAAGGAGATGAGAGAGTCATTGAAGCACTCATAAAATCTAACATAAGATAAGCACAGAGGTCTGGATCTTAACGAGAGCCTGGTCTATGTAGATAGGGTCTGGGCTAGCCCTTCCCATGGTGTCTGAAGGAGATGAGAGAGTCATTGAAGCACTCATAAAATCTAACATAAGATAAGCACAGAGGTCTGGATCTTAACGAGAGCCTGGTCTATGTAGATAGGGTCTGGGCTAGCCCTTCCCATGGTGTCTGAAGGAGATGAGAGAGTCATTGAAGCACTCATAAAATCTAACATAAGATAAGCACAGAGGTCTGGATCTTAACGAGAGCCTGGTCTATGTAGATAGGGTCTGGGCTAGCCCTTCCCATGGTGTCTGAAGGAGATGAGAGAGTCCTTGAAGCACTCATAAAATCTAACATAAGATAAGCACAGAGGTCTGGATCTTAACGAGAGCCTGGTCTATGTAGATAGGGTCTGGGCTAGCCCTTCCCATGGTGTCTGAAGGAGATGAGAGAGTCCTTGAAGCACTCATAAAATCTAACATAAGATAAGCACAGAGGTCTGGATCTTAACGAGAGCCTGGTCTATGTAGATAGGGTCTGGGCTAGCCCTTCCCATGGTGTCTGAAGGAGATGAGAGAGTCAATATAAAATAACATTGTCAATGGCTAATCAGTTAATTATTTCCTTTGTCAAAGAGTGGTTACAAAGCAAGTGAAGTGTGGGTTAAGATGCACACTCCTTTCCAGCACTAATAGATCTAATTATGTTGATAAAAGCATAAAAACTCCTAAATGTAGTGATATTCTATATTTATAAATATTTATAAAGTCAGTGGCCACTCCCCTGATTATTCCTCTTGAAAAACAATTTTGCTATGGACTAGCTCGACCCTGGTGTCTGATGGAGAGAAGGGAGAGTAAATGAAGCACTCATAAAATTCATATTTCAATAAACCTAAAGTATAACATTGGATGATGTTAAATTATTCTCATAATGTGTCCGCAAGAGGTATTCACTAATATATATGAAGCTAGTTAAGGGACTGCAGGGAGCTATCAGGATCTTGAAGCTAAATGCGTAAGTCAAAAACAATTCAATTTTAGTCTTTGGTCTCAACTTACTGTGAAGCACAGCCTCCTGCCTCTAATAGCACTGCCAGTAAGCCATGTTTCTGTAAAAAAGGATTTAGTATTAGTTTATTTGTCACATAAAAATTATTGCCTTTTTCACAAATGTGGTAATAAGGAGGTGATTTATAGTTTTTCATTGAAAGTTAACATCGAAAAGCACATAATTATTACAGACTGATACAATATCTTAGAGAAACTTACAGGAAAGTATGTGTGCTGAATATGACATCAAAAAATATTTTCTTAAGACATTTTGAGAAACTGCTCAATTGGTGCAAAATCAAGTTAACTATTTACAGTAAAGACAACATATTTATGAATCGAATACTTTATTTACGTGTCAAAACTTGACAAATATCTAAGAGGAAGATTATTTTATGGATAATCAACTTCTTTATTCTTATCCGTAAAATAATTTTCCTTATTGATCATCCTGCAACTTCTAGAATGCCAATCAAAAACGAAATATCAAAAACTCACCAATCCTACTATCATGAGGAACCATCTTGCATGAGGCTCGGAGTACCCAAAAGTGTTGTTGATTTCGCTGACCTCGTAGTTGAACCTTATGGGGAAGACCTCGCGCCAGATGACGAGTTGACTGATGCTCTGATTGGCTGTGAGAGCTAGGAGGGCGTGGTGACTGAGGTAGTTGTGAACGTCGAGCAGGTCGTCTCGAGATAGGTGGCTGCATAGTAGGTGTCCCTGATTCCGAAGATATCAATAGATAAATTTGAGATTGAATAATTATGGAAATGGTAAAAAAAATTAATTGTTATTTTTTTGGTCACATTTTCTGAAATAGTACATATTCTTGTTTCTTTTTTTGGGTTGAGTTCACAATCTCATTGAGTTCAAATCTTCTGGTGGACATGGGTCTCTCCAGGATTCAGTCAGATCGTAGATGAGTGACCAGTAACAACATAATATGAAACAAGGGAGCGTAGAGTCAACTGCTGAGTTTAAACCCTCAGTTGATATTCATTTACTACTGAAATATCTTAAGTTGAAAAGGACATGCCAATGTCAAACAGACACGACTGAATTGAATTGATTTACATCCAAACAGTTGATAAAATACTGTAACAATGTTTGTTAAGTAAAAGTTGTGAACATATAAAAGATATGACACAGCTTTGAACCACATTGGTAATAAAACTCAATAAAATATGAACAAAGCATAAATGGTGTAAGTTTAATTAAAATTTATTCTTTTGAAAGAGATAGGGAACTTATGTCTAAGTTTTGAAATACTTCATTACCTTGTAAAACACGCTGGATCCAAGAAGGGTGTAAGATCTTCTACAGCCATAGAATGTGTCGGACTGGAACAGTAATGAAACATTGGTTTTACAAACCTTCACAATGTGCAAAATCTTGATTTATGTTATGTCAGGACAGGAACAGAAAAAAACATATGTTGTCAATCAACAAATGATGAGTCTTAAGAAAGTGTTATAGATTAATTTTTTTTGGGACGTAATTGTATTTTGCATCCTTTGTTAGTACATGTATCCAAGATCGATTAAAGTGTTGCTGAAATCATTTCAAAATAATGTTGAAGTCCATTTGTCATTTTTTACACTCACCATATCAACGAAATCTGCGGCTTCAAAATCACTCATTGTGTCACTAATGTGTTGCTGAAAAAAATATACAATTATTGTCATATTCTTTTTTATATACTTCATATATGTCATTTCCTTATGTTTTAGTGCATTTGTTTGATTTTATTTTTATTTTTACTCAAATCATCAATTGTAGTTTCAGTATAATCGCTAATAGAAAATTATCAAGCATCAACCTGAACTCAAGAATCTAGGTGAAAATGCATAAAAATCATGTATGGAAAATTTCAGTAAAAATGTAGGAAATACATCCTTTGTGAAATGTTTATATATAATGAAATTTTGAGAATAATTCCAAAACATTTTTATATCATCATTATCTAATTAATATAATCAATAAGAAACTTAAGAAATAATTTTTCAGCAGCAATTTTGCAAAAGAAACAACAAGAAAAGTAAAATTATAAACAGAATATTATGGATAGAGATGTGATTTTTCATAATAAAATCAAAAAGAAAATTTATTCATTTTACATAAGATGAAATTTAGAAAATAAAATTAAAAAAACGCTCACCATAATTTCATCTGAGAGAGGTAGATATTGCACATGACCAGACGGAGAAAAAGCACCGACCAATGGGGGAAGACTAAGGTTTTGATTGACAGCTGCTTTGACCAATGAGGGATGACTATGAGGTTGACTGACAGGTCCAGTCCTCGTTTCCCCTGACAACGACTTGAATAACAACGAAAACAGCTGATCCACCATGTATCGATGCTTGTTGAGCCGTAGAGCATCTTCGATTCCGCCCACCAAAAAACGTAACAATCGCACTATGTCTGCTAGGAGATTATTTAGCACTGAGATTGAGCACCTGGAAATAGATTAAAAATATGATGTAAAAAATTATGTTCTTTGATAGTACTTTCACAGGTACTCGGATACTCGGATATTCGAGTACTCAAGTCCGAGTGGGGTCCAGCTGGACTCGAGGACTTGAAAAGTGTTCAACACTGTTAGATATTTAAGTTATTTCTGTAATGTTTTAAGACTGATGATCAACACGACCATTTCAAGACATTGATGTCATAATCATTATATAAACGACCATTTAAAAGTCGAATCACATGTTAAAATATTAGGCTATACATAAATGAAAGGTTCTTTTAGGTAAGGCAAAGACTTTGAGCTATAAAAATCCAAAAATCCTTGGGTAATGATAGAATGTCGGGTACTTGGGTCCGAGTCGAGTCTGACCCCTCGAGTACTCGAGTCCAATTTTTTTGACCAGTGGAAGCCCTATTATTTGATGGGCATTCTAGAAGTTGAGATGAGTAAGAATGATGAAGGCAATATTATGGAATTACAACTTCTTTATTCAAGTTTTGAGACGTTTTAACATAGATACTAATGTCGTTCTTAAAGGGGCAGTAGCACGTTTTTAGGGGGAATATCAGGTGATGTCAGGAAAATGAAAATAAATAGTTCCAATTGAAAGACAATGTATTCAAACTAAATGAAGCAGTAATAATTCAAATATATAACGTAAAGTTCAGGCATGAGATTCATTTTTCTTACAAAAATGAATTAAAGGTGTTCACAAAAAAATGGCCGCCAATGGATTTTATGTGAAGCCTCATACTTTGTCCTCTGACTATGGGTGATTGGCTTGTGTAATGAGATTGTTGACACTGTCAATATGATACATTTAGCATTTACTTACAATTATAAGTGAAATATTTAAAATGTAAAACTATCAAAAAACGTGCTACTGCCCCTTTAAGCAAGACATCACTTGTTTAAGAAATTTAGAATCAATGGCGAAAATGTCTTAAAACTTAAATCTTCAAGTTGTAGCCTTCATCATTCTTCAAATAAAAGCTTGTTGGCCAATCAATTCATGTATACATTTCATGAATAAAATATGTTTAAATCAAATAAAAGTGATTAGACATTTTATCAAATAATCTGACCAAAACTATGTTACAAAAAATTTAAATCATTGAAAATCATGAATGAACTTTCAGTTGTATAAACTTGCGTACCATTTGTCAGGAACAACCAAAAGCAAGAGTTCTCTCCCCTCCATGTGGTATGCAGCGTGGACTAGTTCACCATCTATCACCATACTCGTACTGCAAAGCAAAAATTTCAACTGATAAAACAACATTTGTAGGTGATGACATTTTTTTTGAATATATTATAACAATTCCATGTGGTTGTAGGTGATATCATCTGTTGCTCTTTTACTCATTCAATTATAAGATTTCAAATCCTTTTTATCTGAACTTCATATTGTCCAAAATTTGGATCAATTTGGTTCTGCTAAAGAGAAATATCCATACATTGTTCACTTAAGTATTTCATCAACTACTCACTTCTTAATTGTGGTGACGACAACTTCTTTCAGTAGATGAGAGAGTGTGTAGAACATCCCCCGTAGACCTGACAGTAGAGTGTCACCAGATGGGTAGCTGTACACTAGGTCCTCCTGCAATGAATGAACAATTAAGTTCATTTATATCTTTCGATTAAAATCCTGCAACTGTTTTACTAGGCATCTGGTGAGGTGAAATGCAGGCCTAGAAATCTTCCCTGATAAATAAACTGAAATAAATTATATAATGCAGTTTTCTCGATAATTGACTTCCTTGTATTAGACAGTGGAAAGGAATATTTTATGAGTGCTTCAATTACATGAAAATGATGTCCATCACAATTTTTGGTAATAAAAGATGCTAGTTTAGATGCTGTACGATGTTTATTACAAATAGGGTGGAAATAAGTTATATTCAATATAAGTACGTGTGCACACATCACGTTTGCTTTGTCTGTGACAAAACCATTGTTCGTGATGTCACTGTAGTTTGCCATCGCAAAGGAAACCGGCCATTTTCTGGATATTTCTAAGAAAATAAATGGACTAAAATCAGTAATAAATAAATTATCACCCTCGAAAGTGTGTCATATGACTCTTACTAAACCAAAATTTGTGTGTAACTCTCGTTCTCGCTCTAATAATAAAAAAAATAAAAACCAATCATAAAAGTCATATGACACACTTAATTGTCATTATTGTGTAATAATCTCCATATACAATCAAAACATCCAAAATAGGCCTACCCTTCACTTGAAAAGATACACAGCCAACCTACTTGATCAACAATATCATCAGAAGTGATGCCCTCCATGGAGACATAGAAGACTCCGATAGAGTTATCTGCCCCTTGTACTCGAAGCTCCTCCAGCTCTGACGCTAGTTCCACAAGACTCTCATAACGAGGGTCGGTCGGGGAGGAAGGGGGAGATAACTCTGCTGGATCCGGGGGACTCTCAAGTTCAAGCTTTATCTGTGAAAAGAAATGTGGAAATTTAGTATAATTCAATGTCGATTTTTTTGCACTTAGTCAATTCATAGAGTTCAGCAGAAATTGTCTATATATATTACAAATTAGAATTAAACATTTAATGATTTATTTTATTTAATTATATTATATTATTTTAGAAGCAGCACAGAGGAAAAATGAACTCTTTTGAGCTGATCGAGTCTTGTACATGTTAGAAAGCAATGAAAAATATGAAAGCATCATAAACTAAAACAATATTTTTTAAAATCACAACAAAGACAATAACTGTCCTTACTGAAAGTATTTAAATAAGTCTTAACAACTTGGGTTGCAACAGCTTGTCATGACATGATAGTCTAACTCTAAACAAATGGGATTACCGGTAGTACTGGTATTGAGACCAATTGATCAATATTCAAAATTGGCTGGTAAATCAAAAGAGAAATGAGAGGTATTGCTGATAGAAATCAGAAACAAATATGCTGTTAATTGATAATTGAAAAAAAATGCAAGTGAGAGATTAAACCTTTTCTGAAATAATGTGGTATCAAATGGATGTGTTTGTTCAATGGATTTAAAATGTAACATTTCAAACTCAAATCTACACAAGTTCTCTTTTGAACATTGACAGGGCAAAGAAGTAATATTTCTGTTAGAAGAAAAACTGTCGATTGTTGCCTTATCATAAATCACTTATTAAAAGATACATAAAAGGACAATAAACAGGATATCATTGCATTCACGTGTAAATACATTATTCCCAAACAAATACAACCGGATGGCTAAGCAAACAACCAAAATTTTATGAGCACACACAAAATAACTTCACAATTCTAATCCTTTTTTATGACATATTAACACCCATGTACATTTCGCGGAGGTTCAATATTTATCCGAACATGTGTCCCATACGACAATACCTTTTGTCACCTTCAACAATTAAAGCAGTCGTTCATTTCATCAACCAGGTGGCATACGAACCCGGGGATCGTGTCAAAGCTTAAGTAGCTCGTAATGTAAACAAGAAATAACAACAATGCGTCATTCTCTTGACTCTTCAAAGTTAAACAAACAAGCATGAAAATTCTTAAAGTAGAAGACTTTCTTGCCGAAATTCCACAGAACAAAACATAAGTGTTTGTCAACGAGCCGTGAACTTTTGACACCTGTCGTACAAGCTGATTGAAGAGGAAGAAAACATATTGTCAGGGTTGTCAATAGCTGTCGGTTGATGTCAGTGATGTGACAGGTTGTAGATTTCAGGCCCGACCCTCACACTGTGTTGATATACATGATAAACGAGAAGTCCGATAAACGTGAGAAAAGGATCTCATCGAGTTCCTTAAGTGCTCTTTAGTCGTTGGAAATGCTTTTAGCAATCCAATGGTTTCCATAGAAAAGTAAATTAAGCTAACGGTAATTGTTAAACACTAGCCTTCTAACATGATTAGAGCTATAATATGAATGGTTCCCTCATTCAAATATTCATGACTGTATCAATTTGAATTTAGTAGCCCCATGAAAAAAACATTTTAAAATCAAAGTTTAGATGCCAAACAATTTAAAAAATACAGTGGGAAAATTATCCTCAAAAATCAACAGGATATAACAGAAAACTTCAACTTTATAAGGTTTAAATTGCAGGGGGGAAAAGAAATGAAAGAAAACATTGTACCTTTGAGAAAACCTTTTTGGGAGTTCATAAGCAATTTAAAAGATAGTATGTAAAAACATAGTATACATACTACCTCTCATTTTGTTTAGTATGTTTATTAACTTTACAAGCAGAACATATTTAAGGGCTTATTCTTGATTTATTTCCTTTACAAAAACGTAGCATTCCTGTAAACTGCCCACCAGGAATGTATTGAAAGTAATGAAATTTACAGTAAAGATCTTAGCAGACCAAAATGATACGAAAATCACCTTCAATTGTGAGAATACCTTCTTGACGTAAGACAAATAGTTAATTTTTAAAAGTAACAAAAAACAATATAAAAGATGTATTGTCACAACCAGCTAGTAGATATATCACGTAACTCTGTCACCGAGGTTGTATATTTCACATATCACCTATACGAGACCTGTCACCAGGGACTCATGATGATTAGTCGACTGATCGCATGCCAAGACTTAAAAACAGGATTAAACCAATCATCTGTCAAAGCGCTATAAAACCATTATGTATGCGCCCCGACGTTAATCTCACTTATCATATCAAGTATAGGGGGAAAGATTACTGGATTACGTCAACCTACAAATGAGGATTAACAGATTAACCCATTCTTTCATTGGGGGATGGCGGCGGGTTTAAGGGTTTATCCGCGCGGGGTTGGGGGTGAGAGGCCCCGACCACTGAGGAATGATTGATTGATAAATACTAGTGTAACCTACAAGCAGGCTGCAATGAACGCTCCCTCACGTACATTTCACGATGTATATTTCTCTGATAGAAACTCAAGGAGATAAACATGCTTCCTTGCTGTAAGCTGTTTCAAAAGGAAATATTTCGAGAGGAAAGGGAATTGTTCTTCGAGTGCTTGGTTGTTGCAAACCTTTGAGAACAATTTAACAAGATTAAACATGTTATTATTCTAGAACCTTTGATATAAATAATAATTGGTCTTTTAAGTACATAATTTTTATAAACAAGACGATTAGATTAATAAAACTTTCAGAGTCAACCTATTTTTATACCTATTGAAGGATTCAAAGAATGTGTATGATTATATAAGCAGAGAAAATTACGCTTTGATAAAATCATTCCTTTCATTGTAATTTATCTACATAAGGTGTACTTGAACAATAAGGAATATTGAATGAACTTTGTAAAAATCATCTTGTAGAAATACAAGTTTGATTCAAGCATGAAATTTGCTGACATAAAGAAGTTTGAAACTATCTATCTAATTCTAATCTATCTATTTCAATAAGACAAACAGCTGTTTGGTATTATGTAACTGATTTTAGTTGAGGCAAGGTGATCTGAGGTTTAATGCCGCCCTCAAGAGTATTTTTCTTATAACGCAGTTATTAGCATTATTGTAGGGAGAAGGCCTGCAACACCATTATGGCAATGGATGACAGTGAAACCTGCCAGCATTGGCTGGAACTAGTGAACCATGGGTGGTACTGCGCTGATAATTCATATCAATAGAGTGAGTGAGTTATTGTTTTATTCCACTTGGGCAATATTTAAACCATTAGCGGTCATATCAATAGAATTGACAAAGACAAAGTAAACAATTCTGTTTAAAGGCAAACAAAAAGACAGTCTACTATTTTTCTTTCAAATCAGTCTCTCTAATTTCATACCTAATTACCAAAATAAGTCAATAGATTATCTACGAACAATAGCAAAGCAAGGGAGAGAACTCATACTAAGTATTGAATTTCCTAAAAGTAAAACCAGCTTATAAATCGAAATCTATCAGGTTGAAATCAGGCCCATGACAACTTGACATTGATACTAATCACATATTATCTCTCCCTGTCAATCAAATATACAACAAAAGCTGAGTTCACAGATAACAGGCCATGAAATGTACACCCTCCACAGTGCTATCGACGCCTCTATCAGTAAACAATACTCAAACACAATTGGGACAATTGTCCCTTTCTTTACGGCTAAGACAGGACAGAGGGAGGGATAAGGTAGGGGTCGAATCGATTGAGATTAATGAACACTCCCGCAAAACCTATTATCATCATTTGTTTGTCCCAAAAGGACTAAAAATTAAGTGTTTATACAAGCCCTCAAGAAATTTGTCAATAGATAATGCTGGTTATTTCAAATCTAGCTTTAGGTGTGACTATTAATGAAAATCTTAAGTAAGAGTGATACCACTGGTCCTGTTAGTAATCAGTAAATCTGACAATGATGGAATCTAACCCTTTGACAGCCAGATGGATTACATCTCTTAAATATGCCTAGATTACCATCCTCAGTCATCTGGGGATAAATGTTCCATCATCTACACTTCTTTATCCCTTGGACTTTTCATAAGGGAAGCTCATACTCAACTTTACCATTCATTTGTTTGAGCAAATCCAACAATGTTAATTCTCCTGCAAACATCTTTAAAAACACTTACAAAGTTACATTTGCATTAAAGAAATTTCCATGCAATTCTAACTAACAGCTCATAATTTTGATTCGGTAGCAAGTTTGCCAAATTTTTATCAAAGTCAAACTTCCTAGCATGTGCTGAATATATGAGAGCATAACCTACACACTAATCTCATCTGGTCATTTGAGGTCCTTTTGAAAATTTGAGAAAAACTTTTCCTAAATGAAAGGCCTTAGGTTGATATATATGTAAGGAAGGTTGATATATATGTAAGGAAATTAATAAAGGAATATAAAAAGATTATATTCTAGTTAGGTGGGACCATAATAAACTATCTGTCTGTCCTAGTTGAATAAAGATTGGGTAAACCTTGACAAGAGAGAAGAACTACTGTTAGTCGATTTCAACTCAGGAACGATGACTTTGAAGTTAATGATTCTTTAAGTAACTTCTTTCAAGAAATAGATAGACATTGTAATTTGAACAAATTCTCACCTTTTTAGATGTCAATATTGACTTGAGCATGTTGTCAATATTAGACCAGGTTACATCTTTGCCATCAATTGATTTAATGAGGTCCCCTGAAACAGAACAAAAATCAACATTACATATAATGATTTACATAGATAAAGATAAAATATATGCAAATATATACCGAACAAACCAATTAAAACCACCCAAATATATATTGAGATTTCAATCAAATGATGATGATGAATAAATATAAAAAATTATCGTGGTCCTTTATTTTTGTCCTAAGGTATATGTAACGGTAATCATTTATCGCTTTAGAATTTATAGCCTTAATGTTTTAGCGGTATGCAAATAACATAAAAAACGCAGAGTTATTTCTCTTCTCTGGTACCAATATGGATGCGATGAAGCACATGGTAGGACCATGGTGTTTACGGAGTTGATAAGATGTATTTCTGAACATTGGATGTGTGATTGTGAACTTTACGATGATATTACGACAACTTCAGTATCAAAACTACCATAACCATAATTGTGAACGATGAATATTACGATGAGAACTAGGAATAAAAGGATGAACTGTCACTCACTGACTTATCACTGTGTTGTGCATGCGATGGAAAGTGGACTTGAAACGAACTTGAGCAATTACTAGTTGCATTAATACCATGGACAATCGAACCTAGCGGACTGCCGCTATAGTAAACACCTACTCTGAATGCAGCTTGTAAATATTGGGACATTTTACGATTCATAATGAGCGATAGAGGTTCAGTGATCAGTGGTTTGTCTGGACATTCGGTGAGGTCACGTGACTCGCGTATGGCAGCTCAAGCGAAGGCAGCGGAGTTACGTGTGCAATTAGAATATGTTGAAAAGGAAGAGAAAACTCGAAGTGAACTTTTGAAACTTGATTTAAAGAAGAAGTTAGATATTGAAAATGCAAAATCACAGGTATTTGAACAATTTGAAATGAGTGAAACATTTCTGTATGGAGTTAGCCCAAATAAATTCCCTCCTGCTGTGGATGAAAGGATAGTTGACAAAAATGTGAATTTTGAAGAAGAAAATAAAACTGAATTTGTTAAGAAATACCTTCAGACATTGCCAAATGTTGATACAGAGAATTCTAAGCAGGACAAAATAGTTGATAATGTGCCTTCTGTAGATGTTCATCAAACCCCAGGAATTCCTATCACACCTATTTCTACAGGCGAAACACAGACGCAGAAAACAAGTACCTTTATTAGACATCCATTTACTTCAAGTAACCTGAACATAGGTGCAGATGAATTTACACCCAAGTTGACACCAGAGTTTGTTCCTAGAAAATCTGAAATTTCAAATGTAGACTGTGTTTTGGCTGCAGCAGGTGAGATTGCTAATATGACAAAAACATTTGCAGAGAAGTTTAGTTTGAGTAGATTGCCAGTTCCTGAGCCTGGTATTTTCTATGGAAATCCACTGTATTTTCCTTCATGGAAAACTGCTTTTGAAACTCTCATAGAAACTCGTGAAATCTAGCCACAAGAAAAACTCTATTATTTAAAGAAATATGTAGATGGAAGTGTGCGTGATGATCTTGAAGGATATTTTCTTATGAGGACACCTGAAGCTTATGATGAAGCAAAACAGCTTTTGGAAGATAGATATGGAAATCAAGTTGTCTTAGGTGATGCATTCAGGGACAAATTAGATGGATGGCCGAAAATAAATGGGAAAAATGGGACAGCTCTCAGAAAGTATGCTGATTTTCTGAAGCAATGTCTGATTGCGGCGAGAACTATTCCAAGTTTGAAAGCACTGGACTTTGAGAAAGAGAACCGGATGTTAGTGTCTAAACTTCCTGATAACTTGATTTACCGATGGAGTCGCACTGTCGTGATGTTCAGATCAAGGAAGGTGTATCCTCCATTTGCAGAGTTTGTGAAGTTCGTAACTGACGAAGCTGATGTTGCGTGTGAACCGGTTACAGGTATTCTCGTCATGAAACAGGACAAGGTCAAGGATTCCTTCACACACAGGGATAGGGTTAAAGATACACAGACTGCACATGGAAATAGAAGACCTGCTATTTCCATGTCAACCGAAGTCAAGAAGAAACGATGTTACCTGTGCAACAAAGATCATGAACTTGAACATTGTGATATTTTCCTCAAGAAATCTATTGCAGATAAGAAGCTATTTGCAGTTAGTCGTGGAATCTGTTTCGGGTGTTTAAGATGGGGTCACCTTTCAAAGGACTGTGAGGATAGAATGACTTGTCAAGTATGTTCTCGAAAACACCCAACAGTGTTTCATTTTGACCGTGTGGACAACAAACCTGAGACGAAGCAAGATCGCCACGTTTCAAATTCTCAAACCAAGATGAAATCTGTGAACGGAAAGGTTGCTGTAAGTTTCATGAATGACACTGCTCAGAATAACAAGTGTGCAATGATTGTGCCAGTGTGGTTGTCACATGACGACAATCCGGATTCTGAAATACTGACCTATGCATTACTGGACACCCAGTCTGATACAACCTTTATTCTGAAGAACACATGTGAAAGACTTGGAGTCACTGGACCGAAGGTACAGCTGATGTTGTCTACGATGCACGCAGAGGATGAGACAATTGAATGTCAGAAGATAAAGAATCTTACCGTGAGAGGATACAACTCTAACCTGAAGATACCCCTACCTATGTCCTACACCAGAGGAATAATGCCGGTTAATCGTAAGCATATTCCTACACCTGAGAATGTGACACAGTGGACACACCTTGCAAGTATGTCAAATGAGTTGTTGGACTTACAAGACTGTGAAGTAGGCTTGCTGATTGGGTACAACTGTACCAAAGCCCTCACACCCAGGGACGTCATACCTTCAGACGCAGATGGACCATATGCAGTACGAACAGATCTTGGATGGAGTGTGGTGGGTGTCATGGATCCAGACGTTGTGGATGAAGATCCTATTGGAACAAGTCACCGTATACTCACGTATAGGGTACCTGAAGAGTTGTCTCCCAGCTGCGATGTGATGAAGAAATCTGAGCCTCCTAATGAAGTGGTGATATCCTTGCAGACTTCGGTGAAGGAGACATTTATTGCACCATCACAAGTTGTCAAGTTGCTTGAACAAGACTTCATTGAGAATGAGAAGAGTGATAAGGTGATGTCCTATGATGATGCGAAGTTTATGAAAATTGCGAAAACCAGTATCCGTCAAGGCACAGACAAGCATTATGAAATGCCCCTGCCCTTTCGACACCCACAACCGAAGTTGCCCAACAACAAGGTTCAAGCTACTCGACGTTTGGAGCAGCTGACCAGACGTTTTAGAAGAGATGCCAAATTCCATGCAGACTATGTCACGTTCATGGACAAGCTTATCCAGAACGGATATGCTGAACCAGCCCCTGAGATAGGTGACGGTGAGAGAACGGTTTGGTACATTCCACACCACGGGGTGTACCATCCTCAGAAACCCAACAAAATAAGAGTTGTGTTTGACTGCAGTGCACGCTTTCGTGGTGAATCCCTTAACGACCACCTCTTGCAGGGTCCAGATATGACTAACACACTGATTGGGGTTCTGCACAGATTCCGTCAAGAACGGATAGCAGTGATGTGCGATGTTGAACAGATGTTTTTCCAGTTTCGAGTTGACGAGAATCAAAGAGACTATCTTCGTTTCCTTTGGTTCGATAAGGGTGACTTTAGCTCAGAGCCAATTGAGTATCGGATGAATGTACACTTATTCGGAGCTACCTCTTCGCCTGGATGTTCCAACTATTGCCTGCGACAGTGCGCTGATGACTACGAAGAAGAAGTTGGACACGAGGCTGCTGAATTCTTGAGAAATCACTTCTATGTGGACGATGGGTTGAAGTCAGTGCAAACAGTGAAGGAAGCGGTCGAACTCGTCAGTGCGAGCCAAGAACTTTGTGCGAAGGGTGGCATCAGGCTACACAAATTTGTGTCGAACGCAAAAGAAGTCATGAACTCTCTCCGTCCAGCAGATTGTGCCAACTCTAAGGAGACAGAACTGCTCAAAGGAATGGACCTTGTTGAGAAGCCTTTGGGAATACTATGGTGTGTGGAAACAGACACTCTGTCAATCAGAGTGACTCTACAGGACTCTCCTTTGACACGCAGAGGCGTGTTGTCAACAGTCAGTTCTGTGTACGATCCTCTAGGGTTTATAGCTCCAGTGATCATGGTTGGAAAGTCTATTCTGCAAACGATGTGCCGAGATAATGCCGACTGGGATGACCCTGTTCCAGATACCCTACGACCCCAGTGGGAGAAGTGGCGAACTGAAATTTTGGAGTTGACAAGCGTCAAGGTAGACCGATGCTTCAAACCACAGGACTTTGGAAAGGTGGAAAGAGTGGAGTTTCACCATTTCTCGGACGCTAGCAATCTGGGATACGGTCAGTGTTCTTACATTAGACTGATTGACAGTGATGGGAAAATACATGTTTCATTACTGATGGGAAAATCGAGAGTCGCTCCACTAAAACAGGTTACCATACCTCGCTTGGAACTCACTGCTGCGCTTGTGTCAGTCAGAATTAGTACTTTGTTATCAAGAGAACTTGAATATGAAGATGTGAAGCATGTGTACTGGACAGATAGCAAAGTAGTTATTGGCTACATAAACAACGACTCAAAGCGATTCCATGTCTTTGTAGCTAATCGAGTATCACAGATCCGAGAGAAGACTGACCCAACGCAGTGGAGATACATCGAGACTGAGAAGAACCCAGCAGATGACGCTTCTCGAGGTCTCACACCTCACAACTTGATATACAAATCAGATTGGCTGAAGGGACCACTCTTCCTGTGGAACAAGGAATTACCTGAACAGCACACAGATTCAGACAGTGTGAAGTTGAGCGCAGATGACCCTGAGGTGAAATGTGTTAAAGGCACAGTGATGAAGACGATGGCAACAGAATCAACTGAACAAGATATCGTTGACCGATTCTCACGCTTCTCGGATTGGTTCAGGTTGAAACGTGTTGTTGCTATGTGCCTGAAACTGAAGCGAAAGTTGAGACGAGATGTCAAAGTGAAACGTGGTGACATTTGTGAAACTGATGAAACTGTTGGACCATGCACTTTTGTGACTGTTAACGACATGTTGGAAGCCGAAAATGAGATTGTGAAATTGTCTCAACAGAAAGTCTATGGAGAGGAGATCAAGCTGTTGCAGTCTCTGAAAGACGATCCACACTCATCCAGAGAATTGAAGAAGACAAGCTCACTCTCTCGCCTCGACCCATTCTTGGATAACTGCGGTGTGTTACGTGTAGGGGGTAGAATCAGGCAATCCTCTGTCACGTGTAATGAGAAACATCCAGTGATACTACCGAAGGGTCAACATGGGAGCAAACTAGTTATTCGTCATTTTCATGAGAAAACCTGTCACCAAGGTCGAGGAATGACTATAAATGAACTCAGATCAAGTGGTTTTTGGATTGTAGGCTGTAGCTCTGCAGTTTCATCATACATATACAAATGTGTGAAGTGTAGGAAACTTAGAAGTCAGGTGCAGCAGCAAAGGATGGCAGACCTACCGTCCGAACGAGTGAATGAGTCTCCGCCATTCACATATTGTGGTGTAGACTGTTTCGGACCCTTCTTGGTGAAAGAAGGGAGGAAGACTCAAAAACGCTATGGTGTGTTGTTTACCTGTTTAGCCTGCCGTGCTATTCATGTAGAAGTTGCCTCGTCACTTTCGACAGATTCATTCATTAACGCTCTGAGGCGGTTCCAGGCAATTAGGGGACCTGTGCGAGAATTGCGATGTGATAGAGGCACAAACTTTGTTGGCGCGATGAATGAACTGAAGGACTGTTTAGAGGCTGATGTGTTAAGAGACTACCTCTTGAAATCTAATTGTGACGTAGTGAACTTTAACATGAATGTTCCTGGCGCCAGCCACATGGGTGGTGTTTGGGAAAGGCAAATACGATCTGTGCGCTCAGTGCTTAATTCTCTGATGGAGCAAGCTAGCACTCAGTTGAACGATGAATCTCTGAGAACCTTAATGTTGGAGGCAACAGCGATCGTGAATAGTCGTCCACTATCAACAGAGACTCTAAATGATCCAACGTCGTTGGAACCCCTGACGGCAAATCACTTGCTGACTATGAAGACTCAGATTTTACTGCCGCCTCCTGGACATTTTCAGAAAGCTGACCTGTTTGCATGTAAGCAGTGGCGTAGAGTGCAGTATTACGCTAATGAGTTTTGGGCTAGGTGGAAGAAGGAGTTTCTTCAAAACATGCAGCCACGACAGAGATGGACACGACATTCCAGAGATGTGCGTGTTGGTGACATTATGATTATCAAGAATGACAATGTACCTAGAAACCTGTGGCAGCTCGGTAGAGTTGTTGAAACTTTTCCGAGTCGGGATGGACATGTTCGGAAGGTAAAACTTCAGATCGGAGATCAAGGACTTGACTCTAAGGGAAGACGAAAATCTTCCACGAGCTTTCTGGAACGGCCTGTCCAGAAGCTAGTACTTCTCCTTGAACATGAAGAATGACTTGAACTTTGAATTGATGACTTGATATTATTTGAGTGAACTTTGTGTAATATGGACAAAATCAAAGTTTGAATTGTTTGACTTGAAGTCATGTTGACATATTTTGAAGTGTGATAAGATTTATTCATTAAGTTCTATTTTATCTGCGTTTTGACTTGTTTGTGTAAAGACGAAAGTCTGTTTATTTGGAGTTAATAATTTTTTGAAGTAGTTTACTTTGTTAACAAGTAATTTGTGAGAAATTGTTAAATCGCTTATTAGTGTTAATTGCCAGAAAGTTGATTTGTGATTGAAATGTACGTATTTGCGACGACGATGATGATGATGATGGTGGATGGTAGTTGGTGCTGGTGAGAATGATGTTCTAGTCAAAGATTTTAGCTTTCCTTATGTAAAATTAGTATTTTCTAATTTTGAGGGGGAGTGTAACGGTAATCATTTATCGCTTTAGAATTTATAGCCTTAATGTTTAAGCGGTATGCAAATAACATAAAAAACGCAGAGTTATTTCTCTTCTCTGGTACCAATATGGATGCGATGAAGCACATGGTAGGACCATGGTGTTTACGGAGTTGATAAGATGTATTTCTGAACATTGGATGTGTGATTGTGAACTTTACGATGATATTACGACAACTTCAGTATCAAAACTACCATAACCATAATTGTGAACGATGAATATTACGATGAGAACTAGGAATAAAAGGATGAACTGTCACTCACTGACTTATCACTGTGTTGTGCATGCGATGGAAAGTGGACTTGAAACGAACTTGAGCAATTACTAGTTGCATTAATACCATGGACAATCGAACCTAGCGGACTGCCGCTATAGTATACATGCACTTATGAAAAAGATTTGGTGAAAAAAACCCTGAAATTTTGAAAAAAGAACATAGGTTCTTCTACTTACAGAGAGCAGTCCTAATGACTAATGAACGGCAACAGTAAAGTTCATCTTAAACTTGACCTTTTCCACAGAGAAGAAAGGCCTTAACAAGAATTGCAAGTCGCATGTGAAGGGTTGTGTATATTTGACTATGGTCAACAGCTTGGAAACAGAATCTGACATCAAAGATTGAAGAACCTTTAATCTGGTTAATTTACAGCAATTGGATTTTTGCTAGACCTTTTTCTTTTATTAGAATTTTCAATGTTTGGTCAGAAAAACAGTTTCATGTTAATTTTGTCAAATGTTTTGATAAAGGTTAATTAATTACAGAAATTACTACATTGTATATAAAGAGTGTTTATTCAATGTGATGGATTTTGACAAACTTTTTTTGGATAAGAAATATGTGTGATTCAAAATATTATTTGTTAGATCTAAAAAGCCTTTTTTAAAAAAGAAACATATAAATTAGAAAATTAAACAGATTATAAGTCTGACATTTTTTGCAAGAAGTGTTTTTTGGTATGATGCATTTTTTTGCAAAACCATTTTTTATAAAAGTGATAAATTCAGTACTTCAAATGACTATATATACTGTATAAGACTAAAAAAAGAAACTTCCAAATAAGAATTTGTGTGAATCATAAATTTTGTTAAAAGACTATTTGTGTGGTCTATGCTAGTCAATGTGCTAATACGGGTAAAACCTCCGATATCGACAATAGACCCGAAGGGGGTCAACGCCGTAGCAACCACTTTCTCCTTGCCCAGCGACCCAACAATACCCTTGATACACCTTGACAATACCCTCAATACATCCTGATAATACCCTCGATACACCCTGATGTCCATCCAGATCCACACAATAACCCTTATCATTTCAACAGTGGTGGTCCACGGCTATCACAGTATATAAATTTCCCGGTGAATTTCTCTGACAATGTTTATCTAGCTGAATAAAGAAAGACTTAATGGTAAAGAGATCACTGAAGAAGTTTTATTTCAGCTGTATGACTCAATCTGGGTGTGAAACTTCCTTTTGTATTTGTATCCGTTTTGCTAGGCTATCTTGGTGATTGAAGGAATATTTTGAATTCCGTGAATATCACTATTAAATGGACATATAACCAGGGAGATGAGGTGATGTGATGTGATGTGGGTTTATTGCCGCTTTCAAGAGTATTTTACTTATATCGCGGCTGCTAGTATTATTGTAGGGAGAAAGCCTGCAACACTATTGTGGCAATGTATTGCGGTGAACCATGCGAGCATCGGCTGGAACTAGCAAACCATGGGTGGTACTGCACTGAAATTTAGTGTAGCATTGCACCCAAACCTGACTGTGTAGAACAGTTCTCTACTGCAGACAAAGTTGCCGAGCCCCTGGCGGGATTCGAACCACGGACCTCCTGATCAGAAGCTGAACGCGCTAACCTCTGCGCTATCCCGCCCCCTATAACCAGGGAAATACATGTAGCTCAGTTGACAGAGTGTCCGCTCCTCAACCGGGAGGTCAGGGTTTGATTCCTGTTCGTGTCATATCAAAAGATGTTAAAAGATGGGAGATGTTGTCCATTGTTGTTCCTGGGGACATTTGGCTACCCTTTTTGCTTGGTGTCCGCTAAAATTTTGAGAAGTAGGATTTATTTACCATTGCAAGGGGTCTCATCCACTCAGAAAAGGCAAAATGAGCCCCTTACCTGACCACCTTGGAACAACACTGGTTGTCTACTTGCTTGTTGCTCAAATTAAAAGGACAGACATCGATTGAACTGGCAGTGTACCATGGCTGGAGGGGTAACAACAAATTTGCAATAAATTTTGTAATGAGGACATTAATTAATTATTTATTAAGAATTTTTATTTTTATCAAAGCCTGAATAAAATAGACACTAGGTAAAGAGAAACTCTTTAACTCAGAAACTAAATTTCTTCCTCAAAAATTATTTGCATCTTTCACTGACATCTTGCAAAGAGATATGTGTGCAACACACAGATGAGTGACCTCTAGCTTTCTTGACAGTAACAGAAACAAAACCCTTTAGAATATGTAAAAGAAAGCAGGAATTGGGATGACATCTTCAAGAATCAGCCATTTTCAGGCTTTTTAGCAATTTTCTTAATTTCACATGGGCCTATAGAAAGCTTCAAAATTTCAATTCAATGGGCAATTTGATTTCATCCGATGGGCACAAAGGCCCATGGCCACTGCCTTTCCCAATACCTGCAATGTCGCAAATGGCACAAATAATCACAATCAAAGTTTCCCTATTGTTACATAGAAACAGTAAAAATTGAGAAAATTGCTTGTTATATCAAAAATGAACCAGCAAATAATTCCTGTGAAAAAATATATTTCTATAATAGCAGCAGGTGATTATATTAATTTTTTACATTCCATAAGTACTCAGTATTGCTTATACAAGTCTATAATGAGAATTTTACATGACAAATAATCAAATGGAAACCCTAAAATATGACATTTGCATGTTTCGCTTATACTCATGTTGACATAATGCATCAAATTTCAGATTTCATGTCTTTGACATTGTGATTTTCTATAACATAAATGTATTAATTTTTTTAAAGAGGTCAAATCATGAACATAAATTTATTTGATTCAAAGTTACTGCTTACAACTTAGCTCAAGACTATTGGTGTTAATCTACCTACCAGTAGTTACTTATCTGTACTACTATAAAGAACCTATTTTGTACCTGACATGTTTTTGAGCATAAAACAATTATGAATCTAAGCATCTAAGCAATCTATATATCCTGATGAAAAAAACTGAACAAAGCATATATTTATGCAATATTTCAAAACAACGAATATGTCTCCTGAAAAATCAGTAATTCATGCTCAAAATAAGGGTCTTAAACTGTTTACATCTCCCAAATGTGATGTGGTTGGACATTTTGAAAGTGCTTATTATATGTGGCTGAATTTTTTAGGAACAAATTTGAGAGGAAGAAATAATTTTTTGCTAAAGGGTGGTTCAACAAAAATGGTTTTCACTCTTCAGAAACAACAAAATTAAATAACAACCATTTCCTCAAAGTTTGGTAAGCAAGTCTCAACATTGAACTTTTTCCATGAGAATAACAAGATGACAAGGATAAAGTATTAATGTTATCAGTCTATAGCATGAGGTTATCCAAAAGGTTATCCACAGCTGATAACAGGCTTTTATTTGGGGAAACCCTACCTCACCTTGTTGATAATGTTCATGAGAAAATTTATTCATCAAATGTTTAAGTTTGTAAAATTATTAGGACTGAGTAATGCCTAATTTTGTATTGCCAAATATTAACTGAAGTCTACAAATAACTTTATTTATTTTTTATGCAGTTCAAATATGATGAATTTGATTAATTGCATTTTAGATTTTGAAAAATAGACTTCTACTCAAAAAGAACTGTGCGAGTGAATGTTGAAGGGATGTTTATCAAAAACACGTCTATCGATTTAAGAACAGCCCAACATATTTTCTTGTATCTCAGAAAGAATTCACGTTTAGATTGCAACTGTGCCTAAAAAATATATTTGAATAAATTTAACTTGATATTAGATTCAATATGATTTCAAATTGCAATACAATGCTCAATGAAAATATTATTGCAATAATTGTACTGCTGTACTGAGCTTTATTGGTATATGTATTGAGGTAATATTGGCCTTAAAAAATATATTCCTTCTTACTTACCTATTCTAATATCTTTAACTTTGATGGCAGCTCCATTCGGTACAAATCCTTTCACAAGAACCCTTTCCTTATTGGAGTCTGTCTTCTTGTGTTTATAACCATTGGTGCCAACTGTTCCAGGAACTATTCCAAGAAGTCTTTCACAGATTGTCTCCCCTTGTTTTCCTTGCGACCTTGACCCAGGGTGCACAAATAATATCACTTCTTTCACAGACGGCATATCGGCAGAATAACAGTCTACATCACTGGAAATATCCGATTTATCTTTCTTTTTCAAAAACGAGGAAAATATCCCAGATTTCTTCACTTTTGGCGAGGGTTGGTCATTGTCTGTGGAGTATCCCGTATCCTCGCTATTGGAACATTTACAAGTCCTAGTACTGCACCAACCGGACGAGGACTCGCAGCAAGGTCGCGGAACAAGGGGGAAGACATCGTCCACCTTAGGCTGACCGATGTCCAGATAGAACAGAACCCCCTGGTCATCGATCTCACTCTGCCATGCTGGGCCTGGTTTGCCCTTGAAGGAGCTGCAGACAAAAAGTATAAAATAAATGACTTTCATTGTAATAAAATCTAAAGAGCAAATTTGCCCCAAAAAATATAAACTTTGATGGTAAACTTGCAAGTTTCAAATGATATTAGGAATGGCATAGAAAAGGAAAGTAAGAATTGTTAATAATTTTTTGTTTGTGAAAATGCTTTTAAAATGTACAAAATTATAATAATAATATATATAATATATCTATAATAATAGACAAAATTGAATGCCATGACTAACATGAACAGTAAAGACTACCTTCTTACAATAGTGAGATAACAACGTAAGCCAGAAGTTACAAAAGTAACCATTTTACTATTCCATACATACAACCCATTGAAAGAGTGAGCATATATACCAAAACAGCTTGAATTCAGAAAAAAAGTTGTCGTTCACAAAATCATACTTATCTGAAGTTCACTATATTACATAGAACTCAAAAAGGTCAAAAATCAACCAGTGAATACACGATTCTCATTTATTGTGGTAAAAGTACAAAATAGAGGTCTGCTAGTTACATTGAAGGATACATCAATATTACAGAATAAAAACATTGTAGGTTTACCTTTCTATAAGGGTAAAATATGTCCGATAAGATGACAGATCTAGTCATTTTTCTTCAACACACCCTGAATATGACCTGGTTTTTGTTTCTTATCTTGTCCCACAAATATTTATTACACCATAAGTGTCATAAATGTTACCTCTGTTCAATGAACAGCTACACCTGCCTGCATTCCTTAAGCAGGTTGTTCTTATGCTATCAAGATAATATCTGCTGTAGAAGAGTTTAAAAAAGAAGTTGATTTCAAGATCATACAGTGAGATACTTTGCATTAACATCGACTTAAAATGATGAAAATCTTGAGAGAAGTTCAGGTTGTCAGAAAAATACTGTGGATTGAAATTCATAGAAATCTGCTGCAATGTGCCAAAATTTAGTATTTAACATATGTATAAAAGGTCAATCGATGAATGATAATCATACTGAATTAACAAACACATCAAAAGAAACATAGTGTTTACATTACATACAATATTCATAAAGAAATGAATAAATGCATCATGAATGAATGAAGACAAACAAATCAATGCTGTCTAAAAGAAAAATAACCAATAAACACTTTATATATAGACTAATGTTCCATGCATCAAAGATCTTAACTTTTTGTACTTAATAATTGTGTTACCATCAAACGTTATTATGATAATAAATCATAATACAGGCTTTTACTATAATTGATCAGAGAATACACAACATTCCATATAATGCCATTTGACCATGTGCTTTACAATACACAAATGTGTCAACATAAACATTTATTTCCTTGCATTGTACTGAAAGCTCTAGAATGATCTAAGTGAATGTCATTGAAATGATTTCTTTATCATAAACAAGTGATATTTGTCCATAAACTTAAAGTACTTCTGCCTAAGTACTATTTTCTATTAGGTAACTATTTTCATGTGCTTTGTTACCAATATTTACATACAGACCTGAACTGAAGCATTAGGGATTTTAGAGGGATTAAAAATATATACTAGTAGGGCCTAAAATCATTTTACCTTTTTTGGTTAAGCCAATTTACCTTTAATGATTTTTCATCATCTTTGAATAATGAAACTTCTTGGCTTTTTTTTACTAGAACAATTTGCAACATTCATAACACCAACTTAGGATAGGCCTACCATAAATCCTTGAAAATTCGCCTGGCCCTATATTGCTTTCAACAACCAACTTGACCAGGCAATTATTCAAAGTAGGCGATTGTTTGAGCCACTCAAAGAATCTTTTAAAACTCATAATACAAGACTATGCAGTTTCAGCAGGAATTCATTATCATGAACATGATAATTTAAACCTTCTTACCAACAGTTATGCACTTCATTCATTATGTACATACATGTCAGAAGAACTAAGAAAATATGAGGTATTTGAAAGTTTTATTACATTGCTAAATCAAGTGTGCGATTATTCAAGGCAAGCAAAATATTCTAGGCCGGCGATTATTCAAGGATTTACTCTAGTTGTTTCTCAAAGTTTTAACATGTAAGTCATTAGTACATTACTAGGATCATGCCAATCAAATAATAAGAATTTTTATCGAAAAACAACATTTTTGATTTTGAAAAAATGATAATTATGACACATCATGATTGTTTTGTTTTAAAACACTTTTATCAATCCTGTCATTCAACTGACAAGTTTATTAGGCCAGTGTCATGATAAATAATAAATCGCCTCTAAAATTGAAAACAAATCACACCAAGATAAATGAAGTTGTCAAACCTTTTTGGCCACACAAGCTTACTTTAAAATTTTGTTGAACTCTAATGAAACCAAAGTAGATTAGTATAATCTTCAAAGAAACAACGTCAAACTTCTAAACTTTTCAAAACAGGAAATAAGAACATTTCTTCCTTACTGAACTGAAGCTGAATAAAAGGGAGATAACTTTTGCATCCTATTGTTCAGAGAAAAGAGGATGCTCCGTTTGATTCAAGTTCGACTCCATGAAAATAATATCCATATTCATATCTCTTGTTTTTCTTTATTCAAATAGTTATATAATCTATTCATGCAGCCAATTGCAAGATATTATTACTATTCTTAGATTATACAAATTATTTAATAAGTCAATATAAGAAATTGCAGTTAGATTTTCACCAAAGTCCAAACAGAAATTTTTGAAAATATTTTGACTGTTACACCGTAACGCATGAATGACTGAATCGCCTTCTAAAACTTTCAGTTATGTTCTAATTGTGTAAATTTATCCTGTATTTATGGTTAAAAATTAACCTATCAGTTCTCGAGGATCTATCTATCTCTCAGCAGAGACTTTCAGCTCTAAGTATAACGAGCAATAGGCCTATTTCGAGTCGAGCTGAACCGTTTCAAATTGTTTGATATCATACTGTATAGTTGTATAAAAACTCTTTCCAAATCAATTGAAAAGTCAGGACAGATTTTTTTCTGTTTGTAATTTGCTTTCAATCGTTTCATCCTTCCTGGCTAACTTTATATGAAGGTTATTTCTTTCAAACAATTTATTGTCCAAAGGTATGTCTTTCAAGTGTCTTCAAAGAATGGAACATTAAGTTTTTCATATTCCCGGTCAATTTCTCGACCTTTTCAAGCGAAATGAACCATTTCTTTGTATCATCAAATATATTTTAAAAAAAAATATATCTGTTCGTTTCATAATTGGTATAACCATACAAAAGATACTTCAATGAAAGAAATATGCCTTTAAGGTTTCTTGAAACTAACCAATTCTCTTGAAGTTTGAAAGATATTTGAAGTCAAGTCACAATATCCAATATACCCAGTCACCAAATTGCACTTAAAATATAAGTCATCAAACAGGACCACACATACTCATTGGCCCACTTTCGTTCTTTACAACTTCAAACGTCTTTATCCTTGTTAATAGCCGTGTTATGATCAACGATATGGCAAAGGGGAATATAAACATAATCCTATGCATGAAATAACGCAGACTATGACAATAAAGACGTTTATTATTGGCATTTAATAACCTGACACATACTCTCTGGCGCGTGAGAGTTATGATTATTATCTGTAACACATAAAATCATAATAATTGTCCTTTTCACCCTACTATCTTCGTTTCTTAGAGAAGGGTTTCTTCCACGAGCATTCGTGGCCTCTAAGCACAATAAGATCATTGTAAGAGCAAGTCACGGAGAGTTCCGTATAAATGCAAAGGAACCAAAGGGAATAAAAGATATTATCAATCATGATCGACGAATCCCCCGGGAAATAACGCCCTTTCAGTTTAAGATAGAAGGGGTGTTCGTTGCTTATCACCGCCACGATCATGATTGAATGTGAACCGTGGATGATATTCTATGAAATATGATTAATTCAGATATTAATCTATGCCAGAACAAAGGATTCATGTTAAATGCTTTGAACATGCTGCATGCACCATTGAAAAAGGACAGAACTTGGGATCCAATTTATGGAATATCATTTGTATTCATCATGAACAATTACAAATAATTGATGATATAGACAAAGGTACCTTCGTTTTTCTTGCTTTCTATATAATGCTAGATAAACACTGCAAATTATGTACTTCCTCTAATACAAATAATGAATTATTACAAAGAAAGATCGCTGAGTCATGTTTCGTTTTGATATAACAAGGTATATTTTGTAAAGGAAATTGCCGTTTTGAGGCAATATCAAAATTATTTTCATATGTTTAACCTGTGGGAGAGTTATTAAATTGAACTTTTGTTTTGAGTCTTGTTCAATACAGTTGTGAAAAGGTCTTAATTTAGATATCGATTTACACGTTAAATCAATTGTCAATTAGAAGACTCAAGTACCACTGATGTCATAATTGTGAGAATTTCTAGAAGCTGTTTCTTTATCTAAACTTGGATACATCCACACGTTGCAATTGGAACAGTAGATAATTCAAGAATATATGATACGTTATTCAATTATTACTCCAATCAATTTCCTCCTTTATCAATATGCACATGTGAATGTACTGGATTGAAGAGTTAAAAGGGGAAACTTGGTTCATTTTGCAATCCCTGAATTAAATAAATCTTACAATGTATATCCTGAATAATCAATTACATGATGTCTCTGACGAATAAATGAAATAGAGTTTTTAATTACCTTCATACAGTAATCTTACCCGACAATAAAATTGAGCTTTGAAGAGCAAAATTCACAGCATCCCTTGCGGGCAAATCGGCTAAATCAAAACTCATATATAAATATCGATGGCGCCTAGGATTTTATCATGCACTTTTAATTGTGACCTCAGGTAACTTAACCGAAATATTCAAATTGCTGTCTTCCGTTTTAGTTGTCAAAATATTGTGAAACATACGAAATGAGGTAAGATAGGTTTGTTGATTACATAACTGAGGGATGTCCAAATGTTATTTAATTCATTATCAGTTATATCAGCCCAGAGGCTATGAATGAGCTATAGGAAATAGGTTACTGTCACAGGTCAATTGATAATATTTTGTCTATTACATTATCAAAAATCAGAATTTCCATTACAACACAAGTAGTTTGTATGATAATCTCTATTTCATTATCAGTGATATCACAACAGATCGCCGCCCTTGTTGTTGGTATAAGAAGTGTGTCACATTGTTGATAACACAACAAAGGGATGTAGATATCATATCTATCAGTTATCATTGATATCAGCCCACCCCCGAGGCTATGAATGGATGGTAGGAAGTAGGTTACTATCACAGGTCATACGATCATTTGTTTATTTCAATATCAGGTATATCACCTAGTGAGTGAGTTACTGTTTTACTCCGCTTGGGCAACATTTTAGCCATTAGCTGCTATATCACTTAGACATTTATGCGGGTGGCATGAGGATGGTACCATTTATAATCTCATTAAAATAAGATCATTATTTACGTATCTACTTCGACACTCATGCGGGTGGTCTGAATGTGGTGTCATACACAATCTCATTAAAATAACTTCCTCATTTAATTGTTTATTTCATTATCAGACATGTCACTTAGACATTCATCGGGTGGTATTAAAGCGGTAACATGCACACTTTCATTAAAATTAGACCATTTATATGTCTTTTTCATTATCAGATATATCACTTCAAACCCCATGAGGATAGAATTATGGTGACGTCATGTATAATCTCATTAAAATAAGATCACAATTTTGCTGTGAGTGAGTGGCACAAAATTGGCATATTGCTCCTGTATATCGTTTTCAATACTGCTAGTAATGGTATTGTTGCAGAAAGCCCACACAACCATTGTTACTATGCATTCGCGATAAACCCTAATGGATTTGACTATTACATACAGAGGAGCTTTTGGCTAAACCCTTATTGGATAAAGAACAACTTTCTCGTAGACATAAAGTTGTCAACCCAGTGGGGTTCGAACCCCAGACCTAACCTCTTGATCCGAACATAACACCGTGAGGTAGGTGGTGAAATATGTGTCACTATCACACGTCAAAAGAATACATGGTGTTTATAGCAATTAATCATATTTCTCCTTGTAATGTGTGCCACACACTATTAGTCGTAAATGGAATGTCAACCATTATGTGAAATTGATGTGAATTGATGCTTAAATGATCCCCAAAGCTAATTCTACGTCCACGTGTAGATGATATGGAGGTGTTTTCTTACAAAATAAGTGACCCCTTTTCCTAACCGATCATCTTACCAAGGCATTTCCTATCATATTGTGCTTTTATTAGGTCAACCATTGGTCGTGAGGGTTAAGGTATATAGGGTAGATATAAATATGTATAGGGACATAAAGGGGTAGAGTTTATGGGTGTTTTTGTAAACATTCCTTGTGAAATGTATAATCGCTCTGAAAACATGGTGGAAACACCTACATTGTAATTCAATTAACATGAATTACCACTAACCCTTGAGAAAACAGTCAAGTTGAATTGCTCTGACAAGTACCTTTGAAGTCTACCTAAGTATAGTATAGATTCGATTAGAAACTTAATTCCTATATATGTGTATTCAGCCTTCAGTGCAAGGAGCTTACTACTTTCAAGTCCCATTATCACGATTTTGTAGGCCTCGCATCGCTAATGAAGTGTGATACAGAGTTTGAGTACGACCGATTAACATTATCACGGACGAACGATCATCGCTTTCAACTTTGTAAGAAAATGTGTAAAGCGCCTTGGAATGTGGGTATAATGCATTATTTGCTGCATAAGAGTTTCAGCGAGCCATAAGTTGTTTATTGTGGGTTATGTGCTTGTCTTTGGTAAAGTTTAATTCACCGAATGTGTTATTGGAAATTATTGAGTGGAGTGAAAGTAATACGGTTTCAAAGAGGATATAGGAAGCAAAGCGTTAAATTAGGGCAATTGATACTCTTATTTGCCTGTCAACACGTTTGGTATAAATGTATGTCATAAACTGTTTTCGAAACGTAAATACTATTATTATATTTGCAAGGTTTTATCATTATTTGCTAAAGATTCTCAATTTCAAATGCCTTGTCGTGCAAGAACAAATTTAATTATTTACTTTTAAAGGGGCAGTAGCACGTTTTTAGGGGGAATATTAGGTGATGTCAGGAAAATGAAAATTAATGGTTCCAATTGAAAGACAATGTATTCAAACTAAATGGGCAGTAATAATTCAAATATATAAATGTAAAGTTTAGCCGTGCAATTCCTTTTGCTTACATAAAATGAATTAAAGGTGTTCACACAAAATGGCCGCCCATGGATTTTAGGTAAATCTTCATACTTTTTCCTCTGTCTATGGATAATTGGTTTATGTTATGAGATTGTTTATATTATCAAAATAATACATATAGCATTACCGTACAATTATCAGTGAAATTTTTTAAATATAGAATCATCAAAAAAACGTGCTTATGCCCCTTTAAGTGAAATTTATCAATTATGTATAAAAGCGGCGTTGAAAGCATTATGGCTTGTTCGCCAATCTTCTTTTCAATTTCTTCTTTGTAATTAAAAATATGTTCAAGTCAAATAAAATTGAAGTGATTCAAAAGGTAAAAATGTCAAATGTGACACCAATCATCGTGTCTATTTCAAACGAATTGTCCACTTGTATTGTGTCAAAAACATATACAACCATCTTGTCAACTTGAAAAACGTCATTTCATCTTCTATTTTCAACACGAAACCAATATGGTTATGAAATTGACATGATAACGTGATAAGTATGACATGCAATTGACAACATGCACTCGTTGAGCTATGGACGTGTACAAGGGAAGTGACATGTTGTGATATAGATCTGTCAACATATACTCATCTATCACAGAGTGGCCTAGTTATATGAAATACGTTTATTCATGTTTGCATTCTTGAAGTTCTTAAAACATATTGACATGTAAAGATATAGATCTGTCAACATTGTCATCCATCAAATTTGGCCTAGTAAAAAGAAGTTTTCAGAACTACGTTTACATTGACGAAGGTTGAAAAGCAATAAAAAAAATTTTTATTACGTATTTCCATTTTTATCATTTTTTAAAGATTCAAAATTGAAGTTCTTCTGTTTTGCAAGAAAAAGAACTTGAATTATTCAAAAGGTTAAATGTCAAATGTGACAATAAATTTTTCATTTCACTTTAAAACGAATTTTATAGTTTACTGTGTCAAACACATCCATCTTGTCAACTTGAAAAACGACAATTCATTTTCAGTATATCACTCGAAACCAATATGGTTATGAAATTGACATGATAACGTGATAAGTATGACAAGCAATTGACAACATGCACTCGTTGAGCTATGGACGTGTACAAGGGAAGTGACATGTTGTGATATAGATCTGTCAACATATACTCATCTATCACAGAGTGGCCTAGTTAAGGGATATATGTTGAGTTATATTTACATGCTTGATTTTTTTCCTAAAAATTATTGACATGTTAAAGGGAAGTGACATGTTTTGATATAGATCTGTCAACTTAGTTATCAATCAACGTATACCTATTTAGAGGAAGTACTTAAAGGGATATTTACACGGTGGAAGGTTTGAATAGCAGTGCATGTACAATTTAAACATTTTGTATTGTAACTATTTACTTTTCTTTCTTAAATCATTAAGAATGAACGTTGCAAGTACAAATCATGATTGATTTGTTTTACACTGTTCTCAATCAATGAATAAAGGTAAGCATACTTTCAGGATGTTGTATTGATGATACTTTCACGATTTGATTTTTGTCCCTAGTGAGATTTGGGTTTGTACAAAAACTATTATATGATATCTAACACGCTCTCCTATTCATATTAGGCTTCTTATTATAAAGTTTCTTTACACTTATAATACATGAAGTTTGCCTTTCAAGAATTACATAATGCATAGTAATAACATAGCTGGACGTTTTATGACATCGCTACATTTTCATTGGACATTTAAAACAATGCCATGGAACAGTTTCAAAGAAAGTTAATGTTAGGATCGAAATTGTTAACTTTCGGTTATTTATCACAGATGAAAGTTCTTTGTTGACAAGGTTAAAAGTGCCATGCTACTTCATAATGTTGAAAAACTATATTAGGTGACATATCGATATTGACAAGACGAATGACAAGCATTGATATTGACCTGTCAAAAAGTTATCCATTAAAATGATGAATGCATACCTTACTTACATAAACTGCTTTATATCTATGTTATATTGACAGGATAAAAAGTTGGATAACATGTCATCATATGGAAAGTTTTTTAACTTCCTCGTTTACAGTTATCTATTTTAAATTAGCTTTGTAGGTTACACTTCGAGGTTAAAAGTTGGATATAATAACATGTTATTGCCAAATGTTCTCTGATAATTTTAAAACCATTTCAAAATACTGGTTGAGCAAAGTGAGAAAGTGATTTTAAGAAAGAAAACTGTAAAAATCACAATTACAATTTAAATTAATTTGATTTGCTTATTATATTTCCAAGAAAAGAAATTGAAAATATCTAAATGCAGTGCCACTCAGCACCTTTAAATTGCACCATTCTATATTTTACTTCTTGTATGTACAGCTTGTGACACTGTAATAAAATAATTTTCTTTTCTTCTAATATATTTCCCGCGCACACCTTAAGCAATAAGAAGAAGTGACATATTATGAAAATGATGTGTTACCCTCAAAACAACCCCTGTTCAATATCTACATTGAAATATTTTGAGGTATATTTTGAAGAACATTATATCATATTTTACGTCATATTATACATATCCTGGTGTTTTACGCTGTTATTGACATGAAAAAGACAAATGACGTGTTATGAACGTCATCTGTCAAACAATGTCATCCATCATGAGATGAACGTTATTGACCAAGTTTAGAACTTCTTTGAAAGTGTTTTATGGCATGTTATATGTTAAAGGTTGCAATCTCTCAAAGTGACACATGTATTCTGCAAAATTGCAAAAGTCCTATAGACAGTACAATAGTTTTCATATATTCTATCATTTTTGTAATTTTAACAGTTTTTCATAAATGTTCGACAATTTGATGGAATATTTTATTGTAATTGATGAAAAAAAAATTATTTCTTACATTGTTTATTTTCCTATTTTATATTCGTTAGTAATCGTTACCATACCAATTTTATTTTAATTTCTTACATTGTTTATTTCCTTTAAAAGCATTCTTTATTCGTTACAATACCAACATTTTAGATTATCAGAACGATTGTTTTATTTCAAATAACATCAATTGATATCCACCACCACTAGTTTGTACTGAATTTTCACTGTCAAGCCAAGCATAACGAAAATACCACAAAACTTAAACAAAGCTTTGTGATTGTGCAACCAAGAAACCAAAATACGTGAGGAAACTGTAAACCACAAGGTATTAATGCGGATTACGTGCTACAACGTGTGTGTATTATCTTTATCGAGTTCAAACAGTTAGATTTAAGATGGATTACATCTTCTTGTGATTGTGAAGCGACCTTCTATATAATTAGCACTTAATACTGCAGGTTGGGGGATTGTCGCTTGCGGTTTGCACTTTTGTTTGTTGCCTTTGTCTAAATTTGATCTGACAACGTAAATAACGTAACTTTCAATATAACAAACATTCAATGATGTGAGTTCTTGTGATCGTGTATAGCGACCTTCTACATAAATAGCATTTAATATTGCAAGTTGGGGGATTGTCGCTTGCGGTTTGCCGTTTTGTTTGTCGGATTTGTCTAAATTTGATTTTACAACGAAGAAAGAAACGGAAATAACGTTAACTTTCCACAAATTAACATTTAATGCTGACAGTTCTTGTGATTGTGTAGCGACCTACTACATAATTAGCGCTTAATACTGTAAGTTGGGAGATTGTCTCTTGTGGTTTGCAGTTTTGTTTGTCGCCTTTTTCTAAAATTTGATTTTAAAACAAGAAAGAGAGACGTGAATAACGCTTGTATGTTTACCAACTTTACAAATAACATTTAATGCTGAAGGATTAAGATTGTATGTTTGTGGTTTGTACAATTGTTTGTTTGTTTCTTTCTTTCCTTTTGACACTTGTTTGTTTGACAACTAAACATAGGATGTGATTTTTATAAACACATGTTGTACTGAAATAAATTAATGTTTGAACTTTGGATACTCTTTGTTTTCTCATCATTCTCTGTTTGATTGATAAATATACTGTATTTTGAAGCTTAACGGGAACTTTTTATGATATATTTTGACCAGTCTTTCTTTAGAAATAAATTTATTTTCGGAAGTTTGCATTTGACAATTTTGTTTCTCGTATTATCCCCTAAATACTTCAATTATTTATAGTCGTTCTTTGTAACCCAAACGTTACCCTTTTATGGTATAATTCACAACTCTCGACAGTTAAATATATGCTTTGTTGGTTGTAAGTACAAAAGAAAATATACTTCTGTATGGCATTTCAAGTGAAGTATGAAAACAGTGTAAGGTATGGCATCTGTAAAAGATAGTATGATAAATCATTTACAATAGTTTGGCACTTGCAAAGGATATAAAGAATTATAAAATATACTATGATATATAAAGAAAATTTTGACTTTGGGATCGATCTAAGATTTAATATTTTTGAAAATAAAATATCAAAATAAAAAAAACTCTGATAGTAAAACCTTTTATAACCCTGAAACATTCACAATTCGCCAAATGTACGTTTCAATTCACAAATCCCTGCAAGAAGTATACAAATTTCAATCCCTGCAGAAATTCAGCCTAACTAAAATATCGCCCCTAAATGTTTTTCAAAGCTGAAGGTTTCAGTTACCAACAACCTACATATTTCATTCAAAGTTGATGCACTTTAAGTAACTCCAGAAAACTATTTCATTAAAGGTTTGAAACACGACCATGGTACTGGCCGTTACGATGCCATATATTCACAGCTAACAACCTCCAAGTGACACACTTCGTCGGGAAGACGGGCCCTTTACTAATCTACTACAGATAGAGTGAAATATACATCAGGAGCTGGTGTCCATTTCACATAAATTATACACTTTTACGGTGTATCTACATCAACCAGAAACAATCCAGGGCTTCAATTTCAGATTTGAAGGTAACAAGGTCAAAGTTCACCCGTTAAACACAAACACACATATAGTGTACAATTACGAATTTTCAAGTGAATTGGATTCTTTGTCGATTTCACTCAACCGTTAAACCAAACTGAAACCTACGATAGCTTCGATATCAGAAAGTACCCCGATGAAAACTGCCAAGGTCAAAAGACACGATGGATTTATATACACAAACAAACATTCCGCAATTACGCTTTTCAAGTGAAATGAATTCTTTGTCAATTTCTCTCAACAGAACTGAAACTTACAATAGTTTCAATTTCAGAAAGTACCCGGATGAAGGTTGACAAGGTCAAAGGGCACGTGTGAAATAGAAACACACAGACAGTGTACAATTAAATCTTTCGAGTGAATTGGATTTTTGTTAATTTATTCAACTTTTACTCCAAACAGAAACCAATATCGCCTTCAATTTAAGAATAGGCGTCAATGATGTTTGCTAAGGTCAAAGGGCATGCGTCAAATACAAACACTCACATATTTTACAATTACGACTTTCAAGTGAATTGTCGATTTCAGGGGTGAAATGAACACCATGTAAACACTCAAACCCTCAAGGGCTACCGCGAATTGCATAAGTCGCCATTAGGCAATTTCATATCAATGTACCTTGAACAACACGCCAAGGTGTCACGGGATACTTTTATTGTCCAATACTCCCATTTGAAGGGTCAAATATTTGACAACATAAAAACCGTAAATCCTCAACGAGTGTTGTTAGTTTTAGCAATCGTATAGCCCAACATCTACTTAAGAATGAAAAAGTTTTACGATATACGTTGCGTTGAAAGTTGGCATGCTTGAATACCATGTGATACGGCTGTTTTCTTAGGCTTATTCAATATACGCTGATTTACAACTACTCGAAACGCCCATTGGCAAGTTTACGTTGCTTGGCGTTTCACCGACAATAAAGACACATTTTATCATGCTTGCTAACGAGTAAATTGTATGTAGATTGAGTTTAGCAAGTTTGTATGTTAATATGATTTCTTATGAAAGAATTTAGGTCGTGATATTTACTTACGAGCATAATGGAAAGTAATAAAATTCGTTCTCCTATGATAAAGATTATGCTTAATGGTAAGTCATAAAATTGGTTTTCCTATGATAGAGATTATGCTTAAGTGGTTGGTTATAACTCCGAAGTGATTTAAGAAAATACTTTTCGGGGCTCTATTGTATATTATAGGCATATTGGCGTCTTCGGCATTAAGAGAAAGATAATATCTGTTATGTATGATTGAACCATTAACCTGCATAACATTCCATGCCCACTTGAAATGTCATCATGACATATGTTATGAGAATGTCAATCTGTTACGTAACTTTCTACGAAGACAGATCGATCGAGTGCTACATGCTTATGGTATACAGTATTTACAACATATGTTTTAGAGACGATTCCGTTTTTGCGTTTATGCTCTTATCGCATGTGAAGATGATTTTGGATAACGACTTCTTTATTGTAAAAGTATACGGCATTTCGGAGGACATGCTTATAACTTTATCATGTAGAAACATGTCTTCTATAAAATGAAATGTACATGTAGAAACCAACACACTAACATACATGTATATGTATATTTATATGTAAGTCAAAACTAACCTGAAGAAGCCAACATGGCTGAAAGCGCTGGTTAGCCAATTTGAATGTTTTTATGTTCCCAATTCCGTAATTTTATTTTATTCCATCTATATACATCCGAGAGTTGTGCTTGTGGATTTTTTCATGTGTATAATATATGTATATACATATGTATATGTATATGTATATGTATATGTATATGTATATGTTAACTTACGTTACATATTATGTCAAATGGGAGCAGTTTTTCAGTGCATTATACTCATAACCTTTCATTTTATAAACTTTACCTGTATCTTTAAAAAAAACCCAATGGTTTTATGGTGGTTATGTACTTGGCATTATATGTATATTTTTATTATAGTCTCCCATAACCCCACTTGTTGATGGCCCTTTTTGTATTCTACATTTTGTATTATATATTACATTGGGGTGAGACTTTAATAAACATTTGTCTGTCTGTCTAGAATAAGCACAATTGAGTTGACTCATTACCCGAACACAATGAGGATGAAGAGAGATCAAAATACTGCTCACACTTTTATCAAGTTTTTCGTGTTTTCCCTTCTTTTCATCACTACCCATCTATAAACACTTAATAATGTAGCGGTATGTTGACGATCCACCAAGATACCAATTATCTCCCTTGTTTGCGTCAAGTGCCTTGGCAAACATTTCTGGTTGACGGGTTATTTTCTCGCAAAACAACTTTGAGAAAGTGTGAAATTCACCCAATTTGACAGCCTCGTGGGGAGACGCAGCCAGGCAAAGGGGGATACGGGCCAGATCTTAGCGGTCAAGAGCATGTCCAGGGGTGAAATAGCCACTAAGTGGCCATCGGAATATTCAGATTTTCTACATCACCGTATGGGATATTGAAAGCTATTCAAGCGTTAAACATTTTATGTTTATTTTCATCTTGTCAAGGCGTTTTCGCATTTATACAGCTAACGACTGTGAAATGTTCTCTGAGCATAAAATGAAGTGAGAATTCATGAAAGAATCTTAAGGGAAGTGACATTTAAGTACAAAACAGTTCAGAAGTGACTAAGAAGTTCATAGTTCTATAACGATAAAGGCCTTCCAATCGCAACTGAAACCCATTTTCCCAAAACACCTTCAAAGATACGATTTTAAGATGATTCAGATTGTGGCTGTGAAAAAAACACTTTATATCGGCTTGAATCAAAGTAAAAAAACTTATGAATATGATCTGGTTTCATGAACGGTCTGAAATAGTACCAGATACACGTATTGCACTCAACTATAGTCGTCTTTGTTATGAACGATATTAACATAGAATAGCATCTGATTAAACTTTCATGGTTACATTGTTGTGTTTAATTGGAGAGTAAGCCATTTATAAAAATGTTGGTAGACGTGATGGTATTCCTCGCCAAAATCGCTACTGTAAAATCTGTAAATCCAATTATGTAGAGAACGAATTCCATTTTCTTTATAAATGTCCAGTATATGAAAATCTACGTCTTAAATACTTTGAAAATATACCTGTGTATATTAATGAAGATATTATGATCCATAACCTCCAAAATGATAATTCTGCCTATTTAATGTCCATTTCAAACTATGTTAAAGATGCTTTAATTTTACGTAATTCATATAATAAATAGCAACTCTGAATATATGTACTATGTATAATTCTGTACGTGGGCCGCAGGCCTTTCTACTGATTAAATGATTGATTGGTTACATTGTTGTGTTTCAATGGATTTCTTTAAGAGGACATTTAAGAAGTTGGAAACATCATGAAGACAAGGAATTTCTAGATGATCAACTTCATTTTTTTATTATTCTTTACCGGTATAAGTATCTATACCGAAACGTCGCTACTTGTTTTTAAAATAAAGAAGTTGATCATCCATAAGACCCCTTGTGCTTAAAGAAATCTTTCAGAGATGTCACAACTTAATTTTCTGTTATTCTATCAAAAACAAACATCTCCCTACATCTTGCAGACAATTTGCTGCTTTTTTGGGAAAATTTCGATTTATGTGTTAAACAAACACTGTATCTTAGATCCCATTGATTTAGGCATGCCTGCGGGTTATATCTGCAATTAGAGTTCATAAATAAAAGTAATTATCATGTTATTCATAATTAGGTTTCTTTAATTTTCCATCAGCCGAGACAATGGTGGACTAATCAAAGAAATTAACACCTATCAGAGAATGTAGGTAATTGGGGCTAGGTATAAAACAATATAGTAATTAAGGTAATATATGTGTTTACTTACACTAAGTAGGTCAGGTATGTTTATGGAATCATAGTAGAAGAATGCAAGATAATGACATTTTTCTGACTCATGTGACTTTGTTACCAATTGTTCTTTATTCGACCTATAAAACAATACCTTAGTACCTGCTGGGTTTGTTTTCAAAATGTTGTGAAAGTTCAAAGTAACAAAGAAGAAAATTAGTGTAGATTACTCAAAATATTTTTAAACCAAATGAGTCAAAAATTATCTTTATAATAAAGTCTTATGTTATAAATTTATATGTGGTTATCAATCTCAAGTATATATATAAATTCCCTTATTTTAATGTTCATTTCTTAATTTGCATATAATCATCACCATTACCTCTATGTAATTAAGATGTAAAAGATAGGCATATAGTTTTGCAGAATTTCAGCATTTATGATCAATGATTTGCGATTTCAGTTGTACTCTTATAACGTTTAGAGTGTGTTCATATTTCTATACAATGCCCTTTTTATAAAAAAAATTTCCGGAAATGATTTCAAATCGTGAACTTTTATAGATATGTTGATATAGGACGGAGTACGCCATTATAGTCGAAAGATATGAAATAAAATATTAACATACATGTAACACGTTCATGCTGAGATTTCACTTCAAAGATAAATCTTGAATTCATAATTTTTTGTATTTGTAAGGTATTTAACTTTTTGTGAATAAGGACACTTTAAAGACGCATTTGCTTTCCATACACCACTGATACTGAAGATATATGTTGTTTGTTTTTGAAAGAACGAATGCATAAAGACATATGTAAATTTTTAAACCTTCTTGATCTAAGCATCAAACGGTAGTCGACTATCATTCGATTAAAGGTCATGAATGAATCCCCCAAATCCTCTGTACATAGAAAGAAGATTTCAACTTCGACATTAAACATCACAGAGCACCATGGGAAATTCAGGCAGGTGAAAAAGTACTGATTAATCTACCTTTCAGGTGATTCAAGTCTCACCTGTACCTCAAATAGCTCTCATGGTGTCAAAGTTCACTACAGAGAGGGATACTGTATGTACAACGAATTAGAATCAAACATTTCCAAAACATATATCATAAATTTTCTGCATTTATGGTCTATTTGATCAGTCTTGATTTAAGGTAATATTACCTGTTCCAACAAATATTAGGTTTTTGGAGAGAATTAAGAATTTGGTACGATGAGGAAATGCAACTTCTTTGGATTTACAACTTCCTTATTGTAAGGATAAGCGATGTTTCAGTACATAGATATCTAGATACCAAAACCTTAATCATTCTAGCTTTAGTCATTGAGTTTCTTTTCTAAGACCAAATATCGTTGATGTCAAATTCATATCGAAGGGCGTAGCAGAAGCATTTCACATCATTGTGACAGTGTTTGCACTGTTTTATACTATTTATCGTCCATACACTAAGAAATGTAAATCCATCAAAACGTTGATCCTTTCTCAGTCAACATCGTACGAGTACGTAGTATAGTCCAGATTTTCTTCTTCTAAACGACACATACGCATATCATATATTAAAAGTTAAAAGTTTTCCATTCATTTCTTACTATCCTTCGAAACAGTTGATACTGTTCTTAAATATGTAATATATAATAATTGATACATAAGTAAAGATTACTTACCTATTGCACAAGATAGCGTTGATGTTGTCAAATTCTCCTCCGGAGAGAGATTTACTCAATGAAGTACGTAGTCCAAACATTTCACAAACTTCAATTTGCTTTGATGTAAATCCTTCAACCCGTATGGTACATCCTTTCTGTCAGGCAAGACTGAGCGAAATACTCTGTACTCTTACCCGCCGCATCCCTATGTAAACAAAAACATGTGATAGAATTGACACGTATTGTATATTCAATGCTAATTAATGACGCTACCTACGACTAATTGGGTTGCTTTGAAATCCAATCCTGTCAAAGACATTGTCTATTACACTTGTCAATTAACTCCATTCGTGTCGCGGTACTCAGACTGTTTTGTTTTGATAAGCTGTCAAAACAACGGGTCAATTGCCTGGTTTGCCGTCCCCCGCTCCTGTGCTTTGATTGTACTTGAAGTAAATCCACTGACGGAGACAATCTCCGAGAGAGGAATGTTCAGTTTATATACAGAGGTGTGGAGATAAGATAATTCAATCATTCTGACTTCAATAATGTCTTGAGAAACGACGTGAAGTGAAAATATGCCATTGTTTAGGATACCATTACGTAGTGCACTGAATTTAACTGAAGGTTGAATATTACAGAAACAAGCGTTTGTGAATATTCCTTTAGGAAACAAGGGATATAAAAGAGTATTAATTAAGGGGAATTTTATGTCATAATTTTCATAGAAACAATTGTTCACTAGATATAAATCGAGATGTGTCTTAAGAAAACATTTTTTGTAGTCAATAGCACTGAATACATATTTGCCATATGTTATATTTATGTTAACATGTTGTTTATTCCAAAAGCGTAACTTTATGAAAACTTAAGTTGGCCATAGACTTTCGGTAATGAATATTGATTGTAAAACGTCATTCAAGTAATTCTGTATAAAGTCATCACTGAAATGAAATTTTGGCATAATTATTGTTTTTTGGGGTCACACGATATGCTCGACAGACTTTGTATTGAAACGAACTTCAAAGATACACATATGTTGTGTTATTATGCTATAAAAACAATCTGTTCGTACTTCTTCAAGCTGCGCATGCATTGTAACATTGATGTACTGACGGTAGTATCGTACTGTCTATATACACGTCGTAACGTGGTGGATTCATATTGCTGTTTTCATCAGATTGTCGATAGATGTGAGTTACTTGCAACGAAAATGTTTTATTGTATTTAGATTTGAGGAAAGGAATTTTCTTTTGATGTATTTATTTGATATAAAAGATTTGAGGTCATATTAAAATTATTGGTTTGTACTTGTAAGTAAGTTGCAACCAAAATTATTGATTTGTGTTACAAACATGAGGAATTGAAGGTTCCTTTGAATATATTATTTGATATTAAAGCTATAAATTTAAGAACAGGTATTCAAAATTATTCGTTAAAATACATGATTTATTTAACGTTAACCAAACGGGACGTAAACAAGAATTTTTTCAGAAGGAAAAACATTAAGATCTGCATATCCAAATAAATATTTCCAGAATTGAGTACATAAATCAAAATGACGATTTTAACACACATATTTTATAACAATATATTAAACAATATAATTGAGTGTCAATGTTTTAGTTACTAGTTATTTCAATTTCAATATTTCAATAAGTTTAATGCAATATTCAGTCTAATGAGCATACATGTTACAAAAACACAAAATAAACATGTAAAAAACAGAATGTCAATGAGTAAATAAGCTCGAAAATCAAACAGTTGAACATTTTATATAAAACTCACCTTAATTAGTGCAAAACATATCCAAGTTATACTCCAATCCTGTACAGGTAAAAGAAAACGAACAATAGAATCACACACAAGTCCACAACGCAAGGTAAATCCACACACTAAACGTATTAACTACAGCTGGGTAGGTCAATTTCAATTCTGAGAGAGCGTATTTCTCTGAGCAACTCGCTGGGACCTCTCTATACCCTTTCACCTCGCCCAGCCAATAAGATTCGTTCGCCTGTCCCTGATATGTCATAGGCCCGGGGGAGGGTCGACGTTGCTTCACCCCCGGGGCTTAAAGCACAGCACGCTATGGGATATGTTTGACATCTGATGGCGAAGATATGCAACGATAGCTTTCCCTCGATCATAGCATATTGGTAATAAGCCTGCGCTGTCACCTAAGCGAGAAGCGTGTCTATTTCACCAGCTGACTGCTGTAGAAAAGCGTGCGGGGCTGAATGTTATAGACAAGCGTGCAACTACAGACGTTCGCTAGTCAAGAAAGAAGCCGGTCTTGATAAAGTGTGGACTTGATAAGGGCTTCGGCCGACTTGTGGATTCGAGATCGATTTGTTAATCTTTGTAATTATATCATATGTGAGACTTAAGCCTCACATGACGTTTTCACTGACCCAAAGCTAAGAAGTGTTTAACCCTACCCGATTTCTCTCTCCCTGTTCGTATTTATAGGTAATATATACCTACTGTCAATATGTCTTTAATCTAGATTATGATATACGAGTAGATTTACGAGACCCTCCAATACTATATTTATATATGTCCATTCAAAACTTTCCTTGAAATAAAAAATCGAAAAATTGTCAGCGCGTCTTCGAAATTAACAGGCAAGTTATTATGGTCTCATTTCTGTTTGGTTCAATCTTAAATGCATATCTATAGGTATATCAATGTGATAAATAAATACATATTAATTGAGTTTTGTGATAGCCAAACACAATTAGTATGATAAGAACAGTTTTCATACCAAACATTTAAAAAACAATACCGATGAAAGAAATATATGGCCTTTTCTTCAATAGGTATAATGATGAATTTTCCAAAACAACGCTTCTAAGATATATTCTATATACCGACATCTATCATTTCAATGAAATAACGCTTTTATGACTCTAAAAGTTGCGAATCAAGGTTTTATTATATAAAGGCGGCTAACATTTTCAATGGAGAAATCCCGCAATAGCATTGGAGCTCTGTACTGCAATGAAATATTCCACTTTTGTAATATACTTTTGTAATATCGTTCTTCCAAGCTGAGTTTGTCTATAGTCAATACGCCAATAGCTATTATTTCCCTCAAATAACGCTCAAAATGTCCACACATCTAAAATCTAGCTTATGAAATATATATGGGAGACCAGGGCAAAGCGCGCCCCTAACATGAAAGTGCGTCTAGTGGGCACCCCGACATGTACAGAGTGCAACTTGCACACTATCTCTAATACTTATCAGATAGACTGTTACATGCTTTATTAATCTACCATTTCGGGATGGGGATATATTTACGTAAATGTATTTTGACTAAGGGGGCGCGCTTTGCCCTGTAGTTTGGGGCAAAGTGCCCAATCCCCTGGGCGCTTTGCCCCATGTGAAAAACAACACAGAATGTAGTAGATATTACACACCTATTATCAGCTAATACTAATAAAAAAACTATCATCTTGATAATGCAAGGCAACTATCGAACCCATATGAAGGATAAAGTTAACATAGAAGTTGGCAATATATGGAAGGATGCTCAAAATATTCCTCAACATGTCATGGACTACATGTTTAACATTCTTAATGACCAAATATCATTATGGTTGGTACATGTACATTTCTGTTAGCTACGAAAGTGTTAATAATGTAGGCAATTGACTATCAAAACCAGTAATGATTAAAAGAAAAGAAGAATTGAATTGGTTATATGGACTAATGAAAGATTTCACATCATCTATTTTGTGTCGAATTTGGCAGAACGGCATAAATTGCTTATCGTTTAGGGTTGAACAGTAATATACAATGAATTACATTTTCAAGATTTAAAAAATAACTGTTACCTGTCGTCATTCTTTAACAAAACAACACCCTTTTAGTAAAATGGTATATTATGACAAATTACTCCATTTGTCGATAGTTTTGAAGAAATAACGCGTGGTCACTTTGCCGCGCTTTGCCCTGGTCTCCCCGATACACGTGCGTCGAACACTGACCCCGTTAAACCCAATTCAATACCCATATACTTAATATCCCACCAAATAACGCTCAAAATGTCAACACATCTAAAATCTAGCTTATGAAATATACACACACGTGCTTGGAACACTGGCTCTGTTAAACCCCATTCAAAACGCCTATACCTAATATTTCCCTCAAACAACTTTGTCCATTCAGCGAGGCGGTAGTCAACAGTGGCTAAATGGTCCAATATCTGACTCTGAAATAATACAGCGTTTCTTGTTTGATGTCGCCGGTCCATCTTTTATTCTTTTCAAGGGGATTTTGAAGCAAGTTCATAGAAAGGGGTATTTAGACGCTGTCGCTGGCGTAATGGATTTGTCAATTACCCGGGAATTTGACAGTTTATTTGACCTCGCTGTATAAAAGGAACACCTTTGACCAGACGGTGAAATTGCTTTTACAAACCAACAGAAGGTATACCCGTTGAACCAAACACACTTCAAACCAGGCGCCGGTATCAATGTTGTGACTGATAGTTCAAATTAAATGTAAAGAAATCTAAGGTTTTAAAACGCTTTGACAAATATCCATGGTTACAGCCAAAGGAAATCGCGCATTTCAATTGTGAATCCCTTTTATAATGAAACCTTCCGTAAAATGGTCTTCTCTCATCCGTACGCTTGCGACTGACTTCCGCATTACAAGTTATTGATGAATATTTAAGCAATTGAGGCGTGATAGGCACTTGACGTTTTCTTACATTATGATCACCGTGTCATAAGATATTGAGCAAGATTTTATTTCAATACATATTACGTCCAATTACGTTCGAAGATTCATCTGAACAATGTCTGTAGTTCAGTAAGACCGCCATGGACGAGTTAAATTCTGACTTTTTATTCTAGGTGTTGTTCGGTTTTACAACTCAACCAGGACATTTGTATGACTCTTTTCTAACTACATTAATTATCATTAACTACATGAATTATCGATAGCACGTCGGATCACAAGGTTGTCTGTTCTGACATGCTTGTGTTGATTCCTGAAAATAAAATCCGTTTTAATTATTCCTAATGTTAAATTTTATAACTATTGTTAACATTAGATGCTTGATACCGCTCATTTCACTATCACTTATATCCCATAAATTAATAACCATTCAATTTGGTATTATGTTATCAGTTTCACTGCTAGCGTTGTTCCATTTTCGATTCCATTATACCTTCATAACACACATTTAACTAATCCAAATAACATTTTGTTTAATGTGACCATGTTTCTTCCTGGGTCGTTAGCACAATAGGCTATAGGATTTATTGTTCTTGATTTGTACGAGTTTGATTCATTGATGACCTTAAGAATACCCTTTTCGAAACACCCATGACCATTAACCAATATCACACATTTCTGAAATAAAACGCTATCCTAATGGCTTTTGTTATTTGATGTCATATCATGCAACACTTTGTCCATAGACATATCATATGACAAGTTGTCCATTAGCAATATTGATGTATGAATGAGAAAATCCGTTTTCTGCCATAATTGCGAATCAGTAACAATTTATATGTAATGACTTTTACAGGTAAATCATTCCTTGATAATTTCAATGGCGATGAATTAAATACACTTAAATTCAACTGTTGTGTAAACTTGACGTCTTTCTCAATTATAGTTTCATTTGTTTCTTAAAGGGGCAGTAGCACGCTTTAAGGCGGAATATAAGGTGATGTCAGGAAAATGAAAATTAATGGTTTCAGTTGAAAGACAATGCATTTAAACTAAATGGAAAAGTAATAATTCATATATATGATGTAAAGTTTAGCCATGCGATTCATTTTTCTTACACAAAATGAATTAAAGGTGACCACACAAAATGGCCGCCCATGTATTTTAGATGAATCTTCATACTTTGTTCTCTGACTATGGAAAATTGGTTTGTGTTATGAGATTTTTGATACTATCAAAATAATACATTTAGCATTAAGCTACAATTATCAGTGAAAAATTAAAAATATAAAGTTATCAAAAAACGTGCTACTGCCCCTTTAAAATATACAGCTGGTAATATTAGTAAGCTAACGGTTAAATGTTCGTATAGTCGGACACACCCTTTCGAGTTACAGTATTTCATAAATGGTTCCTATAAACAGAGCTGGTGATGAAACAGACCTTTCAATTCATGATCTCATTTGAATGAGAATCTCCATCTTTATAAAAAAAACCACTTCCAATCGGTATTCATATACAGTGAATATCGCATGCCAATTTGTATGAGACGGTCTGAAAGTTCGTTTATTTCATTTGAACTGATATCGATCTCAACGGATTATTTTCTTCTCATATCTCCAATTTTTATCAATTACGAACCAACTGGATAGGTTTACAGGTCTTAGTTTTACATGTGCAGGTTTGTGAAAAATGCTTCTAACTTTTAATTCTGATTAGCTTCTTATCTCAAATCGATTTCCATATATTCGGGTTAAAAAGGATGACGTCATTTCAAACAAGCCTTACAGAATTAAAAAATTTTTAAAACATGACTTTTTATCTAAAACTTCTGATTTTACATTGATTGGGAATTTTTTTTTATATTTATTCCTCATCAGTCACGTTTGATATATCATTTCCACAAAATCCCTTGGATAAGTTCCGCGTCTAGCGGACAAGGTCAACAGCTTATCTGGATTTACAGGACCTCCTGCAAGTCGCCTGGCCGTGAGGGAGTTAATACGGAAGTTATTAGGTATGGTGCAAGTGTGTGCCATGTCTGTTCGCACCTGTGTGTTAAAGGTAAATACTTAACCACTGATTGATGTGCTCATACAGGTATGAAGTAGATAACGAAACCAAGATTAGAGATTAAATTGACTATATATGCACTAAAAAGGCTATTTGTAACCTTCTTTATCGTGGTTTCTCGAATGAAACAGTTCAATATGAGTTTTTCATTCGTACGATAAATCGTTATGAATTATACCCAAAACCAAACTTAGAGATTAAATTGACTGCATCTCTGCTAAAAGTGTTTTTCTTAACACATTCTAGCTTGTCGTAGGCATCAGGCTTCTGCATGGATATGTAATTATTTAATACAATATCAAAAATGCTTAACAACAAAATTAGAGATTTAATAACTGTGTTTGTGGGAAAAGACCATTTCAGCTTTTAAAACATAAGGAAAATGGTTCAGTATGATCCTAATAGAAAAAGTAGTTGATTTCAAAACTGAGTGAGTGAATAAGTTTGAGTTTAACGCCATAAGCGGCGGATTTTAAAACATGTCGGGGCCTCGCTAATAAAACACTGGAAGTTAAAAATTAGAAGTTGGAGACCCCCTTTATTTTTTTAACTTCCAGTGTTTTATTAGCGAGGCCCCGACAGGGTCGGAGAGGGCCTCGCTAATAAAACACTGGACGTTAAAAATTAGAAGTTGGAGACCCCCTTTATTTTTTTAACTTCCAGTGTTTTATTAGCGAGGCCCCGACAGGGTCGGAGAGGGCCTCGCTAATAAAACACTGGACGTTAAAAATTAGAAGTTGGAGACCCCCTTTATTTTTTTAACTTCCAGTGTTTTATTAGCGAGGCCCTGTTTTAATGTTTCTCAAATCTTAACTTCCCAGTTAACAGTTAATTTCTTTCCACCATAGGTTTGAACACGAAACTACGGAAGCCAAATAGGGCCACTATACATTTTTTTTTTGATGATTGGTATCTTGAAATTTCAACCTAGTATCTTGAAATTTCAAGATAGTATGTTGAAATTTCAAGATAGTAAGTTGAAATTTCAAGATGGTATGTTGAAATTTCAAGATAGTAAGTTGAAATTTCAAGATAGTATGTTGAAATTTCAAGATACTAAGTTGAAATTTCAAGATACTAAGTTGAAATTTCAAGATACCAATCATCAAAAAACAATGTATAGTGGCCCTATTTGGCTTCCGTACGAAACACACAGAAATGCCTCATAAAAATGAAATTTGAATTTATTTTCTATATTTGCTGTAAGAGATTATCATAATTATCGCCTATTCTCAAAATTCTCCCTTAATTGGATACCGGCGCCTACAGGAGCAAATACGGTTTGGTTCGAAAACAGGATTAGAGTTGTAATTTGCAAATGAACGTGAATCGTGTTGGATAAGGACACGTGTTTTGCGTCGGCGGATGAAAGGGAAACATAACAAAGGTGTGGGATTTCTCTAACAGTGGTTCAATCTGATCAGCAACCCGATTGTAATGCCTGGTCGACCATTGTTGTTTACTGGACATGTTGGGATGTTGTCCATTCATATCTGATACTTGAAATTTGTAAAATTTTCTGGGTGTCTTTAGAAAAGATTTTAAAGATTGAAGGTACTTTTGATAAATTTAATTCATAAATGTCTTGTTTTAGGTGTGATTTTAAACAAAGAGGATTGCAAATATGTTGAAAGTTGAATATTCATATCCTTGAAATGTATTTCAGTTTATAATGTTGCCTCTCTGTTAAATTTCATATTTTGTATCCGTCTTTCTCGACGTTTCAATGCCAATTTTATATCTTCGCCACCGGGCAAAAGGAAGTACACAGCAGAGTTTGTTACGAGTTATTCATTTTTTTAGATACGTGTGATGTCTTTGATGATGACATGTTTACAATAACACATATTTGCATAAGTTTGAATGTATCTATTTGTTCCTGGTAAACGTTTGTTAAAAGAAGATATTTTAAGTAGACAGAGGTAAGAAATAGAAATTTGCACTATCATACTCCCTACAATGTTAAAAATGTTGTTAATGTGTGAAAAATAGGCACTTTTAATGATTTTCACATAGAATATGTCCTCAATGTCGATCACAATTGTTAGAATTTATATTTGAATTTATTTTATGTATTTAAAAAAATTATTCTTTAGAAATACATAAATGGAAACAAATTGAGTTATGATTAAACACATGTACTTTACGAAGCGAAGACAGAAACTTGAATTTTTTTTGAAGTAATTGAATCATATGATAAATTTAACTCTTGTGCATACTTTCTTTTGCCCTGTAGTATACATAGAGATTACACTAAAATATTTTAAAAGTCTAAAAAATATAAGCAATGTTCTTAAAGTAAAAAGTAAAACCTCTTTGTCCTTGGTTTGCATGCAGGCATTACACAACGATGTCGATACAACAAAACCAATCATCAAAGTTTTATCTCAGCTTATTCAATCGGACTGTTTCAAAACTTAAAATCAATGCAATAAAAATGAAATATTTAACATAGTAAGTAAACAAGATTTTACCTGCATCGGAGAATCGAATAAAGCATTATGTCGCCTTTGTTACAAACCTTGTTCAAACGAAAACAAACTCATGAACATACCATATAATTGAAGGAAATGGGTTTCAGAGAATCCGCCTAAGGCCTTATGATAAGTATACATTATAATTTGGGGTATGCTAAAAGATAACGTGAAAGCCGCCACACTTCATTAATTAAGTTTGATGTAAGTCATGATATTCCCTATAACGTTGAGAGCTAATGTCAAATGAGTCACACTTCCGTGATATGATTAAATGATATGTTTATGATATGAATTATTAAGTTTTCAGGAAGCACTTGTAAGGACATGATTGTGTATTCGAAGATCAAGTGAAACAAATTGTAATGTTGTAGTTCTGAAATGACAGATTAATGGTTCCTGGTTTAACTTAACTAGATTGGTACCATCTTCCTACGCAGAGCCTAAAATGCCAGTTTCCAAACTGTCATTTTATGCCTTGCTGCATAGCCTTCAGTTTTCTGTGCTTGCTCTCTACTCTGTATTGACTATAGCAGCACAGAAAAGTAAACTGGCCTTTTAGGCTCTGCGTAGGAAGATGGATTGGTTCATGGTAAACGTATTACGGTACTTTTGCCAGAGCCTTCCTGTATCGACAGCCTGTTAACCAGACCCTAAAGCTAAAAGATTAAAGGAGCCTTCTTAAACCTAGAAACTATTGGCAAGTCTAGATGCCTCAGCTTTAGGGTCCCTGAAATTAAGTTTTTTCGAGGCTCCTTTTTATTTCTTTTTAAATAAATTTTCAAAATAATACATTTTTGTAAAGAACTCTTTTTAAGGTACTAAATGTTAAGTCTACTGTATCGAGATTAAGTTTTAGTTTTACAGTAAATCTTGCAATTCTTTTCTAAATGTCAATGTGAAATAGTACGAAAAACCTCTAGAAGCAACTTACGGAAGTATCCTATAGTGCCCTTTTTACCTCTTAATTAGGAGATACTATCATCTTATCGGGAGATAAAAAATATCACTATGGCACTAAGACACTTCCGTAGAAACCAACTTTTAAAAAAGTAAAATAATTTAATACGTGGTTCAATTTTGCAGTATTGTTGTATACTACTAGTATATATTACATTCTGTACAAGTTTGTCTGTAAACGCTTTCTACAGGAATCGTTAATGTCTAGAATCAATTAGTTTGTCTCTGATTTCGATGCAATTGTCTTTCTTCCAGATAACACTACAGATGTTGTATCGACTCTCATAGCCTAGAACATACTCGTATGTCAGATATTATTTGCGCTCTCTTGATAAAGCGGTCAAAAGACGTCAAAGATGCAGTGTTGTTCCCTTTTCGCTTGGTGTCCCCTTATATTTGGAAAAGTAGGATACGATTAACAGTGCAAATGACCACAATAGCTCAGAATAGGCCAAAATGACCCCCTCAGTTGATAACCGAAGAACAACACTGAAGATGTTCGATATCATTGCTTAGAACATATGTAATATATTGTTTGCGTTCTCATGGAAAAGAGGTCAGAAAAGACAATTTTATTCATTCTTTTCTTCATTTCATTCATTGTCTTCAAGAAATTTAGTTTATAATTGACATCATGCTTCTACTGATGGGAGAGATTTGTCCTTTGTTCACGCTTCGAAAAATCGGTCATCGTACTTCAGGGAAATACTTTAGGTCATGCTCTTAGATTTTTTATTTGGCCACTAGCTTCCCTTTTTCTCGCTCCAAGTTGGGAATTCAACATATCGTATTTCCCTCACAATTCAGATTTAAAGGGCTAGTTTTGCCGCAAAGCATCGTATTCCATTGCTTTGACACTTCAGTTTTAAAACACTAGTTGTTCCCAGGGAGCATCGTATTTCCTGTTTTAACGTTCATAACACTTGTCCTGATTACTTGACCAATTTTCCTTCACTCGACAGATGATACCTGGTATCCGATGGTCAATATAACACCCTCGGGACAATGGCCGAACAGGATGACCACGGGCCAGGTATTGTCCAGTAAGCAATAAAGTCCAGTGGGCGGGGACGTGATTCCCCTACAGATGTCCCCCTCGTTTTTAATCTTGCCCGAGGGTCAGTTCGTACAGTTTTAGTGTCAATTGAACTCTTAGCAGGTGCCCTTAGTTGATTGCCGATGTCGTGATAGCTTGACCAATGTCCTGTACATTAGCTGGACCAAAGGTGGACATGGATGGCCGGAGAACTTCAAAGTGTTCAAGATGCATATGGGTCCATCATGGACCCTGAAGCTTTACCGGGAAATTTTTACGACATGCCGTAAATGGTTGAAGCCGTGCATGGCGACCCCCCATGTTCCCGCGCATAGTGTTAAGATCAGACGACATGTGTTGAGTTGGGGTTTGATGATATCCTACTAATGGCCTGTCATCTGGCGATCATGGGCATGTTTGAAATGTCCTGCCATAAATTTCAACTAACTATTAAGGAGTTTGTCCCAACTAGAACTAACAATGAGTGTTTATGCTTTTGCCTCAAGCCTGGTGCTAATGCATATAACCATTAAATATTTTGAAAATTGAGCGATTGTTGTTCGATAAGCTTAACAGGGAAGAACATAGTCTGCAGATATAAACTCAAGTACCAAAGAAACTTAACACCAATTCAAATGACTCATGAAACAATGAAAAATATACGTTTGAGATAAAATATCTTTAATAAATCAACCATTTCCTAAATTTCTTAAATTCTTCATGTTGAATCGCATCGACGGTTGATCAATAGCGGGTAGTATTCCACTGAAACGACCATTAGTTGCTTCAATCGGTGACCGGTCTTGAGAGCTTGACAATCAGTATGAAACCTTAAGTCATTTCCGACGTTGTCAGTTGCAGCTTCTGTCAGTTGCAAAGTCCGACACCAGTCCAAGCTCCCTGTTGTATGTGTCTATGTCGAAGAAAATGTTTCACGAATTTAAATGCAATCGATATATGAATTCATAAATTTCCTAGATAGAATAATGCTTCATTTGAAATGGCAATAGAATGACATAATGGGTTGTCTTTTAAATGAAATGTAAAGTATTATTTTTATTCAACTATGTCATTTACTGCTATGACTGTTATAAATCTAGCACTATATTATACTTTAACTATAATTCTATACATGAAATTGCATTCTAGTAAACTCATGGGCAAAATAAACGCTGGGTATTTTCAAACGAAGGATAAACAAATTATGTATGCCTTGTAAATTCGATTTCGAATGTGTTTGATAAAAAAAATATTTGGAGAATTATTGTTCATAATTTTAACCATGATGGCATGGAGCGTTTTGTACTGTGGTTGTCTAAACACTGTTGGGGTGTTAACATTACTGTTTTCAGGTACTTTTTTGGTTAATAATTATTTTGAAATTAAGTTTGAATTTCGGAAATGTATATCAGAAGTTTATTTGAGATACTGTTAATGAAAAACATTCACTTTGACTTTTCTGCATTGATATGTCTTCGCGTTATAACGTCTATAAATATGCAAAAAATGACCAAATTGGCTCTCCAATCTCGCTTATTTAAGGAGATAGCAAATTGATGATTTTTTGACACGCGTTTTCTTAGGCGCCATGCAAAACCATCAACACAAAATGATTCAAACAAGGCAAACATAGTTGAGTTGACTTGTAAGGAAACTTTGCCACTCTGCTTCATTCACATTTATCTTACATGGAATAAAATATTCTGACATTTATGTTACCAGCGTTTCTTTTGCCCGTGGGTTTATGTGTATTTTGTTTATCAAATTGGAAGAAAATCAAAACAGAATTTGATATTCAATAAGTTGATAAAATATATTATGAGGATGAAAAGTTATCTCAGTAACTGATGTATTTGAAGAGAAATTAAGAATATGCTCTTACACTTGTAGTATTATACTCACTGTACAAGTAAACATTCACTTTAAACATTCACAGACCAATAAATTTTAATCTATCACCTCGTTAATATTTGTAAATTCATTCAGGATATGGCATTAAGTAATTTCTATTTTGATCAAGTGTTTTGTTAGTAGTATCATGCGTACTTTACAAATGAATCACTAAGCATCTATGTTTCCATTGAGTGAACAAGTGTTTTACAGCAATAAAACGAACCTTCAACGTAAAATATGTACATACCATATGGAATAAAGGTGTTTCACTTTCATCTAATGCCTCGTGAGAAGGAAATTGGGATATACTAATGGACTGGAAAATCTAGACTTAAGGAAAATGTTTATACATAGGATATATAATAGAGTTATGAATGAAAACACGTTAGTAGGGTCCCTGTGCTTAGCAGAAGGGAGTGTCGGCCAAAACTTTCTTGTTTATCACAATATGGTAATGGATAGGTAATAATATGTTTATATTTATTGCTGAAGTAAAGTAATGTAAGTGCAAGAAAGCCAGTTGGTCAGGGTTAGTTGAGGTACATCAATGCCTTTCAGGATATCCGTTTACTGAGTGTTCAAGGTGTTTAAAAATTATTCTGTTCTGACATGTCTTCATGGACTTGGAAATGTACATAATGATAATTAAACAACTTTCAAAATAAATGTATTGAGAATGATAAGAATGTTATTCATGAATGATCATTGAGTGATTGAGGATCATTTTAGTGTTTTCAATATTTCAAGGATTGTAATCTTATCTGTATTTTAATTATTTTCTGGTGAATCGAACAATCAGCTGCAGGAAAATTATTCTGAAATAATTAATTTAACATATGTGTATTATTAATATTCTATGTTTTAAAGAATGCTTATAACGACGTTTAGATCATAATCTAAGTAAGTTGTTTGAACACTTTTTCAATACGATAAGTATGGACAATGAATATCAGTCGACAATGAATTCTAAATATTTTATGATGTTTTTGATACATCTAATTATCAACAAAACAGTCAACGGGTATGACGTGAATGTTAATTCATATGTTGCTTATTTTAACCAACATTCTGAAACCTCAAATAATTATACAGAAACAACAGGGTGGGGAGTTAAGATTGAATTGAATTGAAAAGAAATAAATGTTATATTGACATGATTAACCCCGAATAATTTAATACTCTTTAATGTACCGTAAACTAACCAAACAGACATGTACCGTAAACTAACCAAACAGACATGCGCATGAAATTACAATATACGTAAATAAAAGCTTTAAATAAATCAGATAAAGAAACATCTTTTAGGTATATTCCAAAATGAGTATTTATACCTACAAGTATTTATCTCTACTAAATTACTTTAAAAATTGTGAATCAAAGTATCACATAAAAGATTGAAGTACATTGAAATACGCGTGACATTAACCTCCACACGAGACAAACTGTGACATTTACACCTGTATAAAGCTGCAATATACATGAATGATAATTAGCCGGATGACATATACGGCCCCCATTGATCTGGTTTTATTGTTTGCCATGCATGATTGTAGGACAAACCCTCTTAAAATAAATCTCAGTGGTTGGTGGGTATCGTGTCGTTTTAAAGGGGCAGTAGCACGTTTTTTGATAATTTTATATTTTAAATTTTCTCTGATAATTGAACGTTAATGCTAAATGCATTATGTTGATAGTATCAAAAATCTCAAAACACACATCAATCATCCATAGTCAGAGGACAAAGTATAGGGATTCACATAAAATCCATTGGCGGCCATTTTGTGTGAACACCTTTAAATCATTTTGTGGAAGAAAAAGGAATCGCATGGCTTAACTTTACGTTATATATTTTAATTATTACTGCTTCATTAAGTTTAAATACATTGTCTTTCAATTGGAACCATTAAATTTCTGACTTCACCTTATATTCCCCGTAAAACGTGCTACTGCCCCTGTAAAATAAATCTCAGTGGTTGGTGGGTATCGTGTCGTTTAAAGGGATCAAATGACATTTGACATGCAGTCTGATGATATTTGATATAAACAAGGGTGATATAAATGTTATAATCACAGGTGAGATACAGGTAGGTAAAGAAACATTGTGATTACCTGTAGTGTTAATTACAAGCCCCTGGATTGACTTAATTTGTCATACTTAATCTATTTGACAGGACTGTTATCATTTGAATAAGAACAAAATGTGACTTTTATAACGGGAATTCGAAACTTTAGTGGGTGCACATATAATTAACATATGTGTATTTGATAGGTTGGTAACTTTTTTTCTATAGTTTTGTTGTGCAGATAGTTTACTAGAAATCTAGTGTTTTTTGTCATACTAAATTACGTATGCAGTGTTGGGATATGAAGTAAATGTATGAAGCACAGTGGTGTAGTGGTTAGCATGTAGGTCTCTCACGCGATAGGCCCGGGTTCGAATCCTGGTTGGGACATAACAAAATTGTGATTTGGGCCTCAGCCTTGTTCTGTCCCTGGACAAGGCACTTCATCCACTTTGCACTCAATCCAAGCTGTTAACTTTGGCAAAAGGAAAATTCGATCTTTAGCTCATTGAAGCTTTGATGTATGTCGGAAAATTTTCGGTGCAAACTATTCAGCGCCTCACCCTGCATTTAATCAACGACTTCCTTTAGTTAACGAGTCTTTGTTCTCAAACCACAAATATCGACAAATGCAGCAAGACAGAGACCAAGAACCATTTATGTCCTGCAGCAGAGTTTAAAAAACAATGAACATTATCTATGAATGTAACAATGAACAAACCATTTAAATAAATGGTGATTTTGACAGCTTGTTTGGTCAAGACTTCTTTCTTTAAGATTCTTTTTATAAGGTTACACTGTCATAGGAAAGAAAACTTGATAGTATCTATGCATACTACAACATTGCTATTTCAAAAATGTACTCATTGGAAACATCTTTTATCCAAAAAGTCGGTTTTAGTTTAAAGTGTGTTTGAATTTGGGCATTGGCCAAACTAAAAGGTTTTGCTTTTTAAGAAAAAGAAGTATATCTTCACTATATATGTACATATGATAATAACACTCATTTTGCTGTTTTGCCTCAAAATAATTTTTGGTGATAGAAGAAATTAAAAATTGGCTTAGAAATGAAAATTTTATGTCACGCTTTCAACTTGTCGTTCATTGTACACAGTACAAAAGCTACGATACAAACCAGATTAACATCACACTTTTCATTTTCTTCCCGAAGGTCAAGGACGGCTGTCAAGCGACACGTTTCCAAAGCCCTGCTGCTGAGCTTGACAAGCCAAACATGATATAATGATGATCCAGTAATGATGGGATCATTATGACGCTGTGAGGAGCTGTCACCATAAGTCTCTACAAGGTCAAGGATCTTATCGTCTTTACGGGTCGACAGATTTGCCCTGAAGGTCATTGTGAATCCAGATATGATTTCCGTTAAGTTGTATTGGTAAATATTTGTTTGGTGAATAATAGATGTTGATTTTATTTTCTATTCGATATTATCTAGGTTATTCATGAGTTAGATTTATGTTCATGTGTCTTTTGTAGTTTACTAAAATATTTAACATTAAAGTTATAATATCGAAACAATGTCATTATTTCATTGATTCCTCCATTTTTTTAAAACTACCGGGTCGTTAGCAAGAAAGACAGTGATTCTGTCAATCAATACAACGAACGTTGCTACCTTTTTGCTAAGATTTATTGCATGTTAGTCGTGTCTTTATGAGTTATAAATGTTCTTATATAATAAACGTTAAATAGAACAGATATTTTTTTAGGTTAGGATATTGTGTTTTGGTTCTAAGAGCTCTTTCTATGAATGCATAGATTTTCTTTAAGAACATCATAAGATTAAGAATTGAATTTCATCAATCATTGTAGATATCAATGGCTGTGTGAAAACAAAATCAAAATTAGATCAAACAAACATGAAAGACATCGAAGATGAAAAAGGTTTGACATATGAAATATTGTATAGTTTTAATATATATGAAAAAAGGTAGAAAATACATATTTTTTATTACTGCTCTAGCAAACAACATCGAAAATTACTTATAAACAATCATAAACAATTAATTCTCCTTTTTGTTTGTTATTCATTAAAGGGGCAGTAGCACGTTTTAGGGGAAATATAAGGTGATGTCAGGAAAATGAAAATGAATGGTTGCAATGGAAAGACGTTGATATTCAACTAAATAGAGCAGTAATAAATCACATGTATAATGTAAAGTTCAGCCATGCGATTCCTTTTTCTTACACAAAATGAATTAAATGTGTTTACACAAAAATGGCATCCTATGGACTTTATGTGAATGCTTATAATTTGTTTTCTGGCTATGGATGATTGGTTTGTGTCATGAGATTTGACACTATCAAAATAATACATTAAGCATTCAAATAGAATTATCAGTGAAAATTGTTAAAATATAAAATTTTCCAAAAAACGTGCAACTGCCCCTTTAATAGATGAGTGCCATCGGTTATGAATAACATGCCTACCCTTATAGGACGTTCACCCTATCTTATCCCACTATTTTCAATAACACATTCCAACATTGCACTAGATCGTTGACATACAGATAATATATACAGGATTATAATTCTAAAGACATTTTGATGAGGTTAGCGATTTCAAATCAATATAATTGATTTTATGTCACTAAGATTCATCTAATTTTAGTTATGAATATGTACTTTAGGACATTTATCATAGCGTATGATTCTGCTATTTTTAACCTTTTTCTCACTAATTAATATGATTTTTCTTTGAAGATGCGTTCAACCGAAATCATAAATTTGATGAGATATTTTCAGCACGACATTATCTTGTTAATCAAACATCAAATTTCATGCTTCGCTTAAATCAAATTCCTCATTACTTTTCCCCCAAAAGCAACGAACAATTGTCCGGCATATCTAAGACAGGTTTATGTCGTTTTAATGTTAAAAATCACCATTTTATTTCGATTCATTTAACTTATGTTGTCCCACATGTAGAAGCCAGGATTAACACTATTTTATTTCGATTCATTCATCATCGATTAGAGGCCAGGATTAACACATCGATCTGCTAATCTATAAACTATTATGATCATGACCTTTCTTTGAAGTATTGACAATCAGTCGATAAATCAAATCCTGGGCAGATCAACCATTCTATCTTGGACAGAAGATATCGGAAGTCTCTTGTAACCATAGCAACCAGACTGCATCGAACGTCATTGCATGTCAACTTCGAACGATGCCAACAATTTACTTAAAGGGGCGTTATATCTACAACGTTAAGGAATCCGCCCTATTATTTTGATTTCTATGTAACTATCAACATAGTGAAAGGGGGGGGGGGAAATAATGAAAGAATATCCAACTTAGCACATAATCAAACACGACTGATCCAAAAATATTATCCATTTTTTATAGTGAATTAATGTTTCCTATCCTTTGTAAAGTTGTAAATTCTTAATGACTGAACATGTCAGAGGTCAAAGGACGTCACGTAGCATCTGAATTGACGCTTGTTCATTAACACTAGGTGTTGATTGAGTCTAACACAACATTTTTAAATACATTCAATCAGTGACCTGTCTTGAGAGCTTAACAATCATAACAGTTTTGCCTCTCATTGCCTTGTCATTAAATATAATATTTGAGGTAAATGTTTTCTGGTTATACACAACATGTACAAATGTATTAAGTCTTGTGTCTCTTACAATGGTAACACCAGTGATTATTTTCATTGTTATACAGGTGTTAGACAAGGGGAAAACCTCTCCCCGTTTCTCTTTGAATTATATCTTAATGATTTAGAAGAATTTTTTACAACAAATAACGTTAATGGCCTTGAATATCTTAATGTTAATATATATCATCATCTTGGTATATATGTTAAGCTTCTTTTGCTACTGTATGCTGACGATATAGTTTTATTTGCAGAAACCGCAACCGATCTATGCAAATCTTTAATTCTTTTTTTATGAGTACTGTAAAAGATGGAAATAAACGGTAAATGTTTCGAAAACAAAGATATTGATTTTTGGAAAGAGGCCAGATAAAACACATTATGTTTTCACATTACAAAATCAAAAGATTGAACAGGTTTCAGAATATGTGTATCTTGGTATTTTATTTACTCGCACTGGTAGATTTTGTAAAGCTCAAAAACGAATTGTTGAGCAAGCCTCAAGAGCAATGTATGCAGTCTTTAGAAAATTACGCTTGTTAGATATCCCAATAGATTGTCAACTAAAACTCTTCGACAACCTTGTTGTATGGCTCTGAAGTCTGGGGCTTCGAGAAGAGTATAATTTTAGAAAAGGTTCATTTAAAATTTTGTAAATATATACTTAAAGTTAAACAATCAACACCAGATTTTATGATATATGGTGAATTGGGAAGATACCCTCTTGATGTACTCATTAAGGTTAGAATTATTTCATATTGGTGCAAGCTAATATCAACAAAATGTACATTGTCGAGCCTTTTCTATAGATTTATGCTTACATTGAAAAAGTATGACCCAAATGTATATTTACCTCTTATCGATGTTGTTAAAACTATATTTGAAAATACTGGCTTAAACTACTTTTGGTTATCTCAAAATAGGATACTTTTATAATATGTTTAAGCCATCACCATACCTCGAATGTTATTTATTACACTTCCCATTAAATGTGAGCATTTGGCTCACTTAAATCAGAACTTGTAACTATAGACTCCCAATAGAAACAGGTAGATGGTATAACATTAAAAAAGAATATAGATTATGTGTACTCTGTAAAAAATCAATCGGAGATGAGGCCCATATCATTTTGTATTGTCAATTTCTTAACGCAGTTAGAGATTCATTATTTCCTGACTATTATTGTAAATATCCATCTTTAGATAAGTTTATATCATTAATGTCATGTGACCATAAAGCTCTTCAATTGAAATTATGCAATTATGTCAAAACCTGTCTACATATGCTCCCATAAATCAACCTGTATATTTGTATTGTTTCTCTATGTCACTTTTTGTGATCTTCATGAGAATAAACCATTCATTCATTCATTCATTCAGTCATCGTATACAACATCAGCAATTCGTGTATGTTGCACTTCGGTGTAGTAGAGTAGTTAAAAACCTCTCATCATACTTGTCAAAGGTCATATAGATTTAAATCATGTGAATATATCGTTACGTCAACATTTGGTGTGTAAAATTAATTAGCAGAAATCGGCCGTCACACATCGAAAAAGAAACCTGGACTGCCATATATTCCTTCACGGTCCATCTGTATTGTGACAATGAGTCACGAATGAAAATGTTAGGTACACGAAGTTAAAAGTTTCAAATATGTCGTTGTCGTTTACTGTTAACATCAATATTGTCTAGTGTAGATATTTCAGTTTTAAGGTGTGCTGAAGTTTATAACAGCATTTCTCAAACGTGAAAACTACCTCTGTCACAATATGAATTCACATCCAAGTCAAATTATTTATATCCTTGTACTTCGATACGCGGCAGAGCATTCAATCGATATGCCGAAGAAATTACATTGATCAAATTTATATTAATATTGCCAGTAGCATATTAAGAAGGATTTGTTATGTGCTTATCATGAAGTCCTGACTTCCGAATCAAGGTCCTTTGTTAAGGTATCGAACCGTGTGTCAATCGCCTAAAAGCGTATTTGCTTCCAGGTAAACATCAAAGAAGCCGCTCTGAATACCTGGTGGGTTATTAGTTAATATCTTGCAGGTTCAACTCAAGGCAGTTGTCAATTACAAGCACTGATTGGCACTGACATGTCATTGGTGTGTCCCTTTCAGCTGATATTGGGAATATCTTCACAAAGGCTTTTGTTTCCACCTGCTTTTGTAGATACATGTTCATAACTTTATGTTAATGTAGTTGTCGATTGCAACTATCTATTGCTTTTGGATTTAGTTAATATTTACTTCGAAAGGCTTAAAATTAAACAGCCTATTAAACATCAATGTTTATGTCTTAAGAAATAATGATGACAAATGTTCAATGATATCATTTGTCACAAAAGTTTCAAATTTCAAACGATCTTTTAACAAATAGGTACTTGGTATTATGTTACATTCTTGACAAATTTCTGTTTAAGACAGTTGATTGTAGCTTGTATTGTAGATTCTAACTGACGGCTCTACTTTGACAGAATATATCAAATCATACTTAGGGCAAAATCATACGAGATTAAATTTCCATTTTCTTTTGGATGTTTCTAAATTTGATAAATGACTTGTAATTTATAGGACAACAAATTAGTTTTGACAAATGATCAATGGCTCCACTTACCACACAAGGTTTAAAATTATTTATGCATAAATGACGGGGTATTGATACATGAATGTAATATTGATATCATAAAATGGTTTCAAAATTGGGAATTTCTTTGGGAGTAACCTATCGTTAACACACGTGGTTGTTTTCGTGATAGATATCAATGTCATGTCATAAATCATCTATGTACACGAGAAATCAACTCTTTGATAGTTACTGTTTAAAGGGGCAGTAGCACGTTTTTTGATAATTTTATAATTTGAATTTCTCACTGATAATTGTAAGTGAATGCTAAATTTATTATTTTGACAGTCTCAAAAATCTCATTACACAAGCCTATCATCCATTGTCAGAGGACAAAGAATGAAGATTCACATCAAATCCATTGGCGGCCATTGTTTTGTGAACACCTTTAATTCATTTTTGTAAGAAAAAGGAATCGCATGGCTAAACTTACCGTCATATACTGGAATTATTACTGCTCCATTTAGTTTAAATACATTGTCTTTCAATTGAAACCATTAATTTTCATTTTCCTTCCATCACCCTATATTCACCTTAAAAACGTGCTACTGCCCCTTAAAAGGGATAGACTAACTATGTTGTCTTTTTATCATTATCGTGAGCACTACATGGTGACATATTTTATCAAATTTGCTCTTTATGTACCAGGTTTACAATGTCTTTCTGACAATCAATGGCGATACATAGTTGTCGTCTAACTTGTCTATCTTTTGCATCAAACCTACCACTTTATTTTTGTGTCAAAGTCTTTTCTGACATGAAAACGAGGATAATTGTTTTGGGTAAAGTAAACCGAATTGAAATTGATTACATCGATATATGGTTAAAACCTAACAGAATACTTATTGAATGTTTTCTAAACAAGATAAGACCTATGTATGTAACAACAGCTTAAAAATTAAAAAGGATTTTCCCATTTGTCGTTTGATACCATATGAGACTTCGCAATCTTTAGGTAAAACAAGTTAACGAGCAACTTGTTGATTAATATATGCACAGAAACTCTTTCCACAATTCATTTTTCAAAGGTTTCTTCTTTGTGATTATAGAAACTTACTTTCCTTGACTTCATTTCTAAAAAAATTATTTTAAGATTATTTCATAAGCAGTAAATCAGCGAATCATTTTTTCTGGTTTCCATATCCCAGATGCCTAGTTTTTTGTGTAAATATTATTTCTTACATCTGCATTTATCATGTACCCCTGCAAATGTAACCGCGAGGTTTTGCAACATTATTCCATTTTGTTAAAATCTAATCAATGTCGTTCATGAAAATTTTGATAAAACAATGAATAACAAATAAATGGCTAAACAGAAATCTATATGAAGGCCAATGTTTTCTGGTCCATCACCAAAACATCTGAAGAAAACAACAACACTTTAAAGTAAGATATTTTGGAAAACAAACCTTTTATTCAAAGAAGAGCTCTATCATGATAATGCAATCAGAAAGGTCAACGAGAAGACCATCTCACATAAACATGTTGTCAATATCTGTTGATTTGAACACACCAATCATAGGCCACTGCCAAACAATACTTGCAATCAACAATAGTTTTGATAAGAACTTATGCATTTTACTTTGTACAAATATGGTAACAATTATGCCTGTAGAAGGGAACACACGGCTCAATACAAGATCACAAACCTTTGAAGCAGATGTCAGAAATCGATTAAGGCATAACCAACAACAAGATTCCTGAGATGAACCTGCACAATATTAACTCAATAACGTCTTAACTACCCTTTGATGTTCTAGTGGAAGCAAATATGCTTTTAGCAGATTGACAAACCGTTCGATACTTGAACAAAAGACCTTGATTTGGCAGTCATGACAGCAAAACGTTCTCAATTTGCTACCTGTATGATTAATATTAATCTTATTAATGGAATTTCTGAGACACAGATATTGATTGATGTACCCAAAGTCAAAGAACAGGGACAATTGAGTCCACAGTTACATTTTATAACAGCTATTTTGCTAAACATCAATCATATTGTAAACATCAAATAATTGACTTGATAGGACATAGCTACCTATATATGGTTTCACATTCATTTGTGATAAGAAACATTGCAAGTCTTTCAACGTTTGCTGGCTAAGTTAATTTCGATGTATGAGTAAAGTATATGGTAATGGCATGCCATTGAACTGTTTGCTGCATATATTAATCTATTCAATGTAGTTACTAAGCTGATTGATTGAATACCATGATTTGAGGTTTTTGCTCTGCTAAAAACTATTTCTGTAGCAATATGTATATGATTGACATATATGACTTTCAAAGACATATGGTTGCTGAGGAAACTAGGAAACGCCCTGATATGATCTTTATCTATTTGATCTTTTAGGAACATTATGTTAGCTTTATGTCTGCCATATTATTATTAAGCTGGTTGATTGAATACCATGCTTTGAGTTTTTTGCTTTGCTTAGACTTATTTCTGTATATGGTTGACATGGAATGACTTTAAAAGATTTCTCGTTGCTAGAAAAATAGGAAACACCAAATTCAATCTATTTAGCAGAAAATAAACCAAAGACAATATCTTCCAGTTAATGCCAGAGTAAAGTCGCTTTACAACATTAGTTTGATTAGCTCATATGGGGAAACAATTACGAAAATCATAATGAAACAGATAAAACTGAAGTTCAAATGAATTGAAATCCTCTTTATTTTTTAATATTAGGTGTTATTCTTATGCTTCATACTTCAATTTCATATTTAGATTGATTTAAATACTTCATTACTTTCTTAATTAAGATATAAGACCCTTCATTAAAATAACCCTTGATATACATTTTTATAAGTAGATATCTTGTTTTAGTTTATGCCAGAGTAATGTCAATCAACAGCAGTATTTCCTCTTTTATGAAAGTAATTATGAAAAGCATAATGATACAGATAAGAGTGAAGTTCAAATGAATCTTAATATTCTCATTGACTAAATGTTTGGACCAACATAAGGGCGTTAATCTTACGTTTTTGGATTGATTTCAATACTTCTTTACTCTCTTGCCAAAGTATTGGACCATTCATTTAACCTACCCTTGACAGGTTAATACAATCATATAAGTTGCAACGTTAACTACCATTATCTTAATTCTGACTCACGTCTGTAGAATCAATGAATAACTAACTGATCTACCAATCAATGCACTAATTATGACCCTTGTTGGAAGTTTAGACAAGGAGCCAATTCGTGATATGACCAATTAGGGTTCATAAGAGTTAAAGCCTGCCTGAAAAATTCCAATAATTACATGTTGATTTTCCAATCAATGACTGCACTAATTATGACCTTGTAGGAGATTTAGAAAGGGAGCCACTATCTATGATATGACTAATTAGAGTTCATAAGTGTTAACGCCTGTAGAATCTAAAATAACTCGTTGATTTTCCAATCAATGACTGCATTAATTATGAAGCTTGTTGAAAGTTTATACAAAGAGCCGATAAATCAAGTCATGGGCAGTTCAAACATTCGCTGGTGGGTAGAAATGATCAGGGCGTTGTCTTATCTCCCTAGCAACAGAAGTCACTGAAAGACATCGATGTTAGTCATACAACAGAATTATTGACATTGTTGGTGCCCCAGCTATTAAGCTCAATATTGGTATCAATCAGTTTGCTTCTTGACTTCATTAACCAGATCAAGACAATTGTAAACGTTTTGTTTCTCTGTCACGTTTAAAAACATATTGATAAGACCAAATGAATAAAGTTACCTTTAACGAAAATCTCCGAAAACACTTTTTATGAAAATGTTGATTACATATGACTAAAGACCCATATTCAAACTAAAAGATTTAAAAAAGTATTTTTAGTAATATTTTGCGACCAATCACTCTGGACCAAAATTCATAAAAAAGAGACCGTCTCTATGGTGCACGACTAGATTTTATTTTATCCGAATCAGGCACAAGTTGCAGCCCAAGTTGATAGCCAATTGCGGTTACTGAGACGCGGTGTAAAACCTACACACATAAGGATGATGTCACCGAAAGTGGGTTCTTTAAAAGCTATGTCACTTTTACTGGAGGGTATTGTACTTTGGACGTCGAATTGAGTATTTTATTGTTGATTAAAACATGTTAATATGATATCAAACTTTATACAAAAGATTTTTCTACAGAGTGATGCGTTTCTTTCCTTGATAGCTAAATTTCATCACGAACCGCATGAAAGTATGACAATGAGGATTTCAAATTGAGACCTTTCTGTACAGTCAAACTAGAACATTCTTTTGATCAGGTATCATGAAAAATTTACTTTCTATTGGAGCAGTAAGTATGTGGTTGTATTAGGATCGAGTTCTTTTCTCTGGAATATAAACATCCTTGTATTAGTTTTGTACTGTACAAGTGCACTGGAAATAAACAGGTGTTGTATTGTAAAGCTGTCACTCACTTTATATGTATAGTGTGTCAATCAAAACTGATATGATGTGGGTATTACTAAACTGGTGATGTTTTAATTTGTGAATCAGTATCAACTTGATATCCTCCTCATAAGCTCATCAAAATTGATAGGTGTATATAAGGAGAGTGAGTTATTGAAATCACGACCATATGATATTGACAAATATATTTCTTTTGGGTTATTGTCATACGACTTCAAAGCTGACTCTTAGTTTAAACATATTCATTCAGTAAGAAGGTACCATGATACGGCTGGATTAGGAAAAAGGCAATAATGATATACAATTAGATTCCCCAACTTTAACATCTACTGCCTTGAATATAATGGCGTTTATGTATATTCTTTGCTTTAACGACCTGTTCATGTCATTTTGGCATCAAACAATCAAGTTTGCTTAATTTGCATATGATCGTAATCTCATTGGTGTGATGTAATTGATTTGTAGTTTGATGTCTATGTTTATTTACAAGACATGTTTGTTTTGAGCATTTTTATATTTTTCCTGGAACATTTTCTTCACAGCTCCCTTTTGTTGCTAGCATCTTCCTAGCCCTTTCACCATTGACACATTTCACATCATCACCAATCATCAAGATATTATGAATGACATGTGCGTCTTTTGACACTCCTCTTCATAAAACCCTTCTTGTAAGAAAAAGCAACATCACATGTAATTGTAAGTGAAAGGTAGTTATTAGTGATTATTGGGGCGTATCGGACCTAAATCTTTCTTCAGATCTACCCAGGTAGTGATGTCACTCTATTGTCTATTCTATCCATAAGAACTTGTTCCACTACTCCATTGTCTTTTTACTTTTCAGGAAAGGACCAACTAAAGTTTAGTTTACATATTATACTTTATAACAATGCAATAAAACTGTAACTTGGCAAATTTTGTCAAATGTTCTTCAGTGAGATTTAAGTTTTCTCTCTCTGTAAGTCATCTGGTATATAATTTGGTGTACATTTACATTATTAGGTAGACAAGAGTAATTCTTTGGATTAACAACTTCTTTATTTGACATTAGCAACGTTGCGGTATAGATCCTTATCCAATTACTCTTGTGCACCAGGGCCCCGTTTCACTAAACGTTCGTATCCTTACGGTTTTCGTAAAACCGAACTTAGCCTTACGATTTTGATCGTTTGCGTTTCACTAAAAAATCGTAGCACAAAATATTCGTAAGTTACGTCAAAAAATTACGACAGCAAAGGAGGTGTCGCAACCTTTAAATTTCGTTCGTAAATGTAACAAAGATGGCGGCAGTCGAGGAATAGCGCCTGCAGCCAGTACCTAATTTCTCAACTTTACTACTGGTAAAGTTCTCTCTGTCAGTACAGTCAGGCAACATAGCATCAGATGACCGAGACCAAGCCGGGTTGCACCCGTGTCACTCGGTGCTATGCCGTGCAGCCGTATTTCCTTCACCCGAAGCGATGAGGCGGGCAACTACGTGTATTTTCAAGGTTGCGCTTCGTTTTATCAATAACAATGTTCATGTAATATTCCAAACCCCAGTTTGAATTTAACTACATCCCTATAAAATAAACCATGGCACTTCAACCCAAGAAAGGCCTCCTTAATTGATTCATTCCAGCCAATGGCTGCTGTAGAAAATGTCAACACGGCTGGATCAAATAGCTAGTACTGATCTTTGTTAATATTTTTCTCATTACTGAAACAGCCGAAACAATTGCACTTTAGAATTTCTGCCAATTGAAAAACATGTTTGTTGCAAAGATTATTTTTACAGATTACTTAGATTATTGAAAACCTGAGTATATTGTTCATATTTACTAGAAAAAAGTTATATTAATTATTAGGGGCCATCTAAATATTTGTTTAAAGATAAAATATCAACAGTTTTTTTTTCAGATAAAAATTTAGTCTTTGAAACAGTATCAGTTATAACTACCAGTAATATATTATTAAGTATGAATACCGCCTTAACACTTTCTCTTTAGGGGTTTGACGAGGGTCCAGGATGGCTTATAAACTCCTATAAAAATGTATTTAACTTTAAAGCAACTGATGTTTTATAAATAAAATGTATTCAAATCAATAAATCTTTTTCGAACATTCCAATTCAAAATTCTTATTAAATGTTTCAGAAGTTTTATTAAGCAGTTGAAATTAAATGAATTATTTCAGTTTAAATGAAACTGAGTCAACCTTCATAAATATACTTCTTAAGGTATATCTCCTTAAACAGCCAATTCAGTACTAGAGTTTATAATAACTATTTATTGAAGGTACAATGTGAACACCTTAACAAAGACAGTTTCATTTCTCAATGTTATATTTGCGCAATGGAATGCTATAGATTTCTTTGTGACGACTTTTCTGAAATGATGTTAAAAGGTTTTAAGAAAACGTTGAGGGCATCAATGAAATGGAAATGAAAAGAAAACCCAATAGCAAAAAGTGTGCTACATGGCACAGCAGATCTGTCCAACTAACTCAAGCTGACACAATTGGAAGAAAGAAGAGATTGTTGACTTGTTTACTGAAGATGTTACCTAGCACGCGTTGTTGACTTTGCACCTGTGAGTCATGTCTTACCTGTAATATTTACACCTATTTACCAACCTATATACATACATTCACACCTGTTTGCTGAATGACTTAACCATAGGGTAGAAGTGATTTCACGTTACCTTTGTATAAGTGTTTTCCTCAAACAGTTTTTATCTACAATGTTTGCTTTTCGAATTATTATTCTTAACTGTGGTTTGTTTGCAATATGATAGGAAAGGTTTTCTTATGTGACTTGCACACTATGACAACTGGTTTAAAGGGACAGTCATATCATGTATTTTGTGAAAACGAGATATGCTTGTGTACTCTTCTTCATCGAGTTGTGAAATATATAAATCAACAAAACTGTTCCTCCCAGTAACATGTTACAACTGGGATGTGTTATAATCATGAACTTAAAGCATCATATGCATAAACTGAAATATCCTATTGAATTGTGTTTCCACAATAAATAATTGTTAAGGATAATAAAATGTCTTGTGTGATGGGCAGTACTATTTCATGTTCAAAACTGAAACGTATTTAAAATAAATAATGTAGACTTTCTTCAGCAACTTTTTATTATACACGAATAATCATCTTTACAAATACACTGTATCATTAGGCATCTGTATCAACTTAAAAAAAGTGCTTTCACACAGTTTGTTTGCGAATTTTTATTTGTTTGACATGAATTGATAAGGTTATCATTTATATTTAACCTTGTGAGGTATGATATTAAAAACTAAAACTGTGGTTAGAATTCAGCGTTGACGAATCACAATTAGAGGCATGTTAAGTAACCTAAAATGTTGACGCATGTTGACGCAGTCTGACTGTTACAATTTTGACAAAAGTTTTTGTCCTTCAGTGTCAGAAGTTTGTAATTAAGAAGCAATTATGTGACTGTGCAGTGTAATGTTGTCAACAGATGGAAATGCGTGCCGAGTATTGTTTTGTATTTTGATTGTAAACATTATTGTTATTCAGTAACAGAGAATACACTATAGAAATGTAATGTCTTTAATCAAAGAAGAAATTGGAATACCGTAAGCTAATGAAATGTAAATCATTATACATGTCATATTCCAAAGATATATGTTGGTGATTCCAAGAACATTTTGATAAATATAGCGTATACTCATGTTGTTCAGTTGTCTTTACATATAACATCAGAAATAAAATACATATATGTAGAAGTTCAGCGTCTTAAAATAGGATCGTACTTGTCAAATGTCATATTCTGCATGTGAACATATCGTCTAGTCGACATATGGTATGCCATACATGCGGTGATCTAACCTCAGCAAAGATTGGCCTTCAAATATCAAAGAAACATGGATTGCTGAATATTTCTTCAAAGCACATCTAATCTATATTGTAGCAACAAGTCACGATTGGAAATTCAAGTAACAAAGTTTCAGGTTAAGTTGACAACCACTTACTGGCAGGATCAAAATTGTTTAGTTTTCGGTATTTCAGTTTAAGGTGTGCTGAAGTGAATACTATTATATCCTAAATGTGAATTGCCACTGTCACTATGAATTAACTTCCAAATCAAGTTATTTTTTGCTCTCGACTAGCAGTAGAGCATTCAATCGATGTGCCTAAGAAATAACATTGATCAAATTTATATTAATATTGCCAGAAGCATATTAAGAAGGACTTGTTATGTTCTTATCATGGAGTCCTGACTTCCGAATCAAGGTCTTTTGTTAAGGTATCGAACTGTGTGTCAATCGCCTAAAAGCGCATTTGCTTGCAGGTAAACATCAAAGAAGCCGCTCTGAATACCTGGTGGGTTATTAGTTAATATCTTGCAGGTTCAACTCAAGGCAGTTGTCAATTACAAGCACTGATTGACACTGACATGTCATTGAGGTGTCACTTTAAGATATTTGGAATATCTTCACCTGCTTTTGTAGATACACGGTCATATCTTCATGTCAACATACTTGCCGTTTGCATATATCTATTGGTATTAACTAAGTAAATATTTACTTAAAAAGGCTTGAAATTGAAGTGCTTTTTGAATATCAATGATATCAATATATGTCGATGATGTCATTTGTTACAGAGGATTTCAAATTTTCAACCCGTCTTTTAGCAAATAGGAACTTGGTATCATATAATATTCTTGTCAAGTTTCATCTTAAAACGGTTGATTGTAGAACGCTTTGGTTAACTTACATCACAACTTTGACAGACCATACCAAATCATACTTAATGTACAATCATACAAGCTTAAATTTCCATTTTCTTTCAGATGCCTCTAAATTTGATAAATGACTTGTAATTTATATGGCAACAAATTAGTTTTGACAAATGATCAATGGCTTCATTTACCACATAAGGTTTGAAATTATGAATAAATAAGTGACGGGGTTTTGATGTGTAATATTGATATCATTGTTTCAAAATTGGGAATCTCTTTGGGAGTAACCTATCGTTAACACACGTGGTTGTTTTCGTGATAGATATTTATATCACGTCATAAATCATCTAGTGGAATCTTATTTCATGGGATATTTGCTCTTCATAGTTCTAAAACGATGTTTTTTTTAAATTCTATCAAGATATCGTGATGACATGTTTTGTCATATACTCTCTTGATGTGATGTCTTTCTGTCAATCACTGATGATATATGGTTATTATCCAACCAGTATGTCGTTTGAATTAATACCACTTTAATTTCATGTCAACACTTAAAGGCAAAAGGCGGATATTTGTTTTGGGTAAAGTAAACTTAATTAAATAGTAATAGATATATGTTTATATGTTAGGTAAAACAATTTAACTAGTAAGGTGTTAAATGTCAAATGTGCATAGATGATCTTTTCACAATTTAGTTTTTTTCGGTTTTATATTTGTCATTTTAGAAAAATACTTTCCTTTACTAAATTAACATAATGCTTTACACGGCTTATTTCCTTAGCAGCAAATCACATTCTATTGTTTCCTTATCCTGTTTACCCATTCTTTTGTGTGAATAGAATAGCCAAAACTGTAATCAGCATGTTCCATTGATATTTTCAACATAACTTTACTTTGGTAAAATCTTATGAAAGTCGTGAATTAAAAATTCAATTGAATGTGAATGATAAACTGACTGAAAAACAACATTACTACCATTATTGACTTATAAATGTAAAAAGACAACAACACTATCATGATAATGTAACCAGAAAGGCAAATGAAAAGACAATGCATGTTATCAATACCGGATGATTTTAACACACCCATCACATGCGACAGTCAATCCATGCTTGCAATCGACAACAGTCTTTCGATATTAACTCATAATGCATCAAGTATTCAGCGGTGTCAGTGGATAACAAATATGTCTTTACAAGATAACACATGGTTTCGAACAAAAGGCTTTGATTTGGAAGTCAGAAAGGCCAATGAAAAGACAATCTCATAGATGCATGTTGTTAATATCAGTCGATTCAAACACACCCATCACATGTAACAGTCAATCAATGCTTGCAATCGACAACAACCTTTCGATATAAACTCGTGTATAAATGGTAACAATTATGCCTGTAGAAGATAGCTCAATACACGAAGAAGAGACTTTGATTCGGAAGTCAGAACCTCATGACAAAGACATAACATACAACAAAAATCTTGAGATGAACCTGCACGATATTAACCCAATAGCGTCTTAAGTACCCTTTGATGTTCTAGTGGCAGCAAATATGCTTTTAGCAGATTGTACAAAAGACCTTGATTCGACAGTCATGACTTCATAGAAAAACGTTCTCAATGTTTGACCTGTTTGATTAATATTAACCTAACCAATGACATTCCTGACACATATTGATTGAATGATGTACCCAAAATCAAATAACAGGGTAAAATTGAGTCCACAGTTGAATTTTATAAAAACAATTTTGCTAAACATCCATCTTATTGTAAACATCAAATAATTGACTTGATGGACGGGACATAGCTACCTATATATGGTTTCACATTCATTTGTGATAAGAAACATTGCTATTCTTTCAACGTTTGCTGGCTATTTTCGATGTATGAGTAAAGAATATGGTGAAGGCATGCAATCGAACTGTTTGCTGTTTATATTAATTTAGATCTATTCAATGTAGTTACTAAGCTGATTGATTGAATACCACGCTTTGAGGTTTTTGCTTTGCTAAGAACTATTTCTGTATCAATATTGTATATGGATGACATGGAATAATTCCGAAGACATCTTGTTGCTAAGGAAACTATGAAACACCCTGGTATTATCTATTCAAAGGTGAATGTTTGATCTTTAGGGACAGTACTTATCAGCTTAATCTCTGAGTAATGTCACTTAACAACATTCGTCGATGACTTTATCTAGATATATGATTATGAAAATTACACAGATAAGACTTAAGTAAAAGTCAAAAATAATCCTCTCAATTCGTTTTAATATTTGGCCTTATATTAGGGTGTTTATCTTATGCTTTATGTCTTAAATACATATCTGACAATTGTAAGAAATACCCATGACAATAACTGACTCTTCATTAACCTTCCCTTGACAGGTTAATACAATTATATAGGAAGAAACCACCACTTTATATCATTTCAACCCAGGTCTGTGGAATCCATGAATATCTGATTGACTTGCCAATCAATGCTCTATAATCATGACGCTTGTTGAAAGGTTCGAAGGAGGCGACAAATGACGTCATTGGCATTATCTGGAGGGTTGAAGTTATCAGGGAGTTGTCTTATCACCTTGGCAACAGAAGTCACTTAAAAGACATTGCATGCTTCTCATACAACAAAAATATTGACATTGTTTGTTCCACTCAATCAATCAATATACTTCTGAACTGCATTGACCAGATTAAGCAAAGTGTTAACATTTTATTTCTCTGTCACGTTAAAACACGTTTTATGATAATGTTGGTTAAATCATAAGCAGTTTCTGCTTAATAAAAGAAGAATTTTGAATTTTGATCATGAATAACATGTATGAAATATCACAAATAAGTTTTCACCAAAATATGTTTCTATCAAAACGTTATGAGATAAAATCGAGATGCACTATTCAATATTAGGCTGATGCAGTCATTGAATTAATGCATTTAAGGATCTTTTATCATAAATTTTGTTCCCTTATTATAGATGATTGGTTAGTGTAATGAGATTTTGACACTATAAAATGGATAAATTTAGCATGAACATACAATTATCAGTGAAAAATTAACAATATAAAAATTTCAACAAAAGTGCTACTGTCAATTTAAGGTTAGATCATATACAAAGTTATTGGAAATGCTTGTTATGTTTTTTTAATGTTGACAAAGATAGTGAGTGAGTTGCGGCTAACATGAAATTTCTTTCAGTGTTATTAAACCTTTCGATATACAAATGTACTTACATAAAAGGTCATTCGTCAGAAGCACTCTATTTAGGAAGATACTCCTCTTAAGCAGCTTACAGTATACACCCTATGGGACACATACAACAAGAAAGTCCTTGAAAATTTATAATGCACTATTTATTAATAAAACTCAACGTCAATTGACAGAGTACCCATACAAACCAAACCAATATTGGCGAGCGTAGATTGTTTAAACATACAAAAGAAACGTAAATATTTGCAGTGTGGGTGAACTGTACCTTATATATGCTTGAGAAAATTAATAAATATACAAGGAAAAAAGAAATTTACTTTCTATTGGAGTAGTAAGTGTGTGGTTGTATTAGGATCGAGTTCTTTTCTCTGGAATGTAAACCTCCTTGTATTGGTTTGTACTGTCGAAGTGCACTAGAAATAAACAGGTGTTGTATTGTAAAGCTGTCACTCACTTTATATGGTCACGTGATCATGTTATCAACATGGTATAGCCTGTCAATCAAAGACTGATGTTATATAGTATTCGTAAACTCACGATGTTTAATTTGTGAATTAGTATCAACTTTATTTCCTAATTTGTGTACAATGAAATAAAACCATTACATTCGCAGACATATTACAATCAAATAGGTGTTGTTGTACATCCCACAATATTGGTAACAAAGAAACACAGTTACTCTATCCTTAAGGTATTGAACTTACAATCATAAAAACCGAATCAAACCTCACAAGCTCATCAAAGTTGATGGTGTATATAAGGATAGTGAGCTATTGTAATTGACAAATACATTTCTTTGATTAATTTTCATACGACTTCAAAGCTGACTCTTAGATAAAACATATTCATTCAGTAAAACGGTACCATGATACGGCTGGATTTGGAAATAAGCAATAATGATCTCCAGAATAAGATTCCCAAATCTTTAAAATCTACTGCCTTGAATATGATGACAATTATGTATATTCTTTGCATAACGACCTGTTCATGTCATTTTGGCATTAAACAATTAAGTTAGCTTAATTTGAATATGATGTCAATCTCATTGGTGTGATGTAATTGATTTGTATTTTGATGTCTATGTTTATTTACAAGGCCAGTCTTTTTAGCACTTTCCTGATACATTTTCTTTACAGTCTCGATCCTTATTTATGTCGCTAGTATTTTCCAAGCCCTTTAATCATTGACAAGCCCTTTAATCATTTACAAGCCCTTTAATCATTTAATCATCTTTCTGACAATCACTGATGATATATGGTTATTATATAACCTGTATGTCGTTTGCATTAATACCACTTTAATTTCGTGTCAACACTTTTGTGACACAAAGACGGGGATATTTGTTTTGGGTAAAGTAAACTTAATATATAATATTACCCATACGGGCGAGGATACACGAGTGGATATTTTTTTGATATCCGCACATGTGCTTTTTAGTGATTCTCAACGTTGATTGGTCGGTTCCTAAGAGAATGAAAGACGATTGGTCGACGGAACTATTTTCAAGTTTCATTGATAAATTGAACGTGTCGAACGTATGTCGATTAGGTTAAAAATAAAATCGTAGAACGATGAATATTACTGTACATCATATAACTTACAGGTTGATATTTAAACGCAGTATTATTTGAAACTATTCATCTACGTGTTAAATTTCAAGATTGTGCTTTTTCCAAAGTACAATAAGCGCTGTCTGTTTGTAAACAAACATGGCTGCCATCGAAAATTCATGAAATCTATCCAAGCACAAGAATTTCACTGATCCATTAGTAATTATTAACACATATAAACCATAGGGACTCAAATTCAATTCATACATCCATGAAAGCAGTAACTTTAACAAATCAACATACTCATAGTTGATCAGCCCTGGGAACAATCCTACCGTGATCACAGGCCGATTAGAGTTATCGTTCTTGACACTTGCTACTTGAATGAAGGTAACATCGAAAGAAACAAATGTTGTTCAAACTTCAGATTATTTGATTATCCTGACATACAGACTTGTTTTGATGCATTCTTTGTAGGTTTCTCTTAAAGATATTGCCACTTTTATCAATTAAAGTTTAAAAAAATTGACAGGTTTTTGACATTTTCGTTACAACATTGTGCCGTCAACAACACATCGCAATGGTTGTATGGCGTGACGACCGGCTGATTCAAATACTTATTATCTTTGTCAAAAAATGTTGTTTGTTAAGAGTTTTATGTGTTTTAATTTGTTCAAGGTTGAAAGTTGTATTTTATCATTCAGGGACAATATTTTCGTCATTTTCGTATTGTTTTGAAACTGAACTAGATTCCGATGCGTTGTTGACTAATTCACTCTGGAGATGTTTGGTTGGACACGCGTATGAATACTGATCAGCTGATTGGCATCACTTACTACAGCATTACTACGATTTCTCAATCGCATGTTTTCAGTCGTTTTTTTATTATATTTCATTACAAATGGGTAATATATAGAATAACCAACTCGGTACGAGTGATTACGGGATATCTACCCTCGTCAAAATAATGTTCAGTCGCTCGCCAAGGCTCGCGACTGTGAACATTATTTCGACTCGGGCAGATATCCCGTAATCACTCGTTCCTCGTTGGTTATTCTCTAAGTAATAGATATATGTTTATATGTAAGATAAAAACATTTAACTAGTTTTATTTCGGTTTTATATTTGTCATTTTATAAAAATAATTTCCTTTACTAAATTAAGATAATGCTTAACACGGCTTTTTCCTTAGCAGTGAATCATATTCTCTTGTTTCCTTATCCTGTTTACCCTTTCTTTTGTGTGAATAGAATAGCCAAAACTGTAATCATCATGTACCCTTTCATGTTCTAGTGCCAGCAAATATGCTTTTATCAGATTGACAAACCATTCAATACTCTAACAAAGACCTTGATTCAACAGTCATGACTTCATAGTAAAACGTTCTCAATTTGCTACTTCTATGATTAATATCAATCTGATCAATGTAATTCCTGAGACTTAGATTGAATGATGCTGGCAAAGAGCAGGGACAATTGAGACTATACAACAGCTTTTTCGCCAACCAGTCAACATATACTATCCTTTTTGTGAATGATTCATTTATGATTTGACATTCATATGTGATAAGATACAATGCTAACATTTCAATATTTGTTGGCTATATAAATTTCAAATTTGAGTAAAGTATATGGTAAAGGCATGTTTGCTGTACATGTTAATCTAAATCTATTCATTGTAATTATTAAGATTATTGATTGAATACCAATGCTTTAAGGTTTTTGCTTTGCTAAGAACTATTTCCGTATCAATATTGTATATGGATGACATGAAATTAATTCCGAAGACATCTTGTTGCTAAGGAAACTATGAAACGCCCTGGTATTATCTATTCAAAGGTGAATGTTTGATCTTTAGGGACAGAACTTATTAGCTTAATCTCTGAGTAATGTCACTTAACAACATTCGTCGATGACTTCATCTAGATATATGATTATGAAAATGACACAGATTAGACTTTAAGTAAAAATTAACAATAATCCTCTCAATTCGATATTAGGCCTTATATCAGGGTGTTTATCTTATGCTTTATGTCTTAAATATCAAAATATTAACCTGCAAATTGTTAAACATCGAATATGCACAGATTATCTCTTCACAGTTGTTCATTTGCAGTGCAGTTTTCGAATTTTTTGGATGTAGTAAATCAATTTGCTTCACGAGATTTATATGTAATTATAATCATAATCACAAAAAATATTATTTATACACAACTTAGTTTTTAAGCTGTGAATAGCAATTTTTCTAGAAATTTATCTGGTGTGTGAGTGGTGAGTTAATGTTTTACGTCGCTTGGGTAATATTTCAGCCATTAGTGGCCTCTCTGGTTTGTATATTGGATACTATTCTTAGTCCCCAAAAGAAGGGGTCAATATCATCCCATTACGGTTGTTAGAAATCATTAGTTTATATCCATTAGATTAATTTTGTATAATCAATTATTTTTCAAAATAACATTTATCATGTTTATCTTGCACGATTTATATCTTTATCCGTTCATCGAATGTAGAAAGATTTGAAACGAATTATGACAGTAAGATTTTGTTCGGTCTTGTGTGTAAAGACAATTTCTTTAAGAGCCACTCTGTTATTTCAATATATATTGTTTGCTTTGAAACGAATGAAGATGGCATAAATAATTATGTTAATTCAAAACATCTCACATTCTTGTTTTCAATGAAAGTCTTGTAACAGTCACATATATTTTTTAAAGTCAAATGCATACATCAAATTTACATGAATACTAGATTTATAACCTATCAAACCATATTTGTCATTCTGACTGCTGTAGATAGGTTTCCAAAAATACGTTTGACTGATTTATGCGTGTCATTGTCATTCTCATGACTTCAAACCTTCCCAGTGTAACGTGGACTTCTCAGGTTCTCAGATGATACTAACCTGCAAGAGTCGATACTTCTTATTCAAATGACACTATTAATAGGTTACATGTGACCCCCCAACAACTCACGGAGTGGCTCTTTAAAGCTGCAGTTGGCATTTAACTTCTGTAAATGTGCCCTCGATTTTTTCAACAGTTATTTGTTTGGGGAAAATTTCATAAAAATCGTTCACAAAACAATACTTTCATGATCATTTTATCAGAAGGGCCAATGAAAACATAATCTAACATAAACATGTTGTCAATATCAGATGATATGAACACACTCATCACAGGTCTGTCTATGCTTGAAATCAACAACAGCCTTTGGATACAAGCTCATAACCCATTTGGTATCCTGTCATGTACAGGAAGCAAATATGTTTTTAGAAGATTAAGACACAATACCGAGCAAAAGACTTTGATTAGGAAGTCAGAACCTCATGATAAAGACATAACATACAACAAAAGTTTTGAGGTGAACCTGCACGATATTAACCCAATAACGTCTTAACTACCCTTTGATGTTCTAGTGGAAGCAATTATGCTTTAAGCAGATTGACAAATCGTTCGATTCTCGAACAAAAGGCCTTGATTTGGCAGTCATGACAGCAAAACGTTCTCAATGTTCTACCTGTATGGTTAATATTAACCAGATCAATATAATTCCTGATACATATTGATTGAATGCTGTACCCCAAATCAAAGAACAGGGACAATTGAGTCCACAGTATGAAGTCAAGACTTTATAACAGATATTTTGCTAACCATTCATCATATAGTTACCACCAAATAAACGACTTAATGGAAGGGACATAGCTACCTATCTATGCTTTGACACTCACTTGTGATAAGATACATTTCTAACCGTTAAATGTTTGCTAGCTATATTAATTTAGATGTACTAGTAAAGAATATGGTAAAGGCATGCAATCGAACTGTTTGCTGTTAATCTAAATCTGTTCATTGTAATTATTAAGCTGATTGATTGAATACCATACGTTTAGGTATTTGCCATGCTATAAAGCAAATGTTTGTATCGATATAGTATATAGTTAACATGGAATAACTTTCAAAACCTTCTGATCGCTAGAAGAAAGGGAAACGCCCTGATATGATCTATTCAAGAGAAAATGTTTGATCTTTTAGGGATGTTATGTATCAGCTTTATGTCTGCCATATCATTATAAATCTGATTGATTGGATGCCATGCTTTGAAGTTTTTATTTTGCTTAGAACTATATCTGTATCAATATCGTATATGGTTAACATGAAATGACTTTAAAAGACCTCTCGTTGCTAGAAAAATAGGAAATGCCCCAATGTAATCTATTTAGGAGAATATATGTGATCTATCAAAGACATTATTTTCCAGTTAATGCCAGAGTTATGTCACTTAATAACAAAAGTTCGGAAACGCCCAAATTCAGTGTATTTAGGAGAAAATATGTGATCTACCAAAGACATTATTTCCCGGTGATGCCACAGTAATGTCACTTAATAACATTTGTTCGATGAGCTCACCTGGGAAAATCATAATGATACTTTCTTGCCAAAGTAATGGGCCCTTAATGAAGCGGTCTATGACATGTTTATATAATTATATAAGTTGAAACCACCAATTTATTTCATTTCAACTCATGTCTCATCAACTCTAATTGATCGATTTTCCAATCAATGACTGCTCTAATTGTGACCCCTGTTGAAAGTTTAGACAAAGAAACCGATAAATTAAGTCATGGACTGTTCAAACATTCTCTGGGATGTAGGAATTATCAGGGCGTTGTCTGATCACCTTGGCAACAGAAGTCAATAAAAGACATTGCTATTAGCTAATATTGGTATCAATCAATTTGCTTCTTGACTGCATTGAACAGATTAAGCAAATTATAAACGTTTTGTTTCTCTGTCATGTTTAGGGACATAATCATCAGACTAATAGAATAAAGCTTCCTAAAATGAAAGTCTAGTTATCTCTCCGAATTTTTTTTTATGATAATATTGGTTAAATATGATTAAAGATTAGCAGTTTCTGTTAAAATAAAGAGAAGAACTTTGAATTTTGATCAAGAACTTTGAAATATGACTATTAACTCTTAACCTAATTATGTTTCTATCAAAATGCCATGAGATGAAATCGAGATGCACATTTTTTTATTTTACGCTGATGCAGTCATTGATTTAATGCATTTACGAATCCATGTAAACATGTAGTCAAGTATACCATGTTTACAAGTTTTGTCTTTTTCTTCTAAATTTGGGGAATGGATATGTGCGATATCTTCGATATCACGACGTTCGTATCAAAGCAAAACATTATGTGATGAAAATATCATGTATTGAAATACAACAGAATAAACTATTTAGGTTAGATAATATACAAGCATATTGGAAATGTTTTTGTTCAGAATTTGTCTCTAAATTTTGACAAAAAGAATGAGTGAGTTGCGGTTGACGTAACATTTCTTTGATTATTATCAAAACTTTATACAAAATGATAAACCTATGTGAACTTAAAAAGGTGGTCGGTCAAAATAGCGTTATTTAGGAAGGCACTCTTAAACAGATTACATTATACAGCGAATCAAGTACACTCTATGGAACACATACCACAAGAAAGTTCTTTGAAAATATGTAGTGCACTATTCCTTAATAAAACTCTACGTCAATTGATAGAGTGCCCATACAAACCAAACTAATATTGGCGAGAGTAGATGGTTTAAACATACAAAAGAAAGGTAAATATTTGCAGTGTGGGTGAACTGTACCTTATATATGCTTGAGAAAATTAATAAATATACAAGGAAAAAGAAATTTACTTTCTATTGGAGTAGTAAGTGTGTGGTTGTATTGGGATCGAGTTTTTTTCTCTGGAATGTAAACATCCTTGTATTGGTTTGTACTGTCGAAGTGCACTAGAAATAAACAGGTGTTGTATTGTCAAGCTGTCACTCACTTTATATGGTCACGTGATCATGTTATCAACATGGTATAGCCTGTCAATCAAAGACTGATGTTATATAGTATTCGTAAACTCACGATGTTTAATTTGTGAATTAGTATCAACTTTATTTCCTAATTTGTGTACAATGAAATAAAACCATTACATTCGCAGACATATTACAATCAAATAGGTGTTGTTGTACATCCCACAATATTGGTAACAAAGAAACACAGTTACTCTATCCTGAAGGTATTGAACTTACAATCATAAAAAACCGAATCAAACCTCATAAGCTCATCAAAGTTGATGGTGTATATAAGGATAGTGAGCTATTGTAATTGACAAATACATTTCTTTGATTAATTTTCATACGACTTCAAAGCTTGCATACATCAAATTCTCTGGAATGTAAACCTCCTTGTATTGGTTTGGTACTGTCGAAGTGCACTGGAAATATACAGGTGTTGTATTGTCAAGCTGTCACTCACTTTATATGGTCACGTGACTCTGTTATCAACATGGTATAACTTGTCAATCAAAGACTGATATTATATGAGTTTTTGTAAACTGGTGATGTTTTAATTTGTGCGTTAATTTCAACTCATTATACGGAAGCATCCTTATTCGTGTACAATGAAATGATACCATAACATTCACAGACCCATTACAATAAAAAAACTGTCGTTGTTTCGGTAACTTGGTATCATTGTTTAAAGGGGCAGTACTTTCTATTGGAGTGTGTGGTTGTATTAGGATCGAGTTCTTTTCTCTGGAATGTAAACCTCCTTGTATTGGTTTTGTACTGTACAAGTGCACTGGAAATAAACAGGTGTTGTATTGTCAAGCTGTCACTCACTTTATATGGTCACGTGACTCTGTTATCAACATGGTACAGCTTGTCAATCAAAAACTGATATTATATGAGTTTTCGTAAACTTGCAATGTTTAATTTGTGAATTAGTATCAACTTAATATACTTACTCATGTACAATAAAACAATAACATTCACACACCTATTACAATCAAATAGGTGCTGTTGCTTTGTTTACTTGGTATAAGTTTTTAATGAATTCACAATCATAAAAACCAAATCAAACCTCACAAGTTCATCACAATTGATAGGTGTATATAAGGATAGTGAGCTATTGAAATCACGACCATGCAATTGACAATTGTATTTATTTGGGTTATTTTCATGCGACTTCAAAGCTTACTCTTGGTTTAAACATGTTCATTCAGTAAAGAGGTACCATGATAAGGCTAGATTTGGAAATAAGCAATAATTAATGCTCTCCAGAATTAGATTTCCGAATCTTTAAAATCTACTGCCTTGAATATAAATGCGTTTGTGTATATTCTTTGCATTAACGACCGGTTCATGTCATTTTGGCATCAAGCAATTAAGTTGAATATGATGGGTTTTTCACAGGTGCAATGTTATTGATTTGTAGTCTGATTTCTATGTTTATTTAGAAGGCATGTTTGTTTTGAGCACTTTTATATATTTCCTGAAACATTTCCTTCACAGCTTCCTTATTTCATGTCGCTAGTATCTCTAAAGCCCTTTCACTATTGACACATTTCAAATCATTACCAATCAACAAGAGCACGTGAATGACATGTGCGTCTTTTGACACTTCTCTTTAAAAAAATATTCTTGTAAGAAATGACAACATCACATGTAATTGTAAGTGAAAGGTGGTTATCAGTGATTATTGGGGCGTACCTGACCTAAATCTTCTTTCTTCAGATCTACGCATGAAGTGATGCTACTCTATTGTCTGTTACAAATAAGATATTTAATAACAATACAGTTTATAATGAAAGTTCTCATTCTTTACGTGTTCTTATGAGGTTTAAGGTTAAGTTTCTGAAAGCCAACTGGGAAATGATGTAATGTACATTTACATTAACATCCGTATGTCACTGTTTTATCAAACCTGCAATTGCATCTTGGCAAACCAAAACCATTCTCTTATCCTTTCTTTGCAAACTAAATTTATCAAAAAATACTTACGTACTATTCATACATAGAGGATATCTGTCTTTTCTTGACTAATACCATGTTTATCTCATCGAGTGAGGTAGAAAGGTTATATTTTCATGAGTGGCGCAGCCACGAGTGAAAATATTCAACTTTTCTACCTCACGAGATGAGATAAACATGGTATTTGTCAAGAATTGACAGATATTCTATTTATTATATGATGAAATCCTTCTAATTACGTCAAAAAAGGCCAATTTCATGTTGAGCGGCCGCTTGGAAGAGCCCGTCACCGCGGTAACAGTGTGACGTCATAGGAGAATTCATGACGTCAGACCATTGTTACATGACGTCAAACTCTTGAACTTGACGTCACTAGAGTGGTGATAAAGTTTATCACCACTCAGTAGAGTGACGATAAAGGTTATCACCACTGTAGCCAGATAGAGGGTTTATTTCACTGATAGAACAGAGTATCTCACCTTCAATAATATAATAAATACATATATATGTGCAAATCGTTATGAAATGGTTTAAAAAAAAAAATCATATTATAATAACAATCTGAATGAACTTTAAATCATCGAATATGTAAATAACTTATTTTGTATGATATATCATGTATATGTCATCCACTGTGGTGGAAAGTTTTATTTTAAAGAATTTGGCATTTTATGTGATAATAATCCTAATTCAAGGCATGTTTTGATTTCCACATGAATCACCTTAAAGATGCTGTATCATACTTGCAAGCGGTTCAGGATGAAATTTAGCTATTGAGAAAAGAAATACATCACTTTGTAGATAAATCTTTCGTCGAAATTTTGATATCATATTTAGATTGTTTAATCAACAATAACATACTTATTTCGACGCTCAAAGCACAGTACCCCCTTGTAGAAACATGAGAAAGGGCATAGCATTTAACGAACCCGCTTTCGGTGACGTAATCATTATGCTTGTAGGATTTACACCGTGTCTCAACTACCGCAATTGCTTTCGATGGGTATCAACTTTGACAGCAACGAATACCTAATTCGGAGAAAAAGAAAATAAAATCTAGTTGAGCGCGACAAAGACTGTTTTCAAGCGAACATTTAGAAACCGGAAGTTGTGAAATGGCCACACTTGATTCGCCCTTATGTCGACTGCCGTTTCGGTATTTTTCTGTAAATTATCTCCTATTTAATGAATTTTGGACGATTTTCTCAAGATTGGTCGCTAAATTTTTCTAAAAATACAACGAATACATTAAAAATACTTTTAAAAATATTGCAAGTATGATACAGCATCTTTAAAGGGGCAGTAGCACGTTTTTAGGGGGGATCTAAGGTGATGTCAGGAAAATGAAAATAAATGGTTCCAATTGAAAGACAATGTATTAAAACTAAATGAAGCGGTAATAAATCAAATATGTATTGTAAAGTTAACCCATGCTATTCCTTTTCTTACAAAAAATGAATTAAAGGTGTTCACACAAAAATGGCTGCCAATGGATTTTATGTGAATATTTATATTTTGTTCTCTGATTATGGATGATTGGTTTGTGTAATGAGATTTTTGACACTATCAACGTATTACATTCAGCATTAACTCACAGTGATCAGTGAAAAATTGAAAATATAAAATTGTCAAAAAACGTGCTACTGCCCCTTTAAGGTATATATCCTTAAACACCCTATTTAATATTTGAGTTTGAAATAACTATTTATTGAAGGTACAATATGGACACCTTTACAAAAACATGTCTGGATGTTATGTTTGCGCAATGGAATACTATAGATTTCTTTGTGACAACTTTTCTCAAATGATGTAAACAGATTTGGCCAATAGAAAACCTTTGAGTGCATCAATAAAATGGAAATGAAATGAAAACCAAATAGCAAGATTTGTGCTACATGGCAAAGCAGTTCTGTCTAACTAAAATCAAACTTGAAGAAAGAAGAGCTTGTTGACATGTTTACTGAAGATGTTACCTAGCATGGGTTGTTGACTTTGCACCTGTGAGTCATGACTTACCTGTAATACTTACACCTATTTAACTACCTTTATACATACATTCACACCTGTTTGCTGAATGATTTAACCATAGGGTAGAATTGATTTCACGTGTCCTTAGTGTAAGTGTTTTACTCAAACAGTTTTTATCTACAGTGTTTGCTTTGCGGATTATTACTTTTAAATGTGTTTTGTTTGCAATGTGATAGGAAAGGTTTTCTTATGTGACTGTCACACCATGACATCTGCTTTAAGGGACAGTTCTATCGGCGTATGCGGAAACGAAATTTGCTTGTGTGCTCTTCCTTATCAAGTAATGAAATATAAATCAACAAAAATGTTGAAGATTGTCTCACTATTACTTATTCATTAGTATATAATAATTCCTGCCAATATCAGGTCATAAAGCCCCAATTATTCTCGCCATTAATTGCATTAAATGACATTTCAAACTTATATGAAAAACGTTATCCATTGCAATCTTATTGATGTTTTTGGATGGATGCATTAACATGCCATTAAGAAAATTCTTGTTTAAATAGGGAGAACGCATGTTGTTAAGTCTGACTGTTACAATTTGACAAAAGTCTATCCTGCAGTGTCACAAGTGTGTTTGACACTATGCAGTGTAATGTTGTCAACAGATGGAAATGCTTGTCGATTATTTATTTGTACTTTGATTGTAAACATTATTGTTAATCAGTAACTATACAAAAATAATAGCACATCTCTATATGAGTATTACCTCTGTAACTGTGAATTGACTTCCAAAGTAAGTTTTTTTTTGTCTTTGTACGATGACTTGTAAAGCATTCAATCGATGTGCCTGAGAAAATACATTGATCAAATTTATATTAATATTGCCAGTAGCATATGAAGACGGATTTGTTATGTGCTTATCATGAAGTCCTGACTTCCGAATCAAGGCCTTTTGTCAAGGTATCGAACCGTGTGTCAATCGAACCGTGTGTCAATCGCCTAAAAGCGTATTTGCTTCCAGGTAAACATCAAAGAAGCTGCTCTGAATACCTGGTTGGTTATTAGTTAATATATTGCAGGTTCAACTCAAAGTAGTTGTCAATTACAAGCACTGATTGGCACTGACATGTCATTGATGTGTCACTTTCAGCTGATATTGAGAATACCTTCACATAGACGTGTGTTTCCACCTGCTTTTGTATGTACATGTTCATAACTTCATGTCAATATGATTGTCGTGTATATCTATGTGTATTCACTCATTCAATATTCACCTTAAAAGACTTGAACTAAACTGCATATTGAATATCAATGTTAATGTTTTAAGAAATTGTGATGCCAAATTATCGATGATGACATTTGTTACAGATCTAGAAGTTTTAAATTCAAACGCTCTTTAACCAAATAAGAACACAGTATCATATGATATTTCATGACAAGTTTAAGACAGTTGATTGTAGTACTCTTTGGTAAACTTACGTCTCAATTTTGACAGACCATATCAAATCATACTTAGGGCACAATCATATGAGCTTTAATGTCCCTTTTTCTTTTTGATACTTCTAAATTTGATAAATGACTTGTAATTTATATGGCAACAAATAAGTTTTGATCAATGGCTCCATTTACCACACAAGGTTTGAAATTATGTATACATAACTGACGGGGTTTTGATATGTAATATTGATATCATAAAATAGTTACAAACTTAGGAATCTCTTTAGGAGTTACCTGTCATTCCTCTAGGTAATTCTTATCCTGTTAGATATTAATATCATGTCATAAATCATCTTCTTGCAACCTTTGTATATGATACATTAACGCTTTGATAGTCACTGTTTTAAAAGTAACTGTGTTACTTTGGTACCATAATCATGTGGTGATATTCTTTATCATATGCTTAAAATGTATTTCTGACGATCACTGATGAAACATAGATATTTCTATCTTATATGTCTTTTAAAATCATTTCCACTCTAGTTTTGTGTCACAACCTTGTGTGATATGAAAACAGCGATAATTGTTTGGGCTAAATAAAACCTTATTAAATGTTTTGACTTACAGAAAACTCATTGAATGCTCTCTTCTATTAAAAAACTGAATAGTAAGAATGTCACAACAGCCTAAACTTTACATCTCAATTTCCTGTGTGTCTTTGACATTATAAGACCTGAAGGCAAATATTAAGCTGCAGATTCGAATATACACATATTATTTTTTCACAGTTGTGCAATTGGAGTGCAGATTTTTTTATGTAGTAAATCAATTTCCTTCACTAAAATGTTTATGTAATTATAATCAAAGTAAAATCATAAACAAAAACATACTTATCATAACTAACGTCTAACTAAATTTTTCTGGTATTTATATTGGATACTATTCTTAGTCCCCAAATAAAAGCGTCAAGAATCATCCAATGAACGTTGTAAGTAATCATAAAAAAGGCTTTTATCCATTAGATTAATTTTGTATAATCAATATTTTTTTAAATATCCCTTTATCACGTTTATCTTGCAAGTCCTTGGAAACCAAATTCATACATCCAATTTACATGATTGCTAGATTTATAACCTATCAAACATTATCAATTCATGACTGTACATGTCATTCTGACTGTTTGAGAACATTCGTTCGAAAATTCGTTCATGAAACAATACTTTCATGATCATTTGATCAGAAGGGCCAATGAAAACATAATCTCACATAAGGATGTTGTCAATAAAAATTGATTTGAACATGCTCATTACAGGTCATAGCAATACTTCAAATCAACAACAGCCTTTGGATACAAGCTCACATTGCATCGATCATTTTGTGATGTACAAGAGGTAGCAGATTTATACACAAGTCAGAACAAAAGATTTTCATTCGGAAGTCAAAACCTCATGACAAAGAAATAACATACAACAAAAATCTTGAGATGAACCTGCACGATATTAACCCATTAGTGTCTTAAGTACCCTTTGATGTTCTAGTGGCAGCAAATATGCTTTTAGCAGATTGACAAACTGTTCGATACTTGAAAAAAAAGGCCTTGATTTGGCAGGCATGACAGCAAAACGTTTTAAATTTTCTACCTGTATGATAAATATTAACCTGATCAATGCAATTTCTGAGACACACATATTGAATGATGTACCTAAAGTCAAAGTACCCTTATCTATAATTTTACCAGACACATGTTATGGATAACAACTTCTTTAATGATTTCTAACGATGTTTCTGGGCCAATTCTTTCCCCTTCTCAGGGGACTGATAATGAAATATCCAGTATGGATAATGCCTTTGAAGTTTTTTATCTATGATTTGACATTCATTTGTGATAAGATACATTGCTAACAATATTTGCTGGCTATATTAATTTCAAATTTGAAGTAAAAAATTTGATGAAGGCATGACATCAAACTGTTTGCTGTACATATAAATCTAAATCTATTCAAAATAGTTATTAAGCTGATTGATTGAATACCATGCTTTGAGGTTTTTGCTTTGCTTAGAACTATTTCTGTACCAATATTGTATATGGATGACATGGGATAACCTTTAGAAACTTCTGATCGCTAGGAAAATAGGAAAGGCCCTGATATGATCTATTCAAGGGAGAATGTTTGATCTTTTAGAGACGCTTTATGTCTGCTATATCATTATTAAGCTGATTGATTTGATACCATGCTTTGAGTTTTTTACTTTGCTTAGAAATATTTCTGTAACAATATCGTTTATGGTTGACATGATTTTCAAGACTTTTGGTTGATATCAAAATAGGAAATGCCCCCAATGTAATCTATTTAGGAGAAAATATGTGATCTATCAAAGATATTATTTTCCAGTTTATGCCAAAGTAAAGTCACTTAACAACATTAGTTTGATGAGCTCATCTGGGAAAATAATAATGATAATCAAAATTATACAGATACAAACTGAAGTTCAAATGAATTGAAATCCTTGGACAATAATAGGTGTTATTCTTATGCTTTTTACTTCAATTTCATAATTGATTGATTTAAATATTTCTTTACTTTCTTAAGATATAAGACCCTTTATTAAACTAACCTTTGATATACATTTTTATAAGTAGATATCTTGTTTCAGTTTATGCCAGAGCAATGTCAATCAACAGCAGTATTTCCTCTTTTATGAAAGTAATTATGAAAAGCATAATGATACAGATAAGAGTGAAGTTCAAATGAATATTCTCAATTGATTAAATGTTTGGACCAGCATAAGGGCGTCAATCTTACGTTTTGTATTGATTCCAATACTTCATTACTCTCTTGCCAAAGTATTGGACCCTTCATTTAACCTACCCTTGACAGGTTAATACAATCATATAAGTTGCAACGTTAACTACCATTATTTAATTCTGACTCACGTCTGTAGAATCAATGAATAACTAATTGATCTACCAATCAATGCACTAAATATGACCCTTGTTGGAAGTTTAGACAAGGAGCCAATTCATGATATGACCAATTAGAGTTCATAAGAATTAAAGCCTGCCTGAAAAAATCCAATAATAACTTGTTGATTTTCTAATCAATGACTGCACTGATTATGACCTTGTAGGAAGTTTAGAAAGGGAGCCACTATCTATGACATGACCAATTAGAGTTCAGAGTCCACGCCTGTAGAATCTAAAATAACTCGTTGATTTTCCAATCAATGACTGCATAAATTATGAAGCTTGTTGAAAGTTTATACAAAGAGCCGATAAATCAAGTCATGGGCAGTTCAAACATTCGCTGGTGGGTAGAAATTATCAGGGCGTTGTCTTATCACCCTGGCAACAGAAGTCACTGAAAGACATCGATGTTAGTCATACAACAGAATTATTGATATTGTTGGTGCCACAGCTATTAAACTTAATATTGGTATCAATCAGTTTGCTTCTTGACTTCATTAACCAGATCAAGACAATTGTAAACGTTTAGTTTCTCTGTCAAGTTTAGGAACATATTGATAAGACCAAATGAATTAAGTTACATTTAACGAACATTTCCGAAAACACTTTTTATGAAAATGTTGATATCATATGACTAAAGACCCATATTCAAACTACAAGATTTAAAAAAGTATTTTTAGTAATAGTTTGCGACCAATCACTCTTGACCCAAATTCATAAAAAAGAGACCGTTTCTGTGGTGCACGACTAGATTTATTTTTATCCGAATCAGGCACAATTTGCAGCCCAAGTTGATACCCAATTGCGGTTACTGAGACGCGGTGTAAAACCTACACACATAAGGATGATGTCACCGAAGGTGGGTTCTTTAAAAGCTTTGTCACTTTTACTTGAGGGTATTGTACTTTGGACATCGAATTGAGTATTTTATTGTTGATTAAAACATGTTAATATGATATCAAACTTTCTACAAAAGATTTTTCTATCAAGTGATGCATTTCTTTCCTTGATAGCTAAATTTCATCACGAATCGCATGAAAGTATGACAATGGGGATTTAAATTGAGACCTTTCTGCACAATCAAACTAGAACATTTGATCATGTATCATGAAGTATTCCAATTACACTTTCAAAAAAATATGCTTCTTTCAAAACGTCATGCTATCCATATCAAGATGCATGTAATAAATGTTAGCCCTATTGTCATACATGATGCATTTAAAAAGTTTCTACAATTCATTTGATTGTGAAAGCTGTATTTTAGTCATTAGACCCATGTAGTGTACAGAAAATGTTTAAATAATTTCTTTCAGCGTATTTAATGACCATTTTATGATTTATCATATATTGATATAAAACATAATAAACCATTTAGGTTATATCTTAAACAAGCTTGTAGGAAATGTTTGTAATGATTTTTCAGAAGCTTGTTGTAGATTGAAATTTGAACAAAAAGGAGGGTAAAACCAGTTCTCTCAGTGAGTGAGATGGGCTTTAACTTGCAAATTCCTTCATTATTACTAAACCATTATTTATACTTAAACCTATGTGAACTAAAAAAGGTCATTGGTCAGAAGCGCACTATTTTGGAAGGTGCTCTTCTTAAGAAGCTTACGTTATACATCGAATCAAGTACATGGGACACATACCACAAGAAAGTCCTTTGAAAATTTATAGAGCTCTTTCTTAATAAAACTCCACGTCAATTGATAGAGTGCCCATACAAACCAATCCAATATTGACGAGAGTAGATGGTTTAAACATACAAAAGAAACGTAAATATTTGCAGTGTCGGTGAACTGTACCTTATATATGCTTGAGAAAATTAATAAATATACAAGGAAAAAAGAAATTTACTTTCTATTGGAGCAGTAAGTGTATAGTTTTATTAGGATCGAGTTCTTTTCTCTGGAATGTAAACATCCTTGTATTGGGTTTGTACTGTCGAAGTGCACTGGAAATAAACAGGTGTTGTATTGTAAAGCTGTCACTCACTTCATATGGTCACGTGACTCTGTTATCAACATGGTATAGTCTGTCAATCAAAGGCTGATATTATATGAATTTTCGTAAGCTGGTGATGTTTAATTTGTGAATTAGTATCAACTTAATATCCCTACTCATGTACAATGAAATAAAACCATACCATTCACAATCAAATAGGTGTTGTTGCTTTGTTTACTTGGTATAAGTTTTTAATGAATTCACAATCATAAAACCAAATCAAACCTCACAACTTCATCACAATTGATAGGCGTATATAAGGATAGTGAGCTATTGAAATCACGACCATGCAATTGACAAATGTATTTATTTGGGTTATTTTCATGCGACTTCGAAGCTTACTCTTGGTTTAAACATTATCATTCAGTAAAAAGGTACCATGATACGGCTGGATTTGGAAATAAGCAATAATGATCTCCAGATTTAGATTCCCCAATCTTTAAAATCTGCCTTTTATATCATGGCTTTTATGTATATTTTTTGCATTAACGACCTGTTCATGTCATTTGGCATCAAACAATCAAGTTTGCTTAATTTGAATATGATGGCAATCTCGTTGGTGTGATGTAATTGATTTGTAGTTTAAAGTCTATGTTAATTTATAAGGCATGTTGTTTTGAGCATTTTCATTTTCCTGATACATTTTCTTCACAGCTTCCTTATTTATGTCGCTAGCATCTTCCAAGCCCTTTAACCATTGACCTATTCACATCATCACCAATCATCAAGATATGAATGACATGTGCGTCTTTTGACACTTCTTTAAAATCATTCATGTAAGAAAAGACAACATCACATGTAATTGTAAGTGAAAGGTGGTTATCAGTGATTATTGGAGCATACCTGACCTAAATATTCTTTCTCAAGATCTCTCCAGGTAGTGATACGTCTCTATTGTCTACTCTATTGTCTACTGTATCCATAGGAACTTGTTCTACTACTTGTATTTTTCAGGAAAGAAGCAACTAAATTTGTTTACAGATAATACTTATATACACAATATAGTGTAAACGGAAACTCCTCATTCTTGAAATTGTTCTTAAAACTTCAGTGAGCTTAAGGTCTCTCTGTCTTAACGTCAACTGACAAATAATGTCCTGTTCATTTACATCGAACAACTTCTCTATTTGACAGTAGTGACTTTTCGGTAAAGATCCTTATATCGATTTCAAGCATATGAGAATACAATGAGGGATACAACAAGTTATACATTTGAGACAATTACTCTTGTGTACCTTATACCATTAACTTCTAGAATACCACTCAAACAGCTCCTTTACATTATCATTCCTATAATGTCTGTGTTTTAATCAAGTCTGTATTTGCTTGATAAAAAACCCATTATGGATGGTGTGGATTTGTGCTACTGGCAAAGAAGATAGAAACACGAACGATATTTTTTAAGGCTGATGGACTCTATCAAGCTGTTTTGTGCAGATTTGTCTAACTAAAATCAAGCTGACACATCTGAAAGAAAGAAGAGATTGTTTACCTGTTTACTGAAGATGTTACCTAGCACGGGTTGTTGACATTTGCACCTGTGAGTCATGACTTACCTGTAATACTTACACCTATTTACCTACCTATATACATACATTCACACCTGTTTGCTGAATGACTTAACCATAGGGTAGAAGTGATTTCACGTTACCTTAGTGTAAGTGCTTTCCTCAAACAGTTTTTTCTACAGTGTTTACTTTTCGGATTTGTGTCATTCGAATTGTGTTTTGTTTGCAATATGATAGGAAAGGTGTTTTTGTGACTGCCACACTATGACAACTAGTTTAAAGGGAACCGTATGGAATTGAAAATTGAGAGTTCATTGACACATAGTATTGACGCAGGTTAAGAAATTATCAGAGAGAATATAATGTCATGAAGATGTGATAGAAAGTACTGTTTTATGTTAAAACTGTAACATTATATGCAATTATGTACTTTAGATCTATCAAGAACAACCTATCAATTCACCTGAGCTGTAGTTACGCATTCTTATTATCTTATAAAAATACTTTCACTCATTTTGGTTATGTATTTTCTGAATTGTTACAGAAATGATAAGTGGATGTCAAAAGAGATGTTAATGTTTAATCTTGTGACGTGTGATATTATAAACATTAATGCCGGTGAGTATGCTTTTTCAGCGTTGACCAATCACAGTTATATTGGAAGGTTAGTAACTTGAGTAAAATCCAGTTTACATCATCGTCGTGCAAGATTTTTTATTGTCTATTTAATATTTGTATTAGCATTTTTATATCTTGCCTATATCAGGCAATGAAGACCCAACTAATGCGTCAATAAGATTATAATTTGAAACGAAGATAAGGAGGTTATTCATTGTTCAATGTTGTTTAGTTCATATTCTTGTGGGTATAAACATTATTCATATTTATTATTAATATATATTTTCAAATCCTTAAAATTAGTCTACAAGGGATGTTTAAACAGTAAACACCCATCATTTAATTTGAACAAATACGAACCAAATTGTTTATTGTATCTAACTTAAATCATTCAATAGTTTACATTTATACTGGAAAGCAACTAATAAACAAGATTACGGTAATAGTATGAACTAGATGATTTCAATGATTGAAATAAAACTGTTTATTCTTAAAAGGTGTTTATTTCCCATAAATATGAATTGATGAAACGATCCATATAATTACATTTCATAATTGACATTTCAAAAGTTTATTTCATGTGTTAACATTTCTTTAAATACATTTCATAAGTTATTAACGTGATATGTGTTTCATGTTTTCATAAGTATTCCATACGGATTAGATAAACGATGAATTCTTTAAAATGAGCTTCACACTCGTCTAGTGTAGTGAACAATGAATATGTCTTCAGTTAAACACATTTCTCAAAATTGAATAGCTGTCGACCGAAAGCACGTATTGTTTTATACTGGAATATGATTAATAATCCAAACATAGTAAGATATATTAGTTAAAAAGTTTAAATTTATATAAAAAAGCAATGTGTTTTCAGTTAAAACCTTTCATATGAAGGAAATGAACTCGTTTCTTTAACCTTTTGATAACCAAATAGATAGTTTTGCCCACTATTTTTCAATGTAACAATATTTTTCGAAAGCTAAGAGCGTTAAGGCCGGAAAAATTAAATATGTAATATTCACATCTATTTCAGAAAGAATCCATAGATACGTTTTTTTCTGTTGTTGACACTGTGATTGTTTTTGCTTACAAGACCTCGAATATATGAAATAAATTGCGTCTGAATTGCATACTGGACATTTTGCTTAACGTTTTAAAATGTAGCCAACAATGAGGCTTCATTGTAACAATATTCATCAAAAGCTAAGATCGTATGGTACGAAAAGCTAATATCATATATTAATTTATTTATACACAACGAATTCATATTTGTATTCAACCCTTTTATTGAAATTGTATTTTTTTCTTAAAATACCCCAAATGAATAAAATAAATGTCGTTTTTATGAAAACTGAACAGTTCGTTTAACCATCAAAAACGTAGCTGACTGAGAACACCGCTTCAATGTAACACTTTTCCTCGAAAACTAAAATCTTATTAGCACAGTATCAGGAACCTTAGCGTGGACGTGTTGTGTGTCCAGGCCTAGAAGTGTCGACATACTGACTGTGTGGTGAGCCTTGCTGTCAAATAGAGGGATCCGGAAACAAATAAGAATTTAATCAAGACAGTGACTTCAGTAAAGTCATCACTTACAAAAACACAATCGGTAAGATATGTTTTTAACGAATTCAATGCATCAAGTCAGGTCTGGTAAAAAAAAAGAATTTAATGAAGACTGTGACTTCAGTAAAGTCACCAATTACGGAAACAAAATCGTTTATAACGAATTCTCTGAAACTATTCAGGTCTGGGAAAAGGAAGAATTTAATGAAGACGTTGACTTCATCACTTCATCACGGAAACACAATCGGTAATGAGTATATTAACGAATTCAATGGATCAATTAAGGTCTAGTAATAAAAATGAATTTAATCAAGACTGTGACTTTAGGAAAGTCATCACTTACGGAAACACAATCGGTGATATATGGTTTCAACAAATTCAATGCATCTTTTCAGGTCTGGTAATAAAATGAATTAAATCAAGACAGTGACTTCAGTAAAGACATCACTTACGGAAACACTATCGATAAGATATATTTTTAACGAATTCAGTGCATCTAATCAAGTAACATAGAATAATTTTATTGATTTGACTCTCAAAGAGAGGGATTTCCGGAAACAAACAAGAATTTAATCAGGACTGATACTTCAGTAAAATCATCACTCACGGAAACACAATCGGAAATATATGTTTTTAACGAATTCAATGCATCTGTTTAGGTCTGGTTATAAAAATGAAATTAATCAAGGCTCTGACTTCAGTAAAGTCATCACTTACGGAACACGATCGGTACATTATGTTTTTAACTAATTTTGTGCATCTATCTAACAAGAAATTGATAAAGAATTCAATCAATACTTTAATAAAGATCGTGATCTTAGTAAAGACACGATTGACAGATACAAACGAGAATTTTTATTTTTTGAACGAATTCAATGAATGAAGAAGAACGAACAAAAATGTAATGCAATAAATTGAAGGCTGCGACATCAGTAAAGTCATCACCAAAAGAAAGAAAGTTGGCAATCTGTGGTCTTGCGTCAGGTCTCGTAACAAACAAGAATTAAATAAAGACTTTAAACATAAATTTAATTAAGACTGTGACTCCAGTAAAGTCATCTCTGACGGAAACACAATCGGTGATATATGTTTTTAACGAATTCAATGCATCTAGTCAGGTCTTGTGAAAAAAGAAGAATTTAATGAAGACGTTGACTGAAGTAAATGCATCACGTACAGAAACACAATCGGTAATATATGTTTTAACGAATTCTTTGAAACTATTCAGGTCTGGTAATAAAATGAATTTAATCAAGAATGTGACTTAAAAAAAAGTCATCATTTATAGAAACACAATCGGGGATAAATGTTTTTCACGAATTCTGTGAAACTATTCAGGTCTGGGAATAAAAATGAATTTAATCAAGATTGTTACTTCATTTAAGTCATTACTGACGGAAACACAATCGGTAATATTTGTTTTTGAGGAATTCTGTGAAACTATTCAGGTGTGGTGGGAAAAAAGAAGAATTTAATGAAGGCTCTGACTTCAGTAAAGTCATTACTTACATGGGTAGCTATTGTTTTTAACGAATTCTGTGCAATTATTTAGGGTTGGCAATAAACATGAATTTAATCAGAACTTCAGGTCTGGTAACAAACAAGAATCAGAGATGACTTTAAGCAAGAATTTAATGAAGAATGGTAATTTCTATTGAAAACGAATTCAATGAATCAATTCAGGTCCGGGAACAAACACGATTTTTTAAAGACTCTCAACAAGAATTTAATGAAGGCAGTGACTGATCACTGACAAAAAAATCTTAATATGTGAACAAATTCAAAGCATCGTTTCAGATCCGGAAACGAACATGGATTTGATACAAACTCAACATAAGATTTAAACTACAAAGTGTTTTTACCCGTAAAAACAGATGTCTCCCCCTCCCTCAAATGCTCCAAACCTCTAAACAAAATACTATCATAAAGCACAATTTATGTTTTCTGTATAATTCAACTTGAATAAATCACCTATCAACTCCACAATTGTTGCAAACAAAATATTCAAAATTGCATGGCAATAAACAAAAATATACCAAGTTTGGTGATGATCGGTCACATAGTTTTAGAGATCTGCCCCGGAAACGAACACTACCCTTGAACAAGACTAAGTCCAAATTGTTGCCATGGAAATAAAAAAAATTAAATTTTAAGAAATCTATAACCTCCAAAAGGCACATCTACATGGTATGGAGAGACCGTATACCAAGTTTTGTGGTGATCGGTCACATAGTTTTAGAAATATGCCCCGGCAACGAAATGGGAACGCCGACGCCAACGCCAACGCCGACGGGAACTCAGCTAAAACCAATATGTCTCCCGACCCTTCGAGAGGAGACATAATGAAAACGATGACTATATAGTAAAGTCATCACTGGTGGGAACACAATTTCGGTTTTAACGAAATCAGTGCACTCGGTAACAAACTAGTATTTAAAAAAGAAAAATTTAAACAGGAATTTAACGAAAACTGTGCATTAAATAATTTAATCAATTTATGAAACACAACTGCTTAACGTATTTAATGCATCTATTTAAGTCAAGTATCAAACAAAAATTTGAGAGGACAGAAATTTACTGAAGATGGTGACTGAAGTAAAGTCACCACTTACGAAAACGATAAAAGAATTCATTTCAGTTTAAGTGAACCTAGCCTTAATATTACCCGTTTCACTCCGATATTGAGTCTAGGAAAGTCAAGTTATTTTCACTCCGCACCATTGTGTACTTTTCAAGTTTTCGTTTGTTTGAAAAACATTTCCCAATTATCACTTGTAACTGTTTAGTAGGCTACCATGACAGATCTATCTAGAGGGAACAAACGCTACTAACAAAAGTATTTTACTTATTTCACGACATCCAATGTAAATGAAAACATCGGGACACCATGATAATGAAGCTTTTGGCTGCAATTAGATACATTTGTAAAGGAACAACGGTGTCAACTATTAAAAAACTTAATCGTTTGTATTTCGAGCACTACCGTGATTTAGTAAAAAAAGCCACTATGTGATATCATGGCTTTGTAACGAACCTAATTGCAATACAAGTGATGCAAGTTTCAAACATCTCGTATATTTACCAACATGACGAATAAATCTGCCTTTGAGATGAGCAGAACCGAGTGTATATGTTCAGTCTAATAATATATAATGAATATAACATATTCCCCACCGTTGTTCTAGCTGGTTTTGATAAGTTCCGAAAACTACATCAGAATCTAGATCCCTCAGTCTCGTGCTCCGAGGAATAAAATAGTAAAAATACTGTCTCTATCGGGGTTCGAACCAGCCGGGATATCCCATCAGGCACGGTCTGACCGCACGTATTCCTTTGTCGCATGTTTCGGCGACAAAAGCTTCCGATATCATGCTAGGGGCAGGTAACTCCAGGGAACCATTCGTTTGACATGATCGCCGCTTTTTAAAATCGACAATGGATTGCCAATGATTGTTTGTCTGTGTTAAACTGGTAACAGCAACATGCGATTAGGTTGGCTGCACTCAGACCGTGGCGAATAGTTATCCGGCTGGTTCGAACCCCAATAGAGACAAATAGTTTTTATTCTATTCCTCGAAGAACGGTCGATTTTAGTCAGAGTGTATACATGTAAGACCTCTTATCTTAGTATCGACACACTGCTGAAACAATATGTATTTCTTGACCGATTTGGTTCAAATTTGAGATGTAGGTTTATCTCAACATATGAAAACTATATATGAGTGCAAAAGCCCAGGTTTTGAATATTTTTATTATATTGTTCACTCCGAGATTCGAACCCCTGTGTTTAAAAGAGAATATTGAAAAAAGTATCGCCAAATTTCAGACAAGCGGTACATTACAGTGAAAATTATAAAATCTTTTTGTATTTAAATAATCGTAAGAACATGTTTAGTTTTTCACTTTCGTGAAGCAAAAAAATAGACATTAACCAGGTCAAACACCAGATGATAAGGAAACCGTTTTTTGGATGGCGAGGATCAAATTATTGAATACTGTTTGTACATAACAATCAAGCTACACGCCTCCTATTTCCGCAAAGTAAACTGAGTGTTTGAGAAGTTATTTGCGAGACATTACGAAACTGCGCTTCTGTTTGACCGTTTCCTTCTGTAAAGTTTAAGTCAAGACGCGCTAGGATACAAAGCCAAATCACTCAGCGAAAACTCAAGTCTGCATATCCCTCCGCAAACATAGTGCAGCGTGTGTCAAAGGTAAACAGACAAGACTGAACGCTGGAAAGTGTTTGATTTTAATCAACGGTTTGTTTGAATTCGGGGGATTTGTTTGGCTTCTTGTGGGGGAAACTTTATAAACTAAGCCAATCTCACAAAAACTCGGTGTGTGGTAGACTAAAGGTGATTTTGTTAATCCATTGATTAAGTGAAATATTTTTTTCACTTTGAAGCTTTAGTGTTATAGAATTGCATCTCCAAGCTGGTTGCTGGTTGCTTTTGCATTAAGGGATTTATAGCGTGCTCATTTTCGTAATTTTAGGATAAATGAGGACAAATGCATTTACTAAAGCTTTTTTTGTGTGCAATTACATGTTTATTATATTTCAAACAATGTCACGCAACCAATAAAAGTATAACTGGGGATATAGACAACACAAGGGTCGGATATGCATAACGGAAATGTAACTAGTAGAATAGTCTGTCTAACAGCCCCTGAATCAAAATATCTTTAAAGACCCACACAAGTCTATATAACTGTAGCAAGTCTAGCTCACTGCAGTTTCAGAAAATGAACAGCTTCAGTGGGCTCCTTTCAATTTTAATAGTAGAAAGGTGCATTTAATATGTATTATTTGAACAAATGAAAACTTACTTCATTTGTTCATTCGGATAAACTGCAATCTTGCTTGAGTTGCTTTCGGTCATATTTTATAATATTTTAATAACATGAAAACGTAGATATTTTCCTGATAACTTAGATATGAAAATACTTGATAGCGGCGATAGATTTGCATTATCTGCACATGTGCATTGTTTATACCCAGTGAATAGTATGTGAACTCGAATATTTCTTTTTGTGTGATCTTTCTCAGAGCAACGTTTCAGTTATTTGCCAAGCTCGATAAAGTGTGCGATATTTAAAACTTTTTTTTAATCCTAAACAGAGTTATGAAACGCCATGAATGCTAAGCAAGAGTTGTAACCTTTAAACCTTAGTGGGTTCTTTAAAGGTTAACCTGAACAAAATGAATACAAATATTCTCTATGAAATTGATGTTTTCATGTTTTCGTTAAATAATACGGCCCTTAAAAACAGCTATGACTTTAAAAAGCTAATGTATATTAGAAAAATTTAACTTAAAATTGTGCATGAACTTTTGCAAATAATTTGTTTATAGTGAATGCCGTTGATAGCCAAATAATGATTTGGTAAAAACAAAAATGAAGAATATTCAATTCTATAGTAGGAACAGAGGCTGAGCAATTTAATATTATAACGACGATCAAAATATTTCACCTATTCAGTAGCGAAATAACGTATATTTTATGTACGATTCTTACACGAAGAAAGCAGAAAACGAATCACATGTAGCCCTACAGCAATAGTTACTGATTAAAAATCATGATTTCTTTCTTACACACAGTAAAGTCATAAACATAATCTCAGCAGATTATATAAGCATTCAAATAACATTAATATAAGTTTCTTATATTATACATAGAACATAACTTCGATCATCGAGTATACACTACTTCTCAAAACAACGTCTAATTTTATTATGAAAATATAGGTTTCTTAATAATCGATGTAAAAATGTGTATTTTGCAAATCCTCCCTTCTCAGCTGTTATATTTACAACTTCATTTACTGATTGAAGCAATAATGTATGAGATTATCGAAATAAACCAAATGGAAGCAATCTTAAAACTTTTTACATTATTCAAATCGTATTCATATGTTAGTGCATTCGTCCATACATCCCATTTCAAGATCATCGCCGAAACAAGTGTCAAGTTTAGGTGTGGTAACCTCCCCAGTCTATAAACCACTGTGTATAACCGTACACCGGAACTAGCGAGGTGTACGGCGGAGAAATGTTGCTAGCGAGGAGCGTGATCGCAAACGGGATCACTTAAAAAGCAATCATCGCCGTTTCATCAACTTTTTATATGTTATTATCATGTCAATAGCTTTCCGAGACATAACTATTTAATGTCATATCCTGTTCATAGTCAGAGATAGCAAATATGTTACTAACAACAGCATTACTCGCAACTGTCATTGTTACTGTCCCTTGCAAGGATACAGAATGACAAGCACATACATTTTACTAAGTATGTGTGCTAAAATTACCACATGATGTTGAACTTTCGATTTCGGCTCCTCGCTGGCAAAATTTCTCCGCCGTACACCTCGCTAGTTCCGGTGTACGGTTATACACAGTGTAAACCTAGCCTAAATAATACTCGCTACACTCTCGATATTGAGTCCAGCGAAATGTAGTAACTCGAGTCAGCCAAATTGACCAATCAGGGCTCGGTTTACCAAGCGGCAATAGTCAGCCTTCGCACGTTTAACGTTGGAGGTTCATAGGTAGCCTAACGGTCGGCTGACGCGACCTATTACTATATCTCGCTAGACTCAATATCCGGAGTGCAGCGAGTATTGATGAGGCTAGGTTTATTTGGACTGGTTACCTCCTCAAAGCCATCGAACCTGGAAGCTACACCAAGCCACCTTAACCCCTTAACCTCAATGAAAGCATATACTATTATTTAAACGATAAACAAGTAATGAACACAAATCGTTTCACGAAACAGTAGTCTATTCAGTTGAGATATTATTTAAATGTCATTTTACAATACATGTATCAATAAGTTGCGACATGGCAATGCATGGCGTGCATCCAATTTGACCATTGCTTGGAAGTTGGATAAGAACTGCTTCATACTGTTCGAAATGGTAACCTCTTGGTAAACATTGTAAAACCTGCGTTTGAAATGTTGTCATTCCATAACGGAATCAGGATATGAAAGTCTACAGTCCTGATTTCGATGTTTATTTCATTTACAGGTGTCTGGGAAGCACCGTGCAGTCATCTCAATGATATTACACGAAAGGCTTAAATACGAATGATGAATGCCGAAATTCGACGGAGGAGATCCTACTCAATGCATTTGAAGGGCACATTTTGAAATCACGCTGTACATGCCTTTCTGCTTAATGACCTGAAATGCTGCTCGAGCTGTAAAATCACTTTTATGTAATAAAATACATGTTTTTGTTATGTTGTTTCTAATAGAAGTTTTTTTATCACGACATAGTCTTGCTCATAAAAAGTAGTTCCGTCCGTGGTCTAACTGAAAATGAGGTTGGTTAGACCATGGGTCACAACAAAGCAGCCATGGTCTAAAACGTTTTAACTGAGTCGAGAAATGTAGCAGCCGGGGAAGACGAAAAGCACTTTTCAATAGATTGCCCTTTTACTCAGATTTATGTTCTAACCTTTTTACCTTCGTTGAAAAACATGAATAATTTTAGCAATTCAGATAGTTCTCTTTAATTCAATTAATTTTCTTAATGCATCTTTACAGCCTAGCTTAGCATCAACTCTTTCCAAATATATGCAAGAAGAATATCTTAAATTTTATTCTATGAATTATACTTTACTTTTGATATAGATATCTTATGTGCTATGTTTATCAAAATGTGTATATAATAATTCTTATATTTTCTCATAAATATATTGTTTTAAAATGAATATATGTGTCTCATAAGCCGTTTAATTGCTTAGCCTACAATTCTCAACGTTTTAATATTTTTGTATTAACCGGTTGAATGTTCTTCTTCGTGTAAACTTTTGAAATTTAGATAATTAATTGAAGTGGGAGTAAAATCACAACAATGCGCCTTTGACAGTTATATCCATTATGTCCTAATCACTATTGTCTTTTCCAACGAAGTTCATACTATAATGCGCTGTCCACTCATTCGAAAATAAAGAAAAAAAGAAAGACTGGTTTACATGACAAATGTATAGGGCTCAAGGTCAATTCCTTAATTTCTTTGAAGAATGTACATTTCTATATAGCTAGGTAAGAATAAATAAAGTTCTATGATCAGTTTAGTTTAAACATATTTGATTCATCAGAAAATGATTGGGTACAAGTTATACAACTTAGAAAACCCTCTCCCTATGATCTCTGTACATTTTGATAGTTAACTCAATCACACCCGCCCTATATATTTGTCATGCATGTTTTTCTATCATTCACCCGACGAAAGGGCAAGAACTAGCCCTTAGACCTCGTGTTGTAAATGAAAAAGAAGTTGTAATCTATTTCAAGCCTTATTTTATAACTTTATAACGTTAAACATCACATGTCTCTTAAAGGGGCAGTAGCCCGTTTTTAGGGGGAATATAAGGTGATGTCAGGAAAATGGAAATTAATGGTTCCAATTGACAGACAATGTATTTAAACTAAATGGAGCAGTAATAATTCAAATATATAATTTAAAGTTTAGCCATGCGATTCCTTTTTCTTACACAAAATGAATTAAAGGTGTTCACACAAAAATGGCCGCCAATGATTTTATGTGAATCTTCATACTTTGTCCTCTTACTATGGCTGATGGGCTTGTGTTATGAGATTTTTGACACTATCAACATAATACATTTAGCATTAACGTACATTTATCAGCGAAAATTTTGAAATATAAAATTATCAAAAAACGTGCTACTGCCCCTTTAAATATAAAGTAAATTTAAACAATTTGGCGTGTACTTTCTTTTGTCTTGCTCTTTATACCATAAATGAACAAATATCTCAACATGCGATCATAATTTTTATTAGTTGATAACAATGCGGTTATTTCATAAATGCTCAAAACCCAACAACACTTGATTTCAAAACACGATCATAAAAATAACAGTTCCATTGTGGACATGATGGATATTGACAGGAATAATGAAAATCTTGTCTTTGAAATGCAGTCACGGTTTTCTAAGAGAAAGTACAATCCTATAAACATAAGGCATTTGAAAGGGACAGTCCTATCGGGTATTTTTGTGGAAACAAAATTCAAGAGTTCCTACGTGTTTATACTTATATACGATCATTATATGAATATTCCATACTTATTTCATATATTACAGTGAGGATAACATCTTGTTATTCTAGATTTAACAAGTGGATAAGGAACGAATGCATCACTGCGTCCTCTTGAATTTCGTTTCCACAAAAAATACCCTGATAGGACTGTCCCTTTAAACGCTCCCCAAACGTCACAACATCTGAAGTGGAAACAGTCTTATTGTCATTAACATAAACAATTACGTTAAAACTATATATATAATATATCTGTGTTTCGTATTTGAGTAATTCTCTATAGGGGTCTTTTAAAGAGGTCTTGTCTCTTCACCATAAATTGTAACATAGAGGACGGTTTAATATAGAATCGTACCGATGGCTCTCATGCCTCATCACAGATTGATGACAAGGTCAGCTGACATGACCCATAGCGCTGCTGAACAAATTTGTAAATGCAAAACTTTGAGTATTATGACGATATAATAAGTCATATCATATTTTCACTTCTTTCAGAAGTTATTAAAAGAGCTTTTGTTGAGCAGCTGCATGAAGCTGTACTCGGTTAAGAAACATTGCGTTGTACGAGTGATAGTGTCATCTGATTTCAACGGCGACCATATAGGCATCGGACACATTTATTCCGCTGTTCAATGGACTTTTCACCTCACGCAATACAACTGTGGTGGCATTCATGATATGATCCTAATGACGTCATCCAAATGAAACCATTTCACATGTTGACGATTTAAGATTTGTAGATGCTAAGGAACAGACTCTTTTCATTGCCAAATATAGTACAGACGTCACTGACTTTTGTGACTGGGTTGCATTTACGTCCAATTAGAAACTTAATTACTTCGATCAACAACATTTCCGTGACGTTACCGGTGTTGATGACTTTAAATAAGTGACGACTACTTAGAGATTGAGAGTCTTCAGTGATGTTTGTGACATGGTCGAAGTAATGTCAATTTCACCAAACAAAATTTGTATGTGACAGTGGTGCAATTGTTAAGTGACGTCAATGTAGAACTCATACAATCATCGCTTAATAACCTTAGTGGCGTTGTAATAATGGTCGAAGTTAGTTCAACTTCACCAAACAGACATTCTAAGTGACACTTGTCAAAGTGACGTCCACGTAGTAGACATACAGTCATCACTTAATAACCTCAGTGACGTTTGTGACATGATCGCAGAACATCAACTTCATCGAACTATCATTTAAGTGACAATTGTGACATTGTCAAAGTGACGTCCACGTAGTACACATACAGTCATCACTTAATAACCTCAATGACGTTTGTGACATGATCGCAGAACATCAACTTCATCGAACTAACATTTAAGTGACAATTGTGACATTGTCAAAGTGACGTCCACGTAGTACACAAACAATCGTCACTTAATAACCTCAATGACGTTTGTGACATGATCGCAGAACATCAACTTCATCGAACTAACATTTAAGTGACAATTGTGACATTGTCAAAGTGACGTCCACGTAGTACACAAACAATCATCACTTAATTAATAACCTCAGCGATGTTGATATCATGATCGAAGTAACGTCACCAAACAAAAAATTTAAATGACGTTGATGTCATTGTCAGAGTGACATTCACGTATAGAAACACATACACTCATCACTAAATAACCTCAATTACGTTTGTGACAGGATCGAAGTGACGGCAACTTCACCAAACAAACAATAAGTGACATAATATTGTCAAAGTGACGTCCGAGTAGTTCCCATACAAAATCACTTTATGACGTCAGTGACGTTGGTGACATGATCAAAGTGACGTCCAACGAAGGAGGGTCTGATGAGACCGTCCAGTTTGCCTCGTCTATGGTCCATCTCCGTCAACCACCAGACACTTGTAGCCAGCATCAATACACACAGGAGGGCCAGGATCCTGGAGAAAGAGGGCATTTTAGGGAGGGCATCGTATGGAAGAGCATCTTATCAGATTTTGTTTGAACCTAGTCATTCAAAATAAAATTTCATTAGCGCTGCAATGTGAAGAAAGTAAGTTACTCTAAAACAGCACAAGACTTGCTGACCTCTTCTCCAACAAGCCAAATCTGAAAGTCACCAGCAATATTACAAAGAGGGGATGGAAAACTAACAAAACGATGAAAACGATTCTCGTATCAAATAAAGCCTAAATTAAGGCTTGCTTTAATTTCTTGCAAAAAACATCATGCTAAAATGGTTGTTGATCTGTTGGTACTAAGAGATGTGAATTAGTGATAAAAAGGACCTGAAACTTTGTCAAATTTTACATACATTACAAGAAAGTCATTAGTTTAGAAGAGGTAAATAAGTTAATCTATATGATGGACTTCCTTTGTCTTAACGCGAGGCATCACATGTACGTATGACATCAGATTGTATAAACGCACACGTGTGAAAAAAGGGAAAGTTGAATTTTGAGATTTAACAACTAACATGAATTCTCAGCACTAAAAATGCATTTTTTCATTCAATCTAAAAACATGTTTCAATTTCTTATTTAAAAAAAAAAAGAATTCTCGGCATTGAACATACATTTTATGAAATATGAAAAATAACTTACCCCAATATGGATTTAAGTTTCCGATTAAGGGCAACCATAGTCACATCCTATTCACATTTACCATTGCCATTGAGCTGAAACAGGAAATATAACTTGCATTGCATTACAATAAAATATAACATAAAACTCTAAAGATTATTATCATAACTTATAACTCATATGGTTGAAAATAAGTAGTGACATATTCTCAATATATGCACATGTGCACATATCAGATTTGCCTAGCAACGATTGTTGGGGCGCAACTCCCAGTATATTCACTGTTGACGTCACTGTGGCCGGCCTTCGCAAGGGAAGCAGGCCATTTTCTGGATATTTTTATGAGAATCAAATGGAATAGAATCGGTAATAATGAAATAATTTAAACTCGTTCAAATATGTGTATAACCCTCGCTCTCGCTCGGGTAAAACAAAACTTCACACTCGTTTCGTCAAAGTCATACGACACACTTCCTCAGGTAATAATTAGAGGATATTTGTGTTTTCTTGACAAATACCATGTTTATCTCATCGAGTGAGGAAGAAAGTTTATATTTATAAAATATGTAAATGTTCTGCCTCACGAGATGAGATAAACATGGTATTTGTCAAGAAAACACAAATTTTCTATTTATTTTATGACGTAATCATTGTATTTCTAACAAAATTGAAGCACATTTACGTTGAGTCGCCTCCAAAGAGAGCCCGTCACCAAAGCAACAACATGACGTCATGAGCGTGTCATTGCGTCAGAGCATTGTTCGATGACGTCAGGTCATTGTTGTTATAACACGTTCCATTGTTATTGTCACTAGTGACTGATAACACGGTTTACTGTCATTGATAGATCTCGGTATTTCACCGCCAATCATATAATAATCTCTTTTTAAGAGAACAAACATATCTTAGTTCTTTCTGATAGCATGGCGAACTGTGACTGTGTCAGTATGCTCTGACGTAAAACTCGATGGTTAAGCGTCATATGACGTTGCATTATAAATGGCAGTGGAGGTTTGTGTACATGTAGCTAGATTTCGACGTTTCTGTTTCTCATGTTTAGTGATATATAAATCATACCGTATACAACTTTGTCTCATTACAAAGGATGTTTATGATTCTCGTTTCTCAATCCCAGCATGTGTGCATGGCATCGTGTAAATTATGTATGATATTGACATGAATGATTCATTGATTCATTTATCATGTTTTTTTCTTATTTCTCATTAACCGTAAACATCACGTGCACGTGTTCACCTACATCATATCTTATCTACTTTAACATCCCCATTGCTTGGAGCTTTCAAATGAGAAGGTACGTATTCACGAACATATTAATTTCAATCATTGATATTTGATAAAGAGCGAAAAATAGCATAGATAATGACTATTTTTTAAATTTATGTTGTCATTTCTGCATTGATATCTTTGGTTACTTTTGCATTGTCATGCAAATCGAAATCATTAGCTCCCATAATTAAGGTTATAAATCACTCATTTGACATTTTAAAGGGGCAGCGGTACGTATCTTTAATATAAGAAGACATCTTACGAATATGAATATGAATGTAATCCTTGAAAATGTTTTTAATTCAACAGTAGCAGTTGTAAAATCGAACGTGCCTTTTTCGGTAAAGCTCCATGAAATCCATTCTATCCCCACAGAGAGAGCTCAGTCATACCCGAGTTAGCCTCTGTTCTACTAAGGCTAATACATGGGATAGAAAGGTAGCAATCTGATTGGAGGCAATCGAAGTTAGTTGTGCAATCAGCGACGCCGTTTCAAAAGTGGTCATTCGCAAAACTTGGCCATTCCTGTATACTTCGGCAAAGCTATCGTTGAAATTTAACATCCAGGGGAGATAACTCTTCATTTGACAAAACATCGCTTTTTACCTTCTCATTTGGTTTTATTTGGTTAATTAGTAAAATAAAATCTATCATAAAACAAATAATAAATAACACAATTATAAAACAGATTTTATCTAATAGAAACCTTATCCATATCTGATTTTTTAAATATTTTCCCTCTCACACTGCTTATGAAAAATAAACATAAAGGCATGATATTTTCCATTTCAATATGCGACCGTTAGAATTCTCAGAGTCATGGACATCAAAAAGGTGTTTTCATTGGCTGCAAAGAAGGGAGATATCTTAAGTTACAACTTTTTGCCGCTAGGGCAATCTACCGGAACCCCTTGGCGTAAAAGAACAGAGGCTAACTCGGATATGACTGAGCTACCTCTGTGGGGAGAAAATGCATGAAATTCTTTACCTCAAATTTATTAAAACTAGGTGTTCATACAAAAAGGGTCGCTGACAGTTTTCGCTTCGTACTGAATAATTGTTCTCGTACGACTACTGGAAATTGAAGTTATAAGATGATTGAGCCTCTGACGATACAATATTTATCATAAACTAATGTTTTCGGAGGAAAAATAAAATACATAATAAAAATATCTGCATATGCGTATGTCTTTTACGATCAAAAGTATGAATTGTAAAAATATATAGCCAAGAGCTGATTGTTAGACCTTGATAATGCCGAGGTTTGGTAGTCGAGCGAAAAAGCTGTTGGTACGGTCAGTGATCGTAGTCATGCCTGATTCGGAGGTTGTGAAACTCGTCCAAAAAAAACCTACAAACTTTTGTACTATTGCAGAGTGTGAAAGCCCAAATGTAACTAACACATTTGTTCACAACCATAAATTGACATTTAGTCTTTTTAATTTAGAAGTCGGATTCAGCGCAGTTAATAACAAGTAGGAAAACACAGAATCGCAGTGATTGGGAAAGGCAGGGGCCATGGGCCATTTTGCACATTGGATGAACAAATGGTCTATTAAAATCTTGAAGTTCACTACCGATATGACCCATTTGAATCTCAAAACGTTTCCCAAAACTCTGAAAATGGCCCAATGTCAAAGAGTTCTTTCCCAATCCCTGAGAATGTAACAGAAAGTCAGGATCATTGAAGGCTTACTACTCTTGATAACATGCCCGATCAAACGCAACCACTAAATCATTAACTGATCCCACGTCGAATAAATAACTACACACCTTGTGATCACAAGCGGTCAACATATAACTCTTAATCTACTGGCCTTCCCTTCAAACAATGGTTTAATTTCAGCGACAAGGATAAGTTAGGTTGATTTATTTTGTAATATAATGATTTTTGTGTGCTAAACAATCATATCAGAAATCAACAAATCATTCCAACATCAATCTCATTAAAATAACATCATAATATTTTCACTACGTTACGAAGATTGTAGATCATGTGTAGCGTAGTGTAGCAAATATAACATATTTTAATGAGATTGTTTCAACATCAAAGGAGGGGGATTATAGCGGGATAAAACTATAAACATTTGGAAACTCCATTAGCTTTTAACGAAAAAACATATGACAAACTTACTTGCATTTATCTTATTTTCCTGAGAATATTTAATTTAATAATGTATGCCAAAAACTGAGGCGCAGAGTTATGTTGATCGGCATGCAACTGCAAGATCAATAGGGCCGATATGATGCGTAGCCGAGAACTATTCATCGTATCGAACCGAGTTGTCGAATATGAGATAAGCAACCTTTAACTTGCAGTTTGATTGCTGGCAGTAAACTTATCCTAAACCAAACAAATCTGATATTGCCATGACAAACACCGCGTGTACATGAAATAAATGCCGGGGCATATTTTTTTAGTTCATTGTATCATATTTCAGCATTTAATATTAGCCAATCCAAAATCTAGTATTTCAAATGGTTAGCCATGTCTATTACAACAGAATAGTTATCGTATCAAATGAAAACTGCATAAAGCCATTTTATTGTGCACACTTTTTCATCAATTAATCCCAGTTCACTCACTCACTTCATTATCAAAGAATTAAATCAAGCGTGAAACGTTTATTTAAGAGATAATTTCATTGATCGAATATTAATATTGCCTCGTCAATTTTTAAATCCCTTGAGAACGTTGACTACAGTACCTTTAAATCACTGATATCAAAGTAATAGTCGTCCCATGATATCAGATCTTTTTTTATAACAAGCCGACATTTAATCAATGGTCGTTGGTAGTTGTCGTTTTATTATTAGTAATTAATCTGAACAAAAGGTGAAAGGTGACACTAAACAAAGAATGACGTCATCACAGATTAGGAGATAAATTGAACTCCGATAACAACTAAACTGAATTTTATGATTTCGCCTTTAAATTAACTCTCATTTTCATGTCACACTTTAACCAGCGTAACACACCTGTTATTAGCTGAGAAAACTGAAATGTTAATTTTGATATGACTCAGGAATTATATATATAAGCAATTCCACACCCCTTCCGTTCTGCCAAAGAAAGAATGATTGTTACCATAGTGATATCAAATCCTTTCACCTGTCAAATATTTTAAACGAAAAAAAAATCCAAAACCTTATAAGAAAGTCTATTTTATCCTGAAATGTTTTAAATGAAATAGTGATGACAGGAGAACAGTTAAAAGTACCTACCCTTTCGTGGTGAAAGTCTGTTGTATATAATGTGGCGGGTCATAAAGTCCCATACACATTCTGGAGTACGTATTTGTTCCAGATTAATGCCTCTAATCTTGCGATCAGGTAATGAGGATAATGCAATCTTACCGCTGTATATATATATTATATATGCAATCGGTAATTCCAGACCGTTGACCTCTCTGAGAAGGGTCATGCACTAGGTACAAATCATACTGTCAATAACATGATTGATTTCTCTTTTATTCATTTATTCAAGATATTGTTGCTAAATAGAAATTGTGGTTTCGTAACAGGCAAAATATGATTAATCATCAAATAAAGGAAAATAACTGATGCGGTTTTGACGCCTATTGCACGATCATATTTTAAATGAGACATGGTTGAACTAAACAATACATATGATATATGTAGATTTTATTAACATAAAAAGGAATTAAAGTTAACTTAATGAATAAAGGGTTAGCAATATCATGAAACATGTTTCTTTGAACTAATGACTCAATATCGAATGTACTAGGATAAAATTAACTGTTCACCACAAATCACCTTCTAAAAAGGCGACGAATCGACTACTTATAGCTTATATTGGTACACATAAACAATCGACTTCACTCTAATGTTATGAGTGAGTGAGTGAGTGAGTAAATGTTTAACGCCGCTTGGGCAATATTTCAGTCAGTAGCGGCACTTATGTTATGAAATGGCTGCCTAAATATCTCAAATTAATCTTCGTAATATACCCTTCAAAAAAAAAGAACCGCACACTATTTTTTTTTTTTTTGACTTCTGTAAAAATGAATATAACAATTAAACTGTCATTTTTATTCTCTGAACGTAACCCTCACATAACTTTTTACCACTTCTGTGCAAAAAAGGAGACATTTTAGCGATTTCGTTCTTTAAACAAAAAATTGAAAACAGTTTTTTGAAATCTCTGCTTAGGAAAATCTGTAAAGCAAACACGACATGTAGAAAGCGTAGAAGCATGTGGAACAAATAACTAACGAAAATTAGGATAAAATTAAGCAATGCCAAAATTGCGAAAATAGGAAACATTGCCGTACGTCAAATTAAAACTTCAGTTTCAAAATCTGCTGTCGTTTTAAATTAGAATGTTCATAAGAGCACAATGTTTAGTCATATTTAGTCGTTTCCTCGAGGTTCGTTTTCGTCCAAAAGAAGCTAATATTTGTGAGACAAAGAGTGCTGTCAAAGCCAAAATTATCTACATCCGGGGGAGTTTTCAAGCATGATGCATGGCATTCAATCACATACAGAACGCCGCTTAGTCTACGTCTATGTCAAGATCAAGGTCAAAGTCCTGCACTAACGCCCTCAAACACAAGATCAAAATCCCTTTAGAACGTAAATGTTATGAACTTTATAAACGTGCACGTCAACGTCATATTACGTTTTGGACACTTCACCATGGGGCCATCACTTAATTACCTTTTGCATTCATTGTCAGAAATATGTCAATCAAACATTGCTCTATTTTATAACAAAACAATAAACTGATTTTAACGCCAAATTTTGGATAAATAATACACAAGAACAGAACAAAAACTTATGGCAACGTGTTTGCCAACACTTTGTCTACAGCCTTGTTAAATTTCACTTTCTTACCATTGAAATTATGTGATATTTTTGCTCTCAACTTAATGTTAATATATTCTAAGAAAAATTGTTCATGCGTTTCTTTTTTTTTGAAGAGTATATATTGATTTTGTAACGAATTAAGAAGGGGGGGGGGGGGGGGGGGCACAAAATCAGAGGATTTCTTTTCCAAAGAAAATGCATAGTCTTTCATTTCTTACCGTCTGTCTTGAAATAGAATAAAATAATTAGTATACATAATTGCAACCATTAAAGGGGTAGTAGCACGTTTGTAGGGGGAATATATGGTGATGTCAGGAGAATGAAAAAAGTAGTTTGTAATTTAAAAACAATGTACCTAAACTAAATGAAGTATTAACAAATCAAATAATAATGTAAAGTACAGCAATGCGATTCATTTTTCTCAAACAAATTGAATTAATGGCCGCCAATTGACTTTATGTGAATCTTTAAAATTTGTTCTCTGATTATAGATAGTTTGTTTGTGTAATAAGATTTATGACACCATCAAGATAATATATTAAACATTGACGTAGACACTTTGCAGTGAATATTTGAAAATATATAATTTTCAATAAAAACGCTACTTCTCATTTAAGTTCCGAGTTCATATTTCACGTGTTGGTCTCTTGCCCATATTGTCTCTCTTTTCAACATAGAAAACAAAGGTCAGTGGTGATAAAATGTTTGAATAGAACCTAAAACGCCTGAGGGTGAAGCGATAAGGGTGAAACAATCACAAGTGGGTGAAGTGTTTTTTTTGTGTTTAGAAATCTTATGTTTTTGAACCCGAGGGCAAGTCGGCAAAAGTCTTATAAACCTTATACTAACATGATACGAAAACTAGTTTGAAAATACTGCCTTCTGATTGGTTACTCATAAACGTACAGTTTGGGGTAGATCTAGTCAACAACTATTTTCAGAGTAACGTCCCTTGATTTAGTCAGTCCTTGTCGCTCTTGTAGGGGTGATGGGTCGACCCAAGTATTTAAGAAAAAAATCGTAACTTTGACGACATTGAAACCAGTTTTCTATTGATAATATGCTCAATAGATTATAGATGAGTATATGTTTTTTTCTGTATGTAATGACATTTTAATTGTTATGTGTTCTTTATGAAAGTGGACTGTACCGTTGTTTTGCAAATGAGTGGAACCGGTCTGCACCGGTTTGTCCTAATCACATTGCTTTTGCGCAAGTCAAAATAGTTCCACTTTTTTTTACTAATTAGTCATGTTAGAATGGCTATAAATCCATTTTGTTTTTTATTTTTGGGTTGTATGTCGTGCATTCTTTACTCCTAAATATAATTTCAAACCGAGCTTGCTTGGATTTATCTCCTAATTTGCCCGAGGTGATGATGTTCTATTGAGCATAATAACCTCGGATTACTTTCTTTGAGTTTAAATTAATCTCTTGTGTATCCCTTTTAAACGGCAGACAGACAGACAGACAGACAGCCAGATTGTTTATTAAAGTCTCACCTCAACATGAACATACATACAATACATTTGATAAAACAGTAAAAGTTGAGCCACCCCTATAAGGGATTATGAGAGACTAATGTCATTAAAATATTTACAAGAAGCAAAATAGTTGCATAAAGTTATAGTTATAACATTTATAAAAATAAATCTATTGGGCTAAAATCATGAAGTATACAGTATACATAAGACTGACGTTTAGAAAGAATTAAATTGCAGGTTTTGGCAGCAGTAAAACAAACAGCCGTACAGTCTGCAATAAAATATTCTGTCTGTCTGCCTGTCTGTCTGTCTGTATGCAAGTGTAAGTTCAAACCAAAGATCTGCCGTCACAGACACAAGATTGTGGAAACTGTTTTTAACGTAAAGCTCCGCTGCGCTAACAATTTTTCTTATATATGTCGCCTGTGCTTTGGTGAAAATCACGGAGCAGATCTTTAAGTTTCATTTTACTTTTATATACATTTATAAATACATTTCAATTCATTTTGATATTGCACCAAAAAGCGTATTGTTCAATGAATCTGGCTATCTCGAGTTCTATAATCATCAACCGAAAGATTAATGACTGATAAAATACTTTAAAATGAAAGGCGTTGTTTGTCAATTGCCTAGGGTATTTGCCCCAGGTAATAAATCATAGAGCATACAGTCGTTATCAGTTGAATAGTATCGCTTCACAGGCTACATGCAGGAATGGGGTATCAGGTAAGGGTATTCGATTCTTTACCTACATATTCGATTTTGGTGAATTTTTTTCTTTTCAGGGGGGTTTCCAGGTATCATGTAAGTTTCGATTTTTATTCATATTCGTTTTTTTATGAAAATAATTCTTTTCAGTCATGCATCTTTTAAAACAAAAATATGGGGGGTGGGGGTCTTTTCAGTCATGTATCTATTAAAAGAAAAAATGGGGGATTGCAGGTACAAAGTGAGTGTCGTTTTTTATTTATATTCGTTTTTTTTTTTGTGAAAAACATTCTTTTCAGCCATGTATCTTTTTTTTTAAAATGGGGGGGGGGGGGGGGATTTTTGCAAGTAACAGGTAAGTGTCTTTTTTTATATCAGTCATGTATCTTTTAAAGGACAAATTAGCATCTGTGTTCCAAGCTGTGTAACACTAGTTTGCATACACACATAAATTTTCACTCATGGGAAAACTTGTAAACACAAATCTAATGATAACGTGTAAGACCCGATAGGTCAATAGTAAAGAATGTTTGAAATCGATATTTTAACTTGTAGAGTAACACATTTGAAGTCAATGTTAAATTATGTTCATATCGCTTTAGTTTAGTTTAGAAAAATAATATAGGCTAATATTCATATCATTTTTTTTTTAAATTCTTGACTCAAGCTTTGTTTAATCTGTGTTTTTATTTCATTAATGTACCGGAGGAAGTCAAATGAACAATAAAGTAAAATGAGTTGACATGTAAATAAATTAGTTAAGTCTCATTACTTTCCTGGACACATCGGAGTTCAAAATTATGAGATAAGTTTATATATATATCATTTTATTTTGTTAACTTATAGTTTGCTCTATTCGGTGTTTTATTCAACCAGGTGCTTGAGGAATTTAAAACATATGCTCATTTATAGTGCATTAGATTGCTATCTGTTTATATAATTCGTTGAACAAGAATAAGCATGAGATTTCGTGGAAAGTTGCCTATCTTAATGTCTATTTCAAGCAAATAAAATGTAAAAGAATAACTTAACGTTATTCGACAAATATAAGGGTCATTCTAAAAAAATGGAGTCATTTGGTAGATATGATAACAAAAATAAAATAGTTTTCTTATTCCAATTTTTTTTAACAGTTTGAATAAGGTAATCCCTGAAAATGTAAATCCAATTATGCAATCTTAAACTAGCCAGATAACATAAATATCGACTTGTAAACATGTTGACTTCAGAATATATGTCAGTGATGTTACCAAAACATTTTTAGCCTTCATTAATAAATAATAAAAATTTGTTGTCCATTAATTAAATACAGATTACCATCTAAGACATATTTTAGTCTTTTGGGAAAAAAATTCAAGAAAAATCATTAATTTAATTGAAAATTTGCGAATGTACGTATGCAATGTGTAAACTAAAAGTCTAATGAGGTACAGTGATATGTGTACAGAGGGCAAATTCCATTTAAAAAGAATTGAATGCAATTTAGAATTTTGTTGAAGGTTAACTTACAATGCAAACACAAGTTATTTGTGTTTCTGGCTATTGTTTCTCTCAAAATAAAAGATTTTGTCGATGGTAACATCAATGACAATTGATAACATCACTGACAGAAAAGGTAACATCACTGACAACTTATGGAATTAAGTTTGTTATCAGTAACTCTACTGACAAAGAAGTAGCATTTTTTAAACAATTCATTATCCAATGTAAAAAGCTAGATTGTTTTATGTTCAATTATGCAAAAGTATTGATAGTTTTTTCCTTAAAACAAAAACAATCTCTAAAATATGGTAACATCACTGACTCAGATGCAAGAAATGCTTTCTAAACATCATAATAATGTCAGGGATAAGGTAATGTTGTCCTGTTTCATTAGATAATATAAATACCAAATTGCCATGTGTTGATAGATGTACTTTTTATGTTTTTTAAATAGATATATCCTTTATTACGAATAAATGGTAACATCACTGACAGAAAAGGTAACATCACTGACATGAGATTGCAAAAAATATTTCTATAAGGTGCCAAACTTACAAAGATAAGGCAATTTTGTCATCATTCATTAATTATTGAAAATACTTAAATTGATGGTATAATATCATGGGATTCCCTTTTTTAGGTTTTTAATAATTCTATACACACAAAAAATAGTAACATCATTGACGAGAAAGGTAACATTACTGACATGACCTAAAAAAATCTCATTTTATGCCAAAAGATAAGATTATTATTAAGCTGTTATAATTTTTCATCATCTTAAGTAAAAAGGCCAGACAGTCTGTTGTTGAACTATGCTTTACACAGTTTTTTTGGCATTAAATCAATATTTTCTAACAAATGGTAACATCACTGACAGCAAAGATAACAATACTTAAAATTAAATTGCAATTCTTTATAATTGGAAATAATTTTGTGAAAATAGGCACTGTTTTCATCTTTCATTAGATACTTCAAATGCTAACGTATATAATAGATTATTGGTTGACTTACGGATCTTTGACAATGATAATACCATTCATCAACAAGAAATGGTAAATCTTTGACAGGAAAGGTAATATTATAGTCCTGACATAGCCCTAAATTTGATTACAATTTACTTTTTTGTTTTGGCGTTTTTATTTAATAATGCAAGAAGTCAGGTAGTCTTATGCTTAATATTAAAAATGAATATAGAGTGTTACTTCACCACAAAAGGTAACAAGGAAAGGTAACATCACTGACATAGATTGAGATATGCATCATACTAGCACCATAATGAATCTGACTCTCTAAGATTAAAAAGTGTAAAAGCCAGACAAGATGCTGTATAAAGAATAAAGATGGATATTTGATGTCTTAATATAAAACAACAACAATTAAACAGGACAGATGATTTATTGACATCTCAACCATAACCACTAAAAATATGTCCTAATTGATGTATCACTTCTTGACAACTTCTTGGAAAATTTTCCCAATGCTGTCTTTCTCATACTTAAGTTTTGACTTCTTAAGATAATCATTGCAGTTTTTCAGGGTTGTTATCTTTAGCTCTCTGGCTCTCTCTGTGTATCTTCGGTTTTTCTGATTCCATGAGTGCCATGCTGTAAAAGAAGGAAAGAATGAAAATTAGTATGTATTGAATATAATAACCTTGTCTTTTATTACTTTGCTTCATCAATATCCATAGCATATTTAGGTTTTCAATAATAAGTATCACTCTTAGTTAATACTATGAAACTCATTTAAAACTATATCTATTAACCATTTGCAAACTAAAAACCATGTTTGTTCAATTTGAATAATAATGTCTTTGATTCATTAGGGATGTGATATGAAAGTCAGTGATGTTACTTTCAGTGAAATAAATATACCTTTATGCTTTTAAAGATTTAAATGATGCTTCATTGAATTAATAAAAACACAAACTTTAACAAATATCTCCTTTAAAATCATAATGATTAATGTGCTTTAATTTAACATTATCATATCTTAAAAATTATTATCAGTGATCTTACTTTTTGTGTCAGTGCTGTTACCAAAATAAATATAAAACCTTATAAATATATTTTAGGATTAGCATAATATCCAACTATTTGACATGTCACTATGTAAATTTATGACAATCCTAAAAAAATAATGTGCTTCAATTAAACATTATCATAAAACTTATAAGTTATCAGTGATGTTACCTTTCTTAGTCAGTGATGTTACCAAAAGAAATATAAACCCTGAACTTTTAAGATTTACAAATAATACAATTATGGTAAAAATATTGGAAACTTTATGAAACATTGCAGAGTAAAATGTTGATAATAATAATGGAAAATGTGTTTCAAATAAACATAATATATGAAAACCATTAGTTTATCAGTGATGTTACTTTTTCTCGTCAGTGATGTTACTATTTTATTGGTAACATCACTGACAACTTTTAAGTAAAGGGCTCAGCATGAACAATGATGACTCCCTAGACAAAAAGAGAAACCAGCATGTGCTGGATACCCATGATGACAAATCATATCTTTGATAAAAATGTTCAATGAATATGTAACATTTTATAAACCTTGGTAACATCACTGACACACAAAAGTCATACCCGTCAAATGTACTCACCGTCTATATGTCTGCTGAGTTCTTTTTCATGCTGGCACCACAAACTCAAAATGCATCAGTTAGGACATTAACTGCTTGCAAGGGAGACATCATTATTTTCTCCTCACCAAAATGGGATCTCTCTTTGATTCATCAAAATTGTACATGGTAACATCACTGACACAAATCTGTGTTACCATGTTAGTTTTTATTTATTTTGATAATAAGCCTATTGAATATCAAAGAAAGACTTTTATTGCCATTAATAACTAACTCCTTTCAAACTTCATTCATGGAATTTATGTTTTTTCATGGAGAATATTATATCTGTAGATGTAAATGGTGACCTACCGCCATTGTTAGTTAAGTAACTTAACAAATATTTAGCTTTTATACCTATCAAAAGAGCAATCATTGCAGAGATAAAAGAGTTTGTTGTTCTGATCTTTGAAAACATGTAAGACACACCTGCACAAACAAAAATTAAGGTAAAAATTCATTACATTATGAAAATAACTTTGTGTTAGCATATTTGCTCCATTTTTTGAGAATGACCAATAACATACTCAAAAATGGTCCAATATGAAGATGTCCATGTAACTTGTTTTTTAAGAGATATACAAACCACGAAAGCAATAAGATGTTTTGTATTTTTCACTAATGATACATCTGAAAATGCAAGTAAGAAAATCATTCCTTTAACATGTGTCAAACATTCAATCGTACCATGGGTCTATGTCCGACATACTTCAAGTATATAAAACTATTCTAGCTTTGAATATAATCTAGGTATTTAATCAAAACTTTAATATGTGCTAAATGCCCAAGTTAAAAACTCGATTTGCAGTTCTTCCAATAATGCATAAACAAGACAATAGTGTCATATCTACAAGGAGCATTTGTTTCGTAACATTTTAAACACCAAACCGAAATCGTCATGTTATAGATAAGCTTTCAAAAAACGTTTGAATATATGGCGCGTGCTAACTATAAACGTATATATCCTTAATGATGCATGTGCTGTAGGCAAGGTCACAACGTCCATCAATAGCCTACGAGGCCGATAACATCAAACTCCTACCAGTGCTATTACGTCTATCGGTGTATTGAGTTTTTATCAACACTCCATACACACCCAGTGACCCAGCGATACCAATGCCGCTTTGACATTATTCTTTCAAATTATCATAATGATATATATCTTGGTTATGTAATCTTATCATTTTCGATCTTTGGTTATCGATTTTCATGCCTAACTAAGGATATTGATAGAAGAGACGTCTATCAAAATAATACATTTAGCATTAACGTAGAGTTATCAGTGAAGATTAAGAATATAACATTTCCAAAAAATGTGCTACTGTCACGTTTTTTGATAATATTATATTTTATTTTTCACTGATAATTGTAAGTTAATGCTAAATTTATTATTTTGACAGTGTCAAAAATCTCATAACACAAGCTATAGTCAGAGGACAAAGTGTGAAGATTCACATAAAATCCATTGGCGGCCATTTTGTGTGAACACCTTTAATTCATTTTTTGTAAGAAAAGGAATCGCATGGCTGAACTTCACATTATATATTTGATTTATTTCTGCATCATTTAGTTTAAATACATTGTCTATATATTGGAACCATTTATTTTCATTTTCCTGACATCACTTTATATTCCCCATAAAAACGTGCTACTGCCCCTTTAAATGTATTCAAGAAATATATGTGTCAAGAGGCGAGCACAATTACTCTTATCTTGCCCCATATCAGAATGTCGATCTCTGATTTGTCAACGTGACCCTGAATAAATTCTGACATCACCCTCTTGTGCCTTATTTGTAGCCAATGAAAACACCATTTGGATATCCACGACTTTGGGAAGTCTCAAGTGCCTTTTCGTTTGTTTTTCATTAACAGTGTGAGAGGGGAAATATCTGAAAATCAGATATGGATAGGGTATTTCATTAGAAACATACTGTTTTATAATTTTGTAAATTGTTATTGTTTCTGATAACTTTTATTTTACTAATTTACCAAATAAAAACTAATTAGAATGTAAAAAGCGATGTTTTGTAGAAGGAAGACTTATCTCCCTTGGATGTTAAATTTCAGCGATAGCTTTGCCGAATCACACGGGAATAGCCGAGGTTTTGTGAATGACCACTTTTGAAACGGCGTCGCTGATTGCACAACTAACTTCGATTGCCTCCAATCAGATTTCTACCTTTCTATCTGTGGTATCGTAGCCTTCATACACCACACGACACAGGCGTGAAAGGAGCGATGTTTATTCCGTACTTCAGTGTACATGACCTTGGCGGGAACTCCGTGACACAGCACTTCCCGAGATGCATTGCATAGGGAGCATTCATTTACATCCGCATGGCGGAGGGAGCATTACGTATTATTACTATTACGTTACTTTACTACACTTCTCCCCTCCAGATTTTTTTTCCATAAAAATAAATCTTAACATTGTTCAAGATTAATACTGCTCAATCAATCATCTTTTCTTTTTTATAATAAAATAAAACTTTTTTTTTTTACTTCAACACACTACATATGTACTTATGTAGCAAAGATGACTGTTACACTGTTATTACACAGACTCAAATACATCCTTATTGTAAAACTGTGAAAATGTTTAATAGAACAATTATGGTAACAATAAACTTGTGCAAAACAGTTATGAAAATATTTTTTTTTTTACTGTAAATCTTGAAACTTGGCTTGAATACTGTAGTCAAAAATTAACACAGAACTTTAAAAGTCACTCTCAAAGCATTTATATGCTTATTATCAGTCAGGAAACTTCTATAGAGTTCAATCTTCAAGATCAGTCTTCAGGTTCAGTCTATCTGGTGCTCTGGTCACACGGCTGGAACGGCGCAGACCCTCAGACACTGACAGTCCAGGACTAGTAGATTTGGGAACCTGAGAGGTAGGCACCCTAGGTGTAACATCTGATATGGCCTGTGAAACACTGGTTTCAGGCCTACACACTGAATTATCACCTAACATCACAGATTGAGATTGATTTGAGACAAGAGGGGTTATCACCTCTGTGACATTTGGCACATTAGCAGACTTCACCGCTACAGTTTCGGTCTTCACATTTTCCTCAATCTCACACTTCATCTCACATCTCAACCTCACATGGTCAAGGTGACGACGTACAACTACACCATCCGTCAAGCGGACTTTGTACGACACAGGACCCGTTTGCTCTACAGCAATACCAGGTAACCACTTTTCGCCAGGGCGAAAATTTAACAGATACACAAGATCACCAACTCGAATATCACGATACTTGGCACGAGCATCATGGATAATCTTCTGTTTTTCTTGCTTCTGTAGAACGCGTCGACTCACATCAGGGTGAAGTAGGTCAAGGTGCGTTCTGGGTCTTCTACCTAGCAGTAGCTCAGCCGGTGAGACTCCGGTTGTAGCTTGTGGTGTCACTCGGAACTTGAACAAGAATCGAGACACTCTTGTCTCAATACTTCCTTCTGTCATTCTCTTCACTCCGTTCTTGAATGTTTGAACAGCTCTCTCTGCTAAGCCGTTCGACGCTGGATGATAAGGTGCGACGCAGACATGCTGGATTCCATTCTTCTTCATGAAGACTGTGAACTCTTCACTGGTGAAGCAAGTTCCATTATCCGTGACGACAGTTTCTGGTAGTCCGTGAGTAGCGAACATCCGTCTCAGACACTCGATCGTTACAGATGATGTAGAACTGTTCAGCGGAAACACTTCTAGCCACTTAGAATGAGCGTCTATGCAAACCAGGAACATCTTTCCAAGGAACGGGCCTGCATAATCTAAGTGTAGTCGACTCCAGGGTTTCTCTGGCCATTCCCATGGATGAAGTGTTGATTCGGGTGGGACTGGACGAGTCTGCTAACAAATTTCACATGTCTTTACCTTTTCTTCCAAGTCTAGATCCATATTCGGCCACCACACCATTCCTCGAGCTACGGACTTCATTCGTTTTATGCCCGGGTGAGCTTCATGGAGTGATCACTCGCTGTCGACCTTTCGTTGGCACGACGATACGATTTCCCCAAAGTATACAACCTGATTGTACACTAAGTTCATCTCTTCTCTTCTCATAGGGGCGAAATTCTTCTCCTAAGGTGATGTTGTCTGACCATCCACTCAGTAGGAGTGTTCTGACACGAGATAGTGTGCTGTCTCTGTCTGTCCACTGCTTGATCTGCTGTGTCTTCACTGGCGATGCCTCCAAGCTCTCTAACAGCAGTATTGTGTCTCCAGGTAGTGGTGGATCACGCACACTTGTCGACAAGGGGAGACGACTCATACAGTCTGCATTCGCTAGGATACTGCCTTTTCTGTATTCAATCGTGTAGCTGTATGCTGATAAGGTCAGGGCCCAACGCTGAATTCTACTTGACGCCATAGGTGAGATCGCTTTGTCCGGACTGAAGATGCTCTCAAGTGGTTTGTGATCAGATACTAGTGTGAATGTTCTTCCGTAGATGTACTGATGAAATTTCTTCGTTCCAAAGATGATTGCCAGGGCTTCACGGTCCAGTTGAGAGTAGTTCTTCTTCGCATCAGAAAAAGGATCTTGAGGCAAATGCGACGGGTCGTTCAGTTCCATCTTTCAAGATGTGTGAAAGTACGGCTCCAATGCCATACAGAGAGGCATCACAGGCTAGGAGTAGCTGCTTCTTCGGGTCATAGTGTGTGAGAAGTTTACACGATGACAAGTGATCTTTCACTTTGTTAAACGCCGTTTCTTCTCGGTCTTCCCATCTCCACGTCACTTCTTTTCGCAATAGATGATGCAGGGGGCCCAGTGTGGTAGACAGTTTCGGGAGAAAACGTTGGTAGTATTGTACCAGGCCTAGGAAGGATTTCAGTTCACTGACGTTGCGTGGTGCAGGAGCTGACACGACGGCTTCAACCTTCTCATTCAAGGGATGCAATCCTTCCTTGTCGATTCGATGCCCCAGATACTCAACAGATTTCGCCAAAAACTTGCATTTTGGTCCATTGAGTCGAAGTCCGGCGTTCTTCAGTCTGTCTAGTACAGCACGGATGTTGTCTAGATGTTCATCTTCGGTGTCTCCGGTTACCAGGATGTCATCAAGGTACACGTAGACGTGGGGAATTCCTTTCAACAGCCACTCGATGGTACGCTCAAAAATTGCTGGAGCGGCCGATATTCCAAACGGTAAACGCTGATACTGGTACAGTCCACGATGAGTGTTAATCGTCGTCAGTTCCTTTGATTCTTCATCTAGGGTTAACTGCTGGTACGCTTGACTGAGATCCAGTTTTGTGAAACTCTGACCGCCTGACAACGAAGCAAACAGATCTTCGATGCGTGGTATCGGGTAGACGTCAACCTGAGCCACTCTGTTTACTGTCAACTTGTAATCCCCACAAATTCTCAACAGGTACAATTGGTGCCGCCCACTTGGAGAATTGTACTGGTTTGATTACTCCTTGCTTTTCTAGTTTGTCCAGTTCATCTTCCACCTTTTCACGAAGTGCATAAGCGACATTTCTGTGCTTGTAGAATCTGGGGGTGTCACTTGTTATCTGAATCTGGACAGTCTGTTCTTTCAATTCCCCTAAATCTTCTCTGAAAACTTCTTCATGAGCTCTGATGATGTCATTCAAACTTTCATTTCTTACATGCAGTATTCTTCCCCAGTCAATTTTGAGTACTTGTAACCAGTCTCTTCCTAAGAGGTTTTCTCTGTCTCCCTGTACTATGGTAAGAGGCAAGTTCGTAGTTTGTTGACCGTAGCATACTTCAACTTCCAGCAGTTCCAAGAATCGGAATTCTTTCTCTCATATAGCCTCGCAGAATTTCTTTTGCTTCTCGTAGAACTGGTCTTTCTCCTTCCTTGAAGACAGATGTGTATGTAACTTCGCTTATCACTGTAGTTGCTGCTCCAGTATCCAGTTCTAATGTCTCTTTCTTCCCATTGACAATCACATCAATCATGTATGGTTCAACTCTCAGTGATGGCTTCTTTTGTGAACTGTTTTCTGTTCTGTACAATTCATACTCAACTTCTTCATCCAGATTTTCTTCAATATGATGAGCATGATTTCCTCTTCCTCTACCACCGTAACCACGGTTACCGGGATGACCCCGCTGACCATGATGACCATGTCCTCTTCCTCGACGATTTCCTCGATGTCCACGTCCGCGTTGAGAAGAGTAATTTGGCGCAGAATGACAAACTCTAGAAATGTGTCCACGTTTTCCACAATTATGACAGTCACTGTTCCTATGGAAACACTGCGCACCTGTGTGATATATGTCACCACAGCTGACAGGAAGACGACCTTCATATTGAATTGAAGTTTTGTTTACAGATTTTGAGTTGTGTGTTTCATCTTTAATAGCTTGAACTTCTTTAGCTGCTGTTTCCATTCCCAAACAAAGTGCATAAGCTTTGTTGTAAACTAGATTTTTTCTCTGTCAAAAGTCTTTTCTGCATTGTGTCATTGTTGATCCCACACACTAATCTATCTCTCAGTTGAGTTTCAATGTCTGTATAATCACAGGTAGACGCAAGACGTCTGAGTTCAGCTACATATGTAGAAATACTTTCATTTGTGTGTCTATCCCTCATTGAATCTTCTACGCTCTACCATGACAGTTGGTTGTGGACTGATATGATTCTTCATTAACTTTACGAGGGCATCGTATGACAGATCACCAGGTTTTGATGGGACTGACAAATTTCTGAGAAGATTGTAAGAGTTGCTTCCAATAACACTCAAAAGAATAGCTCTCTTCTTCTGAACATTTCCTATATCATTTGCTATGAAATAATGATTGAGTCTCTCAGTATATTCATTCCAATCTTCCGAATCGGGATTAAATACTTCGATTTTCCCAAACGCCGCCATATTGTTTTCGTTAGTTACTCACTTTCACGTCTGCTAATCATCGATCAGGTTCCCGGAAGAATTCCTGATGAGTTTACTTTCGCACCTGAATGCAAAATGTCCACTGTTTCACATAGATCCCATCCTCGTCGCCAAAATGTGGTATCGTAGCCTTCATACACCACACGACACAGCCGTGAAAGGAGCGATGTTTATTCCGTACTTCATAGTGTACATGACCTTGGCGGGAACTCCGTGACACAGCACTTCCCGAGATGCATTGCATAGGGAGCATTCATTTACATCCTCATGGCGGAGGGAGCATTACGTATTATTACTATTACGTTACTTTACTACACTATCCCTTGTTTTAGCCGTAACAGAACAGCAGCTGACTCGGGTATGACTGACCTGTCTCTGTAGGGAGGGAATGCTCGAACGATCAAATGGTATAACTTACATTATGAGGGTGTTGACCGTTACATTTGTGTAGGATCAAAACCGAGCCAGAGGTGTTGTTGATAATGTAAGCCCGCGGCAGAGGGAAATTGGAAAGAGCCGACAAGCCCGCCCCTATTTCCCGAGGCTGAGGGCCTTACATTATCAAACAACACCGAGGGCGAGGTTTTGATCTAACTTATGAACCGAGATAAACCGTAGTAACAAAGTTATTTCAATAATAAGTATATAAAAATGGATTCATTGATTTTTACTGGTAGGGAATCACCATGAGCAAACGGAGAGCACATCCGCGCCCTGCACGTGCTTTGCGATCGCTACCCAAGCCGTGAACGTGAAATGCATGCGCTAGCTGCCTCGTGAAGTTCACATAATTGTCACTGTGGAAACTACATCATTGTTCTCGTGGGCCTTTATAGCCGAGTTGTCAAAGGCGCCAGTTTAGTAAGCGAGTGGTGCAGAGTTCGAAACCAGGCATGCGAACATTATATTTGTGATTTGTCAAAAATGTGATATTTTGTGATGGTATTTATTCGAAGAAGGACTTTGAAACAAAGTATTTCAAAACGTGTATAATCCCAATCAAAATTAATTTCCGAAAAATTCTAGAGTAAGCCCCGGGCTTTCCTAGAGAAAGCCCTGGGCATTCTTGGAGAATGCCCGGCAAAGAGGTTTATCCGGTAAAAGAAGAACCTAATAGAACAATAGAGTGACGTCACCGCGGGCTTACATTATCAACAACACCTCTGGCTTGGTTTTGATCCTACACAGACATAACGTTCCGTCTTAGAAAAAAGGCGTTTTAGGGCGTGTATACCTGCGGACGTCTAGCTTATCCATAACGTAATGTGCCACAGCGTAGCTTACTTCATACCCTACGTTGAGATATTGGTAACAAAGTGGAAACATGATATTCTGGTGTCAAAAGTTTCTTAAATAATATATAAGTACGTAATTCATTACAATTATGTTGGCCTTTATCGTTTAATAAATCATTACTACGTTGACTATCAAGGGATTTAATCCAAATTCTGAAAACCAGGGTCTGTGGCTACGACTATAGGTCGCATGAAGAGGTATTACGTAATCGAATCAGGTTACTCCGCGATAAATATGTTACGTGAAAACGGATAGGGCGTACATAGAAATTGCATTGCGTTTGAATAAAGCTATGGCTTTTGCAAAGGATCTCGTTTGTAAAGAAATGAATCCCCGAATTGTGTCATGTAGTACATTACAAACAGGTTGCGCAACCTTTCAGCACTCTGTGCTTTAAGATTTAGCTGACGTGAATAATGAATATGAAGAGAATTTTTCTAGTTTTAATGTTAATATTTGAGATTATCATTTGTTGAAATTTAATAATTGATATTATTTTGTTGGAATTTCATGATTGACAATAATTCAAGATAAATTAATTAAAAAGCAATGATATGTTTAAAATAAAGAAAATTTTAATTTCAGAATGAAATACTTGAGAATGTTGTTAAAATGGAAAAAAATTATAAGAGTTTATTCAATATTTGATGTTTAGAAATATTTTCAGTTTTATTACTGCACTAACATACAGACACCGATACTCTATAATGAGAACAATTTACAAAATATTACAATATTTAATTGCATAAATATGCAATAAAATATGACTCAAGTCTACAAAGTCTAGATTTCGTTCTGTGTATCCTATAAACATCTCAAACCTATATCATTACCGGATGTGCAATAATTCTCACGAAAGCTCTAATTAAGTAAAAGGAGAATGACAAAACAGTTAATCAATTAAATTATGATAAGCAAGGACCCTGCCCCAATTACCAGGTGTCGCTGACCAGGTACGACGAATACCTGGGCAACTAAACGATGAAAAATCCCAGTCCTCATTTACAAACAGTGACCTATATACCTATAAATACATCATCATAAACGGTATCTACAGGTAAATACTTACCTGAACGCCCGGCGAATCTCAAACTTCATAGAGCTTCATGCAAATAATTTCATATTTTGCTTATTTGTTTCTCACGCCCCAAACAAGTTCTCAAAAAACTATGTGGGTTCACGATTCTCTTAGTCGAGGTGAGAGGGGTACAGACTGTGAGTTCTACGGCGAATTGCTGAATAGAAAAGGGGCTAGACTGTTTTGCAGTCCCATTGTGCATTATTTTTTGTTCCGAGGTCTACGTAAATAATGACAAGTTTGAAGGTATATCCTGTGCAAGCACTGCTCGTCGGCTGTACATTACCCTGATAAAATTGTAACTTCAAAGTGGCTATTGAGTGCTCCACGCGACCACATAAGTCCGTTCTTACGGATTTCATCTTTTCACACTTGAATATTTTTAGAACAACATTTTCCTTTGAAACTTGGCCTCCAAATACAGATCATACTTAAGTCACATTTATTCTTTTATGGGAGGATTATGGAGGATTATAAGATAAAAGTCCTTGGGAAATAAGTCCTCGGAAAAAGTACCGGAAAAGTCCTTTTTTCCGAACTGGATACAGTCTTTTATGCAACCAAATCTATTTGCGAGTTGTATCATGGTTATATTTTGAAAGCATTTTACGATGGTGACATACATACAAGTACATTTATTCAGTTCAGAAAGTAAGACGAATTAGTGTTTATTTATTTATTTATAAGGCCTACGTTCTTTCACAGTAGCGACGGTTCATTAAAGGGACAGTCCTAACGGGCTTTTTTTGTTGAAACGAAATTGAAGGCAACATTTTCATGTATGCACATAAGAAGATCATTACATGTTTAAAAAACATCATTTTTGAAACAAAATACTTGGGATTACATTTTTGTTAATTTATATTTGCCAACTTGTAAAGAAGAGCGCGCACTTGGTCAAAACACAACAAAGAGGAGGGATGCCATTAAAGAAAGAAATTGTTTCGTTCCTCATTAAAATAGGCTACGCCCTCAGCAGATTGTTGGAAACATGGGTATACATGTATCTAATTATCATTTATATCCCATGAAGTTGTGATATGAATTCAACCCCAAGGACCAATTCTAACCAATAAATCTTCAGAAAATAACTTAATCATGTAGTTAATTTCATAATGTATTTGTCCACACGGTTAAAACCTGTTTGAAACCAGTAAGATTAACTTGTATAACTGGTGAATCTTGCGCAAGCTAAGAAAAACTTGTATAACTGGCAAGCACACGACTTATGTTTTAGCCATCATTTGAACAACCAAATGGTTAATTTATGTTGAGGTGGGATAGCGCCGTGCTTAACGCGTTCGGCTTCGTGACATGAGGTCCATGGTTTAGAGAACTGTTCTACACGCAGTAAGGTTTTGGTGCAATGTTCAGCGCAGTACAACGCCGTGCTTAACGCGTTCGGCTTCGTGACATGAGGTCCGTGGCTTAGAGAACTGTTCTACACGCAGTATGGTTTTAGTGCGATGTTCAGCGCAGAACCACCCATGGTTCGCTAGTTCCAGCCGATGCTCGCAGGTTTCATCACAATGCATAGCCAATATGGTGGTGCAGGGCTCTCCCTGCAATAAAACAAGCAGCCACGAAATGAAAGAAATACTCGAAAGAAACCCAATTCACCCCACTTTAATTTATGTAGAATATGTACATACAATTGTCCTAGGCATCCCACAGTCCAGACCTGACGTTTGTTTTGAGGTGTTATAATCTGATTTCTTTAATCTCCCACGGTGGAATGGTCTCGTAAGAATTTACATAAAGGAGTATGAGAGTTAGGATCGAAACGGCATATCACCATTACATATTGAAATTGAAATGTCGGTCATTATTCAAAATTGATATATTATAGTTAGCAAACAAGTTGATTTACACCTTTAACGAAACTCTTGTCGTTGAAACATAGATATTTGAGGAGAGATAATTATCTGTATCAGATGGACAGCATTTAAAAGATATTCTATTCTTGTTAAGACCCCAAGTGTAGTAAAGTTTAATATTTTCAAAAGTATTATTACTGTATTCATTGTATATTTTGCAAAATTTTGCGGCCAATCTACAGGAAATCGGACCAAAGTTAATTAAATAGGAGACAATTTACCAAAATGACCGAAACGGCAGCCGGCATGAAGGCGAATCAAGTGTGGCCATTTCACAATTTCCAGATTTCTAAATCTACGCTTGAAAGCCGTCTTTTTAGAGCACGGCGATTATCTTCTTTTCTTTTCCTCCGAATCAGATCCTCGTTGCAGTCTAACTTGATATCCATCCGACGTAATTGCGGTTACTGAGACGAGATGTAAATCCTACACACATAATGATTACGTCACCGAAAGCGGGTACGTTAAAAGCTATGGCACTTTTGCAGGGGGTACTGTACTTTGGACGTCGAATTAGGTATTTTATTGTTGATCAAAAAATGTAAATATGATATCAAACTTTTTTTTACCGAGTGATTTATTTTGTTTTTTAATAACAAAATTTAAACAATGGGACTTTAAAGAATTTCTCTTAAGGAGGTTGGATACAAAATATCGAGGTATTAAGAAATAGCTAAATTTGGTCTTATTTTGTTGAAAAATATGTCTTGAATCAAATTGTGTCATAAAAATACCATGTCACCACAGTTTTTGTTCGAAAAAGGGCCCATCCGTTAGGGCACCCAATGATGAAAATACAATAATTTAAAAACTCCTTTTCAAGATAACTTTGGAATATAATTGTTATTTAAATGTTTTTCTATTAAGCCATTGCAGTATGGAAGTAAACTAAGTCGGAAAAAGGGAACTTGAAACTAATATGAAGTAAATACATACAAATAACCTTTTTCTTTGTATGATTATTTTTGTGAAATATTATTCTTTTATGACAAAAAATCGATTTCTCGTATTAAGATTTTTTTGAAAATTATATATTTTATAGTTAATACACACTAGAAAAAGATTAAAAAGAAAAAAAGATATGTCACCAGCGGATAACAGAGATATTCACATTCAATTAAGCCACATCAATGAAAATCAACATCCAGGGGAGATAACTCTTTATTGTCAACATTACCCTTTTTAGAAATTTTCATTAGTTTTTAAGGTTAATTAGTGAAATAAATTTTATCATAAAACAAATACTTATGTTCACAAATATAACGTAGTCATTGTTTTTTATTAAACTAAATCATTATTTAATTTTTTAGTTTTTTTATCTCACACTTGCAGTGAAAAATAAACAAAATAGCATAAACTTTAAAATAGCTCAATCTGATAATCTGACTGTTGCGGATGCTCAGAAACAAAGGTATCCAACCTCCTTAATAGTTGTTCAGATAGCTGAACCAGAAATTTAAAGCTGACCTATGGTTATCAGTGTGCTATGCCTTATCAGGAAGGTTAGAAAGCGGACTAGGAACACAGTTTTTCAGTTGCCTTAAATTCACTATCAAGCACATAGGTAGGTAAATATTTGTTCCACATACATCACCTGTAATCATGCTGGCTTCAAAACCTGGGGTTTCCTCTTTTACACGAGCCCATTGCAAAATGTGACCACACACCTTTTCAATATTTATTCATATCTTAAAAGCATAATTTCGTTATTTGATTAAAAGCATTTGAATTCGAGTTTTGCTGTCGGCTAGTGTTTGTATACTTAGATATGTGATAATTTTTTATTAAAAAAAATTGAAATGTAAATTCAGATATACAAGAATTAAAATAATATACCTTTTTTAATAAGCATATTTGACCTTACCCTAACCTTGACAATCCAATTCCAAACATTCTTTATAAGTGTAGGACAAGAGTAACCGAGAAGCTGTAGCTGTCTACAAATGCCTCCCGAAAGTTTGTTCACTCACGATGTGTCTACGAGCATAAATCTTGATACTTGAATTTCTTTTGGACGTCTTTGGTATCACTTCCAGATAGGAAAGCCATTGCGCATGTGCGGGTTTGTTGCACACAGAGGCGAGTTACACAGAGATTTGGTTGCACCCAAAATGAAGGAAACTTCTCTGTTAAACCACTCTGTAACCCCAAAATGATTTCGCCACTATCAATATCGTTTTGCGTAGGTCTGACATTGATGAAATTTCAGTTCAAAGCATCATAATCATGGTTGTATTTTTGTGTTCAAATTGTTCATGTTAAATGAAAATGTCACGTTTAAAGAGATAACTATGATGGATTTTCGCGATTTCTCGATTTCATGTCGAAGATTTAAACACGAAATCAAAATGGCCCCTCTCGGCTATCATAGATAACCACCAGAACAGAACCGAACTTTTTTTCACTCAAGGCTATGCACATATCATATTGAGTGTTAACAGGATAATGTCGGATAAACATGAAAATGGAAAGGTTACTTGGGTTTAGATTTTAGACTATTGATAATAATGTAACAGAATTTAGCTAACTTTCGCAAAACGCGTTTTTATTGCAATTAGATAATAAAGATGTTTTATATACAGATGGGTTTTGATGTTAATTTTCTGGAATGTACATTTTTCTATGCTCATGAAATGCTTTACAAATGAACAAATAATGGTATTCATCACCAATATTATTAGTAATACATAATTTCCAACACGATTTACATATTCAACATTATGCAATCTTCCCACTTCAACTGGCAGTCTATGACAAGATATTCTAAAAAAGAGTAGAGGTAGATAAACATTTATGTGTAGTTTAGATAGATAACATTAAATATGACTACTTAGTCTTTTACACAAGAAAACAAATGTTGTATGAATTGATCGTTAGGGCAGCTCGGTATATCGGTTTTCAGCAAAGCAACAGAAAGGAAACATTGATTTTTCAATATATGGCTAGTACCGATGTCTCTAAGAATATTTTAATGAAATTAATCGATCTATAATGAGAGTTTGCATTGGATTTACAAAATTGGTTATATGTTTGTAATTCCAATGCAAACTCTTATTATGGATTATAATATCTTTAGTTAGATATAGATATATTTGAAAGGTTTGGCCACATTGTGTTTGGCCGTTGCAAACAGTTTTTGTGCCCTTGGGTGATTTTTTCGGAAACTGCCATGCTCGTTGTTTTTTAATATGACATACATGTATGCTTTGTCCGTAGTAATTGTCGTCAGGATATGCTGAACGCATTTCAACAAAATATTTTCTTAGAACCTAGCATTGATATTTGTATGCATATACACATCTTCTTTTGAGAAGAATATTATACTTATCCATGTAATAAAAGATTTTATTATGAAATATACGATGAAGATATTATGAAATATAAATTCTTACTAAATTAATGTTTCTGATATTTGTATGCATATACACATCTTCTTTTGAGAAGAATATTATACTTATCCATGTGATAAAATATTTTATTATGAAATATACGATGAAGATATTATGAAATATAAATTCTTACTAAATTAATGTTTCTGATATTTGTATGCATATACACATCTTCTTTTGAGAAGAATATTATACTTATCCATGTGATAAAATATTTTATTATGAAATATACGATGAAGATATTATGAAATATAAATTCTTACTAAATTAATGTTTCTGATATTTGTATGCATATACACATCTTCTTTTGAGAAGAATATTATACTTATCCATGTGATAAAAGATTTTATTATGAAATATACGATGAAGATATTATGAAATATAAATTCTTACTAAATTAATGTTTCCATTACAAAATCATTTGTAAAACACAATACAAACCATAAAATAAAATAATGAAATAACGAAAATCATTTATGATCATGATCAATTAATTAAACTCGAATCATCCTTTCTTAAAGAGGTAGGAGCACGTTTAAGGGGGTTATAAGGCGATGTCAGAAAATTGAAAAAAAGGGTTCCGATCGAAAGACAATGTATTTTAACTTAATGAAGCAGTAATAAATCAAATATACGATTTAGCCATGCAATTTCTTTTTCTTACAAAATTTAATTATAGGTGTTCACACAAAAATTACCGCCTCGGACTTTATGTGAATCTTTATAATTTGTTTTGACAATGGATGATTGGTTCGTATTATCAGATTTTTGATACTATCAAAATAATATATATCACCGGTGAACAAATTAAAATATATGATTTTCAAAAAAAAAACCCGGATAATAGGATTTTTCGGGGCACGATGTCTTATAATCACCACCTGATATTTGTTTGAGACCGGCATGTATGTGAACACACTTTTGGGATGCAGCTGTAGATAAGCATGTATAGAACATGCACTTATCTTACACAAATATACTTTACATAACAGTCCATTAACCGTATTTGTGTTTCTAATGAGTTATTGTTATTCTTAAATAACATGAATAATGACAGTCGGCAGCTGAAAATAAAAAAGCAACATATATCATGTGATATTTTGTTTGTTTAGGTTCTTGTTATAAAAAAAATATTTACATCGATATTTCAATGTTTATTAAAAATTAATCTTTTTGTCAAATTTATAACAACAAATATGCATGAGCATGTTTCAACTGCACTGCTCTGTCATTGTGCATATATTATTAACATATATTAAAATAGGATATAACATCTCATTGTTGGTACTTTCTAAAAGTTATATTCTTATAAAGGAAATTCTTAAAGTTTCATGTTGAACGAGAGTTGTACAGAAGTAGTTTTAGCTTGGGGGAACTATAAAATATAATTCACCCCTGGCAAAAATTATTTTAGAGGGTTGCTTTCTAAGGAGTAATTTCCGCCATAGACGAGACACTCGGTATTAGATATAGTTCGGCCATAGTCAAACACTCATTAGTATATGGAAGGATGATTAGAAAAAGACCGACCAATGTTTAGACAGTGCAAGATTTCCGGTTGTCGGATCACGTATCATCTTTCTAAGCAAAGCCTAAAAACCCAGTTTCATAACTGTCACTTTTATGCCTTGCTGCCGACCCTTGGGTTTTTCTGTGCTAATATCAGCGCCCCTACTGGCGATTGTTAGCAATCTCATGTTACTTTCTGATTGGACTATTGCTTTCTCTCATAGTAAGCTAGAGAACAAGCACAGAAAACTTAAGGGTCGACAGCAAGGCATTATTCAATTTCCTTTCGAAAATCGTGAACCAGCGTTCAACTGAGAAACAATTCCCTTTCAAAACTCTTGATCAAAGCAAAGTGTGTTATCCCAATAAAGTATATAATAGTTGAGAAAAACAGAGTGACAAAATGAATATGAGTGGCCCTCATGTCAATGGTACATGTGTAAACATGAATTTAAAGCACCCACTCAGGGGCAAAAGAAACGATACCATATAAAATGCATGATAGGTTAAGCTATGAGTGATAGTTACGGTTGAAACAGGGTTATCTTAAGTCTTCAATTGCTAACTCAAATAAGTTTTTAATTTAAAAGCTATATCTTTTAACGCTTTTGAAAAACAGGCCTTTCAAAAAAGGTCATTTAAAATTCTTCAGAACTAGACGAGATAGGATAGTGAAAGTGGAACTTATGCTTGTTTTAAAACCACCTAACAGACAAAATGCATGAACAAAATGATTTCTTTCGAGGTTTTTTATTATATCAATAACATCTGTCAAACTTTAAATTTCAGAGAAGTTTGAAGAATTTGTTTTTTTGAATCTCAGGTCTTTTTATGTTTCACTTGATCGAGGGGCCTCATGATCTTACCAATCCTTGTAAAAAATTAAATGGTTGAACGGGATTTAATCAAATCGAATTGATAGTAGCCTATGCAATGATGCTAACCGAAGGATGTGTTCTCAGCTGTGAATACACACTAGAACTTTCAATTATATGTTTGTCATCATATGAGCAAGAAAACTTAACTGGAACAGAGGGTATATCTTAAGAATTTTCACAAATTTGCTTTTGGCAATCTCATTTAAAGCAGATCATCACGCTGTATTTTATTAACTCTTTCATCCCTACAAGCCTGAAACCATGCTCAAACTGGTTAGTGATTCCTTGTGAATACACATAATAACTTTCAATTATATTTATGTCATCATATAAGCAAGAAAACTTAACTTGAAAGGATAAATCTTAAGACTTCAAGCCTTTTTAAAATTTGCTTTTGGCAATCTCATTTCAAACAGATCATTACTCTGCATTTGATTTACTCGTTCACCCCTACAAGCCTGACACCTCTCAACTCGTATTGGTTACTGATTCCTTGAAATTAAAGCGGTTTAGCAGCTACAGATCTGACCAAACCCTGAACAAAATTTACGAGTTGGAAATTGGATTTTTTAAAGGAGGAGGCAGGTTTCATTACTCACAATTATCATAAATTTTGCATATTTATGGTAAGGCGTTGAAGAGAACTTGAAGCTCTAAGCATAGGAGACAAAAATGGCAGAAAAACAGGGTATATCTCAAACGTTTAGCCGACTCATGACAGTGACTAGTCAGCGTCACTTAGTGACTGGAGCCCTGTATTTGGCTAATAGCAAAAGCAGATTTGTGATAAAGTGGTTTAAGTGGTTTTTACTCTAACGTCACTCACTTCTTAGTTTGTTTACTTTGTGATAAAATGTGCAAGCATAAAATTGGATTTTGGTTTTAGAGCTCGTTCAAGGTTTGTGATCGAAGGTTTGGTATTTTTGCTGTGAGTATTTAACTTATTTTTTATTAATATTGTTTTATTTTAACGTTTTCTTATTTCAATATCAGATAATGCGAGGCTTTTTGCCTATTAAGAAATTAGATCGCACATATGTTTAATTCAAAACCAATATATTCCAATGTTGAAATTGATATTAGGCTTATTGAATAGGTACTGTATTAAACATTGTCAATATCGATAACACAATAACGATCAGAACTTTCATATATTGTTTAAAGAAGGCATAAACGAAAAAAATAGGATTTTATCTTTTTTAAACATGTAATCATTGTTTCTTGTTGTTTCATGGAAGATATATATATACACAAAGAACACCCCCCACTTTTTCAAACAGAAAACATTGCTAATAATAAACAAAACAAATGTACAGGCAAACAATATTGATGTTTTGATAGAATGGTCATCTACCAGTGTGGAACCAAAACTTCATACGGTTTACGATTCACTGTCACTAAATAACTTGTTTTACAAAAACTTGGTAATTTTAGTCAAAATCCAAGTTACCTTAAAGTTGAAAATGAAAGTCAATATTTTTGGCTGCAATGTGATAATTATCATTCTCTTGAGTGAATTGATCAATTAATAGTAAATAACTCCATAGCAAAAATCAATCGTTAAAGCAGTATGAACCTTCCAAATCATAAAATTATCAAATATCGAATTTAAAGATAACTGCACAAAGACATTAATTGGTCACTGTCAAAGAAAATGGCTCATCTAAAGGAAGGAGAAGTGTTTGATCAACAAGTTCAACTCAAGGAATCTCAAATTTACTTACAGATGTTTAGATTGTAGGCATTTTATAAATTTTTGATGAAAAAAGTACTGAAAATTCAATGTCTTGCTAGCCTCTTATCATGCATGATAAAAAGGGTTTTAGTGTATGAATGTCAACTAGGAATCAGAAATGTTATTTTAAGTCATAACATTCAAAGTTTAATGTGTAGTTTCCCCCTTGTGACAATAGTTATATTTGGCCAAATTTCAGTAGTCTCACAGTTTTTCTCATATTTTCATTATTTTTGCACATTAACGATTTTTAGTACAATTGAATAGTCAATAACAAAGCCATTGGTATACCTGTAGTGGTCAATACATCAAAATAATCCAAATAGTCCAAGAGCATCCAAGTTCATTTTACAAAATAGGGGTGGGGGGGGGGGGGGGGGGGGGGCTTAATTTTTTGTGTATTTGTGTAGAATAGATAATGTTTGTTAAATGTGCGTGTTCATTTATTTTGTTTAGATTCTAAATAGGTTTGGTTTGTTAAATTTACATGCTCATGGATCTTTTGACATTATTTTGATAGAAATGTTTGTCAAATGAATGTGACCATAACTCCCTTTAGAATTTGCTCATTATCATAAAATATTCTTAAATGTATGTGAAAACAATAGGTTTATTTCTGTTTATCACAATACCAATATACTATATATATATTCATTATTAACATCATCCTCATTCGTATTAGATTAGTATTGTCAACATGATGGATTTAAGTCGATTTTGATAGAAAAGTTAACAATATCTCGGGCCTACTTCCAAGCACGCGTATATCCAAAATTATTTTGAAACTTAGTATACATAACAGATATGAGAAATTCGAAGGTTTTTTACTGCTTATGTAACAAATATGCATACATACGTGACGAATAAGCTCGCCCTCTTATATATTAGTATTGGATATTTTCGATTTTCATCGAAAGAACAATTTGTCAGGATATTTCTCATTTGTAGCTAATTGACATCATATTAGATTATTTGACACCAACATTTACTGTTCATAGGCAAGTATTAACATAATAACATAACGCAGTGTCTTTTTAAAGGGGCAGTAACACGTTTTTTGACAATTTTATATTTTCTATTTTTAACTGTTTGATAATGCTTATTGTGTCATTTTGATAGTGTCGAAAATCTCATTACACGAACCAATCATCCATAGTAAGAGAACAAATTATACAAATTCACATAAAGTTCATAATCACATTTTTGTGTGGACACCTTTAATTCATTTTGTGTAAGATAAAGGAATAGCATGGCTTAATTTACAATTTATATTTGATTTATTACTGCTTCATTTAGTTTAAAATCATTGTCTTTAAATTGGAACCATTTATTTCAATTTTCCTGACTTCAACTTATAGTCTCCCTAAAACGTGCTACTGCCCCTTTAAGAGTCCGTCCTTTTGCGTATAAACTAGCCAGTATCCGCTTGTTTTTCCGGGTTCACTTCCTGATGTGTTTAAATGGATAACAATTACAAGGAAGGATGGGTACACGTATAGTGCATACCTTTGAAGTCAACATAGTTTCATTCTATATAAAAGAGGAGCACTTAATCCGTAGTTGGAACGTCTTAGTTGAATATGTAAGTTATGCACATATATCTTTTTTAATAGCCATGGTTTATGATATTGTAACATTGTATGGAGTATGGAGAATTTTTTCTCATTTTCTTTCCCTTGATTTTAACTGGTTTGATTTTTATCTATCATATACATTTTACATGATTAAGTAAAAATCGACGTTATGTTTATCATCTATAATACTCATGTATTTAATAGAAATGATAAGTTGAAGGACAGTAACATGTATGATATTAACGAATTGTGTAGTAAACTGAAATCTTATGAAAAATAGGTAGGTATTTTTTTAAATTAATTTCAAACACGAGACATGTCACAATTTAAAAACTTTATAGTGATAGCGATAGTAATTGGCGACATAACAGCTAACTTTGTAATTATTTACAATTCTGACAAATAAGAATAATGTGATTCATTTTATTATGTTTAGTCATGAGCCTACAATGTCTTGTCAAGTATTTATTTCCAATTTGAATAGTGTGCGTTATCAGAATCTAAAACAAGCAGTATATTAATGAAGATGTCACCTTCCTTCTTATGATTGATCTTACGTTTGGTAGATACATCCCGCTTCCTTCATAGGTGAGGTGAGGTGGGGTATAACGCCGCTTTCGAGATTAGTTCACTTATATCGCTGCTAGTGTTATTGCAGGGAGAAAGCCCGCAACGCCATTGTGACTATGAATTGCGGTGAAACCTGCGAGCATCGGCTAAAACTAGCGAACCATGGGTGGTACTGCGCTGAAATTCAGTGTAGCATTGCACCCAATCCTTACTGCGTGTAGAATCTCTACTGTAAAGTTTCCGAGCCCCTGGCGATATTCGAACCACGGATTTTGATCCGAAGCCGAACGCGTTAACCAGTGCGCTATTCAATACTGGCTAATATGTCGAGCTAATGTTTGCCTGTGGCCTTTTCAGCACTTCAAGTCGATGTCTATCAGCTTTTGCTATAAACTCAACAGAATAATTCAGTGATTGTTCGGATAAAACGTGATTTCACTTAGTTTTCCATCCTCAATCAGTGGATGTACTAACTTCAAATATGATAACTCTCCGTTTCTAAGTGGTACAGATGTGTAGTAAAGCTTAAAAATGGAAATACAAATTGACGGAAGTTTAACTAGCTTCCTTGTCAAACCACTTAGCCGTTATCTAGTTGAATAAGTATTGTAAATGGTTATGAATATACATAACGAATATTAAATTCATACATTTTATTTTAGAAATATGTGCATTATAAATTTTCATACACGCCCGCAATCGATGCTCGGGGTACAATGTATTGTAATAAGATTCATTCGTTATGATTGATTATAAATCGACCTATCGACCAGTTTATTGGCTCCCTGTCACTTGCAGTACACTTCTGGTGTACACTCCTTAAGTTCTGTTATCGTTTGTGTATAACATATATCCATGCAATCTAAATAAATTTAGATCAACAGGTTTTATATTTGGTCATACTGTTGACAAAATAAAAAATCTGTTGATCTAAATTTATTTAGATTGATATCCATGCTACCCATTAGGTCGGAGCATGTATACACTCATGTGCCATATTAAAGTTCACAGTGACGTAATTCCCATAGACTTACATGTTATGTAGGTGTTGCGAGAATAATTTTCATAAATTAAGTAAACATTCCCTTACAGTCCTATTTTGCAGATAGGTTTAAATTCATGTCAGCTACATGTACATAATTAAATTTTATCTACAAGTTGATCAGTTTTCGAATGATACCTTTTAATAGAGTATGTGCAACGTGTAATTCCATTGACGGCCATGTTAAACATTACCGGTGTGTTGCATTTGTGCTTTTTCTTCATTTATCAATTGCAGTTTCCATACTACTAATCTGACATTTTAATGTAAATTATGAGTATGTAGCAGAGAATATTTAGGAAATGTTGGTAAAAATTCGCAACCAATCGACAAGAAATTAATTTATGAAAATTATTCTCGCAACACCTACATAACGTAAGTCTATGGGAATTACGTCACTGTGAACTTTAATATGGCACATGAGTGTATATTGGTTTTCCAGTGCGTCCGGCTTATTTCTCAAAAACATCAAGGTGTGTTAAAATCAAATATGCAAATCTGTTTCTAGTAAAATCATTTTTTTTCAAGGAAACATCAAGTGTAAGAATTAATTACATTTTGAACATATAGACAACCTTTTGTCAGAAACTATACAGGCATATCTCTATGTTAATGCAGAGGAATACATGGATGACAGCTTCTTTGTTTATTGTATGTAAAGTTCCGACACAACATTTGAGAAAATTATAACATTACATTGTTTGATTATCATTAAATTTCCAGACCTGGTTCACAATTACTTGATATAGCTTATTCATTGTTATAGATTACATGAGCATGTAGGTCATATGGTTCATTATTATTATATGGATATTTCTATAGCGCGAATATCCAAGCACTTGTGGTTGCTCAAGGCGCTTACATTTTCCCCCAGGTCAATGGCATTCTTTCAGCGTCCGATCATTTTTTCATTTCAACTCCCTGGGGAGTATTCAACCGGCATCCATATGTGGCGCTCAGGTTACGGACCATTCTATGCCTCACAGGGTAACCATTCACAGCTGGGTGAACTGAGACACATAGTCACAGCAGTTTGTCCAACACTGCTGAACGCTGATAACCGACAACTCGGCGTATGCACGTGTTCATGTATCCACCATTCAGCCACTGACATGAATTCGTGGGATCTTTTAAGTGCGTAGTTTTTGTTGCACTACACACTAGGGCTTCAGGGTGACACTTATAGAGTTCTAACAGAGTTGAACTCTAGGTTTTTGCACCTTGGCCTGGATGAGATTCGAACCCCGGACCTCAGCAACGTGAGACCGGCGCCCTTGGCGACTGAGCTATCCCGTACCCCATGTTCTGTGCTTATATGTAACATTCATAGTGATCACTACATGTATCTCGTACGAGGAATTCTTTCAAACCCATTCTTTTCCATCGAATGCTCGAAGAAAATCCAATAGAAAACGCCCCGCTATTTTTTGCGACAGAGTGCGACATTGCAGAAACACTTTTATAACGAAACAGTTACTGTTGTGTGAGTTTTGGTGCATGTGCACAAATGGACAATATGACACCGCTTACGTATAACCATGGAAGTATTTTAAAAACATATTCATTTTCATTTCCAGCTACTATTTAGATAAATGACAATTTTATGATAAATCCAGTAAATGGTCATTGTATATTACAATGTATTTAGCAATATTGTACTTATTGTGACAGACAGATATATTTTTGCTCATAGAGCATATGACAATATTTCATATTTCTTCATTTACCATGTCTGTCTGTTTTTCTGTCCATGCTTATTTTCACATGTTTCCAAATCTCAACGTATCTGGTGAAATTAAGTATTCGAGAAACAACGTACTGCCATCTGCCACTAGTGTTAATGTGCAAGAGGTTCAAAGTAACATGTTATTTCTCATTAATTTCCCTTTTAACATGAACAAATGACACGTGACAAGTGGCAGTGAGAATATTCTATTTAAGAATGACATATAATACATGTTAAAAGGAATATAACAATATTATGTCTGGATTTTTACAATTGTTTCATACTTTATCTTCTTCGAGTCACTGTTTCATCATTATCTATCATGAGGCTTAACATTTGACAAGTGATCATGCCAAGGCTGTGAATTAACATAATGATCATAACTAAAAGGGTTAGTTATATAAATGAATTCATTTTCCCTTCAATGAAATTAATATTTGGCTACTGCAGATTTATGATTATTTTTAGAATGAAATATTTAAAATTACATTTTATTAATAATTGATATGCTTCAAATGGCAAACAAAATTGAAAATACAGTTTTCCTATTTTGAAAGAAAAATTATAATTTTCTTCAAAGTTCCAAATTATAAGCTCATTTAGAAATAGATATTGTTTTGATATATGAATTTATCAATGTTAAGTATTTTTTCAGAACATGCTTAACCATCAACACAAAAAATAATAACAATAATTTGTTCCATTAATGTTACAAATTGTTACAACGCTTGTAACGATTAACAGTTGATGTATATGAAGCCAAAATGTCATATTTTTCATTAGCATAATAATAAAGATGTCAATGACACGCCAGTCTCACAGTTGCAGTAACTGCCGTATAAACTCCATTGTGTTAAAACCATGGTGTGGATAGGATATACTACATAGAGGTATGTGACCGATATTTCTATCTTCTTTATTGACAGAAACTGTTGTAGTTATTTGTTGTTTGGTATGACTTTATAAATGGAAATAGTAACAACACTTTAAGTAAATAATATAAGTAAAACTGACGCGTGTTTTCATTGTTCAATCCCGCCATTGCTTTTGTAAGAACATTTATGTTGAATAGGTAAAAATTGGTATACAATGACTTTTTCTAGGCCCTATGGAGTTATGAATGTATTATATTTTACAAATGTTTTGACATGGGAAAAAAGTTTAAATATGAAAGTTCAAAAGTCTAGACAACGATGTACATAAATTAGGATACAGAAAGACAAAAGAATGGAATAAGAAATGGGTAAAACACAAGTTTGGAAATAGATTTACAAAGTTTACATAGGGATTTACATCTATTTGGACAATAAATATATAGGTTTACAAAAGATTAATGACCGTGTGTGGTTCACTCGGATAAAGTTTTCAAAGGCATTGTTTTATCAGATAAAGTGATTTACGAATTATTCTTATTTCAGATATTGCTATAAGTTTAACCATGCAACACTAATTTATATAAACAATGTCTTTGTTTTGTGAAAGTTTTTTTCTTTAAGTAAGGAAAATAAATTATGTATCTGTGTAAACATTATAATATGTCTCTCTCTGCTTGCGAAAACTCAGAACTAGTTTACATAATGGTTTATTTCTATATGTATCAAGTTATATTTATAATCAAAAACCGTGTAGAGGAACGGTTTGTTTGCTACAAGTCGAGCAAGCCCACATTAAGGATCGTCTGCGCATGCGTCGATATAAGTAGAAGTTTGGTATTTCGAAATGATTGTTAATAACCGCGGTTATCATTTAATTATGAAATAATTTATGAAAATTATATCGACGACATGCAGTTAGTGGACTTGTAATCAATTGATGATTCAGTTATCTATCTTTAAAATTACATGGAATCAGCTCCATTTGTGATAGACGAAGGATATACAGGTTTGTCAGACTAATTTTTTTTCGTTTTTAATGTTTTTAGAATATTGCATATATATTCTTGTTATAATCCGGTTTTATGAACTAGGTGCATGACGTCATAGACAGCAATTAGTGCTCTTGTTTCTTCAACAATGAAGAAAGTTTCTTCTCTTTAACTTCACCCAAATCTAGTTAAGAACAGCTAGTCGTGTGTCCTGACATCATTTTCCATGAGGCTTTAGTAGAAGCATACATAAACGAAAGTAGTTGTTACAAGCCAAGGTAAGATAGAACGACAGTCTCTTTGCTTCATACAAAATTCACGTCTATTACGTTGGACCACCGTCAACGTTGTCTCTAAGCGACGAAAACCATTAATCTGCATGTCGATCTTTAGAAATGTACAAGGAGACCTTAAGACAGATTGAATCAGATCATCAAATATTTAATGGACAGGTAATGAAAAAGTTCAACTGATTATATTTTTTATGTTAAATTCTATTCATATCTCATGTCTCATTGTTTATTATATTATGTATCCACAAAGTAAGGGTGTTGTATGCGTCCATAAAGACACCAGGAAAACAAAGGCAATGAAAATAAGCAATTAACTGTCGATAATTACATGTCAGTAATTATGCTTGATGACCATTATTTAATCTGCCGTCATATGACAAATTAGCTATTTTGATAACTACTCCGCACATTTTCTTTCACTATAATTACCATCAGAATTTAAAATGCACGAATGATAAGTTTAAATAGATAAATAGATATGACAAGGTAAAAAATGAGATGATTTCTTTCTTTTTATCATAAATAATGTAAAAGAGACTCCATTTAGTGAAGATCAATTATAGATCTACCATTTCACAACGGAAAATGGTTTTCAAACATAACAAAAATATATAAAGATTTGGTTTATGAACATTCCACAAAGATAAAATACATGTATTTCTTGGTCATAGTTACATGAAAATATATGAGAAATCAAAATGGATGCTACATTGTTTTTCTTATCTACCAAATGTTTACCTTAGGATCAAGTAAGTAATATATGACACGACTCATTCAACGAAAGTGAATCTTCACGTTAATGGTTTATAGAATAAACAAAATGTTTGCAAACCCCTGAGGCTTGATGTCACATTGTATGTTTATGCCAATCATTAAGTGGTTGATTTTAAAAAACTTACGAAGAAGCTCTGTCGCTTACAGAATAAACAAAATGTACAAGTTCTGTGATCGAATTACTTTTAGAGTCGTTTTACGCGGACATGGAAATACAATTTGGTAATAAGGATCTATCGACATTTCGCCTACACCTAATTCGCCTACAAACTCAAATTTTCAATGAATAGAACGGTCCAAAAATCTGTTTTCTATTTTCCATCAACTTATGTTAGCGAAGCGGGTTAAAGGGGAAGTAGCACGTTTTAAGGAGGAGATAAGGTTTTGTCAGGAAATGGTTCAATGGACAATGTATTTATACTCAATAAAGCAGTAATAAATCAAATTAATAATGTTAAGTTCAGTATTGCAATTCCTTTTTATACACAAATTGAGATTTTGGACGCTATCAAAACGATGCATTTAGCATTAACATAAAATTATCAGTGAAAATTTTAAAATATCCATTTTTAAAAAAAACGTGCTACTGCCCCTTTAACATGTCCACATTTATGTCATATGCTTTAATTTTAAAACGTCTAGCACACTGACTGTATAGGTTATAATGTAATGTGCATTTACGACTTAATTACTTTTTTGAGTCTTATGACATTTGACTATTTTTGTATTACAATGTTTGTTGTGAATTGTTTACACTTGATAACCACTACTTCTTCGTTTACGTCTACTGGTTTAAGGAGTCAACATCGCCATATTATTATGGATTAATCCTTCAAACAGTTTATTACAATGATGGGCCGTACTGTTTCCGTATTCCCGTCACATTTACTATTAAGATCAAAGATTTCAACATAAATATATTCATATCTCGTAAAACAATATGTTTTGTTCTCATTACAGTTGTTAGCCGTAATATTTTACTATGACATTTATTATTCAAACATACAATGAAATACAATGATGATAAGGGTTTTCATTGCTAATTTTTTATGTGTCAATACACTACAGCTGTTATCTTAGAAATAAAATGACGACTCCAGTGTTACTGAAATAATATGTGATGCACCCTGGGATATACACGAGAAGACGTAATGGAGGTTTGTTTTAAAGACACCTATCTATCGGCTTTTAACCGCCATTTTGCTTATGATTACAAATCTGCAGTAATCCATATTAAAAGTTACGGTATGACTAATTGGTTGATCATATCAACAAATAGTTCATAATAAAAGTTATCAGACATGACCTAGTAATGCAATCCACGGACGTAGCTGCGATGTTTTTTTCATTTCAAGATATTTTTCTTTTGTGTTGCGCTCTATTCTTCGTCAAATTGTTAAATCTTGAACCACTTGAATGTTAACCTAAATAACAGATTTGAAGTAAGGTGTTAACAAACGGACAACAATTGGAAAAATCAGTCAAAAGGGACCTCACTGAACGCTGTTATATCACAACCTTAATATCATACAAAAAATCATTCAACATCGAAAACAGGAACGGGCTCAAAATACAACCTTGTCGATGGCCAAAATTGTAAATACAAATGTAAAGATGTGTCGTAGTTATTCCTTGTTCATAATTTCACATTGTCATGACCGCTTCGTATCAAATTATTCATATCAGGACCTTTGTCGTGTCTCTCCATTTCCTATGTGAATAATATTTAATAAATTTATTTATACATGAATATTGTAATAATAATGCACCGTTAGAACAGTGACCATCATTATGAAAAAAAAAAATGTTGACAATCAATATTATAATAAAAAACAAATGAATCGTGTCGTATTTTACTAAAAAAAATAAATCAATTTTTGTGTTACCAATGTCTTGAAATCAAACATAGCCCCAAGAAGTTCCCCTGGTAGTAAACCAATGTGAGCTATACATTGTCTGATCCTTAAACAACAAAACTATAACACTAATAACATACTGAGGGTATTGTATATAAACGAACCAAATTAAATCAACCAACGAACCAAAACCAATCGGCCAATCAACCAATCAACCAACAAACAATCAATTAATCAAATCACTTTCTGTCTCTTTTGTGTACCCAAACACAACCAATCACACGGCGATTTACGATAGATACACATTAAAGAACTTAAGTATTATGACAGTATTAGAATGTAAATTTATATTCACTAAAAGGATATACATCACAGTTAAAACAGTTGAAAGTGATATTATACAGTTTCGTTGATAAAAGCTTAAAATATCCCTGATATCAGAAAGTAGTGAAGTGGTTGGCATGCTGGTCTCTCACGCCAGAGACCAGGGTTCGAACCCCTGTGGAGGCACCAAAATTGTGTGACCTGGGCTCATCCTGTGTTGCGTCCCTGGCATGTGCAAGGCAGTTTATCCACATTGCAATCAGTCCACCCAGTTGTTAAAATTGGTACCTGAAAACAGGATGTACTGACCAACATGGTCGCGATTAGCACTAAGTAGCAGCTTTGATCATGGTAACTCCTTCAAGGTAATAATGCAGTAGCGCTTTGATCATGCCCTGGGACGTCGAAAAGGCGGCATATAAATATCCCCATTATTATTATATATTTTTATATTTCAGAGTGTACACAACGACAGGTTCTGGCTTGATTGAAAGATCTCAGTTTAATTAATGGTTGATAAAATAATGTATGATTTGTTAAGTCCAGACAAACATCTTTCGCAACCTGAACCCCAAACTCTAAAGCCCAAACCCAACACCAGCAACCCCAAACCCCCTCAACTACAGTGTTTGCTCAGATTTCCACGTTACTCTCTTTTGACGACAAATAAGTTCTGATTGGTTACAAATAAATGTAGTTGTCCAATCAACAACGTTGTTTCCACCTGGACATTCGGCCCTTACCAATAACCGTAAATAGGACATTCACAGCAATAAGATTATTAACAACCCCAGTTCCAAAATTTGAAGAAAAAAAGTTTTGAGACGCTCCCTGATTTCAGTGCCTTTGATACAGAACTATGAAGGCACTCAAATCAGGGGGCGTCTTAACCTTCTTTTTTTTTGAGCAGGGAAATCTTGCTTGTTTAGTGATTGGTCGTTGGGTCTCTGCACATGCGCATGTAAGCACAAGTTTCTACATATAAGATAGGATAGGCTGACAAAAACGTCGTTAGTTGCAGATTACACCGCTAGAGAGTTATGGGAAACCAGTGATATCAGTAGTAACGGTTGCTGGGAATCATTTTACCTATAAACTTGGCAAATTTAATCAAAGGCAAACCATTTTTTTGAAAGATTATTTCCAATTATTTGAATCTTGTCAACTACACACGAATAATTAAAAAAATTCGTTTGATAAAAGGGCATATTGTTTGTATGATTTATCAAAATTTAAGGGGTTGTATCTTTCATTCCCGTTTATCACTCATTTAAAGAACTCTTGATAAACACTTGCAAAAACCTTTGCTGACATTTTTATGGCACAAATTTACGACTTGGAATTAATTGACGAGTGACGGCTAATATCAATCTACATTTGCGAAGCCCAACACTTGCATAAATCTATCACGGTAAGCGCCTTGTCGCGATAACTAATACATGAAGTTCAATTTGAGTGTTTTTTTGCAGTAGCCGGGTGATAGGACGATTGGATCGTGATATTTTGTCTCCTGTATCTAGTGGTGGAAAAAGTGCTTATAACAACAATACAACGTTCGTGACATTTTTACATTTTATTTATTGGCTGAAAAAGTGATTCGGAGTACTAAGAATATTGATAATGGCAAATACAACGTTCGTGATATGTGTACTCATTTTTGGCTGAAAAAGTGATTATACTTTGAAACCCTAACCCTAAGTTCGGAGTATTAAGAATATTTATAATGGCAAATACAATTTTCGTGATATGTGTACTCATTTTAGGCTGAAAAAGGGATTAGACTTTGTAACCCAAAATAGTTCGGAGTATTTAGCATATTGATAATGGCAAATACAACTTTCGTGATATTTTGACTCCGTTTTATTTATTGGCTGAAAAAGTGTTTAAATTTTGTAACCCAAACTATTTCGGAGGACTAAGAATATTGATAACAACAATACAACGTTCGTGATATTTGTACTCTTTTTATTTTGGCTGAAAAGTGCTTAGACTTTGCTACCCAAACTAGTTTAGAATACTAAGAATATTTATAACAACAATACAACAATCGTGGTATTTTGACTCTGTTTTATTTATTGGCTGAAAAAGTGTTTAGATTTTGTAACCCAAAATAGTTCGGAGTACTAGGAATATTAATAATGGCAAATACAACTTTCGTGATATTTTGACTCTTTTATATATTGTCTGAAAAAGTGTTTTGACATTTTGACCCTAAATAGTTCGGAGTACTAAGAATATATATATTAATAACGACAATACAACTTTCGTGATATTTTTACTCTTTTTATTTTGGCTGAAAAGTGCTAAGACTTTGTTACCCAAACTAGTTCGGAATACTAAGAATATTAATAATGGCAATTATACCCCACTTCCACTCTCGTTGCTATGGTTTCCTTTGTTCTAACTGTAGGTTATATTGACCGATACACCACAACTGTGTAATTTTCGTGATATTTTTACTCTTTTATTTATTGGCTGAAAAAGTGTTTAGACTTTTCAACCCAAAATAGTTCTGAGTACTGAGAACTTTAATAAAGACAAAGACAACTTTCAATTTGTAAATCCTTATAGAAATATCAAAGAATGTGTAGTTTTTCAATAAATTGTACATGTCTCTGACCAACTCAGTCTGAAACAAACGAAACAAATCCTTATAAAACTGAATGAGTTAAGTAGGCTGAATGGGTCCAGTTTGTTGAATGAATTTAGGTGTTCAAAACCTTTAAGAATATAAGGCAAAATCAATGCTTTCTTCGTTACGTTTATCTAGGACCATTTTCCCTTGAAATCTGAAGTTTTGTGTTTACTTAATTTTCATTTTTCTTAAATTAACACATCTCTATCTTTATGTATGTTTCCTATGTAACAAGTTGCAAGGAATGTTTACTTATTGTGTCTTGTATGAATACAACATATATTTAACCCTTTGTCACACACGCCATGTTAATATAGCTAACCGCCAATTTCATTTTGCCCAACCTCATCTAGTTCGTGTTAATAGATTTTGATGATATTGATGATAATGCACGTTATAATGTTTGCTTAGGTAAGTATTGTTTACTAATTGTGTAACTAATGGTAATAAGTGAGAGTTGCTTTCTTGCAATAAATAACTCCAAGACGAAATTGGATAGTGTTGTTACCCTTAACAGTTTATCAAATAAACGTTGTTAAAGAAAACGAAACTAGTTTCAAGGATTATCAACCGCAATTATTCACATTCGATAAGACATAATATAGTAAAAAATCAATGAACAATGTTTTAAGGAAATACAGTCTTTTTTATCTTAAACAAAAAGGAGGAAACATTTTAGATAGGGTCGTTTTAAACCAATGAAAACACACGGAACTGCCGATCTAAGCGTTTTGAAACCGTCCTTTGTTCAACATGTATAGAAATTTACGTTCAACTGTACTGGACACTCCGAAAAGACACAGAACACCTATGTTACTATTGACGTCAATAGAAAACAAGGCAATATATACCTGAACACATGTTTAAAATTCAGACGAGATAACAGTCAGTCACGAAAACCGTGTCAGCATTTGGTGATATTGATAAGTTGCTTGTGAATTTCTCACAACGGGGTTCGTTTCTGGTGGATTGTTGAAATTGGCTATAAATAATCAATTGACCAACGCTCTGAGATAACCTGCACGCTATTGCAATTGCAGAAATACTGGGACGTGTTTCCGGTCATATGCCATATATGACGTTGTATTGTAATCGTGAATTTAACTCTTGGAACTATTTTGTTTTCAGCACGTGTGTGGAACGGTGGAAATGAAACGACGGTTTTTGAGGTTGCAGCGCTCCATTGGTTTGTAAGTTTAATTTTGTTTAATTTTTTAATTTTTACCCATTCTCTGTTGGTACCGTCTCAGTATATTTCAGATCCCCATGTTGCTATCCCTAAACAAAACATAATTTAGACAGGTCGTCAAGCGCCGCTTTCTAATATCGTTTTATATTTTTTTATTCAATCATTATAATTGTTCATTTGTGAATAATTTTTGTATTGTTAACTACATGGTTTAAGTGTACTTTTGTATAATGACAATAAACTATAATGATATTTCAATAGAAGCCTCTGATATAAATCTCATTAAAATGAGTTAATAATGCTGCACCAATGCTGCAAAAATTGACGTATTTCTATTGTTTTAAATTTAAGTAGGCCTAACCAATACAAATCTTTTCTAGATATTTATTATATCTTTCTTATCTACCTGTTATCTTAAATAAAATGTATTTGAATGAAGTTGTTACTTTAAATATTTCATGATGAAGAATTAAAAATAATAATTTTAATCAAATTCTAAGTTAAATATTTTTCAAGATTTTCAAGCCTAAATTTTCTACTCATAACCTTCAACAGTTTATCAAGTATGAAACGGGAAGGGGCCGAAAGGTCACACACATTCACTCTTTCATTTATCTATTGTGGGATATCTAATAAACCATCCCCAACATTGACAAATCATATCTTTGTTATCAAAGGGACTAAGTTTAACGGACAATTTTAGCCAAGCCTAAAAGGGACAGTACTTTCGGTTTTTATTATTATTTTGAAACGAAATTCAGTAGGACGTTTCTGTTAATAAATATTTTTAATTATTACATGATTAAGATTTAACGCAATAGAACAATAATTTAATAGAGCGCATCAGTTAAAATTGGGACAACACATAAAATATAATTTAAAGGGGCAGTAGCACGTTTAAGGGAGACTATAAGGTGATGTCAGGGAAATGAAAATAAATTGTTCTAATCTAATGATAATGTATTAAAACTAGATGAAGCAGTAATAAATCAAATATATAATGTAAAGTTAAGCCATGCGATTCCTTTTCTTACACAAAATGAATTAAAGGTGTTCACACAAAAATGAGTGCCGATGGATTTTATGTGCATCTTTATAATTTGCTCTCTGGCTATGGATGATTGGTTTGTGTAATGTGATTTTTGACACTGTCAAAGTAACGCATTTAGCATTAACTTATAATTATCAGTGGAAAATTGAAAATATAAAATTGTCAAAAAACGTGCTGCTGCCCCTTTAAAAGAGATACAGTGCATTTTACAGTACTGTTATGTTGCGAACAAAATTAAACTGACGGCTGATGACATGAACAATCTGAATTGTTTTGAACCTTTGAAATTGACCTTATATTTTGATTTATATTTTGGAGTAAAAATACGAATTTACAAAGTTAATACAGTCTCTCTTTGATTAAAGGGACTTCGAGGGCATGTACCATTCCGGATTAGTACGTAAATGTTAACGATGTATATGATAAAGACAAAATGAGATTAAAAAGTTTCATGACTAATTATCAATACTTTTCATTCCGTTGCTAGGCGATGAACTCTCATAGCGCAAATGATTGGTTTCGATTCTCATGTTGCCTTTTATTCGACCAAAATTAACCCGATAGTAGCCTCGACTAACTTACTAAGAGAGAATGGCACTTTATGTGAAAATAAACATTTGTGCGACAAATAATACTTTACTTGAATTGCATTAACTTTATTCTTTATTTTCCTGTTTCAGCATTGGAAGTGTCGCCCTCGTCAGCGTCGTTTTAGTTACCATAGTAACATGGCGACTTCCGGTTCAACCGGAAACAGGTCAAGCTACGACGTCAATCCGTCAAATCTACAATCAGTTACAAGGAATGCAACCAACTACAGACAAACCTCGCCAGTGCACAAGAAACAGCCATGTTGGGTTTCTAAAAATACACAAGGCAGGCAGCACGACCATCTCGAATATTCTCCAACGCTATGGAATCCGAAACAACCTCAACATAGCTCTTCCAAATAAGAAGAAAGGGGAATATGGCTTCAACTATTTAGGTCATGCGAGGAATTTTACAATGAAGTCTGTGATTCCTATTCCGGAAGGGGAGCGATACCATATTCTGTGCAACCATGTTATCTACAACAGAACTATGTTCAGGAAACTTTTGCCCAACGACACTTTATTCTTTGCTGTAGTTCGTGAGCCTGAAGACAGATTCATATCTGCGGCGTTTTACTATGGTCTGGTGAAGTCGATTAAGAATAAAATTCCTGGAGTTAACAACACAAACTATATTTTCTCAAGATGGCTTCAGGATCCTTTTAAATATGGCGCCAGTATGGAAACGTATAATCATGTGGCATATGATTTCGGAATTGAACAGAAATACTTCCATAATGTGTCATATGTCGAGAGATATGTTCAAGGACTTGAACAGGATTTCGATTTAGTGCTTCTCATGAACTATTTCGACGAGTCTCTGATTCTTCTTCGTCGAAGACTGTGTTGGAACTTAAAAGATATCATATATCTTAAAAGGAACAGTGGAAAAGTAACTACGAAATTTGCCCTAAGTGAAGAAGATAGAGCTACACTTAGAAAATGGCAAATGGCGGACAGTATCATTTACGATCGCTTCCGGTCCCGCTTTTGGCGTCAGATCGAGGCTGAAGGTCATGATTTATTTTTAGAAACTGAATTCTTTAAAAGTCTTTTAAGACGTGTCAGCGATTACTGTGAATATGGTAAAAAATTTTGGCCTTCTGTAAATATTGAAGCTTCAACGTGGAACGAAGCGTTTAATGTTACGAAAAAGGATTGTAACTTAATGGGGAAAAGTGAGTTAGATTTAGTGAAAGAATTACAGATAAACGCTTGGGTTAAATATAACGCCTCTTTACATGAAGCATAATTCAGTGCTGTTGAATTAAAAAGAACGATTTAATGTTCTTTTCATCTGGTGCTACAGATTCTATGGACAACAACATTTTATATTACTCTTTAGAAGATCTGAACTACATATTCGGTCATGACTAAAAAAAGTTATTGTTTCCATATTGTCACGACCATTTTAAGAAGGCATGAATAATGGTTGTGAAGAGCACTCCCTTTTGCAGTTTATTACCTATTGGTGAAGCATATGCGGGGACATATCTTTCATATGTGCACATGTCCTCATATCAGTTTACCTAGCAACCGTTGTCCGAAGCATATTAAGTGACGTAAAATATTATGACGTCACAGTGATCTCATAAGAATTTAGATCTGGGGCCGGATTCACCAAATTTCTAAGAATTTTCTTAGTTTTTAACTTAAGTTTCCTTAAGAATTTTTAGCTGAGAAAAAAACTTAAGTAAGAACCCAAGAAACTACTAAGCAAAATTCTTAGAAGTTTGGTGAATCCGGCCCCTGCACTCACCATGTTGCTGTAAGTTTCCACAACTAAATGTTATACTTCGTATACTTTAACGGAATGTTTTAGATGTTTAAGTGTGAATTATTTTTTCAACATATAACGCTATAGAACATATTAGCTAATTCTTCATCTATAGATATAAACGCTCTTTTAATTGACAAGTTAGTGTGACTACTGCCAACTATGCTAAAAAAACTACATGTTTTTAGTCTTTAAACATTTAAGTGCCTTACATTATATTTTGAATGTCTATTTATGATTCGTAATCATTTGTCATTTTAAGCTGCCACATTAATATTTTGTACATATTAATATTAATGTATCTATTTTTCATGTATCATCAAATATCATGTTTTATGCCAACATATGTTTAAGTAATGCATTTCAATCATCGGCAGAAAAAAACGATAAATCTATTAGCTGGGATGAATGGAAAACAAAAACCACCTAATTTCCAGGATAGTTTAATCTACGAGGGATGAATACAACATAATGACATCATGTCATCGAAGGAAAACTATGAAAGTTTAAACAAAATTCGGTCATGTTTATGAAACATCGCTTTTTAAAATGTTCCGTTTTACATTCTCCTTAACAAGCGAGATAAAAGAGTGGAATAAGGCTTTTTGGTGTTGCTATTTAGTCCAAGAAGTTGCATTCGTTTTCAACATTTATCAAATATTCATATCTTATAATTATCTAACTTCCCCAGATTCACATTCTTTCCCCAGAGGCAGCTCAGCCATACCCTAGCCATCCTGCTACATCAGTGTATATGTCTTCGCGTTATGCTACAACCTATCCCCTGCATGATATCCTGCTATGGTATTCAGCCGTATCGCTGACGGGTGGTTTCTCAGTTTTATAGTCTGTCTGTTTTCAGTCAAACTATTTCGAACTCCATACACTGTTGTCTAGTGATGTCTTTTGTGGAAATCTAAGAGAGCGCGATTTGGAGCTTAGCGGGAGCCTGCAATGAGAATCAGATTTATTATCTAATAGCACTCCCATATGTTAATTTGAATCACGCGGGAACAAAGCCAAGAAACCAGTTTGCCGCTATCGCTGAAAGGGCGTCATTTGATTCGCTTGCTATATATAGTGATACGGCTGAATACCATAGCAGGAAATCAGGGAATAGATTGTAGCATAACGCGGAGACATATACGCTGATGTAGCAGGATGTACCCTAGCCAGCCTCTGTTCTATTAACCTGATACATGGGGGTAGAGAGGTAGAAATTTGGTTGGTGGCAATCCAAGTTAGTTGTGCAATAAGCGACGCCGTTAATAAACAATCCATATAACTTTTCAAATATTTCCCCTCACATTGTTAATTAAAAATAAACACAAAGGCATGATATTTCCTTGTCACTTTACGACCGTTAACGATGCTCCCAGTCAAAGGTATCCAAGACGCGTTTTCATTGGCTGCAATTAAGGGAGATATGTTTGTGTTGCAACTTTTTGCCGATATGGCAATCAGCAGGAACCCCGGGATTTTGGCTAATTACAACAGGGGCTTGCTCAGGCTGAGCTGTCTCTCTGGAAAGAGAGTGCAGATTCATAGTTCTGTTGAAAAACTACCACATCAAAACCTTTTTTGCGCCCTTTGTGCAATGTTTTACTACTATGATACCTTATTACACTAAATAGAGGTTTTTTGCATTTTGCATTTTTACTAGTGAAGACATTTTTCAATGCGTATTACAAGAAGAACTCAATGTTACCATAGCCTCATATGCTACCAATACTCCATTAATTTAGACCATTTTGATGGACTATGTTCATAAATCTTCGTGCTTTTTATTTTACATTGAGGTTGTATTTATTTTCCTTATGGCCATGCGTAGTCCTATGTACATAATCATATTTAATAATCAGTATTTGCCATTCATGTAAAACATATCTAGTACAGAATATATCTACACTTTCTTTTAGTCTCTTATCTCTAATGAATATAATACAAACATTGACACAGCTGTATAAGATTTAATTTTGTTTATGTTATTTATATTATATGTTCATTGTATTTGATATACAATTTTCAAAATAAAGTCATGCAATACCAGGCTTCAATTTTTCAGTATCATGTCATGAAATATTTTTTTAATTCCTCTTAAATAAAACAGGTTTTGATAGTGTATGAAATAAGTCCCGTTCGGGTCCGGGCTGGTAGCATTTTTTACATTTTACCTTGATAATTTACAAAATACCTCTTTTGGGCATGCTACTTTTCAAGCTTATTTCATACACTGGTTTTAATCACCTAATATATTATCAATTATCAAGGTTTATGAAGAAAAATAGATCAAAATAAGACCGATTCGGTTTTTATTCATCTAAAACTGTGAGTGTCAGTATAGTTTGTCGTCCAGACCCTAAAGCAAAAATAGTTTATTGATGACCAACCCAGTCTAGAAAAGTATAGCAAGTCTGGATCGCTCAGTTTAAAGCATCTTCTGGGGCTCCATTTCGTTATTATACATGATTTGTTAAAAATATTGTCAATATTTAATAAAATACTTCTGAGACTAAATGTAAGTCTAGTGTCAGTACACCATATTTATCGTTCTATGACCTTCTTTAGCAACGTTAACACACCTACTGTGGCACGACATGTGCAAGCGATCCCAGGGAAGATCGTGATGTATTTCAAAGTGCACCAATTTTTTTTCTTTTATATAAAGAAAGACACTTGTTCACAGCAATGGAGAAAATTGTTAGTTCGTGATAAAATTAAGAATTTTATTGCGATTAGATTGTAGATTTCATCAATATATTTAGATAAAAAAAGGCTTTAAATGTGTAAAATTGTAATTTAGCATATACTTATTTTAAAGTATGCCAATTTCATCTCTCATTTATATGATGTAATTAAGACTCTAGTTCACTGCAATGTAGAAATGCATGTTAGTTCGTGATAAAATTAAGAATTTCATTGAGATAAGATTTGTAGATTTCACAAATATATTTAGATAATAGAATGTTTTTAATAAAAGAATACGTAAAATTGTAATTTAGCATATCCTGTATTTCAAAGTAGGTAATTTTTCTTTGTTATATGATGTAAGTCTCTTGACGTTGTTCACTGCAATGAAGACAGCTGTTAGTTCGTGATAAAAATAAAAATATCTTAGATTGTAAATTTCAACACTATCTTTAAATAAAAGAAAGCGTCACATTTTAATTTGGCATGTCCAGAATTTCAAAGTAGACTAAGGTACTCGCAGAAACAGAAATGAAATTTTCGGAGTTTTGTTTTTGGTATTCCTCGACTCCCAAGCGTTGCTTTAGGTTTTGAACACCGAGCACGATTTTCTTTGTTGTGCTGTTTTCGTCCTATTGTGTAATGAGAAGGTAAATTTATCCAAAATATTCTGTCTTTCAGGACATAGATTAAAAAGTAAGAAAATGATGTAGGATGCCCTCTTCCATGGCTTACGACCATATTTTAAAAATTCAAAATGTTGGTAAAACATCAACTCTCGTCAAAGGCATTTTATTTAATAATTCATGTTTGATTTTTAATCAATACAAATCATTTTGTTATAATCAGAAATATTCATTAGACAAATAATAAGTTATGGAATGTCACACGAAAATAGTTGTGCGTCATGAGACGCCGGGCTCGCCTGTCTTTTCAAACCGGCGGGTGCCGATGAAGCTCTTCGCTTCTACGTCACTTCCGGCGGCGCACACCGAATAGTACGCAGGGTTACCAATCAAGTATAGTATACGTTCTGCTGATTTGTAGATTTGTTTTGACGATGAATTGGATTAAGTATTTATGAGACGGGTTTATAACAATAAATAAGCCTTGCTGTTATAAAATGATTTTACAATCTATATACATCAAGTTAATTTGATAGTGTTGATTTAACATGTCCTTTTATTTCGATTTCTTTGATATTGAGAAACAATATGTGTTATAGTTATTCATATAATTTCTTTCTTCTATTTCTTCCCCTTCTTTTTCTCAAGCTTTATTGAATCTCATCGAAAACGGAATTTGCTACAGAAATATATTTGCTAATTAATAAGTTGAAAATGTGAAACTATGACTGACAAAATATTTATTTTAATTCAAATGATAAAATAAAAATGATTAAAAAATAATTATCAAAATCCCTAGCCTATTTGTAAATTAAATCTCTACAGACGAAGATAAAAACGTTTATTGTGTAATATTTTATTCAAATGATGCAATATATAACGTTTTACATCAAATGTAAATTCAATGACACATTAAACAAACAACATCAGTGCGTAACAAAATATTTTTTGGAATTTCTGTATATAACGAACATAAACAAATATAAATATTTATATGATATAAGTACAGTGTACATCTCAATCAATTAGGGAAAACATTTAAATTTGATACGATATACAATATGTAATTCTATCAAGTGTAGCAAAATATCATATGTTTTTGGTTTTTAACTTGAAAAAAAACCCAGCTATAACCTTCCCTCACTCATCCCCCTCGCCCCTTTTAAACTTATCATCAACCCCAGTTCGTTCTTCCTTCCATCCCTCCTTTGTCAAGCTGATAACCCCGACCCCCTTCGTTCTCTCCTTCCGTTATCTCTCCCTCTCTACATTTTGGCAACTTTCTTCTCTCTTCTCTTCCCCCTCCCTCCATTCCCTTCCTCCCCCTCCTCTCTACTTCTTGGCGACCTTCTTCTCCTTCTTCTCTTTCTTCGCCTTCCTCTTCGCCTCCCTATCTTCCTCCAGGCGTCTCAACTTCTCTTCTCTCTCGTGTAGTTTCTGCTGTGTGTACATCTTCTTCATGAACTGACGTCTCTCCCTCTCCTTCTTCGCATCATATCTCTTGAACTCTCTCTCCATGACTTTCTTGTGGGCCTGCTCCACGTATCTTTGTAGAAAAACAAAAACATACCATTTGAAAATGTTCCACACTAAAGTTCAAACAACAACGAGAGAAAAATATTGATATACTCACAGCATACCCTTTCACATTCTCTCTGTGGGGAGAGAATGACCCTTTCATAAAGATAACTAAACCAGCTTTTTATATATGTTTTCCCCAACATTATAATTATTATAGATGTATAACATTTTCGAGCTGATGATCAATGTATTTATGTATTAATTTACTGAAATATTAATCCTAAAATGTTCCATAAAATAGTTTTCTAGCTGCGGTTTTCCCCGTTAGAACACAAAAAGTTTCTATGTATAAATAAATCAAGATATGTAATCAATTAGTGAATGAATGAATGAATAATAAGTTCTGACTTTAATGATACTAAATTTGATGAGACATACTTTTAGAAGATAGCTAATAAATTTCTATGAACGAAGAAAATAAACCTGTCATTTATGTACACACCAGTCATAATCTGTCTGTATTTATTTATTGCTCAATGCTCAATTTACTTTTGTATCTTTTAATCTATTTTTCATTGCTTTGTTTATTCATTTATTGCTCGTTGCTTTACTTATCTAATCATTCATGTATTTATTTAAATAAGCTCAGACTTAAATGATCCTTAATTTGATGAGACATACTTTCAGAAAATAGCTAAGGGATTTCTATAAAAGAGGAAAACTAACCTGTCATATCTGTACACATCAGCCATAATCTGTCTCTCTTCCGCCGAATACTGAGTTAGACCTACAGCAGCAAGACGACTTTGTCCCACCCCTGTATTGTACACCTCCAACAAGCGCCGGGGTGGTTTCTGTCTCGGGATGACGCCGTCCTCCACAGGGACCGAGAAGCACACACCCCCACGGGCCGAGTTTTCCGGAACGATTCCTTCTTGGCGTAACTGTTTCAGAATCTCATCCCCTGATAGCATTGGGCGTGGTTCTGGGCTCAAACTCAGACTAGGCTGGTGTGGTTTGGGTGGTTTAGGCGCTTTTGGTGCTTTGGAATTCTTCTTTAAGAAAGAGTCCAGTTTTGCTTGCCAAAAGTCGAAACAACCCATGATTGAAAACGCAGAGAAAACGCTGGTTGCGACTGATGCCGATTGTGTCTTGGAGACAATGACGTGACGTCACAGACAGTATCGTCATGAACAGAGTAATCGAAAACTAACGCAACGATTAAAACGGAAAATAATTAGTTAAAGGATTTTAATCATCTGATGGAATTTAATCTTCATTTAAGATGTGATTTAAATGTGTTTATGTAGATGGGCAAAGGAGAATGATTGCCTAAAGACATTTATCTATCGTCTTTCAACCACCATCTTAAAATTTTAGCAACGCGAGAAAACATGTTGTTCATGTAGAAGAAACAAGAGGAATGATTGCTTAAATCAAAACCAATAACACATGTGCATGGGTTTAATGTGTACCGTAGAGCTATTCTAGAAAGAGGAAATAATTATAAGTAGCCTACTTGGGTACTATCATTGATTGTAAACTCTCTTGGAATGAGAAAATATTTTGATAAGAAAGAATAGCAATGTTTACATTTCTCGATGTGAAAACTCATCAATCTAGTTAAAACTAGCTGTAATGTTATCGTCCCCTAAGTCCGTAACGTAAGGACTTAGGGGACGACAACATTACAGCTAGTTTTAACTAGATTGAAAACTCATGTGCTTTACATGTCGTCAATGCTTTTGTGTATGATGTGATAGGATTTGTGTGATTTGTGTACATGTATAGTTCTTGAAAACTTAGGGCTGGAAAGTTCGCAAAATGAGAAAATTATTGCCAATGCTAGAAGATAACGTCAGAAGAAAGGTGTAACGGTGGTCATTATTTGCTTTGCAAAAATGAGACTATGACTTGACATAAAAAGAGAAAGGTCTCTAACTCAGCACATATATTTTTTCGTCGTAATGAGCGCTAACTAATCAGAAGAGATGATTTCACGCATACCATCCATCATTAATGACAGTGTACAGCTGCACAGAGTATCTTTCTTATTTGGTTTTGATAAGCTACAAATATCTAATATGCTGATTGAAGTTCATATCTCACCACTGGACTTGCAAATATATATCCATTTATGCATAATATCTCTAAAATGCTTGATTTTAGGGGAAAATCAAGAAAACATCTCAAATACGTTTAATATTCGAAATTATGCATCCAATTAATCTACCTATTAGTTACAATACCTAATAAACACTATCGAATCGAATATATCTTCCTGTCAGCTTATGACAAGGTTTCAAAATTACGTTTGGCGAATTTGCGCGCGCCACTCGAGCCACATTGTCCGGTTTTCGATCAAAATCCCGACTTTGAATGGCCGTATTTTCGCTCTAATGTACTGATTGACCTTTAACTTGTAATAACATCGATTTCAAAATTTGACATATATCATCCTATCAACATATTTGTGTCTCTTTAAGTTTATTCACTTGCTTGTGTATCTTAGTGCAAATTTATTGTAATTTGGGTTTCGTCTTTACGTCCATAAAATAACTCCAGGACCACTTACAAAGGATCATCAATTGTCCATGTGTAAAATAATCATTCCCAAACCATATTTCGGGATCGTCTCTTCACTGGTGCTGAATTTTGATATTTGGCATAGTTAAATAGACAGATTTGGTTATATTTGTGAAATTTGGATTTTTAAAATGCATGTTTAAATAAATTCTAACGAAGTGAGCACAAACTTATCATTCAAAACGATTTCACCCATACCATCCATCATTAATGACAGTGTACATATCATCCACAGCAGAGAGCATCGTAATAAATTAATCATGCGATTAGCACTATCAGTATCGCATCTATACGCGGTGCAATTAATTAGGATACACAGATATCATGCAATGCGATTCTTCGACACAAAGGTAATTCTTCCGTCAGGCCTTGATGGGATAATAACACTAGGCAAACTCTGTATTTTAAAATAAGTTCCATATCTTTCTTAATTACAATAAGAACGGTCGGTTCAAATTCACTTTGGGTCAGGAAATAGCTTGTTAAAAATTATTTGAGCCAGAATGTTTGGAATCGAAGAAGATATTTATAATGATTAAATATATCTTTTTATTTATTTTTTTTCTCCATATTTTGTGATACAGGCATTTACGTTCAAAAGAAACATATAACATATAGTTTCACATATATACATTCATAGTTAATATGTACAAATTCAGAAGGTGGCCGATTTATTTTCCAAGTAGTAAATGTAATGTTGACCAATATTTAAAAAACATTTCTTCAGATTCTGTTGACAAAAATACATATCTTGACACATCATAGTTACGTCTAATTTCCCGTTTTATGTATTCTAACTTTGGTATAAAACCCTTCATACTGCATCTATAAATATACTGTTTGACGAGTAAAATTATTGCATTTACAGGATTATTGTTTTTTCCTTTCATTCCCAAAATGATTATTTTGTTTGTAAATTTAAGTTTCAATTGTACTGAGTTCAACCATGATTCCATTTCGTTCCATAATCTATAAATAGGTTCACAATCCCATAAAATGTGATTAATTGTTTCAACTTCAATTTCACAAAATGAACATAATGGTGATGGTTCATATCCAATTTTATAAAGAAACTGTTTTGTTTGGAGGATATTATGTATAATTCTGAATTGCAACCATTTTAAATCTGTACTTTTCGAGCATTTATTGGCAATGATATTAACAATTTTCCAATCGTTCTCTTCGAGATCAATTTGTAGAATTTTTTCCCATTTTGAATAACTTGGCAAGCGGATAAATTTCGAGTTTAATAGAGAGGCATATAGTGTTTTGCTCCCAATAATTGTGTCAATCTTTGAAATATTAAAAGGATAAATTGGATAAAGCAATGATTAAATATATCAACATAGATAACCTTAACCTGTTCGTGTTATTTATGTTATTTATAAGGTTTTATTTTTTCTTTCTTCTTCTCCCTTTCTTCGTTTTCTCAACCTCTATTGAAACTCATATATCGAAAACGACAATTGCTTTAGAATCGTATTTACTAATGGATATGTGTGAATATGAAACTATGAATGACCATATATTTTTTCAAATTCCAATAATAGCATATCGATCCAAAAAAATAATTATCAACATCCAAAGGCTATTTTGTCCATAATTAATACAACTTGTGCAAAGGAAAACACAAAAGGTTTTTGTTTAATATTTTATGTTAAAGATGCAAAATACAACATTTTACATCAAATGTAAATTCAATTATATATCAAACAAACAACATAAGTGAGTAATAAAATATTGTTTGAATTGCTGTATATAACAAACATAAACAAATATATATATTTATATAATATAAGTACAGTGTACATCTCAATCAATTTAGGAAAACATTTAAAATTGATACGACATACAAAACAATCTAAATTGCATACAAAACGTAATACTATCAAGTTAAGCAAGTTTAGTTTAGTTTTTAACTTTAAAAAACAGCCATAACCTTCCCTCACTCATCCCCCTCGCTCCTTTTTAACTTATCCCCAACCCCAGTTTGTTCTTCATTCAATCCCTCCTTTGTCAAGCTGATAACCCCGACCTACTTTTTGCCAACTTCCTTCTCCTTCCTTCTTCCTTCTTCCTCCTCCCTCTATCCCCTCCCCCCCCCCCCCCTACTTCTTGGCGACCCCTTCCCTCCGCTCCTCCTCCCCGCCCCTCTCCCTCTCCCCCTCTCTCCCACTACCACTCCCCTCTCTACTTCTTGGCGACCTTCTTCTCCTTCTTCTCCTTCTTCTCCTTCTTCTCCTTCTTCTCCTTCTTCTTCGCCTCCCTCTCTTCTTCAAAACGTCTCAACTTCTCTTCTCTCTCGTGCAGTTTCTGCTGTGTGTACATCTTCTTCATGAACTGACGTCTCTCCCTCTCCTTCTTCGCATCATATCTCTTGAACTCTCTCTCCAGGACTTTCTTGTGGGCCTGCTCCACGTATCTTTGTAGAAAAACAAAAACATACCATTTGAAAATGTTCCACACTAAAGTTCAAACAACAACGAGAGAAAAATATTGATATACTCACAGCATACCTTAGTTTTTATAAAAATAAACTCTTCATACCAGCTACTTTTAAATGTTTTCGAACAAAAGATCCATGTATTAAAGTATCAAATTTACTGAAATATCAATCCTGAAAATTCATAATCTTTTTTTCCTAGCTGCTGTTTCCCCGTTAGTACACAAAATATCACTATGTATAAATAAATCAAGAGATTTTATTTATTCATTCATTCATTCATTCATTCATTCATTCATTCATTCATTCATTCATTCATTCATTCATTCATTCATTCATTCAATCATTCAATCATTCAATCATTCATTCATTTATTTATTTATTCACTGCACTTTTTGTTTATTTCCTTACTTAAATAAGTTCTGGCTTAAATGATACAATATTTACTTAATATCAAATTTACTGTAATATCAATCCTGAAATGGTCCATAAATGAGAAAATCCCTATGTATTGGATTTATTTATTTATTTATTTATTTATTTATTTATTTATTTATTTATTTATTTATTTATTTATTTATTTATTTATTTATTTATTTATTTATTTATATTTATCTATTTATTTATTTATTTATTTATTTATTTATTTATTTATTTATTTATTTATTTATTTATTTATTTATTTATTTATTTATTTATTTATTTATCTACTATCTTACGTTCTGACTACAAGACTTGGTGAGACATTCCTTCAGGAAAAAGCTTTAGGGGAATTCTATAGAAGATAAAAACGTACCTATCATATCTGTAAACATCGGCCATAATCTGTCTCTCTTCCGCCGAGTACTGAGTTAGACCTACAGCAGCAAGACGACTTTGTCCCACCCCTGTATTGTACACCTCCAACAAGCGCCGGGGTGGTTTCTGTCTCGGGGTGACGCCGTCCTCCACAGGGACCGAGAAGCACACACCCCCACGGGCCGAGTTTTCCGGAACGATTCCTTCTTGGCGTAACTGTTTCAGAATCTCATCCCCTGATAGCCTAGAGCGTGGTTCTGGGCTCAAACTCAGACAAGGCTGGTGTGGTTTTGGTGATTTTGGCGGTTTCGGGGCTTTTGGTACTTTGGAATCCTTTCTTAAGAAAGAGTCCAGTTTAGCTTGCCAGAAGTCGAAACAACCCATGATTGAAAACGCTGAGAATACGCTGACTGCGACTGATGGCGATTGTGTCTTGGAGACAATGACGTGACGTCACAGACAGTGTCGTCATAAAATGAATAATAGAAAAGTAGCGCAACGATTAAAACGAGGGAAACGTTATCTTATAGAATTTCAATTATCTGATGTAATTTAAACTTCATTTAAGATGTGATTTAAATGGTTTTCATGTAGATTAAACAAAGATTGCTTTAAATCAAGATCAATAACTCTTGGTGTAATGTGTAATGCTGAGCTACTCGTGGGAGGGCGCCCTCACCTGGAGGTTGTAGGCCTACATACAAGAGTTGTAAATCCAAAGCTGTAAAATCTGAAACATAATAACTATTTAATCATTCATATAAGAAGTTTTTGAACCGCAGGAGACGTTGTTAACACTTTGAAGAAGTTCCAATTCAGACATGAAGGCCCACGTTCTTTAAATCACAACGTTTGTGAATTACGTGGTAAAGCTTGTCATAGGTCAATGAATGAAGTTATTATTGATCTAGAATACTTTGGGCTGGAAAGTTTGCAAAATCTGAAAATTGTTTCCAACGTCAGAGGAAAGTTGTTACGGTAGTTGCTCAGCGTACCATAATTATATTTGGGATCACAAAGTCTTCAATGGTACATATTATTTAAGTATACGGGCCGAGTGTCATGCGGGATTCGAAACCACACCCTCACAATTGTTCAATTTCTAAATGGCATTTATTTCTCGGCTTATAGTTGCCTAGCGTGCATAAATATTGTCCTTGCTATAATGAGACTATGACTAATAAAGAGCAAAATAACATCTGTAAACAAGCACATATAGTTTTGGATAAATTCTAACGTGGTGAGCTCTATCTTATCATGCGAGAAGATTTCACCCATACCATCCATCATTAATGACAGTGTACATATCAGCCACAACAGAGAGCATCGCATATAAATCATTCATGTGATTAGCACTATCCGTATCGCATATCAACGCAGTGCAATTAATTAGGATACACAGATATCATGCAATGCGATGCTTCGACACAAAGGTAATTCTTCCGTCTCGCCTTGATGGGATGATAACACGAAAGACTCACGAACCTCGATACGCCATCTTTGAACGGATTGAATAAGGTAGTTGAGAGTCATATATATATATATATGCTACACCTTCAGTAGGGTTACATTGAGCTGTGCAGTCTGAGACGAGCCATGTTCAAGTGTCTCTGTACTTCACTAGTGTTCAATTGGGTTGAGGTCAGGTCGTTGTCGATTTCAAGCATGAAAACGATACAAGAAGCTGTATCGAAACTATAAGAGATAAATGTCATTAGAGATAGATGCCATTTGGTTTCGAATCCCGCATGGGACTCGGCCCGAAAAAGTACAAGATAGTGTGATCCCAAATATTACATTGTTACTGTATCGAAACATCGTGTACTCAGAATAAAGAAGTTGTTATCCATAAATATTCGTCCTTATTTGACTTCCCACTTCTAAATGCCACTCAAAAAAAGTTTGTCTAGTTTCGGTGGTTTCTTATAAGGCAATTTTTCCGGCATGTGGACTGAAATTATTCATTAAGTTAAGTAAAGTTTATTTGGCTTCTGAAGGTATCGTGTAACCCTGTTTTAGTTGTATTTATCACCGGTGGCCATGGATTGAAATATTTCGTTTTTAGCATGGAAACTTTTCTTATATTTTGAGTAATGTAAAAACAAACAGGATCCGCGTTGCAAATGTGCACTGCTACTTAACGTTTTTACGGAAATCATGAAAGTCTCACATTCATAATATGAGAAGTGACATAGTTATGCCCACTTTATGGCGATCTATGGGAAAGCTATCGCGGGTTTTAGATGTTTTCCTCGAAATAAAATTTTTTCTTGACCTGTAATAATATCCATTTCTCGTTGAATCCATCTTTTATGTGCTCGATCTCTGTCAATGCCCTTGCGTTAATATTTGTTTCCACTTTTGTAAAGAAAATGTCTAACAAAACAGAAGAACTTTCTTGAGGCATTTGCAAACAGAGAACGTACAAGTAAAACAAATAATTATGTTGATCTTCCAAATGCAATTGAAACCTTAAATGATAGCTTTAAAAAAGAAGGCGAGTAAGTGCGCAGTATGTAAATTTCTGGATTTTCCCATGTACCACCAATATTCTAAAATATATTGCTTAATCGGGGTAAATATCGTTTTAAAATAAGTATCAACGATAAAGCTAAAAGGGGCAGTAGCACGTTTTTTGATAACTTTATATTTTAAAATGTTCACTGATAATTGTACATTAACGCTAAATGTATTATGTTGATAGTGTCAAAAATCTCATAACACAAGCCAATCTTCCATAGTCAGAGAACAAAGTATGAAGATTCACCTAAAATCCATTGGCGGCCATTTTTTGTGAACACCTTTAATTCATTTTGTGTAAGAAAAAGGAATCGCATGGCTAAATTTTACATTATATATTTGAATTATTACCGCTCCATTTAGTTTAAATACATTGTCTTTCAATTGGAACCATTAATTTTCATTTTCCTGACATCACCTTATATTCCCCCTAAAAACGTGCTACTGCCCCTTTAAAGAGACACAAAGTATGTTGATAGGATCACATATGTCAAATTTTGAAATCGATGTTATTACATCGGGAACCACTAACTGTTACTGAAAATAACAAGTTAAAGGTCAATCAGTACATTTGAGCGAAAATACGGCCATTCAAAGTCGGGATTTTGATCGAAAACCGGACAATGTGGCTCGAGTGGCGCGCGCAAATTCGCCAAACGTAATTTTGAAACCTTGTCATAAGCTGACAGGAAGATATATTCGATTCGATAGTGTTTATTAGGTATTGTAACTAATAAATAGATTAATTGGATGCATAATTTCAAATATTAAACGTATTTGAGATTTTTTCTTGATTTTTCCATTTAATCAAGCATTTTAGAGATCTTATGCATTTATGGATATATTTGCAAGTCTAATGATGAGATATGAACTTCAATCAGCATATTAGATATTTTGCAGCTTATCAAAACCAAATAAAATTTGAAGAAAGATACTCTGTGTCACTTTAAGGCTTGTTTTATTATGAAAATCGATCGGGTTAAAAACAAAATACACCTTGGCCTTTTCCTTTAAACAAGTTTAAACATACACAAAATAGAATTTTCAGATTATCATAATAAAGTTATGAACCAAAGAAAATTTGCTTTGAGAGGGATAATACAAAACTGTTGCAAATAATCACATTCAGGTTGAAATACATTAAATTAATATTTTGAAATATTCAACTCGAAGTCAAAAGTATAGTTTTAAACGAATTCCATATGTTTGTTTGAATCCCCAACTTTCAAGCTCTAGTATTTAAAAATGGATATTTAAGACTTTCTTTAAAATTTGCTGCCGAATAACATTAAATTTAGAAACTTTCTTTACAGTTTAAAAGTGAATTGTATTTGAAGTAGACTTGTGTCTATTATTTTACGTACGCTTCATCATCAAGTCGATCAATCTTGTAATTTGATTTGGAAGAGTTCTTACAGTCCATATCGAAGCTTATTGCAAAAAAACAAATTTCTATGTATAATTTCCTAAAAAAACAATCACAATTAAATGGTATTGTACAAAACTATTTTGAAACAAAAATATTATGAAAATAAAATAATTCATTTTGTATACAATGATTTCTCCCTAACCTCCTTTTCTGAAGAGTCCCTAACTCCCAAGTGCCCGGATGTACGCTATGAAATGGCTCAGTTTTCAAAATGAAAACGATGAATATTTCACATTAATTTAGCACTTTATATTTAATTTCAGCGTGTGAGCGGTTGGACTTTGAATAACCAACAGCCATGGCAGCGAGGGATCTGTCAAAGACCTTCGAAGAGTTCGAAACAGACGAAATCAGCCTTGAAACGTCAGTTCCAACCGACCTGACACTTTCGCCTGATCATAGCGATGGCGAAGGTCTTACGAAGAAACGACACGTTACAAAGCATTTGATTGAACGAAAACAACTTCTGCATGACATACAGGTTTTGAAAATAGAGCTGTCACAGAAAAATCTGTCGATTGAGAATATTAAAGCAGAAAGTTTGACAAGAGTTGAAGAACTAGAAGAGAAACTAAACGATGCCCTACATCAAAAGCAGATTCTCACAGCAAGATTGGAATCCCAGCTTCACATTCAGGAAACAGAATCCAAACGAAGACAGGGGTTGGTCAAACAAGAGTTGGATGATGTCCAGAAACGACAACGTCAACTTGAAGCTGCTAATGAGCGGCTCCAAGAAAAATCTGGTGATGTCAGAAGAACATTGAAAGACCTCTCACTCTCTGAAGAAAAATATTACGAGCTGAAGACACTCTCTGAGGAAGATTTGTCACTTCGAGATTATGTGGCGGTGTGTATTAATAAATTAATTGGTACACAGTTATTGAGCAGATGCTATTTTTTATGTTAGGCTTTGTTACATGTACCGTATCCTCGCGGGTATATGACCACCCTCGAACTAAAGCCCACCCCCCATTTTTCAGGGTTGAGCAGGTTGGGGTCATTCTCGGTTTATAGCCCACCCCCCAATTCTCGAGAGTGTGACACAATCGATGTCAGACGATCGAGTTAGCGATGTTAAAATTTACACCGGAAGCTAAATGCACAAGTTTACATCGATGTCATTTCTTGAAAAATAAAAATATATTGTCCTGTTGTTGTCTTTAATGACTATATACATTGTCAATAAATAAAAATAAAACAATATATTGTTTTTGAATAGTCATGCATCATTAACGTACTGTTAAATTCCAGCAGAAATCACGATGTATGTGGCTTCACTTGCATCAGCGATCGGGAATTAAAATATTTGATTCCCAAAATATAATCAGGAACTATCGCTTTATAAGGCTTGTTTTCCATTCTAAATGTTTAAAATGGCATATTTCCAAACTTATTTATGATATTTAATCAAAGTTCAAAGATATCTTTGTCAAATATAATTATATACCTTCGCGAAAGCACGTTGATTTACTGTACTTGGAATCTCAATCGTAATTTCTTGACGACAAATAACATTATTAACCCTTACGATGCGGGGCGCGTGATATTTACGGGCCAAATATAAAATGGCACGTAAGCCCTCTTGGCGAAATCCGTAACTTTCAGGATAAGGCTATATATTGACTGCAAGCAGTCTTGGCTGCTCCCGGATATAAAATATCAAACCTTTTCTCAAAAATGATTGAGGGTACCCACCTTGCGGCATTCATATCTCACAAACCAATAGAGATAATTCTATAATTTTTACATCATCGTGTAGAAGAGAGAATTGTCTTCATTTCCATGTATCATATGTATATCCGCGCACAAAAATAAAGAAGCGGCAAAGCGTTGCGACAAGTGCCGCAAAAAATTTGTTTACCTCAAAATGATTGAGGGTACCCACCTTGCGGCATTTATATCTCACGAACCATTAGAGATAATTTTTACATCATCGTATAGAAGAGAGAATTGTCTTTATTTCCATGTATCATATGTATATCCGCGCACAAAAATAAAGAAGCGGTTAATCAGGATATAACGGTGGCTGGCACCGGACAAAACAATTCTGCCACGTGGGCTTGTAGAGCAAAAATATATAGCCGCATCGTAAGGGTTAATATTCTTTCGTGCTCATTATCATAATAGTTGCAAGTTTTCTTCGAATTTTATATACGTAAATATTTCAATTAACTGCATGTTGTTTTGGAAAATGTTAAACAAATATTTGAATATTTAGACATTTAATATTGTATCGACAATATGTTGTCATGAATTTATTACAACCACGTTTCAGTTTCATACATCGTTTTCAAATCGACTTGCTGATTGGTTGACCTACATTTCTGGGCCAATGAAAAGGCTTGTAACAAATATCTCTCTACCCGTAAACACATGCAGCAAAAGCTGTCGACTGATTATTCACGTTCGTTTTTCATGAGAATAATATTATGTAATCTGATTAAAACAAACAACAAACAATGTAAGTTAGCATTTACAATTTCTTTTATCATTCTTTTTAATAATATACGTCTGGAAAAAGTGTCATTTGATATTTAAGAAGACCTGAACAACAGTCAAAAGTATCGATGTCAATTTTCAATGCAACTCGCATGAAGGATTTTCTTGGTTGGGGTCACTCGCGGTTTAAAGCCCATCCCCCAATTTTCAAGATATTTGTTTGCCGGGCCCCCTGATCTTATACCCGCGAGGATACGGTAGTAAACTGTTATCATTTTTTTTACATCATGTATCACTGTTTGATAATAATTGCACTGATTACTTTATGCATTTATCCTAAACCCTAACTGCAATCTTTTATGGATAGGTTTATTTTGTTATTATATATATTGTCAGTTTAGGTGTATTACTTTTTTGCTGTACTCAAATGCTATTTACAAAGTCCTCAAATATCATATCTTACCCATAATAAACAATCATTAAGAGACTGAGACTGCTATAAAGAGTTATGTTCGAGAAGAGAAATATAAGAATAGTTTTCAAATCATTTTTCAGCTGCGTATGTTTGAGGCTGTGAAACCTCTTCAGACAGAAAGCAGCCAACTTCGTCTCCGCAATCAAACTCTTGAGGAAGAAGTTCAAGTCATGTCCCGAGATCTTCTAGATCTACAGCAGGTATGTAAATATATGTATACAGCTAAATCCAAATTTGTTAATAAATGGTAACAATCATTATCCAAATGTCAGATATTCATCCTCTTACAAAATTTTAATATTGTTTTCCTGATTGTACAAAACCAATTCTCCAAATAGAAAAGGATATCAGAAAAACAAACAACATTAATTAACTTTTAAAATTTGATTTGATTCTTCTTTAGAAACTGGATGAAGAGCGCCAGGGTCATGGAGAAGTGCGAGTCAAGTTTCAGAAACTTGCAATGGAGAACGCAGACTTAAAGGGCACTGTGAAACATGATGACTACAGAGTAGAGAACTATGATAGAGTGAAAGGGTGACTATAATTTGTTTTAGATCATTTATAGTACTTTCTTTTGAAATTAATCTATCCTTCATTCTTGATATTTCTCTCTATTTAATTTATTAATATATTATAAACTCAAAAGTCTTTGTAACTCCTTTGCCTCTGGATCCTCGAATAGTGTGAAAAGAACCAAGTGGGTTAACTTATGTTATGCTCTCTGTTTAAATTTTTTGAATAAAATAATTCCTGTTTATTGCCCACTCAGAATGTTTTGCAATTGCTTGACGCAATAGTATAAATGTTTAAGGTCAAGATTATTAACATCATTTAAAAGCTTGTCTGCTTCAGATGAGGTGCTTAGAATTGCTTTTAACTTCTCTTTTGTTGACATTTATTTAACTTCCATGTATAGAGAGCGAGACAACTTGGAGCATGATCACATGGACACACAGAGGCAACTGACAGTGCTGGAGGCCGCTCACAGTAACATGCAGAAAGAAAGGGACGATCTTAGTAGGGAGGTATGTACACTCTGTCATTTCATTATGATTATAAGGGGTCAAGGGGTGAAATATTTATATGAATTGATGATTCCCCTTCCCCTTTCCAATTGGTGAAACCCGCTCCCTTTTCAAGAGCTGGAACCTGCTCCCCTTTTCAAGAGCTGAACCCACATCCCCTTTTTAATTAGTGAAACCCCCTACCTGTTCAAAAGGTGAAACCCCCTACCCTTTTAATTGGTGAAAGTTCTTCCCCTTTGAATAGATGAAAGTTCTTCCTCTTTTAAATAGGTGAAACCCCATCGCTGTTCAAAAAGTGAAACACCTCTTCCCTTTGCAATAAGTGAAACGCCTTCCCACATTCCAATTGGAGTAACCTCAACCTTTTCAATAGGTACTTCCTCTCCCCTTTCCAACAGGTGAACTCCATACACTTTCAATAGGTGAACTCCATACCCTTTTCAATCAGTGAAACTCATTTCCCTTTTCACTAGGTGAAACTCCTTCCCCTTTCAAAAGGTGAACTTCCTTCCATTTTCAATCAGTGAACCCCCATTCCCTTTTCTCCTACACTCTCATATCCCAAGCATCCATTAATATCTCTAAGAACTTACTACATATCATCACTAGGTGTGCCCAATTGTAATGCAAGGCAGACAGAGGCCTATTTTACTTACACAACTAACTCTCATTTCGAATGAATGTGTTTGTTCCCAGCTTTCAACCAGCAAACAGTCTCTTGCCCTTCTGAAACAAGACAAGGACTATCTATCAAGACAGGTTGCGGATCTATCCAATAAAAATACTTTTGGTGATGAGAAATTACAGCAGATTAACAGACAGCTAGATGATGCCAAACGTGCTCGGGAAGAGATGTATGAGAAATATGTGGCATCAAGGTAAGTTAGTTTCTGGTCCTGAATTTAATTCCATTTTAAAAGGATGTATTTATCAAACCAATGTTGTCGGACTGATGTATATTTGTGTCAATTAATTTGTACATACTTTCATTAGGGGTTGAATGTCTGTAAATCTAAGGTCAATAACCTACATGAATAAATTGCCTCCCTTTTCAAAATGATGATTTCATTGATTTGAGCATTCTTCCGGGTGTAAGTAAAAAAATGCTTTTTGGACATACTGATTTTTCATCTATTTGAAACAAGCTCTCAAGATCAATATGCACAACAAATAGCAAACTGTTGAATATTGGAGAAAAGATTCATTGAATTTGTTTTAAATAAATGCTTTCAAACAACATTAAGAACATTCTTTTCATATTTGATTTTAGTTGAAAAAAAGATTTTTTAAGTTTAGTTATATGTTCTGCATCAATCTAGATTTATTGTGACTGTTATGCCCGTTTTTTCTACTTGAAGGGACCAATACAAATCTGAATATGAAGCAAAACTACGAGACGAACTGGAACAGATCAGGATACGCACTAATGCTGAGATTGATCGTCTTCGTACATCCACCAAGGAAATGTACGAGAGAGAAAACAGGTGAGAAATCACAAAAAAACGTGAGACATATTCTGGTCTTTAGTCCCCTTGCACCTCAATTATGAGTTTCTTAAATAGCTAGAAAATGTTTTCAGGCTCAAGTAAGGTTTTGTGTTCAGTATCAACTTCCAAGACGTTCTTGTGCTAGCCGCCATCCCTGTCTTAAATATCCTTGCTGCTATTTGCTTTATTTTATCTGCAGTGGCCATAGCCACTAATTTCCAGTAACCTTATCACAACAAGACTAAATTAAATCAGCAATGGAGAGTGGAAACATATTATATACCTTGCAACAGGTTCAGTATAGATAAAAAGAAGACTTAATTCTTCTCATAATGATAAGTTAATGATGTTTTCTGTACCTTTTCATACAAACATAACTCTGTTTCACTAGGAATCTGAGAGAAGCAAGAGATATGGCTATCTCTGAGCGTGAGAAATGCCAGGCTGCAGAGAGAGAAATGAACACCAAGTATGAACAGCTACTGAATGAGTAAGTTTAACACTTGTTAACAAGCACTTTGTTTCTTTCTACATGATATTGTTCCTTTATTTCAAGTAACCATTTCCTATTAGCTATACAACATTATCCATTATTTCAAAAACACATTTGCTATCCTACTCTCACTACCAATTCACTATTCCTACATTCATTTCCCATTACCTGTCTTACAGTCACTACCCATTTGCTATCCTACATACACTACCCATTCACTTTACAATCATTACACTTTAACTATCACAGATTCATATCCAATTTTACATTCACTACCCATTTGCTTAACTACATTAACAACACTTTTGCTATCCTACATTTACCTCCCATTCACTATAAAATCATTACACATTCACTATCACAGATTCATCACCCATTCACTACCCATTTGCTATTATAGATTCACTACCCATTTGCTATTCTTCATAAGCCAATCAGCAGGTATTATTTTCTCAACTAAACCACCTTTATTCAGATAATCCCCTATTTCCTCTCAGGTTCCGTAAAGTTCAGACATGTGGCGACAATAGAGTGAGTGATCTGCAGAACGAGGTGAAGATAAAGTCATTTGAGGCAGAGCGGACACAGATGGTTCACGAGGAGACGCTGAAGAATCTACAGCAGAGTGAAATGGACATTGAGAGACTTCAGAAGAAAGCTGAGGTCAGTTGAATATAATGTTATATTTATAACAGATAAGGCAATTCCCTCCATTTTCCTTCCCATAATGTATTGAGGTATTCTTTTCATTTACAAGATTGGATTTACCCATATATGAAATCCAACACAGGCAATGAGGGGATTGGAAGATCTATTATGATAAGGATTTAGCAGGTTATTTTGAAACGTATATAAACTCCTTATGGACTTAGAATTAATGTCCTATATCTTAATTAAATCAAATCAAGAATAGATCATATATAGAAATAACGAAACCACCTTCAAATGCAGTGTCAAAGATAAGATGCCTAAAAAGTAATGATTAAATCACCTTCAAATCAAGTGGTGGATTCAGATATTTGGGAAAAAAGAGAAGGAAGTCACCATTTATGATTTCTCAGTTCAACAACAATTTCTCAAACCAATTTCAAAAAGAGAGGGTTTTAAACCCAGAAATATATCAATTTGTGTGCCTTTTAATATCTACATGAGCTGCTATTACCTGTATGAAAATCTATTTGTTTTCAACATAAACTCCCAATCTTGTGTGAATTTCTCCATCTACATGAGCCCTTTTTACCTTTGTGAAATGCTGTCTTGTCTTTGATAAAAGTTTCAAACTTTTATGTTTTTTGCTCACTCATATAAGATGCCGTCTCTTGCTGCAGGTTCTGATGAAGGAGTACCACACCCTGGAGATGACGATGGAGAAGAGAGTATCAGAGCTGGAGACAGCTCTCTCGGAAAAGAACATCAAGCTCGTCACTTATGAGCGCATGGAACAGGAACTAGATGATGTTGTCATGCAGGCTGCTGAAGGTATGGATAATTCTTCAACTCCAAAATAATGGTTCTTGACTGTAAATCTGCCAACTTACATGGCATGACACCTACTTATCTTCATAATTGGTAGATTTACGCCTTGGAGTATAGCTTTAATTTCATGGTTTATCACAGTGCAATAGGTTACCTTACAAGATTTCTGATTGGATTGGAAAGTTAGGGTGCAGTATTCTGAAGAGCTGGCACAGAAATATTATTTCATAAGGAAGTGATTGATAAAATAGATATCAATGTAATAATTGTATACATTTTTAAGGATATGAATGATACCTAATTATGAGTATATGTAGAGAATCTCACCTAAGTGTTTTCTGACATCAAATTTATCAACAAATCAGAAGATGCAAGGGTGAGATTTTACTTATTGTCTAAAATAATATTTCAATATGATTGCAGGGCAATGTTCAAACTCTGCCATCAAAATGGTATCCCCTAGGAAATATCTCTTGATCTTCCACAAGCAATATGTCTCCTGTGGAACAAAGTTTTGGATGATATACTATATAATAGTGATAATAGTTATTAATTTATATAGTGCCTAGTACCATCACAATTATTGCTCACCGGCGCTGTACAAGGAAAAGTAATTAAATACAAAGAAACTTCTATTTACAGTTTTAAAAATGGACACACACATATATATGTTTGATTATCTATAAGCTTCAGTGAAGAGAAGTTTTGAAATTTACTTTCTATTTGATAGATAAGGTCAACAAGATTTTAATCTGTATTTCAGTTGAGGATGAAAAGGATGCAGAAAGAGTGCTGTTCTCATATGGTTATGGGGCGAATGTTCCGAGCACATCAAAGAGAAGGCTTCAACAGAGGTGAGTTGGTAACATCAGCAACAAGAAGTTGATACATAAAACTGCAAAGTGGCTGGAAAAGTAAACTGTCAGTAACTAGTACGGTTGGAATTATTTTATTGTATGTGATCAAATATTTCTTATGATTCTGTTGAAATCTTTTATGACTGTTTTAATGTTTCTTTTTCCCAAGCAATCAATTAACAATTTTCAGGCCTTAAGTGTTGTATAGTCATTATTGTGCACCTCAATATCCTTTTATTTTCCAAAATTTAATAATGAGTGAAATAACATGAAATCAACCTGGAAACATGTCATTCGGTTATGTCAACATTACAAACTGATATTTAACCTGGGTGCAGCTAATGAGAAATATTAACCCTGATATTTTTTCCTCATTTGCATGGCACCAAATCCATCCTGTTCATTAAAGAGTTCAAACTGAACAATTGTTTCTTTTAGTGTACACTTAGCAAGAAGAACCCTACAGTTAGAGAAAGCAAACACGTCCATGAGAAATGAGATTGAGAGGGAGAGACAGAAGACTCAACAACTGGCTGAAGAGGTGAGAAATTATCTATTCATTCAAATTCATAATGATAAGCTAATTAAAGTGATTCTATGTCGGGTAGTCTACCAAATAAAAATGTGATGTATTTGAAAAATATACCCTTGATATGGTCTTGAACCAATACAGATGGTTTTAGTTGCAATAATTAAATGTCACTGTTAATATGGTCAAACTGGAAATTTTTGCCCAATTCATTTTGAAGTCCTGTAAGGGTTTGACCCAAAAAGAACATAAATTGTTCCATTCAATTCAAAGGATATAATATAAGTTTCGTGTCCACGACATTGAATGTGAAGAGTGAAGAACAGGTGAAGAATTTTAATGGGCTACTTGGATAGTATTTTTATACCCCAGCTACGATTGTTTCCAGAGAATAACTTGAAAACTATTTGACTTAGAAACTTCAAATTTGGTAATACGTATGGATGTTACCTATGTGGTGCAGAAGTGCCTTTTGGGGGTTTAAATTCCAGGGTTTCAAAAATTTTGTGATTCAATGTAAAGTTTTTTGTGACTACAGGTGAAGAATTTGAATGGGTTGCTTGTATAGTATTGTGCATCATGGAGATTATGATGCTCAGTGTAAAGTTTACCCTGTAACTACAGATACAATATTTGAATGGGTTGCTTTGATACAATTTTGTCTCATGGAGAGTATGATAAAAAAATTAATGTTTTCTGTAACTACAGGTGACGAATTTGAACGGGTTGCTCGATCAGTCCCAGCAGCCTTATGGCTACCTCATTGACAGTATCCGTGGTCGAGACGAACAGATCCATCAGATGAAAGACCACATGGCCAGGCTTGAGGATGACCTTAGGTATTTGCATAATTGACATGACCATTAAGATATGCATTATCAATAAAGGTGGCTTTTGTTCATGACTTAAAATTCTTGATAAATGAATCAGATGCCTAGGTACATGCATTGTTGATCAGATGATTTTTGATATTTGCATTGAAGGTAATTTTATAAATGACTTATATATTACATGCCTACTACATGGCAAATGAATAAGATAAACTTAGATGACTTGATTATGAAATGATATATAAAAATCAATTATCTTGGGTGGTGTTATGTTATTTCATCAGCTGAGTTCATGCTTAAGTAATAATAACTTGATAGATTATTATTAGAGTTTGAAATACACAACCTTTTCATATTAACATTGTAAAGAAGATACCATTGAAGTCTTAAATTCATAACGTGTGAAACATTTCTGTTTTTATCATGTAGGAAAACTGAAAAAGATAGGTCTGAATTAGTTCGCACCAAGAATCAGATGTCCCTGGATCTTGAAAGACTTTTGAATCAAAAAGAGGTGAATTGTTCATTGTTTTTAGTTTCAAAGATTTAGCAAATCTTTTAACCCCCCCAAAAAGCTGTAAGAAAATGGGAATCATTTGCCTTAGATGTGTGTCATTCAAGAACTGTTAAAGGTATACAGAGACACTGTCAGTTAATGTATACAAAGGTTTGTTTGTTTAATGAAATAAAAGATTCTTAAATCCCGTAAAGGTATACCAACGCTACAAAGATTTGTTTAACAATAATTAGGAAAAATGAATATTTTACTACTGAGCAGACTTTGCAAGATAAATAACTTAGGATAAAGTGTAAGGTGATAGTATTCTATATCTCAAAAAAAAAGATGTCTAATCCTCTTGTTTATCCATGTTTTAGGAAATGGCTGTTATGAAGCAGGTAGTGATGAATCTATCCACCCATCGTCGGAGCGACAGGAAGTCTCCCACCAGAGAGCCAGTCAAACCTAAATCCTTCAACTACAACAGTTTTGATATTATTGAGGATCATAACATTGACAGGCCTGGCTCTATCTCCTTGGTAAGATCTTGAAAGATTAGAGGTAGAATATTATTATCCTTAGAGAACCGACCATAACCTCATGTTTAAAAATAGGAGTCAAAATAAGACTTATTGCACGGCTTGTACATTTCTGAGAGTACTAGTCTAATCAAATTTCAAGTATGCAAAAAAATGAATATGAACTTATCTACTTTGATTTCAACAAGTCCAAGACTACTAGTAATTGTTTTCTACTAGCCCATCGTCCTTTTCACTAGCCATGACTTGTGTTCATTTCGAACCCTATTCATGGCTTTGTATGGCGTGGACAAATATTATCAATGAAATGAAAAAATATTCATCTATTTGATTTCAATTTTGTACATGCACTCAACTCAACTGGGAAGGATGTAGTGCTAAATAAGATCCAATTTGGTTTAATTCTTTTTTGGTTTAAATTTTCATGTTTTGTTCTTCTGGTAGTCATTTTCCAATATAAGAATTTATCTGACTGATTGTGGAAAAGTATTTATCCTAATGTTTTTTTGGAGAGAAGAAAAGAAAAGATGCAGAGTTACAAGACATAGTAATTAGGTTTCATGAGAAAATACTTTGTCTGATCAAATGCACAAAAAACAATCATTCTTCTCAATCCTCTTTTTGGGAGGGTCAAATGCTGTGCAAGAGACATCTACTTTGGAAGTTAAAAATAATTCAGCTGGTCAGGGATGCACGGTCGGGGGTATTAGTGAGCCACGCGCACTTTTTTGCTTATTTCAAATATTTCTGTTTGTTGCTAAAGTTGACTGCAGATGTAAATTTACTGTTTTTGTTTGTGCAGTCAAATATCACCTCCATCCTATCGTATTTTTTAACTTTCAACTTTTAATATTTCTTGCTTTAATCATAAATTATACAATCACATTATTAAAAGTATAAATTCTTTTACATAACATTATCCCTCTACTTCAAACTCTTGCAATAATACTTATCTTTCTTTCGGCCTGAGCGTACTTTCCAGCACAATTCCAATTCCGTCACTATTCCGGAAACTACTTCCGGTTTTTCCAAATACTCTTGCATTAATATCTTTCTTTAATCCTCACAAAATTAATATTCTTTTTATTATCCTTAATTATCTTTTCTTTACTATTACTCATATAATTTGATATACGTAATATTTTATATTTTTATTACTCAAAAAAAAAAAAAAAATTCTTTCTTAATCCTTTTAATTCCCAGCATGCATTTTGCGCATGCGTTTTGACTCGTCCATTGTTCTTCCTTTGTCTTCCTTTGTCTTGCTTCCGCCCACTTCGCTCATTGTCTCGTAACCACCTCCGTCCCCGCCTCGCTCCATGGATGTCTTGGTTGCTCAAAAAATTAACTCCTTCTAATCAAAACAAACAATCAGGGTTTTTCGCCCCCAATTCATACTAAATAACCCTTTTACCCCCCACCTTCTTCATTTCTCTATACCTCATAACTAACAAGCCCAGGTTATCAACTCCAGGACACCATGTCCGGGTTATGACTCCAGGGTACTTTCCTCTTACACCCGGGTCTTAACTCCAGGACGCAATGTCCGGGTTATGACTCCAGGGAACTTTCTCCTCTCACCAGGGTTACTTAGCTCCAGGACGCAATGTTCGGGTTAACGTGACTCCAGGGTACTAACCGCCTCTTCTTTCTACCTCTTCCCTACCATTTGAGCAACCTTGACAGCCCTCAAGAAATTCCAAATGTACATAATTATTAAATGTAATTATAAAATGTATATATATTCAACTTTTCTTGTGTGTTTATTTGAGTGCACAAATCACACGATTAAGGTTTTGATTTTCTGGGGGTTTTTTCAGACTAAACAGGGTTCGCCAAAATGGGCTAACAAGTTGAAAAAGAAGAATGCAGGTGGTGGCAACACAAAGTACTCCAAAGTGTATGGAATATCCAGTACTTGATTACCTCCCCTAGGTCAAGGTCATCAGCTTCCGTCCAGTCTTCTACTGACAAAGTATTAATCATAGTAACAATAGTAGTATAACATAGCTGAATTAAATGTAGGGTCGATAAGAAGTATTTATCACTTAGTGATTAAGTGAACAGTAATTTTAGATATCAATATCCACAATTATGATTCATATGTTATTTAATATCTTGTTCACCCTAGAGATCACACTAAATGAGGCACCGCTTTTGCTGAGTTTTGTGGTCGCAATATCTACTTCAGTGATAAGCAATTGGCACTCCTGCAAATGGCACAATACTTAAATTTTCAATGTTGATAAGAATTATTTCTTCAAAGATGATAACATAGGGAGATAACCTATGATAATTTCATATTTACACATATGAGAATTGCTGTTGTGATATTATTATATCAAACATATTTTATCTATCATTGTCTGACAAAACTTATAGCTATTTCAATGTCAAATCTCAGACAATGCTTTTAATGACTACTTATCATGATTTAATTCAATGCGTGATGGACAATTCAGTGGAGAATGAATGAAAAAGGTTTATCAAGGTCCATATGAATTTAGAATTTGAGAAATGAACATAATTATGGAAATCAGTGAATTTTTGTTGTTGTAGTTGTGATCAGCAGGGAATTTTCAACAGGTTACCTATTATAAGAGTTTAGGTTTTGTTTACTTTTATGTTAAGGTCAGACTCATCTTCGTAAAGCAAATTTATTCTCCCAAGGAAATTTTTTTAATCATCACATAAATCATCTATCTAAAGTTTTCAAAAAATTTCAAAACTGCATGGTTCCATCATTCAAAATTAAATTTCTAGAAATTGTACACCTTTCCATTTTCAAAGACTTGCCTGACCACACCTGATATCTGAACTGACATATATAAAGTAACAGTTGTGTAAACATGCTTTATACCTCTTTATTCTAACACTTTGATCATATTCAAACATTATTTGGTTTCAATCAATTTTTCAAAATATCAAAGAACAGTGTAAGAGTGACTGTTTTAAGAAATAAGATGATTTTGTATGGCTGTCGCTAATGGCTGAAATATTGCCCAAGCGGCTTTAAGCATTAACTCACTCACTTATTTTGTATGGGAAATACGACAGAAATTAGTTTTATTGCACCTGGATGTTGCAAATACTTGATTTAGTAATTTCTTATAATTGTGATGGGAAATTCTGCAGCACTTTGTGAATTTGTGAATATTCAAGTAATGAATATGCGCCTATGTCTTATATGAAATATCTAGCCCCTGGTGGGACCTATTTATTTAATACTTGTTTGTATATTTTGTAAGAATAAATATGTCACCTCTTTTTCTTTGTTTTTGTTGTATATTGACAAAATACAAAACTAAGGAAGATCTATCTTGGACAGCAGGAACTGCCATTACTAAACACTTAGAATAAGATTCATACACCACTAATGGATGATATATTTACCAAGCATCACTAAAGAACTGACTCACTGACTCATAATCTTGTATGAAAATCAGAAAACATAGGCAGGATTTTGGAAAGAACTCTTTAACAATAGGCCATTTTAGGGTTTGGGGTAATTTTCTGAGTATCAAATGGGCCATTAATTGCCCATTATATCAATAGTAAACTTCAAAGTTTAAATGGGCCATTTGTTCATCAAATGTGCAAAATGGTCAATCACTGCATAGAAAACTCAAAATAAAACTTATTTCACAAGCTGTATATAATTTCACAAAGAAAATAAACTGAACATGCTATGAATTGCATTCAATAATAATTTTGACAGCTGCATGACCCAAACAATTGTAACCTTCAAAGTTATTCTCATATTTATTGGACTCAGCACTAACTATTGTACTCGAAAATAAAGTTTTGTGAATAGTTTGAAGAGAAAAATTTAAAAACTTGGGATTATGACTTGGTTATAAAATAGTCATAAAGTTTGTCATTATATCAGTGAACACAATCAACAAATAATAAGTCCAACAAATCATTGTCACTATCCCAGCAAGTTTATCAATGAATTTAACAAATGATGAGAAGAAAGTTTTACAGATTAAAAAGAGAATTAAAATTATCCATACAAACAATAAGATATCAAATGAGTTTTATGTAGTGGCAATAGGATTTAAATTTTGCAAGAATTTTTAATTTCTATCCAAAGATACATTTGAATAAGTTTATAATTTCATATCTATTTAAATTCAGCACCTATGCATCTTAAGAATTATTTATGATAGTTAAATAACGCTCTAAAACGGACCTGTCAACTGGGTGAGGTCTACAGTTACACTTGCGTCATTTACATTTGCGCAAATGATGAAGAAAACCAGTACAAGAATCTTCTTTCTCTGAAGATAGAAAATTTACTTCCATTTATTTTCGTCTACTTGCCGGGTAGTGAGAAAAGTTTTACGCATGATAAAGATTAAGTTTTGTGACAACCTTGCAGGTATTTTCAAAATGATTAAGATATAGAAATTAAGGAACCGCTGAAGTTGATTGCATGATGCCGTACGAGTAAACAGCTAGGGACTTTATTTTCGCGCACCTGCTTTGGTAAGTGTAAGGCGTTTTCGTTATCAAAGATAGTTTCGTACTACGATAAATGGTTAATGAAATCGATATGATTATCCTCTTTTGCTTGAGTAATGCACTGTCATACGACCACCGTAGATATTATTTTTGCAGTCATCATAAATTATTAGAATAAGAAATATACTAAATTATATTAACCTAATACATGCCTACAATTTACAAATCATGGAAACAAAAAAGATTTGAAAGAAAGTACAAAATATGAAGTAATATCTATAACAAATTGTTTCTTGAATTAAATTACAATATTTGATAAAGATTTGAAAAAAAATGACCAGGGTTCTAAATTTAGGCATAGCTTTAGAAGTTTTCTTCAATGTTTTGTTCTCAACAGGTTATTTTGTTTGGTATGAATGACATTCCAACATTTTGATCATAAGAATATGAATTTTTAAAATTCATTAAAGTCTTTTAACTCCAAGAAAGTAGGATCTACCTTTAGAATACCTCACCATTTAAGGATTCCATAATATATCATATTTTCATTCTATTCGAATGTTTTACTTACCGCACATCTGCAGATGTCATTTCTCTATTTTTATCTAAAGCCATCACCTAGACTAACGGAGAAAATGCTGTGTGTTTTGGTCAAAGTACAGTTTTGCCCTAAACTATTTTAAAAATATCATTGCAAAACACACAACAGTTGAGGCTACACTATTTCTTATGCATGAATATTAAGCGAAATATTTATAATATATATAATATATACAGTTGTATAGCGAACTGAAACATGCATTGTTGTTTTTTTATGCCCAATACCATTTTCATGATTACAGGGAAAATGAATATTCTCGACTTTCCAAAAGAGATTCAGTATTTTATACTTGCAAAACTCAACGGCAAATCTCTCGTCCAAGCCAAATGTGTCTGCCAGTCATGGTGGAAAATAGTCGGCCATCTTGAATCATCGTTCAATATTTGGCTCAGATGTTGCCTCAAGGAAATACCCTCAAATGTTCTTGTTGAACTAACTGGAATGTGTCGGTTTGTGGAACAAATAGAGATTACTGCAGATATTTGTAATCAACTTGGCTGGGATTTTTGGCGAGATTTGTATAAAGAATATCGGCGAAGCGACCTTGTTAAATGTTGGGAACAGACGAGTATGGAGATCACCATTCCTTTTATATACGGGAAAGCTACCACTATCGCCCTTGGAGGTAGGTATTTTTTATAACCATTGCTTGAATGAAAAGACTGATCTTTGCTGTTAAAAAGAATTGAGACATTGTCAAACTCTACATTTGATAACGGTGCTAATGGCTGAAGTATTGCCCAAGTGGCGTAAAACAATAACTCACTCTAATTTTGATATGGTCTGCTATAAGTCTTGTTCCTTTTGGTAGAGATGTGAAATGTGATATGAAAAGTATGACATGGCTTATACTATTAGTTACACAGCGTTTTGACAGGGTGTACGGGACTGTAAGACCCTTGTACATTCTGTATTTTCCTGAGGCGGAGCCGAAGGAAATGCAGAATTTACAAGGGTCTTACAGTCCCGTACACCCTGTCAAAACGCCGTGTAACGAATTTATTACCCTTAAGATCTTTTATTTCAACACAGTTTACTCATTTTCGACCAAAATAAGTCATAACTAGACTGCGGTCCAAGCGCAGCACAGTGTGAACATCAAGAGTCGCGGTACGGAGCTAGCGGCAGTTATATAAAGGGAGATAACTCTGTGACTAAAAATATCCGAATTAAAAGTGTTGTTAAATGAAATAATTAAAGAGAAACATGTGTTCATATTGAATGAATGTAATAACACAATGAAAATTAACAATGACAGAAAATTAGAATCTCTCAATTGATGTTGGTCATTGTAAATTTTGATTCTGAAATTCTCAGTCGAGCGGCCGTTTTACTTCCGCATTCCATCTGAGGTCAAGGTCATCCGTATGACCCGTTTGGTATGTCACGTGACAAATTTGACGGGGTGTACACTTCGTACACCCTGCCAAATCCGACTACACGGGTATGTATGCTTTGGCTATTGACCAATCAGAATTCGAGAAATTTATCTTAAGGGTAATAAAGAACTATATTGGTTATGAATAGTCAAGTGTGTTTATTCATGTGTGTAGGCCTTAAGCCCATATTTGGAGCAATACAATAAAATTTTGGGAAAATATAGTTTTTGCAAGTCATTGTAATGTTCACATACAAGTATAAAGTGGTATTTGTTTTCAACGTCTAAAAACTACAGAGAGGACATATTCTTAAACAATAATCAATATTGATCAATATATATATGAATAGAGGAAATCTTGTTTTCAGAAGGGTACCTGGTATCAGGCCATGTAACAGGGAATGTTTTGGTGTGGCAGAACTTGAAAGAGACAGATGCCCTGACAGTGGGTATGGTACACAAGCATCATCAACACATCTCCTGTGTCAAACTTGTCTCTCCAGGTATATGATAATTAATGTTGTTTATGAAGGAAAATTTTGATGTAACATCATTTACATACTACATTTCCCTACAAGTGAAAAATACATCTTCCCTTGATGAAGAGTAGCCTGTCCCTTATGACATTGATTTAATAGAAATAGTTATATATACATGTATGAATAATATTTTAGAATATTATTTTGATAAGAATATATGCTATGGAGATAGTGAACTAATTCAAAATTGTTATCATAAGGATTACGCTATCTGCTTTAGTAATAATTCTTGAACTGTTCTGGTCAAGTTCCAATTAAACCAACAACCTCAGAGTCAGGCAACAAGTAAAAACTGACAATACAAAAAAGCTAACCAACTTGATTACCTAGTGCAGATCTAAAATATCAGGGACTTATTAAGAAATGGCCATTCAATCTTGGAATATCTATCGTACATCTGCCGTGAGTGGCCTTATCTTATCCTTTTACCCTTTCTGACTTATACGTATAAACATTTTCACATATTCTGAACATAGGACAACATTCATGGTGACTTAAGATCATAATTTAAAGAATAACTCATAACAGCGGCTGCCAAAGAAATGGCAATTCAATCTTGGAATATCTAGCTTACATCTTGTACGAGTGTTCTAATGTTTTAGTTTTTATGTTTTTTTTTTTTTTTTTTTTTTTTTTTTAACATATCAGGGACGTTTTTTCTTTAAATTTAAACAAAATTAAAATAAGGGATGAATGAACTTAAATTATTTATATTGAGGCAAACTTTGGACTCTCTTTGGACCAGCTTATACTATCCTTGCCCTTCTGAGTCTAAGTATTCTATTGAATCTTCCTCCAGAAAGAAGTCTGAAAGAGCTTGGCTCAGCCTCCAATAGAGACAGTTGTCCTTGTGTGGTGTCCTCGTCCAGAGACTGTGTGATAAATGTGTCGACAATTCACGGCACCGATACACATCATATAGCTCACTTCTCTCAACAAGTCAACGATGTCAGGTACATTTTATAAAAATACTGTTTTCTAACTTGAAAAATCTGGTAGCTGATTTGTTTGTTCATTGCACAATACTTTCACAAAATGATACATGTATTGTGTGTGTTAGATCAAGCTATGTTTCTGAGTTAGGGCTTCCACGGGTAGAAACAAAGTTGGAATTGAGAAGGTACTCAAGGGGTCAAACTCAACTCTGAAGAACATTTTTTTTTATCTTTACACAAGTGGTCTTGGAATGTTATTTGTTTAAACATATTTTTATTTCCCAAAATGAAATAAGGATTTGTGAAAAAGCCACAAGGCCTCTTTGAACACCGCTCCTATAGATTCAGAACAGTTATTCAGCCTAGTACTTGAGTACACGATTAAGCCCTATCTTTGAGGAGCTATGGTTTCTACAGTAGATTCTGACGATTCACTGACATCACAATCCTTTAACAACATTGAGAACATGGCTGCAGATGTGTCCTCAAGGCGGAATGACATCATATTCAAATGACATCAGCTTGACATATAACTTAAGATTATTTTGCATTGAATGGAGAGAGTAGTTAGTAACTGCTGGTAAGTCTGCTATCTTCTATGATAAGCTAGTATGTACCTGTTTGGAATCTTTCTGACATCATCTGTATACATGTACTGAATGTTGTCTGTTCACAGTATATGCGGTAAGTTCTTTGTGGCTGCTGCTGAGTCCACGCCAGCTTGTATATACTGTATATCATCTGTATGTACTGAATGTTATCTGTTGACAGTGTTTGCGGGGAGTATTTTGTGGCTGCTGCTAAGTCTGCTATCCTCCACGGCCAGCCTGTATGGCGAGTCTCTTCCTCCGCCCCTCTCAGTCTCGAGCAGACCGACCAACTCTGGGGCCAGCTCACGTCCAATGTGACTGCGGTCGGCATGACCTTCGGAACTGTATGTACCTCTGATATCCTGGAATTTTTTTGTTTGATTATGAAGTGTGTTTCCCTTACAAGGTTCCAGAGGCCTTTCCAAAGATAATCATTTTAAACAATTTACGGTACTTTATCAATAGAAATTGAATAGAAAGTTCAAAGTTGTATATTTTCAATGATTCTCTTGGAAATGAGATTTAACACAGAATCATGATAATGTCCAAAAGTTATTGTGAAATTGAACATGATTCAATTCAGGAGTTCATTTAAGTGTTGTTTTCAATGACTTAAACATGTTTGTGTTCTGCATTCTAGAAGTTCTGATATAAAGAAGACAACGGAAATTAAATGAACGAACAACTTCTTTAATCGTTACTGTTTATAAAGAAGTTGTTGTCTGTGGAATTCCTTTGTCTTCCTCATGTTTCTCTTTTGGCATCATTTTATCAGAAATATGCGACATCCTCACCAGAAAGATTGATCTTAATATTGGGTCGACCTTTTAAGGCTGAAGTTATTTCTCAATTAAAAACTATGACAGATATGTATTTCCGTGACAGGTGGTATCAGGAGATGTGAGCGGCAACCTGATGTTGTGGGAGAGTGGTGAGGATCAGCTACAGCCGAGAGAACCGGAGATCATCCACAAGTTCTCCAGCACCGTCAAACAGATCTCTATACAGGGGGAGAGACTCGTCTGTCTACTGGGTGAGGTCATGTGGATATAGCATTACTCTGTCAGAGTTTCTTAAGTGTGTCGTCGTAAGTGTGTTTGTCATGCCAAAAAGATTCAATTTAGCAAGAGAGTAATGTCGGATTTACGTAGGTACAAGTTGAAGAATTATTGTACTCACGGAAATGGAATTAAAATGCTTTTTGGCGATAATCTGTTTTAAGCAAACGTAAAATTTGATTTCTAGACATTCTGTATTGGTAATTTTTTGACAGAGATTTGCTGTCAAGAAATAAGTTGCATTTTCGTAAAAAAATATCCTGGTTTTTATCCTTTAAACATTTTTTTAAAATTCAAGTGATAGATGGGTGTCAACTACTTGATACAAGGAATTTGAGGGGCCATAGCTAATGTGCATAGTCATGTTTTAGTCTTAAAATTTGGCATGTGGCATCTCCTTAATGACATGCATTTCAAGATAAATAGAAAATGATATTTACAGTTTCTCCTGTTAATTTGCCAGATGATGGTAGTCTCTGTGTTCGTAAAGAGCAAGGATTTAGGACATGGACAGCCGAACAACTCTTCCAGAAATTCGAGGGAACTCCAAAATGTCTGGCACTGAGAGGAACAATACTGGCAGTGGCGTCAACATTTGGTTAGCTTTATACTTTACTAGTGATTTTCCAACCATGTATTGATAAAAATAGAGCCATTGGCTCTGTAGCTCATCAGGCTTCATATCAATTTTTATTTAGGGTGTGGCAAATGTGGTTCCCCCTTAGTAGGACCACAGGGTCACCAATCTTATCTAATCTTCACACAAACATCCAGCTTATGGCTGTTGCTTCTTTTGAAAAAGATGAAAACAGGTTTTAAGGGTGTGACCCTTATAAGGGGCCACAGGGCCACCAAAGCTACAAATTTTAGAATCCTAACTAGTCAAGGAGTCTGCAAGCAAAGTTTCAGCTTTCTAGGCCTTGTGCTTCTGGAGGAAATGATGAAAATAGGTTTACAGGGCGGTGTCTCTGGTGCCCTTATTAGGTGGCTAGATGTATCATAGGACTTATTGGACGTAAATATTTAGTCCTTACAGCTAGTTTTAACTAGATTAAAAGAAGGCCCAATGTAAATGTTTTGTTAAGGATGAGTATTTCTAAGAATTTTAAATGAATTCTTTTCTGTTCAAACACTAAAAATATCTATCTACCTATCCTTCTACAGGTGGAGTGTTTCTGTACAGTGTTCCGAACAAGCAAGCCTGGAAATTGCTCAACTTTGAAAGACCAGATTGTGTAATCAAAACTGGTAAACGGACAATTACCTCCCTTGCCTTGGATGACGATGGACAGAGCCCAGTTGTAGCAGTGGCGGCCGATGATGAAACCATTACTATTGTCAGATGGCGGCCATCTTGAATTTTGTATTTTTTTATCATGCTAATTTAAAAAGCTGTGCCAAAGTATCATATGTGCAATCAACATCAAGTCAATTATCATATCATTTAAATAGTTCTACTTGGGACTGAGAGAAAAACTGTTCCCAAGATTTGTCATATTTCTAGAGTGAATAACTAAAGACAAAGTATAACTATTGTTGCAAGAATTATTATTTATTATTATATATCAAAAACAATAAATCATATCCATGAGGAAATTAAGGTTGTTCAGTATGAGAGTAAAATTACAAGAAGTGCTATCTTTCATACTGAGTTTATTTTTTGCAATTAGATTATGTCTAAGAGGATAAAGATATTTTCTTTAAGTCAAAATCTAATTCTATGTCAAGCATGCATTATGAATATCTCTGAACTTGTCTTAATAAATAAATTGACAATAAAATATTTTAAGTCATCAAGCTTCACAAACTATCTTGCATGATGGGAGTTACATTGTGAATCATTTAAATGTGCTCTGTTTTCATTTACTAAATCATAAATCATTCCTTGAACAATTGTTATTATTTCATATTTTGTTTGTAAGGTTGCATGGCAAACAATACGGAGAAGTAAAATTGCAAACATGTTGTTAAAAATATCATTTGGAAAAAAAAAAAAAAAGATGTTTCAAGTTTAATGTACAAGTGCTACATCATTTGTGATTTAAATGTTAGTAATTAGCTGTGATAAATTAACCATTCAATTTTGTAATGGCTGGGACCAATGAGCCAAAAAAACTGAACAAACTATCTCAGTCTTTTGATGCGAAGCCTTTTGGTTTGATGGATATCAGGGTATTTGTAGGAGCTATGCAGAAATATAATACACTGTTGAGCAAAATACTACTTCAACTCTGCGGATAGGAAGCCTATTGGTTTGATGGATATTTGTAGGACATTTTTTTTTAAAGCTTCTTCTTTAGTTTGTCTTGTAATAGAAGTCTGAAGAAAGAATTGAAAATTCTCTGTGTAGAGATATAAAGAGTCGGAATTCTGTGTTATTTTGTCTCCGCTTAAAACTTTTGAGTTTATGAATCAGATAACTTTGAAAACATGGGCCATACCAACGATGATTATAATTTGTTTATAATGAACAATTATGCATCTTGAAACTGGGATTCCAATGAAAATCTAAATTAACCATTGTGTAAGAATCAAGTTTAAATAATTTGTGAAAAAAAATCGTCTAACAGAAATTGGAATAAATAACAGAAAACATGAGCATGTGTTTTGATATTTATTTACAACAATAACAATGCATCCAAACTTTACCACGTGATTTTGTTTTTCTTACATGTTTATGGTTATTGTTTTCATATAAAATATGCTGACACCATGAAATGAAACATTTTCTACAAAAATATTGCACCAACATGATATAACAATGAAGCAAGAATTTTACAGACATGAAAATAACATATCACAATGACTAATTACCATTCAATGAGTAATCTTTTTTCATACTTAACCATTGCACCATTTTTTTTCCATGATAGCAAACTTCAGTTAGTTGATCAGGTGAACATAATTAAATTTTAGTAGTAAAATATAAATTTAGCAGACAAAAATTGGGCTATCAATTGATTTTCGGGCATACCTAAAGAATCACTGAAGTAAGATTATTTTTGAGAGATGTCTTTGAATATGTTATATAAATACATTTGTTTTAAATCACAATTCAGGAGATAAAATTTCCAGAACTTTTTAAATTACTTATACCTTGAAAATATGTTTTCTACAAACTTATTATTTTTCAATTAAAAAGGAAAGGGTTTAATACCCAATGGCACCTGCCAATATGACAATCTCCCTTGATATTATGACAAGTAAGGAGATAATGTACAATCTAATTTTATATTTTCTTGAACATACTCTCACCTAAAATAAGATTTGAGTCCAAGTTCATGTTTTCTTTAAAAAACTAAGCCAGGTTCCATCAAGGAAGTTATTTTCATATGTCATCAAAAACAACATTGACAGAATCAAACTTTTGATAAATGATCACTATGTCCAATTTCTCACAAGTCTGCGGGTGGCACTGTCAGCAAGCCGGTTTGTCTAAACACGTCAATGCCCTTATGTAGCACACATACTCTCGAGTAGCCCAGCCTGATCAACTCGGCTGCAAACTGAAAAAAATTGTTTCATGCTTTTCAAAATGAAATGTGCATATTAAAGAATCACTTTAAGAAAGTGTGAGGAAGTATTTTCTTATTCTCTCTCAGATATAATTCACTATTTCACAATGTAAATAACATAATAAACTCACTACATAAATATGATTTTAAAAATGGATATGAGAGTATCACATGAAGGACTCCGAAAAAGTTTAGAGGTCAAAACACACCACAAAGAAGTATATATTGACAAGCATAATTATTGTTTTTATATCCGATTTATTAGAATTTAAAAACCTGAGACCACTAACATTTATGAGGAATTTGAAAAAATAATTGAAGACTATATTCAGTTATAAGACCTAATAACTTACCTTTCTGAATGGGAATGTTTTGTTTTGATAACTAAGATATCCAGTTTGGCTAGAATGTGATCAAGTTGATCCACAAATTATAAAAGGTTCACCTAGTGAAAAGGAGGTTCAATTTAAGGTACGTCCAAACAGGTGACTTTTAATTTGTTTTAAATAATAATTTGATATGCCATAGAAGTTTTAGCAAAGGCAAAAAGTTCAAATAGTCAACCAATATTTACATTTGCTGCGTTCCTGCCCCTGTTACCGATGATGACCTTGACCTGTCCACGACTAGAGTTGAGGGTCTGGACGGAGGGACACATGACGAGATCTCCCTCGGGAGAGAACGCCGACTGGAACGGGATACTGATGGATCCTGGGATAGTACCTCGCTTGTATCTTGTCAGAGGTCAAGGATTCATTGACATGGTTTTATTGAAATTATTTCTTGTGGTCTTGGATTTATGTAACAAGCAATCAAAGGATATCTTAAAATCTTTGACCAAGAAGAGTCATTATTAGGGACGGACGGATAGGCAGAGCGAAGACTATATATTACAAACCGATATTACACACACTTTAAACAAATTGTAAAGCATCGAAATTCAAAAGTTGGAGGAACTACCGACCTTGAAATACTGGTTATGATGGTATTTTACTATTTTGCACTATCCTAACATTTTAGGGTTACCATTATTCTTTACGCCTTTTTTACACGCAGCCATATAAATCAGTTTATTCATACTTCACTTGCAATATTTCTAGAACACTGTCCCTTTACCTTCCCCTATCCCTAGCAATTTATAATTAACTGTATCTACCGGTAATATGTAGTTCCATTATCATAACCTCTTGTCAACTTGAAGGTCCCATAGGGAAAAAAACTATGAAAATTGGACAACTGACAACTTCTTGAGAGAATACTATTTTGTCCATGCAATAGTTGATAAATTTTCCTTATTATTGAATTGTATAAATGAACATGTTATTCAAAATGTTGCAGTTTATATCCATCAAGCAATGATGTTAAGCAAGTTGTATATGTGAAATGTACTATAGGCCTGTGGCCTTCTCAGTACTGAAATACAGATTAATTGATATACACTTCATAGTCAATCTAAAAAAAATCGGATCAAACAAAATGGTCTTCACATTTGAGTGACAGTTTACTCATTCCAATCAACACTAAGCCAGAAAGCTGTCAGCGATCTGGTTTTAATGAGATGTCTTGCAGTAGACCAACACAACAGTACAACAAAATCAATCTGGTTGAAATGAGACTGATATACAGTAAACCAACACAAAAGGACAAGATCAGTCTGATTTAAATGAGATTCACATGCAGTAGACCCAACACAACAGTACAGTAAGATCAACTAGTTTTAATGAGATGTCTACAGTAGAACAACACAACAGAACACAACAAGATCAATCTGGTTTAAATGAGATGTCTGCAGTAGACCAACACAACAGTACACAACAAGATCGATCTTATTTTAATAAGATGTCTGCAGTACACAAAAGGACAAGATCAAGCTGGTTTTAATGAGACTGTCCTGCAGTATACCACATCAGTCCAACAAGATCAATTTGGTTTTAATGAGATTGTCATGCAGCAGACCAACACAACAGTACAGCAAGAAAATCTGATGTTAATGAGATTGAAGACAGTAGACCAAAACAGCAATACAAGATCAATCTGATTTTAATGAGATTGTTCTGCAATAGACCAACACAACAGTACAGCAAGAAAATTTGATGTTAATGAGATTGAAGACAGTAGACCAAAACAGCAATACAAGACCATCTGGTTTTAATGAGATGTTCTGCAATAGACCAACACAACAGTACAGCAAGAAAATTTGATGTTAATGAGATTGAAGACAGTAGACCAAAACAGCAATACAAGATCAATCTGATTTTAATGAGATTGTTCTGCAATAGACCAACACAACAGTACAGCAAGAAAATTTGATGTTAATGAGATTGAAGACAGTAGACCAAAACAGCAATACAAGATCAATCTGATTTTAATGAGATTGTTCTGCAATAGACCAACACAACAGTACAGCAAGAAAATTTGATGTTAATGAGATTGAAGACAGTAGACCAAAACAGCAATACAAGACCATCTGGTTTTAATGAGATTGTTCTGCAGCAGACCAACACAACAGTACAGCAAGAAAATCTGATGTTAATGAGATTGAAGACAGTAGACCAAAACAGCAATACAAGACCATCTGGTTTTAATGAGATTGTTCTGCAGCAGACCAACACAACAGTACAGCAAGAAAATCTGATGTTAATGAGATTGAAGACAGTAGACCAAAACAGCAATACAAGACCATCTGGTTTTAATGAGATGTTCTGCAATAGACCAACACAACAGTCCACAACATGATCAAAGGATACTCCTCAATACTGCGGACATCAATAACAAGGATCATCGGTTTGCTGTTCTGTTTCTTCTTGGTTGGACTACGGGTCTGCGTAGATCCGGAGAGCTCTCCCAGTTCAATCAGATCCTCCGCAGAGATCCGCGGACCCTTCTCCGCCTTCAGTTCTTCTAGGGTCAATGCTTCCATTGACTGCAGGAGAAAATTTTCATCTTTATAAAATTTGAGGCCCTTCAGATTTCAAATTGTTAAGTAAAGCTCTATGCAGACCAGAAAGCTATCTACACCTCTAGGTAAGATTAAGTTGAGTTATATTTTGGGCATTATGTGACCTCAAAGTAAGACGTATGAGACTTTTGGGTGATAAATAACAGTCAAAGATCAATGCATTAAACCTTCCTAGTTGGCAGTGATGAAAAAGGGTCATGAAGAAATTCATAATGGTTGAAGTACATTTAATTCATTTCAAATAACCTTCTTTTTGTTGTTCACATATTTAATTAAAAGCTGGAATCATAAGCAATATAATAAGTCGGCACAGTATTTGAAATAAGCGTTGGCCATACAGACAGTTTTTCACAAGATTCCCCACTTTTCAATATCTTCAGGTCCTTACAGGCTCACAGTTTTTAATATGATTTCAATAATCTGGGAATTGCCACTACAATCTGTACTTTAACACAAAATATTATCTAATCCAGCACTTAAATAAGTGATCATCTCTAAATAATAAATTTTAGCCATTTCTCACCAAGTCCGACATGGGGGTTTCATTGTAGTCCTGACTGTAGTAAGATAACTTGGGTTTCGAGTCGGAAGCTTTGATTCTAGGCCTTGCATGCTGTCGGTAGGCTGCACTCTTTGGTGTAGAACAGAATATCTTGATGGAGTCTTGAACACACCGCTCGATGTCAATCTCTGGAGATAAATTTTGTACATCAGCTCAGGACCAAAATGCATGGCCACTTATTCAACACTAGGCTAATACAAGAGAAGATGACATATCCCACCTGTCCCCTATAAAATTAAATTTCCAAGGAAATCTGAAGAAGTTGAATATACCTATAAATAAGCTAACTAATTTATATTCCAAATTTAATTTGAGTTCTACTCCAGAAAGGAATTACATCCAGCCGACGGATGGACAGACAGACGGCCTCGGCGATGACTGTATCCCATGGCATTTCATAAAAGTATTGAAAACATAACATTTTCTGAAAAAAATAAAACTATGAAAGTATCAATGAGAGTCAACACGTTTTATAAGATAATACTAAATTCTACTGTTATTTAATTGAAATTGACCTAAAAGAAAGAGGCAAACCAGGAACCATGTGTTCTTTATATTTAGATAAGGAGAGTTAACAACTGGAATTTCATTTTGGCATTTCAAAACAAAACAAGAAGACATAGTCATCAACATCCCCCGCCAGATTTGTTCTTATTTTAAATTAAGTCAGAACCTGCTCCTAAATACTCGAGTGTACTAAAAAATATCGACACCAAACTCCGGAAAAATATTTGCGCAGTTCTGATTTTCAGACTCCATCAATGTATTGATACCCTGAAGGTACACATCAAATTTGATGATCCTATCTGTAAGAGTTTCTGAGAAAAATTGGCTCCTTTGAAGACACCTCGCACAGAGTCCCAAAAAACGTAACAAGGGCAATAACTCCGGAAAAGATATTTGCGCGGTTCTGATTTTCGAACTCCATCAAGGTATTGATACCCTGAAGGCACACACAAAATTTGAGAATCCTACCTTTAACGGTTTCTGAGAAAAATTAGCTCCCTTGAAGACACCTCGAACAGAGTCCCAAAAAACGTAACAAGGGCAATAACTCCGGAAAAAAGTATTTGCGCGGTTCTGATTTTCGAACTCCATCAAGGTATTTATACCCTGAAGGCACACACAAAATTTGATGATCCTATCTGTAACAGTTTCTGAGAAAAATTGGCTCCTTTGAAGACACCTCGAACAGAGTCCCAAAAAACGTAACAAGGGCAATAACTCCGGAAAAAATATTTGCACGGTTCTGATTTTCGAACTCCATTAAGGTATTGATACCCTGAAGGCACACACAAAATTTGATAATCCTACCTGTAACGGTTTCTGAGAAAAATTGGCTCCTTTAACTCGGACGGACGGACGGACGCACGGACGGACGGAGCTCAAACCTATAATAAACCTTTACCTGGCATATCTGAGAACAAGAGAATGCACTCATTGAACCCAAATGAGAGCAGACGGTCTCTAAGCTGGTTCAAGATGGCTACCCCGATACAAAGAGGGAAGGACGAGTTGCCTAGCAACAGGGTGTCCCACAGATGCATGATCTTGTGCAGAGGAAAGACGTCTAGAAAAAAAAGAATGTAACATACATAACATACCGATAATGATTCATTGTAACAATCTGGATTAGATTTCTGATATTATAAAGTTTAGCTGCAGTATGCTGAAGAGCTTTCTCAGAAATTGAAATGCTGCAATACTTTAATTTGAAAGAGACTTGTGACAGTTATTGTTACACTTGGGAATTGGTCTGATCCTGGTTCCAAATAAGGTTCAAGAGAATCAAGATTTTAAGAAGCTTAAAATGAATGACATAGCAATATTGTAAATAATGATAATACTCACGTGCATACATTGTCAAAAACCATGGAATGGCGTAGAGCTGAAATGACAACAATGATAGTCATTACAAACAGCTATTGAAGTTGCTGAAATGGATTCAACATAATTAGATTATTTTACTGTTTTCATTATGAAAGTTTCGAAAGAATAATTGTTTGACAACAACTTACATCAGGTATGAACCCGATCCCATCCAGATGGTTGCTCAGTTCTGGATCATGGAATGCGATGAGATGGGAGAAGACAGCCAAGTACTCTGTAATCATAAAAGTGTTCATTTTATTTGTGACAGACTTTCTCATGGCGATGCCATGCATCTTTGAGCAAAACTGGTTGGGCACCAAGACCAAAACTGGTTAGTCACCAAGACCAAAACTGGTTAGTCACCAAGACCAAAATTGGTTTGTCACCATGACCAAAACTGGTTGGTCACCAAGATCAAAACTGATTAGTCACAAAGACCAAAAGTGATTAGTCACAAAGACCAAAACTGGTTAGTCACCAAGACCAAAATTGGTTTGTCACCATGACCAAAACTGGTTGGGCACCAAGACCAAAACTGGTTAGTCACCAAGACCAAAACTGGTTAGTCACCAAGACCAAAATTGGTTTGTCACCATGACCAAAACTGGTTGGTCACCAAGACCAAAACTGATTAGTCACAAAGACCAAAACTGGTTAGTCACCAAGACCAAAACTGGTTAGTCACCAAGACCAAAATTGGTTTGTCACCATGACCAAAACTGGTTGGTCACCAAGATCAAAACTGATTAGTCACAAAGACCAAAAGTGATTAGTCACAAAGACCAAAAGTGATTAGTCACAAAGACCAAAACTGGTGAGTCACTCATTTGTTAAATGAGCAACAGTGTACATATGAACAGAAGTGAAGATAGTTAAAATAAAGGGATAAGATAGGTTTTAGTTCAGATGTAAACAGGTCAAAGCTCTCAGTAACTTTAATGTTACAAGGAAGAGATTAGAAATCCTTGGGATCAAGAGAGAGATTGAGAAAAAAGAGAGATTGAGAAAAAAGAAAGATTGAGAGAAAAGAGCGATCGAGGGAAAAGAGAGATTGAGGGAAAAGAGAGATCGAGAGAAAAAAGAGATCAAAAAGAGATTGAAATTGAGAGTTAGAGAGAGAGAGAGCAGGGGTAGAGATAAGAAGTGTTATCACTTTTAAGAACTTCTACATTAAAGCATTAAACAGTACCGATGAATGAGTGATATGAGTGAATGGAAATAGACTTAGCAATACCATTTACATTAGGTCAGTGCATATACAGTGATAGTAACCATAATACTAAAGATAAACAATACAGTGAGATTACCATTCAACAATGTATAAGAGGTAAAATGTTTTGTACTTACCCTGAATGATGGCTGAATTGTCTTTCAGGAAGAATTTGTGCAGATACTTTGGGATGAAGTTTGACAAACAGGCAAAAGCAAGGGCTGAAAAAGGACATTAGTATAAATAATAAAACTAATAAGATGTTCAGATAATAAAATGACTAGCAAAATATATACGATAATTCAATTTGACTATGCAACAGTAATGTTTATAGCTATGATTTTATTTTGAAATGTTCAGCAAGTCATTAATTCAAAATGTTTCAAAAAGATTCACAATGCCATATTTGTCTTTAACAATAAGTTCTTAATAAAGCATTAAGAATGGACTGAAGAAGTTTGTAAGTAGCCAAGTCCAAGGATCGGGAAAGACAGAGGCCATGGGCTTTTTTGCACATAATAAAGAAATTGCCCATTAAAACTTTATCGTTTTCTATTGCTATAAGAGCAATGGCCCCTTTGAAACTACAGAAATTACAGAAACCTCAAGAAATTGTAAATTGTCAAAGAGGTCTTTCCAAATACCTGCCAGTCTATATGAATACAATAGCAATACATACAATTCAATTTAACTATGCAACAGTTATGTCTTGCAGTGTTCAAATCTCTGATTTAAAATTTTCAGCAACAGTAAATACTTCTCAATGAAATTAAAAGATTGACAATGTTTGCAATTTTTATCTCAAAAATCACACCAGTACTTCACATCAAGAGAGAACTTCAAAAGAAATTTGTAATCTCGTCAACGTACGTTCATTGTTGAAGTTAAGACAGAGGAAGGGAGCACAGAGCGAGTCGAGGCCCTGCCAGTACACGTACTCTGGGTGACTAACCACCCACGCCTTGAGCACTCGTCGGAACTTGGTGTGGGCGGCTGGTGACGACAAGAGCTCATGGTACTGGTGACATCGTGGGATGTCCACCTCGATCTAGTTGGAATCAAGTTTCAAATTTTAAGAAATATTCTATGAAAGAAGATGAGCATAATTTTACAGTCACATGTTCGGGCTTGAACCCTCTTCATTGAATCCTCATTCTCAATTTTCGATTTGACTGGATATAATTTAAAAAATAAATGATAGATTCAAATGTCAGATGTTAACTGTACGGCTTGATTTTCAAAGCTATCAATGACATAAAAATGACAAGTTTTAAGCCTAATATCCAGTGCAAGCACTGCTCATTGGCTTTACATTATTACCCTGAATGAATCATACTTTCAGAACCGCTACTTAGCGCTCCTTGCAACCATATAGGTCCATACTTCCCGATTCAGATACCAAATTATACAGCTGGGTGGACTGAGTGCAATGTGCATGAAGTTCCTTGCCCAAGGACACAACACAGTGTCAAGACAAGGTCACAAATCTTTGGTGTCTCTACCCGGATTCAAACACAGGTCTTTGGCGTGACAGGCTAGCAAAGCTTGAATAACTAGTGTTATGTATTTTACTTACATATAGCAAAACAAGCTTTGAATATTAAGAGCAACTTCTTAACAAAATCCAAGTAAAAGTGCTCTCACCTGTCTGTCTGTGCTAGTTGGTGTCTCTTTGTCAATGGAGTCGTATCTTCCTTCTATATCACCCTGTCAACAACATGAATGGGATTAAGGTTTGTGAAGTAATTTATCAATAAATGGCCACTTTTTATCATATAATACTGTTAACCGATATCAGACAATTGTGCCCAAAGGGACTGCTAATCATTATTATCCATATAAGCCCTAAGGCCAAAATTCATATCAGCCACAATGTGCAACTAGTTTTCAGCTTTGCAATCGAACAACCCAAGCACCAAATAAATTTTCAATAGACCGAACTCTTTTTTTTTGATAACGTCTTTTGTCAGTCTGTGTTTTCTTTCGCCAGTCACATCAACCCCTTGTCTTTGGACCTCAAACTGCTTTTATAGTCTCAGTGGATGTGACTGACAAAAGGAAATCTGTCATGTTATAACTGGTTAATATCTTTTTTAACATATCTTATTTTCCCCAATTTTTTATTATTCTAATTTTCTTACCTCCACTTCCAGGAGAGCAGCCCAGACGTGAGCCCTGACTAAAGGAGGAATATCAACACGAGCCTCCTTCCAGATGTGAGGGCGCTTGTACGGGTACGCCTTCAGTAGTCTCTCATACAGGATGATCCGGTGAAACTGGAGACATCACTTTAGAGCAACTTTGTGCATAGGTGACAAACTTAACTCTTTCTCACCAAGATAGAAGCAAGGCTTAAAACGATTTTGTTACTGATTTCTCAGGTGTGAAAGGGTTAATGGTGTCATTGGGCTATAACTCTTAACAGTTTTGACTTTTACGCTACTTTTCCACAAGCAACCCCCTCCATGAATCATATTGATAGTATCTGTGATATTTAAAAGGAAGGAAACATTTAAACAGACAAAGGTTTTGAAATTCATCCAAGAAACTATTTGATACTTCATTAAATTGGAGAAGCTAGCATTATGAATAAAGTTATAAATTTGAGATAAAAACTTTCTTGTACAAGTATTTCAGTTTGATCATGGGTGATAGTAATATTGTAGGGTGAAAGTTTGTAACACCATTGTGGTTACTGGTATTTATCACTTTTAAATCTGAGAGCCCTTGTTCGAAACAATGGGCGTTTTTGTACTGGAATTCTGGTCAGCTTTGCCTGAACCTAATTGAATATGAAACAGTTCTCTCTATAAGAAAATTGATGACCTCCAGGCGGTATTGGAACCACACACTGCTTGAATCCAATCAAATTATTCTGCAGTATCCCATATGTAAAATACATTGACATTAGGGTCTCACATTATCAGAAACAAGTATCAATTGAGACAACTTTCTATCCCTTACATATAAGAGTTATTGGAGCAAAAATCTTTCATAAATCGATCATGCCACTTTTAAAAGATATCCATGCCGTGATTGGCTACCTGATACTCGACATCTCTCTCCTTGATGATGATTGGTAGACTGGCTGTGTCCGTCAGATCACCGCTACTTGGGGATGTCGGCAATCCAGCAGAAGATGAACTTGACCTTTTTTACAGATAATTTATCAATATTCAATTGCCTCTATCAAAATTGTATTAGCAACAAAAATGTATCAAGGAGGTGGCAAAGGAATTAGGGGCAGTCATGCTACACAACTCGAACTAAGCCCTGCAGAAACTAATATTCATGGGAAAGTTACTCTGACAAAAGTGACATCTCCAGTAAAGTAACAAATGTCCCTCCTGAACTACAGAGAAGTATGAACAAGATTTAGGGAGCTGCTTTGCTATATTAATAGAACACAGTGTCCGCTCAATAGAAATCATATTCCAAGGAAAGATAACTCTGAAAATTACTAATCCTCCAACCAATGTAGTACTGACACCTTCTGAGAGGTAAGAACAAAATTGAGGTCAAAGATTGTGGTAAGCCATCTTTGCTATGCAAATAGAACACACTGCTCGGGAGAAATCATTATTCCAAGGAAAGTTAACTCTGAAAGTAAGTAACTTACTCATCTTCCAATAGAGGGTAGTAGGCCGTCTCTTCGATGTCCTTTAACCTCTGTGAAAAAATCAGTATTTTGTATCATTTGTGAAGGTTGAATTTTCAACATATCTAAATGAATCAATAAGTAAAAAAAGGGTCCAAAAACATCTTTGTTATCATATTTATTTTTCTTCAATATGAATAATCTTTTCTAATGTACAAATGTAACCAGATATCAGCAATAAAAAAAAAAAAATTTAATATTTTATTTTTCTTGTTAAATATTTGGAAAAGTATTTCTCACTAAACAGATACAACATGAAGTTTTACACACATTAACCCTTTAAAGGCTAAGGATTATTTTGATGTTTCCAAACAGTCAGTGGGCTTCCCTGACCAAACCAAAACTATCCCCTTATTAACCCTTGCATCCCAATGTGCAAGAAGTCAGGCTCAAGTGTGTATTTGTTACTTCTTTCCTAAGAATGAAAGGGTTAAAAACAATTATTCCTGCAAATTGACACCAGATTTTTGGGTAGGCATTATATTTATCCCAAAAGAATTCAGTAGAGAGACAATGAAGAAAAGCTTACATTTCTCAGCTGCTCCTGTGAAAGAACTACGATTGTTTTATCCAGAAGTTCTGCATCGTCTCTCTGCTGACCAAATACCTCCCCGTCAGACATGGCATAGCTGTGAATAGATATTAATAAATATTTATTCAACTCATATTTATTCTTCTATGACACATTTAAATGACTTTGCAACAAACACAAAGAGAAACATATCAATAATATCAGTGTTTAAAATATAGCCCCTCCATCAGTCATTAAACTGGCTACTTTTTGCCAGGACTGGTTACTTTTTGGTTAGGACTGGTTACTTTTCACAAATTTTCTTTATTTTCCCCTAAGGAATTGACCAAAATAATTTTCAGAACATCTTCTAATCATCAAGGGATGGACACAAAGCTAATGTTTGGTGTACATATCGGGAAATAAAGACAAAATTTGATATATATCATTATTTAATCTATAATATTAGAAATTGATGTATCCCAAGGCAAAATATATATCAACTCCAAATAAATATCCACAGGTACAAAGCCAAAATAGGAAGTTTTTCTAAAAATTATTTTACTTTAAAAGGATGGCTTATAGTTTGGTTGACAGCATACAACAACAAAATGGCAATATTATATGGCAAAAAATATAAATCAAAATATCAAATGACCAAAACATTGTTAACCCTTTTACCCCAAGAAATCTAGCTCAAAAACCAATTTTGTTTAATGGTTGAATATATTCTGCCTCTGTGGTCGAAAAATTATATTTTGTCGAAGCATTCTTGTGTTGTGAGTGAAAGGATGCAATAAGCTTGTCGACCAATCAGAACTGATATGTAAAGTCGCTACACACCAGGGAAGGAGAGTGACAGGTGGGTTGGTCTTGATTAGCCCCGCCTTTCTAAGTACGGACTCAAGGTCTCCCCCGGCTAGTCTCCACAGATAGTACACCTCCTCCATGGTGCGCTCCGATAGGTGGTCGTCTGTCAGCTCTGGGGATAAATTAAACATTTCTCGTCACTTGACAATGATATTAGAATCTATGATGAAGCGTCACTTTCGCCGAATAAAGAAGTTATTCATTCATAAGAATTGTCCCTTTTGTTTTAAATGAAGTTTTTATTTGTTTCAGTGATTGTTACTTTTAATCACAAGAAACCCCTATGTTACATTGAAGATAATGTATTCAGGAAAATGCATGCCCCTAGGGGGATGAAAAAATTGACATTTTGTTAAAGAGTTTTAAGGTAAACATTGGGTTCATAATTTTCATATGGTACACTTAGGTTAAATATCACTTTATCATTGTGACGTGATGTCATGAACAATTATTACAATGTTGTCATAATAGCATTTTAGCTTGTAGCAACCATGCTTGAAAGTTGTTGTTTTTTAAATTCACGCCTTCAGCAATTAAATATTATATTTATGACAAAGACCTACAATGACACTCATCTCTAAAGTAAAGTTATAAAGAAGACTATACCTGCTGCGTTTAAATCTTCCGAGAGCACAGGCAGTTCAAGATCTGCACACCTTAGATGGGCTGTAAACAATGGATATCCATTCTTGTAGGGTACCTGCAATAGTAGAAAATGATAGAATTATCATCTACATATATTTTCATTACAATCAGTGCAAAGAAATGGATGTTACTCGCAAGCTGTCAAAACTGATATTTTTCTAAACATATGTCACTAGAAAATAATGTCAAAATCAATTTCATTTCAATATCATGAGAATGAATCGTAGATTTTGTATGTGCATTGATTTCTTTTAAATATTTATTTGACATTGCTCCTAAATGAAACGTAACCTTACCTCTTTTAGTCTTAGCTCTCTGAGAAGAGGATGTTTCTTCAGTTCAGCTGGTGTTGGTCTGAAATATTAAACTAATTGTTATTTGAAACTGAGTTTCAATGTACTATAGGTCTTGAGTATTGCTCTAGATTAAAAACTCTAAATTAATTTTTCACCACCAGAATTATAATCAAAAAGAAGTTGACAATCGCAATCTTGACATGCTTACCCACATACCAAGTTTCAATGAGCTAGGTATAGTCTGTCATCCAGACCCTTAAGCAAAAATGTTCAACTGACAACAAACCAAGTCTACTAAAGTACAGCAAGTCTAGATCAGTCAGCTTTAGGAAGTTAAAGCATCTTCTGGGCTCCATTTTGTCAAAATACACGAATCGTTTAAAAATATTGTCTTGATTGAAAAATATTTCTGGGACTAAATGTTAGTCTCAGCTAGGTCTAATAGTTTTAGATCTAAGCTTTGGAAATAAAATGGTTATACAGATGGACGGACAGGGTGATGACTATATCCAACGCTATTACATACCGAGTAATAAAAGGAAAAGACAGCTGAAGACATACCTTCTACCAGGAGAAACAGTCAAGCACTGTCTTATAAAGTCCAAACCGTCTTTTGATAGCTCCTGAAATAAAAAAATATATAATAATATACTTATTTCAAATAAATCTTTATCTAAACTCTTGAGAGTAGAAGATAGGTTTTAAGTTGGCTGTCTTTCTATTCAACCGGTCAATTGTCTTTTCGATTGTTCAGCAGATCGAATTTCCAATCGTCAAACTGAATTCCCAATCAGACATGTCCGTCAAATAGACTGATTTCCGCATTTCTGATAATATGAGTAACATTTGGTACAAATATAACATTTCTAGTAAATCAGAAAAAAACAACATAGGAAAATGGAAGAAATTCACAAAATAAAACACAGCAAACCCATTCTAGTGTACACAAAGATCTTACAGAAAATTATGCATTTTGAAGTGATATAAACAGATAATTCACAACTTGACTCACATGTAAAGTCTTTTCAATGCCTTGATCTTGTGCTATCACATCCAAGGGGTGCATATCTGAAACATGTAATGAAGCGTTATTTCGTTCAAAACATGATACTTTTTGTACATTTGTAATAATAAAAAGATGGACTCACTGACATAAATATACATATACATTAGCAGTCAATGTAACAAGCCTGAAAAGAAGCCAGCCCAAAAGAGATCTTTTGTAAATTTTAATGGTAAAATTTAAGAAAACCCTAAAAAAGCCCAGAACAGCAGTAACCATATACTGGGCAAACATGCCTTATTTCTCACACTGACATTAGCTAATATTATATGTTTCAAACATACCTGCGTTGACTAGCTGTATCATTTTGCGGATAATTTGTTCCACTGTTAGATTGGACCACAGCTCTTTCTTCTGTGATCAAAACAGAAACATCAGGGTAAAGATATTAAGGTACAAAACATAACAAGATGTCTGTTCTCTGCGTAATTATTATCATTATATTCATTTCATAAGTGATAGGGTTAAATGGAACAAACAAGCCTAAGTTCAACACATAATGATTTGATCACAGAATAAATAAAAGTCCCGAGGGTACAGAAGCTCACCTTAAAATGAATGATGTGGTAAAATGGTTTAATTATACATGTAACCATCTTTTATATAATTGATTATGGCTGCCATCATGATTTTTTTATCTTTTACATTATTAGTCTTCTTTTGGAAACGACTGGAGCTTGAACAAACATTAATACACGAATGATATAATCATGAAAAGTTAACAAGCAGTAGGTTTTTGTATAACTTTTTTGTATATCTATGGCTGAATTGGTGACCATCTTGTACTTTTTAATCTTCAAAATGCTACTTTTATGTGGGCATCCGTATTAATTTCATTATGATATCTTGATTGGTTTAGGTGTATCCATTTAAATGTCATTCATTACTTACAGGATGGTGGGCACTTACATTTGTTTTGTAGTAAAATTATTAAATTGATTTCAAGATTATTTCACTGATGGTTATGCTGCATGGGATATTGGGAATCCCAAAAGTACAGATTTTTCAAGGAAAATGAATGACTGATTGAGAGGAAAGTCATAAACACAGCAATGCATTAGACACGTTTATTTTGTTCACATAACATTTACATGTCAAGTGACCATGAGATGTCTTTCATTAAAGTATCAATTTATTTAACACTCATACAGTACTATAATGGTAAACATTTTTGCATTGTCAAATCAACAGAGAGATATGACAAATCAAATTTCCTTACTTTTCTTACTAAACTCTTTTCGATTTTCATCTGCATATTTATTCCACATCAACTTATCATGTAGATTGCTAAACACAAAGCTTATTGTAGACAAGTTTTGTGTAAGTTGTTATTCTTAGAAAGAACATATCACTGTCATGAGAATACAAGTCCATAACTTTTATTGCATACACATGGGCCATGGCCATATAGCATAATGCTCTACCATATCAATTGGGTCAGGTTGATTATGCAACAGACTAGCAGCTGACACTGTGATGCTAGCAGCCTGCCTTGGGATGTGTATTAGACAGCATAGTGGAATATCTGAACTCTGGTTGACCCCTTATGTGTGGTATTTAAAGGAATATAAGGGAGATACCATTGTTTAAAATTTAACATGTTTAATGTGATTTGGTTTTTGCAGCTAGTTGCCATAAATATTTTAAACAAATTAATCAATTATGTTTGTCTTTCATCTTAATTTTTTTTAGAAACACTTAAAAATATAGAACAACTTGCACGACAATCTTAAATATTCCATATTTAAGATAATATTATGATTAGTAAGTTCAAATTAGAGAATTTATATGGTGCCAGTGATCACTTGATGAAAGCTTAAAATTTAATAATAATGATGTGTCATCTGCAGCTGAAAAGTCAATATGGCTGCTATTGCGGCCATCTTGGATTCTCAAAACTGAAACGTCTACCTTTCTGTGCGGAATCACTATAGATATAACATACTACAATATAAAAATGATATCTAGATTGGTTTAGGAGAAATAGTCTTTGTCATGAAATCTAATTGAAAATTCAATATGGCTGCCATGGCGGCCATATTGGATTCTCAAAACTTTAACGTCTACCTTTCTGTGCGGAATCACCATAGGTATAACATACTACAATTTCAGAATGATATCTGTATTCGTTTAGAAGGAGTAGTCTTTTTCATGAAATCTAATTGAAAATTCAATATGGCTGTCATGGCGGCCATCTTGGATTCTCAAAACTGAAACGTCTACCTTTCTGTGAGGAATCACCATGGGTATAACATACTACAATTTCAGAATGATATCTGTATTCGTTTAGAAGGAGTAGTCTTTTTCATGAAATCTAATTGAAAATTCAATATGGCTGTCATGGCGGCCATCTTGGATTCTCAAAACTGAAACGTCTACCTTTCTGTGAGGAATCACCATGGGTATAACATACTACAATTTCAGAATGATATCTGTATTCATTTAGAAGGAGTAGTCTTTTTCATGAAATCTAATTGAAAATTCAATATGGCTGTCATGGCGGCCATCTTGGATTCTCAAAACTGAAACGTCTACCTTTTTGTGGGGAATCACCATGGGTATAACATACTACAATTTCAGAATGATATCTGTATTCGTTTAGAAGGAGTAGTCTTTTTCATGAAATCTAATTGAAAATTCAATATGGCTGTCATGGCGGCCATCTTGGATTCTCAAAACTGAAACGTCTACCTTTCTGTGAGGAATCACCATGGGTATAACATACTACAATTTCAGAATGATATCTGTATTCGTTTAGAAGGAGTAGTCTTTTTCATGAAATCTAATTGAAAATTCAATATGGCTGTCATGGCGGCCATCTTGGATTCTCAAAACTGAAACGTCTACCTTTCTGTGAGGAATCACCATGGGTATAACATACTACAATTTCAGAATGATATCTGTATTCATTTAGAAGGAGTAGTCTTTTTCATGAAATCTAATTGAAAATTCAATATGGCTGTCATGGCGGCCATCTTGGATTCTCAAAACTGAAACGTCTACCTTTTTGTGGGGAATCACCATGGGTATAACATACTACAATTTCAGAATGATATCTGAATTCGTTTAGGAGGAATAGTCTTTTTCGTGAAAGTTTTCGGACGGACGGACGGACGGACAGACAGAACACATTTTTTTAGAAGTCAAAAGAATGGAAAACTAGATCAAATTAAAAAAAGGTTTATGACATAACATTACGGTATTAGATATTAACAGAGATTACACTTTGATCACACAAAAATACCAATATATGGTACAAAGACTGTATTTTTTAAACTGTTTCACACATTAACAATAGAGTATATATACCTCAATCATCATAAGAAAAATAATATTTTCAATGGTGTTAGCCACAATAGAATTATTCTGTAATGCAAAAATTGTTATAATGATTTTACCCAGTGTTATTTCAGTCCCCAGGAAGACTGAGGTATATAAACCAAAAGATATACAGAAAAAATAAGTGAAATCAAAGAATAATATTTTGTAACACTCTCACTGTATAAGCCTCTATAAGGATAATGCCCAGCGACCATACGTCGACCTTGAAACCAGAAGGAGGCTGAACACTCGTCTGTGTTGTCTCATCAGTCTCGGTCGGACCCACGCACAACACTTCTGGAGCCATGTACTTCGGCAAACTATGATTGATAGGAAATAATAATAATAATAAGTCCGCTAATAATTTGCACATATCAAACTGCTAGGCTTGTTGCTAAAAGCGCTACTTATCTTTCCCCTGACAGATTCGTTCTATCGGTGCTGCCGAAGCGCACACGAATCGATGTACACCCAGTGTTTCAGGTACCCATTTACACAGCTGGGTGGACTGAGTGCAATGTGGATAAAGTGCCTTGACAGGGACACAACAGTGTGCGAACCAGGTCACAAATCTTTGGTGTCCCAATTACCCAAGGCAGGAGCTCAATTAACCATGACACATGACATTCAATGGAAAAAAATTTGACGTGCCTTACATAAGCCAAATCAAACAAGGAAATCATTCAGAACCTTTCAATTCTTAACAAGACATTTTTAAAGATTTTTCTAAACTGTGCTTTGCAGCTTGCATTAGAATATGCATGTTGGTGTGTTGTTATTGGTATCTAAGCATTATCTTTCCATAGTTTCGAATTGTTTTTTTGTGTGTTTCATTTTAAATCTTTTTTATTCATTTCATTTCAGTAGGTGTACATGGTAATACAGAATACATATGTCAATGAAGCATTCATAAAATATAGGCATTTAGTCACTGTTGTAAAATATACATGAGAGCTTTCCATTTAGCATGGAAGGAAGACAAAGTATTGTTTTTACAAGCTATAATTTTTTCCACATTGAAAACATCTTTGACAATGCTAACAAAACTATCAATTGATAACTTGGTTTTCTTGATACTTGAGACATGTATATATTTTTTCGCCATGAGTATGATATGTGATGCCAGAAGGCTGACAGAACTGTTGCAAAATAAAATATCTAACTCTGAAATGGCAATATTAGCATGTGTTATATGTTGGTTCATAAAGTTTCCAACTTTTCTCCAGAAGTCATGCACTTTATTGCATTTAATGAAAACATGCTGTAGACTTTCAGGTTTAGATTCACAAAAAGAGCAAATATTAGTTTGAATTAAATTCATTTTCAACAACTCCTTTCTAGTGTAAATTGCTCTGTTAATAAATCTATACTGAAAATCCAAGAGTTTTACATCTTTAGTACAATTTCTATATCTTGTAAACACTATATTCTATTTAATATTTAAATCATTTTCATTTTGCCATTTTTGACACACTTTTAGTGGAGTGTCATTAGCAATCAATTTATCATAGAAATTTCTACATCCTTTTTGTTGAGAAAGTAAGTCTTGAAGAGTTTGGCTTAACGAGAGGTTTTGTTTCTGCTGTTGATTAGATAAAAAGAGTGTTTTTCCATATTTTGGGGATGTTCAATATTATCTTATTGTACTCAAGAATTGATCCCTTGACACGATATAGGTTTTTAACTTCATTAAAAGTCAAAAATTCAATATTACCCCAAATATCTCTTACTGTGTGAATACCTCTGTTAAACCAACTCTCAATTAGAAAATTGCTGTCTTAGATGATGATTTAACCATAAAGGTTCAGCTAATATATCTTCTACCTGAGATGTGTCTACGTCATGATATTGTTTATAATATTTACCCCAGATTGCTAAAAATTCCTTCCAAAAAGCGTTATCAATAGATACATGCCTATCTATGTGTGCCCCTAAAAGAAATATTTTAATAAATAGAAATGAGCTTGGATAGTTTTGAATTGTTATTGTTAAGGTTTACATGTTATGTAGCATGTAAGAAGAATTCCCTTTTGGGTAGTAAAAGGTGTTATCTTAACTTAACTATCTTATCTACTTATAAAAAATATCATCAAAAATCAACTGTTCCAAAATCTATCAATGTGTTGTCCGACATGTTTCCACTCAACCTTCTAAAGGGGGGTCGATTTATTTTTATTACATAAATGGTTTTAACATGGATTTATGAGGAAAGTTTAGTGGGTTCGGAGTCGGGGGTGAACAATGGCAGACTAAGGAGAGGGTTTAGGAGGTTGATACCCCTGTACAATTATAATATTGTTTCAATAAATTGACTGTGACCCTAAAGTTACAAAATTATTTCATTGAAAATATATGTTAGGAGTAAAGAATGATGTTATTAATCTTACCCTAAGGGAAATGACACAGATGTACCATGGTCGGTCATATAGTACATCCCATATTCTGAAAGCTTTACTTTGCCCTGGAAAACAAAGTACAAATAAAGTACAATAAATGTCAAAAACACAAAACAAAACCAAAGATAAATCTCTTTTGAACTTTAGAAAGGTTATAATGAAGAAACATATATGGATGACAACTTATTTATTCATGATATGCAACACTCTGAAACTGTGTCGAAACCTTGCATATCAAGGTGTTTGTTAAATCTTATAAATAATAAATCAAATCAAAATCTGCAGATATTCAAAATATCAAACGAGTTACCTACCTCTCTGTTGAATAAGATGTTGTTTATAGAGAGATTGCGGTGCGAGATGCCACGAGAGTTGAGATACTCCAGGCCTTGAAGGATCTGAAATGCTAGAGGCAACAGGGCGGCCTCACTGTAAACAAATTACAAAATAGTTGTAAGTCTAGTTGGGAGTCTGTTCCAAATACTGTTTATAAAGCAGTAAGAACAAGAAGACATAGTCATCAACATCCCCCGCCAGATTTGTTTTTAAATTAAGTCAGAACCTTCTCCTAAATACTCGGCACACATCAAATTTTATGATCCTATCTGTTACAGTTTCTGAGAAAAATTGGCTCCTTTGAAGACACCTCGAACAGAGTCCCACAAAACCGTAACAAGGGCAAAAAAACCGGAAAAAATATTTGCGCGGTTCTGAATTTCGAACTCCATCAAGGTATTTATACCCTGAAGGCACACACAAAATTTGATGATCCTATCTTAAAGGGTTACTGAGAAAAATTGGCTCCTTTGAAGACACCTCCAACAGTCCCAAAAAACACGTAACAAGGGCAATAACTCCGGAAAAAATATTTGAGCGGTTCTGATTTTTGAACTCCATCAAGGTATTGATAACCTAAAGGCACACACAAAATTTGATGATCCTATCTTAAACGGTTACTGAGAAAAATTGGCTCCTTTAACTCGGACAGACGGATGCACAAACGCACGCACGGACAGACGCACGTAGCTCAAACCTATATCCCCCTTCCACTTCGTGGTGGGGGATAATAATATGACTTCAATAAAATGCCATTTAGATGGTGAACAAATGTACCATTGTTATACTATATGCGAAGACACTATCTTCAATAAGTTAAATTCTTGAACTTTTTCAGGTCAAGTCCCATGCGGGACGCGAACCTACACCCTCAGAGTCAGACAACTGCTAGTATGGTTATTGCTGCCGATGTTGCTTGACCCTGAGGGTGTAGGTTCGAATCCCCAATGGAATTTGAGCCGACCCAAAAAAGTACAAGAATTTGTACTGTTGAAGATAGTGTGATCAATGTTACCTGACTTGTAGTAGATAAAATTAACTTTGCATCAACAATCTGTTTCTCACACTTTTAAATATAAGGTAAATTTTCTAAATTATAATTACTGTATATTATCTTGCTGTTTATTTACTATGGAGTCTTATATTTGAATGAAGAAAAACTTATAATGCAAACAATTACTGGTACATACCTTGAAAATTTACCAGTTGGAAATTGCTTTGCCAAACTGTCTGTGTAATGTTCTGACACAACAATGAGTCTCTCTGAAAAAGTCATGAAAGTAAAACAACAAGGATAACTTATCATAAAGTATGTTCAGAAAATTCATGAATGTGCAATAATGTAACATTTCTTTGTAAAATACAAAGGGATAATTTGTTAACTTCTTTCATATGAAATTTATATTCAAAACTTCTTTACAAAGATGTTACACAGGAAATTTACCTATTTGAATAATCAGCATACTTTAATCCAAAACATGTAAACAAAAAAAGTACTTCATCTAGCTAGATTACTGAAAAGAAGCGATAATTCAACATTTTATTGATGAAAATGCACATACCATTCTTAGTTTTCACGATGTCCAGATATTTGCACACAGTCGGATGTTCCAAAGTTTTTAAGAACTGATATCTGCCGAGAACTTTTATAGAATTTGGTGTGAGGGGTAGTCCATTTGCACCACATTTGTCGTTAGGGTGACTTGCGGCAAAAAATGTTGTTACCCCAAAATCTGCCTTTCCCAATAAACTCATGTTGATGATGCTAAAAGTTTATCTTCAGCAGAGATCATTTTTCATCCTGTTTAAAAATAAATGAACAAATTTTTCAAATGAGCAGGGACTTTTTTAAAAATAATTTAGCTATTGGAATAATGTCAACGTTTCTTTATGGCACACAGCTCATGATGTAGGTATAAATGCAAAAGGATTTATTGCACAAACAGAAAAGTGTCAACAAAAACCATAAGCATAGAATTTTTTTTAATGTTTTTCAATTTAAATTTTTTGTATAATTTCTAATTAGTAATTTTCTACATTACAAGTAATGATACCAAACATTTAAAGAGATCAACATTGTTTACATTGACATTTGATAACTTGTTTACTACAAAAACTAAACAGATCATCCACAGTTAAACTGATTTGTAAATTACAACATTAAAGTGGTTAGAAAACAGAATATTATACTCTGTCCTTACATGACAGCTTTAACTCAGCATCTTTTGAAGATTTCTTAGATATCTTTCCATTTTTAGTGCAGGAAATCACTCCCCCAAAGCATTAGAGTTACACCCCTTTATTAGCTCGCTCTTCAGAATTTTAAGGTAAAATTCTTCTCATTTCCGGTTCGGGAACACGTTGAACTGCTGCAACACATGAGGTCCATTTTCTTGAAGTAAATATCGTAAGATGTCAATAATAATTTCAAATTGATTGTAAATGCATTTTTCATCAAATACACTATTGTTGTGTTGACTAAAAATGTACTATTCGATGCGCTTTTTCAAGAATGTTTCAGTATATTTGGCTGTTGATCTAAAAAAAAAGGAAACCAAATGCAACGTATTTCAACGATTTGTGTTTCGTTGCATCATTGTATGGTATGTGAATCAGGATTGCAACTGTGTAATCTTGGTATTGAGGGATTTACCTGTCCACTTTGACAACACTGATGTGACAGAGATTTGTCTTGAGATAAACATTTCACACATCACATTCACAGTTTGTGCCAACCTCCCAAGTCAGCTAGGGTGCTTTCAAGTGTTGTTCCTAGGTGATCAGCTGAGGGGGTTATTTTGGCCTATTTTGAGCAGTTGGGACCCGATTCAATGGTTACAGTATCCTACTTTTCAAATTCTTAAGTGATGACAAGCCAAATAGGGTGGGCAAATTTCCACAGGACCCCTTCCAGGAACAACACTACGAGTGTGAATGACAAAAGTTGATATTATTGGTTTGAAACATGATATTTCAGGATACTGATAGTTGGTTGGCAAATCTGATATGTTTTGATGTTTTGATACTGCAAAGGACACACAAATTTTGGCTTGCTTTAGATTGCTTTGTGAATCCTACAAGTTCAAAGTTGCAAGCGCAAATTGCACAACATTTTTCACTTTAAAACCTTCTGATGGCAGCAATAATTTTAGTGATGTCATGGAGCCGATACTTGCGGTCTGGATAGAGATAACCAGTAAAGTTTATTGGTTTTTTTTATTTGTCTCCACAGAATGGCTGCATCAATATCTCCAGAAGCAGTTCAACGCATGAAGGCAAGATCTGAACAGGCTGATGTCATCATTAACCAGCTGAGGAATCAGATCAATAAACTAAAGGAAGCTGCAGGTTAGATAACTCCCTTCCTGATATTATTGTTTTAATAAGATAATGACTGATCATTAGCATGTCTTAAAATCTTAGCAAATGTGTTGGGATTGTCATTCCAACAGTTATGCTTTATTTCTCATTCTTACGTATTCATTCATTTGGAAAATTTATGTATTGCAAATATGAGTAAAGTTGTTTTTAACCTGTTTTGCATCTGAAGAATATGAAAATTAATGATCCTTTTCTGTTTTTTTTCAGTTGCAAATTCATTCAAGGGAGAAGAGGAAGGTCTAAGAAAGGAAAATGAACGCCTGAAAAATGAAATTAACCTGATCAAATCTCAACTGGTATTAGCTGAAATAAGAAATGGAGGTAGGGTTATATATATACGTGTGGAATCTTCATTTATTTCTAAATCATTTAGATTAAACGTTCAGGAAATTTTGATTTAATTTGTTAAATTTCATCTAAGTTTAAAATTCAATTTCTTCAAAACTCTATTATCCATAAGTATAAGAAGTTATTGTTGAAGAAAAATTATGTATTATTAGTCAATTCTAATAAGAATATGAATGTCTTAATGATTTGCAACTATGAAGTTAGTACTCACAGATTTATATTACAAATCACAAATGTGAAAAATATGATCAAATGTATTTCAGCATATTGATATTCCAACAGAGCCAACCATCTATTTATTATAAATGAATCTCGAGGTCAGTAAAATACAGTCATTATTTTAAAAACGTCAAATCCAATTCCAGTGAGACAGGTTCCACTGCCTCCAAAGCAGGGTATGTCAACAAGTGCTGGCGACGCCCCCACACCCCCTCCTTCTTCCACCCCCGCTGCTTCCACACCTCAGCCAGCTCAGGCTAAGGCTAAGAAGACAGAAGAAAAACAGGATAAAAAGAAGCCAGAGAAGAAAGAAGGTACTGGGGTTATCAGGGGTCAAAATTAGTCCTATTCGGAGTACTAGCCATTTGGACTAGTGCATTTCTGTGAGCACTAGCCCAAAGATATTCTGACTAGCCAAATACAGCAATATAATCATATTTTCTTAAAATTCAACTAGTCCTTCAGACTACCAATGATTACACTTTACTAGCCCAGCATCTTTGTGGCTAGCCATAGGCTACCTCGCTAGTACTAATTTTGTACCCTGGTTATGTTTTTGCAGAGCCACAAATGTATTTTAAATTTGAATTAAAATAACTCTTGTGAGGCAGAAAAAGTAGTTTATGATACTGTAAAAGTAATTAATTTTTTGACTTGCCGAAGATGAAAATTTAACAATACTTGCAAAACAATAATCAGTTGTTTAGAGCTCCATTTGAAATTTGAAATGTCAATCATGTACCCTAATGTTTCAAGAAGCAAAGTTTATGATTTTATGATACTGTAAAGTTCTTGTCATTGTCCCCTTGGAAGGAAACATTCGACACATATCACAAAGTAATCTGAAATGGTTAAAGCCAACTTTTTACACATATGAAATTCAAAGACCGACATTTCAAGAATGTAATGGTTTGAAAATGTAGCAATATTGTATGGTTGTATGCGAGGTGAATATTGTATCTATTTTCATCTTTGTTATTGTTTATTTTCTGGAACACTGTATAAGATGTAAAAAAAAATTTCCTTTTGGGATAATAAAGCAATTATCTTATCTTATCTTAACTAAAACAGCTAACATTTCCCTTGTGGATAAATTTATTTCTTAGGATTATCAAATCACCTATTGAACATCTTGTTCACAGGGGAAGCTAAAGCAAAGAAAGGTAAAGCGCCACCAGCAGCTGCGGAACCAGAGCGTATGGACATCTCTCGACTAGACCTGAGAATTGGCAAGATCCTGTCAGCGAAGAAGCACCCCGATGCCGACACTCTCTACATAGAAGATGTGGATGTAGGAGAGGAGAAAACTAGAACTGTTGTGTCAGGGCTTGTCAAACATATCCCTCTTGATCAGGTATGTCAGAAGTGTGAATGAAACCCATGATAGCTAGCCAAGAGGGAGGCATTTTTTGTTTATAAGGAAAGGTTGAAAATGAGCAATTATCTGTACCAATAGTATGGATTGTCCAAAATATTGTTTCAAGTAAGCTGTTTAAATTTGAATTATGCTAGCTCTAAGGAATTGCTAAAATTAAAAGCTTGTAATTTTAATTCTCTGATTGACTTTTACTTTCTAAATATTTGAGCATCACACAGAATAATGATTAAATGGACTGACAGAATGGTCAATATCATTATTGCTCAACTTGTGTTTAACAAATCTGGATTCTGAATGTTTTTTAGCCCACAAACTATTCCACTTATGACAGAGGTGAAGGTGTATACTTGTAGCCTCAGTGAGAGATTTAAACTCTCATTTATAGGAAGTTAATAATCTTCGCTAATAATCTGTTTGTTTCCAGATGCATATTAAGATGGTATTGCTGTATTTACTTGTTTCATCAAATCTTGTCGCTGCATTTCTAGCCCACAAACTATTCCACTTGTAACAGAGGTCAATGGGAAGATGCAGACCTCTGTGAGAGGCGATTCGAACTGTCATTTATAAGAAATGTTAACAATCTTCGCTAATAATCTCTTTTTCTCAGATGTATATTAAGATTGTATTGCTGTTTTCATCAAATCTTGTTGCTGCTTTTCTAGCCCATTCAACTTGTAACAGAGGTGTAGTGGTAAGGTGTATACAAGTAAGTTCTGTTAGAAGACATTGGCATAGTCATTTAGTTCTCAATCTTGACTCATAATCCCTGTGTTTCCAGATGCAGAATCGTATTGCTGTATTTATGTGTAACCTGAAGGCCTCCAAGATGCGAGGTGTGTTATCGGAGGGTATGATTATGTGTGCGAGCTCGCCGGACAAGGTAGAGATACTGGTGCCGCCCTCTGGTGTTCAGCCTGGAGATAAGGTCACCTTTGATGGATACGAAGGTAAGCAGAGATTCTTTTTCCGTATTTCTATAGGGTAAACCTGTTCTAGTGTGTATTCAGTTTTGTGCACAGTGGATCAAAGTGTAATTTCTGTAATTACTTTTTGCAAATAGTTGTATACATCAATTAATCATATTTTCAATTGAACACTTCTTTCAAAATATCAGTATGAGATTTGTTTTTGTTAGATTGCCAAATTGGTTTTTAACGAATTGAACATGTACCTATTGAGTGCTCGGAGTTCATACCAAACCAACCCACTAATTAAGTTTTGTCCCTATAGGCTGATCAGTGTACCGATTTTCTACTTCAGTAACTTCTCTATATTCTTGTCATATTCCATGGTTGCAAAAGTTGATTTTTTAATTGGGAAATTTTCAAATTTTAATTGAGACGAAGTTTTAGTCTACAAAACCAATGTTTTGGAATAGATATCTATTGCTAACGAAAGGTTTGAAGGGATTTTAATCACATAAACTGTTTTGAAACCATCAAAACTTTCATGGTTGATGTTATTTCAGGCACTCCTGACGGCCAGCTAAACCCAAAAAAGAAGATTTGGGAGACCCTCAAACCAGACGTACGAACCGATGCTAACAAAGTGGCTTCATATAAGGGTGTGCCGTTTAAAATTGAAGGCAAAGGAATTGTCAAAGCACCAACTTTAGCCGATACTCAGATTTCTTAACCCTTGTTCTCGTATTGTTTATGATTTTCATGCAAATGTTAAATGATTTCCAGTGCTTTGTTCAACCCAGACTGCCAATTGAAATTTGTTGTAGGAATGTGTCAGAGAAATTGTATATAAAATAAATTATTTTGAATTCTTGATTGTGGTTTGGTGCTGTTTGATTCCAAATATGAGAAATCTTTTGTGTAATGATCCCATGACATCTGCTTTTAAGGAAAAACTTTTCCATCTTAGGGTCCTTGGTCTATCAAAAACTAATTGAAAGGATCATCAAACATCTGATATGATATCCTCTCTGTCAAGGTCTTCAACCTAACAGTCTGTGGTTGAATAGTTTCACCATATCAACTGTTCATACAGAATTACAAAACCTAATTTCAACATAGTGCAAAATCATTTTTGGACAGTAACACCATCCATAATGTTGAAACACCAGATTTGCATGTAACATCAGACACACTTATCTTTGAAATGGTTGGTGATCAATTTATTCAAGGCTTTTTAAGACCAAGTGTCAAATTTCCAGGCTTAACCCTGTTAACGTTTACAAAATTAACTTTGATGTCTAACCATGAAAGCCCAGAAACATTGTAATTGCGAATTCAAAAGATCGAAATAATTTGGTAAACGAAATAATGTTACTGCCAACAATCTCTTTTGTCTCATGAATTTTACAGGCATCAGGCAAGTGTCAGGCATTGCAAAGAGGCTTGTTCTCATCTGGTTTTTCTCTTGAGAGATCTTACAATAGAATACATTTGAAGAAACTTTTTCTCATGTTTAACATACTGTACAGTTACAGAAATCCCAGGTCATTCAGTAAAACCAAAAACAACCCAAGACACAATAATATTATTTACAGTTTATTTTACAATGACATGTATGTATTTATGTGGTATTTATAACAAGACAACAATGAGAGAGATGCAATCTCATTAAAATCAAATGAAACCTATCTCTTATACCTCACTACATTTCTTAATCAAGAACATCTCCCCTGGGACCAAGCTACACCAGCCATCAACAATATAGCTAGAAATTTCACAAAGCTTCTGAATTTATTAAATAGGAGAGGTCATAAAAGAAAACAAGATTACTTGACATGACCCCTACTAACGGTACTCAGAAATCAGAAACAGCTTGACAGAATTGAAGGGTTTGATAAGATTTCAATGAAAGCTATCACGTATCTTGCTCCATTTCTTGATCTGAGAGTGACTCTAAAGGGGTCTGTTACGACGTAAGATGTAATAAACGCGGTAAGATGTAATAACTGCGGTAAATTGTAATAAAAACGCGGTAAGATGTAATACTGCGATAAATTGTAATAAAAATGCGGTAAAATGTAATAAACACAGGTGCGGTAAATTGTAAGAGGGGGTGCGGTAAAATGTTAGCACTCAGTGTGCGGTAAATTGTAATGCGATGCGCGGTAAATTGTAATAACATTGGTTCATATAAACCATAGAAAATGATTATGAGTATGATTCGCCAAACATGTTAGAATCATTATGCTAAGGTCTGTATACAATAATAATGATAATGATAGGCCCCTTATGATGCGCATTTATCATCCGCTTCTCAGTTGCACAAAGCGTTACATATTAATACCCTGACGTTGATTGTACTTTGCCGAAGGCGCAAGGAATCAACCTACACCCGTTATTTCAGGCTTCACTGAGTGCATTGTGGATAAAGTGCCTTGCCAATGGACACAAAATAAATAAAAGCACTCTTTTACGTCATACGTGTATGCTTTAGAAATACAAAAAGCCACCGATTAGTTAGCAACAAGGATATATTTTAGATCACACGGGACAATGCGCTCCCCGGCTTTTTTTTGACCCATTGAGGGTAGTGTTCGATATGTAAATCATAGGAATTTAGGGCAAATAGTTACGAATTTCTTTAGTCATTGATAACATGATACCAATGTGCATCATAGGTGCATTAGATTCAAACTTCCCTTTTGTGTTTTTTTATGGTATATCTAGTCACATCCATTCCTTATAGCAAAATCATGTTTTTTAGAATAATTGATATCATACGTCCCCAACCCCCGCAAACGATACAAGCATGTGTCACAGTGCTTCATGTCGTTTACTCTCATTGGTTGGTCATAACAAATTATACGGCATTTGTCGATCATTAAGAAGAAATAATGCTTGGCCATTTTCCCCCTTGGGCGCGCTTTGCCCTGGTCTACCCTATATCAACTGATAAAATCCCACTGGTCACATGTGTATATTCTCAACTTTCTAATGTTCAGCAGCATTTGTTTGCTTCTTGCACACGCGTACCAAACCTAAACTTTAAACAGACATCGTGCATGCTTGACATGTCTCTTGGTTGACGATTGATGCATAATCTAAAAACGAAACTATACCAGAGTAGGTTTTAACTAATGAACAATGATGATTTTATATTGCATATCACTGTACGAACGAGCACATGACACATAAGGAAAAGAGTTCAATAATCCGCTTTAAAACCGAATTTATTACATTTTTACAACAACAATTTCTGCTCGACAAAGTTGATTTGTGCATGATGTGTTCATATAGTGTTCATACGGCACTTACAATGAACTACGATTGCATTTAATTCAGTTTGATATTTCTCCTGCATGCATATTATTAAAGCTCAACATTCTTCACATATGAATACATATGAGTACAGTTTTGTACGATTTTCTCTGATTTATCTGTTGGTTTACTTCAAGAGTACTTATTAAGTTACTCGGACTGTCAAATGGATAGACTAAAACTTCTGATGAGACGAAGTGTGTATTTTCTATATACATTTACATCTCAAAAATTGACAAACTGTGCAACAGGAATAAAGACGTTTGGTATAAATCTTCTTTTGTTACTTTCGTTTGTGTACACTGCAACTATTTACTCTATTGAACTGCTAGTCAATTCTTCAAATGAAACATTTAAAACTGATATAAACCGCACGCTATAAACTTAAAGTTGAATTTTAAAAATACATTACGACGCTTGTCAGGTATGCAGTACGTTTTTGAATTCAATTAATACGACCTTGTGTGTAATATATGCCCTATTAGCCGACAGCCGATGGGCTTATGGCTTGGTATGGTGTCCGGTGTCTGTCCATCCATCCGTCAGTCAGTTAGTCCATCCGTTAATTGTTGTCCATTTTGGACATATTTTTATTTAAAAAAAGAAGCTTTGAAGACTGAAACTTGCTGTACAAACTCCTTTATAGCTATGGTGACCCTGAGTCCCCTAATAAGGATCATAGGGACCATGCCATTAAAGGGGCAGTAGCACGTTTTAGGGGGAATATATTATGATGTCAGGAAAATGAAAATTAATGGTTCCAATCGAAAGACAATGTATTAAACTAAATGAATCAGTAATAATTAAAAAAGATAACGTAAAGTTTAGCCATGCAATTCCTTTTTCGTACACAAAATGAATTAAAGGTGTTCACATAAAATGGCCGCCAATGGATTTATGTGAATCTTTATGCTTTGTCCTCTGACTTTAGATGATTGGCTTGTGTTATGAATTTATTGACACTGTCATAATAATACATTTAGCATTAACTTACACTTATCAGTGTAATTTTAAAATATAAAATTATTAAAAAACGTGCTACTGTCCCTTTAAAACATATTTACGTCTTTTACTTAAACAAACATGAGGTCCAGAAAGCTGAAACCTTGTAGACACAATCTTTATGCAATGGGGACTAATTTATCTCTTTTAAAGATCCTGTGGCCTGTAATAGGCATCGGTGAACCTTTGGAACTTAACCCCTAAATTATTTTTAATTATTTTAAGTCTAACTCAATTGAGGGTCACTCCGTTTACCATTTTTACATTTCCTTGAATGTTTGAACAAATTCTATTTTTGAATTGATACACACTAAACTTTAGCATTTCTGATGTTGTGGCCCCTACTAAATCCTTTTTGTCATCTTCTTCTCTAACACCACAAGGTATAGAATGATACAATATTGTCTATAGACTCATTAGATAATTAGAAATTAGAAACCCTAAAGCAAAGTTAAATGTAAAGCCTGATAAGCTGCAGAGTCATTGGTACTAGTTCAATATTTATTGGCAGTAAAGAGCTAAAGTTAAGGCGTATTTTTTCTAGATATGTTAGTAGCATGTAACCAACACACATTTTTAACCATATTTAGTAGCGTTTTATAAAGATCAAAGACACTGTTACCATTTATTCCGTTGTAATTTTTGAATGACGTCATGAAGTAATGGTTCATGAAGTTAATATAAAACTATACTATGACATCACTTGAAAGGGTTCTGGTCTTCGATTTCGAGCTATAACTATTGTAGTGCAGGTAAATAATATAATGCAAAGCTCGTGATGGTTTGAGCAACTGTATTTATCAAATAACTAATTGCATGAACGTTATGAAAATGATGATAGTTGTATTTTCATTGTGTAGCCTTATTGTAAAGAAAACATTTGGTTAGACAACAATAACTAAATCAGAATTAAAAAAAGACTAAAAAGAATTATCAGCAATCTTTGGGGAAAATAACCTTTAGCATACTGTTTAAAACAATTAAAAATCAAAACGTCTGTGATTTATATGTAAACATTTTTCTTGTTTAATGATATCTTCTTTTATATGTTTCAAAACAGTGTATCGTATTTCTTATACAGAACATGATAAAACATGAGGCATAGAGTTGATTTGGTTTATAGCATAGGTACAAGTACAAATGATTAAATTGAACAAATTCGTTAGAAGACTCGACCAAAGAACCGATTAGAATCACACAATTATCTTTGGTTGTCACAAGAAGGCGTTCCTGGTAGCAAACACCTTACTACCTTATTGGAACTCGATTTTGTCGAAGTCTCAGTTGATTGATGGATAAGGTTTTTTTCACAGCCAATGGGGTGATTTGTTCCTGACAATAAGGCAGTGGGTTATTGTAGAAAAATTAAAGAAATTGTACTTTATCCGATAGCGTCACAGTAAGGGTATTTTCCACACCATGTATAACAAAGAACATGCAACTTGCATTAGGACGATTTCATACTTCCTATAAACATCTTCATCGACCAACGAACATCATTGTAAACCCATAAATGTTACAGAAAAATTAATGTTGATCAAACCTACTCTAGTATAGCAAAAATGTATATTTTTTCATATAGAACTTTATAATTAACAAATGATAATCTAAAATAACTGATAATAATTGATCTATGTCCGTGTAAAGATATACTTCTAATGCTGAGTTACTTGTCAATATTTTCTACCCCTTAAGTGAAAAGCATGCATTTAAAAGTTCTATATGAAAAAATATACATTTTTGCTATACTATAAGATTGCTCAATTGTTTTCTCAAAAATGAATGATTACCCCTTATAATTAAAAACAAAAAACAAATATTGATTTTCCAAAATATAAAAAAACATTTATGAAACTAGAACACCATTCTTAAGCAAATTAAATAAAACTAAAAGCCATCCAATCTAACATGCATAGATATAAACCATGAAATATGAGTCGTCCAAATCAATTATAAGTTATGCCTTTCAGAGGCGTGGTTTTTAGGGAGATATCAACCTCTCACTTTGTGTTATGCGACGAGCCCATATACCCTGCCTTTGAATGGTATAAGGAATTTATCTTACCGAATGTTTAAACATAACGCATTTAATATGAAGATAAAGGAAAACGTTAACTGCGTAAACACTTTGACTATAGTTTGCTTAAAGTTACATATCGGTTGATCAAAAGAAACTAGCTTAATCATGTGTTCGAGGTAACATACATTGTAAATATTTTTGTGCTGGGGTATAAATAATTTACCGTGCCGCTCAACAGGGTGATATCAGTATTTAACCAGGGTCACGTGGCCCAATCAGAGATGTGATATATCTTAATAACATTACTGATAATAAAATACAATCATTCATGAAAGTGAAATAACATTCAAGTGTACGTAATTCAAATCTAAACATATTTCGTTGTGTCATCCTCAATCAAAAAACAATTAAACATATCATCACATGTACCAGCATAGACCAAAAATGAACAAATATTGTTGAAAAAAGACTGTGGAAAGGTTATTACATTTTACCGCATATTGTATTACAATTTACCCCACGTTTTAGTAACATCTTGCCGCACCCCCTTATTACATTTTACCGCACCTATTTTTATTACATTTTACCGCAATTTTGTTACAATTTACCGCAGTATTACATTTTACCGCGTTTTTATTACAATTTACCGCAGTTATTGCATCTTACCGCGTTTATTACATCTTACGTCGTAACAGGGTCCTATCAAGTGACCTTTCTTCTCAGCCAATCAACAACACAGCTTGGAATTTATTGGCACAAATTGACATAGATTTAGCCTCTGAAGTTATTAAGGTGAGAGGTCACAAACAAGGTTACTCTATATGACCTATGTAGCTGTACACACATCCGAAACACAGCTAGATATAAGTGAAAGGTTTGATTTTGTTTCAATGAGATTTAAAGTGATGGTCTAGAAGGAGTAAAGAGTCTGTAGGAGTTTGTGCTGGACCTTGGAGCATTTCTCAAGCTGTGGGTGTGGTCTGAAAAAAAAAAGATAATAGCATTCATGAATTATAATCTTCACACATTTTAGCAGACATACCGGGTAGCTTAAATTGTGCATGTTTTGAAAAAGTTCCATTTAAGCCAAATGCAACTCTGCATATTGGTTTTTGAGTTCAGAGTAATAAATCAAAATTAGTTCATCTTAAAGTTACAACTGAAAATATTTATACGGATATTTGAAAATGGATGTTATGGGATGAGAGAGCTTTGTAACCCGGATAAAAACTGGCTGGAAGGGCTTTGCAAGTGTGGACAAGACCCTCGCATCAGGATATTATCTAGGCTCATAAAGCCCTCTCGTCCAAAATTAACAAATCTGTGAGTTATAAAATTGTATGTAATTGAAAGCAGGAAGGGCATGATTAGAAAATATGGCCATAATTATATGACAAAAACATTATAATATTTTTGCAAAGTGTTTTTAACATCACAACAATCACTGGAACTGAACTTGTCGCATACAATTTACAGACATTACATGTTTCATACAGTGATTACAAGGTTTCCAACAAACACATGAAAGGGAATTTCACACAAAATTCAATGAACACTTTCATTTGTTCAACAATGCTATTTATTTTATTAAAGCCTTGTTAAAATATATTGGTTAGGATTTTACCATAAACGTTTGGGGCACAATTAATTCTAAGTGAGTTGTTGAATATTGTTAGCACAAAATAATGTAGACCTTGATTTTATCCCATAAGACTTACTTGCTGATGAAGGACTGGAGAACTTCTCGTGCTAGTTTGGGGAAGTAGGTTTGCTGTACAATGTGGTCTAGAACTATCAGGGGTCCGGTGATGTCTGACATGGCTTTGAATTTCTTGTCTTCTCCCTATAACAAATGGAGAAAATAACTGAATCTTTGCAGAACATTTATTGGTACAACTTTTTCTGACGGCATGGAAAACTGCAGGATATTTTTTCTGTAAAGATTGATAACATATCATTCCTCAGACAGAAACATTAAGTAAGTTTTTAACAACACATAACATTCATGGCATTGAAGATTCTGATGAGAAGTGCACATTTTTATTTAATTTTAAATTATGAAAACAAAAGAGCTATGTAGCTCATCATGCAATCTAATTAATAATTCAAACAATCAAGAGTTGCAACATATAAGAAATGACAAGACAACAAAGTCTATTTCTTCGCTTTCAGGGTCTTTTGCTTTTTGAGAAAAAGTCAAAGTTACAACATGACGGACAGACATCAGATGCCATGACATTGGCCCATCAGGCTTTTCAGGGCAGTTGACCTATAAATGTACATTTATAACTTTCACTGGCCTAGGACATCTAAAGATACTAAACAGGAGTCTGAAACTGTACCTTTATAAGGCCAAGATGTACAAGGATTGCGTTAGAGACTTGAGCTGCAGCATATTGTCCTTTCATAACTTCTTCCATGAGAGCATCTGCAGCAAGATCGAGTAAGGTTATCATCAATTCTTATGAGAGACATTTTAGAAGTTGGAATGACAGTAATGCAAAGGAATATATTTGATGACAACTTTTTTGGTCAGTGTATGCGTCGATTCTTGTGTTTTTCTCAGGCAGAGGACGACATATGAATATGTGTCAAAACGTCGCATACAATGAACAAAGAAGTTGTCATCCATATATTACTCTGCATTATTAAGAGTACAATGTTTACACAGATGGTTGAATTAAAGAGACATTACACTGTCACCTTTTCTATATGAATATGTCAGTCACTGAAATTTTTACTAGAACAGATCAAGTTGCAGAGGTGTTAAGATTTGGAATATTTAGAAATTGGTATTCTGAAGTCAGATTTGTAAAAGGTTTCTCACCAACACATTCATTGGCAGCGTCTCTGGTCTTGTCATCATCTGGTTGAACTACAGCTGCAACCTGAAATATATGGGATTTTTTTTGTTTTAATAAAAACACAAGAACAAACCAGTTCATTTTCCATTATGATCATCAACAAGGTATTTTCACAAGTGCTTATCTTTTTGTTAAGTGATTGGATTACCGGTAAGTGATATTAAAACACAAGAAGAAACACATTCATTTGCCTTTTTTGACATCAAAGGTTTATTGCATTAGTGCTTATCTTTTGGTGTATTTCTTTTGGTATTTCACCATTCATTCAACTTATTTTGAGGGACATCTACAATTTGATTTTAAGACTTTCAAGGCTCTGTAAAGGGTGTCACATCTTATTGTTAGGAGAAAATCTATGCCCTGATTGAGAAATATTTTCACCTTCATAATCATTTCCACAACCTTCTCAGCATCGCTAGCCTCACTCTGAAACAGGAAGTGGATATACATTGTAGGTGAAACAAAAGCAGCATACCAATAACATGATAATATTATTTACAGAATGACAATTGATATTTTAAAATGTCATTTTTTCACCCCACTATGTAACATTGTGGGGTTTTGCCAGACACTAGTTTTGGTTGAATCCCTACACAGCTGGGCGACCCATGAAGCCTCATTTGAAAATCCTGGATCCACAATTATCGATCAAGATGCTTATCTACTTGAACATATTCCAAGGGCGGATCCAGGATTTTTGAAAGGGGGGAGTCCCAAAATAATTTTTCTCCACTCAGTGGGGGGGGGGGGGGGGGTCCACGACCCCTTATACATGGATTTGAAAGGGGTCGGGTGTTGAAAGGGGGGGGTCAGGACCCCCTGGACCCCCCCCCCCCCCTGGATCCGCTAGTGTATTCCTTATTTGAAGCCTGTAAATGTCAAAATGAGGTTCACTTGGACCATATGCTTTTACAGAGAAACTATTTTTTTCTGTATTATTTTTCACCTTTCCTTATAAGAGTATCTTGAGAATGACATGTAAAAATGAACATAGAATACCCCAAGTTGTTGTTTCAAAGCCTCTGCTCTTCTCTGGCCCATGTGTTGTAATTTTGTTGGGGACGGAAACGCTAGAAAATCGGTCGCTGATACCTGTAAGGAAATGAAATAATATATGCTAATAATTTTTGGTAAATAATTTTGGTTTTTGGCTCATCGTCTTTTCAATATTTTGTAACATTTGTTGGTAATCTGTTAAAGTCACTGTTGTATGTTTTTATGTATCATGTAGGCAAAGGCTTCATGCCTCCACTTTAATGTGAATACCTTTCATTTATTTGAAGTAAGGTGATTTTGCATAAAACGCTTATTTTGAAAAGTTTTTACTTTAATTTAGGATGTTTTGCAGCGAGAAAGCCTGAACACTATTGGGTGATACTTCGCAGGAATGCAGTGTTCCATTACACCCAAACCTTACTGCGTGTAGGGGTTTTTGAACAAAGGACCTCTTAATCCAACATCGAACACGCATGAAGAAGGTTGATTAACAAGGACTTTTTCTCTCTAAAAGTTATAGACTTTTGGGCAGGATAACACTTGTGTTGCACTGAATATCAAAGAAACGTTAAAACTAAACCTTACTGTTCTGTACTGCAAAGTAGGTCTCTCCTTGATAGGATCTTAACTGCAAACCATTTAATTAAAAAAATTGCACTTTCCCCTAAATTTGACTATGAATTTTTATGGTGTATCACTTTAGATTTAGAGTAGAACATTACACAGACCAAGATGTGTATTAAATTTGCATAAGATTAAGTGTTGTCTACCTTAGCCATGCATTTAAACAAATGGCTATTGACATGATGATGAATGTCATATTTTCTATATGTATTGGCTATGAGCAGCCTGGCAAGATTGAAATCCTGAATTCATGAAATGCTTAACACATGAAAAGTTATTAATTGTTCCAGTCTGATTCAAATCAACCAAGCTCCAGGGATTACAAGTGTAAAAATATTGACTCCACAAGGGTTTGAGTGCACCCCAGCCTGGATTTCCTTTCATGTAGGACCCAAAAGCACCCAAGCTAATCGCATGTTCAGACATAGCACATGAAGTCAATCGCAGGGAAACCGGTAAAAAGCCTTTATCACTAGCCAGGGGCAGGTAACTCCAGATAACCTGTACTATTCATTGGGACTTTGAGTAAGGTTTATAATGGCAGACATAAAGTAACCAAATACCCGATACATGTTAAACATTGTCACGTTTTTTGGATTTTTATATTTTCGTTTTGTTTTCCACTGTATGTTTCAATGTGCACCTAGTAAATATTTTCCCTTTTTCAGTTTATTTAATTTACATGTATACCGGGTAAGTCAATAGTATTTTATAATTACTTCATGTCGGAGATTGCCTATTTTGTAACATGATATTCTTTCATTTCTTTTTGTTATCTTATGCGCATGTTCCATTTCTATTATCACTATTTGCGCATGTACAAATAAGGAAATAATTCATTGCGCATGCTTGGAACTACCTCTTTGTCTTGTTGCCATTGTACATGCAAGTTGTAATAGCACATGAAGTCAATCGCAGGGAAACCGGCATAATACTTGCTAAGTAGCCAGGGGCAGGTAACTCCAGATTACCAAAACTATTCATTATACTTGAAAGTCACTGATCCACATTAACAAGACATTTTGATTGGATCATTGATGACTGGGTTTTGTCTGGGAACATGGTCCATTTCAATCAGACTGTTACTCACATTACCAATATTGATATCTTTTGTAATCATTGTAATGACAGCATCCAATTTTAAGAAAACATGTACACAATCATTCAAAAGAATTTATTCCATTTTCTAACAAGCAGGTGTTAAGTACACAAAGATAATCATTGATGATACAACAGTCCCTGGATTTGTGCCTATATTCCATTTCAGCGAGTATTCAGCAAGTGTAAATGTGATTACATTTCATGATATTCATAAAACTTTTGGCAAAGTGAACAACAATGACTATTGTGATGCTTCCTTAACAATGGCAAATATTTTCATGTTTGCAAAAATACACATGAGATATAACCGTTTCGACATTGACTTCAGAACAAATTCAACAGTAACATATTGATAGATATCTTATACGTTTGTGAGATTCAAATGTAATGACTTCATATGCTTGAATAATTGCATACTCATAAAGGGCAATTAATCTTTTTAGCAAAACCTTTTGCTATATTTCATATCATATATTTGGTCAAAAATATAAACGATTAGACTTTCTAAATCTTGATTTGAGACATATTTAGACTGTACATAAGGCCTAGAAAAAAAGTAATTTGTTTCTGGTTTCGAACCCCCGCATCAAGCCTTTTTTTTCAAGATGTTGACAAGGGAAAAATGGAAATTTAGGCTAGAAAAAACATTGAACGCAGGCTCTTAAAATGTTACATGTTTCTGTACGTTGGTGCCTTCACAGACACAGTGGAAAAGTTATTCAAAGTTTATATTTCTTTCTTTTTTTCTTAATATTCAATAAAAAAAAGAATTTGAAATAAAAAAACAAAAACAGCATCATTTTTACCTGAATGTAAATACCAGAAACATTTTTCGGGGGCCTAAGTATGATTCAATCATTCGAAAGTCAAAACTTATTTAAGACTCAAAACAATCATAAATGTATGTACCATCATAGCGTAAAATAATTTAACATAAGTCAAAATATAATGTATGGCTTGACGTTTATGTGAGCATAATGGAAATCCATGACTAGCGACTAAATGAAATAAAAATGATTTAGAGACAAAGTTTTTATCACAGAGAGCTTAACCATAAAGGAATGATTGAGATATTGACACATACACTTTCACTGTCCCATAAAAATAGCAAAACCATAAAGCGTAATAAAAGATGGCGAGATCAAGTTTTTGTAAGCTTCTTAAAAACATTATCAATGAATCATAATTAAAAATTTTGTTCAATAATTAATTATATACGAATTTATGATAAAAATCATTAATGTTAAAAAACATGTTAAAATACTTAAATGAGGTTATGAGAAAATAATAATGGAGATAGTCAATAGAAACTCCTCATTAATTAAAATATAAATAAACAAAAACATGCCATAACTATTAAAATTAATTCTTAAAATTCTAAAATAATTGATACTAAAATTTTATAAGATCAATTACTTATTGCAATTAAAACTGACAATTAACTTTTCTTAGAAAAGTACTAGAAACTTTTTACTTTATCAAAATGATACAATTTTCTTTAAATACAGAAGCTTAGAAAGGTCAATACAATCTAAGGTTGACTAAACCTTGGAGACACCGGTGTATACATAATAAAAATTGCATCTTACTAAAAGATCATATGCAAAGGCAAAGTTCATTTGTTATCAATTGTAATGATTGTTTTGCAAGCAATTCTGTCAAATGCATCATCATCTTGGTCTTTCTAACAAAAAAAGGGGAGGGATTGTTTGGTAAAACTTTGATAGGGTTCTTAGTTTTATAACAGAGAATCTCAGAAACCAAAACCAGCGAAACTAATTGAGCGTCGTTCTGGAAGCTCTTGTGCAATGAGGTACAAGAATATACAGAGTAAACAATCTACTCACTGACTAAGAAGCAATAGTTGTACTCTTCACCAAATTAAGGATTTGAGCTAATGGCGTATGGTTCTAAAAGACAACCACAATTTGTTCAAAGTAAGTTTAGCTATCATTTTTTTGACACTTTCATAAAGTGTTCACCATTTACAATTCAGTGTCTATCAACTTTGGCTACGGCGTCATTGTACATCAATGTATATGTTTCCGCATTATGCTACAACCTATCCCCTGATATCCTTCAATCATAATCAGTCATATTGTATACATAGCAAGCTAATCAAATTATGCCTTTCAGCGATAGCTGCTAACTGGTTCTTTAGCTTCCTTCCGTGTGCTCATTGCGTGATTCAAATTAAGGAGTGCTAGAAGACAATATATCTTATGTGATTCCCCAGGCTCCCGAGTTCTGAGTTCTGTAAGATTTCCACGAGAGGCATCGCTAGACAACAGTGTATGGAGTTGGAAATAGTTTGGCCGAAAAAGACAGTAGTCACTCTTCAGCAATTTGGCAGAATATGATTGAACGATATCAGGGGATAGGTTGGTTCATAATGCAGAGACTTATATGCTGAGTTGCAGGATGTGGCTACGGTTGTCATGAGCATTACTGGACGATATCTGATAGAGGTGTAGTTTTTACTAAGGTGTACAAATTAATTATCTAGATTATGAGCTGCCATCATGACAAAGTAAGGTCCTTCAATTCATCAGCCAAATCTTTTGTGACGACTTCTTCCTGCAACATACCATAAAGATTCTTGTTAGCTTTTTACAATCAATTCCAGGTCTTTAAACTGAATTTTGCTTTGAATTAAGGTTATATTCTATGTGAAAAACAGATTTGAAATGTTTTCCCCATTCTCGTCTCTTGTAGGGCGTTCTGTACTAAGTTTTATAGACAAGCACAGCCATTAGCGGCTCTCAAAAATGAAACTGATGGTTCGGTACCAAAATTTCAAAATGAATATTTTTTCATATTTCCATACAATTATTGCCACAAACATTTTTGAAAAACCATCATATGGTATTTTGTGCAAGAAGTCGTCACACAGCATAAGTAGAAAGCAAAAACAATTCACTCGACAAATCAAGGTTCATTGTGTCACTCGTGCAAAACCTTTAAACAACAAGAAACCTCATAATTTTTCCCATGTTAATTGGTAAATATGTACAGAAAACATTGTCAACTTCAAAAAACACCAAACAACGTCTTCATCGGTCCTCTAATAACAAAGATATCGCCCTTCAAAGTGCGAAAATTTTAGGCTTCTCAATTTGACAGTCTGAAAAGGGATTCTACCGGGTGAACGATATTGCCTTTACTGCGCATGCGAGAAAGGGCGATGTGATGTGGCAGGTTATGATAGGCTGAGAGAAGTTTTACAGATTGTGTATTATTACATCATATACAGAACGGAAATGGGCCTAATCAATGTAAATATAACAGACAATGGTGGTAAATAAACAGAATAAACATCTTTTAGCACGATTTAGAAGCTTCATCTGTCCGGCAATAAAACAGAGTAGTAATTAAACAGTTGTGGCACATCGTAACTGATTATGTAATTACAGGCCTAGGGAGTCGCGCTTGGGATATTTCACACTCTTTGACAATGTTGTTACAAGAATTAGGGGATGAAATTTTAGAGATCAAGCATGTCTGCCCATCTATGACACGCCCAGTTGTCAAAGCACTAGTCATCCATTGGTCAACAATAAGACGAACTAGATCCAATCCAAAATTAAACATTTAGAATTTATCATATGCATTGTTTCTGTCTTAAGATGAACACATACAGTACACATGAGATGGAGTATTTTGCATTTACAGTGACTTCAATAAGGTAGGCTTTGGTCACATGATATGTAAACTAAACTTTGTGCATTCAAACGTATATGTATACATATTTGTTATTTCAGGCAGTTGTTTGCGTTAGAAGTTTACAAATATTTAAAATAACATTATCTTAAACAAAGATATAGAAGGGTATTTATTTTACGCTGATGAGTTGTCTCTTTGTAAACAATCATTGTTTCTTTATTTGATTGAGAAACGCTCAAGACATGATGAAACATGGTGTCAAAAGGTGAATATCCTGAATATCCTTGTATTGCGAACTTAATACAATCTCATGACATGATGCCTCAATGACTCTCTTTCCGAATATTTCGTAGTGTGTATATAGCAAAACCTCATTCAGATTATATAAAATTACTTCAGGATTATTCATAAGTTCCTTAAAACATTTCACTAACTTGTTTAATTTGTCTTCAATTTTATCTGGCCACTCATCACAAAATGTAAACTTAGAACTACTAAATTCAAAACATAACTATACCGTAATATCTAAGAGATTTTCAAAACATGATTGAATATTAAGATTTTGCCTTGATGAAATATCCTAATGTTTATACCATTAATGAAGATATAACCTTAGCATTTAATTGCTTTGTTGTATGTTTACGAAAATCGTTGTTTCAATACTGTCACTGTATATGATATGTGTACTGATCTGTCCATGTTTACGTTACGTCACTATTTTGTTTCTTTTTTAAAAATAGATATGCGAAACATAGTTCTATGACAGGGCTATGACATACCATGTAGTCTCATTGATGAATTGACGACTTTAGATCCCTCTGTAGAAGCCGTGATTAAGCTATCAACAGTCAAAAAGATTCAACCAAAATTAGTTAATGTCTTCATTATATGTCTCACTAACTAACCATCATACTGGAAAGTTGTTTTCTTTGTTTGTATAGTAATTATACGTAAGTAAGTAAGTGACCGCTTGACTCAATACTGTAAACAATAGCAATAGCCTGACCAGTTTGGCGAGAAAGGGCGATGTGATGTGGCAGGTTATGATTGGCTGAGAGAAGTTTTACAGACTGAAAATATGATGTTTGTTTTCAAAGTCATTAAATGACTATTTTGCGCATGTTTTTGAACAAACAAAATATCAATGTTATCTCAAGATATCTTTATGTATCCATTTCTGCATTGTGTACCCCCTCGGGGTTACATGTTGTTTAAGGCAGGTAAGAAAACTGGTCATACTTACTTGTTTCTTGGGTGTGATTGATTGACCGTTGACCTGAAGGGCTGGGTCCTCGCTTATCTCCCCTTCTTTCTCTTCTTCAGCTTCCTGAGAAAGAAACGAAGTGTTTACATTTGAAGCCTAGAGATTTCATCTTGCCTCCATACATAAGATGCCAAAGTAAATTCTTTTCAAATAGTATGTGTATAATGTTTTGGATCTTTCAGGAAAAAGGTTAATTTTGTAAAAAGGATTAGATTAAGAAGCTTAAATGAAGGAAAGTACTTCAGTTGGCAAATATTAGTGAATCTGCAAACATTTCTAAAGTTAAAACCCAGTTGAAAACCCTGGCTGCACAATAAAAAACAACACATCATTAATGAATTTTAAAATAATTACAGTCAAAGGCATAAATACAAGTTATTACTCACTTCTTCCTCAGCATCTTCATCACCTTCATCATCATCAGTTCCTTCATCATCACTGGAATAAAAAGAATTCAAATTATGAATATCTAAAGTATTCTTAGAAAGAGATTTACATCAAAAGAGATTCATTTTTCACACTTACTAATTAGTCATATACATATCTACCTAAACAATTAATATTTAAATTATTTATATCTTCACACAAGTCATATATATAGAGGATACTTAACAACCTTCCATTTAATAATATTTTTATTAAACGAGTTAATGATTTTGTATAAAACAAGCGAAAGTGAGTTTGATACCAAATCATTCACGAGTTTAATAAAAATAGTATTAAATGGAAGGAAGTTTAGTATTCTGTTTTTGACTTGCACTACATTTCCGCTTCTCGGCAGCCATTGTGACAGAGTGCCTACATTGTGACGTCACAACAACTCTCTACTGTGACGTCATACTTGCATTGTGATATTACAATAGTTTAATATTGCTGTATAAATATTACACTGCTGTATCTAACAGGGGCGAGTTATAAATGTATGTAGCTGAAATATTGCCCGAAATGACAATTTATCTGAAATTAACCTGAATGATGCTAGAACATCTTCCTTGCCGATAGCTTCCATCGCTCCTCTGACTAGTTCAATGCCGTCTTCACCCAGCATGTTGGCTGTAAGAGATATCATAGTCATTCAATGTAACAAGGAATCCGTCTAGTCAACCGTATTTCTACTCCCGGTCCAACAGATTTCAAATAATTAAACAAACTAAAAACAAAAATATCAGATTTCTCATTAATTGGCCCAAACATTTATCCTGAATACCTTAATCGGAGGATATACTCACCCAAACATTTCATTATTAAATTCATTGCAAATTATTCATAAAAATATTTAAAATATTGGTATAATGTTGTGACTAGAGGATGAATGATAAATAGCATGATGATAAAAGGGTATTTAATGGGAAAAAACAATACTTTTGACACATACATGTATCTTGATTTTAGGTTCATAAGCAATTTAGGCTAAATAAGCAATTTCAAAGTCAAAGATACATATTGTGATAACTACATTGTATTACATTACATAAATCGTCAGATTAAGAATACTATCCTCATTGTATCTATCGTCACAACTCTATCACTTACCATTCAGGTCTAGTTTCTCGAGACTGTGTTTATCCTCTAGACTCTCTGCCACTATACTGGCTCCTGTACTGTTGATCTCGTTGCCTGACATTATCAACTCCTGGGAACATAGCGATTGCAGAATTAGAAATATATCATAGATGTCAACAAATGAAAACATAAAATTTTCACTGACATTAATTTGTTTCTATATATATTTACACATGTAAATGACTTTAATTTGTTTGTATATACTTACACATGTAACTGACTTTAATTTGTTTGTATATATTTATATATGTAATTATTTTGTTCACATCATTATAAATAATTTAATTACAATAGATAGTTCAAGCATTAAACACCACTAAGAGAGAAAAATATATTAAGTTCATAATCGAGATAATTATTTCCAAAAAGCCGTAAAAGGATAACTTATTCAGAAAGTTGATAAAATTGTAAAAATACAAATACAAAACTCCACTTTTAAGACCATCATTAGAAAATATATAATGACTGTAACAAAGCCAAGTAGAAACTACTTGAAAAATAATATTGCAAGAGCCTATTGATAATTCCTTGTCTATTGTCCTAGTTTCAAAGTTAGTTGGAAATTTGTTATGTGCCAATGGCACCTGGAAGCCACAGTACAGCACCTGTTCAAGCAATGTTTCATCCTTATTATGCTGAATGTCAAGTATGGAAGCATTTTCATCCCTCCGTTTAACGTCTTTTGGTATGATAAGGCAGGGAATACAATCCGAGCCTCCCGGGTAATGCGCTCATGCTCTACCAACTAAGCTAGTCTTTAACAATAAAAACGTTTTTTGAAAACCTTGTGAAATCAAACACACATAACACAAAACGTACAAACTCACCTTCAGTTTATGATGCCCCTCATTCAGAACCTTTGCTATAGCTTTTGCACCTTCTGTGCGCAATAAACAGTCTCCAAAATTAATGACTTCTAGATTTTCAAGTTTTGGTAAAGCCTGAAAAACAAAAATCATTTGATAACAGTGAAGACATCATTCACATTTAGTTCTGAAATATGAAAAACATATCTCCCACTTTGAAAAACATAAAAACATTCTTTTTGCAGCTCTCTTGATATGTCAAGAAAATACACAATAGAAAATAACACTAAACATTTGATAAATTCTAAAAAAATTCTCATAACTTTTAAAGCAATCTGATATGAAATCAAAATTGAGCCCATATGTATGGCATTTGATAACATACAGAGAGAAAGTAGCTGTAATACAGTAACACTGTGGAGACCTGAAATAAGATATCAAATGGACCTAAACAAATTGTTGATTGCATGAACTACAAGACATCATTCCACCAAATCCTTTAGTGAGGTTACTAAATTGTACTAGTCAAGGTAAACTCCCTTACCTTAGCTATTGCTTTAGCTCCTTTCTCTGTGAATGTATTGTCGTTAAGATTCAGCACTCGTAACCGCTTGTTTTCTGCCACTGCGTCAGCCAAGGCTAGAATCCCTGGATGATTTATTCCATTCTGAGGCATAGCAAGTTCCTCTAGCGTACCGATGGCCTGTAGAAACAATGTTTTGATACAATATCCAAGGATTAACTCAGTTGATAGGTTTATAGGGATTATCTCACCATAACACTACAATGTTATTAATAGGGACCTAGTTTCAAAGAGGCCATTGACCTAACCTGAACTGGTATATATATATATATATATTAACTTCTTACAAATTTTTGCAGTTTCTGTCAACTACTGGCCTAGAGATTTATCATGGCAACCATTTCTACGAGTTGTTTCATTTCAAGAAGAGATTCTCCAAAATTATGACATTTCTTTCATTCCAATTTATTCGCATAGTTTTCAAATTTTTGCCCATTTGAAAAACAATTCTCCATTTACTTCACTGTTTTCTAACAATGTTTTACGTAATTGTATCTGTAATGAAAAATGTTTCATAAATTCTATGGATTTCCGAATGTCTGCATACCTTGAAAACTTCAGCTAGCTTAGTTGCCCCTTCATTTTCGAGGCGATTCCGACCAGATATGAAGACTTTGAGAGCAAGAGGTTTCCCAGCGGCAGTGCTACTTTTGTGACACTCCAACAAACTTGATGCCAACATCTGAAATGAAGGATACATATAATATATGTTATTGACATTTCCCTTTGATGTTAATTTCAGAATTAAAATTCATCAATTAATTTCATATGATACATTTTTCCTACATACATAAAGACAATAAATTCATCATTTAATTCAAATAAAGTGTCATCAATTTATGCAATCAAGACTGGTTTGGCAGTATTCATTTCAGTGTCAAATCAACATCATGAAAGGGGGAAAAGAAATTCTAATAAATGGTAATACAGTAGAACATGGATATAGCGAACACGGATATAGCGAACACTCAGATATAGCGAACAAATTTTCAAGTCCCGTCCCTATATAAGTATCATTAAAATAATATGTGTATAGCGAACACTGGATATAGCGAACTAAATTCTTTGGTCCCTTGGAGTTTGTTATATCCGAGTTCTACTGCTCAGTATTATACTCTGCTTATGTAATTTCTCTATTAATTTGACCCTCAAATTTTCAAAGAATTTCTTACAGATTTAATCGAGATTTGGAATTAATTGAGAAATTAAACCTTTTTGCACCTGGTGGAATTTTAGAAGTGAGAATTTGAGACCTCAGAAACATGTGGTCGAATGAATGGAGATGTCTAATTATATGAAGAAATCAGAGAAATTTCAGTTAAATTTTGTACTGTACCTTGCCACCAGTGATACCGAGCCCATTGTTGTTAAGCCTGAGTTCCTGCAGAGTATAGCAGCTGCTGCTCTTGAGTAGATCGACCAGCCCCTCCACACCGTTAGGTCCGAACGCGTTGTCACTCAGGTCCAGCTCCACTAACTTGGCTCCCGCTGTCTGGATACCTGCTCCTAGGTGTTTCTGTAGCAATAGGGCTTTGAATAAACTGTCTCCACAATTTCGCCAAGCAAAAGGTGCGATAGATAGTAAGACAAACATACTTCTACTCCTGAGTATTTCTGAAATTTTTATGTCAGAAAAATTTAAAATTTCAGGGAATTCTCAAATATCTTATTTTACATTCTTTAATGTTAATTTTCAAGTAAAAATTAGTTTTGTTATTATTTCATTGTGTTTCAGATTTTGGTTTTCAACTAATCATAAATGCTCAGAAGTGAGGTTTCTGTGGTTAATAACCCAGGGATTGGGAAAGATATTTTTGACAAAGGGCCATTTTCAGAGTTTTTGGTAATTTTCTAAATTTTATATGGGCCATTGCCCATTGGATCAATAGTAAATTTCAAAATTTTAATTGGCCATTTTTTCATCCAACATGCAAAATGGCCAGTGGCCCCTGCCTTTCCCAATCACTGATAACCAATCGAGTATACCATTTCGCCTCTACGAAACAAAGTCTTACAGCATCCTCTTTGGTAGACATCTGTTACGACTAAAATTTAGTCTATTAAATATTGAAAATAATTACTATACCTTCATTCATCTTAGTCTATTTATTCAGGCTCTAAGAATGCCCTTTACTAAAACATAAGTGTGAAAATTTACAACAAAGTTAAATCTGCACTTAACATTTAATAAATGAGATACTCTGAAGTAAAATACAAACCAGAGCCTTTGGTATTTCACTTTTTAATCTGCCAGTAAACATATCGCTCCATCTTGCCCTCTGAAAGTAAAATATTAAACTTTTAATATTAAACACCAACAAATGTCAACATAAAACAAAAACATGTATTTTCACAACATAAAAATAATTACTTGGACTGAAATAGATACTATTGTTGGGTTCTTATACAGTAGAACTCTGATATAGTGTATTCCAAGGGACCAAAGAATTATATCTGGTGTTCGCTATTCACATTTAGCCATGCATCAAGCTTTTGACAGGACTTAGAATTTGTTCACTATATCCGATTGTTCACTATATCCATGTTCTACTGTATATCAAATATACTAAAGAAATATTGCGACAGAAAACTTTATGGAATTAAATACAGACAACTGCAGGTTCTTTATACCTCAAATTCTGGATGTTTTGAAAGAGCTTTGGCCATTTCTTCAGCAGCCTCCACGCCCAGTGTGTTGCCCATCATCTGGAGTGATGTCATCTGTTCACTCTTCTCAATGGCTTCCACGATTTCTTTTGCTGTGGAAATTATGTATATTGATTGAAGTTAAAGGATTTTGTTTTCATTAAAATCTAGAGTCTAAATCTAAACGCAAACATCACCAATATAACTGATCTTTATTGCTTTCATACTTTGATCAGCGTCTATGTTAGATCTATAGGTAAAGGACTCTCACAGAAATATTTGATATTGCTAATTATACATTCATAATAATAAGTTCTTATGTCCTGAAAAAACTTGAAAGGTATTAATTTCTGTTTCCTTCAGGATCAATACTTTTGAATATTTTGAGACTTTCAAATTATTTTCAATACTTAAATTGCATCATCTTACAACTCAAATTTGTAATTTCACATACTTTAAAACGCGGACGTTGCGATTTAACCAAGTATTTTAAAACTTTTGACTTCCATTATTTCTTTCTTACGAAAATAACATTCAGAAAAGTTTAAAATATTTACCATCTTCGGCTTTGTTGAGTTTCAACCCCTTTCCCTTAAAACTGACTTCATGAATCGGAGCTACTGTGGCCTGGGCTAGTTTATTTGTCACGTCGTCGATTGCTGAAGTCGACATTTTCGATGTTGATATCTTTATCACGTTTCCAGAAAAATGGCGGCGCCCTTTTCAAAGACACTTCCGGTGTCGGAGCTCCACGCATCGAAGGTTTCACCTGGGAGCTATCCCGCAAACTGCAGTAACACTGTTCGGAGTTTTAGATAGCAGGTGCCCGTTGCTATATTGGAGTCGCACGTAAAATATCAGAAACAGGACCAAATTCTTGTCTTCTCTGTACCGTGAAAATCTATAGAAGAAATAATATTACGTAAACGCTGAAAATGGAACACAAGCAAAGGACCACCACCACATCATACAATAGCGTGTTTCACATTAATTACCCCACCTATAACCTTTCATAACACAATGTAAACTAATGGCTTTTTTTTAGTTTTAAAGTGATTTAGTATTTGTTAACGGGGTTTTTATTCAAACATATATATGCTTATTTTGTATCTTTAACAAAATAAAAAAAAATAAGTAGATTGTTCAGAATATCTTCACAGTTTTTTATAGTTTATCGGTAAGTTTGACTACATCCAATAAGTCGAATCAGGCTTATAATACTTGGTGATCTAAATGGTACAGACACGAGAATATTTCAATTGAATCTGATAAAGATTTTTGAAAACCTTACTGAATGTGAAAATAGTCTGACATTGATAGCGATCAATAATCTTTGTGAATAGCATGGTCCAGTAAATGTGACGGCTGAGTTAAGGGAGACTCCACAAACTTCAGTACTTTCTTGTTTATAGTTATATATGTTAGTGAGGGTAACATTTTAGTTATTCTAGATTTAACAACTTAACAAAGAATAGAATGCATCACTGCGTCCTCTTGAATTTCGTTACCGCAAAAAAATACCCCGATAGAACTGTCCCTTTAAACATTCTTTTCTCATCTAATCAAAATTGACCCGAGAAATAATAAAACATGCCTTTCCGTAACACGTACCTTTTTTCTTGTTTCTAGATCCCTAAGAATCTTTCTTTAAATCCAAAAGCTCCCGAATCCTTCGAATCCATAACTTCAGAGAGACCGAAAGTTCGTACCGTACCAACTTGCTCATCAGTTACAAGAAGTTGTATGTTGGGGATAGCGTTGCGAAACATAACAATTGTACATTTTATATTTGTTAAATGGCATTTAGTTCAAACATTTATTTTATGGAAGGTTTACTTCGATTTGATTAAATGTCGATAGCGATGAGTCATCATAAGCTTAGAAACGTACAGATGTTTTTTTAATTCAACTATGAACACATTTATGAAGGAAACTATAAATTCCTAATAAACACACTCTTTTTTTGTCATGGTCGCCTAAAATTATGACGAGTCATAGTGACAGTATGAAAATTTGTCCTTATACAAATGTGTATGTAAAACATTACATTGACACAAAATAAATTTCTTTTCGAATAAACCATTTGAAAAATATCGCCAATAAAATTTTTTTTTTTACAATTTAAGATTGTTTGAAAAATAAATTGATCTGAAATCAAGAGAAAATTCAAATAACATCGATGATGTTATCTCTTCATATATGCATCTTCTTCAATGTCCCCTCTTTTGTGTCATTGCGAGGTTACATTTTCTTGAAAGATAAATGAGCATTATAAAGTATTTTCCATTTAAATTTGATAGAATAGAGGTTATGTCTTCAATTTGACTTGAATTAAATTATTGCTTTGTTTTGTATGTCTTAACTTTCGATTGTAGGATATGCTTGATTATGACACGAAGGACTTGCATATATTGAAGCCATCAAAGTCTAAAATACGTGATATGAACAGACATAGTATAAACTGTTTTATCCACACAATACTGCTTTCAAGGATTTATACAGAAACATCGTTACTTTAAAAAATAAAGAAGTCGATCATCCATAATCTTATCATCTATATATTTGCAACTTCTAAAATACCTCTCAAACAAGAGTAAGTGGCACCTCCATAAATTGCGGTTGTCAACGTCATTATTTATAAATTTATTAAAAGTTCTGCATCGGCAAGAATGCGCAACTACTAATGTCAAAACTAGTGGTCGTGAAGGTTTAACATTTATTCAAATTCCCGATATCTATAGAACATTATTATTTTCATTGATTTGAACAGGCGAGAATCGAGATAGCGTTGCTGAATTATAAAAGATATAAAGTTAACGTGTGAAGTTTGGAAAAAACGTTACCAAACGTTTGATTTCGAGCCTGACTTGTAGTCGGCGTGTAGGAAACATTTTACCTATTTGTCTGTTTTAAGCGACAAGACATGTACAGCACAATGTCCTTATTTAATCATATATGTCAGTCTTTTAAACTCTTTCATTACCAACTTCTTCTTCATTCTCCTCCATCCGAGTAAACGTCCCGCACTGTAAATAGCATTCAGAAGACGATTTTATGGATGATTTACTCGAATACTTGTCGTTATTACTCGCCCGTGTAAGATACCACAGTGTTATATTTATACGACAATATTAAACTAGTGTAATAACACAATGCAAGGATGACGTCATAGAAGTGTGTTGTTGTGACGTCACAGTGTAAGCGCGCCGTCACAATGGTTGCTGAGTCGCGAAAATGTTAGTTTCGGCAACTTATCGGCAATTATGTTTGATTTTTAGGGCAAGTAATAAACAGAATACTAAACTCCCTTCCATTTAATACTATTTTTATTAAACTCGTGAATGATTTTGGTATCAAACTCGCTTTCGCTCGTTTTATACAAAATCATTAACTCATTTAATAAAAATAGTATTAAATGGAAGGTCGTTTAGTATCCTCTATATAGATGGTTTTCACAATTCTATAACTGAATAAATTGATAATATTCATTTTGTCGATAACCGCCTATAGTGTGCAATCTCAAATTATGCAGGACTGCTCCTTTAAATAGGAATTATTATTCTTTACTTCCTTGAAAACGTGGATCTAAATATGAAAACCGTGTTAACCTTGAATTGTATCAAGCAAAGCCTAAAACAGGCTCTATTTCGTTATCTTTTTAATACTCTTAGTCTGAACGTCATTATGATTCAATTACATTCTATTTCAGTCGAAGGGCCTCTTGTCCAAATACAAATGAACACATTCATTTGATTACACAGTGGCATTTGATAATACAATTGAATTATATGACATTACGACATCTTTACATAGTTTGGACTGACTGTACATCATGTAATATATATCTATATGTCATATCATTAATGGGTGCAGAAAATGTGAAATGATATTAAACTAACGTTTTTGTCCTCTCATTATATATATATACTGATTATGATTGCTTACCACCTCTTACTAAAACGACCATTCTCTTGCAATATACCATGTTCATGACAAATCATTTTTGCATTCTGGCATCGTTTTCACAATGTTCTTTGGGGTTGCTCATTTAAAGGCACCATTCGATCGGCTTTCATCCACCATTTTGAATGTTAGCAGTGCGAGAAAACAAATGAGCTGTTTTATACTAATTCATTAACCGAATTAAAAAATAATTATTTGATTGATAGAAGAGGAGCATATTTACAAATAATTCATAATAAAAGTTATCAGTTACGACAGCATTTTGTCGTACTCATGCATTCCACGGTCGTATACAGCTTCGGTGATTGGCTCCATTTCACGATGTTTTTATGTTTTGAGCAATACACTTTATTCATTTTAAATTGTTTAATCTTGAATGACTGAAATGCTAACCCCACAAACATATTTGAAATTAGGTGTGAAATTATCATGTAAAAATCATATACAATTGTCAACAGGAAAGTCCTCCTGAACTTCGTTTCCACAAAAAATACCCCGCTCGAATGGTCCCTTTAAATACGTTTGAATTGAACAGAGGACAACCCATAAGAAATAGAAAACAATTGTATTACAATGTATTGAACAAGGCGGAAACCCGTGGTTTGAGTGACAGGGGTGACCTTTTTTGCTTTGCTAAAATTCGATACCTATGTTTGACTCGACGTCAGAATGACTTTCTAAATTACTTTCTTTCCTAAAGGTCTCATTCAACATTGGTGAAGAGAATACTGTTTTGAGTTCCGGAAATAACGTTTCACGAACAATTAACATTGAACATAAATAGTTTTCAGTTGCTATAGGTCTCTTCAGACATAATATGGTTTAAAAGTCTTAAACTATTGTAAAAAGTAGGCCATATCGGATCTTTAACAAATCTGGCGACGAATTCTTTCAGCACGATTGTGATCGCTCTTCTATCCATCAAAGTTACGTACGAGGAATTCCTGTACTGTGAAATGTGTGAAGGAAATACGTGAAGAAACAGTAAGAAACAATGTTGTTAATAGCAACATCAACGGGATTCTGCTTTTCTAACCCAGAAACAGCTCCACTTGTAACAGGGGTTATTCAGAAATTACTTAATAAGCCCTGTCGAGAAGACAAAGCTAGCTGCATGACTATGCAAACCGAGTGATAGGGTTTGAATACATATCAGCACTGATTGTATTTTGGCACGTACGAAATCAAATCAATTTTTTTTATGAAAAACACAAAGTGTCCCTTTAATGAAAAATAAAATAACTTAAATCTACCGATCCTTTGAAGTGGTGGTTAACTGATATGTCGCTTGCCACTGATTGATACATTTCAAATAAAATATACTTAAAACGCAGTCACAGTTCTATGAAAAACACATTTGACGAATTTAATTTATACAGGAGCACTCAAGCGGGTAAGATCCACGTGGGAAAGTGCCCAATTTATTCACCCCCTGACACCCCTTTGTGTATTAGATTGCGTTTATAACAGGTACAGCTGATCTCATTTAAATTCAAGGAAAGAAATGTTAGAGCAATGTATTTTTCAAACTGAGTGTCACCGTTGACAGGTTTTCTCGTAGACAGAGCGTGTACATATCATGTAGATTTCCCACGAAATATACACGCTTTGTGATTTGTTCGTTTGAGGCTTCAGATCTCCCTTCTGATGTTTTATAAACAAATAAATGTCATTTAAAAACATTTTCGAATCTTGTTTTGTCAACATATATATCAAACGAACCATGATGACACAATGCATTGACGATCACAATTTATCTATGTATACGTAGTATATTGGCACAGGAACCCGATATCGTAAATAAAATGTAGGTAAAACGTGGGTAAGAAAGACCCGTCCCCTCTATTTTACGTTTTACTAACATTTTATTTACGATATCGGGTTCCTGTGTATATTGGTTTCACGGAAGACAAAACTATGATAACACGAACTTTACTATTCACTTTCATAAAAAGTTTATGAATTAAAAATTTAAATAAATTTATTCAGATTATCTTTGTTAAAAGTCCACACAAAAATAAACAAAATCTAAAAGTGCACCTTTTTCGTGGTTTGAATGCAATGGAGTGCAATGGAAATAACCGCTCTGCGATGAAAGAACTTTTGAATTTTTTATTTCTATGTTTAAATGATTTTTATTCTGTTTTAGGTGGAGAAATAAAATCCCAACCCAGGGCGAATAAGAAAAAAATACATGTTACATCTAGACGACATTGAAGGTTGGCATTTTTATTAAGTGTTAAAATCGAAATCTTTCTCGATGACGTCTATAACAAGCTAAAACGGATTTTCATGTTATGTAATATATCAAATATATAATTTATGTATGCAGCTAAGCCCTATCAAGACATGACACTTCCATTGAATTGCAAATTATAATTTTTTGGTATAAGCTCCTTATCAATTCGCTTCCTGAGTGCAAAATGTTTTCCATCCTTAAACGTTAAACGCAATGGGTGGTCTTTTAATATGTAAATCCAAGAAATATATTACATTTAACATATGATTTTTCATTTTGTATAAGTTATTCATTTTTTGTTCGTGCATACGATCATTCAATTATAAATGTTAGTAACATTCAAGCATTTGAAACATGACTTATTCTTAGCTCAAACATGATTGCGAACGGAAAATCGTAGATATTTCTTTAAATGTTCATATAATTTCTTATTCCCAATAGCATATATATCCATGTTGATTATTTTCTTTGTAATAAATTTTGTTAGATAGGTGAATTCATTTGGATTTTTTGTTTAACTATAAAATCTCCTCACATTATTAATTCGATAGGATTTGAAGGATCGCCCGGCTGCGTCCATGGACAGTAGGAAATTAATTAAAAATGACAACTTGAGACAAAAGAATAGTACTGTTTAATAAATCTTTATTTCATTAGTTGTCATTGAAAGATCCTTGTGTCAAGATTTATTATTCACTTACATTTCTCATCCAAATTTTTATGACACACACCTGTGCAACGCATACGTGACATTGAAAAAGTCACATTGACTTCAACCCATATCTATTTCAGTAAGTAAGTACATTACGATTTTACCTTCTATTGACACATAACGTAACAAAACTACCGATAATTGAAAGATTTGACCCGCAATGACCCGACAAGACAAATCAATATACCTGAGGCATGCGCAGTAGGCCATCGACTCGGCAAGCGAACGACACGAGACCGGCAACTGTCTATTTAGCAGTGATTCAACGTGTGTTGGTTTGGTTCGGTAGCTCACGCGAATAAAGTCGTAGACATGCGAGCAAATTATGGATACCTCTAGTAGCGAAGAAGATAGTGGAATTACCCAAAGATCGCCCTTTGAAGTTGTTTTGAGAGGGGGACAGCCCTGGGGTTTCGAGTTGAGGGGTGGGGCAAGGGAAGGTACCCCCCTACAGGTGTGTGAGGTAAGTTCATAAGTCACGCTTTTACCTTACCTGGCAAAGGTACGCTTACCTGTGAAAAGTTGGGTGACACGTTTGGCACTGGGGCTTGACGTGAAATTCTGAGTGTCTTGTCATGTTCTGTTTTGTTTTGACAAGATTGCATTTAAATTTTGTGTTAAAAGTTTATTAAATGATGTAAACTTTCTTGATCTATGTTTGTTGCAAAGTTTATGATAAACTATATTAAAGTTGATATAAATTCATTTTTGTGATGTTTTAAAAAGAATAGCTTCAAATAAATATTGCAAAGGTATTTTAAAGTTATTTACTAACGTTTTATCTGAAAACATTTTAAAAGTTCATCAAACTGAGTATAAAGTTACAGGTCTATGCAAAGTTTGTGTATCATAACATTTTTTATTTTTGTAAACAAACATGCTAAAAATACATGTTTTCATACTACAAGATGAAAAACAAGCTTTGCAATGTTGATACAAATGTCAACAAGATTGTATTTGTTATGAATATAGTGTTTATTATCTCATACAAATAGGTCAAAGTTACCATACAACATTTACACATTACAACAGTACAGAAATGCAAATATCTTAACAGAAATAACATCCAAAATCTCAAAGCATTCTACCGCTATCATTTTGATTGTTGAATAAATAACAGTGACAATTTATGCCCATGGCATATCTTAAGACATTACAATGTCTCTTATCTGAGCGGGTATGGAACTAAACCCTTTTTGTCCCCCCAAGTACAGACAAGCCCTTTGCTAGTTCTCTGCATGCTTGGCGGACTCGCATTGAAAGCATGGTGAAAGCAAAGTTTACAGATATTTTAGTACAATGTGCATGGTAAGCATTGTAAAGGTTTATTATTCGGTTTATAGCCGACCCAAGTTTTTATGTAAGGCTTAGATGTCTTTTATCCTTGCCACTAACTGCCTAACCCTCTAAGCTTAGCTTAAGATGGTCTTCATGGGCTAGAAATCTTTAATGGTGACTCTATAGAGGAGAAAATTTGTAATTTACTAACTGTATGAATTTTGCAAGCCCAAAAGTGACATTTTGTATGTTTAAAGAAGTTACAAGATATTATGAAAAGAAACAAGGTGGAGGACGAGCCTTATTTCATACACTGTCTTTAGTAAGGATGGGTATCATTCCTCATTTCTGTCTTGCAATTTATTATATATAACGAATATATCTTGAATGTTAATTTGTCTAGAGCTTTCCAATGACCTTTTGATTTTTACAAAAGGCTCCAATATTTTCCATAAGTAATTTGATATAGATGTCATATACTAGCAAGTGACAATGTAATCTTTAAATAGTAATTTTAAATATTTAGATAAGATTTAAAACCTCAATGTTAGGAATTAAAAATAAAAGAGTAATAAAAATTGATAAAAATTGAATGTTGATGTGTTTTTTATTTCACGAACATTCAAGTCTTTCATAGCTTTTAATCAAATATCTTCATGCTTTAACAATCAAATTTAGATACATAGTCTATTAGACAAGAGGAAATTCCTAAAGAGGGTGATAAATAGTGTAGCTGATACTGCATTAAAGGGACCGAGCGGGGTAATTTTTGTGGAGGACTTTCCTGTTTACAATTTTATATGATTTTTACATGATAACTTCACACCTAATTCAAATATGTTTTTGAGGTTAGCATTTCAGTTGTTCAAGATTTGACAATTTGACAAAGAATAAAGTGTATCGCTCAAAAAATACAAACATCGTGAAATGAAGCCAACCATCGAAGCTACGATCGTGGAATGCATTACTACAACAAAATGCTGTCGCAACTGATTACTTTTATTATGAATTATCTGTAAATATGCTCCTCTCCTATCAATCAATTAGTTATAACTTAATTTTGTTAATAAATAAGCATATTACAGCACATTTGTTTTCTCGCAATGCTAACCTTTCAAAATGGCGGATGAAAGCCGCTCGAGTGGTGCCTTTAAATAAGAGCAGCTTTATAGAACTATCCTTTGCTGACCACATGTTATCGTTGTCTTGATGCTATAAAAGTTTGATTCATTTCAGATAAGAGAATAAAAACTTCTAAGTTTAAGCATAGATCAGATAGTCTTGAGAGGTGTACTATAAATCTGTTACTTGGAATTTAGTAGTAGATTTATTATCATAAAGAATTTACACTTTTCATTGTTAAGGACTCTTAATAGAATAGATGAATTTGATAGAATGCAATAAAAATCTTAAATCTACTGTGCAGAGCAATATCAATAAGATATGAATTATGCAATAAAAAATTATTTTGATTGATAGGATCAAAGGGAAACACTTTCGCTATCTACTATAAAGAAATTTGAGTATCTTTGACAAATTTACTGCTACTACTTTAGTATTAAGTTATTTAACTTTTATATTTTCAGTGAACAAGAATAAATATAATAACATTTTGAAAGAATTTATTTATGGGCAAGTTCATTTAATTTGATGATGGTAAAATGTTGAAGTTAAATTAATTATTTTAAAATTAAGATTACTTTTAAGAAGAATGTAAACTTTTCAATCTAAATATCATGAACCACAAATCATTTAATCTTTGTGAAAACGATTTAAGGATATGAGTAGAATTATTTGGTTGTCTTTTTGTGAAATGATTAAAAATACCTAAAATTCAAGTTCTGTAGCTCTGTAATTTAAATTGGATATATATTGCCTTATGATTTGATGTATTATGGGTATAATGGGCCCTCTTACAGAAATAAACTCTCTCTCCATTGTAAATGAGCTTTTTGCAATAATGCTTTTGAACTTAAAATTTACTGTTTAATGCCAAAACATTTTTAAATACAATAAATTACAGTTTTACTTGTTGTATCATAGTGATTAATTTGTTTACACTTTTGAAATGATTTGGCCTTGAATGTGAAAGAAATTTTATAAACCGGTAAGCACTTTGCAACAATGATTTTATAAACTTTGTTTGGTTATAAAGGTTAAATAACTTTCATAATTGAGTTTCAAAACCTTTAGCTGCAAAGACTGTATTTTTAAATCAATTTTGAATTGATTATCTTTTAAGGTGTTTGTTCTATTTGAATGACAATGGCATTAAGGAAATTAAAAACATAATCAAACAACAAGGTCACGCAACATGTTTACAGAACTATGCAAATCTTGCCCGTATATGTTACTCCAAAGATGTTTAAAAACACATTTAGAAGTTTTCCCATGGTTATTCAGTTCACAAGTGCTTTTGTGATATACAAAAGTCTTTTTGTGAATTGTTATTGTGGCGAAGAGAATATCCTCAGTGTTTGTATTTACATATATAACATATATGCTCTTTGTGACTTCTGTGGCTATGTATGTAACAATTTCAAAGAATGAAAATTATGTAGAATTCAACATTCACCATGTGGATGTGATATTTTGAATTGTATCAAGTATAAGAATAATTGATCTGAAATGATATCACACTTGTATATCTTAATGAAAATGCTCTAGGAAACATATATTCCTTTTGTGATTCTATCCTTATGTATGTAACAAAGAATGAAAAATATGTAGAATTCAACTTTATCAAGTGGATTTTTTATTTCTAATTGTACTGTATTAAGTAAAAAGAGAAATTGATCTGAGTTGATGTCACTCTTATATTAATTTTCTTAATGAAAATATTCTAGCAAACGTTTTGTCCTTTATTTTGCATGAAGTTGTCCAAACTTTTTGTATCATCCAAATTTAGCGTTAAGTTATTTGAAGTATGAGAAAATATTAATGAGCAAATTCTCATTAATCGCCTTTGCCATTGATATTATGTGAAAATAAAATATAGAATTATGCAGGTTTTGCAAATCTGACGAATATATCTACTTTTTCAAAAGATTATTGGCCTTTTTGTTCCCTTTTTCTCAATAAACAGATGTACAACAAAAGCCTTTTATTTGCATATAAAAGATAGGACAATAAAGAAGTCCAAATTCTATACAATCAAGCTCAACAATCTTCAAATTGTCATGGAAATATTTCTCAAACCTTCCACTAAAACTATTTCAAAAGTTTTCTAACAGGGAAACTGAGGTCAGAGGTAAAAAAAGTTGATGTTTATTCAAGAGTTGTTTCAATACCACTTGACCAATGAGTTTACGGTTCATTGCAAACTAGACTCGTAGTTGTAACGGTCAGCTGATTCTGTTAAACTGACCATTGTTAATGTCCTGTGTTGTATCGGTCAAGGCAAGCTGTCCATGTAAAGCAATTAGTTACCTGTCTTGCTGATGTGGCCTCCAAAAGTACATGATATGTGTATTCTTGAACATGACAGTTGGGTTGTCAATTTCTTGTCAAGACTGAGGACTTATTTTCATGAAATTGACGTCTTCTGTGTAGTTAAAAAAAACTCTCTGGTGGTCATTTGATAAAAATGTAATGGAAAATGGTGAAGATTTCTTATTGCCTGTATACTGTTTTCTTGAAATGTCATGATGGGTTAATAATAATAATAATAATAAACTAGTCATTTATATAGCGCCGTATTTCCAGAACTCTGCTCAAAGGCGCTTCAGTCGTATGCTCTCTGGAAAAGGAATGTTTTCAGTTTTCCTCTGAAATGTTCAAGGGTCTCTGTGGAACGTAGATCCTCCGGGAGCTTGTTCCAGACGTCTGCACCAGCTTTGGAAAAGGAACGATCTCCAAAACTTGCTGATTAAGACAAGGATGTATATTAAGTCCTATGTTTTTCCTTCTTTGAATTGAAAATTTGAAACTATTTGAATCTTTTCTGGTAGTTTATGATATAAAATGGTGATGAATGAGGGAATGATGAATTATCTGATTTCCTTCTATACTGCTAGTATAAGACAAGGGTATATCCTTAGCCCTTTATTCTTGAGGTGTCCATGTAAAGCAATTAGTTACTCTGTCTCCCTGGCATGGACTTGAAATGAATACCTTTTGGTAAGCCTAAAGACTTAACATGACATGTACATTGATTTGATATGTACATTGTGTTTGTGATATAGACATGCATACTTGTCAGATTTGACAATTGGGCTGTCACGATACTTTGTTTGGCTAAACACCTTTTATCATGATCTTGACTTCTTCAATGTACGTTGGTAAGAACATGTAAAGATATTTCTGTTGAATTGAATATGACATGATTAACATCAACTGTGATAGAGGAATTAAAGTTTCTGGGATACGAACTTGATTGCTTCAGAAGTTTCCAATGCACAACAACCTTAGAATAGATGAATGTTCTCACCTAAAAATTTAGCTATCACTAGGCCTCCAGAATTACCAGATGCTAGGAGTTACTCTTTTTAACTTTTTATTTTCAAAGCATTTTACAGTGTTTTTTAAAAATCAACAGATGACATTCTGGTACAGCATTAATAATGAAAAATCACATAAGCACAGTATGGCAATTAGTCAAATTTACGTGAATAGATCATGGCAAGTTGACCAAAATTTATAGAAAAGGCTAATATCACACTCAATGATCGCTGAACATTTAGTAAGTAAATAATAGTCAAGCATTTCGTTTTTGAATACTTGAAATGGTGGCAATCTTTTATTCAATTTGTTTTTAAATATAAGGTATTTCATTATTATTAAGATGATATTCAGAGGATCGTTATTCTTATCCGGATAACCAATCATAACATGTTTCTTTGTAATGTTTATTTGGATAAGAGCCTTCTGACGTAGCCAGGATTCTAGTTGTTGCCAGATTTCATTTACTTTTTCGCATGTCCAAAATAAATGAACTGGTGTCTCGATTTCTTGAGAACAGAAACTACAGTTTGGATTGTCAACATAACCTAATTTATACAGAATGCTATTAGTTGGAAGTTTGTGATGTAGTATTTTATATTGAAACCATTGAAGTCTAGTATCTTTTGTGCATCTGAAAGGGACCATATTGTATTGAGACCAGTTATCAAATGTGTTTTCATTAAATATGTTTCGTTCCCATTTAATGCTGTGTAAGTTTTTTGTAGTGAATGGTGTGATTAGTATGTTGTAGAAATATTTAGATCCTTTCAAACAATTAAACACATTTAGCAGTGTATAAGGCAGTATTGGATTTTGCAATTTTTCTAAATGAGTCACTCTTGTGAACCAGTCTTTATCCATTGTTGTCATCATTTTATATTTTAAGAATGGTGATGCTATTGGTTATCTTTTTATTTGGTTTTGTCTGCATTAAAAGGGTTACAGAACATGTGCCTGTACAGGCTGTTGTCAGACCATGGTACTGAGAGAATTTGTATACTGATAGAACTCAATATTTTCAAACATTTATCCCTTTGGAACACAGTTCATACTGGTACAGATTACTAAGTTATCACAAGATTTCTCATGGCAAAATAGGGCGGGATTGCGCAATTGTTAGCATGTTCGTCTTCAGATCAAGAGGTTCCGGGTTTGAATCCAATCAGGGGCTCGGCAACTTTTTCTGCAGTAGAAAACTGATCTACGCGCAGTCAGGTTTTGGTGCAATGCTAAATGAATTTCAGTGCAGTACCACCCATCGTCTGCTAGTTCCAGCCGATGCTAGTAGTTTTCACCTCAATGCATAGCCATAATGGTGTTGCAGGCTTTCTCCCTGCAATAATACTAGCAGCCGTGATATAAGTGATATACTCTTGAAAGCGATTTTAAATCCAAAATCACCTCACCTCATGGCAAAACTTTTTTTCAAATTTGTCATGGAGTCAATCAATCCCTTCATTTAAACTATGAAATACCTGTAAATTGGCCACACAAAATTACCAACTACCAATTAAGTATTTAAGTTTTGCATGCATACATGTGAGTTCTCATAAATGCTTTGAATATTTAAGGAATGTTGCTAAGTGTTGTTCAGTTACAGAAACCATTAAATCTAATTTATCCAAATATGGGACTACAAAAGCTGTTTGACATGACTGTCATGTGTAGGTACTGAAGGACATGACATAGACACATCCTTTAAGCAGACAGAAGCTTGACCATACTTGACCTGTCTCTGTAAGGGACTGACCGTTGTCTTGCTTTTGTTTGTGGAGGATTAGAAGCTTTTAGCTGAGGATAGGAACAGTTAAGTGAAAATGAATAGAACGTTTAAGTGGAAATGAATAGTCACTTGTTATCTTCTATCAGTAGTAAAAGAGTTCTCGTAACAGAGATTGCTTGAAATAGTTTGACATTTGTAGTTTCTCTTTGCAGCAAATAACATTGTACATCATTGATGCATGTTTAATAAATTGAATTTTTTTGATAAATTAAAATTTATTTTTCTGTGACTCTCAATGATGATACATAACCATGGGATTGTAAAGTTAGATTCAAGCTGGTATATCTTTGCTAAGGAATTGATTTATTTTCCAAGGAAAAAGATAACATCAGATAGATTAAACTTTTTCATGCTTTGTTGTTTTTCCATGATCTCAATTTTCTTGTATAATACTAACACAAGATTACATCTACATCTACATGTATAAAAAGTTCAATGAAAACTCCTTTTTCTTACCCTTTACAGCAAAACAATGACAAATTTGATATGAAAGAAATGGATCAATTTAAAAAAATGTATGATTTCATATGTTTGTTAAAGTTCTGTATACTATGTGTCTATGTTTATATAGTTGACATGGTAATATCCTTTTCCTTTCATGTATTTGATGTCTAAAAGTCTTGCATCAGACCTAATAATAGAACAATGGTTGACATACTTGACAGTGTTGCCACAGAGATTAGCATAATTGCTCCAGCTCATGAGGTTCTTTTTAAGGATGAGAACACCCTTGGATGAAGTGGAGTTCATGTTCATGTTCATGTGAGATATCTTGTTGAACAAGAACAACTAAATGATCCAATAAAATCCTGGAGCACAGTGGTGTAGTGGTAAGCATGCTCGCCAGGGCTTGAATCCCAACTGAGACAAACAATTTGTGTCTTAGGTCTCATCAAGCATTGGGTCCCTGTGCAAGGCACTTCATCCACATTGCACTCAGTTCATCAAAATGGCTACCTGGTTACAGGATGTACTGACCCTTCAGCGCTCAGTACATTCTGTTACAATACAATCCTTCAGGGTAATAATGTAGGTGGGTCTTTGGACATAGAAAAGACGTCATATGAATATCAACGTTATTATTATGATCAACCCTAATTTAAGTTATTATTATGATCAACCCTAATTTCAAGTGTTGTTTTTATTCTAAAATAATATTAAACTCCATTTTAATTGAAGAATTAAATACCCCTTCAAGGTGGAATAGGCTTGTTATAAAGCAAGGTGTACAGCATTTTAAAAGTTATTTTAAACTTCTTCTTGTAAACTTCATGTCCTTGAGCAGACCTTGACAAATATACATATGGCAGATTTGATGGCCTTGACCTTGGTCCCTAAAAATGTCCACAGAGGTTCTTAAACGACTTGTATTTTGTACTGTATAAGTCCTTGAAATCTGTAATCTAAAATACATGTTCCTTGGCAGATTTTTTGCACTTAGTAACAACAGAATTTGATAATCGTAAGCCAAAATATTGATATAGATCTCAAATATTGCATCGCCGTCAGCCAATTCTGACAGAAATGTCGATAACAATTCATACTTTAAGTTTATATAATTGGATGTTAAACATTTTCGAATTAGTTAGGCAATGATATGTTGACATAGTTAAGTTGTGTAGACCCCTATGTAAGACTGGTGTTTATTCCTCGATGTAAGGTCATGTGACCTTTGCAAGAACAAATAGCAATGACCTTATCAACACATGCACTTGGATAGTTCGAAACGAATCTTCTTGCATTCCTCGCAACCTGTCTTAGGAAATTGGGCTTGATTATTTACAAATTTAAAATATTTTGAGATAGCTTTGATGATAGCTTTTATCACTTGGTCTTATTTCTAATTTGAAGAAATCGAGAAATTGATAGTTTATATTTTCTATCATTTGGCCATTATAGAGTTATTTGACGACCTTGAGAAAGGATATTTTTATCTTGTTCATTGATGTAATAATTTATCAACTACAGCAGTGTTGTAAATTGTTTCAACTTGAAATATAAATTTAAGTTTTGTCATATAAAAAATATATGAGCCAAGGCCAATGTTTTACAAAATAGGTCTTGCACAATATAATAATGGCAGGGAAAAGTACAGGGCTTGTTGATTCTGTTTATATTTTTCAATGCCTCAGTGAATATTTGTCACAACTTTAAACTTCTATATACAGAAACCTTTCAGTTTTTTATTAAATATTTTGATAATTACAGTACTTTAGATGCTGTTGAATAGTAGCTGCTACTTAGAAAATATTTCAAAGGAGATTTAAAGCATTAAACTTCAAATGGATGTCATTTTTAGTATAAAATGGATGGCATACAATAGCCTATCCCTGGCTTCAAATTCTTTTAAAATTCAGTGATATTTATAGTGTTTCACAAATTTGCAATGCATGTAATAAACTAATGTTAAAATAAATTCCTTCTTTGAAAGGTAATAGAGGCATTGGACAACAAAAATCTATGTTAAGGAAAAGATATGTTTCTTCAAAACTGATTTGGCATTAAACTTCATAACAAATATTTTGTGAATATTCCTTTTTGAAAAACCTTAAGTTAAAAAAGGATCGACATCTCATATAGTAAATATTAATTGGAAAGGCAACATATTCATTTCCATTCATTCTGTTAAAGATTAAATGTTAAAGGAAAAATGACATAAGACTAAAACACTTTATTTCTCAATAAAAATGTTTTGATGTGTATAGTTGATATGTATGTACCGTATTTCAAATAAATCCATCTTGCTCAGAAAAGATTAATGAAAGCTCATTTTTTTTAATTGTTCACATAATAAATCTTTCTTACATAGTCTTTAAACTTCAAATAGATATCTTAATGAATAAATCTTCTTGCAAATGTAACAATAAAGTAAGGCTCATATTTATGTATAGGTTACATAAGAAATGAATCTTTGTACAATAAGATGTTTCTTCACACATGGTCATCAAATGTAAAACATTTTTGAAGTAAGTAGTGAAGATAGATGTTACCCAGTATATACCTGATAGTGTCTTTTTGTGAATTTCTTTTCCAATAGAAATCTTTAAAATCAGCCGATTAATGTTGATAATGTTCAGTATCACCAAGATGAACAAAAGAAAACAAAAATTGATGGCAGATAGAAAATAATGGAGAGTGAAAGGATAAAAGGACGAAAGGGCGCAGAAATAGAAGTGACTCACTATATTACCATTTGTAAAGATATGACCATTTTCTTTGAAACTTGGGGTTATCCTTCAAAAAAAAAAAAAATTCTTATTTTAGTGAAAATTTATGCGATTCTTTTATATTTTTGATAAATCCGTTCTGCAATATAGTTTTTCCAGATGCATGGTACACCATCAATTGTTTTCCAATATCTTGCTTGTAAACCATGGAATGTCATGAGTGTCAAATAAGTAAACTTGTAACTTGAAAAATTTGACATGTCATTCTCAACTTTTTGTGAATTTTGTTTTATTACATAAAAAAATGTAAAATCAGTCGATGAATGTTGATAATGTTCAGTATTACAAATAATGTTAATTGAAATTTTATGAGATTCTTCAAGTTTTTAGCTCATCCGGCCTGTAGGGCCCAATGGGCTTATGGCATGGCATGACGTCCGGCGTCCATCTCTCCATCCGTCCACCTGTAAACTTTGTGCATTTTCGACTTCTTCTCCAGAACCTAATAAGGGTCACAGGGACCAATCCCTAAAAATAGAACCATTTGCTCTGTAGCTCACCAGGCTTTGTATTCAATTATGCTGTAGAGTGTGGCCAATGTGGTCCCCCCTATTTGTAAGGGCCACAGGATCACCAATCCTAAACTTAGTATATAGGCATTGTGATTTAAGATACCGGTAATCAATTCAGAAATGGCAATTGCTCAAATATTTAATAATTTAGGGTATATGATCAAGGGCCACCAAAGCAACAATTTATGATCCTCACTGGTCAAGGATAAAATTGAATACTCACATAGATAGCAATAGTATAATGAAATGGCTTTGGTACTTAGGTTAACTTTGCAAGAGATCCTCAATTATGAGTTACAAAGATATAATCGAGAACTAAATATCCTATTTTTTCCATTATAGGGAACCACCTCAGAATCTTATATAATAAAAAATATATCCTCGACTCTCCAATGACATGAATACGGTTGAAGCAAGGATGAGTCACCTTCTCGTCTAAGATGTCCTCACATGCATCACTGGGTGCCTCTTAGCGTAAGGAGAGATAACGGAAAGGGGCACTTTTCTCTCGGAGATTATTTACAGGCAAAACATTGTTGTCTCATCTATTGGCTATCAGGTTTCGGTGGGAGGCACAAAAGCCCTAGGGTATGAAAAGGCCCACTCATCTACCTGTCAGCCAGTCAGGAAGGGGGGTTAGGGGGGAACTTGAAAGGGGTTTGGGGGAGGGGGGGGTTTGGTTGGGTTGGTAGGGAACAGTTATAAGGGTTGGGGGAGGGGGGGGGGGGGAGGTGTTATGATACAGGTCCCTTACGATATGTTACATATCATGATACAGTTAACGCAACAAAGAGGTACCATTCCACTGATATAAATTCAATATATGCAATTATGATTTTATTAACCAACATTGAGATGCGAAGACAATTTCTTTATGAAAATCTCAAAAAATCACTTTTTTCCAACTTGAACATTAAGCTATGTTAACAAGGATTTTCAGAACTTCTGAATTTCCAGAGTCGATATTCACTAAAATTTGGAACAATATTCACCAAAACTTTTATCATGCTTTAGTTAACTGTATCATGTTTTGTATTGTGAACTGAACTACGATGATGCATCAATGTGTGTCATGACATTCCGAGATGGAGACGTGGGGAAGCTTAAGGGGAAGAAGACAGTATAGTTGTAGTTGTTGTTCAGTTTGGGTTTAGGGGAAGTTTTGGGGTTAAGGGTTAGTTGCAAGGGGGTCAGGGTGGAGTTTTGAAGTTTACCGGTAGGTTGTTTTCGGGTTGGGCGAAAAGTGGAGAAGGTTTAGGAATGGAAGTTAGTTGAAAATTAAAACTTTTTACTTCAAACCAGTGTATGAAATAAGGCCTGTCCTACAGCCAAGTACTTTCAGTCTGGGCTGGTTACTTTTTGAGCTTTTTCTTAAATTTTACCATTATAATTTACAAAATACCTATTTCGACTGTTCAAACGTTTATATCTTATTAGAAACACAGATTCATTATCCAAACCATTAGAGAACTTTTAGCTTAATTTCAATCTTTTGAAATGAATAAATCCTTGGCAAAATTCAAAGAAAAGAATGTGTAAGAAACATATACTGAATGATCTCTTATAAATCTCTATTCAGATAAGATAATACTTAATCAATCAAAGAGTTCTCAGGTGAGAAATATTTTGAAAGAGTGTGGCAGGTTCTAACCATAATCCATGTGTAAATAAATGCAAGAATAAATTATCTTATATTGTCAAAACAAATTTTTTTTATTATATAGGAGTATGCTATTGTATTCTGTGGTTTATGTTACCTGTATTGTAAGCTACCAAAGTAAATAAATGCAAGAATAAATCATCTAATATTGTCAGAACACAACAAATTTATTTTTAGGAGTATGTTATTGTATTGTGGTTACCTGTATTGTAACAAATAGGATGAAGGTAATAAAATTGAACACTCATGTTGATTTATTGCAAGGAAAAGTGGTTACATTTTGTTAGTCCATTTGCTACTCAGAATCTGCATTGTAAATCACTTAAGATAAGATTACCGGTAAGTGTCTGTTTTCCTGTCATCATAAGGTAAATATATATACCACATTGATCATTAAAGGCACACAAGTATGTTTTTTTAAAGAAATATTATAATCCCACAAAAAGGACAAATATAGGTTCAATTTGGAAGAATTTTTTTTAGATCAATAACAGAATGTTTTAAACTTATGTACAAAGTTCTATTAAGCTTTGTTCATTGATTTCCCAAGCCTTCACGCTGAAATGGCTACATGAAAAATTTGCTAAAAAAGTAACACTTTATTCAACATTTTGAGATAATCAAGTTGAGCGATAGATAAGTTTTCCAAAAACCATCATTATTCGTTTGAAGGTCCTTTGTATACTATTCTATACTATATTTTAAAACATCAAAATTCAACTAAAAACCTAGTCCACTAAAAACAGAAAATTAAACTCATGTCACAAGTTAAGTGCATTTGTTCATTAGAAGACACTAAACTTAAAGACGTCTAAAGATGTCTAAACACAGATGAATAATCAACAACAGAAAAAGGGTGATTTGTATGATTGGGATTGTGATTAATGCATGATTTAACAAATGCATGTTTAAGTACTCTAATAATCTTATAATGATCATTTCCTAAAACTTGAAACATAGCGTTTCTTCCCAAGTTTGTCTAATTTTTAAAAGCGTACATCAATTGTGATCATTACATTAACACACTTTCTAACACTTGAAACATACATTTGTAAAATCATGTATCAATCATGATTACAATTCAAACTAACATTATCTAGTGCTTGAAACATAGAATGAATAAATAAATAAACAAACGAACGAATGAATGAACGAATGAACAAACGGACGGCCGGATGGACAGACGAACGAACGAACGTCTCAATTTACTACGGCAAACAAAGATCATAAACCTAATTACAAAGTCATTTACAAAGGCAACAAAATAAATTCACAAAACAAAGCATATCAGAAACTGTACATAAGAGATGATTTCATTGTACTGGTAGATAGATACACAGCAAAATATAATAAAATGTTTTCTTTGTTGGTACAATTATGTCAGGAATCACCTAAGTGCCACTGAATAGAGCTGTAATATCATCATCATTATCAATCATTTCAATTTGAACATACAATTCAATATCAGTGAACAAAGAAAATAAAATAAGATTACTGTAAAAAGAATTCATTTGGTTCATAAAGTGCTTGCAGTTAAGAACAACAGACAGACAGAAAGTTTTGTTATCTCAACCATCAAAGGTGGTACATGAGAATATTGTAAACAATACAAATAAGTTATAAAATATATACATGGCAGTCATAATCAAAACAGTGTGTTTGACAATGTATACATTCTCGTGAGGTTTTACCTTGATAGTTTACCAGTATGAGAAGTTGTATTTCAGTTCTTTATTCAGGGTTACCATACATTATATATCATAAAGGCTATCAATCATAATCTTACAATTCATAGTTAATATTTTTCTACACTTGAAAAATAGCGCTTAATTATTAGCAAAACAATCTTATTTGTAAATCCATGTATCAATCGTGATCATACAATTCACACTAAGATTTTCTAACACTTGAAACATAGCGTTCCTCGGCAAGTTTGTCTCATTTGTAGGGGCATGCATTCTTCCTTTTATGGGCTTGGTATTTTGTCTGTCTGCAAATGCGTTTCTCTAATGGATGTTTGCACTGGGATTGCAAATGGTTGCACAGTTAACATTGTTGACAGGCAATGCTTTGTTTATTTTTGTTGTTTACTTTCAAAGATGTCTCTTCATTTGACACATCTGTCAGACTGCATTCCTGGATTATTGCAACTTTGCTAAAGGTCCTGGAAACTAATGAGAAAATGTTTTTGTTTGTTTTGTGTAATTATTATTTAATTTATGAATTTTATTTTGAAATTAGAGTGAAATAATATGTATGAAATAAAAAAAAGTTTCTGAAATTTGAAAATATGTAAATATTTGACATTGAATTCAACTTCCAATTTTAACACCAATTACAAATTCTTCTATTCCAATATTTTCAATGTTCAGTATTTTTGTCCTTATAATATTGTTCAAACATTTTTTTCATTATGTTTTCCCTCAAAGATAAACTTGAAATATTTAATTTCTTTCATGTTGGTAAATGTATTAATCTTTGTCGTCATAATTTTTTGGAAAGATTAATATGAAAAATGTATTTCTTTCATATTGATATTGATCTTATGTATATCTCTAACCATCTATCAGTAAATCTTTAGATTAAAATATTACTTTACAAAATTAAATTCTTATGTCAAAAGAGTCTTTGATCTCAAAGCTGCTCTTTCATAACAAGGTTTAGCAAAAAGCCAAGATACATTTAATTTTGTCAAATCATTTTTCAAAGATTACCAAAATATACAAGGATATTAAGCATGAAATTAATATTTGATGTTCATCAATCATTTCTAGATGTTATCAGTCAAGCCTAACATGACTCACATGTTTATCAGTGAAACATTCATACATAGGGCACATGCAACATTACTAGGCTTACACAGGGAATGCATCTTGTACCGTAATCTGTGTAGTGAATGACCAGGGTACTTAGCATAAGGAGGTTTGATAACACAGTGGTTAGCTTGTTCAACTTTGGATCAAGGGTTCGGAGTTCGAATCTGCTGTAGAGAACTGTTCTACAGTCAGGTTTGGGTGCAATGCTACACCTAATTTCACCGCAGTATCGCCCTTGTTTCGCTAGTTCCAGCCGATGCTCGCAGGTTTCACCATATTTCAAGCAACAATATTGAATATGGCATTAAACCTGAAACCATCTCCCAACATAAAAAAAGAGGAAGTTATTAAAAAAGATATTTGCTTAGTTATCATTGATGTCAAAATGTTTTGTACAGAATGATAGATACAACATTTGTGTATTTAGCTTGTGTATTTGCAAAGCAAAATTTAAAGGAGTTCTGGATGATCATTAGACTTGAAGAAGGAGGGGCTTTATCTTATTCTGGCAGTGTTAAGTATGATGAAGACTCCCGTATAAGAAATTTCTTCACTTATATTTTTATCATTTGTATCTTCCCTTCTATCTGTTCCATATCCTAAATTTGATCTTATATATTTTAAGTATAAGTTTGAACAAGGTTTTTTTTTTAATTCAATGATGAATGAAAATAAGATCTTAGTTATATGAGTTTATCATGTGTTATTATCAAAATATTCTAAAAAATTTGAAAAATAAGACATATATTTTGTGGCAGTTTTTTCCCATTACTTCCATTTATAGAATCAAATAGTTAAACCTGTAAACAGTGACATTTTGACCTTGCCAAGAATGTTGTTTATCCTAGCAACAGAGACTCAGCCACTGCCTAGATGATAACTTTTAATGCAGTGTGACTATTTTAGAGTTGAAGAAAGGGTCCTACAGGAAAACATATTGATAAATTTTTTCAATGCAAAGAAAAAATTCATTTATTTTCTATGAGAAAAGTTTGGTCTCTTTCATAACAGAAAGCATATCTTATTCTCTATAAATCTGTCAAACCTTCTTTTTATAGAGAGGCATGATATATGTTGAAGTTAAACAAGTTCTTATCAACTGTAAACTTTTTTATTGCATGAAAACTTTCTATGAAGATGACATCACTGCCTGGCTGTACAACAGTGTGACTATCTATAAAGGAGTTGACTGTGCATTAGAAATTGTCTTTATGTCTGTCTTCCTTTTGCTTTGGTATACTGCATTCTATGAAATTAAGTTAATTATGAATAATCAAAGATACAAGCCCTGGCTTTCATTGAAAAATTGTAAGAACTTAGAAAAAAGGGAGGATAGGTTAAGGGAAAAAGCCACTATTAAATTGGAAAGTTTTGCCAAACCTTGCAAACAGGTGTGGTCAGTTTGAATAATTGTTGTACCTTTAGGCCTTATATAATTAAAGCATTTTCCGTTGTTCTTGACCATTTGAATTGCAAAGTCTTCAGATTGTCAAATAAAGGTTAAAATATCAAAAATCAAAAACAAATTTCGGAGCTACAAAAGAAATGGGGATAGGTTTTGAAAGGAAGTCACAAACAATTTTATGAAAATGCAATTTTTTGGCAAACCAAGGAGTAGTCACGGATTGATTGCTGACCCTAAAGGGCTAAGCTAAACTTAAACCTTTTTTCTTTTTCTTGGGTAATTGGATTGACAAATCTGATGGTCAAAATGTCATGTTTTAAAGTTATTATCAAAATTATTTTAATAAAAACGATTTGAAAAACTTAGGATAGGTTCTGAGAAGGATCATATATCACAAAATTCTTTGGAAAAAAAATTCAGCAAACCATAGGAGTGGTCAATGTGAATTATAACTGTACCCAAGGCTCAACATAGAGTATTTTCCCTTGTACTTAACTGTTTGAAGTGTTTTCACGATTCTCTGATCATTCGCGATGTGTGCCTAGGCAGCGAGACACATTTTACAAGAATGCCTCTCAGTAATTTTGCAGTGAACCATATGTCGTCTTTGTCTTGTATTTATTTGAGGGCATCTTTATAGTTAATAGGATTGGATAGCTTAAAAGAGTCTTGTGCAGGACCTGTGTATACGTGCCCTGCTTAAGCTTCATTACCTCAAGGAAGGGTGTTGGCTGTTGATTTTCATTAAATATGATTTTGTGACTGAATGGGGAGGAAGTAATGTATGATAGTATGGTAATTCAGAAGGGATTGACAGAATTGTTCGACTCCATGGGCGGTTTTCCGACAAGCGGACTTCATGATATACTTGACTACTTCATGAAATTGGCTCACGTTGTCTTGTGTCGGTGATATCTGATAGGTACCGTAATTTCTCTATTAATTCAACTCTCAAATTTTCAAAAGATTTTCAGAAAATTATGGTTGAATTATTTTTCACGTTTGATTGGGTATCACCCCATTACCCCTACAGTCTCATTACCCCTACACTTTTTTTTCCGGTCAAAAAGTGTAGGGGAACTGGGGTGTCTTAAATAAACTTAGAGGATGATGCACCCCTTCTAGTATGAAATGGACTCTCCAAGGTGTATTAACAAAACACTAAATGTACATTTTTAAGGACAGTTTATTGCTGAAAGTTACATAAAATATGAGATTGTAGGGGTTATGGGTGTGAACCTTTGATTGCTCATTTGGCACTATGGTTGAAAATCTTGAAATATTAGATACATATCAAGAACATTTGTAAAATTATAAGATATGTTTTATAGATGAAATGACAATGTCTTCATTTCAAATTATTTACTGCAGTTGAGATAATTGCGCTTTATTTTTTTCAGCAGATTTAATAATGATTTTAAGAAAGAGATGAATCATAGAGGCATCAGCTTATAACTTTTATCACGTGGTTGAAATTTTAGAAGTGGGTTGAATTTGTGGTGAATTAAAATATTATTTGGTCAAATGTATTAGAGAAGTCAAATTAATGGAGTAATTACGGTACTTGCCAAAAATAAAATCTTTATTTTAAGCTTTGTTATGTGGAAGTTTAGATCTTAACTTGGAGATGAATATGTCTGGAGCAACATTGTAATTTTAAAGAAATTTGAGAAAATGATTAGAGTCTCTGCCTTTTGGAATTCAGAAATGAAAGGTTTATGGTCATTTGAAATGTAAAATATTTGAGAGATCTACTTAAAAGATTTGAAGAAAATCTCTGGTTTGAATAGATTACAATGATTATATGCTTATGAATATGCTGTGAAAAGAAAATTCAGAAAAATTCAAATGCAAAAATATGACAGATGTTTAGAATCTCACTGGTTTGAAAAGCTGACATTGTTTTCAGTACTAATGTACTTATGAACAGCCAGTGACAAACATTTAAAAACAATTTAGAAATTGCAGAATTTTTCCATAGTAACTCTTATTTACCGGTAATAAACTGACTGGTGTTTTATCTCTGATAAGCAAAAGGAAAAGAAAATATATACAGTTAAAGAACATTTGCATATAGCATTTATCTTAGTTTACCTTTTTATCTATAATGATCAGCCTACTTATTAATATGTAAATGTTTTCAGATTTGATTAATCACTTACTACTTAGATGATTTTCAGAGTTCTGTGTATGCTTAAAATAATTCATAGTTTCACATGATAGATAGTTTAATCATGCAGACTCCAGATTATGGCATGATACAAGATTAAATTCTATTTAAAAAGGTTGATATTAAAAAAACATTATCCTGATATTATCATGATATTTTAAAATGAAAATGATGATTGGTCAGTCTGATTAAAATCAACTGTGTTCTGAGACTTTTTTTTCAAATATAATTACACTCCACAGATTTTTATATCCCATTAATGTCTGACAACAGTCCTTAAAGTCACATCATCTGATTCAAACTGATGATCTACTTTGAATCATCAATATCATGTGTATATTTCTGTCAGAGATCTGTGTCTTTGGCTATGTCCCAAATGGACAAAGCCCTCACAAACCCTCAGACATGAAAGTATATGTTCCTCAACAACTTCATTTCTCTCCCAACCCTGTCCTCATCACTATTTAACATTTATTAGACCGTCTTTTCGAGGAAGTAAAATTTTCTATTTATCCTATTTCCCAAAACAACCAAAAAGTTGAGTTTTATGAAAAGAGAATCCAAACAACCATGGTGTTGTCACAACAATAGATTCTTTTATGATGTCAACAAGGAATATAATGTCCGATTTCAATTGTTATATCTCTCATACAGATTTTATTTTCACTGATAACATGCATATTTTACCAATAGAAACCAAAAAGTAAAGAAAAAAGTATCTTTCTCTCCTCTTTCTGTAAGAATCCTGTCCGATATCCCTGCTCGGCACTCAGACAATGTGAGAAAAAATTCTGGAATATTATTGCTTTGTCGCGGAAATATATAGTTTTGTCTCAGTCTGTGCATCTGAGTGTCCGTCAGAGTTAAAGGCAACAATTTTCTCAGAAACTATCCAAATTTGATGTGTGTTTGTAGTATCAATGCCTTGAAATTTAGAACCGTACAAATATTTTGTTCAGAGTTAATTCCCTTGTGCCATGTATTTTCACTCTGTTCGACGATATCTTCAGAGGATTTTAATTTTTTCAGAAACTGTTTAATATCCAAGTTTTCTGTCTGTTTTCAGGGTATCAACCTTGAAGGAGTTAAAAAATCAGAAACATACAATTATTTTTATAGAGTTATGGCCCTTGTTTCATAATCATGGAATCTCGTGAAATGTTGATAGCTATTATAAAAACTGGGGATGTTGATGACTATTTTTCCTTCTCTATCAATTTCTTCTCAATGTCACGTGTTTCAGATTGCATCTTCCTTCTCTATCAATTTCTTCTCAATGTCACGTGTTTCAGATTGCATCTTCCTTCTCTATCAATTTCTTCTCAATGTCACTTGTTTCAGATTGCATCTTCCTTCTCTATCAATTTCTTCTCAATGTCACTTGTTTCAGATTGCATCTTCCTTCTCTATCAATTTCTTCTCAATGTCACTTGTTTCAGATTGCATCTTCCTTCTCTATCAATTTCTTCACAATGTCACTTGTTTCAGATTGCATCTTCCTTCTCTTTCAATTTCTTCTCAATATTGTGTGTTCCAGATTGCATCGCGAGGCAAGGCGCACATCTCGCGTCTAGAGGAGGGAGATATTATCCTAGGTATAAACCGGGTAGCATGTTCAGACCAAGAAGGAGCGCAGCAATTGATCGAGAGTGCCTTCCGCACACTCACTCTCAAAGTCTGGAGGTAAGAAAATGACATATGAACACATGATTGGCAAAGTGACATGGATGCAAATATGAATATATGATTGAGAATTGACATACATGCAAATATAAATATATGTTTTGAAAGTATCATGCATGCAAATATGAATATGATGATCTTTTTTTTGTTTTATGAATTTGCAATATTGGACATTGATGCCTTTGATCAAAGCATTTGGAGATTTATTTCTTAGATATAGAAAAAATATAGATTATATTATTAGATTAGATTTTATGCCTATGGGCCCTTTACTTTAATGTATATATAGGAAAATATTGTATTTATGTATCTTGTACTATGTAAATCTCATCCCATTTTGACTACTGTCAAGAAAGATGGAAATTATGTGATACTTCAAATTTCAATTGTTTTAGGAATGGTGAAGTTCAAGTTAGTTTGTCATATCCTTTTTTCAGACATCAGTTTTGTATTAGTATGACAGTGATGAGTGTGCTTCCATTTTTAGAAGTCACTGCAGCAATACTTTGATACCATTTTGTCTCCACTTTTACGATCTCACTTTTTCACAGATAGATGATATTATATTTTGGAATTGAGGATTTTAATGGGAGACAACTCTTTTGTTCATATTGTGACATTTAAGAATATCTTGTCCATTGCATGTGGTGTTCTTGTAATTTCACAATCAATGATGAATTTATGACTTTAAACCCGCCAAGGTATTTTTATATGAAAGGGATTAATTTTATTTCCTAGGATTTAAGAGAGAAGAAAAGGTAAGGTTCATGTCTGGTGTTATAGTTTTGATTTAAAAAAAATGCAAGTTCAATGTAGTTTCAACTAAATCATGTCTAAAAATGTAAACAAAAGTCTGGAAAATTCAAATTTAATCATGACTGACTAAAACATTTTTTTAAATTTTGAAATATATATCTTCAGATAAAGATTTTCTGCATTGAACTAAAATTTTACAAATTAGGATTGGTATTTTTCATTTTGTGGTGTGATGGCATGTGTTCAAAGCGGGTTTTATTATTTCAATAATTTTGCTTTAAGTCATTAGTTTTATTTCATTTTGGTTCAAATCCTTTTTTATTTCTTTTATTAAAACCCAATTATTCACATCTTGATTTTGAACAAATTAGACTTAATCAGCACAAGTGAATAATGCACTGTTTGAAGCACTCATAAAATCTCAAGTTAAATCTCATTGACAGCATACAAATACAAATTGTGAACATGTTTGTGTATCTTTATGGAGGGTAAATATTACTTGTATTTCCTAACTCATGGTATTTATTCCATAACTAGATTTTATAAATATTTTGGGATCATAAACTGGACAAAAATAATTATTGATATATGACAATTTTGAAATTATAGATTATTATGTAACATTAACCACCTGATTAAATACTGAATTTAAAATTTAAATATCCATAACTTATTTTGTCCAATATAGGTTATTAAAGGGGCAGTAGCACGTTTTTTGATAATTTTATATTTAAAAAAATTCACTGATAATTGTAAGTTAATGTTAAATGTATTATTTTGACAGTGTCAAAAATCTCATTTCACAAGCCAATTATCCATAGTCAGAGGTCAAAGTATGAAGATTCACGTAAAATTCATTGGCGGCCATTTTTTTGTGAACACCTTTAATTCATTTTGTGTAAGAAAAGGAAACGCATGGCTAAACTTTACGTTATATATTTGAATTATTACTGCTCCATACATTGTCTTTCATTTGGAACCATTAATTTTCATTTTCCTGACATCACCTTATATTCCCCCTAAAAACGTGCTACTGCCCCTTTAAAGCAACTATGAAGTGTATATACAAAATGAAAGTACCCGTTATGAACTTTTTAATTATTTTTTCAAGATTGTTGTTTAATTGAAAGAGTTATAAACATTCTCACAAAGAAGTAGTAATCATCAAATTTAATGTACTTAATTGTCCGAGCTCCACTCATAAAATATTAACTTTTTCTGATCAAGGTGGAGTGTCACAAACTTCACACACCACCAACTTCCTGATGATAGTGTTCTTTGTAATTAGGTAGGATTGCATGTAAACCCTGTATGGAGTTGTGTGTTAGTGACAATGTTTGACAGAAGGTCCGTGACACGTTGGGGATCGCAGATTGACTGTGTGTTCGGTGTCAGCTTCCTCTGTGATGTGTGACCCATACACACGATGTTTGACGTTAGTACACCGCCAAATTTGGATTTTGTTGTTTTGATTTCATTCACGTCTTAGAAAATATGTGATGAATATATAAGTAATACAGTAGAACACGGATATAACAAACTCCAAGGGACCAAAGAATTTAGTTCGCGATATCCGGTGTTCGCTATACGCATATAATTTTAATGATATTATATAGGGACGGTACTTGAAAATTTGTTCACTATATCCGATTGTTCGCTATATCCGAGTTCGTTATATCCGTGTTCTACTGTATATGAATGAGAAAGAATCTGCAACTGTGTCTGCAATTAAGAACTTTTCTACACGTAAGGTTTGAGTACAATGCTACACTGAATTTAAGCACATGTAGTAGCACCTATGGTTCACTAGTTCCAGTTGAGGCACGCAGGTTTCACGGCAATGCATAGCCACAATAGTGTTGCAGGCTTTCTTCCCTGCAATTAAACTAGCACCCGTGATTTAAGTGAAATGTTAAAGTGGTGGGAAAGGGGAAAAAATTCATGTTAAAAAAGGTGAACCCTGAGTGTAAAATAACCCTCTGTATTTGACTAGTATGTAGCATATATGGTATGATTTCAAACTCCAAATTCCAATATCAATCAAAAGAGCACCTTTTATAAAGCTTTTTAAGTGCCTTTCTTCAGTTCACCAAAAAAAACAAGTATTTTAGCTGCTTAGAGATAAGAATGTGAACTCTATCGCCATTGCCTGTTTCCAAAACTCACTTACTCTTGACTATTTGTTAATACCCCTCCAAACAAACATATGTTACTTCATTAAGTTCTAGACATAAAACCAACAAGCACTCCACTCTGGAATGGTATCAGGGGATCATGGCGCTAAGCCTGGTTTCTATTCCAGGAACTGGATCTTTGAGAACCAGGTGAATAATGGTTATAATGGTTACCGGTGCCAGCTAGGAAGTCGTTTATTTCTCACTTAGTTTAACACTGCTGTAGTAATTGGTTTACCATGATAGATGGTATCAGCGCCATTGGCGCTATAATCCAAATTATTATTACAGAAGATATAAACAATTATTTATATCTCTTAAATCTTCATTGCTGTATTAAACAAAAAATATGTTTACCATGATAAATGTTATCAGTGCCTTTGGTGCTACAAATTCAAATTATTATTTCAGAATAAGTAAGAAAGATTTTATATTTCACTCATCTTCTTTGTTGTTAAAAATATGTTTACCATAATAAATGTAATTTTATCCATTTTGTGCTAAGATTTGAGAATTGTTATTATTGAAGAAGAAAAAAGAAAGGTTTTATATCTCACTTAGTTTCCTTATTACTGTAGAATGCAAGAAATAGGTTTACTATAATAAATGTAATCAGGCTTTTGCTGCTAAGGAATTAGTAATTATCATTCCTGAAGAAAAAAGAAATTATTTATTTCTTACTTACCTACATTGCTGTACTAAACATCTAAATAGGTTTACCATAATAAATGGTATCAGTCTTTGGTGCTAAGAAATTATTAATTATTGTTACTGAAGAAATAAGAAATGATCTATTTCTCACTTACCGACATTGCTACTGTAAACAAGAAATAGGTTTACGATGTTCTATTATTGTCGCCTTTGGTGCTCCAAATTAAATTTATTATTTCAGAAAAGATAATAATTTAGTTTTGCTTATTATAACATTGCAATAGTAAACAAGAAATAGGTTAAATGGAATTTTTAATTGTTATTATTGAAAAAGAAATAAGAAAGGCTTTATATCTCACTAAGATCTTCATTGCTATATAGTAAACAAGAAATCGGTTTTCAAAGATGAATAGTACTGGTATTAGAACCCTTGGTGCTAAAAAATAAAAAATATTATTTCAGAAGAAATAAAAGGGATTTATTTTTTACTTAGAAATGTTTTTGTAATGGTAAGATTTTTTCAATTCTTCACTAATCAAACCCATAATTTTGAGCATATCATTCAAACCAAGTCTTCTTTTGTTGTGTAGGCATTTCAGGAAACAATTATGTCATCATAGATATTTTGTCTTGTCATTAAATGGTTTACTTTTAAAACACAACACATCACTTCAGAAGAATGTTTTCTAATCACTTTTTTCAATCTCAAATGTTTAACTTCGACTTTGTCTTAATTTTACTCTTCCATTTTTTTTAGAACGATTTTCCTGTTAAACATTCACATTGTGGCCGCGTTTGGCAGCTGACTTTTGAACATGATTGATTAACATCTTGCCTACACACATTTCTTACATTTTTCAGCCAGTGTGAAGAAACTTGTATAATGTGACTCTTTTGAGCAATTTGAATTTAACCCTTTGTCTTCTTATATATACCAGTACAGTAGAACACGGATATAACGAACTCCAAGGGACCAAAGAATCTAGTTTGCTTTATCTGTAGTTTACTACTCGCATTTGCCATCATACATATAGGGCTTTTGATGGGACATAGAAATTGGTTCACTATTTCCCATTGTTCGTTATATCCGAGTTCGCTATATCCGTTTTCTACTGTAATTCTTATCTACGAATCTTAACCAAAACTTTCAATTACCTCATGTGCTTATGATTATAAGAAAAGGAAGATTTTTTTTATTGCAACTTCACTTAGCTGTATATAGTCAGTATTTAGCTGACTTCATCATAAACCTATGGGATGATTGGTAAGTGTACACTATGGATTGTGTTATTTGACAATAAATATAATTAAGGATTATTATTTTGATAATCAAACGTTTGAATCAACTGTGTTGGAAGCGCTTGTAAAATCTTCAAGTAAGTAAGTTAGCATTTCAATTCAAAAACTTTTCATGTATAATAACCATATACGGTTACCTTTAACAATTCTACCCGCTACCTACTTAAAAGGCGTGAACAGAGCCACAAATCTCTCAAAACCTTCTCTTATTAATGCATTTATAAGGGAATCACCCTTCAAATAACATATCATGTGATCATGCAGCATGTCACAATGTTTGTTAATGTAATTGTTATTGTTAATTTGTTAATGTGTCCATAATTGTTTAGTAAATAATTAAACAATTTCGCCAAAAGTCATATTTCAGTTTCAATATGAAAGTAATAAGCAAAAAAAAATTAAGTTTCAGATTGATAGGAGTTCACTTCACATGGTCTTCATTGTTGATTCTAATTCCTTTTTTTTAAGAGAACCCCAAATTTCCCATGCTAGGAATTAAAAAAAATTCTTGACAAGCATATGTAAAATGATGTTTTCACATATTCATGAGTTAATTAAGAGCTGAAATCTTAAGAATTTACCTGCACAAACTGGTAAGAGCAATAATGGCATGAAGCTGAATTTCAAGGAGTGATTTTATCAGAAAATGCAATATTGTGCCAGAAGTGATCCCAGACACGTTTCATGGTACACGACACCCTTGTGCGGTAAAAACGATGAATACCGCCCCTCCCATTTGTTTACTAACGGGAGGTGATCGGGTGGCTTGGGTCTTTAAATTACGATATATTGTGTATCCCATCATGCTCTACCGATTGCATGGCTCTATTAGACACGGTGTTCGCATTACAACGATCTCACAGTTAAGTGTGAACAGCTACTTAAAATTCGTCTTTTGAAGACCAGCGGCATGAAATCAAATGATAATTGGTTTTCGTGCCAGATTTGAGTTTGGATTGAAGTGATTTTTCACCATGTTTGCCGATTATCATATAACACGATAGCTATAGAGATAGAGCTCTGTGCTTGATAACAGATGGTTTCTTGTTTGGTATGGGATTTTGGGTTCTCATGACTCGAACTTTCATCTTTGAAGGCATTCTTGGTTGGTTTGCTAACGTTGTTATGTACATTGATTTTGTAAGCTTGCTTTGATAATGTCAGAATGTTGGTCAGACATATTGAACTAATTTACTGAACACTTTAGAGATGGTTTAGCTTGGAAGCAAAGGTCTCGCCCTTGGTTTGTTATGTTTGTCTGTTTCTATAATGTATAAAAATATCAATTTATTATAATTTTATTTTGGAGTATTCAAATTGTATCAATTGTATAAAAAAAGGGGATTGTATTCATGCCTTGATAAAATGTTGTTCATCTGAAATTTATTTTTTTTAACACTTAATGGTTGAGTTATGATGAACAGGATGTAAATTCAAAAAAAAAAATCACTCTGAATGAAAAAACTAATTTGAATAATATTTATTTTTAAAAACAAGAATCAGAAAATAAAAGCAGCAACTTATTTGTGAAAAAAGCAGGATCAACTTCACCTGGAATTAAGCAAAAGTAGGACATAATATTATCTTAACTGACCTCATCATTACTGTAATATGTTAAAACAACAAATCTATTACAAGATATAGCACATATGCAGTCAACATTACCTCAATTTAGAGTCCTTTCATTTTTCACTTAGTTACAAATAATACGTAATAAGATATATTACCCATAGTTGAAAAAAAACATGCCTTATTTCAAGTGGAACCAAAGTACATTTCTGTGTTTGCCCCAAGTATCCTCAAATGACACTGGACAAAACCAAACTCGGAGCTTCATCAACATTGTTTGGCTAGACTGACAGGAGAGGACTACGTCTTGTTCGGCCATATTGTTCTGTCCCGCTGTTAAGATGGCGTTGGACTTACGCACACATTGACCATGTCTGTCACATACGTGCAATGTAACTTTTTCTGTCGTCTGCAGGTCATGTGACCACATTTCACGGCCACCTGCCATATTTGGATAGATTAACTACCTTTTGACCAGCGAACTAATAATCTCTCCCAGCGAACTTGTTGAATTTCTCGTTAATACGTGTCTGCGCTGATTTCCATCAAGGTCAAGGTTCTTTGGAAAAATGGTTACAATGTCCGAATTGTCTACTGTCTTTAAAAATAGATGGTTAATTGTGAACAGGAAATTAGATACAAGTTTGTTCATGTTTTATGATGACCCAATAATTGTGTGTTCTGTGTAAGGGTTGATGGGTAGTTATCTTATCTTGAATGGACTTGTTTGGTAAGAAACAGATTTGTCTCATATATTTTTATTTTTATTTGTTTCCTTGGCATAAGAAGCTGTGATGATATCATGCAATTATGAATTCATACATTCTTGTATTACTGTTCAGTGCAAATACTGGTAGGTTGAAAAGGAAGTTATACATTTTCTTTTCAGGAGGTTTATTATTTGGGCAGTTTCTTGGAAAATAATTTCCAAATGAATATGATCTGAGAAATATAAGAGTGAATTTTCAAGCATTTCATTTAATAACAACATGGATACTAATAGATGACTTATCATTAACATTCAATGTTGTGTTTATAGAGACAATCACTTTGTGTATAGATTAGAAGATGAAAGTTTCAATTAAAAAAATATAGATTTCTTTTTTTTTACTTATGAATACCTCATGTATATAAACCTCCTGACCGCTAGATACTTACAAAATAGGAAATGATGCTTTTAGGAGTTTTGCACTTCCATCTTTATCTGTTGCTTGACCTTTGAAATTACCAGAAATTGTGTTGATACCAGTGCTTATAAGATTCCTGGCCGCATCATAACAAAAGACATTGAAAGTTTAGAGATGTTGTTTACTTGCTTTACATCTGGCCAGGGGCTTGGCAACTTTGTCTGCAGTAGAGAACTGTTCTACATGAAATCAGGTTTGGGTGCAATGCTACACTGAATCTAAGGGCAATATCACCCATGGTTCGCTTGTTCCAGCCGATGCTCGCAGGTTTCACGGCGAAACATAGCCACAATAGTGTTGCGGGCTTTCTCCCTGCAATAATACTAGCAGCCGTGAGATAAGGGAAATTAACCCTCGAAAGCACGATAAACCCCATCTCATCTCATCTCACCTCCTTGCTTGACTTAAAGGATTATGAGGACATCATCGCTTGAACATGCACAGTGGCTGCCGGGTACCACAAACACAAAAAGAATATGATTTTTACGACAAGGACAATAAAGAGTTATTATTATCATTATTATGTTATAATTATCACAGCAGTATGGTAAATGATTCTCAAATGATGATTTAAAGCCCAAGTCAAGTCTTCAAGTTTGTCCATCAAGTCATATCATTGCCATGTATGAAATAGACACGGCCAGCTGATAGGTGTTGATTTATGTTGTAAATATCAGCTTGATGTTAATGCATGTGGATTTTATTACACAAAACATTCTGATGGCTCTTGTCACTTTCATTGTTAGGCAAAATGATTAATTAGATGTTATTGAAAAGGCAATTAAATTTGCCACCTGGATAATGCCATGTCTTCCTCCCTAGCTGTTTGAGATAAAGTTTATTACATGGCATAATGATGAAGAAATAAAAGATTATGAATTATTGTTACTTACCTTTATGGTCAGAAACATTCAGAAAATGATTAATATGGCAATTAGGAATAATAAAATAATGTTACGTTTTTCTTGAGTATCACCAGGAACACCTTTTGATATCATTTTTATATCTGTCATATTTTGTGCATTATGATTGTTTAAATAAATGATGTACTTAAAATATTTAAACAAGCTGTTAAATGTTTTTATATTTGTCGTGCCTGACACAAACCACAAGCAATATTTTCTTTTTATTGACATTTGTTTTAAATAACTAATTTATATATGGAAGTTATTTGCATATGTAAATGTGAAGGGAGTAAAAAGTGAGGAAATAACAATTAAGGAATGTTTTTCTATAAATATTGTAATCTCTATTTGTCATTAGGAAGGTTATTATCAATATGTACTAAGAACTATTATTATAGAAAAAAAAAATATTTGTAGTTATTACATTTCAAGATTCTATAGAGAAAAAATAAATCTCCACTCAGTGGTCAAAGAGAGATATATATTTCAGCTTAAAGATACTTAAATAAAGAAGCTTGATACTTTTTGTTTACATGACAAAAAAATGTTCTTATTGTATATTTTTCAATTAAAGGTTTTAATGTATGCAAAAAGCTACATCAAAATCTTGCTTTTGTTGCTTAAAGAAAACCAGATTTTATTAAAATGAATTATGAACTATGACATTTATATATCACTTCGTAAACAAGTTTTCAACCACTGAAATGCTATTACTACTTTAAAAAAATTGAAATGCAATAAACATTGAAAATTCAGAACATATTTTAACCTAGATTTCATTTTAGTTGTAACTCCTTACCTTATACCCATTACCTATATGACTACCTCATTGGCTCTATTTACTAGCTTTCTCAGTTTCCAAGGTAATTTGTTGTTATGGTAACGCTATCGTAAAGGGATAAACAAAATAAATGGCTTTATTTCAGAAAATGGAAGCTGTCAGACTATCCCATTTATAAAAGTAGTGGATGGTGGAAAAAAAATTACTTATCAAAAGGACATAGATTGTTTTGTGTATTGATTTTCCAAAGATATAATTTTCAAGAAAATATAAGATTTTTTTGTTATGTCTTCAAATATTGACTTAGTGGATTTTTTAAAATTTCTAGTTAAAAAAGAATTATTCAGCCATGTGGTAACTTAATTTTTTTATATGAAACGCTGTAAACTATTAAATAACTTATTGTTGTTTCTATAAAGTTCACTGAAATGTTAACTTAAGTAAAATATAATGATTGAAATTAAAACCTTCCTGAGGATATTGTTTTTTCTTCTGATTTTTTGATTGACTCGTTGAAAAAGGCTTTTATCATGTCTTAATTTTGTATGCATTTTTGTGTGAAAATAATGTTATAAAATATTGTAATTTTGAGAATAGATATTTCAGATAAGTCTAAAGTGTTGCTTCGTCCATATTGATACATTTATAAAATAAAAAATATTTCATTTTTGTGTAAAGTGAACTTTCATTTGGGTCTACATAAACAATGTTTCAAAATTATCATAATACAAATTCATGATTTAAAAACAAACCTACAAATTATGCATCAAATAATTCAACAAATGAATTTCTTTTTCTCTTCTGTTTGTTTGACAGAATAAAGAATGTATATGATAAATCTCTATTAAGTAATCATTATTTTTCCCAAATTTCATGCCTCAAGAAACAGAATTATGAAATTGACTTAATACATCTCGTGTGCAAAAACAACCAAAATACCTGAAGCGGGAGCAGAAATCACATTTCTGCGATTGATTGATGTGTTAACGAGAGTTTATGACTTCACCTGGGGCAGGTAAACGTGATGGGCAAAGGTACCTCTCTCCCAGTTTCACCTGTTCATTGGAGGAAGTTGTTTACCTGAGCTACCTGAGCAGAGGTAACTTGATGACTTGGATTTATTGATTATAGGCCATCATTGATTTGTGCTTGCCGTTGGTCGCGGCGTGGTCGATGAAAAATGTAAGTAGCTTTTGTCAAACTATTTGTAGTATTTATGGCGAAAGGTGCGTTCTGAATCTTTATTTGGTGATATTATACAGGGGAACACTTTGAAAGTGTTGTGTAAATGTTTATGAAGGTCCTTGAGTGAAACGTGGCTTGTGGATACTGATGAACTGAAAAATGTGAGTAGCAAAATTATTTTGTTGATTTTGTGCAAAAGAGAAACGTATTGCTGATTTGTTAGGACATTAGCACTGCACAATAGTGGAGTTTCTTGCACTACAGTGTACACATTTATATGCATATGTGTTGTATATATATATATGTATTCATTCATTTGCAGTGCATTGCTGAGCTTTGTTATTGTGTCAAATTAAGAATATAAGTGGCATTATGATTCGAAGTCCTAGGTAATTACAAACACTACATTGTGTTATGTGCATTTCTGAGCTTTGAAGGACTTCAAATTTTAAATGTTGCAAAGGACAATTTGCAGTAAAAGGAGAAATAACATTCTCGCTCAGTGATACCTTGGTGATATTTCAAGCAGTACAGTAGTGCGTTAGTGACGTTTGTGGGTTTGTTAGAGTACTCACTCGAAGACTTCAGTCTGTGGAGATTTACTTGTGCTAACGACTCTCAGCAGGTGGGCTTGTCTGCACAGGTGAAAATGTGAGTTGATCTTGTTATTTGCTGTGATGATAGATTTATATGCAATGATCTTAAGATTGTTCATTTAGTCTGTCACGGTTGTAGCTTCTACACTTTTACTTTGCTTACTCGATATCTATTTTAGCATCTACATCATAACGTCACTGGTATTGCAATTAAAAATTGACTCAATTTTCATCATTGTAATTCATAGATTACAATGAATATTTCTTGCAACTATGATAAATTCTGATTTTAAGATATACCAAGGAATATTGATACAACAGTTCAAATTGCAGATAATGAAGATGTATTATATTTAGATATTTATCATTGATAAAAAAATAAAGATAACAACACAATGTGATTAAGACTTTCATTCTTTTAATTGATAACTTAGCTGTCTAATACTTTTCTATGGTAATGTATCAGTTCCATCTCATTTAATGAAGATTCATGACATTTTGTTAATTTAAGATATAGGAAGGGGGTATATCTGAAAAATCTCCATTTGATAATGTTTTTTGCTGGAATTTGGTGATAAAATTGATATGATTTTAGGCTATGTATCAAGTTTTAACCATAAAATACTCAATCATGGTTAAGGAAACTGTTTGAAATTTTATGAAAAATGGCAAATTCTTTGAATTGTTTTGTTAATTCGAAGATGAATAGTGATGTTTATCAATTGAAAGTAATCAATTTTCATTATAAAGACATCTGATTGCAATCAGATAACAATATCATACAAAATGTTTATGGTTATGTATATTTCATGAAAAATTTAACTAAAACCTTAAAAGAATGTTAAGTTATTCTTTTATGCATTTTATGAGTTTCAACATGACTTGATCCGTAAGAAACATAGTACATGTATGTACGGCATATACAATATGGAAGGAATGAAATCATTCTATTCGATAAACAATAAACTGAAATTTGAAAATAAAGAAGAGGAATGTATGGATAACAACTTCTTTATTTATGTTAAGCGAAATTTCGACACAGTTCATTGTGACATTGTTAAAAGGTAGAAATAGTAGCAATCCTTTCAAAAATGAAGCTGAAAATATCTGTTTTGCAGTTTTATCACTTTTCGTCGGTTTTGCCAACTGATCTGATATATTTTACAATTCTTGTCAAACCAGTTTTCCAATGTTGAAACCAAAGAACCAGTTCTGGGACAGCCACAGACTTTCTGGATTTATCAGGATTTGGTGCCATGGTGTTGAGAGAAAACAAAACTTAGCTTGAAGACAACAGTGCATCGATCCAACATGCACAGATCATGTTTAACCTGAAAACCGCATCAGTCAAAAACGACAAGAACCATATTTTTTATCCTGTCATTTATCAGGATTTATTTCCTTGAAAGGTCAGGTAGATTATTTTTTGCATTGATCTTTTGATGAATTATTTTCAGGGAGATTGAATCTAGATTACACCTGTGTTGTATTTGGACTCTTTAAGAACCTTAAGGTTGACCTTAGCTTCTATTCTTTATTGTAGAAGGTAACCTAAGTTATCAACAGTTGCCTAATTTCTCTGTGCAAACTTCCTCTGGCTCAAAGGCAAATTGGTTAACACAATCAAATTTTCTTCATGATGTTTTGGGTTGATTCTCGTTTGCCATTTTTTTAAACAAATAAAATGATATAGGTGCAATTCAGTTCATCACAGGTTTTACCATTATATATAGCTGTTCAAGTGTTGTAGGTTTTTTTTGCAATAATACTTCATGAAAAAACTTTAAGATATCTAATAAACTCTTATATAAACTTTACAAGACCTCGATCATGACAAGTATTGAAAATAAGGCAAGAAAAAGTTAAAACTTTAAAAGATGTAGACTTCAAAAATTAGGAACAAAGTGTTAAAGATCAAACTTTCAACTTGCAATTATTATTCTTAATCTGTTTTGCAGTAAAACACATGATTTTCATTCTTTGATTATTTTGTATAGATTCCAGCATGATATAACATATCAAGAAATTCCATTAAATTTTACAATGGTGAGAAATCCAAAACCTTGTTCTATTAATGAGATATTTTCAAAGCAGTCACGCCTTCCAAAGGCCAAGGCCAGTTCGTTAACACCTAACTTGATGAGTACAGGTAACTAATTACATTTCTTATTCAAAATGGCCTCTCTTTTCATATGTGACCTTCTCTCTGAACTCCTTGCATGGTTCTTGTGTTGTTTGCACTGTGTGAAGCTTGTCTGGCCAGGTATTCATAGTTACAGCATTTGATGACTCCATGACATGCAATGTCCTTACACCAGTTTAGTCAATTTGTACAGATGATTGGGAATTGTTTATAGGGGAACAAGCTGTTGTAACTTTGAACATGAGGGCATGGTGGGATATTTAGTCGGATTTTCCTTTAAAAAGAATTTTTTAAGATTAATCTTTTATGTCATTTTATTGTAAGTATGACTTATGATCTAGAAAAGCGTTATTTACTGTTTAATTGCCTATATTTGTAAAAATATATTGGAAATTACCTCCCCCCCCCCCCCCCCCCCCCCCAAATTTTTTAAAAATAAATTTCTCTGATCACATGTTCCTCAATTACACAAAACATTCTTGTTTAGCTAATTAGGATGTATTCCCAAAATTTCATTTTAGTAATGTCTTCAAACATTTGTCATTTGGAAGTAAATGCTACACAGAACTTCAGTGCAGTACCACCCATGGTTCGCTAATTCCAGCTCATGCTTGCAGGTTTCACCACAATTCTTAGCTGCAATGGTGTTGCGGGCTTTCTCCCTGCAATAACACTAGCAGCTGCGATATAAGTGAATAATCTTGAAAGCTGTGTTAAACCCCACATCACCTCACTTTGAAGTGAATTGCATAAAGTTTATGGGTTTCACAAGATATGTAAACAATTTAGAAACAATTGAATGAATTGAAATGGAAACTTACTTTTTTTGTAGATTCATACGATAACAATTGTATACTTTGAAAATTCCTCTCATAAGATCAGATATGGCAATAACAGACTGCAACTCTATTTTACTTTCTTTGTTGTGAGGAAGAAACGGGAGATAAGTATCAGTATTTTACTTTGTAAGTGACACAAAACTGGGTGAGGCTTGTTGTATTCAAGAGCTGACCTACATCTATGGAAATGATCGATGCTTTCTTCATAATACCAGAAATGAACAAATCATATATTTTCTTTAAATCTGTTTTGACATCTGGAGAATGAAATTTATGAAAATAGGTTGAGAAAGTTTGTGACAAGCATTTAGGTTTTTTTGGGGGAGATGGCCGGAATCAAATTATTTTGGTGAAAATTTGTATATGTTTATTGAATTCTTCATGTTCAATTTAAAAAACTGTTTATATATTTTTTTTGTGTCTTGAATTTTTAAAATATTTTTTTATGGTTCTATCTTCTTGTTATAATGATTCTAGTAACAGAACAAAAAAATCTAAGTCAAACATTTTCACTTTTTCCCCCCACTCCTACCACTATAAAGAGGTGACATTGGCTGGTTTGTTACATTCAAGAATTTGTTTTTTGAAAATAGCATTTTCACAATATTTATTCATTTCGTATATTTTCATGCCATCAGAGTTTATCTATGGGTATCACCCAGTAATGTACAAATTTCATAATTCCTTCATCTTCAAAATTTTGTAACCTTAAAGTGAAAATGAGTTTATTTAAGCAATGCAGATTAAACAATGTTTCTGTTGTCATTGGCCGTAGTTTTACTTGAATGAATGAGAAAATAAATTTCATAATTTAATTTATATAAATTTCTTCTTTTTTTTCCCCCTAAATATTGTACCCTTTCTAGTGAAAAGAGGTTATTCAAACAATGCAGATTAAACAATGTTTCTGTTGTCATTGACCGAGTTTTCCCTGAATGAATGAGAAAATATGTGTACTAAGACATATGTCCGGGAACTATTTAGTTCAGCTGTCATCCGTCAGAGCTGTAACAGCTTCTGTCATTCATCCATCACAGTGAACGATCACACCTATCTTTGTAGGTTTTTAGGTAGGTGCAGCATTCTTTACAATTGATTATCAACAGTATTGATTTACAACAAGATTTATTATCTGCAAGATTGATTTTTAGATATTTTTATGATTTTATGTTAATGCTATTATTTTAACTTTGAGTAAAATTTAAACAGGCAATTCATTTCAATTTACATCAGAATTCTTTTTAAACAAGATTGATTTTAAGATTATTTTATGATTTTATTTTTAAGGCTGTTGTGCTTTTGAGAAAAGTCTTATAGGCATTCATTTAAATGAATGGAAGAAATCATTGTTCTTTTTTATCTTATTATTGGAAGACTTGAATTGATCAGGAAAACTCTTTATGATAATTTCAAAACAATTTAAGATTATGACTTTATGCTTATTATTTCACTGCTGAGCACATGTGTTTGTTAGGATTTCCTAATGTCAAGATAAAGAGACATTTGTGTTTTTCTAAATCTCATTTAAAAAAGAAATTGTTTATCAAAATATGAGATAAGATAACACATTATTACCCAAAAGGGAATTCTTCTTATATCCAACAGAGCATGTTATAGCCACAATTGTGTTGCGAGCTTTCTCCAGGAAAATATACTAGCAGCTGTGATATAAATGAAATACACTTGAAAGTTAAACCCCAAATCACCTCACCTCACCTCAAAACATTATCTGATGAACATAGATAAACTGAGATACTATAAAATCAATAACCAAATAGCTTGAAAAGTGTTGTCTTCAGCTTCTAGTGGTTATGAACTTTTAATTATACCCCCGCCTTACAGCGTAAGCGGGGGTATATAGCGTTCATTCTTTCCGTCCGTCCGTCCGTCTGTCCGTCCGTCTGTCCGTCCGTCCCAAAACTTTGTGCGGAGCAGATCTCCAAAACTATGCATGCTAGCCTCATGAAACTTCATACACATGTCAACCATGATCCCTTGTTGTGCCTTTTGAGGGTTAGAACTATTTCTGAATTTTCATTTTTGCGGTTTCCATGGAAACGTGACTAAAAAGTGACTCTTTGAGGAAGTCGTTTTGTGCGGAGCATATCTCCAAAACTATGCATGCTAGCTTCATCAAACTTCATACACATGTCAACCATGATCCCTAGTTGTGCCTTTTGAGGGTTAGAACTATTTCTGAATTTTCATTTTTGCGGTTTCCATGGAAACGTGACTAAAAAGTTACTCTTTGAGGAAGTCGTTTTGTGCGGAGCATATCTCCCAAACTCTTCATGATAACTTCACCAAACTTCATACACTTATCAATCATGATCCCTAGTTGTGCCTTTTAAGGGTTAGACCAACAAATTATTTTTATTTTTTGCGGTTTCCATGGAAACATGACTGAAACAGTGACTCTTAAACCAAGTCTTTTGTGCGGAGCATATCTCCCAAACTATTCATGCTAGCTTCACCAAACTTCATACACTTATCAATCATGATCCCTAGTTGTGCCTTTTAAGGGTTAGACCAACAAATTATTTTTATTTTTTGCGGTTTCCATGGAAACATGACTAAAACAGTGACTCTTCGACCAAGTCTTTTGTCCGGAGCATATCATGCTAGCTTCACCAAACTTCATACACTTATCAACCATGATCACTAGATGTGCCATTTGAGGATTAGACCATCACATTTTTTTAATTTTTGGAAACATGACTAAAACAGTGATTCTATGATAAATTACTTAGTCCTGAACATTTTTCATGAAATATACATCTCAGCTTCACCAAATTTTCTACATATGTCAATCGTGATTGCTGGATATGCCTTGTGAGAGTTAAACGATATATATGGATTTTCTTCTCTGTGGTGAAAACATAACTTACAAAGTGACTCAACAAAAATAATTTTGTCCTCAGTGCATCTTGTAGAATACTCATGATAACTACCTCAAATTTGAAACAAAGATCAACCATTATCTCAAGATGTACCCTTTTAATGGTAAAACCTATTAATGAATTCGGTATTTGGGTTTCAGTTGAAAGAAGACTTACACAATGACTTACTGTATACTCAACTGTCATACTTTAACCAATATTAATCAGTTTTACTATTTGAAATTCTTTGAACAAAGTGGGGAGCGGGGGTATGTGAGCTCTGCTCGCTTCTTCACTTGTTTGATTATCATTCAAAATTACAATAATTTTTTCCAGAAAAAGGAGAAGGACAGGAAATTTTAGGATACCTTCTATTGATTTTAGTCAGTCAGACATGGCATCTTCAAGTTATTAACTTTTTATGACAATGAACAGTAATTCAATGGTTATTTCTAAAGCATTTTCTTTCAATGGTTTTTATACTTGAACCATTTAAGGGAAATAACTGGAGCAGTTCTTTTTTAATGGATTAAAAAGAGGAGAAATATCTATTGAAAAGATTGGATGAGATTAAAAGTTCAAAGTTCTGGAATGTCATTCATGATTGAAATTCAGAAGTTATCATGGTTGTTTGCATTCATGCTCATCACTTAAAGGGGCAGTAGCACGTTTTTTGACAATTTTATATTTTCAATTTTTCACTGATAACTTTAAGTTAATGCTAAATGTATTACTTTGATAGTATCATAAATCTCATAACACAAACCAATCATCCATAGTCAGAGAACAAAGTATGAGGATTCACATAAAATCAATTGGCAGCCATTTTTGTGTGAACACCTTTAATTCATTTTGTGTAAGAAAAGGAATCGCATGGCTTAACTTTACATTGTATATTTGATATATTACTGCTCCATTTAGTTTTATACATTGTCTTAAGATTGGAACCATTTATTTTAATTTTCCTGACATCACCTTATATTCCCCCTAAAAATGTGCTACTGCCCCTTTAAGGTGTTCATTAATGGTATAGCTGGTTATATTACAAACATAACAAATTAAGGAAAGCTTGTTATATGAACATTTATGCTGTAAATCATTATTACTTGTTTCAAGCAATCTGTTTTCTAATCCTTATTAAAGCCAAATTAAATCCTTATCCAATTAATTCTCAAACAAGGAAAACTCCTGATAGTATGTTACCACAAAAATTGCTGCACCTCTTCTAAATAAACACCAACATAGAAATATTTAAGATGAATGATGTTAATATCTGATCATTCATTAAGTAAAAAATTATTTCTTTCAGAAATAATGAATTATGGTAAATGCATATTATAAAACAAATATGGCTCGCTTAAGTAAAGTCAATTTAAGTCAAGGAATTCAAGACCACAAAATGCTTTACTTAGAAAAGATATTTTTAAAAGATGCATTGATTATCAAAACTTCAATTTCATTATACAAGTTAGCAATTGCATACTTTAGAATTATACTTAATTTCCACAAATTATGATGATGGAATGTAAGAAACTAAAAGCCAATAAATCTTGAAGACACTTGATGATTATCGCTGCCGTCAACTAGTTTGAACTTCTGATCATTAAGTTATTGAATCTTCAAGTGTTTGTTATCTCGCTTGAAGACAAGTGTTATCTTGCTTGACCACTATTGTTATCTCTGTCCTGTCCAGTGTATTTTGTCCACCCATCGGTCCAGCTTTGACCACCGTTGAGATTTAATGGGTCACTCCACAAGCTCAGTCGTCCATTGTTTGCGTGCTTGACTGGTCTCTAGTTCGAGGTAGGACCAGACTATTTCGCGTACTTGTGCTTTAGCTTCAGACGGCTGTACATGTCAGCCATGCTACCGTCTCGGTGTATATGGGACCTTACCACGTGTAGCTACTGTTTAGCCGGTAGCTTGAAGTGAGTGGACTCCTGAATGTGGTTGTAGTCCAGACTTGTGGTTGAATTTGCTCTTTGGATAACTGAACCCTGAAGGAATATTTTGAATAGCAGATTTGTGATTGTATTTACTATTTGAAGACTCAGTTTGACAGAGACTTTACCACTTGTGGCTACTGTTTTGGCGGATAGTTTGAGTCCAGATTTGTGGTTGAAATTACTCTTTGGATTTCTTGAACTTGCTGGACTTTCTGGCTGTGCTTGGAGACTAATGATTGAATTGGATAACTTGAACTCAGTTTGATGACAGTGGCTGTTTTTACTATCTGGATAACTTGAACTTATGTTTTGTGTAAATGCTTTCAGCTTGTGACAGAATTTCAGCCTTTTTTCTCAGTTCTGTAGTTATGGAGTTACTGGAAATTTGAAATTGATTGTCAGTTTCTTATTTTGATGATCCCTTAGAAAAGAGGAAAACCTGATTCTTGATTTTGAAAATATGAAATTTCATGACTCAAAATCTTTTCAAACAGAATATTTTTAGAACAAAATTGTTAGACCTGCACTTACCATACTTTGAGTTTCCATTTTCAAGTTTTTGAGAGAATTTCTGCAATGTTGACTTCAGCCTTATCCTCTGATGAAACAACATTGAATTTGTGACTTGTCTTCAATTGGAGGTTGCTATGTATTGTGGTGGATATTGTGTGTGGATATAAGAATGACGGGGATGTGGCAGAGACGAGACTACCTCCGTTACGAGGGGGGGCTCGGATATAACAACAACATGGGGCAGATGAGGATCAGATCCAGCTGGTCACCTGACAACAGGTAAAGTTAATTACAATCTACCTGTGAAGTTATTTTGTGTATTACCATAACAAATTTTTACCATTTTCATGAGCGACATGATATTTTGTTTACAATTTCACTGTAAAATTGTACAGTTTACCCTTTGCCATTACTGTTTATTTCAAGAAAACCTATGTTGTTTTTGTCCTGAAATTGGCTAATGAGAATGGTTTGATATTCACCTGGTGAAGTGATGAAAATCTACCTGTGAATTTTTTAGGGTTATGAAAAAACAAATATAACCCTTTTCAGGGATTTGCCATCATTTGAACATTAAACAAAGACTCTACCTGGAGCTTATCTTATATTTTATCTGTGTTGATGAGATAGGATGGCTGTAAAATGGCTTATCAGAATTGAAAAAACATCAATTTACCTGTAAAATTTGTGCAGGTATTGATTCAAAATCAATCAATTTACCTCTGAAACTAATGATAAAAATCAACACAATAGTGTATGGTTGAAGTCACAATCATCAAGAGAAACTTTTTTCGCTCTCAAAAGTGCTGGTGTTTTTAGACCATTTGAAAGTTTGAGAAAAATTTAGGCTCAATTTTCTTAAAAAACAATTAAAAAGGTAATGACACATTCAGTAAGTATGCCGGCATATGGATGTCTAGTAATTGTACTTGTGAAGTTTTAACGTAATTATGGACGTTGAGTCATGGTATGTTTGTTAAGTGTTAAAGATCATGACGTTGATGGTTATGGCGGCCACTGAATGTGTGTCGAACGTTGTCAAATATTGCATGTAGATGGCACTGCTTCCACTTACTCGCTCATCGAAAATAAATATTTTATACATTATCTTCCGTGAGAGATCTAACAGATCCTAATTATAGATAATCTGCTTAATTATTTGCAGAGGGGAGGGGAGGAATTTCACATTAATGCATACGTGCTGATTCAGCTTATTTGAATTTCATGTTTTTCTACCCTGAAGAATTATTGTAAAGGTTTTTTCAAGCAACTAACTACTGTACATATCTTTAGGACATTTATTTCTTTTGCTATTACAGTTAGATAAATCATTGTAGATAAATGCTTTATTTTTCGTACATTTTCGTGGTTTGAATATAAATTTTTAAACTTCTGTAATTTTAAAACTGATTTGGATTCAGGAAATTATCATTATGATATGAATATTACTTGTTTGATACATTACATGAATTTATTCATTAAGAATTGATTAAAAATGTATTGATAAAATTCACATTGAACAGTCATTTTCGGTATCTAAAAGATCATCATATTTAAGGTTAACGATCATCATAAAAATCATTTTGAATTAATACAACCATTTAGTACCTCAATTTGATACATACAACTCATCAAAACAAAGTAGCTACCTTTGAAGTACTTGTTTAAACATTAAATGTTTCATTTTATTGCAATTCAATTTTTGAATCATAAATGTGATACAGTCACAAGATATTTTATAGTATGCGATCAGTGGTGATATATTGTTATACAGGCTTATTGGTAAGCCATGTTGGTTTGATCTGTGGTTATAGATAAAACTTAATGTCTCATTATCGTCTTCTACCTCTTTAACAACCATATCTGAAGAATTAGAAAGATTAAGTGGATCTATTGACTCTTAATGTAGTGATTTATTGCTCTCAAATGACACATTTAGAACCGTTTAACTTGGCTTAAACTTTGAGTGTTTAACAGAAGATTTAGATACATTACAAATATATAAAAAATATAGATATAAGATAAATGGTTCAGAATGATATACAATGAGGTTTCGTAAAATTTAAACATACTTTAATAACATCTTCTGTCATTATTGTTTATTTGTCATTGTTTATTTTCTAAAATGGTTATCAGGTAAGCATTCTTAATGTTTCTAAAACTATTCATGAATAAAGGATAATCATTCATAACTTTTTTGCTCCAATAGCATATTTCAGCATTTTGTCCATTTACGTAAATATAAAATTGCATCTATGCCAAATAAAATAATTATTGTTATAAAAAAATTTAAATTATGAATATGAATATATTTCTTCACTGATCACCTGACGAAATATTATTTATAAAAATTAAAATATGCCTAACTTATTTTTCGAGTATATATACCGAGTATGCATATAACAAATTTGAAATCGGAACTACAATCACACAAACTCAGTCCATGAAAGCAGTATATCATTACAATGTATTGAAACACGATAACCTTTAAACACGAGGTATGAACTAAGGACCAATGGTAGAGACAGGGTGAAAGGTTTCATAACCAACTCTGATAAGTAATGCAACATGATAGAATAATTACAATAATCATCATAATCTATGGAATTACCTGCAAAGTGACAGGTATTTGTTTGAAGAGAAGCTAATCAACCATGTTTAAGGTCTATTGATACCTGGAGGTGTTTAACCAGCGTTATTTCATACCTGTATGTGTACTAAACAACACTATTGAATAGTTATACCTATGTCCTACAGGACGTTGATTGTTATCTATGGTAGGAAACTAGTTGTAGAAAGATAGAGGTTGTTTTTATTTTAAAATGGAATTGTTTGTACTATATTTTGCTAAAGTTGGTTGAAACATTTTACTGAGGAAAACTAATTTATCATAATATGGAATTTCTTTGGACGATACTTTGCTAACATTGCTTGAAACATTTTACTGAGGAAAAATTAATGTTTACAATTTTTTAATCATAACAGGGTGGATTTTTTAATGTGTTAACGCTATGGAAAAACATAAATAAGGAAGAGCTTTTTGTGTTTTGGTCATCTTCTTTATTGCAGGAATGTGACATTTAATGGTGATAGTATCTACAGTGAATAGTTGCATAATTTTAATACCTGCAATAATGCAGTTGACAATCCATAGAACTCTTTCTTGTTCATGGTTTTCATATAGATAACTTTTAAATGCCTCTCAAAGAAATCACATCATACTAGTTAAGTAACAAAGTGGAATGACAAAATAATAAAAAATTCAAACCAAAAGTCATGTTTTTTCATATTTAAACTTTGTACATAGAGAATGTTGAAAGCATGTTGTTAAATTTTCATTGTTTTAATACTAATGATGAATACTTTTTTGTCTACAAGATGTTGAAATTAGTCTTGAAAATTGAAAGTTTCACCCAAAAATGAAACAAAATGAAAAGCAGTTTATCAAAGAGTTGAATATAATTGTTAAGTCTCTAGAATGAGTTCATATGTGCATCATATATATTGAAATCATCAAAATTCTCATTTCTATTTTGATATGCTGTTCCTCATTTGTAAAAAATATGTGACCTCCAGACCTCCAGAAAATTCATAAGTATAGAAATACATGAATCTATTCCTCCTTTTTCAAAAGTACCTCATTTACAAATTTCATCAACATACCATGACCTTCCAAGAGTTCATACCTACGAAAAGCGGTAAATGTCTTTGCCTTTTTGAAGAAACCGCCATGGACGCCCAATTTGAAGTGCCCTGTTGTTAGGCAGAACCTTTATTGTACCGGTCAGTGAAGATTGTGGTCATTGTGGTCAAGGGACAATGCTTGTCAGTGTACAATACAATACTGACCGGTACCTTGGACGTTGACCTTGTATGTCTTTCACAGTTGTTTTTTAACAATAGGTCTATAAGGTCCACATCAATTATCTGAGTTTTGTGGTTTTATTGCATTTTGTCATTGAACCTGCGTCAATGATTTTATGGTTTTCTAATGTAGGGGGTCATGTAGATATATGATCAATATACTCATTTGTTAAACATTTTTTGGGGGGTTTGATAGTTAAAAGCATGTTATGATCAGTTGATAAACTTTAAAGATTCTTATTTTATAATAAAATGAACATAAAGGACCCCCTAATCTCTTTTGGCAGATTATATTACCCAGACCTTTACAAATTTTGGTTGATTTTCTTTTGAGAGAAAAAACTAATAAATCTTTATTTTCATATTTCTTGTTCATAAATTTTATTTTCATATTTATTTTCCTTATTTCTTTATTTTCACATTTCTTTTCAATACATGTTTGTTTTCATACTCTTTTCCATATTTGTTTACATATATTTTTCACACTTTTTTATTTTCATATTTATTTCCCCCCCTCAGACATAATACCAGAGCTGATAATATTTGTGTTAAATGATCTGTTAATAAGTACATCCATATTTAATATATGAGGTAGTTAGTATTTTTAGGTTAAGCCAGGTGATTAGTCTATTAATAAGCAAGCATTATTAACTAATAACTACGTTGGTAGTAATCAGCTTCGAGAGGATTGGGCCAAATCCTCCTGGAGATCCAATCAGGAATGTCTGGATTGCATGACGTGGAACAGGGAGTCATTATGTTAAAAATCTTGTAAGAAAATTTGATAATGTTTCTTCTTGAAGTTTCTGGATGTGACAGTGATTTTTTATGTTTTATAAAAATTGAAGAATAAACAAAAAAATGTGAATATTTGGGTGGGATGACATGGGTCAATATCCCATCATGGGCTTGGCAAATTCATCTGCAGTAGAGAACTGTTCTACACACAGTACGGTTTGGGTGCAATGGATTTTACCTGGATTTTAGTCCAGCATGTTTCACCGCTTTGAATAGCTACAATAGTGTTACGAGCTTTCTCCCTGCAATTATACTATCAGCAGTGATAAAAGTAAAATGCTCTTTAAAGCCACGTTTAACGCCATTTCACCTCACCTCACCTTTTGTGAAAATTAACAGCATTTCATGATGCACACAGTATGAACCCTTCAATTTTGAATCTACTAGATACTCTGAGTCAAGTAACCCCTTTTATATATCATAAGAGTTAGGATCTAGCTGCCTTCTTTAAGTAAATTTCTAATACCATAAGTATGTTATAAGCATTACAATCAAAACTCTTCATACCATTAGTGTCATGTCATTTGTGTCACAGATCAAATGTCACCCCGACTTCCATTTAAATTACCTGTCTGCCATTTTCCATCAAATTGCGATGTTAGCAATTTTTACAACAGGGGGTAATTATTAAACGTAAGTATCTCCGCAGGGGGTATTGACCGACCAATCAAATTCTTTGTAGACCGTTGGGCGTTGATGTAAGTGATAATGTCATGGATGTCGTATTGACCAAAATTAATCTGACACACCGCGGATGACTTGTCATCGATTGGTCGCAGACATAACAGGTTTCTGTGTTATCAGCGTTTATTCATTCCGTTATGATATGGTCGGAACAATTTGGTCTATATGTGGCTGAGGCCTATATAGATTTGGTCTCGAAATCAATTAGAGTTATTTGATATGGTTCTGGATAATAATGCAGGTGTTTGCAGATATAGCCTTACATTCTTAGCTTTGTATTGATACAATATTTTCCATTAGGTAAAGCCTTAATGATGGTCCGAGTTGTTAGAATTGTAAAATAAGGATCTTGGGTCATACTTTTCTGTGTCAAAAAATTCAAAAGTACCAAAAATTTCCTTTGAATTATTTCTTGAAGCTTTGAAGCATGGTTGATGTAGAATAATGTTCTGAAAGCAATATGATAAATACATATATTTTGATTTTCTAGTTATTTGAATATAATTGAAAAAAATGATTTGATTGAAAAATGCCCTAAGGCTTTGTTTCTATTTGTTGTACCTTATGATTTTAGTTTAAATTTCCTATGATTAGATATCTTTACTCAGAGATCAAAAGAATTGAAAAATAATTTGTAATTCCTGAAAATCAGACACTCAGAATGTTGGCCTCAAGGAAAAACTTAAGATTTGGAATACCTCTAGATCTACAACCATTTTGTCAGGAGTTGAAATATTCCCTTGTGTGAATGTCAAATCTTTGTCATGGCCCTTCACTATAAATTCTAATTTAGATGTACATGTGGATGTAATTAGTTTATCAATTACTCTGTATGATTGGTGTTTATGAGAGCCTCGGGCAGGAGGGCAAGTAATGGTGGGAATGGGTGAAGCCTGCCTATTGCATGTGATAAATCATTTACCGTCATGTTGATAGAGGAGTGTTCAGTATAAGTGCTGTTAAAACCCTTTTGTTAGTTCACCAAATTTTGTTATCACTTACCCGAAATTGTTTTTCCCTAAAGTCAATTGTGGAATATTTGGACCTTTTTTCTTATATTAGAGATTAGGGTTTATCATAAAGCTGCACACATTCCTAGACTGGCTGTTTTCAGCTTTTATATTTCCCGTTTTGTGCAAAGTCAATCTTGTCTTTCTGACATTCCTTAGTGACTTTGGTTGTCTCAACTTTTCGTATTTGATTGCAGTTCAATTTGAAAGAAAAATTAGTATTTCATTGCATCAGAGGAAAGTTCAAGTATTTTCAAATACCCATATACCCTGAACAACCAATATGATTTGAAATGAGTGCTGTAGTACCTTTATAGATGATGGATAATTTCCTGCAATTATGAACAAAACCTTAGCAATTTTCATTGAAGCTAAAATAATCACACCTTATTACGAGCCCTTCATAATTATGCATTATGTTTTAAGTTGTGTATGTTACAATGGCCTGTGCAAGAAGTTAATTTTGAAAATTCAGGAATGGAGTCATATAACAACATGCCAATCCTTTGCATCCAAGTATTCCTAGAAGTTAGCCTTTGCATACTAAACCGACTTCACCTCAACTTCAATAATGAAGCCTTATTAAAATGACACTCCCTTTCCACCATATGTTTTTTCTTTGAAAACTACGAGGGGGTATATATCATGTGCCATATTAGCATCTCGTTGCACGCAATACCTTGTTTTGATGCATGTCTGACGGCTATTACAATATCATTCTTTGAAGTAACAGATTTAAACTGACAACAGGTGGGCCAATATTGAAGGCTTGACTCTTTAGTCTTTTTGAACAAATCTGTGGTATTTGAGTACAATTTTAATAGACTTTGGGGGAAACCTCTCATTATGTCCATCGACATTTTTTATTTCTTTGAACTTTATGTTCCATGTCAATTAAAGCAAAAAATTTCATTTCTTTTATCTTGAGTTCACTTCAATGGTGGTTTTGACAATAATGGCAAAAAGAGTTGAAAATGTGTAATTGTAACAAAGTGGCTATTAGCATAATTTTTTAAAGCTGTAAAGTTGCCAATTATGGATAAGTGAACAAGATTACATTTAATTGTTTAATTGTTTTCCAAAGTTGACAACTAGATTTCCAGAATTCTGTATGGTTTCTGCAGAGAATTTTGAGCACTATCAAAACTTTCTTTTTGCTAAGATAAGGTAAGGTCAAGTTAAGAACTTTAAGAACTACCGGGTAGATCAGTAATATTCTTATGTTCCCTTACTTTGTTTATCTGTGACCAATAAACTTAAAGTCAGAATAAAGTTTATGTATACATTAAAATCTATACATCTTACTCATGACATTCAAAAACGATTTATCCTGTGCCCATTCATCTAAAAGCCAGGGTTAAGAAAACATACCAACATTGACCAAACCATCAAAAAGCCCAAATTTCAACAACTCTTCTGAAATTCTGTACCCGACCAGCCTAAAGCCAGAGCCAAGTATAAGTCACACCAACGTACCAAATTATCAAAGCTCAAACTGAAACAACAATTTTTATTTTCTTTCCAACAAAATTAATGCCAAAAATGTAACACCATTGACCTAACCATCAAAACCAATTTTGAAAAATTTCAAATTCTTTACCCCAAGCAGATCAAACAATATCTTACTCACTCTCACTCACTCAAGTTCTCTACCAGTCAAAGTTCCTGTGTTGACAGCGCTTCCCAATTCTGTACCCGTCCAGTCTAAAGCCAAAGCAAAGTATAAGTATATAACACCAAGATACCAAACCATTGAAGCTCAAACTTTAACAAAACATTTTAACTTCTATCCAACAAAATTAATGCCAAAAGCTAAGTATGTAACGTATATGTAACACCATTGACCTAACCATCAAAACCAAACTTGTACATCTTTTTCAATACCAGTCAAAGTTTCTATGTCGAAAGCTCTTACCAATTCTGTACCCGTCCAGCCTAAAACCAAAGCCAAGTATAAGTCACACCAACGTACCAAATTATCAAAGTTCCAAATTGAACAACAATTTTTATTTTCTATCCAGCAAAATTAATGCCAAAAATGTAACTCCATTGACCTAACCATCAAAACCAAACTTGGACAATTTTTCAAATTCTCACTCTCACTCACTCAAATTCTCTACCAGTCAAAGTCCCTATGTCAAAAGCGCTTTCCAATTCTGTACCCGTCCAGCCTAAAGCCAACGCAAAGTATAAGTAACACCAACATACCAACCCCATCAAAGCCCTATGTTGACAGCTACCCCTCCCTTGACCAGTGAGACCTGACTTCAACAGACCATGTAGTTGACCAGCGGCTACTATCTGATGACCATCCATTGTTAGAGGATTGGAATCCCTGACCGAGAAATAGGGGGCTTAGCACCTGTGTGGGACCGTGGTTAGTGTAGGGAGTATGTTGATAGTCATGTTGGATTGTGGTTTGATGTGTTGAATTTAGCACTTGTATAGGGTAACAGCAGTACTAGCTGTAATAGAGCTACCGTTTTGTGCAAATTACATGTAGGTTTTTAGATTTATTTCAAATTCTTAGTTTTTTGCTAGGTCATTCGCTTATTTTGATGATCATGTTGGATTGTGGTTTGATATCTTGAATTGAGCATTTGCATAGGAAAGGAGGACTGTAGGTCAAAATATGGCTAAATTTTATCCAAACAAGAACAATTTTAATATGTACGGTATATATTATATTATTATTCCACAGACATTCTCTCTGTCATTGAATACTTTCATTTGCAATCTCGCAATTGTTTTTTAGGATTTGTTTTGCAGTGCAGTTGCATTATTTCCCAGTAATGATTTTTAAAATGTTTTATACTAAATAAACTTTGTTGTTTGGGGGTTTTAAAATACAATGTTGATGGCATTCAAATTTGCCATACCAATACCAACTTAAAGTGACATTTGGGTAAACCTTCAATGCTTTTATTGTGTCATTACTTTTGACTCATGACTTGATAATGATGAGGGTTTAGATGCTTATTTTTTTTTATGTCATTGGTGTCAATTTGGTGTCATTGACATTGAAACTTGGCATGCAAACTGAAACTGATGATAATATGTGTGTAAATCCTCGGCGTCCGAAGACATTCGACAAATGATCTATATGATATTTTTTCTCATGAAAATGATCATGTTCATATTTCACATCATGATTAAAATAAAACCCATAATGGTTGAGTTGAGGTCTCATTTTTCACAGCAAATGAGACATTCCAATGAGTTGATGACCGAGAAAACACATTGAGACATTTCTGTCTCCTTCTAGAAACTGGAGCCCCTAATCAAGAGTGACAATTTAGGGGACTAGCACAGATCCCTAGGCTATAGGCAATAGGGGGGGTCCTTCTTCTGTCTTGATAAATAGTGTAGGGTGTCACTGGGTCGTGATAGGGAGGGGTTTAGGGGATGGTTTGAGGTTAATCGTAGGACGATTTGGGGTAATGGGTGAAAGATTTATTATTCATTGTGAGAATTTTGGAAAAAATGTGATTTAATTTTTATTTTTTATATATATATGTTTACATGTTTATGATTTTGAAAACATTATAAGGGTTAATTGTAGGATTATTTGGGTAATGGTTAGAAGGATTCATGGTTTATTGTGAATTATTTGAAAAAACAGTTTTTTGGCCCTATAGATGAAAATATTTGATTTAAACAGTATTTTATTTCCACAACAAGACAGTTATTCACAAAAATGAAATGTGACATATACAAATTGAAAGGAAATAGGATCAGCAAACAGGCAAAAGTAGCCTATATAAATGCTTCTCCTAAGATACACTTACAGAACAATTATGTGACTACATTTATGGAAAATACAAGAAAATGTAAGTAAAGATGAAAATATTTATGATTTTACATACATTATATGGGTAATCGTAGGACTATTTGGGAAATAATTACCAGATTTATTGTTTATTGTGAAATTTTAAAAAATAAAATATTTTATTCCTACCCATCAGACGTTTTATATGTTTATGATTTTACATACCCGTACATTATATATGTCTAAATAGAAACAATATTTTAAGATTGTTTAAATTGTATTCTATGTCCAGGTTGGGAAAACCTATTTCAAAGTAATTAATTGCAGTGCTAAACTTTTAGGGTGGATACCCATTTACACTTTACTTAATGACATTGATTTTAAGAATAAATTCTTAAAAACACTTTTGTGCATTCAAAGATACTAGTGGTGCTTTAATTAGATTTTATACTAAAATATTGAAAATTCGAAAAAATGTTTCGTATTTCCCTTCCCCTTCTATTTCAATGTGCCAGAAACTTAAAGTAAGGAATTAGATAAAATTTTTATTAAAAATAAGAATTACTTACAGTAATCATCTCTTTGCTAGGTAAGAAGCTATCTGAATATTTAACACCCACAGGTAAAGGGTTAAACAGAAGATAAGATTGTCCATCCAGTAATGTACTAGGGGTGGTCTTGCCAAATGTCAATGCTTATAAAAAAGGTAGATTCAATAGGCATATCAGTTACTCATAAAAATATTTGAATTTACACGGGAAAAGATTTTCACACCTCATACAGCAAAAAGTTGTGAAAATAAATGTGTGTTGACTTTTGTTTAAATCTCATGTTTGATATTCAATAAAACATGAAGAATGCTGTGAATTTTTTATTTCAAATTTATGTTATTGACTTCAATGTTTTTTCATTTATGTGTTAATGGCAATGCTTTTGTATGTTGAGCCTTTTAGAAAACATCCTTAGTGGTCGGCAAACTTGTCTGGTCAATTTCTTTATACCTTGGTGCAGTTGCACTCTATCATCAAGGTGTTGCTTTTCATGTCCTTACAAATACTGTTTTTCTACTTCTTATTTTGAATAGTTGATGGAAGAAGATTTTTCATTTGAAAAATGAAATGATTTTGAGTTTTTATAGTTTTTTCCTCATGTTTTTTTAAATTGGTCACCTTTTCATGGTATTGACATTCATAGAAGTGAGTTAAGGACCATTTACAGAGAGGAATTCAACTAATGAGACTTGAATAATTTCATGAATTTTATGGATAATCAACTTCATTATTGCATAAATGCAATTTGTGTTATAAAGAAGTTAATCATCCATAACATCAAAACAACTTGTTCCTCTATATCTAACCATCTTCAAAATGCCTCTAAAAGATGTAAAAAGACTTTTCCATCAAATTGTATGATTAAAGGTTTAGATTACTTATGTTCATATGACAATGATGATACCATAAAGGTAAACCTTGATATTTAATTGCTAAGGAATAATTACCTTTTGTGTTATGTAGGTATTACTGATGTACATTTTGATTTCATAAATGTATACTGAGGAGGATGAAACATCAGGTCAGCGTTTAAACTATACATCTTGGCAATTGAATTGTATAGTTTCCAAATTAATTATCAGGTTGTAAGGGTGCAGATTCTTCTAAGATGAGGAAATACAAATTATATGGATTACAACTTCTTTATTGCAAAGAGAAGCAAGTTTGTTTCAGTGTATATGTACACTGAAATGTTGCTTCTCTTTGCACCAAAGAAGTTGTAAATAGGTTCACAGAAACGTTGCATCTCTTAATTTGCAATAAAGAAGTTGTCAATCCATATAATTATGTTTTCTATATATACAAACTTCTAAAATGCAACCGAAAGAGGTTTTTCTAAGAACGTTATAAATTCAGATTGTTCTCCAACTAATTCAATGTAATTCAATCATTAGATCAAATTTAAATACACGAACCTCCTTAACTTATTTGTAAATTTATGTTATAAAAATTCAAAATATTTATTTCTTATTCTATCTTGTCCTAAATACTCTGTAGGTCTTCACAAAGTTCCTAATATACCTAATGACACAGATTTAGTCTGGAATGTTAATATTTTGTTTGATAATGGTTCTTTGTCTACTTTATCCACTTTGGAGCCAGGTTGGGTTGTGATCTGATCGGCACAAGTTGTCTTTGTTTATAACTGATAATCTGCCAACACACAACATTTAAATGGCTGCCTCTAGATCAAAGGGAGGTAACTCCTTCATCTCTGTTTACTTTGGCAGGCTATCAGAGGTATGTTGTGCTAGAGGGACAACTGTTGTTTCCTATGGTTGTAGTCATTGTCGGTGATGTAGATTAACTAAGTTCCCTTTAACAAGGTTGTGACTACTATCATTATATTAAACACTATCAAGTCAAATTTGTTGAAAGATGTAGATTAACTAAATTCCCTTTAAAGATTACAGTTACTTTCATAATATATTGAACACTATCAAGCCAAATTTGATATTATGTAATCAAATATTATGTATTTAGATCTTATATTTTACAAAATGGAATCAATATTCTTATGAAATTTAATTTATTCAAATTAATAGAATCAAGCAAGATTTTATTTGCTGCAATAAGATCATTAAAAACCTCCATTGTTGTAGCAACAACTTTTCTTTGTGTGTTTGTACTAGAAGAACTACTGCTATCCTTTACAATATTATTAATAAGTTTGATTACTCAAAAAGAAAATATTTTTTATCATAACAGGTAAACCTTTGAAGACCTCATTCAAAATATTGATATTCATATTTTGAATGAAGACTTGAAGGTTTTATCTAGGGACTTTGTGTTAATAGATGATCAAAATTGCATATGTGTCCACCTGATTAAAAACAAACACAGCAATATTGCTTAATCCTTTGAAGTCATCAAAGGAAAAATCACAATGAGAGGTAATAATGAAAATATGAAGCAAATATACTTTGCATTATTAAAAGTACCTATTTCATATTGCATATAATTAAAACCAAAGGTTACCAATAGCCATATTTCTATATGTTCACTATACATGATATATCAGACCATTGACATATGGTAATCAATCAACTTTGATAATTTCTCTAGATTGATGTGAAGAAATACATGTTGAATACTGATTATTGAAATGTGTTTATATGTTTACAATTAGTAGAATGCTTCATCTCAATACTGTTTACTATAAAAATTAATATACTAGCTAGACAAAATTAAGAATGAATAGGTAAATTTTGAAATTATGATTTATTAATTTATGTACTGATGAAAGAACAATCATCGCGACTTCAAATCAGTCTGCACGCCGCTAATGGCTGAAATATTGCCGGTGGCGTAAAACAATAGTTTATTAACTCAAACCAGTCCTAAAGCAACTGTAGAACTTTGCTAAGCTTAAAAACATACTTTCTGCCACAAACGATACTTCTCGATCAAATGATCAAATGGGGACTGCCAACAACTCAAGGATCGAGTGGCTCTTTAAAGTGTTTTATCTTATTTTGTTCTAAATCTTCATATTTACAAAACTGTGAATAAAGTTGCACCTTTTGTATCTCTGACATCAACATGCATCAATTACACCTATCTATAAGCATGTGTATTGGGACATGTATAGCTTGTATATATACATAAGTATAAAGGTATTCTATGTTTATTGCCCCCAACAGCTGTTTCTAACCTTTCGTATATTTCCCTCAATTACCAACCTCACTGCTCTTTACACAATGAATGCTAATTGTCATGTTAAACGGGAATATTATTTATTGGTGTCAATGTCAAAAGGGTCAGTCGATCAATATCAAATATCAATATTTGAAAATGAATTCTGATGCATCAGAAATTGCTGACGTAGGTTATTTGTTTATTAAGTCACTTGGGTTTATCATTGTCACCAGAAAGTTTTTTTTGTTCATAAATTATTGGATGATTAATTACATTATTTTTAATGGATAATGTATTTGGTGACATAAATATTAATAACTAAAAAATATCCTAATATTTTTCTTCTGGCCTCTAAACAATACATACCGTATCAATTTGCAAATGACAGGGTTCTCACAATATCACAGTCTCTTGGAAAATATAGTGTTTTTTCCCACTTCATATAAAATATTTAGATTTTCCTCCAATGTAGTTTTAAAGTCATATCAAAGCAAGATGCTAAAATTTAAGAAGAATGACCTTCAAAGACTTTAAGGAACATCATAACCTTGAATTATCTTGAAACATTTAGGAGGTTAAAATTGATAAAAGTAACTACATAAATTGCTTTCCTTTGTTAGCAATAGATTCTTAATCAGGAATAAAATTTGTTTTAATATAGATTATGATTTGACAATGGACGTATTGAGTGACTACGGATACTCAAAGAGGTAATTGTCAGAAATTCTGCAGAGTTTGTTGTCTCTTTGCCATGGCAACCAGACTGGTTCCATTAACCCAAACATTGTGATAGCTGATAGAATGACTGAATGCACTTAATGATCACCTAATTTCCCAACATTCTTCACAATAAATGTTCATTAATGTATTCAATATTAGATATAGACTTGTCATCATAATGTGGATCATAAAACATTTGAAGTTTGGAAATGGTCTCGTTTGTTTTTTTGAAAAGGGGGACAAGTTCTCCAACTTAGGATACATTTCACATTTCAATTATATATATAAAGATGACAGACTATATAGACAAGATAGATATGTAGGCGTAAATAGGTAGAGAAGAATGAATTAATAAAATGAAAACTGTTACACAAATCATGTTGGTGTTTATTTGTTGTTAATGATTAATAAAGATTGCTTATAAAGTGCTAACTTCTACACTAAAGTATGCTGAAAGCACAACGGGTCAGTGAAATCAGATGCTGATTATAGCATCTTAAAATCATCATAGGAAAATTTGATTTATTTTGCCCTATTAGGAGTTACAATGTACACTATTATCCATTGCTTTTAAAGTTCATAACCTGATTCATTTCCCACCAGGTACCCATTCTATCTGCTTTATGCTTAGTGAAACATTTTTTACATGAATTAGAACATTTTTATATTAGGCATTAAATTATAAATATCAATAATGAGGAATGATTTGTTATATCCTATGAATGCTTTATGTCATGATGAAAATATATATTTAAGATTTAAAAATATTGTGAGTCAGAACCATACAAATAATCTGAAAAATATTTATTTTATTGATTTCTCAATCATAAAGCTCCTGTGATTCCTATAAAACAGCACTGTCTAATGCATTTATCATTTTTGAAGTAATAGCATTTAAAGCAATATAAAGACATTAATATTCAGAGAATTGTAGATTTGCATTCACATATTTTTTTGTTTATGTTAATCAGCCTATTTTGGCAGGTGAATTAAATCCACTTTGTGCAAAATGTCCCACTAACCAATTTATGTGGTTTTGTAGGATGATAGACATGACACATTTATGTCTTATACTGTGAATTATGTTAATTCTTACAATAAAACGGCCCTGTGTTTATAGAACTTCCATTATAATCATTGTCATGTTTCCAAACTTTAAGATTTCCTAAAGGCCTTTGTTTTGTCTGGCTGTCACGTTTCATATGATAGATGTGTATACATGTTTTGGCACTGATATAAGTTGTTATATATATAAACTCTACAATTTTCACTGTTTGAGCAGTTTGTTTGTTTGAATGATCTATATTTTTGTTCTAACACATTTTTGGAGTGGGAATTGAATTATCTTGCTCTATTTTCTTATCAATAATTTATTGATGTATTTTGGCAAGTCCAGGTGTTTGTCCTTTTAAACTTTTATCCCTCTCAAAAATATGTATTGTATTTTTGAAAAAAAAATCATCCTTTGTCACCATATCCAAATGATGTTTTGAAAATAATATACATTTTTACTTTAAAATTCATAAAACTATGGAGTTTTCCATAACTGTCAGTGTGATAAAATAAAATTTAAAAAACACAAATAAAAAAAAAAATCTTAATATATGTTGTCATTTTCTTTCAAATGATAACATTCCAATCATTAATCAAGAAATATGAGAATAAATACGAAAGTATTTTAAGCTGCATGTCAATCAATAAGTAGATTATATACTGTCAAGTTCACAGGTACATTGTATATAAACAATGCACCTTTACTGCATGAATAACTCATAAACCTTGATATGAATAGAGACCTGCAATGAAAGTTACGCCCATTTCACAAAGCCAGGTTCAATTACATATGCCTATTGTTTATCGAAGGTTGCATACACGGACAGGTTTTCCCCTGAAAATCCATTGCATTTTTCTAAGCATAAGGCAAAAATATTTTAAAAATATTTTGTACAAAATTTTAAGATTATTTTTTAAATTGCAACCAACAATTTGTGTACTCCAGATATTTAAATTAAGTTTTTACCAAAATATTTTGAATATTTTTGCAAAATATTTTTTAATCAATATGCAAAATTTTAAATTAATGTCTTAAATTAATTAAATTCATGTTATTACAAAAAAGTGATTGAATTGACACCTTTAATGTTCTGAGAAATGCAGATAAAAGTTTTCCTTGTTATATTATCATGTAGAATTTTTTGAGCTGAGAAAGTCCCAGTTGTCAAGAAAAGTGGGAAATACAGCTTGTATATTTGTTGAGATTAGTTTTCCTGGTATCGAAAGAACAACCATTTGTTGTTTGTGTGTGGGGACAACCTTGTCATCCATCGACGACTGCCTCCATTACTGAGCATGCTCAATCGAAACTCCTTACACTGCAGTAAGGCCTGGTGAAGCTGCGAGCTTGCAGCTACTGGTTATACCTTAGCAGGTCATTTAAGTAGCTTAGATAAGAGACTAAAGTGACTACTGCATTCAAAGATGCTTCTATTCGGAGCTAATTAATCAAGCACATCACAGGTGTGTAAAGGTGTGATTGGACATTTACCTGTAACGAGAGGTGAGCTAGGTGAAGCTGACCCACCTTTCAGGCTAACGGGACTGTTTACCTGCCTGCGAGACATTTTGGTTACAGCTCCTTTTATTTCAAGGAGGATAGGCGAGGACTTACCTGAGTTAATGAGTTTTTGGACAAGTGTTCAGGTAAGTTGTCTTACCTTTATAAGTGTATGTCAACATTACCTGTCAGGTGAACTCGTTTAAATCATTGATGATCTTGAACAATTGTTACCTGAGAGTGTTTGTCTACCTTGGATTTGAAAATTTACCTGCTGGGGCCCTTTGTTTTTATATATTTACAACATTGCAAAACTTTTACTTTTTGCATGTTACCAATGTTGATTTATATTACAATACCCCAACATTTGAAACATATATATTTGATGTTATTTTACAAAAATTAAATTTCAATATATTTAGCAAGTTTTCAGTGCATTTTTTCAAGGAATTTGACACAGGATGATGAATTTGTATATCATCAATTAAATTTACCTGGCCCGAGGCAGGTATACATATGAGTCACAAAGTATGTACAGTTAGCTTCAAGATTTATGATGGCTTCTCAGCCCATATATTCATATTGATCAGGAAATACCAAGTGAAAATATCTTCTCACAAGTTGTAGTATTTATTTGATTGGATAAGTTATTGTTATGATTGTGATTCTTACTGTTAGCTTGACAAATCTTTGAATTATATATTTATCAAAAAAGCTAAACTTGATTGCTGAATACTTTTACATCTTTTGCTGTCATCAATTTTCTCTTGAGTTTCTCATGGTATTCAAATAATAACCTATATAAAACATTTAAAGAGTTTATTTTCAGTTTAAAGATTAAATAAATTACTACCGGTAAGATCCATTGCAAAAGTTTTTTTGTCATAAAATTATCAATTCAAATTGCACAAGACACAATTAAATGTATCAATATGTATTTTTTTCTATCTATCACTCATAAAGTTTAATATTCCAGTATTCAAGTTCTACTTAAAGAAGTCCAAACTTTAGGAAATTTCCATGAATTTGTTTTGTTCGAACTAAGATAACTGAATCGCCGATAATACATCTAATACATGGTATAATACATCTATGACCGAAATGCTTATGCTTTGTATATCAAATATTTATGTTTGAAATTTGATAAAGCTAAAAATGGTTGTACAAGTAGTGTTTATTGAGAAACTAATGAAATCTAAACCGGCAATCTGGCAATCAGGCAATCAATATCCAGAAACTTGCCCTCAATCCACTCTGTGAATTATTCAGTGGTCTTTCAGGGAGAGTCAGGGGAATTTTGTCACCCTCGTCCCAGTGGGTAGAATAATATTGTCCTGACAAACACCTACAAGTCTGTTTTTGAACTCCTGATGTTGAAGTGGAAAGAAGTTCATGTGTTGAAATGTTTTGAGGAAAATAGTTTTTTTAGTTTTAAGTATGTGCACTGAAAGTAATCTGATATAGAAAGAAGATATTCAAATTATTTATTCATGATTATGTACTTAGTTGTTTGGAAACATGTATTTTTGCAATTAATGATTAAATGAACTGGCTTATATTAATTGCATTTTCAAGGAGCAGTTTTCTTAAGACATCAATTTTAGTTTCAGCCAGATATTTTGATCGAAATTATTTTGGGTAAATTTCGATTAGGAATTCTGTTTAAATAGTGAAGATGCTTTGATGTTAAAATGTTTCAGAACTGTTTGATTTTTGATAATCATGACATGCCTTACAACAAAATAATGTTTTGAAATTTAATTTCACAATCATTGTTTTTGAGAGGTTCGACAAACTTCAAAGCTTCAGGGTATATGCCTTGTTGAAATACTCTTTCACCATTATACTGACTTGAAATTCAAATTCAACTTTCAAAATCCTTGTTCCTTTCAATTTATAATACAACATGTGATACTCCTTATGACTTAATGAAACAATGTATTTTCTTAAAATTACAATAGAAATCATTTTTTTTTAAAAGGTTGGCAAACTTACGTTAAGGTTTATATAATTTGCGAAATCCCTTTCACCTGTAAGCTGTCTAAAATTCAAATTCAAATTTCAAAATCATTGTTTTTGAGAAAGTTTGGGGTCAGTCTGACCGTGATCACTTCACCTTGGCATTGTTTTTGCTTCATGATTCATGGAGGCATTATTTGATCTCAAATTGTTCCTGTCAATAACTGTTTATAATACAACGTGTGATGCTCCTCGGCCAAGGAAGAACCAGGACCGGTCGTTTGTAACAATGTGGCCAATATTTGTTGTTTATAGTGTCAACCTTGTGTGTAAATACGCTGTCCGATCCATATCGCTTGCCCCCAATGGGAGACAAGATGGGAAGAAAACTGGCACCTCTTAGACGCGTATATCTTCAAAATGAATTCCGTTGCTTCTCCATGTGTGATTTAAAAATTCGTCAGATATCGAAGTTGAAATTTAAAGAAACGAGAGGAAAATGACATACATAATGCATGCTAGAACTAATTTTTTTAAAGATCATCAGTGACGTTTTGAAAAAGATCTTTACAGGCTTTGCCTCAATGATGTATATATAACTGTAATTGTTTATTTTAGATACTTCAAGTTAAAACTTTTGATACATCAATAATTCATATCAAAACTGTTTTTATTAATATCTTTTGTAGACTTTTGCGTCATAAGAAAATTTTAGAAATTATTTAAAAATTAATTAATCTTGTACATGAGTGACGTACATCTTCATAATATGTTCAATTTTAAATTCTTTTAAGATATAAAATGAATTGACATTATTTGCTTTTAAAAAAAAGAAGGAAATAAATCAAAAGATTCATACTGTCTACCTACATTCATAAGTTTCTTTCATGTAAGCTGACATACTGTATATTAGAACATTAGAGAGTTTTTTTAATAAATTGTCAATCTACATGAATAGAATATTCTTTATCACACTCTTGTTATGTAAAATGACTTATATATAAACATACACCTATAGAAGGTGTTGAAATACCCTTACCTGAAAACTTGCTAGGTTAGTAAGTAAAGTCAGTTTTATGAAAATAGATTCATATTTTTATCTTATTTTAGAAGTACACTTCAAAAGAATAATCATTTAATAATATTCAAAATATCATTCAAATGTTATTATCAAAAGCTTTTATAAAAGTTAAAAGTGGATTGGAATAGATTTAAATTTGAGAAATGCACTTTGATTTTTAATGAAATTTCAATACATCCATTAGGACTTGTCAAACAATTAGTTCAAGTTTGAGTCATTCATGAATACAAGGTGTGTACAATATGTTCTTCCATCTAAATTCTATTTAAATGTTTAAGTGTTTGCAGGGTGAAAAGATGAGCAAATTCCTTGAATATCTCCAGTAGCTAATATTGACCTAAATCTATTTCAACACATAAGTATATACTCCAACATTGATGATAATATTTACCCAGTAATTAGAGCATTTACCATGTAGTCTACAGATCTAATTGAGCACTCTACAAATCTTGAGGTTACGAGTATTTGTATTAGATTTGTTTGGCTGAATCATGTTCTTGCCTTTATAAAAGACGCAATGTAATCATTGGAAGGAGGGCATGTGTTCTTCATTGACATCATCTTTTCAAAATGTCACCATAAGGTACTCAATTCTTTAAACCCAAATTTTCTTATTTCAAAAACATTTTTGGTTATGCACCAATAAAAAAGTAGAGGAAGAAGAAAAAGAAGAATTTTTGTTCATCTTGGAAGATGTTCATGTTTTAACATTTTTCTTTAAACGTTTGATTCAGTCATTTACCATGAGTCATTCCCTTTGTAGGATAAAAAACTGTCACCAAAATCTCAATTGTTTTAAAAAGTACCATATATACACATTGACTCAAATGCACAAAATATGTGAGCAAAATTAAGTTAGTTGCCTGAGAAACCCCAACTTCAGTGTCTTTGTTTTTCAAAGTAAAATGTTGCCCAAGCGGCGTAAATCATTAACTCACTCATTCAAGTTAAATCTGATATCAAGATTATGTTATTGAAGTGACCACTTGAATTTGCAATAAGCATGCACACTGTGTACAACACACCAACTACAGAAGTGACCCATCTGGTCTTCAAATGAAATTTCTAAATTTTATAAAAACTGTAATTGAGACCAATACCACCTAGATAGTTCAACATTTGATAATCATTTGCACATCATCAGTACAAACTGAACTCAATCTGAAAACGAGACCAAACCAGTAGTCCTTATGACCAATTAAAGGGAGCATTCGAGCGGGGTATTTTTTGTGGAAACGAAATTCAGGAGGTCTTTCCTGTTTAAAATTATATATGATTTTTACATGATAACTCCTCCTTCGCTTGGCACACTCTGTACTCTTTGTCATAGAGTAACACAGATCCCCACACATTTCTGCTTGCCAACCTAAACACATCTCGCATGTAACGGTGAAATTCAGGAAGACTTTCCTGTTTACAATTATATATGATTTTTACATGATAATTTCACACTTAATTTCAAATATGTTTGTGAGGTTAGCATTTCAGTTGTTCAAGATTAAACAATTTGCCAAAGAATAAAGTGTACCGCTCAAAAAATAAAAACATCGTGAAATGAAGCCAATTATCGAAGGTACGATTGTTGAATTCATTACTATGACAAAATGCTGTCGTAACTGGTAACGTTTTTGTAAATATTCTCCTCTTCTACCAATAAAGTAGCTATTACTTAATTTTGTTAATGAATAAGCATATTACAGCACATTTGTCTTCTCGCAATGCTAACCTTTCAAAATGGCGGACGAAAGTCGCTCGACTGGTGCCTTTAACCGTCTGGCCGTAGGTACAAACTGTATGGGAATACCTTAACAAGAGTCCCTGTTTTGTGTAACAACCTTCACCACAATAGAGACACTACTTCAAGTGGTTTGCACTGTTAAGAGGTTCGAGGTGTCAGAGAAATATGATAGGGAAGTGATAAAAATATGAGGAGCTTCTTACCCTAGCTTGTGTAAAGTCCTTTTGAAGCTTCCAGAATGAAGGGTTGATCACTTACATTGGTCATATTGGGTATAAGCTGTTGACCAATGTTGTATGACAAAAGGTGGAATGTGTATGTCTGTGACAAAAGATGGTATGTGTATGTCTGTGAAAGAAAATGGTATGAAAAATGTTTCATGTTTGGTATCAAAATGAAAATTTCTGATACAAGACATTGGTCATATTGGCTATAATATTTGTTTAAATCCTGTCCACCAGTTCACAAACTTGCTACTTTTGCCAGGACTGGCTTCTTTTAAAAAAAAATTCTTTATGTTCCTTAAGGAATAGACCAATTAATTTTCAGGACAGGCTAGGTTTTCAATCAATTTTATACACTGGAATACGCTGTTGACCAATGTTTTCTGACAAAAGATGTAATGTGTATGTTCGTGACAAAAGATGGTATGTTTATGTCTGTGAAAGAAAATGGTACGTGAATGTAAACCAGAGAAAGATATTTCATGTATGGTATCCAAATGTCTGATAAAAAAAAATTTGTCATGTTTTGTATAAGCTCATTGACCAATGTTGCTTGACAAAGCATTGAATGTGTATGTTCGTGAAAAAAGATGGTATGTGTATGTCTGGGAAAACTGTACATGTATGTAAACTAGAGAAAAATATTTCATGCTTGGAATCAAAATGTAAGAAATGTCTGATACAAGATATTGGTCATTTTCTGTATAAGCTTGTTGACCAATTTGATTGACAGAGGATGGCATGTGTATTTACTTTGTACAAAGACAGATATTTCATGTTTGCTATGCAAATGTAAGAAATGTCTGATACAAAAATGGACATGTTTGTATAAGTTTTTTGACCGATATTGGTGAACAGAGTTTATCAAGTGTACTCTGTACAAAGAAAGATATTTCATGTTTGATATAAGGATGAGAGAAGGGATGTCTGATACAATGAAGACAGAAGGTCTACTGTGTATATGAGTTGCAAAATTCCTTACCTCAATGTTTGGAAACATTGTGTTTGTTTGATATATATGATGTGACCAATTATCTCAATGTCACAGATGAAATATGAGTGGTATGAGCAAGTAAAATGTAGCTGACAAATGCAAACCATATTGAGACCAATGAAAGCAAATTATTTTGATAAAATATAGGTGAATTTTTTGAATATTTCTGTGAGCACATTCACATAAAGCATGACAGTTACATAGGCATGAAATGAATATTTGTTGCCAAAATGAGAAACTGCAAATTTTCCTCCTTGATGTATTACAATTTAGGAGTTATCTCACTTTTATTTCATATTCAACTATATGGCTTTTGGAGATATGAATTGTAGAATTCATTCCTATATAACTCTTATGATATACATCATCACTATAGTATACAACATAAGTATGTGAAGGATGTCACACTGATTAGTTCCCTGGTCATCACTGTGACACAGTCGTGATGTCGGTGATGTATCCTCTAAGTGATGTTTCTTCTGAAGAATGCTTACATTATGAGGTATTCCATCCTTTGACATTCTACAGGTTTGTACTATAAAGATGGTCATTTTGTATTCTCAATAATGCTTGTTTAAATGGAATATTAGAAGTTGATGGCATAAGGAAGACTACAGTAATTCAATGGATGAACAACTTCTTTATTTGACAATATTGATGTTTCGGTATAGATCCTTATACTGTTTTCAAGCATTGAGTATTCTATGGATGAACAACTTTTTTAAAAATAATAGTGACGTTCTGTTATAGATCCTCATACCATTTTCAATCGTATATGCTTGAAAATTATATACAGATTATATTGAAACGTCACTATTGTCAAATAAAGAAGTTGTTCATCCATAGAATTACTCTTGTTTACCTCATTAATGCTTGTAGCTAGATTGAAGCTTATACCAGGGTCTTCAAAACTTTGCCTGCTATTGCTACTCTCTTCATGCAATAGTTTTGGATTCAATGCCAATTTCAATTTTGTGAAGCATGATGCATATGTCATTAGTTCCAGCCAAGACATTCAGATTTTGGCAGGTTTCATCCAAATATATAGCCATTATTCTGTTTGCAGCCTTTCTTCCTGTCAGTATAGTGATTGAATTTACAGTGTAACAGTTTAAGGCATTTGAATGTTCTGCTTAATCCGTTGGAAGAATATGTCTCTTTCAACTATGTATCTATTTTCTTAATTATCTCATACACAAAGAGGTTTTGCAACATAAGTTTTTACGGTAAGAGATTTCTTGTCATAACATTCATTGAATTTATATCAAAATACAGTTGAATGATTTTTTTAGCTCACCTTTACAAAGTAAATGTGAGCTTATGTCATGGCGCTTCGTCCGTCGTCCGTCTCTCTGTCCGTCCGTCCGTCTGTCCGTCCGTCCGTCTGTCCGTCCGTAAACTTTCAGGAAAAAGACTACTCCTCCTAAACGAATCCAGATATCATTCTGAAATTGTAGTATGTTATACCCATGGTGATTCCTCACAGAAAGGTAGACGTTTTAGTTTTGAGAATCCAAGATGGCCGCCATGGCAGCCATATTGAATTTTCAATTAGATTTCAGGAAAAAGACTACTCCTCCTAAACAAATGCAGATATCATTCTGAAATTGTAGTATGTTATACCCATGGTGATTCCTCACAGAAAGGTAGACGTTTTAGTTTTGAGAATCCAAAATGGCCGCCATGGCAGCCATATTGAATTTTCAATTAGATTTCAGGAAAAAGACTACTCCTCCTAAACGAATGCAGATATCATTCTGAAATTGTAGTATGTTATACCCATGATGATTCCTCACAGAAAGGTAGACGTTTCAGTTTTGAGAATCCAAGATGGCCGCCATGGCAGCAATATTGAATTTTCAATTAGATTTCAGGAAAAAGACTACTCCTCCTAAACGAATGCAGATATCATTCTGAAATTGTAATATGTTATACCCATGGTGATTCCTCACAGAAAGGTAGACGTTTCAGTTTTGAGAATCAAAGATGGCCGCTATGGCAGCCATATTGAATTTTCAATTAGATTTCATGAAAAGACTACTCTTTCTAAACCAATCTAGATATCATTCTGAAATTGTAGTATGTTATAACTACAGTGATTCCGCACAGAAAGGTAGACGTTTCAGTTTTGAGAATCCAAGATGGCCGCCATGGCAGCCATATTGAATTTTCAAATAGATTTCATGAAAATGACTCCTTCTCCTAAACCAAATCTAGATATCATTTTCATATTGTAGTATGTTATACCTATAGTGATTCCTCCCACAAAGGTAGACGTTTCAGTTCTGAGAATCCAAGATGGTCGCGATAGCAGCCATATTGACTTTTCAGCTGCAGATGACACATCATTATTACTAAATTTTAAGCTTTCATCAAGTGATCACTCGCACCATATAAATTCTCTTATTTGAACTTACTAATCATAATATTATCTTGAATATGGAATATTTAAGATTGTCATGCAAGTTGTTCTATATTTGTAAGTGTTTCTAAAACATTAAGATGAAAGACAAACATAATTAATTAATTTGTTTAAAATATTTATGGCAACTAGCTGCAAAAACCCAATGACATTAAACATCATGTTGAATTTTAAACAATGGTATCTCCCTTATATTCCTTTAAATACCACACAAAAGGGGTCAACCAGAGTTCAGATATTCCTGTTGAGTCCACTATGCATTTCTAATACACATCCCAATACAGGCTGCTAGCATCACAGTCACAGCTGCTAGTCTGTTGCATAATCAACCTGACCCAATTGATATGGTAGAGCATTATGCTATATGGCCATGTGTATGCAATAAGAGTTATGGAAATTAGACTTGTATTCTCATGACAGTGATATCTTCTTTCTAAGAAAAACAACTTACACAAAATTTGTCAACAGTAAGCTTTGTGTTTAGCAATCTACATGATAAGTTGATGTGGAAAGAGTTATTTTGCATCAGGTTCCACTTCCTGTGTTTTACTCATATTTGTACCATTTCTATATCTAACAGAAGTTCTTCTTGACACAAAATCAATTTAGGACATAAGCTAACTATATTTTGTGAAATTATATATATTTTTCACAACAGTTTTATAAATACCTGTAAAACTAAATGATAATTGTATCATGCTGAAGGGGTTCTGGGAAAAACATGTCATCATAGAAGTCATTATTTTTCAATTAGATTTCAGGCAAAGTACTACTCCTACTAAATCAATTAAGATATCATTCTGAAAAGTGAGTATTTTTTTATATAGTGATTCTTGACAAAGACGCATTTATTTTATTATCAAGAATCCAAGATGGTCAATATGTCAAATATATTGAATTTTCAATTAGATTTCATGAAATTCATTGAAAAGAATACATTTCCTGATCAATCAAATCAATGTCATTATATTTGTATTGATACGCTTGTTGTAATATTTATCAACACTATAAATACCGTTACAAAAAGATGTATGAATCATCTTTATCTGCGAACAGCCTGAAGCATGACTGTTTTAATAAATCCTTTAAATAAAACATAAAATGATAAAAGTTGTTCACTCCATCAGTGGGTAACATAATTCCTGACACTTCATATATGGCAAATAACATAGCCAGTGAGGGATAAATAAAAATGTTCTAATCATCTATATCTGATTACGGTCTGAACAATGATTATCTAGATAATTATAATGATCATTCAATTTAAACATATCCTTTTCAAAAGCATTTAAATTGATTAAATTTGTTCACTCCCAACACTAACTGTAAGGTTTTTTACTCCTTGGCTCCCATGCAATTAATTTATTCCAAATTGAAAATTTTGGTTAATGAATAACTAATTATCTTTTATTTTGTTTGTCATGCTAATAAAAGATATAATATCCATCTTCAAAACAGCATTCATTGAACAGCTGTCTGAACAATTCTTTTTTTACAAAGTCTTTCTCACCAATTCTCTCTGTTAGTTAAGATACTTCAATAAACATACCTAGTTGACCTCCAGATTATTTCCATTGCAAACCTCTCTTTAACCCCCACCCCTTCTATCCCCCCCCCCTTTCCCCTCCTATCCTTCCAGCCCCTCTCCTGCAACTCTCCTCTAAAGGGTATCTGTATTGCATATTGAAATGAGGGGAGGACACTCACTATATGGAATAACAGTAACTTACATAAGAGGATAAAGTTACATAAGCTACATGCAGGTGCAAGAGGTCATCATAGGTCATCATATCTAGTAATTAGCATAAACCCCCATGTTGCTAGCCTATTCTGACCAATCAGATTGCACTAACATATGTCAAGATTTAAGATATTCAGAAATCTTCAGTTAGAATTACATGAGACATTGACCTGGACAGTTTACTTTGGCAATTGGACTTATCACTAGCTGAATTTGTGATTTGTGTCAGAGGGATATATTCCAAATGTTTATGTGCATCATCTTTTTAGTTCTTTGGAAGTTGAGAGTGTGACTAAATGAATACTCCTAAACCAATCAAGATATATATATCAAAATTAAATTAATACAGATGCCCACATAAAAGTAGCATTTTGAAGATTAAAAAGTCCAAGATGGTCACCAATTCAACCATAGATATACAAAAAAGTTATACAAAAACCTACTGCTTGTTAACAAATCATGATTATATAATTTTTGTATTAATGTTTGTTCAAGCTCTAGTGGTTTCCAACAGAAGAATAGCATTTTAAAAGATAAAAAAATCATGATGGCAGCCATAATCAATTATCATATAAAAGATGGTTACACAATTAAACCATATTACCACATCATTCATTTTAAGGTGAGCTTCTGTACCCTCGGTACTTTTATGTTTTCTTTAAGGTACACTTGTATGTTTAAGAGATATATCTGAATGATTTCATACACAATGAGGTTACGTACCTTGTAAACAAAGTTATGTTTGTACCTATATGTCAGGCGTTGAAGATGTACAGAGCGTGAGCAAAGAGGTGAAAGGTGAATGACATACCAGGTGTGTTACTCATCATCTCGTCAACTATACTCCGGTACACCCTCGAGCTCGGGTAGTTACCTGGATTATCATGTATATAGCAAAAAAACATTAACCCCAAAAACAAAAGGTATATACAGGTAAATTTACTCATTCCCTCGTCAACTACTCAGGTACACCCTTGTTTTGATGGATAGCCTAGAGTTACCTAGGTTATCATGAATACAGCAAAATACATTAAATCCAAACGTCAAAGGTATATACAGGTAAACCAAGTAGTCCAGTGTCAACTACTGGCTGAAAGGTACACCCTTATATGATGGGTAGCCTCAAGTTACATAGATTATCGTGAATATTTGAAAAAGACATCAACCCGGCCAAAAACAAAAGTTATATACAGGTAAAATTACTCATTCCCTCGTCAACTACAGGTACTCCCTCATTATGAAAGGTAGCCTCTAGTTACCTGGAATATCATGAATATAGCAAAAGGAATTAACCTCAAAACAAAAGGTGTATACAGGTAAAATTACTCATTACCTTGTTAACTACTTTTTACCTAGATAATTATCATGAATATTTGGAAAAGACATTAACAGTGAATACAGGTAAACTTACCGTACTCATCCTCTCGTCAACTATACTCACTACAGGTACACCATCGTTATAATAGGTAGCCTCTAGTTACCTGGAATATCATGAATACAGCAAAATACATTAACCTCAAAACAAAAGTTTATTCTCAGGTAAACTTACCTTTTCATCTACTTGCTACACGTACACCCTCGTTATAATAGGTAGCCTCAAGTTACATAGATTATCATGAATATAGCAAAAGACATTAACCCAAAACAAAAAGTATATTCTCAGGTAAACTTTATATACAGGAAAGACAGTAACCTATAAATAAAATCATACATAGACTATGAAAGCAATAGTTGGTCATATACATGTGTATATAAATGATAAATATATACTAAATACTAATTAAAATATAATAATATAAATATGATAAAATACTTCAGATGACTTACGTTATACATCATGCTGTAGTTCTTTGTACCTTAAAATTAAAAGTTGGAACATTTGAAGCTCAATTATTGATGTTTAAATGAGTATTTCCATTGAGACATATGTTATGGTAAATGTTGATTTAGTTTGGTGATAAGCAAAATTATTTTGATGCATTATGAAATCTACAAGATACTGATATAGATATATTCTGTTTGTTTGGTGCTTAAATCTGGTAAATGATGAATCTTGTTGGTATGTTATCAAAATAGTTATTGTCAGAAATAGATATTAACTAAAACAGCTTACCGGTAATAACTTTAAACTGCCAAATGTGACTATCAGGATAAAACTGAAAAAGAAATGTACTTTTCAGTTTTCACGATCAAATGGAAATGATTAAATGAAAGGATGTTGAAAGAAACAATATTTAATTGCAAAACAGAATCAAATGTTTACGTTTTCAGAATAACTAGAATATTGTTTGTGTGTGAAAAGTGTATGAAATGACACGAATATCTGTTTTAGGCTAAATATTGAGTCATTCATCGAATTTTCTAAATTTCTCTGGAATTCATTTGCCTAATTATATAATGATAATGATGGCCTTTTAATTTTGAGTGTGAATCAAGGCAGCAACAACTCCCATCTTTTAATGTTCTTTGTCTGATGCAACCAGGAGTCGAACCCAGATCTTACGAGTGAAGAGCAGACACACTACCAACTGAGCTACAACGAGCTATAATGATTTGTTAATGATAAATATAAGAGAGTTATACGTTAAAACAGTTGACATTTTATGACATTGATGGAATCTTTTTAAAACAAAGGTGTATTTTTATGTCAAATTAATGTTGTCTGTTTCTAAAAATAAGAATTGTCAACCCCATGAGATTAGATTAATAATGCTTGTAAGTATTGAATATTGAATTATTATTCAACTGGCTTAGTTTCTGTCTGTTACAAGGTCATTAATACATATACCAGACACAATAAGGCTTTTGTGGAGTCTTTTGTTGATCGTTATTTGGTGGTTAGAAACTATATGGCATTTTTGTGGTTGTTCTATGTCTATATGGGACAAAAGTGACATTTATTTGTATTAACAGTCACTCATACATGCATTAAATACAGAGGAATGAAATGAATTCATAATCCATTTGTTTGACATTGACATTATATTTTTTAATTTTGGTTTCATTAAGTCACATTTGTAAGTGAATGCTATCTTATTATATCTATTATAATGCATTTGAATCAGGGATAAACATTTGATGCTGTTTTGCTCGATGTTTCCCAATTAATGTCTGATTAATCATTCTAAATGTGACAATTGCCCTTGTAATACATTCTTAGTAAGATATAGAAATATGTAGAAAGTTAATATTTATTTGTAACTATGCCAATATAAAATTTTGGGAACCTAAATATCAATTTCTTTATATTCATAATTCAATTGTTGTGATATGATTATTAAAGTTCCCAAAATTACATCATCCAATAAATTTTAACTTATTACGTATGTACGTATTTACACATGTTTTTTCTTAGCTTTGAAGTTTCACATGTGTGTGTCCAGTTTTTATAAATCATGTATAAGAGCGGCGTTCAAAAAACCAATGAAAGCTTGTTCGCCAATATTTATTTCATTGTTTCTTTGAAATAGAAATATATTTAAACCATTTTTTTACCTCTAATATGCAAGATGTACAAGAAGTTTTTGATGATAATGATAAATAAGATATTTATTTGTCATCTTATTCTTTCATGACTTGGACAAAGTTAATCGTCTTTTGTATCCTGCCTGACCTTGTCAGCGTTGCAACATAGCCGAGGGTATCAATTAATACGCCGCATCATGCAAGCAGAATACGTTAATAATTGTTGCTATAGTGATGGCGTTATTGCATTTGCTATTCAATGTTTTTTTGTCATAATATCTATTCATTTACATTCTTGAATATTTTAAACACAGATGATTAACTTTTGATTTTTAAAACTTTGTTTAAAACTGGTAATATTTTATATTCAATTTGCGACAAAATTCACACGATTTATATTTCATGTGATTGTGTCATGATTAAATTTATTGAAGTGAAAATTATTGTTCCATAATGTCAATATTTATGAGGTTATTGTAAGAGTACTCAATCAAAGTCTTGTAACTTATTAGATTTTGTCTCTCGATATGTTATGAAAAGTGTAAGTCAAATACTTTATTTATCATGCTTGCGTGTATTGCTTTTTTTGTAGTTCAATAACTAAACTAAAAAGGTTGTTTATTAATGCATTGTCAGTTGAATGCTTTTTTGAAAAGAATCTAGAAGGTGAGCCTTTATTTTTATAACATATATACAATTGGTCGATAAAATATCAATAAAATTTCTAAGTATATTCCCAAATGACTTTGCCTGTATTCCAAGTTGAGAATGTGGTGTATTACCATTTATACATTTTGTCATAAAGATTTTAAAAAAATATTCTAGAAATCAAAGTTCATACTGTTTCTCAATTTTCCTTGTTTACATTTTATCATATCAGTTAGACTATAATGTTGTTAATAGAATCAAGCCCTCAAAGAATGCATAGCCCTGAATACCTTCCATGTATATTGTCAAGGTAAAGATATTGTCTACTTTTACATATCCTAAGAATTCCCATTTATTTCTAAGGTAGGTCATGATGATGCCTCTTCTTGAGGAAACTTCATGCTATTTCCCCTAAAGCTTGGAATTTATGTTTCTGTATAGTCTGTTTAGAGGTAAATGCGTTTGCACTTTAAACAAGCAATGAAAATTTATTATCTTTTATAAATGTCTAAATATGATTATAAGAAATGCAGAGATATGCTTTTTGTATCCTGCTGATACCTATATAATTACAACTCAGTTGTATAGATTTGTTTTTTGAATACTGATTCTAACATGAAAAATAGAATTATCAATGTAAACAACAACAAAGAGCCATAATAACCATCTACAGAGCTTACCGGTATATAAACATTATAAATTTTTGGTTGTTACGATGCAAGTACAACCATTTATATTCATATTACTGTAAAACTTTATCACAGCAAGGATGCAAAATACATAATATCACATCTATTATGAAGATGTGATAAAATCTGAATTTCTAATGCCTTTAATCTATCTTATGAGACACATTAAAACCCTTCAGAATCCCCTTTGTCAAATCACAATGAACACATATTTGTTTACAAACACTTTTATCGAGATTTCGGTATAATTTTATGCAATTTCAGTTCATAATCTTTATATTGCCTTACCCCACAAAGGTTCACAGTTATTAATTCAAATCTTAAAGAGTTGCTTCCAAATTGATTTTTCGTGAAAGAAGAACTTTTTGCATGGATTTGGTTTATTATCTGTAAAGCACACTCTTCCACAATGGTGCTCTGTAAGGGTCCAGATTAGGGACTTCACACATGAGCGACTTCAAAAACATCCAGGTCACTAAGTCAAAATCAGTTGCCCCTCAAGTAGTATTTCAGGTCACTTAATAAGAATCAGTTGTCCATCTAGTAGTATTTCTACAGAAGTAAGTAGTAGTCCTGTTGCTTGTAATGATATACATGCTGACTTTGATTGTCCACCTTCCCTACATTGAAGATGATATTGCAGTTTTGGTTTTTGTATTCTGAATTGGAAAATAATGACTTTAAAGCTGGATCTAAAACTCATTTTGTAAATTTGTAGAATTTCTGCAATAATGAGCTTCTGCTTACGTCTTGTGGATTCTAGCTTTGATTTGAATAACAAGGGCATAGATTTTTCTTTTTATCCTGATTGATAATGATGATCCTTTCTTGAAAAGATCATGCAGGCTTTAACGTTTTAGTTGGTCATCATTAAACAAGAATCTATAGAGCTGCATGGTTCTCTACTTGTAAATGTCATGTCATGATCTTTGAATTTGATAACCATAGCTTTCAAAATTATTTTTACAAACAATTTTTAAACTTAATAGTTTGCCTATAAAATTAGCATCAGAATCGATCACTTGCAAATAAGGAGTTTAACATATTCTTTTAGATAGTAGGTTATTGTAATGTGGACAAAAGATTACACATTATTTTAAGTTGTTGTCTGGTAAGCTATTTAAGCTATCATTTGTAACTCAAAAAGTGTTTACATTAATTTAGAATTTGGAATTCATAATTATCATGGTGCCAATAAGAAATGACTTTTCAGAAATGGAAAGTCATCTCCATGATAATCTTTATCAGAGCTCATTCCTCTCCTGTTATTGTCCATAGAGATTATGCAGGCTTACTGGTATTGTACCATAAATTCTTTGGTAACTGCAATCATACCATGAGAGTCTGGAATGAATACCATGACTGTAAAGAACATTACAATGGGAGATTCATTCAAGCTGTAAGGATAAAATCAAGATTTCAATAACAAAGATAACAAAGAAGCAAACATTTAATTAGTTGACCAAGTTCTCTGCTGTAAATACAATCTTACATACATGACATTGTGACCTTGACCTTTGGAAAAGCAGACGTCCAAAATGAACAATGTGCCAGTGATTGTCAGATTCTTGGCACAAATTTTTGGCATGTTCCTTGATCATTGACCTTGAGGGTCTGTTGCTAACCTGCTGACCAGTGTTTGAGGATGATAGACTGACCATTTACTTCTCTACATGTCCAGTCATTCCTCCACTCAGTGGACATTCCTTATGTTATCCTGCTTGACCCCTCGACCTTACAATGATGTTTGATTAGAAGCTTAAATCTCTGATGGTTGAAACTTCTACTGGTTTTTGTTGTTGATCATCATGCATGTTCTTCATGGCCCATGTTTGTTTATTCCTTTTTTCTATACTGTCACCTTCTACATATAGCCCTGTCAAGGAGAAATTTAATGTAAGTACTCTTACTTATCATTGAAGAATGAATCTTCAAGAATACCTATTATAAATTATTATTTTTTATTGCATATCTTACCGAGACACACTTTTATGAAATAGCAATCTGTAGTTTATACTTTTTGTTATTTTTAACAATCTGCATTCATTTTCTGCCATTTAAAGAAAGGAAAGCTTTTCAGCAGGTACTAGGTATATCCACAAAGTCCCACTGTCAAGAAAACTCCAATTACTCTAATCTCTCCATATGCAATTTAGAGAGTTTATCCCCATAACCTTTCTATATATCCTTTAGGCAATCAGCTATTATATAATGGATGCTATTTGTTAACAGTGTGCCTGGATTTTCTGCAAGTTGAAAAATAAGGATCTGAATTTAAAGACTTGTCAAAGTTTGCATATCAACAATATCTTGTTATTTCTTGACAATACACATTATTATACCCCCGCCTTACAGCGTAAGCGGGGGTATATAGCGTTCATTCTTTCCGTCCGTCCGTCTGTCCGTCCGTCCGTCCGTCTGTCCGTCCGTCCGTCTGTCCGTCCGTCCCAAAACTTTGTGCGGAGCAGATCTCCAAAACTATGCATGCTAGCCTCATCAAACTTCATACACATGTCAACCATGATCCCTAGTTGTGCCTTTTGAGGGTTAGAACTATTTCTGAAGTTTCATTTTTGCGGTTTCCATGGAAACGTGACTAAAAAGTGACTCTTTGAGGAAGTCGTTTTGTGCGGAGCATATCTCCAAAACTATGCATGCTAGCTTCATCAAACTTCATACAGATGTCAACCATGATCCCTATTTGTGCCTTTTGAAGGTTAGAACTATTTCTGAATTTTCATTTTTGCGGTTTCCATGGAAACGTGACTAAAAAGTGACTCTTTGAGGAAGTCGTTTTGTGCAGAGCATATCTCCCAAACTATTCATGCTAGCTTCACCAAACTTCATACACTTATCAATCATGATCCCTAGTTGTGCCTTTTAAGGGTTAGACCAACAAATTATTTTTATTTTTTGCGGTTTCCATGGAAACATGACTGAAACAGTGACTCTTCGACCAAGTCTTTTGTCCGGAGCATATCTCCCAAACTATTCATGCTAGCTTCACCAAACTTCATACACTTATCAATCATGATCCCTAGCTGTGCCTTTTAAGGGTTAGACCAACAAATTATTTTTATTTTTTGCGGTTTCCATGGAAACATGACTGAAACAGTGACTCTTCGACCAAGTCAATTGTCCGGAGCATATCTCCCAAACTATTCATGCTAGCTTCACCAAACTTCATACACTTATCAACCATGATCACTAGATGTGTCATTTGAGGATTAGACCATCACATTTTTTTAATTTTTGGAAACATGACTAAAACAGTGATTCTATGATAAATTACTTTGTCCTGAACATATTTCATGAAATATACATCTCAGCTTCACCAAATTTGCTACATATGTCAATCGTGATTGCTGGATATGCCTTGTGAGAGTTAAACCATATATATGGATTTTCTTCTCTGTGGTTTCTTTGGAAAACATAACTTACAAAGTGACTCAACAAAAATAATTTTGTCCTCAGTGCATCTCGTAGAATATTCATGATAACTACCTCAAATTTGAAACAAAGATCAACCATTATCTCTAGATGTACCCTTTTAATTGTAAAACCTATTAATGAATTCGGTATTTGGGTTTCAGTTGAAAGAAGACTTACACAATGACTTACTGTATACTCAACTATCATACTTTAACCAATATTAATCAGTTTTACTATTTGAAATTCTTTGAACAAAGTGGGGAGCGGGGGTATGTGAGCTTTGCTCGCTTCTTCACTTGTTCCAATTACCATCTGTCATTATATAGTGAATGTACCACAGAACACCAATCACCCACCTGTATCAAGGGCACCTGTTTGCTACCTGAACAGGTATTCCTCAGGTGTTCTACTTAACGAGCTTCCTCACGAGCAAACATCACAACAAATATGGTGGCAACTTGGAATAATTGACATTGTTGCGAATTGCGCATCTGCTTGTTGTGCCTTTTCATTGGTCAAAATTGGCTTTAAGGTGGTCATGTGATTTTGAATGATGACAGGTGAAACATTTTACTATATTTGAAAATACTAAAATTCTTGTCTTTTACACCAAATGCAAACAGATTCAAATTTGACATTCGATCATGTGAATTTGACATGGTAAAAATATATTATGCAATCATTGTAGTTTCAGTTGTATGTCAAAACTAAAATTTAACTTCAAATCCTCCTTTCAAATTCATGTTAAAAAATTTAATGATTTATATGTTAAGAAAAAAGTTCTAACAGAAAAAAGGCCATTTCCATGTTGAAATCATATCTATATTCAAGGTATAATACCGTTTGTCATTGACATTAAGATTTAATTAATTCCCTGTAATAGTAAACTTGAAAACATTAACGGATCAAATGACATGATGCCTTGTGCTAAGACATTATCAAATAAAACTTGTATGGTAATGAATCGTATCATTTATGCATTATCATCATTGACTGCTTTTGAAGTGAATTTACTAAAATTTTCTCAAAAAGAGTGACATTTAAATCAAAACATGATTGACTTTTGAGTTCAGTACATTTTCAATACAAATTTAAAAAGCAAATCAAATAAAGCTTATGATAAAGATAAATAATGGATAGTTTTAAAAAATTGATTGAATTTAAAAGACTTTTTTACAAAAGAATTTTGTTATTTAAAAAACTAGTCATGTCAGGCTTGACAGGTTCAAAATTCATGCATACCGCTGATGGCTGAAATCTTGCCCAAGCAGCGTTAAACAATAACTCATTCACTCAATTTAAAACTTACGACCGAATTTTCAACCTGATGTATCAAGCACTCAATTAACTTAAATAGGTTTGACAAGTTTGATATATTAGGTAGGTATAACTGCTTTAGGTTTAATGGTTTTTATGTTAACATGATCAGGTTTTTTTACATTTCATACAAATTGTGAAAACATTATGGTAACCATTAAAAATCACTTATTTAGCATACGAAATCCTTAAAGGGGCAGTAGCACATTTTGTTGGTTTTTTTAATAAAAATTTCATTGATAATTGTACGTTAATGCTGAATGTATTATTTTGAAAGTGTCAAAAGTCTAGTTACACAAATCAATCATCCAAAGTCAGAGAATAAATAATAAAGATTCACATAAGGTCCATCATGGTGGCCATTTTTGTGTGAACACCTTTAATTCGTTTTGTGTGAGAAAATAGAATCCCATGGATGAATTTTACATTATATATTTATTATTGCTTCATTTAGTCTTTAAATACATTGTCTTTCAAATGGAACCATTTATTTTCATTTTCCTTATATCACCTTATATCCTCCTAATATCGTGCTACTGCCCCTTTAATGCATAATTGAAAGATTTCCTTTTAGAGGAAAGAACCTTACAATATAAGCAGCCTTTCAGGAAAACATCAAAGTTGGGTTTAAGAATTTGCACTTATTTTGATCATATATGCATAAATGCAAGAACAAATTTCCGTTTATTACATGTAGCTTTATTTTAACAAAATCCATAATAACATATCAAAAAATGACATTTTGTTGTATTTTTATTGGTCTTTGTAACCCATGGTTTATGTAGTATGAAAATGTAATATCCTGAATTCATGTCAAGACCTTGATTAAAGTTTCGTATCATTTCCTTTATCTGAGAATAACCTTAATATTTAATCTGTAATTATTTCCAGTATCTTGGGAAATGTTTTACAAAATGATGTGTGACATTAATTTCATCAACTAGTATTTCTCAATAGAGGATCTTCATGCTAATCAAAACATCAATGACAATCAATGATCCATAATAATCATTTAACACCTAGGACAATCTTACATTATACCTTGGACACTGTGGACGATCATGCATTAGAAAAAAAACACTTTGAAAAGGGGCCTTTGAGATTACTGTGTATAAGAACAATGTACTCCCTTTGATAAATACTATCTCCTGACCATGGCAAAAGCATGAAAGCTCCAGGAGAATATCATAATGTTATATAGAACAATGTGATATTAAACAATAACTCTAAGCCCAGTGAATTAATCAAAAGCTTCTTCCTTGTGGATTAATTGCATTGTTATGGATTATGATCGATAAATGATAGATACATGTTAATCAATAAACATAGGGCTGGGACTTGGTATGTAGTACCATTTAGTTTTTGGTAAGATTTTTCTTTTAGAAATATTCTGTTGATGTTTTATTACTATTTGTTGTAACTATAATGTCTTCTTAATATTTTGTCATTTCCATGTAGATAAAGTTTTCATGATGTTTAATTTGTAAATAGCTTATTTGATTATACTCATATTGCGGTTCAAGCCCGGCTCAGCAACTTTGTCTACATGTAGTAAGAGTGCAATTCTTCACTGAATTTCAGTGCAGTACCACCCATATTTTGCTAGTTCCAGCAGTGGTTACAGGTTTCGTCGCAGTGCATATAGTTTCAATTGTTGTAGGATTTCTCCCTACATTAATACTAGCAGCAGTTTTAAGCAGCGTTAAGCTTCAAATAACCTCACCTCACCTTAAATATAATTTTTTGATTATTAAGAATTAATATAAAATGTTATGTAGTTGTAAAAGAATATTGTGTATATTTTCTATCATTACAACAATTTGTATTCAAAACGTTCAATATTTATGAATTGCCTTTAAATGCAATAAGAACAAAGGGCCAAAGACTTAGAGAAGACATGATTATTTTAATAGGAAATTTGAAATGTAACATTACTTGAACAAATGAAAATGATTTCAGTAATATGAGATATGAAAACCTAGACTTAAAATCATTTTGTCAAATCATCTTGTACAAATTTATTGCGCTAAATGCTTTTATGCATATGGCAAGCTTTACGAGGTTTTGATCTTGATACTGAAAGAGATGATGAAATATTCATTAATGTCCCATGTTTATGACTTTTGGAATGATTCAGAAGAGACAACCATCTTAGGATAAAAAAGTATGATACGTTTTTGAGGGTGTTAAATTCATATTGTGAATTGCATCATATCTTCATTTCGCTCAAATTTTTAATCATACAGCTGTGATATGACATCATTTTGCCACACAAGTTTTATTCTGCATAGAACATACTTTTCCCATTTGGATGATGTTTTTTAAGCTAAGAATTTGCTTGTTATGTTCATTAGAACTGTACGCCGCTAATTGGTGAAATATTGCCCAAACTGCGTAAAACAATTACTCACTAATTTGAAGTAGTATATCTTGTTATGAATTTGTCAAGTTGTTCAGCTGCATTTATCTAATTGACAAACAGATATCAATTACATGATGTAAGTAATCACCTTGCAACATTTGTGTTGAATTTATTTTCAAGCATATTTGCCAAGGACACATACACCCAAACCCCTTCTATTATCTGCCAAGTTGATTTCGATAGAATTTGATCTTTGGCAGGTATTTAAATTTTTAACCATTTCCTGCAAAATTAGCTCAACATGGCATAGATCAAAATCTCTGTTAAATGTGAAAATGCCTTTTTCCCCAACTTCCTGGAGGTGAGAACACTAATGGCACCCGGTGCCGGAACATTACGTTCTGTGAAGTATCGCCATGGTAACGTCAAATCGTGTGAAGTGTTGTCCTCCGAGAGTAACAGCCAAGGCGAATGTTTGTCCTCTAGATTACAACATGGCCATCAAAGCATTGTTGAAGAAACTATTGACTTCAAAAGATGGTTTGAAAGTTTAGCTAAACAAAACATGCAGAGATATTTATGTGTAGTCGTGGGGAGTTTGAAAGCTTGCGGCGAAAGTTGACACCAACGTCTCGTCTGTGAGCAGATGGATTTTCTCCATGCTATTTTGAAATTCAGGCTGGCGTTTTAAAAAGAACAATATGTTGAATGATATCTTCACACTGATGTCTTTGTCCAAGAATACTCACTAAGCCCCCATGGGAAGCTAAAACAGGGCACGGTCCTGGTGACATGTGCTTCTTGGTCTTGGAGGTGAGAACTCAATGTTGGATGCACTGAATTAAATTCTTTGGTCCCTTGGAGTTTGTTATATCCGTGTTTGACTGTCAATGTTTTTTGATTTTCATCATCTGGGCTTTGTGCTTTATACAGAAAACTGCTTTTATCCAATGAGTTCATGTCCTTACAATCAGCTTGCTTAGATATTCATTCTTACTTGACTAAGTTGGTCAAGCAACAGAACCTTTTTGATTTCAAGAATTTGAATTCAAATCACTGTTGGTTTAATATTAGATGCATTTTTGAATTTGGATGTCCTCTACGGGCTCAGCATTGATGTATGCATCATGTGAATTTTCTACATGCAGTTTGTTCGATGCAACACTCTATTATTTTAAAGCCAGTTCTTTACCACCCATGGTATGCTTGTGCAATTAGAGCTTACAAATGTCTGCCAATGTTTAAAAGCAGAGGCAAGTGGCCATGAATGAAATGAAATACTCTAGAAGGCAAAGCCAACCTGACCTGACCTCTAATTCACAACATAGTGTTAAATAACTTTGAAGTGTACTGTACCAACTTGGTAGGGACAGGATTATCTCCCTTGACAGAAGCAGACGGACTAATCCTTAACTCCCACACTCTGACCCGTGGTCTGACTTTTAACATTTGGCTATTTTTTCTAAAAATGTAGTGAAGGAAATTGCAAACACTTAGCATTTTTAAGCCAATCCCTCAACAAGATACTTATTGAAGCTTTCAGACACTTAGGGGTTCATTGTTTTACCTTTTATTATTTGAGTTTATGAGTATTTTGAATATTATATGCAACTTTCATGATTCATGCTTTTATGCAGAAACATATTTAATGTCATATTGCTTTCCTGTATAATAATTCCAGTTTTTGATAATCAATGTTTGGAGAGGTCAAAATTAGTTCTTTTGTATACTTGTGCATTTCTGAGAGTACTAGCCCAAACACATTCCTACAAGCCAAATACATCTAAATAATCATATCTTGTTTAAAATTTAACTAGCCCTCCAGAATACTAGTCCATACATTTTACTAGCCCAGGATATGATGATCTTCACTAGCCACTGGCTACTGGACTAGTGCTGATATCTAACCCTGTGTTTAATAATTCATATTTGTCCAGTTATGTTTTGAAAATAGCTAGTGTCATGATTGCTGTCTTGATTGTTGCATCGACTTTTAGCACTTTCATAGACATTTACAACTTTTGCTTGATGCTTTGGAGTTAGCTCATATACAGTTATTTCATAATCTACAATGCCACAAGTGAAACAAGGTAATCTGAAACCTTGAGAGCACTTAAAATCTTAGAGAAATTGATCAGAGAAGACTTCAGGGTATCAATACACCATCATAATCTGGCAGGAGTCGGCCATCTTGTTTGCTGTCAAGTCCGCTCCTGGATTCATCTATATCCATGGTTATTTACGACACAGAATTGTTTGCCTCTTTTATCTTTCAACTGCACAAATCGGTGCTGTTGGCAACTGCACGTTGCACCCAGATTGCATGTTTGTTTTGGGGGCAGGTTTGCACAGTATTATCTGGCGCACTTGCGGGACGACATAAGGCTCAACTTAGAATCGAACGTGTGTCATATTTTTCTTGTCAAACTGTATATTTTTAAAACGTACGTTAAAAATATGGTCCCTTTGGCAGAGGTTTGAAAATATAGTTTGGATCCTTATATGGTGGTTTGGGCTTGTTATGAAAGCATAAAGCATGTTTATTTTAAAAAAAAATCAAATTAATCAAAAAACATGTTTGTTGTTGGCTATGTCAAGTTAGCATTGTTTACATTGCATTGTATAAATTGCATATAGTCTTTACATTCATTGTGATTTGGACACAAAAATATAAGATGTTTATTACCCAAAGGGCAACTAAAGATGTGAAATACCTTTAGTATTAGTAACAAAAATTCTGGTAAGAGATACTATCATAGCCTCAAGGCATGACTTTTGTACAAAGACGGTTAAAATGACAGAATTTGATGTCAACTGCATAATATCTTCGGAATATTTCTGTATTGTAGTTTTTTTGGTTTTTTATCACTCTTGCAATAAAGCAGCTAAAGACAACACAAATAATGTTGAAAATGAACAAAATTATGATGTTCAATTCAAAACAATTTTTTTAACATACAAATCTGATAATATTGAATACAAAATAAATAATTTGAATATTTATATTTATTTTACTTAAAAGTAAAGAAGAAGATTACTTGTATTTAAAAATTGTTGCAAAACAAAAATAATGTTGCATAAGTTCTATTTCTCCTCTGCCAGTGCAACATTCTTCTGAAAATAAAACAACATAGTGTGTTATCGACCCATGTTGCTTGAAATATTTGGGATAATCTTTTCAAATTTCAACTTCAAGTGCTTGGCAAAGAGCCCTGCATATCAATTTCAAAGAGTTAGCAACGCCTTGCTTTGGTAAACTGCTAAGTTGTCATTCTTTGGATATCAGAAACAATATTTACAAATCTCAGGTATCAGACATAAATATTTACAAAAAGGTTATCCTTTCATTTATTGTTTTTAAAAAAGTCATAAGTTCTTTTTGAGTTTGCAGAGAAAACTATTAAATCAATTTCTATTTTAAAATCATTTTCTGTGGAGAAATCTCTTGATTTATTACATTTCAGAATATCAATAAATCATAATTTTGTACAAATACAGGATAACTATTTGTAAATATCATATTCATTTAATTATTCAGTTGGTCTTGATATATCATGAATTTTTAATTTATTCGTGAAACAAAATTATTTTTGCTCCATTGAAAACACATATTATTGTTAACATCATTGTGTCAACAATGCAAGGTCAAATTACAAATGAATAGGGACATGATTTTATCAGCATCATTTTATTCATACATCAGATTAATTTGACAAGAAAACGACAACTGCTCAACATTTACAAATTCATTAAAACATCCATGATTTAAACTTGAAATAATTATTTTTAAATAAAAGAAAAGATGTGTCATTATTAGCAATATAGTACTCTTATTCAGTGTGTTATGACATCATATAAGGCAAAATGTCATCACCACTAAAATATTTAAAAAGTCCATATTATATCAACGTGATCTAACTAGTTTTTAACAAATCAAGAAATCAATTAAGGAATGTCATTATCAGCATTATTATTGTCTTACTTCAGTGCCTTATGACACCCAGTAAAGTAAAGTGTCATCACCACTAAACTGCTTGAGGCCATGACCCTGCGAGTGACCTAATATGGGTCATGGGTCAGGGGTCGTATAGCTGAGTAGGACAGGTGGGACAATGGAGGCTGGATGTGTAGACTGAGCTCAGGTGAAAACAAGCATCAGGTAGACATTGCCACTAATTCATTGTGATAGGTACGCGGACCTGACGAATAGAGCTGGTGTGTTGTCAGTTTACCTGTGATTTCATGTGGATTGGGAAAGGAAAACATTGGATTATCTTAAACAGAGGAGCTTCAGGATTTACCTTGCAGTCACAGGTAAACATTCTACAAAATTCTGTCACAGGTACAGTGGTAGGGTTTGGACCAGGTGTATTGTCAGTTTGCCTATGTTTTCATCAGATATTATTTAGAGAAATGAAAACACGTGCTGTATAATCTTTGTTGTGGGACATTTAAGATTTACGTTGCAGCCACAGGTAAACATTCTACAAAATTCAGTGTCACAGGTACATTGATTACAGTTGGAGGGTTGTGACCAGGTGCATTGTCAGTTTACCTGTTTATTATGTGAATATCATTTAGAGAAATGAAAACACTGGATAATCTTTGTTGTAGGAAAGATTTTTGGATATACCTGGCAGGTGAAAATAAGCTTTAGGTAGACACTGGTACTAATTCATTGTGACAGGTACGTGGACTATAGTAGGAGATTCATATTCCAGGTGTAGTTTCTGTAACTTCTTTGCGAGGCATTTTAGAAGTTGGGATGACAATAATGCTGAGATTCTTGTGTCGTTCTCAAGCACAGGACCTCATTACTCTTCCTCTGCTTGAGAACGACACAAGAATCTGTGTCGAAACGTCGCATACAATGAACAAAGAAGTTGTCATCCATATATTCCTCAGCATTGTAGTTTCTGAGACAAATAGAAAACGTTGGATAATCTGCATCTGAGGATTGAGCCTTATAATCTAATATTCAGATTGACAGGTAGACGGTAAAGGGGTAAAGGGGTTGACATGTTGTCAGTATTTTTGTGGATCATTGTTTTTCATTGAGAAGAAAGTAAACATTGGATAATTTGTGTTGGTTAAGAATTAGGATCAACCTTGAAGTGAAATTGAACTGTAGGTTAACAATCTGGTATTCAGATTGACAGGTGTATGGTCCAAAGGATAAAGGATATTATTTGATGTGTTCTTTGTTTATTTATTTGTGTTTTATTCACATTGATGAATGTTATTGCTGTGAAGAATGAAATCATTATCTGTGTTGGTTAAGATATACCTTGAAATGACTGTTGGTAATTACACAATCTGTTATTCAGATTTATAGGTGTATGGTCCAAAGGATAAAGGATGTTATTTGATGTGTTCTTTGTTTATTTATTTGTGTTTAATCACATTGATGAATGTTATTGATTTGAAGAATGAAAACTTTTCTATAGTCTTTATAGGAGACATGGATCATAAAGAAAAAAATGGGTTGTGTTTTGGTGTAGTGTTTTCAAATTATCTACATGAATGTTTAACAGGCATAACTTGCATTGAGCCTTCAAGTCTACTTTACAGTAACTATCATGAGTATATTGAGTACACATGTACCTAACTCAGGTGTTAATGTGTATATAGATGTTTATCATTTAGAAGAGGTATAACCATATTGGATAACAATGGATACTAACTTCTGCTAGGCTTTATGTTCAAAAGGGTTGAAACCATGAGATAATAGGGAAATTTAAAGTAATCTTTCTTGAGTTTTCTTCTTGTATCCTGAGAGCCTATGATAATTGTTTTGGTAATAGCAGCATCTTTGATTATGAGCCGTAATAAGCCCTTTTTGTCTCATATGTATATGAGTAAATGTGTTTGTGATTGTTATCGATGTGATTATCTTTATAGATAAACACAGAAATCTACTTCACAATTGTAATGCATTTGACTGCAGTGGTTAGCGCGTTTGGTTCAAAATAAGGAAGTCTGTGGTTCGTATCTTCATACAGGAAAGTTTGGGCGCAATCCTACACTGAATTTCAGCGCAGTACCACCCTTGTTTTGCTAGTTTCAGTTGGTGCCTGCAGGTTTCACCGCAATGCATTAGTGTTGTACTAGTAACCCTGATATAAGTGAAATACTCTTAATGCAGCGATAAACCCCCACCCCACCTCACCTCTTATATCAGATATATGAACTCATTACTACATCATTTGGATGATGAAAGTAGCTTAAGTTGAAGGCTATGTATACTTTAGGTACACTGATTAAAGGATTGATAGCCATTGAATTATCTCACCATGTAGGGATCAATGGGTGGAATCTTATTTAATTAGGAAGGAAATTTATTTTTCTGCAATACGATACTTCAAGTTCGAGACATAAAATAGTTGTTTGAAACAGTTTTTGTTGATAAACATAGATACAAATTTCTGCTGAACTGAAATAGTTTTATGTGGGAACTTTTGTTTATCAAATCCAGTATAGAAAAAATTGTAGACATATAAACTATGTTTGTTTTCATATTTGATATATTGAATATCTTTATAGAAAGGTTATCAAGTTTTAATATACCTGGATGATTAAAGTGAAAATATGTATACACGTAGATATTATATACTTTGTTAAGGCAGGTGGGCACAGGTGGGATAAGTTTAGAAGAGAAAGGGGAGAAATCCATACGTTAATATCCACAAAATCAAAATATGATGTCTATATCATAATCACACCTGGCATTCAATTATTTATACAAAATTTATCAAAAGGTGTGAAATCAAGCTGAGATCCTTTGAATATTGCCAAAAATTTATAGGAGGAACAAATATTTAAGTATGAAGGGTGTGGTTTGAACATTTATAATTAATTTTTTCGTTTATTTTTGAATATTCATGAAATTTCATTCATATATTTTTTCAGAACATTTCAAGAAAAGGGAAGAAGGAAAAGCGGGGTCAAATTTCTATCTTTTGTTGCTGAAAATATTTTTGATGGGTTATAAAAGGCAACCATTTTGTCATAAAAGATTTGACTTATCCATGCATGCATGATAAGTCAGTGATGTATTATGGCCACACTTCTAGGCGAATGATTCACATGTTAGCAATGCATTGCAAGTATTGATATTGTGTAAGGTAGATTTGTATGCTATATAGGTTGTGATGTGTATACTTTTTACTGACTATGTATGTTAAGTGGTGTGTAAAATAGTATTCAGAGAAAATGTGAACTATTTAACTTCAAAGCGTTTATGATGATTGAATATCAAACCCTTTGCCACACCCAAGACTATATTTAGAACATTTATTGCATTTTAAACTCTTTTCCTTTAATAATCATGCCCAATAATTGAATTTCAATGAAAAGTATTAATTATTTCAAACTGTGTGTTTGTAAAAAGTAAATATCCTCAAATTTAATGGAAACTTTATTTGTAAGTATGAAATATATAATATTCATATCATCACCAGGAATGTAAAACTATTAACTCAACTACATAAATGTTAGCTATTAATTTTTTTATTAATGTTTGCACAATGATATGATTTTTTCAATGATATATGAAATATTAATTGAATAAGATATATTTTATGATTTTACTCATGTAGATATATTATCATTCATGCATCACAAACTGTCAACACAACATATGTTGACTTAATGGAAGATTTGACCTGCACCTAACATGATGCAATCGACATAGATCAATAATGTATTCATAATTTCTTCATATAGATCCATTGAGTGTATATGTTTCAATATATGAATGGTTTCACATTTTGGTGCATTCACACTAAGGACATGGTGTTTGATGCAAGAAAGCTAATATGATATACATGAAATGTAATTTTCGTCAAATCTCTATCTATGCCAATATCAATTTAAAAAATCGAATTTAAACAACAACAATTTTTTGAAATTATATATGTTTAAATTGTTACATAAATTTCTTTGTAGAATTTGATGAAATAACCTAATTGTGTTCATAATTGAAATCCCATAACGATAGAATTTCAACCATTATTGTTTTATCAAATAATATTGAATTTATCTTAAATTGAATTAAGTTAAATCTTGTTATTTATCCATCTACAAATGATATACATATAAATCCAACAATCAGATTTTCATCATTATTATAGCAACGTTAACTGTCATGTTGCCGTTAACATAAGATAATCCTGATATAAATCCTTTATTAGTATCTACTGTTCCAGCTGTCGGTATATATTACCTACGTGTTTCCTCATTTGAAAGGTCAAGCCAAGGTCCCTGTTTAATTAATCATACTTGACCATTGGCTAATAGGTTGTGGGATAGCGCAGTGGTCAGCTGGTTGGGATCAAGAGGTCCATGGTTTGAATCCAGTCAGGGGCTCGGCAACTTTGTCTGCAGTAGAGAACTGTTCTACATACACTCAGGATTGGGTGCAATGCTACACTGAATTTCAGCGCAGCACCACCCATGGTTGTTAGTTCCAACCGACGCTTGCAGGTTTCACCGCAATGCATAACCACAATAATGTTGTAGGCTTTCTCCCTGCAATAATACTAGTAGCCTGATATAAGTGAAATACTCTTGACAGCCACAATTAACCACAAATCATCTCACTTCAACCCATTGGCTAATGATTTTCTAGGTTTAGAGATTTTTACCCCAACTCATTTCTTTGATCTCCAATTAGCACAGAATTTGTGATTATCAGCATTTTGGTAATATTCATAACTGCTCGCTCTTTACTGTTAGAAGTATTGGTTTTAGAATAAATATTAGTTTCTGAAATGAAAATATAATTAAAATGCAACTATTTATTGTTAAAAGAGAAAGGAGCTCATTAAGGCTGTTCATTTTCAGAAACTAGTGATCTAGACTTGCTACAATAATATAGACTTGTGTGGGTCTTTAAATCTATTTTATGTTTTATTTTTTTGTTTCTTGGGCTGTTAGACAGACTTTATTGGTTTAAGAAGGCAATGGATTTCTATATCATGGTATTTGTTATAATAAATTGCAAATGACCTTTGCCCTTCAGGCATAATCCATAACAAGTTTGACCTCTGTGTATTTAATATACAGTTTGGTGTCATTTTGTGCCTAAGGCTTTGGAAAGCAGGAAATAATCAATTATGAATACTATAGGTGTCTCTTGTAAAGTTTAACCCATTTCCTTTAACTTATTGATAGAATACATGCAATAAGTTATTGTTTGTTTGAAATTAAAAAGATTAAGGTTGTTGAGATGATGATGATGATGATGATGATTAAATAATAATAATAATAGTAGATATTTGTAATGCGCCTGTATCCGTGCATTGAATGCTCGCTCAAGGCGCTACAAAGGAAGAAATTGTAAAAAACTATATACAATATAAACACAGGAGTTAATTCATACAGAGTTGCAGTTTGATGGAGATAATATCTATGAAAATGCTAAAGAGAAATAATTAGTTTTAGTAGTGACTTGAATGAGTTCAGTGTTGAGGCACATTTGACGTCGGCTGGCAGTGGATTCCAAAGATATGGTGCAGTGTAGGCAAAGGTCCTATGACCATAGGAGACTAGTCTGACTTTAGGGAGTGTAAGAAGGTGCTGCTGCTGTGACCTTAGACATCTAGCAGGGGTGTACTGAGTAAGAAGTTCAGACAGATACTCTGGAGCTTGGCAATTAAGACATTTATAAGCAAGACACAAAATTTTGAGGGGAAATGGCATGTTTTTAGGGGAATATAAGGTGATCACACAAAAACGGCTACCAATGAACTTTGTGTGAATCTTTGTACTTGATCAAAATAAAGAAGATTCCGTGTTTGTTAATTGGCAGGGGGCAGGGGGGATTGTGGGGGAGGGGGTGGTTCCACAAGGCATTATTGTGTGTTGTTATCTTGATTTTGTGGCTCAAAAAGTTTATCAGCTTGTAAAAAATGTTCAACTTGTAAGAAAATGGGGGGGGGGGGGGGGGGCCTCCAGTTTCTAAGACTACGATATGTATGTGTATGTGCACTGTATATATTTCCATTCCTTTACTTAAAAATCTTGTTAATGTTAATGTCAGCAAACAATCCTAGATCAAGATCAGCACATTTTTGGTTGAAAAAAACACAATCACACTACCAGGAATGCAGGTAATTATTGGCGCTAAATTTTTTCTGGTTGTCGTGGTGACAATGAAAGTGACACATTCCTGTCCTCATTGCTAAGCTGTTGTCACATGGGCTTGCAAATAATGAGAAGCAAAGCAATTAGGATACATCTTGTCATTTTGAGGAGAAAATATACTTTTTTGTGAAAAAAAGGTTGTGATCAAAGCCTCTTAAAGTAAGGAATTATATCTCAAGCATAATTTTTTGAATGTTTTGTAAAGAAAAATAAATAAAAAAAAGATTAACATGTATGAATTTTTTTATTTTGCTTATGTATGGAGAGTTTGACGATAATGGTTCAACATACCAATAATCATAGATGATAACTTTTGATATTGTTTTTAAGATATCTTTAATTTCAAATTTCACTTTTCACTTTTTGCTCACTTTTCATGTGTAATGTATATCAAGATAATTTCAATGTATATAAATACTACACAACTATGTACATGGTGTAGGAATGGACCTGAAAAAAACCTAAGAATATGAATTCCCATTTTTAAGATATTTTGATATATCAAAGTATGATTTTGCTGTTGATAATGTTATGATCATAGAGTTTTGAATACATAAATGAAAAATTCTATCGTTTCTATGGTCTTTATTTTACCATAGCACTCTCTGGTCATTAAGTCTTTTGCCAATAGGTTCACGTGACCTCAAAACTAAAATCATTATGTTTTTGCTGGAAACAAATTTCATATAGAAGTCCATGCTTTAATTTAGCTAACCTCTTGTCTAAACAGATTCTGCAAACAGACACTGTTATATTTAGAGCAGAAAGGCATACAATATGGTTAATGTCATTATCCACATTGTTTTCTTGTGGTCTTCACAGTTAGTTGTTACCTTAGGTTATGTACCTTTGGTCCATGATGGCGGCCATGTTCTAAACAGCTGACTGTAGGATGTCAGTGTGTTTGTCTGCTTGACCACAGCAGTGTGTCGTTTACCTGAGAGAGCGGTCAATGTTTGACGAGCTGTACAGGTGAAAGGTAGAGGACAGCCAGGTAATATTCCCAGGTAGAAAAAACAGGAAGGATGCAAAGTGTCAAACATTTACAGTCTTCTTTTCTTCATTCTTTGTTGTTGCTGAGTTTTCAAATGATGTACTTTTAAGAAAGCCAAGATTTTTTATCGAGTGAGTTTTGTTAAGGAATTTCAAGGTTTTTATATAAAATATTCTGATACAAATTTGAAAGTTGATTGTTTAATTATTTTTTTATCATTGACAGTTTTTGTACTTTTAACAGTTCTTGTGCAAGTGACAATTCTGTCAAGTTTATTTGTGAACAATACTTTATCATGTTATCTGTTGGTCTAAGATTTTGTCTGGAATTTGAATCAAAATAGATACTTGGTTTCTGTTTTAACGATATAACAAAAACCTCCTTCATGTTCTTGAAGTTACCTGAACTGTCGGACATTTACGATTTATCTGTGTCAGTCATCAATAAGGCAACACTTTGACATATATATTGATTGCTTATACATTACAATTCTCGAAGGTGTCATTTATTGGTGTTCATTACACCAATCAATGGATAATTCTGACCTGTAGTTTGTACCTATTCTTCCTCCAATAACTGTACTCTTTTTTTCAAGACATAGACATTTGGTAGACATAGGCTGATGTACTCTCTACTAATGCTTTAATGCATAATTTTAATGATATGTATATTCATAACATTACTTTTCTTATGATCCTGATATGTTATATTAATAAATGTTTTCTTTATTTAAAGTTTTAGATTAGAGTTGTTGCTACCCATAGGATTGCAAATAAGTAGTATCATATTTTCAATATGAGCACATGTGCACATATCAATTTTGCTTAGCAATGATTGTTATAGGGCGAACTTCCTTATGTTTAAGTCTGTGACTTCAAAAAAACATTGTTCATGACGTCATTGTCGCCGGTCGTTGCTAGGAATGTGTGCAGTTGTCTGGATATACTAAGAGAATATGTTGGAATCGAATAGGTTATAAAGAAATTATCACCCTCGGAAGTGTGCCATATGACTTCTTTGAACCTTGTGCAAATTTGTGTATAACCCTCGCTTTATTCAGGTAATACAAAAACTTACATTCATTTCGTTAAAATCGTATGACACACTTCCTCAGGTAATAATCTCTATTCATTATGCAAAAAGAGTGAATATGCTTATTGAACCAAATTCTGTCATTCAAACCAATGTAATAAAACATTCCTCAAATATTTGAGAGTCACAATTCAAGTTCAATAAGGTTAATCATGCTTGATGAATTCTCTATGATAAAGAAATCAATAACTCACCAAAGGGACACCATAACAAACATGCAATTCCAATAACAAAATTTTGCTTGGCTCATCTGAGCTCAACTTGAATAATCATTTCATTGTCCTCAACTGTACATGCATAGATTTGGAATTCTTTCAGGCAGGGTGTGCTAGGTGGTCTCCCAATGAAGGGTTCATTGACATGCTCAACTTAAATAACCACAATAGACTGCACCAAGGAACAGACCTGTTTTCTCAGTTCTCTGAAGGGGGCGAGATAGGGCAGTGGTCAGAGTGTTCTGCTTCCGATCAGAGGGTCCGTGGTTCGAATCCCGCCAGGGGCTCGGCAACTTTGTCTGTAGTAGAGAACTGTTCTACAGTCAGGTTTGGGTGCAATGCTACACTGAATATCAGCGCGCTACCACACATGGTTCGCTAGTTTCAGCCGATGCATGCAGGTTTCATTTTAGGGAAATACTCTTTAAACCCCATATCACCTCACCTCACCTCTGTTCTCTGAAGTTGCCAAACATTCTAAAAGACTAGTGGAATGAAATCTGGACAAATGGTATATATAGGACCTTAATTAACAGTGGTAGACCAGAAAAGAATATTATATGACCATAATGGACACTCTTATTGACCGTGTATTCCCAGTTGCAAGATGGAATCCCTCTGAATAGTCGCATAGATAGTTCTGCAGGAATATTATCTTATAGATACAGATATTTTCCCTCAACTGTTGTCCTTAGGGACCTCAAAATGACATAGCATACCTTTCTAGGTGGTCCACCTGACCATGCATAGTGTAGTCTATAGATTAGCCCTCTGGGACATGTTCCTTTGGTCACACTATGCTTGTTTAGGACAGTGGATGAAAAGCTTAGGAATCTGTCACCTCAATAGTATGTGTCGTATAATGGTGGATCCAATTTACGCTGAATAGATCAGCATATGCTTAATCAACTCTGAAAGTCGAAGCAGTCATGTAGATGTGGTCACTAAGACCCGTCCAATATCATTGACATCTTGTCCTACGCTACAAATCTCTCCATTGGGAATGATATACAGTGTGTTCACCTTTCAGGACGAGCCCCCTGTCTATTCTTTAGCTTCAGCTTATTCTCCAGACTTGCCCTAATTCTTGTGTGTTATTGTGCTGCTTTTGGGTCAACCATTCTGATTCTGTTTGGAATTATGTTGGATTATGTGGCAAAGGTTTGCTACAATGTTTCTGATCGAGTTACAGTCAATGTAAGGTATATCTTTCTGTATTGATTCCACTTCCTGTCTTGAAGAAATTGTATCAAGAGACAGATTTAGACCAAATTGGCTTTTTCTAGAGAACTTGAAGGATCTAGTGAATCTGATATGTAATATCTTAGCAGACAACACAGCTTTGTTTACATCGTGAACCATGGTCAATGCATATTAATAGTAAATATAATAGTACTTTACATGCAAGAAAGGTTACATTTTCTGTTTGTCAATGATTTAAATTGTAAAGATTCAGTCATGAAGTGGGCAACTTGTCAACATTTTTCTCATGAATTGCATCTGTCCTCCACACATTTACGAATGGCATCATCGTTATAGATGTGTAGGCGAAAGTGGGGTATAAGAAAGGTTATATTCTCTGTTTTGTCAATGATTTTAATTGTAAAGAGTCAATGATGAAGTGGTATACTTGTCAACATTCTTCTCATGAATTTCATTTATTCTCCTCATAATAACAAATGGCATCATCCTGAAAGATTTGTTGGCACCCTGGGTCTGTGTCAGTTGGCATTAAATTCAAAGTGGCAAGAAGCATTATTGGACAATATACGGTCCATCTCGAAATGTTGTGGGTGGGATAGATGTCACAATACATGTTCACTTCAATAAATCAAAACTTCAGAAAGTCAATTAGCTGTATTCACTATCATAAGGTCCACTTTGGTAGAATATGGGTGGGAAACATGTCAAAGAAAAAGACCATATTGGACAATATTAGCTGGGACAATCTGAGAAGTGTTATGGGTGGGACATCTGACATGAGTGAACTCTTCAGGTAAAAAGGTACATTAGGAAACAAGATGGCCTCCCCACTGAGTGGGCAGACGTCAAATGAATGCATTCTGGGACAAACGGCCATCAAGTGGCTATAAAGAGAGACAAATTTACCCGCAAATATTGTCATTTAGTTGAAAAATTCTCGCCATGAGTCTGGCCGTAGAGTCGTCGCCTTGCGGGAGGTTAATGGGATATCCTGCGCTAATTAAAACTGTTTTGGGGCAAACACTCCACACATAGTTTCGTTGTTTATTTTAGAACCTTTTAACATTATCATGATAATTTTGTGAAACGTTTTTTTATGACTGTAACTATTTTTGTTTTCATTTCTTCAATTTTGATAATTAGCGTGCCGGATGCTGGGTGGTGTCATGTTTTTTTTCCCATTTACAAGAATATTTATGTTTTTAGTTGTAGGTCATGCTATGTTGATTGAATTGTAAGGAGAATATTACACACATTAAACCCTTCTGAACTCTCTACACATGTGTTTTGATGTTCTATAGGTGTTTTTTCTCATAAACATGTGGTGAAGTATCATATTATAATATTTTCTTCATAAAATCTGAATATGTGGAATTTGATAATATAAGGTTTTTCTTTTTAGTTATTTTGAAGTAAAAAATACAGATGCGTTCTATGAAATTATGATTTTCTTGTAAAATATACAACCATCAATAAAGATTCAAATTTATGATTATTTTGATTTTTCAAAAAAGACAATTGATAAAATTTCAACTCAAGTCCACTTATTGGAGCCCACGGTTGCCTATAGGTGTTTAGCAATTAACCTTCCAGGTGTATCCAGGTGTCATATGTAGTTTATACACCTGTGCAACGCTTTGAAGTCTCAGGTGAACCAGGTGTGTTACTGTGATGAGCTCTGACTTATTGAGGTTACAGGGTTCAAGTTATCAATTTCTAAACCTTTTAATTTTCCTTTTTTTAGGGTTTTATTATATGCAAATTAACATTATCTACATATGTTTCAAGATTTATTTTGTTTTGACATGGATCTAGTTTTCACACAAAGATTTGTCATGTGTTGTGTATTTATATTTTTCAATCTTGTTTATTTCATGTATATGTTATTTAATTTGATTAGAATACAAATGAAAATGAAATGAAAGGAAATAGCAATTTCTGTTTTCATTATGTTCACCTTGATAAAATCTAAGATGAAATAGAGATTTTATGAGTGCTTTGTTGGAATTGAGATTTGTCATGGCAGATGGTGATGTGGAATATGAGCTTTATTCACTTCAAATGCATTTATATGTTTCATTAATATCTGCATTATTATCTCACATGTTCTTGATAATTTTATCCAATATTTCGACCATATATATAGTGCCAAAAGAACCACAAAAAAAAGTGAAAAATAGTACCATAGACCCTTTCTGAAAATCTTTTGAAAATATTATGGTCGAATTAATAGAGAAATTACGGAAATCTGTCATAACTGTTCTTCTTTACTTGTCAGTGCTTTCAGTAGAAGAAACTTGAGGTTTGAATAATTCAAATGAAATTTAATGTGTTTTTTCTCTTATTCAAATGAAATTTAATGTGGATATTCTGTTATTCAAATGAAATTTAATGTGGTTTTTCTATTGCAGGGGAAACTATGAGTCAAGCAATGCCTCCAGACCTCCAGCCTACCCCGGCAAGTTGAGTGTTGAGTACCGCGCAGACGAGAGTCACGTGCATATACAAGATGATAGCGCCCTCTACCGCCAGTCCAAGAGCAGCCAATCACAAGCCAAGATGAGACCGAGGCAGAGACGGGGCGAGAGTTTTAAGTAAGTTTTATTTTATATAAATTTCGTATTTTTCTCCTTTTTTTTCAGTATATTTCGGTGCCATACTTCTTTGTTCTTTTTTAAGGAACAGATGTGTTACATATTATTTTCGGAGAACATTCTGTGGCAACAGACCTCTTAAGGAACAGATCTGCTATTTTGGGAGAATATTGTTTTTAAAGAATATTTTCGATGTCATCATATTGGATAAGCGCATATGAAAACTTCCATCTGAAATGGAAAATTTGATATTGGTTTATTGATAATTTTGTGACTAAAAGATAATTAGCAATTATTAGAGTTTATTTCATTTGATAAAAATCATTGTTACTGTAATGAAAAAAATAAATTATTGTTGATCAAGGTAGATAACTCTGTTGATGTTAAACCACAGACATAAACAGGAACTTCATTATCAGAAAAAGTTTATTTTCACCAAATTTGGGTTTGGTTTCTACATTCATTTAGAATAGCTACCAAGAAATCAGTATTTTTAGAAATCATATCAGTAAGAAAGCCACATTTGCAATTACATGTATTTACAAAGTTTATGTAATTTGTTATTGAGATCAATCTGTCAATCACGAGAAGTTAGAGGAAATATTTTTCTTTCTCTGTTACAGATAACAACAAAATATGTTTTAATTTTTTAAAAGTTAAAATTTTGAATGGAATTTCTCACCCTATGATGCTGCTTGTTTCATATTTAATGTGTATGATTCAGCATATTCAATATTCCTCATAAAACAGCAATGACTTATTTATTCAGGTCAATAACCTTAGAGGAAATGTTTTGCAAGTTTATTTGGTGAAAGATGAAGAGATAGCAAGTTTATGATTTAAGCTTTACTGTGAAATATTCTTTGATGAAACTATTTTTATTTTTTAAATTTTAAATTGTGTCTTCATTTTGAAGATAAAATATTGTCAGTAGTTTGTTTGGTGCAAAATGAATGATATGAAGTTTATGATGTAAGCTTTACTGTGAAATATTCTTTGTTGGCTTAGATGAAAATGATAAGTATATTTTTTTAATTTTAAATTGTGTTGTCATTTTGAAGAGATATTTTCAAAAGTGTATTTGGTGCAAGTTCAGTAGATACAAAGTTTATGATGTAAGCTGTACAGTGAAAAAATTCTTTCTTAGTTTTGATGCATGATGCGAATTCAAATTTCTTTGTTTCCTCTTGTCAGAAGTCTCCTTAATGCAAGTTTATTATGTAAGCTGTATAGTTAAGTAACTTTTCTCGGTTTCGATGAATGAATAACAAATATTCTCTTTCTGATCTTTGATGATGTTTTCAAAGAGCAAAATTATTTAGAGGTATGTTAAATGAGTTTGAATGACAGAGATTGCTGTATTAGTTGTTTAAATAATATATATATATTTTATTCAGAAAAAAACTGGTTCAATACAGAATCTTCAAAATTATTTGGCATATATGTCTTCTTAATAAACACTAATATAGAGCATAAATATGTAACCATCTATTTATTCATTACCTTTATGCTTTTATGTCAAAAATTAATAAAGTATAAGATTTCATATAAGATAAGAAGGTAAAATTGGGAGCCTTAACCCAAGTTCCTTTGGGATTTTGTGGTAACTTTTTAACTGCAGCCTAGGTAGAGGTTGTTAAGTTCATTTGTTTTTTTTTGCTTTTTGCCTCCATATGGCATATTTCTAAACATTCCTGAAGATATGGCATATCTTTTGTTTTTTCTTCTTCTATCTAAGATCCTTGTCACTATTCAGGCAACAAGAATAAGCTTTTGTTGATCGAATTATTGTTATATTATGATTTCTAAAAATGTTCCTCTAAATCCTTCAAATTTTCCAAAAAATCATTTGTCTTTGTATTTTTTTTTCAAAATCAAAATATTTGTACTTGTTTAAGATTATTGTATTGATTTTTCTGAAAATTCCTCCTTTTTAGAAACATTATGTAAATCTTTCTTTACAATGCCGTAAAACATAAAACAAGAATTTGTGGTATGTTTATAGAATGTGGAAATCTTGGCATTACTGCATAATTTGTGTTTATTAATCAAGTTTTTCAACTTCAAGCTGCCAAAAAACTTGTTTCAGATTTAACAATAGCCCTGTTTGTTGATTTGTTAAGACCAAATCCGACGTTGGGAAAACAGGAATCAACACGATTGTTTGTTGTAAACACGTAGACTGTTTAATAATGCGGAATTTGAATGGAATGTGGCACAAAATAAAACTTTGGAATGCTCGATCATTGTGCTATCATCTGATAGGCTTGTTCTGAAATTGGCTAGAAACGAGCTGACCTTATTTCCCAAGCATTCTACCCTACGGCTTATTACAGTTTTAATTACTGAGGATTTGCCTTGTCATTCCCCTTAAATTAATGACTTGCTTGATGAAGTTAATTTGGTTTTTTTTATTTCATATTCTTACACATCTTGAAATTCATGTTGTAATATTTTCTATTGAGTATTTTATTTAAATGATGACCGGTCTTTTATTATGAAATTATGATTTTGTGCCAAATATGAAGAAATGGCGTTTATGCAGAATAAGTTTTAGCCTCTAGATTAAAAAGGATTAAAGTATCTCAAGTGCTCACCTGTCGTTGAAATTTATTATGATTGCAAAAACTATGATATTATATAAAATATTAAGAAATGTGGCATATTTATCTGCAGAATGACTTTCAGCCTCTAAATTAAAAAGTATAAAAATCTGTTTTTTATGAATGGTATCCAGTATGTAAAAGGGCTTTGGATATAGACTTCTAATTGTATAAGCTGATGAGTGTAAAAATTCATATTTATTTGAAAGAGAAACAAAATAAACTTTAAACCAAATCAATCATTTTTCAAATGCTATGATTTCTACTACAGTAGCACCTTATGTGATTGTTATCACATAGGTTAACCTAAATACCTGTACTAAGGAAGCTACTTCCATCAGAGATAATGTAGATATAATACCTACTTTCCTGTCAAATTCCATCATAAGAGTAATTAAGTCATCATCCATGTTTACAAAATATTTATCAGAATCAATGCTTGTTTTGTTTTTTTCGAGCTCAATTCAAGGCTGCTGAATCTTGTCATTGAGTAACTCTGAAAATGTAAAGTTAAAAAATTCCTAGGTGTTATATACTCCAAACAAGTTCTGTCTATATTTATTTTTTCTGAAACATCTTTTATATTTACATTTTCATGTTATGATTAGGTAAGGTGAAATAAACAACGATAAACCATCAAATGTTATGAACACAGTATGATTTTTATCATTCCAAAGGTTTTACCTTCAAATATTATCATTATTTTTTTTCATAAAGATTTTCCCCTTAAACATCTTTAATTTTGCATGTTCATGTCATCATAATTCAAAGCAAAAAAAACAACAATATCAACAACTATCAAACGTTATGTACGCAGTATTATTTTTATCAAACTTCTAATTAAATGTAATCATTACTTTTTTACACATACATTTTCTCCTAAAACATCTTTATTTTTAATTTTGGTATCATCATTATTCAAAGCAAAATAAACAACAATAATCTAGCGAATGTTATGTACGCAGTATTATTTTTATCAAACTCCTAATTGTGTGCCTTTAAATGTTATCATTACTATAATGTAAACAAAAGTGACGGTATGAAGCGCTGTGACACAGAGTAGTAACATGACAGATCGTGACTGGCTCTCTGCGACCTCTGACCTCATAAACACGTTATGATGGTTGCTGATGATACGAATAGTACCAGGATGTAACTTCCCACGCTTAGGCGAGACCAAATTAATTAGTTGATTTACGGATCCGCCGACTACGATTTTGGCAAATTCCTAAAATAAAAAATGTTTATTTGAACCCCGCTCAATAAAAAATGTTCCATTGCCGCTGGACAAAAAATCTAAAATATTACGAAAATACGAACAGTAAAAGGGAGACTGCCAAAAGTACTCGCACGAGAAAGTGTGTCACCCATTATCATTGTTTAATGTTACAAATTTCCTGCCCTTCTTCGTAATTTATCAAAGTTTAAACACATCGTCGTCAAAGATACAATCTCGAAAGCACGTTGTTTTCCCCAAACCGGTGTTTCAGAAATTAGTTACTCGTTTGTTTTCATTCCAAATTACGAAGGTAAATTTTGATTAAATAAAATTATATGCGTAACGAAATATAAATATTCAAATACGATGGACTTAGATAGAACCAAAGAAAGGCTACCATAATTCAAAATATCAATTATATCGCAAAAGATCAAAGAATATGCAATGAATTTGTCAACTTTATCTGACAGCAGTTACTAAAGGAAACACCGTTTGAAATTACAATCGTATTTTCTTGACGACATATAGACATTATAAATATTATTTCGAGCTAAGTATAACATTTTTGATCGTTTTTTCTTCAAGTAATATGTAAATTAGAAAAAGGAATTCATTGCATCTTTGTTGTAAAATAAATCATCAGAAAATTTCATCCAAAAACTTGTTTTATTTAGACATTTAATATCTTATCGGTAATGTGTTGTCATGAAAATGTTACGACCGCATGTTATTCTGAACATGGCCATTTGTCTTTAACACTTCGTGGTTTTGTTTTCTTGCATCCTTTTGAAAAACGATTTAAACTTACGCTTTTAGACAGCAAGTTCACAAACTACGGATAATTCTAGGATTATATGATACAGTTTTAATAAGACTATTTACAAATTCGTCAAAATGTAAGTGTATGAAAATTGCTAGCAATGTTGATAATCGGCGTTCGCAAGTCGTCAACAGACTAGTTATTTTTCAAGTGGTATAAGGTAAACATTTTTATCTGATTGTTGCAGAAATAGTCACAAACAAGGTTTTATTTATAGAATTAGAAATGAGTCTATCTCGAGATTGATTAATATAAACGATCTTTATTTATTTCATGAATTATTGATTTTGTTGTAAACTTGTGTGATTTTCTTAATAAATTTTATCAGAATACTTCTTATGATATATTCAATCAAAATTATTTTGCAATCAGATTAAAAAACTATAATATTAAGATTCATCAGGGCAAAAGATAAAAACAATTTGTTTTGCATGATAGATTTTCAGAATGAGTTATATTATTTTAAATGATAGACTTATAATTTTAAATGTCCTATTATTTTTTTTTTTAGACAAAATATATCTATTGATAAAAAAATCCTTTTACAGAGATAGTACTTACTTCTGCATGCATGATACAATAAAACAAAATCTGTGTAATGAAAAACAAAACATTAATAAAAATTTAAGATATATATCAGTGTTTTCGCCGGTCTCGTGTTAATCGGTTTTCAGGCAAATCTTTGTCGACACTACACCAAAAAGCTTCTTTTTTTTTTTTTTATTTTCCCTCCTGCCTTTAGCCATTTTGACCTCCAGAAATCCGTAAATCAAGTAATTAATTTTGTGTGGCCTTACATATTTAAAATAATATTTTTATTTTATGAATGACTGGTAGCAGAGTTTATGCACTTTGCTTGTGAAATCGACACTGTTTATTGTAAAATGTGTCAATGTATGTGTACTTTTTTTTACATCTCTGAAAACAACATGTTTTGAATAGCATGTAGGGAAAATGAAGGAAATTTTATACATTTGTTTATGAAATGAAATATAGTTGCTATATTTCACATAAGAGTTTAATTTTAGTTTGATTTCTGTTAAATTGTATTGAACTATGACCCTATTGCTGTCAGAATTATTTTGTTTATAAGTTTGAAATGTTATATATTTTACAATTTTTTGCACTGAAACTTAGCTCATAAAGATTATGCCCATGACTTAATAGATATGTTGAAAGACAGAGTTTTAATTCGATATGTTTACCAAAGTTTAAAGCCAAGCACTGTTATATACAATATCTTCACGTTTTGTGTTTCTGTTGTTAATTGTCTCAAGTCACTCAGATTTCGTATTTTGTCATCTGTCACATCATGAAAGATTTAATTGTTTGTTAATGTAACTACATGTCTAAAGAGCAATAGTCTGTGTGATTTTTCCTGCTTTAAATTGAGACAAAGATACATGATAAGGAATAACTATTATAATTTTGTATAAAAAAAACTCATTTCTTTAATAGGTATTTAAAACACTTGTTTCCATTAAAAAGGTTGGTCATAAAGAAATAACGATTATAAATTTATAAACATTTCTCACCCATTTTGTAAAAGGTTTATGACACACTTTTCCCCAGCATGTATGTCACGATTGCTAACTTGATACACATCTGTTATTTCCCAATTCAAAACTATGCAGACTATGTATATCTAAACAATATCAATAGAACTATTATGTAGCAGTACCAAAGAACTATGCATAAAATCAGACCACAAAACAATCCATGCAACAATCCATACTTAAGCCGAGTGCCAAGAATTTTGGCAAGGTTCAAATTCTACTGTATGCTTTCTTTGGTATTAGGCAGATAATACGATCACATCTTGCCCATGAGGAATGTTTTTGTAAGTCCCAAGTCCATAAATCCAATTCGTTAACACCCTTTAAACAACAATAACAACAATTTTCATAGAGTTGTAATGTGACTGAGGTTGACTTGTGGCTTTTTGCGATGAATCGATCCTTGTTTTAGTGGCATTCCTTAGTTATCCATGAATTAGCTGGATTTGCCAGTCACACGTGGGAAAGAGGGGCCGTAGCCATCGATGTTTTACTGAGGCTAACTCTTGGACCTTTGAACGTGACCACAGCTTTAGTATTGACTGCTATAGTTGCTGTCATGGTGGTTGATGTGTACTCTTTTACTTTGATAAGATGTATTTGAGATGTGAGGGGCTGAAATAATCTCTGCTTTCTTGGGGCTAAGCCTTTGGACCTTCCAAAGTGATCAATGCTTTACTATTAGTTGAGAGTGGAGATTTGTTTGATGGTGGACAATACAATTTTACCTATGGGTTAAAATAAGTGAGATGTGTTTGAGATTTCAGGGGTTGTTGGATCCCTGTTTTACTGAGGCTAACCCCTTGGACCTTTGAACGTGACCAAAGCTTTAGTATTGGCTGCTAGTTGTGTATATGGTGGTTGATGTGTTCTCTTTTACTTTGATAAGATGTATTTGTGATGCGAAGGGCTAAAATAAGCTCTGCTCTCTTTGGGCTATCCTTTAAATGGACCCTCAAAAGTGCTATCATGGTGGACGATATGAACTCTGATGCTATGAGTTTAAAATCAGTGAGATGCATTTGAGATATGAGGGGCTAGAATAATCTCTTCTTTCTTGGGGCTATTCCTTTGGACCCTCCAAAGTGACCAATACTTTACTATTGCCTACTACTTGTTGCTATGATGGAAGATATTGACCCAATAATTAAGGGTTCGAAATTACTAAGATGTATTTTAGATGTGAGGGACCAATATAGACCTCTGCTTTGCGGAGTCTAACCCTCTGGACCCTTGAATTTGACCAATATGAAACGATCAGTTGTCAGTGGCAATTGGTGGACAAATTCACCTGTTGGATATTAAAATATGCATGTATAAGAGTGATTCCATGGTTTAGTCAGGTATATCCTTCAAACTTTAACTGCACCTGTGTTTAATATGCAGCTGCGAGAGTTCTACAGAAGACCTTAACCTGTGGTACCAAATTATAGAAATGTACTGGTTAAGATATGCTTCTATATTGAGATCAAGATTCCTTGTTTTACTAAGGGTTTTCCTTTTGACCTCTAAAGTGTTTTACTATCAATTGCCAGTCATAAGATAGTTGAGGATATTTGACTATAAGGATGTAGAACACCTTTCTGAAAAGTGGCATAAATGTGTTAAACACAATGGCAATACAGTTGTCAAAGTAAGCAATCTTTAGACTGTTTGATTTATTTTAACTATTATGTTTTTGACATCTACTATCTGCATTTTTGATAAGAATAATCAAATAATTGCTAAATTGGCTATGTTTTCCTTTATTGGGATTTTTCATTAATGTGATTTTGTATGATCTCTACTTAATACATTGATCTTCTCATAACACCTGCTGATTAAATTAGGGGTAATTAATTTTCAGGTAGAAACCTTATTAATGAAGGGCTTATCGTTAACTGAGATAAGCCAACAAAAATATTTCAGGACCTTTAGGAAAGGGATAAAGATTAATTCTTGCACCCCACATGAAAACACTTTTTTTTGTAATTTTGCACCATTAAAAGTTTTGATCGAGATTCTGAATAAAATTAAATTTTTCTGGCATTAAGATCTTGATCTCATCTAGTTATCCCTTGATATTCATCCAGGATTCATTAATAACAACAAGGAATCTTAACCATGCTGTTGACAAATTGCATAAAGATATCACAAATGATACACCTGTCATTCATAAATGCTCAAAATACTGTTCAGGTATGCAAAAGATTGAAATTAATTTATTTATCTCGGAATTCTCTGATAAATTTTGCCGAGCTTGCAATTCTTTATCCAAGGACCTGTAACAGGTTGCTTCAGTAGATTCGAATAGTGGATTTGGACAGCTGGACAAATACCCCTCATTCTTGAAAATGGACTCTCTTGAGCTGGGATTAATACATGAAGCCTTGCCAAGTGGACCTGCCCAAAAGGGACTTAAGGAAGTGATAACACCCAGCGTGTGTTATTCAACCACCGAGGAGGGTTACTAGCGGTATCACCCGAGGGGAGTAGGGCATAGCGGAATAACATTCTTGTCACCCGGCTGACCGCTAACTACCTCTCTCGGACTGGCTTGACCACATTGGTCAGTTGATGTCACAGTGACCACTGGAAAACTTTGTTACACTTCGTGTCTCTTTGTGTGGATTATAAAATACCAGGAACTTAGATAACTTAGGAAAACTGGAACAAAGACATTGATGTAAGTAGTTTCTTATCTTGTGTAGGTGACATGTTGTGGATTGTGAAGTTATCTAACAGCCCTTGTGAGTTTCAATTACTGATTTAAATTTCTTTCAAATGAAGTTTATATTATGGAGTTGTTTTGGTATTTTTATTGAATTGTATGAATTTTGTTTGTGAAGATTGTGAATGTGTCAACAATGGTTTCAAAGGTTGAACTTAGTTATTAAGGACCAGTTTTTGTAGAATTTTAAATGTCTTGTCATAGTTCAGATATTGAAATTTTATTCTTATCAGTGTATTATTACTTATTTCTGAATGAAATTCTTCTTGTTCATTACCATTAGATTGAAGATTGAATGTAGAATTACAAGAAAATATAACCTTTATATTTATGTGAAATTGTTGTTAAAGCTGTTAAGATGGTGTTTATTGACATTTTGATAGGCAATTCTTTGTCATCATAATTAAAATCAACATTGAATATGAAATAAATAATTAAAGAATATAAGTTTTATTATTCTGTATTTTGAAAGTTACGATTATTTGACTTTTTTGTTTCTTTGTCCTTAAGTGTAGACTATAGATTGAAAAGAAATTCCATAGACAATATAGGGTTTAAGTTCTTACATTTTTTATTTTGAAATTTATAAAATTCAGGTTATCCAACTTTTACTAATACAACTGTTATTTGTTTTTTAAACGTAGACAAGAGTTGAAATGAGATTCCATAGTAAATAAAGAATATAGGGTTCATATACTCATATTTTGTTTTCTGAAAGTCATAGCACTTAATGGACTTGTTGACCACTGTTGCCCCTTGTCCACTCAAGCGAAGGTCGGACCGGTAATAGGTTCAAGATGATCTACAGTTACCTACACTGGCTATTGTATTTATATACAGGAATGTAGATCGGACTTATCCCATACTTCACTGCATTGGAATAATCACTACACACCTATATCATTATTTATCACCACCTCGATATAACACACTTTTGGGAGACGTTTTTGACTCTTGTATGGCTTGAAAATTATATTTTAGTTTGTCCGTGAGTTTTGAAATTCTGGTATTTATTATGGGTTTGTTTTGGGTTTGTAAATAACGCTGTATATTGAGGTGTGTTATAATGAGGGAGATGTGTATACATCAAAGATACACATGATAGAACTGGCTAGTCATCTTCAGTATCAGAAGAGGTTCAGACAATTAGAAGAATGTTAGATATAGACTTGATTAAGTCTCTGTAACATTTATTGACATAGACACAAAATATATTGAATTGGAGCCCCAACAGGGATCAATTTCTATGAGGGAACTAGACTTACTCAAAACATTCAGATTTAAATGTTTATGATTATTTTCATAAATTTGATGGGAATTATCTTAATCTGTGATCATCAATTAATTCACTGCAATAGGGTCACATCAAACTAGATAAACTATGTTCATAACTGCAACTAATTGAACCAATGGCCCTTCCCTATCATCCCTATAAACCAGAATTGACCCAAAATGCATTTGTAACTAAATTCTGAGTGAAAGAAATAACCTATTAACCCCATAAATAATTATGTGTGCCCCTAAATCTGCCCTTACTGAAAATTAAAAAGTATGACACTTGCAATTTCATTTTCATCATTTTAGAATCGATAAACCCCAAATTGACACCAAAAGTTTACTAAGCTATACCTCAATAAAACTGTTTCAAATATCTCTATATACATACTGAGACTCTTTTTAGATCTTTTATGGTATACTACTATTCTTAATCTAAAAAGATCTCATAAGTTATTAAGTAAGAATATATATATTCGATGGAATGAGAAAGGCCAGTTGGAATATTTTTGTATAATTTGTATGGCGAGTTTACGAAGTTATACCACCTAGGACTAGTTTTACATCTTTTATGGTAAAAAAATCATTCTTACTCTAAAGACTTCTCTTTAAGTCATAAAGTAAGAATATATATATTCAATAGAATGAGAAAGGCTATTTGAAATACTTTTGTATAATTTGTATGGCGAGTTCATGTGATACACTGTTAAGGAATTTTTATTCTTCTTTAAAATGGCTTTGAGAGAATGAGATAAACTTGCTCACAAAATCTTCAGTGTACCCTATCAAGCTAATGTTTTCCTTCTCTGTGGCTTTATACATTTGATTCAAATGATAAAGTTAATGTCTTCTTTCATACTAGTGTTTAAAGGCTGAACTTGATGTATTTTTCTGAGCAAACATGACAAGCGTGTTTATGTTGTCTCGTTGATGACATCATCTATTGTTGAAGTTGTTATTTATTATTTTTTGTGACTAGACATAAACTGGGGAAAATTAGTTACGAATTTGTACATTTTAATGTAATTGGTTATAATATATTTATTCATTGACACACTTAGAATAGAGGTTATATTAAAAAGTCCAATATGCCTAACTTTTTTTTTCAAATATGTGTTGGTTTTAGTGTGTGAGTGAGTTATTGTTTAACGCCGCTTGGGCAATATTTCAGCCATTAACAGAGTCATATTTGTATTTTCAGAATGATGGTTGTTCATAAAATATTTTCAGAAGGTTTTCATCTAAAGATTGTTTGAACTCATTTAAAGATAGATCATCTTAACCCTTTTACTGCAGATCCTTTAGCATTCCAGAATAGCATATTATAAGCAGTGTATGAAATAAGACCCGTCCGACAGCCCGAAACAGGTAACTTCTGGTGTGGGCTGGTAACTTTTTAATGTTTTTGTTGAATTTGACCATGAAACTAAGTAAAATCATTCTTTCGGGCTGGTAACTTCTCAGGCTTATTTCATACACTGTTATAAGTCCTTTCTAATCCTGAATACCGGTATAGCAATTTGAGATTTCTGTTTATTGGCCATCAGGGATGATTGCCAAACTTATTCTTAACTTTTTCATCTAAATTTTGTAATCTTCTTTAGTAATGTTAATTTATATCCATGTTATTCTTTTTTTCATAATAACTGCAAACATCAGCAGAAATACTATGTTATCTTAATGCTTTTTGCTAGAAGCCATTGCAGCTGTTTGATTAAGGTGTAGAAATATCTGATGTAGGAAGGTCTAAAATATTTGAGATAACCAATTTCCCATTCATTTATACCAGGTATCTTGCATTTAAAGAGCCTGCAAATCTATCCTTCTTTCAAAATTTGTTCTTAGGCAATAAAACTTTCATACACTGCATTCGTGTTCCTGGAGATTATAGTTCCATGACTAATGTTTGGTAGAATCTCTTTGTATTCAACATAGTTATGTGTGCTTTATGGATATCCACATTTTGGTTTTGGTAAATGATAAATGCTTGGCTGATATGGATATGTATATGTATATGAAGGTGTATATAAATGTGAAAAAGGTTGCATGTACATGTATATGTATATATTAATTGTCATTCATAATTTTGATTCAAGTAATAGGGGATTTAGACCCTTTGATGAGTCTAAAATATATTTTATAAAAAACAAAACAATTAAAAAGCCTATTATCTAATACCATGGTTTTCATGTTGTATAAGTTGAAGCTTGCTAAATTAGGTCTTTGTCTGTTTATATTGGTCCTTTCTATACACAATAATTTAAGAGAACTATCTTTGAGTGTATTAAATGTCGAACTAGTCAAACGATTAACTCTTTATTCCTTTATTCACTGGAGAAATTCCTATAAATTGTCCAATTTGAGTGGTCAACACTAATTAATTCTTCAACCAAAGAATTAAGATTAAGAAAACATGTCCAGAACAGGGAAGTAAGACGAAACAAGGCACTTTTGACCCAAGAATCACATTCCTGAGTAAGTGGCTATTCTTCTCCCACAATGACCGGGGACAGACAGGTATGACCGCAGGCTGACCATACACAGTGACAAGCTGGACAACTGGGTCAGTATAATGATGGGGGACTTAGAGTTCTGCATATGGAGCATAATCAGAATTCTTGATTAAGTTTCTCACTGAATTACCTGGATAATTGGTTCAATCAATATATGATTAGTAAACTTTGAGATTTGCATTCAAAGAAATATAAAGGAAATTCAGAATTCTTTAGTGAGATTCTCAAACTCATATGAGTATAATGCATTTGCATATGGAGGATAATCAGAATTCTTTAGAAAGACTCTGGAAAGATTCTGACTAAAATTACCTGGATAATTGGTTCAATATATGATGGTTAACTTTGAGATGAAGTACGAGGTGAGGTGGGGAGGTAATGAAGTATGAGGTGTGGTAGGGAGGCAATGCAGTATGAGGTGAGGTTGGGAGGTAATGAAGTATGAGGTGAGGTTGGGAGGTAATGAAGTATGAGGTGAGATGGGGAGGTAATGAAGCATGAGGTGAGGTTGGGAGGAAATGAAGCATGAGGTGAGGTTGGGAGGAAATGAAGCATGAGGTGAGGTTGGGAGGTAATGAAGTATGAGGTGAGGTTGGGAGGTAATGAAGTATGAGGTGAGGTTGGGAGGTAATGAAGTATGAGGTGAAGTTGGGAGGAAATGAAGTATGAGGTGAGGTTGGGAGGTAATGAAGTATGAGGTGAGGTTGGGAGGTAATGAAGTATGAGGTGAGGTTGGGAGTTAATGAAGCATGAGGTGAGGTTGGGAGGAAATGAAGCATGAGGTGAGGTGGGGAGGAAATGAAGCATGAGGTGAGGTGGGGAGGAAATGAAGTATGAGGTGAGGTGGGGAGGAAATGAAGTATGAGGTGAGGTTGGGAGGAAATGAAGCATGAGGTGAGGTGGGGAGGTAATGAAGTATGAGGTGAGGTGGGGAGGAAATGAAGTATGAGGTGAGGTTGGGAGGTAATGAAGTATGAGGTGAGGTTGGGAGGTAATGAAGCATGAGGTGAGGTTGGGAGGAAATGAAGCATGAGGTGAGGTTGGGAGGAAATGAAGCATGAGGTGAGGTTGGGAGGTAATGAAGTATGAGGTGAGGTTGGGAGGTAATGAAGTATGAGGTGAGGTTGGGAGGTAATGAAGTATGAGGTGAAGTTGGGAGGAAATGAAGTATGAGGTGAGGTTGGGAGGTAATGAAGTATGAGGTGAGATGGGGAGGTAATGAAGCATGAGGTGAGGTTGGGAGGAAATGAAGCATGAGGTGAGGTTGGGAGTTAATGAAGCATGAGGTGAGGTTGGAGGCAATGAAGTATGAGGTGAGGTGGGGGTTAATAAAGTATGAGGTGAGGTGGGGAGGAAATGAAGCATGAGGTGAGGTTGGGAGGTAATGAAGTATGAGGTGAGGTGGGGAGGTAATGAAGTATGAGGTGAGATGGGGAGGTATGAAGCATAAGGTGAGGTTGGGAGGAAATGAAGCATGAGGTGAGGTGGGTAGTTAATGAAGCATAAGGTGAGGTTGGGAGGAAATGAAGTATGAGGTGAGGTGGGTAGTTAATGAAGTATAAGGTGAGGTGGGGAGGTAATGAAGTATGAGGTGAGGTGGGGCGGTAATGAAGTATGAGGTGAGGTGGGGAGGTAATGAAGTATGAGGTGAGGTGGGGAGGAAATGAAGTATAAGGTGAGGTGGGGAGGTAATGAAGTATGAGGTGAGGTGGGGAGGTAATGAAGTATGAGGTGAGGTGGGGAGGTAATGAAGTATGAGGTGAGGTGGGTATTTAATGAAGTATGAGGTGAGGTGGGGAGGTAATGAAGCATGAGGTGAGGTTGGAAGGAAATGAAGTATGAGGTGAGGTGGGGAGATATGAAATATGAAGTGAGGTGGTGAGATATGAAATATGAAGTGAGGTTTAGAGATAATGAAGTATGAATAAAGTAGTCTGTACATTTCTACATATGAAGGAAATTCATTGATCTTGGATAAACAAGGAAAAAGGTTTGACGATTGATCAAGTATCAAGTGATAGGATACCAGCAGAGTTTAGCTTGTCTATAAGTTGCTGAGTCACAGGTTGTTGTTTGTGCATGAGGGTGGTTGACCATGCTTAATTACAGGATGTATCACTGACCGCTATGACCGATTGATTTGATAGAGTGACCAGCCACTAATTGAATGTTGGCAGGTGAAAATGATTAAACAATGCAGGAATGCTGCTCATTTTGATAGAAGGGCATTGACTCTTTAACCCATGTCTATATCAAGTAGTTAGTGTGCTTGACAACAATTAATTGACAATTTGACTATTTAAGGGTTTTGACGTTGGAATCCTGTAAAGAACTTTGCCACTTTATCTGTTATGGAGAACTCTGTGTAGGCAGTGAACTTTACATTAAGATATATGCATCATCTAGATGCAGGTTTTACTGAAAACATTTACACATTGATGTTGCAGACTTTCCCCCTTCAAAGATTTTATCCTGAGGAGTGAGTTGGATATATTAGATTGATGAATTTCTAATTAATTTAAATTCTTTAGTGATTTTTGATAATAATTTTCTTGTAACAGAATTATGTAAGGATTGAAAGCTGTGTGTGAAGAAATGATTTATGTATGCAAAGACTGATAAAAACAAGAGCTTTGCAACGTCAATAAAAAATTTGACAGTACTCTTCATATAAATTATATACAGTCATTTTATGGTGACCAAGTGCTCAAGATATATTTACAATGCAACATCATTAAGTAGAGCTTGTTGAATAAAAATTTACAATTCAGAGTTTTGAGGTTTTTCTGTTCATTTTAGGAACAGTAATAGATTATATGTTTCTTTTATAATTTAAGACTTGTCAGTAATGATATATTATATTTGATTAAACCAGAAATTTGTAAGTGGTATCAGCTATTCAAGGTGATTCTAAAGGAATCGTGCAGTACCACCAATGGTTGCTAGTTCCAGCCGATGCTCGCAAGTTTCACCGTAATGCATAGCGGCTATTAGCCACAACAGTGTTTACAGACATAAGTGAAATACTCTTGAAAGCGGTGATAAACCCCACATCACCTTACCTCTAAAGTTTTATTAAACTATATATTATATACATTGTATCTAAAATTGCAAAGAGATTGATATTCAACATGAAGTAGAGCCTATATTTCACAGCAAATACAATTTCCAAAATATGTTTAGCTTTTGTTTCTTTGAAATTGAAACTACTAGAAGTGAGTTATATTTTCAAGGGTTGATTTTAGGAAAACAAGATAAGAAAGCAAGGACATACAGCAATCAGAGTGATGTGACCCCAGGGCGCCACGGTTACCTAGCAACTTAGCTAGGCAGGTTCTTGTGTCTTGTACCATAGATGTTCTTGATATGTTCCTTGTAGAACGTCTAAGGTGTGCTTTTGTAATTCTCTAAGGGGCAGTTCAACCAGGTTAATTTTGCTTCTAACCAATATATTCTTAGTGACTTTTTGTAAAATTACAAGTAATGTTCTCTTGTAGAACATCTTAGGTTAATTTTGGTCCAAATGAACATCTTGAAGAACATCTTGTAGAACATCTTAGTTGTTGCTTTTATGTTTGTTTAAAGGAGCAGTCTTACCAGGTTAATTTTGGTCCTGACAAATATATTCTAATCAAATTTTGGTAAAATTGCAAGGAATGTTCTCTCTCCTTGTTCCTAGTAGAACATCTTATTTGTTGTTATTGTATTTATTTAAAAGGAACAGACAAACCAATATATTCATTGCAGAAGGAAGCAATAGCTAGTACATAAAGTGAATAAAGAAGTTGATCATCCATATTCCTAAAATGCCTCTAAAACAATCCTATTCTAAGTTTATGACAAAATACCTGAAATTCCATACATTTCATAGCGGTAGGATAATGCAGTAATTAGTGTGTTTGGCATTGGATCAAGAGGTCTGAAGTTCGAATCCCCCTAGAGAACTGTTCTACATGCAGCAAAATTTGATGCCATAGTTCATTGAATTTCAGCGCAGTACCACCCATGGTTAGCTAGTTCAAGCCGATGCCCGCAGGTTTTACCGCAATACATAGCCACAATAGCGTTGCAGGCTTTATCCCTGCAATATAGCTTATTCAAAAATAATCTTCTAAAGCCCTAGACATATCATAGGAAATATGGTAAAGCACAGGTAGTGTATCTAGTGTATTTTCTTTTTGAATTTGAAATTTTGATAACCTTTTGATGGCCTTTCAAAGGATTTCATGATTAATAACTAGCTCCATGTACCTTGTTGACGTAAGAGCAAATTTTTTTGGCCTGAATTTTAAAGAAAGGTTGTCACTTTGGTGAAGTTTGTTCTAAATATTTTATGCATCAATGAAAAATGCTTTTAAGTCATTCATTTTAAAGTAAATTGTATCCTTTATACAATAAACTTCTTTTGTTAGAACAGTCATGATTTTATTAAATTTCTGTTTATGTAAAGATTTTTTAATTAGATATTTGAAACTGGTAGAAATATTTTTTGCCCTAGGTATGTTTTAGAAAGGGAATGTTGTCACTAATATAATGTACTTTTTCATTATCCTGCCATTGGAACAGTTTATAAAGGTAGGATTTCTCGTTATTGCTTTGCCCATGAAACTGAGATTAAGGGATAATGTAGGATTAAGAGGTTAAGAATTTTCAACTTTATTCTTTATATTATATTTGGGCCAATTTGTTGTCGCTTCAATGGTTTAACCTACATCTTATTTATGTTTACACAAAGTTTATGAGATACTTTGAGTGGATAGAAAGAGATTAATCTAAAAAGCTGAAGAATTAGGAGATTCAGCCAAATGTAAGATTTAATTTTTGCAATTCTGATATGTAATAGGTTGTGGCTTATGACACTTATTATGATATCATCTTGTAATAAACTTGCTTAAGATTTTTTTGATACTTTAATTTGAAGGAATATTTTCACTTTTCATGTTTTTGAGAAGGAAAATACATGCATTAAGTCATGTAATCTCTTTTTATGATACCTAAAACTTAAATCGAGAGAAAATATTTCATGAATTTAGTCTTTTGTTTGAAATGTTTCAGAAAATCCTGAAATTGTCTGAGATAAAATTTCATATCGAGCAATAACTTCATCAAATCAAATATGTTAGCTTATCAACTTTTGTTTGTGTTATGAAACTATTTACAAGATTGTAATTTTTTTTTAAAGGAATTTGAATTTTTTCCCCTGAATAATGTCTTGTCGAAATATTTGTAAAAATTTACCAAATTTAATGTCAACAAAATGTTTCATTAAAAACTTATGAATTGTGATACCTTTCATGCTTGCTTCGATAATCTTTTTTAATAGCAATTAAAAATTGTTATGTTAGATTTCTTAAAAGATTAATGTTTTTGTTATCCTAAGTTATGTCATTTTGTAAGTTTTGATGATATCATGATTTCTTTACATATTTATGTAGTAATTCCTTATGCAAAATATAGGAGATTTGACGATTGTGTGAAATGTCATTGTGAAATCTACATGATCGTATTTGTCACTCAGGTGGTTATTCAAGTGTGAAGTGTTAGGTGAACCATTGTGATTGAAAATACCTGGAATTGTTATCATTATTCACAGGTAGTGTATCATGATGAATGCAAACGTGGTGTGCAATGTTGTTCAAAAGTTTATTGCTTGAAAAATCTGTGCATTAAAGAGGCAAAGGCTTTGTATAAAAGAGGCATTGAGTATTGAATTTTATAGACATGTTTTATATGGCTTGAGCATTGAGTCTTTAAAGATTGTTGAAGTGGATAGAGTTTGGTCCATGGTTGTTGAATGACATTTTGGTGAATGACATAACAGAGTTATGTGTTTTCAATATATTGATATGGTAGTTGCTTTCAGTTGTATTTAGTAAAATGAAATGATAAATGATCGTCTTTAAGACTTTACATTCTTTCATATGTTGAATTTAACAAGATAGATTTTTGGTTATGATTTTTCTATTTTTCAACAATTTTCAAAAAACTTCATATGTTGAATTAAATGACATTAAATTTGATTATGATTACTGTACCCTTAGGCAATTTACAAATTGAGATACAAATTTAAACCTTGGACATTTTAAACTTTGCATAATAGATATTGATAGTTAGTTACATATCAATTAAAAGGGATGATTAAAAAGTTTGATTGAACTATTTGAATATTATGTTATATTATAGAAAATCAACTTTTATATTATATATTGTTATTATAGATATATATAACAAATCGATGGCCGTAAAGAATCTTTCAGTATGCCTGAAAAAAGCATACTTTTTCTTGTCAAACAAAGAAGTTGATCATCTAGCATGAAAATTTAATGTGAGGTAGCTAACATTAACGAGTAATTTATAAAAAGTGTAGGTGTATCTTAAGTATGACACAGTACAAGATTTACCATGTAATATTGTTGATTAATGATTAACTTATTAAAAGTGTAGGTATATTTCATATTTGCCACAGTACAAGATTTGTTGAACATTGTGTTGACTATATGATATAAACTAACATTATGAGTAATTTATTTAAAGTGTAGGTGTATCTTACGTATGACACAGTACAAGATTTGCCATGCAACATTGTTGAGCGTTGTGTTGACAACAATACGAGCTAACATTGATGTGTAATTTATAAAAAGTGTAGGTGTATATCAAATACGCCACAGTCCAAGATTTGTTGAACATTGTGTTGACTACAATATGTGCTAACATTTATGAGTAATTTATAAAAAGTGTAGGTGTATCTTATATATGACACAGTACAAGATTTGCCATGTAACATTGTTGAACATTGTGTTGACTACAATACGAGTTAACATTAATGATTAACTTATAAAAAGTGTAGGTGTATTTCATTCATCCCACAGTTCAAGATTTGTTGAAAGTTGTGTTGACTACAATATGAGCTAACATTATGAGTAATTTATAAAAAGTGTAGGTGTATCTTATATATGACACAGTACAAGATTTGCCATGTAACATTGTTGAACGTTGTGTTGACTACAATACGAGGTACGCCGCAGGCCTGTGATCTATGTACTAAAGGGCAGGAGCTCTAGCTAATCTGTATTATATCCCTTGACCTTTCATAAAACCATCTGACTTTGACGGCTCATGCCATTAATGGAGGTAGTATTTAGGGAAATAGCACATTACAGTTTTCTCTAGGTAGGTGCAGAATGGTTGGATTAAGGAAGGTAAGAATAAGGATTATCTAAGGTAAATATGAGAGATTATCTAAGGTAAATATGGAAGATAATCTCAGGTAAATACTACGAGAGCTGATTCCAAGTTTATTGACAGTGAGTGTTATCTTGGTTTACGATTACGTCATGTTCTTGCCACTAATCTCGTTAAGGCTTCATTGAAATTATTTTCGGAGGAATTCTTCATAACCTTATCTAATGTCGGTGTAGGTTCTTTGGCATTGAATGTGGGTGTATTTTGGGTATATTTTATACCTGTATCATTTAAAATCATTCAGAAGATTTGGTAAGCATGTACTGAAGTGTAGTTTGAAAATGGTGTAAATGTTTTGTAGTAATTGTTATTTTACAAATATAGCTTTGTTTTTTTGCTTTTTGTTCAAATGGAATAGAATTTTTTACTGTTTGTTTTCACCCAAAGCCTATTTTTCATGAAAACATGGTATTAGAAATTTTTTCTATTTTACATAAATCAAACATTGTTAAATTTATTGTAAAATGGTGTTTTCCACAAAATTACAAAAATTAGTTCCAAGTGATGAAGGCACATCTAAGGTTTTACTGTGTTGTACAACCATGGGCTTACTTGCAGGCTTTCTTCCTGAATAATCCAATCAAGCTTTAGAACAGTGCATAGTTCATCAAAACATCTTAAAAACATAAATTTAACATAATAAGTTAAATATTGCCAATTTCATGATGATTTCATGATATACTCATATAACCAATGACCATGATATAATCATATATCCAATGCTTGTGATATAATCATACAGTCTTAACTTAAATACCATATGATATATGTGCATAGTGACACAGTTATGTGAAATCTAAGACTCACTTGGAGTTTAATTCCGGGTATAAAACTCTCATTGGTGACTTAACTATTGTAAATCACAAGTTCAAAGTAAATAGATGACGGGTCAAACTAACGAACTTACCTGGCCCAGGTGAGAGATAAGAGCAGATATCATTACAGGATATGAGGCTTACGAGATTCTCAGGTAAGAAACTGGAGCTATCTCTATTGTTTGATAGCATTCTTTCTTGGTTTTTTTCGTCCTTTTGATTGGGGACATGATATTGTGTATTACGGTTTTGTTTTCATGATGCCCAAGTGGTTTAAACAATATTTATTCATATACTCAGGGTACAGGGGATGGACAAACAGGGTTTCACCTATATAATGTCTCTCCCCAAAGTCAGATTTATTAAATGTAAATGGTTTGAGTAATTTTATCAAACAAGAAATGTTTGAGAATGAATTTTATTGCTTATAAGGTGTTATTATGTTTGCATTGTATTCATTGCATGCTCAATAAAAAAACCCACATCCAGTCACCATAAGAAACTTATCATTATCAAGATATTTTGTAAAACAATGGAAGTTTCTTTAAGAAAGAATTAGAGTTTTTGCAAATTGTAGTTGAACATCAAACATTAAGGAGAGTTAGTACTTCTATAAATATGTAAACAATTAATCATTCTGTAAGCCCCTATGATGCAATAAGGCTTTCCTTAAATAGATAACCAAACAGATAATGTAGAAGGAAGTATGTTGAATACCACGTGTCTGGTTCGCTCAAGAAAGCAGGACTCGGAAGATAAGTAGCAAGTGTATCTTATCTATGTGATCTACATGTAGGTATCTACATTGTTTTACCTATCAAGACAGGTATGGTCAGGTGTGATAAATACCTGGTCACATTGGGGCTTTGAAGGTTAGTTGGGTTTATGATTTTTTGTTTTTATAAGGACTGAGAGTTGTTGATGAAGTTTTGAAAAGGGAGAGAATTGCGTTAGGGAAAATTAAAAATTGTGATAGTTTTGGGGAAGGCCTCAGAGTATTAAGGTGGGGAGAATTAAAATTTGAATGTTCAAATCAAGAGGAGTAATTTAGAAAATTTAGAAATTGAAATTAAATTTTTAAAGGTCGGTTTGATTGTAGATAGGTATGTATTTCTTTAAAAAAAGAATTTTTTCATACCTGTTTTGAAAAAATATTATTATTTGATATAGGTTACTAAAAGGTTTGAAATTTTTATATTTTAACCGTTAATAATATTTGCAAAGTATCGAAGTACTAAAAATGTCTAAAGCCAAAACCATCTAGTGTATTATGCTGTTAGAAGTTACATTTCAGTTTGTTTTTCAGTTCATCTTTTGTCAATTTTGCTATTTCAATTGACGATGTTACATTTTTAAGCCTTTATTTATGTTAAACACATCACATTGTTCACTGTCTTTTACACTTATAACATTCAACATAGTCAGTCCAACAGCCCTGAAACAAAATGTCTAAAAACACCCATGCAAGTCTACCAAATTGTAGCAAGTCTTGAGTACTGCAGTTAAGAAAACAGCTTCAGTGGGCTCTTTTCAATTTTGATACTAAAAGATTTTTTAAGATGTATTTTCATTTCAGAGACTAAAATTTAGTCTACCTTCAATACTGAAAATTGGAAAAATGTGACTGTATTCAAAGAGCTATGTAAATGAGTTAATGACAACAATTCCAAGTTGTTAAATGTCTATTTTTGATTCTGACAACAATTGTCAACATCCTCATTCATAGGAAATGCTTGTGGCAATGTCATCATGAATATCATCCTCAACCAATCGGTGTGCTTCTCTCATCAAGGTAGTTCACAAATTCGTCACTGAATTCATTTTTAGAGGGCAGTGTAGAAATAATAGTGTTTATGAGTGAAAGTTTGACACTTTTTGTTTTATGACAGGGTGTGTTACTTTTATGAGGTGACTCGTCCAAAAAAGTCAGATTTTTTTATATTTCATATAGTTGGATCATAGATTTGACGGTGATAAATTCATAAAGGTAACTTGAGAAATTGCATTTCTTGATAATAGTTTTAGTTAAATATTTGAGGATATCTAGTTCAAGGAATATTTGTCTTCCAACTGAAAATAGGTATATTTGATAACATATTTTTTTCCGATTTTGAGAATGATAAAACCATAATGCTGATTTGATGAATGTAGATCACAGTCAAGTTAAACATTTCTCTATTTTGATAGTCTTAAACAAAAACCATATATGCAATTTTAAATATATGTCACTTATAAACTTTAAAATCAATCATTTCTACTACAATATATGAAATGAAGGACATAACATAACAGTGTAATTCATGTTTAAATTATGAAAAAATATAATAAATAAATTTAGATGGAAAAAAGACATTTTTCAAATCTGTTCAAAGGTTCAAGGATAAAATTCAAGGAATTGCTTCATAGAGATCAAATTTATTTAGGCCAGGTAAATAATCTCAGATTTGTTTGTCTTTAGCAATGGCCTTGTATGTAACTCTATATCACTTTGTTACATCACACTTGTAGTAATATGCTTGACAGTGGTGTAAATTTGTTAGCAATGTAAACAGGAAAAACAGGTAAAAGGTGTTGAATTACCTGTTGTTGAAATACCTTTCTGGCAGGTATCTGCGTCTTCATTATAAAGCTTTTGAAAATCTGACAAATTAAAAAAATGGGTTATTGTGTAACTTTGAAAAAAATGTCAAATGGAATGTTCAAAATATTTTCTTTGATCACAGTAAATTGAACAAAAACAGATGTTATATTACAGGTATGTGTAACTGTATTTAGTTTTAGCTAAAGGAAGTTTTTTTTATTAAAAAGGGTGTAAAAATATAATGTTACAAGTATTTTCTTTAGCCTAAAATAAGATTGAATCAAAACAGATATTTTGTTACAGATGTATAAAAATGTTTGCTTAGGTAACTTAAAAGAAAATTTATCAACCGAACTGACATGTTGTTTTTACATTAGGTTTCTATTGAACTGTCATGTTCATGATATTTGCTTTCATGGAAGAAAAATAAAACAAGTTTTTGCTCAATAGATATTTGCATCAATGTTTAACTTTTGAAAATTAAAATTTTTTTTTTATTTAAGGTGAAGCTATTCAATTAAACAGATGTTCAGTTACTTTTAAAATATGTACCTTGAATTTTAGTTAGCTTCAACTATTAAAAAAAATATGCAAACTTGAAGGTGAAGCTATTTACCTGAGCAGATGTTCAGATACTTTAAAATGGACCTTGAATGTTAGTTAGAGTCAACTATAAAAAAAAATGCAAATTTAAATTTTAAAAATCAATAATAGTTTAACATGAATTATCAGAGAAGTGTTAAAAATGAAAAAAAAATAAACGGAGAAATTAATGTTTTGTAAGTGTATCTAACCATGCTGTCAAATGTTTAAATTTCTCTTTGTAATCTCTTTGTGCTTTATCCATATTAATTTTAATAAATTTCTTCTGAATAGAACATGTGTCAAGTGGTATATTAAAAATTAAATGTATAAGGTAAATATAATTTACGCACATCAGTGCACATAGTATTTTCAATGCAAAATACATTCTTCAAAAAGTGCATAATACTTTTGGAATGCATAGATTTTCTTCTTTTGAAATATAACATCACTTTTGCATTAGAAGGTATTCATGTCAACACAACACTTTAAGAAATGGCAGGATATTTTTTTAATTTTCAAAATCTTTTCATAAACCTGTTTGTCAATATTTGTATTGCCTCTGTATAGAAAATGACATGGTTTAATATTTGAAAAGAGAGCATCTTGTGAATTATTTATATATGACATTTTAAAGTATATTTCTTAAATGAATAAAGTACGGATTAAAGTTATCAAAAGGAAGATTTCTAATATGATCATTAAATTTCATAAGTGCTTTTACATGTAAATTTTATATTAGATGAAATTATATGTACAGGTTTGTATTTGTTATGTATGAAAAAATTCAATTGAGGATAAGTATATATATAAACATTAAAGCTCATAACTGCTTTTGCACATGTGAATTGAATAGAAAATGAATTCATTTAAAAAGAATAAACGAACAAAAATGAATAAGCAATATGAACAAAATTTCATAAATGTTTTTTAAATGTGATTGAAATGGAATATATTTTTACAAACATCTTTTTATGAATGGATCCCTATCTTAACATAAAAGCACACTTGGTAGTTGTATATTGCAGACCCCTAGGCTTTTAAAACTTGCTATAAGAGTTTATAATTGGCTGTTATGTTATGTTACACATTGTTGCCAACTCTACAAATCGTCAATATCACCTACTTGGGATCTTTAGCTGTCACTCAAATCTTTGTCACCAGGAAATGTACATTGAATGTTAGTTGAACCCTTTCCATGTTCACTCAACAGTAAGGTTTCTTTGTTAATTGTCTAGTGAAATAGACGGCCTCTGTTACTTCATATTTCACTGAAATTATTTGATAGTTGCGATGAACAGATAAATGCATTACTCTTTGATAATATGCAGTTTATTATATCAAACACTTACATCTTGATGTCTTTGCTTTTAGAATTGAATATTTGACAAGGAAACTAAGTTTTAAAAGCCAAATTTTGTTTTGAAAAAAATCTTAGAAGATAAGAGCAAACAGAAGTAAATATTAACGAGAGTCATAAAAGTGATTTTTTTTGTGCATGCATATTTTCTACTTTATTGGTTGCACATAACTCTTTGATGTTTGCTGTATCCACATTTTCTGTTGAAGTTTGTTTGAAATTTTAAATTAAATTAATTAAAATAAATAGAAACCCAGTTCTGTGTTATTTCCTTGTATATTTGAAAGCTCAGGTACAATTTACATGTAAGCACAGAATACATGATTAGTTTAAACCACTAATCATTTATTGAGAAAAGCCTGTTTTATCTACTTAAAAAATTTCATATAAAGGGAGACAACTCCTGGATCCTTAGAAACAACCTGTGGTGACATCTATGTCTAAGCAACAGTATAGATTTAAAGTACTTGTAATATTGTTGATATGTTAGATACTAGCTTTTGTTAGTTGTCTTTGTATATAAATTAATCATGTTCATTATGTTGATGAAATATGCCATTTCAGTTAGTGTACCGCCATGTATGTATGCTCATTTGAAGAACAATATGTTAATACCTATAAAAGAAATGAATGATCAGAATCTATTCAGATGATTTGATATTTGAAAACTAAAAATCTTCATTCATGCCTCATATCACATGGCTCAATATACAAATCAAGGCATGATTTAGTAAAATCTTACTTTAAATTTTGGTGAAAAACATCCAATTTACAGTATAATATTTAATATTAACATGCAAAAGAATGTTTATTTGTCTGTTTCCTGGATATCATGCTTATGAAAGAACAAGCTGTTTAAGATTTAATAATTTGAATTTTTGAAATATTGTAAAAAACATATAACAACATTTTTTAAATTATATTACACAATGTGAATTTTCCTGTAACCCACCCATCATGCTCTGTTGATTTTGTTCTTTATCTGAAAAGAACAATCTTCTGCATGTTCAGAAAATCAATTCCTCCAATTGTATAACAACAAATAATACCAAAGTAATAATTCCCTAGCTCCTGTGTAATGAGAAGCACATTATGTTCTGTCCAGTGACCTCAAACATAATACAATAGCTCACGTGTCAGTGTGTTGAGGTAACGGTTACCTGACCACTAATTATTGATACACCTGGGCTACAACTGGCTTGAGACGAACTAGACTGCCTCGGCGGATTATCGCGTTTGTGACATATTCAAGGGACTCGCTAGGTGTGCTATTTTTAGAATCCACTAGGTCACTCAGGTAGCTTGTATTTTTATTCGGGAACATACCTTTCCGATTACGTCTTTTTAGGGGAAGGTTTAATCACATTTAACAGAGCCTATCAGTTTTATCCAGGTTCATCTAACCATGTCAACAAAGCCATTATTGAGGGAGAGTCGTTGACAAAAGGTATCGATGGTGCGGAAGCGTTCTTGGTCATGTCAGGGACGATGTCGAGGTCTCGATGACAAATTTATCTTAAATCTTTGACTGTGAAGACTAAGAGAGCATGATTGTGGATTTAGAAGGATTTTTGTGATCACCTGTATTCCTCAGCTCACTGAATGTGATTATCGTGGGCAGGTGTCTTGTGTAGATATACCTGCTGATTGGTTTCTTGGTATCTCACCTGGTGAACAAGGATATTGGTCGTTTGTTTGGATTTTACCTGTTAACGAGTTTACTGATATAGGTGAGATGTTTTGATAATGTTTTGAGTATAATGTTGTTTTACCTGTTGATAATGTAAAGTATTTGAATATGAGTGTATGTCGATTGGGACAGATAAACCCTGTGTTATTTTTATGTTGATATTCTATCTTGCGTACAACATTTTGCTGTACATTCTTTAGATGAGATTACTGATATAGTTGATATATGTCTGATAATGTTTTGAGGTTAATGTTGTTCTACATGTTTGAAATGTGAAGATTTTGAACATGAGTGTATGTCGATTTGGACAGATAACCTTTTCATGTTGAATTTAACCTGGCCAACACATTTTGATAAAGATCTAAATCTTAACAAGAAGACTGATATTCTGAGGATTACTTAGTCGAGATTATCAAGATGTTTGAGTTTTGTGGGTTTTTTTATGTAGATAATCCTAGAGATATTTTGAAATGCCCACGTGTAGAACAGATTGTTTGTGTTTGATATGGTTGATATGTTTTTATAATATTTTGAGGTTTTGGTTCTTTTACTAGCTTAAATCTGAGTTTTGTGTTATCCTGTTGATACTGATTAGCTTGTATGTACATGTATGTGTAATTTGATAACCTGCTGATAATAGTTTGAAGATATAATACCTGTAAAACAGGAATTTAAGTATTATTTAACTCTACCTGTAATCAAACAAAAAGGTGTGATATTTCTGATAATAAGTTTATTCAACTAAAGGAATCTGTTGATCTTGTGGATAGAGGAATCATAATTATTGTATGAAAAAATTATTTATTTGAATATTTAGCTGAAGAAAATTCAGTGTAATTATGAATAATTATATTAAAATCAAATGGCGTTGTCAAAACAAGCATGAATAAACATTAAATCAAGAGTATGATAGACAGTTAAATAAATAGAGTAGAATGATCTTCATTTTGATAAAGATCCTGATGTAATGGGTCGAAACAAGTTTACATAAGAGTGCCTCTTGTTTGTACTTGTGATAGAGTGAGATTGGGTTACCATCAAATAAACAGGGAAGAGAATGAGTTCAGTGGATTGAATAGATAATGGACAAAAGAACCTGATAGGTGATAGCAATGTTTGAGGAGATTGCCACACAAGATTTCATGGATTCCTATTTACGGTTATTCTATAAAGAGTATTTTAGTTTGAATAAAAAAAATTAAAAAAATTATGATATTCTTATTATGAAAATATTCTTATTTTTTAAGATCAAGAATTCAGCATTATCTATCATAAATGTCATAGCTTGCTGCAGTGATTTTAAAGGGATTGTTGAGAACATTCAATTATAAAAGTAATTTTTAGATTAACCAATAAGAATAAAGAGTCAATTGATTTAAATATATCTCTGTTTTAAGGTTCAATTCTCTGATGACAATACTGAAAGATGGCAATAGTAAGCTTTAACAATTACCATTTGTTAACTTACTTATGAATCATATTCATAAATAATGGAACAGATAGAATTCAATTGCTGAACACCCACGCTCTTATAAGATATTTTACCTGTCATGCAACTAAAGATATCATCTATGATTACTCATGTGTAACTTATTGTGAATTATTTTTATAAGGAGATCATCACATCAGCTTTTTAATGCTTATCAAAGTTATTTGTTTAAATTCAAAATGTTATTCCATAGAGGCTTGAACAATGCATTGTATACATGAAACATATTTTAGTTATGTACCTTAACAATAACAAAGAGATAACATACTCAGGTAACCGATAACTGTCGTGAGAAGATCGTCAACACCTGAGTAATACAATCTAACTGTTATGCAGGTGTAGTTGTATATCTTACCTTTATATCTTACCTGTATATCTCAGGTACACCAAGAATCTCAGGTATTTTAATCAGGTGTCATATACCTGTATTATAATACTATCTGATAGCATTGTAACTGAATTCAATTTGTTTATAGAGATTTGTTCCTAAGGAGGCTTTTTTTGGTGTGTCATTTGTGAAGATTAGAACTTATTTGGGTTAAAGATATATGAAGTATTTGTTCAAAGTAGGCTGAAATTTATTTGTGTCAGTTGCCAAGACAGTGTTAAATTATTTAAGATTTTTTAAAATCTATAACATTTCTTTTGAAATATACACCTTTGAATTTTCATGTTGATTCTATTATATATTATCAGATTACAGTTGCCAGTTTGAACTTGTTTATAGATATGAATTATATTTTAGTGTAAATTTTTATTGATTCAGCAAATGGTCTTTGATGAAAGGCATGACAAGCCCTCCTTTGAATCATTTTAAATTTCATTTAATTGCAATGCTAGTTTGAAGCTTTGTTTCTTTTGAAATATTCCAACAATCACTGGTTTTGCATTATTAGTATCCTGATCTGATCTTTGTAACATGAGTTAACAAAAAGGATTTATATTCATTTTATCAGCTTGTCTATTGTTTAATACTTGAATGTCAAAGCCAGTCAATAAAGACACATATTTTTTAAATTTTTAGCTCATCAGGTCTGAAAGACCCGATGGGCTTATGGCATGGCATGGCGTCCGGCGTCCGTCCGTCCGTCCGTCCATCCGTAAACTTTTCACATTTTCGACTTCTTCTCCAGAACCAATGACTCTAGAGAGCTCAAATTTGATGTGGAGACTCCTTGGCAATTGGGGATTCTAAATTGTAGATTTCATGACCTCATGACCCCAAATGGGGTCACAGGGGTCAAAACCTTAAAAACCTATTTTCAACTTCTTCTCCAGTTCCAAAAGGTCTAGCGAGCTGAAAAGTTGTGTGTAGACTCCTTGGCCAATGAGGATTCTAAATTGTAGATTTCATGACCTCATGACCCCAATTGGAGTCACAGGGGTCAAAACCTTAAAAACCTATTTTCATCTTCTTCTCCAGTTCCAAAAGGTCTAGAGAGCTGAAAAGTTGTGTGTAGACTCCTTGGCCAATGGGGATTCTAAATTGTAGATTTCATGACCTCATGACCCCAATTGGGGTCACAGGGGTCAAAACCTTAAAAACCTATTTTCATCTTCTTCTCCATTTCCAAAAGGTCTAGAGAGCTCAAAAGTTGTGTGTAGACTCCTTGGCCAATGGGGATTCTAAATTGTAGATTTCATGACCTCATGACCCCAATTGGGGTCACAGGGGTCAAAACCTTAAAAACCTATTTTCATCTTCTTCTCCAGTTCCAAAAGGTCTAGAGAGCTGAAAAGTTGTGTGTAGACTCCTTGGCCAATGGGGATTCTAAATTGTAGATTTCATGACCTCATGACCCCAATTGGGGTCACAGGGGTCAAAACCTTAAAAACCTATTTTCATCTTCTTCTCCATTTCCAAAAGGTCTAGAGAGCTCAAAAGTTGTGTGTAGACTCCTTGGCCAATGGGGATTCTAAATTGTAGATTTCGTGACCTCATGACCCCAATTGGGGTCACAGGGGTCAAAACCTTAAAAACCTATTTTCATCTTCTTCTCCAGTTCCAAAAGGTCTAGAGAGCTGAAAAGTTGTGTGTAGACTCCTTGGCCAATGGGGATTCTAAATTGTAGATTTCATGACCTCATGACCCCAATTGGGGTCACAGGGGTCAAAACCTTAAAAACCTATTTTCATCTTCTTCTCCCTTTCCAAAAGGTCGAGAGAGCTAAAAAGTTGTATGTTGACTCCTTGGCCAATGAGGATTCTAAATTTTAGGTTTGGTTACCCCTTGACCCAAATTGGGGTCCCAGGGGTCAAAACCTTAAAAACCTATTTTACTCCATCTTCTCCAGTTCCAAAAGTTCTAGAGAGCTAAAAAGTTGTGTGTAGACTCCTTAGCCAATGAGGATTCTAAATTTTAGGTTTGGTTACCCCTTGACCCCAATTGGGGTCAAAGGGGTCAAAGCTTTAAAAATATATTTTACTCCTTCTTCTCCAGTTTCAAAAGGTTTAGAGAGCTGAAAAGTTGTGTGTAGACTCCTTGGCAAATGGGAATTCTAAATTTTAGGTTTGGTGACCCCATGACCCCAAATGGGGTCACAGGGGTCACAACCTTCAAAACCTATTTTCATCTTCTCCAGTTCCAAATGGTCTAGAGAGCTAAAAAGTTGTGTGTAGACTCCTTGGCCAATGGGGATTCAAACTTGTAGATTTTGTGACCCAATGACCCTTAATGGGGTCACAGGGGTCAAAACCTTTTTCCATCAAAAATCTGATGAGCTACAGAGCCCATGGCTCTATTTTTAAAGTTTATAGACTACAATATAATAATAATTATTATGTATAAAATTTTGCTTAAGGTCCTTAAAACTGATTTTGTTTAACAATATGAAATATTTTTTTTAAAAAACGATAAAATTCTATTGTGGGGGCTAAATAAATACTGGTATGTAAATGATGAAGCTTTGTGCCAATTGGTCATTGACTTTACAAAGCAGTGGTAGAAAAAAATCTCAGGACCTCTCCTATCGCTTGTGACATGTAATAAATGATGGCTGTACTTGGAATGTCTCAAAAGATGTTGTAAATGATGTGAGGTCATGGTATGTCGTTATCCTTTTAGCTTTGTCTGGGGTAGACTATTTGCAGATTTAGGACTTTGTGATGAATCTCTACTGAAGTCAAAGTTGACATTAATGGGTTAAGAAATTATGCCAGCATTTATGGTATTTGTAAACTTACGGGAAGAAATTAGGCTAAATTTTTTGTGATAATTGAATTTGAGGTTTTTTTTCTTCTGCAAATTTGATGAAATGAAATTTTGACAGATGTTTGATTTGAATCCTGCTGCAATAGTTTTGCCATTTACAAGAGTCTTTACTGATAACAATTCTTATTTTATTGTATTCATCATACCAGACCATTCCACTTCGTAACAACAATATATGCTTTAAAGGTTTAGGATTTCTGAGATTTTTGTTCACTTCAGGTATAACCTGCCATATCTCAGGTGCTGTCTTATGCATTTATGAAACCTCAATGGTTATGATCTTTTAGGATAAAAGTTTACACCAAAACAAATCAGTTATTATCAATAAACTAAACCATCTTTCCCTCTTTTTCAGTGTTTCGAAATCAACCAAACGACACGAGGATAAGAGATCTTCCCATGATCCTCCATGGCAACAACATCCGCCAGATCGAGGTTCAAGCCAAGGTCAAGGCTATGTGAGTCAGCAAGGTCATCAAGATCCGCGGACTAAACGTAGATATTCTGAAGCACCAGATCGTAGGGATGCAGTTTCACCTGGTGTTTCAAGAAGCGGCCATCTTGTTTCTGCAAAATCAACACCATCTTTGAACCAGAACCCTCAAGGTTCTCCTGCCTTTCCAGATAGTGTTCATCAACCGTCCATATCTCCTGCCAAATCAAGTCCAAACATCTCCGAAGAAATTGGTCAGGATACCCGTCACCATGGCAACTCAACAAGGCCGAACCGTCTTGATATAAGAAACTCAAACTATGCACATCATCCACCTTCACCAAACAGTGCCTGGAGTATGTATCAAAAAGACCAGAGCAGGAGCGCCTACCACAAACCAGCACCCAATATGTACACCAGCGACGACCACTATGAGTCGAAACCCAGTGATAAGTACACGAGGAGGTCCATGCCTCCCCATCTAGGCAAATACCAGGCGGACTATGAGAACATTAACAATTTCGGTACCACACCGTTACATAGTGAAAAGATATCCGAGATTGAGGATGAGGAGGCTGATCTTGAAGCTCCACTGATACCGCCCAGACCTAAAGATGACTATTATGATTCTCATGCTACACCCCCAGTACCACCAGTGAGAGATCCTTCAAGTTTGCAATATGGACGCTATAACCAAGCTCATGAGAAATATCCCTCATGGCCTGTGACAAAGCCTAACACGGTTGGTGAGACTGGTCAACCAATCACAGCAAGAGCTCAGTCTTGGACCGACCATACAAATTCCAAGAAGGAAGTTCCTGCAGGTGTGAAACCAAGATATCTCCATAATCCAAGTCTTATGCCTGTGTTTGAGAAGAGTTCTCAGTCAGATAAGAAAGGAGAGGATGGGAAATCCTCACGCAACCAGAGTGACCCTGGTTTCAAAACTGAGTTTGTGTATGGGAAATATGGTAAGGTTGTGCAAAAGAATTACGAAAATATAGGTAAGAATAAATTTGAGGATTTGATAAATTCCGAGCCTGGATATCCTCCTCCTAAATTTGACTCTGATGGACACAATTTCGGTGACAAAGAGTACAGTGTTCCTTCCCCTCCTGAGCGTGATATTCCAGGAGTAGATCAGACGGAACTCAGTGATAAGCTCACGTCCTCACAAACATCTGTCTCATCCTACCAAGCTTCAGCCTATTCTAGTCAGTTTGAGAAAGACAATATGGCTCACAATCTAGATGGCACAAGCCCTATGCATAGTCCAGGTGAGGACCCTAGAGCTCCTCTCAAAGTGAGGTCACTAAAAGACAAAAGTGCTAAAGAAAAGACGTTAGTGGATTCTAGTACAAGTCCACTGCAGAGTCCCCAAGATACCAAAAAGCAACCAAAGTTTGGTGTTCCCAGTGATCAGCCTTCTGCTCAGCTTCAGCAGAGCAAAGCATACATTGTGAAACAGACTCCATATTACAACACCAGCACTCAAACTGATGTCTCATCCTATGCAATAAAGACTTCTGTCCGGAGTGCAGATCCCAAACAGTGCAATGCTGAAGTGCAGGCAACTGAAGTGAGTGGGCAGGAACCCACACCGCAACATGAAGCTCAGAAGTCTTTTGAGGAGAAATCCATGCAGGCACGGTTGGCATGGAAGAAACAGGAGGCTGAAAAGGAGAAGACAGCTCTAGATGCAGAAAGTGGGAAAGGAAGGTTTAGTATGGGTGGCAGCACTTCAGACAAACCCAAATATTACTTTGATCGAATTCAGGCCAAATATGCAGCTGATGAGTTCCCAGAAGAACCACCAGAGGTCAAAAAGAAGGTTGTTGTTCCCCATTACTCTGAGTACGACCCCAGTACCCAGTCCATGCTGCGCAGTCTTTCCAAGGAATACTATGGCGGTCGTCTCCCGTCTCATCATGCAGAGAAGAGGTTCTCATCAGCTTCTTCTCATGATGCCTCCCATCACACAGGCATGAAGGAAGCAGAGTCCTATAACAGCGTGGTCATCCATCCTTCAGAGAACTCTGGCCCCTTTGGTCGGGATGACTTCGGATCCAAGTCAAGTCTGTCTGACTCACGGTGTGATGTGTCCTCTGTAAGTGATGCAGGGAGCAGAAGCAGCATGTCCAGAGGAAGGTACAGCCTTGATCCATCGGTCCTTTCCCATAAATCCAGAGCTCCTTTCTCAAGGCACAGCTCAGCTTCGTCTGTTGGTCACACAAGGGAGAAGAGCGCCTCTTATGCTGAGAGTGTTGCAAGTGTTCAGCGGAGATCCCAGGAGTCCTCCAACAACAGACCAAACTCCTATCATAGTTCTGATTCCTCAACTCCTTCACAACCAAAGAGTTCCACAGACACACGCACATCAGGGAGCACCCAGTATGATGATTCTCCTCCTGCTCCTCTTAAGAATCATCATGACAATAGGATAGACTCTTTTACTGATTCAGTGTTTGATGAGAAGTCACCCTTGCCTAGAGAAGGTGATTCACAAGCTTCTTCTGGTTCAAGAGGAACAGAGAAACCAGCAAGTGTTGGAAGACAACCTTCGATGAAGAAGGCTTATGGTATCTATGATGAAACTGAAGGTGCTCTTGGAGGCAGGAGTGACAACAGAAATGCTATGCAAACTGCAACTGACTATGTGCAGATGAACCATCCTTCTAGAAATTCCTCATCAGGTCACAAGCACCTTGATCAAATACAAGAAGAAGATAGCGCATTGTCCAAGCAGAGAGTAGCCGCTGCTCAACAGGAGAGTTTTGACTCCAAGTATCGGACAGATTGGCGGGCAACTCGTGATAGGTGGAGAGATGAAGCAAAGAGAACAAATCTGAAAAGAACGACTTCAGAACAAATCCCTCAAATTCGTGACAATAAGGACTTTGATTCTCTCAGTGACAATGATAAGGTTGGGAAAGATTCTGAAAAGGGATCTTTCAAGGATAATGATAGAGGGTCTTACAGAGAAAGTGGATCTTTTAGGGATTCTATGAGCTCTCTAGGTTCTGGTAAGGAAAGTAGGGGCTCATACAGAGATGATAGAAAGTCTTTCAAAGATAGTGAAAGACCTGAGAGCCATGGCTCCTATAAAGATCTTGCAAGACCTGAAATTAAACGTGGCTCCTATAAGGATAGTGAACGGCCTGATAATAACCGAGGCTCCTTCAAAGATAGTGAAAGGCCTGATAATAACCGAGGCTCCAATAAAGATAGTGAAAGGCCTGATGGTAGTCATGGTTCCTTTAAAGATAGTGAAAGGCCTGATGGTAGTCGTGGTTCCTATAAGGATAGTGAAAAACAAGACAGCAATCATGGTTCTTACAAAGACAGTGATAAGACTTTGTTCAAACAGCCTGAGCGTGGTCCTCAAAGAGAAAGAAGTGATAAGCAGCCGGAAAGAGCCCGAGCATCATCTATAGGTGATCCTCAAGACTCCCGACAGTCCTTGTCTGAGGATCCCAATGATAAAAACCTGAAACTTCGGCAGCAAGAAGCTGTGCGGAGCTTCATGGAGATGAAGACAGGAAAGAAGCCATCGACTGGAAGCTTGACATCAGAGGATGTCCAGAGTGCAGACACCTCCAACCTTTATGAGTATGTACCCGGGACATCTCCAACACAATCAGTCACTGATCTCATCAACAAAGCCTCAGAAAACTTGAACGCTTCCAAGGCTCATCGTGCAGATAGTCTTAGACGTTCAGAGTCCTCTGCGTCTTCAAGGCACAGCGGTGACTACATCGACATGGCCAGACAACAGCGGAAGGAGACTGAATGGAGTAGACTGCGGTCTCAAGGATCCTTCAACTACAGCCCAGACCTGAACAGGTCCAACAGAAGCTCCTTGTGTTCGGACCATCAGTACGAGGATATAAGTGTCTTCTCCCCGGCCACGCCCCGCAACTCTTACCCAGGGAGCATCAGGGAGGAGAAAGAGCTTTCCGCTCTCGATGCACCCCGAGAGGTGAGTTTGTTTGATCATTCCTTTAAAATGTCCATTTCCTGAAAATGTGGCAAATGAATCTCTGCCTTTATGATTTAAATAACCTTTAGGGAAATTACCATATCTTGAAAGTGACAGTAAAGGTTTTTATGTATTCAAGGCCTCATGGCCAAAAGTACGAAATTGCATATACCGGTACAGAAATTCAGAGCGCATGGACATTGAAATAAGTTTTTATTAAAATTTTCAAGCAAGCATTACAAGAATAAATGCACAAAAATGTGCTCTATAGTACAATCCATTTTTTAAAAAAATGGCCATGAAAGCTTGAACTGTTAGTGTTTTTAAAAGGTAGATTTTAAATAGCAGTGATTACCAAATTTCTGTTTTTATCTAATCTTAAAATGTAGTCAAAAATATTTACCAATTTATAATATACACGTATTGTGCTGATACAACATGTTTCCCTAAATAGTATTCAAAAATTAATATTCCATATTGTTTCATTCTATTTTTGTCAAACAATTCATTATTTGAATTGTAAAACTTAATCGTATGAATTCATTGACTTAGAAGTTAGTAACAAAGCCTATATGTGATACAATTGATCAACAGAGAAAAAGCATGATAAGCAACATTGTTGGAGGTGATCTAGTTAGAGTTGCCTCCCTTTGTGCATAAGAGTACATTGATCTCTATAAAAGAAACAATAGGTATTAAACATTTATTTATCATTCATCACAGTGTATATTTTAAGAATAGCAATTGTTAATCAAATAATTATGAATAGATATGGAATTGTATATTAATGATACAAATTACAATAAATTTATTTTTATTTTCATGCAAAATTAGAATTTGATACTTTCGACGAGTAGAAAATAAATCAATAATTGTTAATAACCAAATTCATGTACTAATATCATTAATAAACAGTGCACATAATATCATCAGAGTAATTAATCAAAATTAAAGTTTTACATATTTTTTATTCTAAATCTTCAAAATAACTAATTCAAAGAATAGAGTCCATATTTTCATATATCATTCTTATCTCAAATTTATTTAGATAATCACTACTTAAAACCACAGAAACGAAAGAAAAATACTATTAACGTGCCAGAAGGCATTTTCACATCTTGTGTAAACCAAACCATTGATATTATCCTTGACAAACAAGCCTAATGTTTGAAGAAGAAACAAGATGAAGGAAATGAATACTTACATTATATTCAAGTACAGCACCTTTGTTTTGACACTTGCTCGCTCTCCTATTGTTGTTAATTGGGGTGTGACATCATTGGCTCCGGAGGTTACGGTTGAGCGGGCGGGGCTGTCTGGATGTCGATGCAATTACCTACCTGTATGATTATGTCCCAAAACTTAGACAGCCATAACTTAGACAGCCATAACTTAGACAGTGGAGTAGGTGATTAATTAACACAACACCCATAGCTGCAATGGAACAGTCCTAATCAGTGTTTTAATTGACCCATAGGGAGATTAGGTTTGTGGGGCTGAGATGTTTTCATTTGAAAATGCATGTCTTTGATGCAAGTTTGAGTATCAAAACAAAACTTTTGAGATGTTTTCATTTGAAAATGCATGTCTTTGATGCAAGTTTGAGTATCAAAACAAAACTTTTGAGATGTTTTCATTTGAAAATATATCTACCTTCGAACTTGGTGATTATTAAACATTTAACTATGTAGCTGAGATGTTTTGATTTGAAAATAACTCCCTTCGAACTTAAAACAGCAATATAAAAGATTGAGTATCTGGACGCAGTCGGCCATTTGATCCATCTCGGATAGACACTTTGTGAACATTTAAATGAACTTCTGAAGATTTGTGAACAGAGAGTATTAAATTATTAGTATTTATATAAGTAAAAACTTGATCAGTTATGAAATGAAAGAAATGGCACTATATGTATTGTTTTATTCTTGTTAATAATCTGCTTTAACATACCAATGATCAGTTATACTTGTTAATAAAATAAAACATACCAATGTTACAAATTTGTTTTTGTTTCGAACTGGCTGTCTAAGTTTTGGGATTTTTTATAGATTTTCTTGGACTATTCCATTATCAAATGTAGGTAACAGGTTGAGGATTAGTTGTGTACTTGACCATAAATGTTGTTGTTTTAAGCTGTCTAAGATATGGCTGTCTAAGTTTTGGCACGATACCACCTGGATTACTTACCTAGACGTTTGTTTATTCAGGATGACATTTACAATCTCGGATTGTTTGTAAAAGTGTTAATTTCAATGTTGATTTTTGAGGAATTTAGAAATGGTGATTTGATTAATTGATTTTTCTTCTGAGTTATTGAGGGTAATTTATGCTCTTGCTAAGATAATAATTTAAAGAAAAAATATTTCAAATTAATTTACTGTTTTAAATTATGTACATTCTTCATAGAGAATCTTCAGGTTGAGATTATAAGAAACATTTGTTAAAGGCATCTTCAAAATTATACAATTTTAATTCAAATTCAACAAGTGAATGAAATTACAAAATATAATATTTTTTTGTATGTTTCAGAGACGAGAAGCAGGTGTTCCAAGCAGGTAAGAAAATATTTATTTCTAAATTATATATTTATTGATACACATTATTTCGTTTCTTATATTTGCATGACCAATTCTTTTTCATCATTCTTTTCAGAGGATAGGATGCATGCATGAAACCATTTGCATCATTTGACATTATTGAGATAAAATACCCGTTTTCAGCAATGATTGTTTTTGGGTTTTTTTGCAGATTGTTTGATGTTTTACCATTCAATATTAATTGTCTTTTTATAATTCCAGATCTTTTTCGTGTTTAACTGATATTACTTTCAATTATAGCAATGTGTACAAATCTTACAAATTCTGTCTTTATGTTTCTTTAGTAACTATGCCCTAATACAAGAACCTGGTTCTTTGATCAATCAACCATGGTTGATTAACACTACCTGGGGAGTTGAACATATTACATCTAAATAGCATCTTAGATTGATTATTCAACCACACCTGATTGACAAATACAAAAGAATTCCCTCAAATTGATGTTATTCCTTTTTTAGGTACATGCACAAGTTTTCATGGACCACTGAAAATTGTAGTGCCTTTGATTCATTTCAATTAGATTTTCCTCAAACATCAATTCTCTGAGGTGTTTTTCACAGTTGAGTGAATTCATCATCAATCTTGATTGCTAAAGAACATTGTACCTTTTGATTTGTTCTGTTGACCTTTTATCAAAATTAAAACATTCTTAGAAATGATTTTTCAAAGTAGAGTTAAGCAGTTCTGATCATGAAAACTTAATCAGTTTGTAGTTTTTGATATATTTCCAGTGCCATTTAAAATAACACTTTTCTTTGAAGAGATTATTCATGGTTGAGTGAATCCACTATTTCGCCAAGATTAAAAAACTGTGAGCTACCTGTTGATTGTGTTGTTACACCTGAGCGATCACCTGTTAATTACTGTACATACAATGCAGACTTATGTCTGGTTCTGTAATTGAGCTTAACGAGATTTCACTTACCTGTACATGTTTTCCTGAGGGGGATTGTCTTGTTTCTGACTCATAAATGAATCCTTTTAGACAGACGTGGAATGTAATTAATTTCCTCAGGAAAGACAACTGTCATGTTGGCCTCATTTTGGAATTAAATTATGAGGTGTTATTGTTAATGGAAAGAAGTTTAAAAATTGTTTTATTTGTTTTTATCTCAGTGAATACATTTCAGGACTGACATAATTAAAATTATGGGTTATTATTTTAAGAAAGATTTTTGTTAATTTTCATACTTGGCATAAGATTTGATATATGTCTTGTTGTTTAAATTTTCTTTTGTAAACTATGTTTCTCGTGAAGGGAATTAAGTTTTCCCTGACACAAATGTATGAGTGAATAATATATTGCGCAATTAAAAGTATAAAACAGGATATTAATTCAAATTTCAAATGTAATGTCTTTACCAAACAAAACGTGTTATGAAACTTAATATTGTCAAAATCCCTGTTTAGTTTTCTTCATCTTTTATAAATTGCCATATGACATGAACTTTTATAAAATAAACATTTCATAATTGTATAATTATTATTTGATTTATTTTCTCTTAACTAAAAATTTTGATAACACAAACCCTACCTCATTTCTATTCTTATTATTGATGCATCAAAATCAGTTCATTAAAAAGTCTTTCATAAATGATATCATTGAAATATGAATATGTATAGTATCTTCCATTCAACATTATTTATTATTAAATTGTTTAAAAATTCACTAGGTCACCCAATTCATAGTTCCATTGTTTCCTAATCAAAAGGCCCTGACATCAACCCCACAATTACCTACATAACCATATAAGTATTGTGATGACGCTAGGGGACACACTGAAATATACACCACTGTCATAGAATACCACCTGAGGGCTTTGATCTCAACACTCAGACATGTGCCTATGTTTACATTCCTGCTATCCCACAATGCCGTTGAATCACAAAGGTGGCAATCCCCTTTCCTGATTGGTCGATTTTCTACTGTATGTATGGGAGTCCTGAACAAGCCTAGCTGAATTCACTAGCATGGTTTTCCTCAGAGGTGAGACCAGGATATACCTGTAGGATTTACCTGAGATTTTTACCTGTTGAGGGTCGTTAGTCCACCTGATGGTCAATATGGCCTACAGAGGACCTGAACGGATTTACCTAAAGGATCAGGGCACGATGACATGTAATGGAATATCTAGATGGGGGTAGGTAAAAGTGATCTACATCTTGAGATGACAGGTGTGGTGTTTTTTTGTTCTATGATGTTCTTTTGTGTCACTGTTTTTCATAAAAATGGAGCCTCTGTTTCAAGGTTTACATAATATAAAGTCTTTTTCTCATTTCAAGTTTTTTCACTATTACATTGATGAAATATGACATTTTGACAGTTGAAAGTTGTTTTGATGGTTTTAACCCCAACATATTTAGAATTTGTGATTTTTTCAAGTCGTAAATGTTTTCTTTTGTAAAGTTGATCTTAAGGAAAATACTCAAATAATAACAAATCTGGAATGATCTAAAAAGCACTATTGCGTCTTAAAAGATTAATATAAAAAATTGTGGTAGTTATGGTAGTGCAAATCCATTTATCTAAGAAGTTTATAGTCTTTTACCTTGTGTCTCTTGATTATTGCTAATACCAAATTCAGACATTATATTTAGATTTTTTCTTCCCTATATATTTTATAGATTTTGTTCAGTGTTGTGTAGAGTTGACAGATGGTAGCTAGGTTTAGTGTGATCTGTTCTACTGTATGACAGATGGGGATCATGATCATTATCGTTGTTATGATGGACCTTAATATGACGAAACATCAAAGTTATCAGAGATGTTATAATGAAATCAAAAATACCTTGTTGTGTATTTGTATTGTTAAATTTTCTAGTTCCTTTTTTCTAGTTTATTTATATTACTTTTATTTAAGTAAATATTAAAATTGTCTTTAAAATCATAATTATCTAAACTTTTGTCATAATTTTGGATACATTTTCAATATCAAAAGTGAAATTCTAATACCTTTAATACTTTTTAAAGATCAAAATTTAGTGAAATATGCAGTCTAATACTAAATCTAGTCTAATTTATGAATTTGCCTTTTAACAAGTAAGCCCATGAATATTAGATTTAAGATAAAAATCTTACAATGTTAATTAGGTCTTTGAATATGAAACAGGTCAATATGTTAACCTCCTTCATGACAGTTCATTGTAGCTAATGTGAGTTATTCAAAGCTTTGGCTGCCCCTCATTTATAAACACATGTCCCAAATCTTGAATTATTTGATCATTAAAGTAGAAGTCAAAGAGAGTAATGAACCTATTTGCCACTTCAAAGGAATTTCACCTGCAGATAATTCTTCATTGGGGACACCTGAGTGCTAGATAATTTACAGAAAGTGCCACATGCAATAATGGTTTATTATAAGATCAAAGTTTGGCCACTTAAACCAGGAAATCAGAAGTGGGTGGGGCAGGGTAATAGAATCTGTCCTTCATCATTCTTGATAGGTGGTGAATTATGTTCTCCTTGCTTAGTTAATGTGGGAATTGTTTTGACTTCAACAGTTGTTAGCTTGATAATTAGTGAATTATGAATGTTTATGGTCTGTTCTTTATCAATGTTGTTAGGCATGTGGATGTTTATTTGTTTCCTTCCTGTTAAATGAAATTTCGACATATTCAAGAAAGTTTGAAGGATTGATGGCTTGTTTCTTTATCATTATTGAAGAGATATGTTTGCTCCTAATCCTTAGAAATCCTTTTAGGTAATTGAAATGAATGGTTTTGGTGATATAAATATTAATTTCGAAATGTGTTCCTGTTATTTATTTGGTCACAAGTGATATATTTCAAATTTTGATTAGAAATTATCATATCCTTTATGCTCTTCTTTTTGTTGATAGCAATTATGTCAAAGAAAGACCATATTGTAATGATATCAAATTCAATATTTCTAGTCATTTTCAACATGATACTGATTATTTTATCAGATTCATTTCCTACATCAAAATGAAGATTTATAAGTTGCGTTTAAACATCTTGACGCTCCCAAGATTTTTCGCTTAAAGGTAAATTAGATTAAGTCACTTCAGTGAGAAATACTTGGAAAAGTTACGACCCACTCAACTTGGGAGAAGAGTTTTGACCTGTACCGTGTACCCTTGTACAAAGGGTACACATTTCACTGTCTCCCCTTGACTTATATTACTTACTAGTATATACGTCAATATCAGATTCATCTGATAGTAAAGGGATTTATACCACTGAGTCAGAACTGATAGCTTTGTCCGTATGTCATGTTGACAATCAAAGAATTTGCACTCAAATTACATGATTTGTTGTTTTGGACTTAATTCTTTGGTATTTCCTAATATTCAAGTTATTTCAATGACCAAATTCTATTACGTTGATTGTTCTGAAGTACCAGGTATATGTTATTTGATATTCATGATGATACATAATAAGGTGTTCGTTTATTTCTATAGTAAGAAAAAAGTTTGTTTGAAAAATCAAATCAGAAAAAGATAGAAGATGGTATGGTATTTTTAAAATTGTCATTGAAGAGGTTTAATTTGGACAATGCTTATGGGAAAAAATGTCTTTATCAAGAGTATGAAAATTTTAATTTCTTGTCGTACAATGTCAACAATAGTTGTAAGGACTGTTTGCAAACCAAACATTTCTAGTAATAACTAAACTAAAAACTCAAAACATACAAATCTGAAAAATAAAACCATTTTAAATGTTTTTGAAAAACAAGAACCAGATCAGCATGATAAAATTCAGCAAGTGTTCCCATATACTAAAAAATATGCAAAACCGGTTTCCGAAAAATCTCATAACTGTGTTTTAAAATTCACATTAGGCTCTGTCGAGAACATAATGTGCACTCAAATGATCCACAACAAAGAGATTTGTATAAGAAAGATGTAGACTTTTGTTATCATATTCTGCAACCTCGACACAATTGCTTATGTTAGAGCACAATGAAACCATTGTCTAGGCGCAGGGAGAGTTTATTATCGAGGGAAAAGGTAAAACAGAAAAAGTTGATAAATATCCCTTTGCAGTTGAAATGACATGGGACTTATCTTTTGAAATAGAATTTTAGCCCTTAGGAGCAGTGGATATGTATCTATGTCACCAACAAAACTTCGTGGTTGTCATTGAAATATATTTGATAAGATGTTGTATAATTGGTGTTGTATAGGATAATAATCAAATGAAATATTTACAAAATTATTTGCAAGTTTCATGGATGGTGTGTTATGATAAATGAAACATTTTTTTTAGGTTTCTTCACAGTGCATCTTGAGAATAAGATATATATAAGGTGCAATTATTATTTCATGAGCATATTATACAAATGTAGGATAGTGATAGTTTTCATTGTGCATTGAATATATTGACATATCATATCAAAGACCAGCATGCTTAACACACCATTACGTTTCAAAGGATGTTCTTCTATTGAAATATGCAGATATTCTTACAAGAAAAAAACAAATAGAAAATATTTTGTTTTTGTTTCATGTTGTCTAGGTTACATTCAGACAAGATGGAGGTTTACATACTTTTGTTGGCCATTATCATGGTCTGCTTGCCCTGTGCTATTTCTGCATTATTACTATGACCAGATACCAAATGCAAAATTTTAACAAGCAAAAAGAAAAGAATATGTGAATTTGATTTTCTTTCGCTGTCATGGGTATCTTTTGACAGTGCTAAGTCCCAAATTATTTCAGAGTTTTTCTTTTGACTTTTGGCAAGGTCTTAATGTATCATTGCATATCATTATATCACTAGCAAAATGTTCCTTTCTTTGACATGCACTTTTTAAAGAAATCACCAATCATGAAACAGAAATAGTTAAAAGAAATAGCAGGAACACTAAACAGACATCTTTTGACTTTCAGCAAGGTCTTGATGTATATATATTATTTCATATCTTTATGTCACTTGCAAACAAGTTGACCTGTACTTTAAGAGAAGTTACCAATTATGAAACAGAAATTGTTACAAGAAAGCACTAAAACAAAGTATCGAGTTGTTTAGAAATGATATTGAGGTCACACAGGAGACTAATTAACATGTCCAGGTGAACTAATTGTCCACCTGGTTTCTCAGGTAGGGGTTGTTTGTGTTACCTGCCCTAACGAGGTGTTCAGGTGTGGACAGAAAGGCAGGCTGTTGACCAAGGTGGCACAGTGGGTTAGTGGACGTTCGCTTGCTCTCACCACAACCGAGTTCAACAGGCAACTCATACATAACACCCTGATGGTTACTCTCGCCTGCTTGGTAAACTTTATACTTCTCACACCTACATGTTATTGGTTTTGAAAAATTTGTTTGGGGTCAGTTATGAATGGAAATTGTTTCATTTGAGGTTTAAATGTTTGACAGTACCTGATGTTTTTGGTTTTTAACTTTGAACCATTTCTGAAATTTGGTTTGCAATGGTCATTTGGAGTCTCTTTGGTGTCATGATTTTTTGTGTGGATGCAAGAGACATTTCTTATGCTTTCTGATTTTTGGGAAAACTGATATATGATTTTGAAACAATGTCACAGGTGTGGTTGTTTACGGTCACGCTCATAGATATCAACTAAATTCCTCTGATCTGCATGGCACTATCATAAGACCTATATCAAGAATATATTTGGGTTTTGTAAGTTGAAAACAGATGGATAAAAGAAAACCTTTTGCTGATGATGATAATTGGAATCATCATGGTAACATTAAAATCTGTTCCTGATCTCTTTATATAAAATTTGCTCACAGCATTTGTAAACATTTAAGACACTTTCCCTTATCATTGTAAAATATATTCTAAAAATATTAAGAATTTATTTCACTTGTCAATTTCACATTGATGCCTCTCTTTTTAATTATTCCCCCTGACTATCAATAACAAATCCCCTAACTGTAAATGTTATTATCACATCTGTCGAACAGCCCCTGAAATAAAAATATATAATAGCCCCATACAAGTCTACCTTATTGTAGCAAGTCTAAATCGCTGCAGTTTCTGAAAATAAACAGTTCAGAGGGCTCCTTTCAATTTTAGTACTAATAGCTGTGATGAAATTTTATTCCAAGACTAAAATTCAGGCTATCTATACTCCGAATGTGTTTGATAAGTAAAGGCTTTAGAGGCAAGTGCCTGCTCCTCTATCTAATCCGATGGGACAGACTGAGACACTAACCAGGGTGTTACCTCACTCCCTGACCTGATGTCAGAGGTCAGTGCTTGTAGATACCAGTCTACTGGATGATATCTACTGATAGTCTACATGTAACCACATTGCCTGCCAGATGACCCTAGCCTTGCTCATTGGCTTCAAATAAGTTTCTGATCATCAATTTTTTATTTTTTTATTCAATTTTGAAAAATAACTTAATTTTTAGTGATTGTGGATAAATCAAATATAGATGTATTCATTTCAGTTTTTTTGAATTTCAATTTAAACTTTTGAATTATTGGAGGAAAATTTCAAGTTCATTTATTGGCTTTTAAATAACACAAAGAAGATGCAGAATTATTTTATCTTTTTTAATCATTTTGATAATGCAAAGGTGATACATAAAACTGCTATTTTTTAAACAGATTACATGCTCTAAAATACTTTCTTGTAGTTATCATATTTATCCGACATGCTTTAAATCTGAAGACCAGAATCAGTTGTGACCTTCCAAATGCTTTGAGACCTTTTGGATCTAAACCTTATCGTTTCCATTTGGTCTAGAGGATTATAAGACTATCTATAAATGACCTTGCCATCAGGCTAAAGGCCAAAGGTGACACTCAGGGGTTAATAGTGAATTTGGATCCAAGCAGGTGATAAATCTTCTTGCTGATGAATTAAAAGCTCCTTTTGGGCAGGCAAAGCATTTTGATTGGTCCAAACTTGCCGTCTGCCTCAAAGTGATGATAATACTGAGAGTCTGACATGAGCAGCTCCTCACACCACTTTGCTATATCTGCCCTGCCAGGAGTTTCAAGATCCTGTAAATTCCTCTTTTGGCTGAGATTTAATCATTTCAGACGGAATCACAGACCTGTTGAATTACATGGAGAGATGACATTTGCTGTATAACAGTTTCCCTCAAAGACATGACTTCCATTAAAGATTGCTTTTGAGGATTATATTGTAGGAGATAAAGATAAAATATTTGAAATTCCTAAAAAAAAAACAATAACAAGATTTAACACACTTACAACTTAGGGTTATATTCCTGACCAAAAATAAGATAATAAATTATTTTAGATTTATTCAAACTTCAAAAGATATTTTATATGATTCTAGTGAATTTGAAAAAAAGATAAAACCCGGCCTTTTTGTAGATATTAAGAAATTTCACCTTTTCCTTGTAGCTCAAGTGTACAAAAATAATCTGTAACAGAACAAAAAATAAAATCAACAAACATCACTCTAATCAAAATAGTTGATAACATTGATATTTGTTACCATGGTGACATAACTCATTATATGAGTTACCATAGCGATAGAAAAATGTGACACCTGGTGATGTAGCCAGGTAGCGGTTCAGGTAATCTAGACCGGACAGCTGTCGCTAAAAGAATTCAAACAATGTGCCGATCGATGGAGCCAGATTTGTGTTCGACCTGGGGGTATAAATGTAACAAACAGAGATGATACATGGAGTCAAAGGATTGAGTGGGACATAGAAATAGAATATTGTTATTAAAGAGAGTGGTAACATATTTGGCTGTTGTCTTTTTGCCTTGATATTACTATTGAACAGGGCTAAGAGGTGATACATAGATTTATATTCAGTCAGAAAATATTTCTTATCAATGATTATGTCATCAAATATAAAAAAAGACCTTGGGGAATTAGATTTTAAATTGTTAAATTTTACCGTAAGTGTTATTAACTTCAAATTTGAGTATAAGACTAGGTGACACCAAGAGTGAAAGCATAGAGAGGACATAGATATAGGAATGTTTTATGGATGGGTGTATGTAGTAAAAGGAAAGGGAGAAATAACAAAAAAAACAAATTAAAGGAAGTGAATTTCGGTCATGAAATTGTAAATATTGATTAAATACATAATCTAGATCTACAAAGCATAACGCTAAACTGAGAAGGACTAAGTTAGAGGACAAAAGATAGCATGGAATGAAGAATGAAAAGAAGAATACAAGAAGATAAAAGGTCTTAAATTATGTACAAATGGAAATACAAGATTTGAGTTGAATGAATTGGACGAACATTGTGAGAATTAGAAAGAGGATTTGAATGAAAGAAGAAAAGAAACAAAAATTTCATTGTATTAAAAAGTTAAAAGAAGAGAAGAATGCAGGATATCCAGTACTTTTTAATCCGTTGGTAAAAAAACTTTGCAATTGAGGATGGGAAAGGAAACTTTAAAGATTTTTAGGTTAAGTTAAATGAAAAAGAGTTGATTGATGTCAGGGAATTTCTTTTCTATCTGGGTTAAGAATGTAGCAGTGAGTTGAGAATATGTGAACGAAGTAATGGGGGAAAGGATAAAAGGAGTAGGAAGGAATGAAAAAAATGAGGAGTATAAGTTTGGGTTTGAGAACAATAGAAAGGAAGCTTTGAGAAAGGAAGGATGAAATGATTTGAAAAAATATGATAAGAAATAAAATGTATATAAGATGAGATATAAAAGATATTAGAATCTCTAAAACATGTACCGGTAACTCCAGAGAATCCCAACCTCCTGCAAACATTTTCACCCTCCTCTTCCCCTCCTGCTCCCCCTGCAGATAACTACAGTAGAACATGGATATAGCGAACAATCAGATATAGTGAACAAATTTGTCCCACCCTCCCCCAGCAAAACACCGGATATAGCGAACAAAATTCTTTGGTACATTTGAGTTCATTATATCTGTATTCTACTGTACATGTGTGTTGTTGACTTTATCCTCTTTTTAAGAAATACAAGAGACTAAAAAGAACCGCATAAGATGTTATGTGACGCAATTTGGATAAAAGTATGAAACTGAATTGGCATTTAGTTTCAAAAATAAAAATAAAAGATAAAACTCGAAGCCCTGTGAAGGTAGAAAAAGAGAGCAATTAAAAATTAAAGTGACAATAAAAAATGGAAGACAGAAGTGAGAAATAAAAAAAATCCCTTTTTAGAAAACCAATTCTGCCTAAGGTCCATCAAGAGCCATACAGGTCATAGATATGGCGCCAAGCTTTGGGATTGTATCAGATCAATAATTAATAGCAGAAAAGTAAACAATACAGCGTAATTGTTGATGGTCTGTCAGATGGGTGGTATGGAGACACGAAAACAAATATGTTATTTGGAAATGATAGGAAATGTTGCGCTCCTCTCCTAATCAAATATTTAAATAAATTATTATATGAAAGAGGTGCTTCATTATTTGAACAGATTTCCCTGTTCGAATGTTGTTGATAACAGGATATTCATATTTCATACTATCATCCATATGGTTATAATGAACTTTCTTTTATTCAATTCTCTGCTTCATTTATTTATAGAAGATATTTTTAATGAGTTGTATCATATTTTGAACATTTTATTGTAATTAGACAGATTAAATTTCAAAACCATCGTCTGTTTTAGGCTTTTGACGGTCAATAAATACAAGTCAATATCACATTTTATATAAGTCAATATTATATTTCCCCCGCGTCATTATTGGAAAAAAAGATATATTGTAAGGTGCTGTAAGATAAGGTGTCAATGATTCTTGCATTTATTTATCTAACAAGAAAAATATAATTAAAGTTTAACATTTTTTATTTTTGTTGATAATGACAGATTCAATTTTCAGACTATCATCTGTAGTTAGTCTTGAGACAACTAATATGTTTACTGTCATTACTTGGTTTCTCTGCTTCATTTTCTTGACTTCACTATTGAAGAGTTCCATTTGAGGAGGTGTGCTACAGGGGGATGCTATACCTCCGGAAGCTATTTAATAACATTGGCTATGACTCACTTGATGGCTTTAGATTCCCCTAGACGAAACAAGGGACGCTTGTGCTTCGGATATTGTGATGGAAGGTAAACAGGAAAATGTTGAATAAACTATATCTAAAATTTGATGATGAGGCATTAAGGTTTGTTCAGTGCTTGTTCTACAGGTTTGAAATAGAGGTGAAATAAGGATGTATGATGACCTGTCATGATTTCACGAGTGTAATGTACATACTAGTATGTAACTAAAACTCTAGTGTAACAGAATAATTATAATATTTATTGAGATCAAAAACTAACAGTTATGTACCATGTATATGTTATGAAGAATACTCTATTTCTTTAAGATTTTATCATAATTGCCTTATTAATCAATGACGTTTTTGAAATTCTAAAGGTTTGAAAAACTTTATAAAAAATTCAATTTCAATTGCCCTTACTTCAGTTCTTCCCTTTTTCATAAATCTGATAATCAAGTTATCCATTACAATGATTAAACTGTCCAAAAACGATTTCCAAACTTGATGGTGCCGAAACTGAAGGATTCTCAAATAAAAAAGGACTCCAAGTGTCTGAGTCATCCATTGAAGAGTTTATTAAGACCACTTGGTCACAGAGACCAATACATGGAACCAATGGACAACCTGTGGCATCCACTTGCAGGAAGTCTTAGTGGCTCCCCCTGGTGTTGTGGTTTATGAGCTGAAGACCAAGGGCAGATAACTGCTCCCAAAGGAGGTGATGGCCGGTTATGAATGATAAGGATGGGCTTAATCTTATACTCGTTTATCATCAATGTTTATGTAATCTTGGATCCTAATGGATGAGGGTTAGGTTTATTTTGAGTTATCTTATCTCATGTTTGGAACTTTGTCTGCCATCTTGAAATGAAGCTTTTCATCCTGGCAACAAAATTTATAAAAATTAATTTGAGGTTTTGAGGTTCAAGTCATTTATATGAGATAATCTTAATCTTGATGTTTTATTTAGAGTTATGTTTGATTTAGAGTTAGATGTCTCAAAAATTATGGTTTGAGTCCATATTGAAGTTTATTGATATAAAACAATCTCTGTGAATTTGAATGGCTTTATATCTTATATAAGTTATATCTTTAAAGACTTCTGTCTCAATAGTATGTACGATTGTTGAATTAATTGTTTATTAATATAAATTATCTGTGTAAAACTGAAATTGATATTTATCATGAAACAGTTTTTTCCCCGTTTGTCACAATAGTATGGTTGAAATCCATTAATTTATTAATAAATGCAATATTTTGCTTGATATTTGTTCTCTAGAGTGATGTCATGAATCATTTATAATGGACTTCAATTAAAAACATGTTAATTATCCCCCAGGAGGTCACATAATCCATTAACTTTGGTTGACACTTCTTCAATAGAATCCTGATAATGTCTTTGAGTCCATGCCAAATTAACTCTTTTAGAGCTAACCATAGAATATCTTTCTAGGTGAAATCATTCTATAAAAAGTAAAAAGAAGTAAATTTTTTTTTTACAATTCTGAAAAAGCTTTTAAAATTGTCGTAGCTGCATATTGAAGCAAATATAGTTTAATAATATTTGGTGAATATTTTATCATTTTGTTGAGCAACTAGTTTAATTTCTTGTTTACAACTATTCTTTATTTTGTCACCATATTTTCAATGTTCAGTGGACCGTATATCCCCATATTTAATTTCAATTTAATTTATAATTTACTTCATCACCTCCCAAATTTATTCCCTATCAATATCTGTTTATTCAATACTACCCCTGGTTCACAATAAAAACCATATCAACAGAAAATAACCAGACAATAATTTCAATGAATGGTATTGGATAGCAAGAGTTAATCCCTGCTGATGTGTCTCTTAGATCAATATCTCACAGCTGGTGGCTTCTAGTTTAGCACACATGTGCTCTAATGTTGCTTCATCGTTGGGCAACTGTTAACAGGACATGTTGAAGCACACTGTCGCGGGATTAGTAGCACATTCTTCATCAAGCACAGGCAAGTGAAAATGTTCATTCATTTAGAGTGAAATTTAACCTTAAATTTGTCCTTAAATTGTCCGATTGAGTGATTCTTGTTTACTTTGGTTCATGCCCAGGAAATGAATGTGAAGAAAGGAAATGATCCCAAATTGACGAAAATTAAAAGATTGTGGGAGGTGTTTTTTGTTAGTCATTTTCAGTGCTCTTTTAGACCTTTATGAGTTTGAAGGCACTAGCTAGCAATTGCTTATGCTATAGGTGTTTCTATCCTTAACTTGTTTAATACTTAGAATTTAATGAAAAATCATGATGTGTATTCATTTTGTGTGATCTTTTTTAGTTTTTTTAACTTTTTAGTTGTTTTTCAAATTTTCCTTGACTGATGATAAGTAACAGTAACAGATAAGTACCAGTAACATGTTGATTTCATTATTCTGTTTTTTAAATGATCATATCTACATATACATATCTAGGAATCAGTTTTTAACTCATCATCCAAATTTGATTTATTATTATCAAGAATCTCAGGGCAAGAGATTTATTAAAGAGGTCAAGGTACATTCAAGAATGCACGATATTTCATTATGTGCATGGTTTCAAAGGCCTCTTCTGGAAAAATGTCAACTCTGTATGCCAAAGTACAATGTTGTGACATGGACCCAATCTGTATATCGAAACATGGACAATTGATAGTTTATTTATAGTGCATAGCTTTCCGGTGTTTGGATTTTATGACTTCTTGGAACAGGGCTTGTTTTATCTCTGGGTGTCAGATATATATCACGACTTGAATAATAATGACCAATCAAATGTAAACAAACAAGTTATTTCATGGCTGAATCCATTCATGGAATGTCTAGCGGTGAATAGTTGTCTATACAACACCTTGCGAGTAAGGTAGGAATACATTGTTCGGGCTGGTTTTGAAAAGAATGTGCAACAGATTGTGCATTATTGCTTGCATGTATGCCATTGTTGAAAACTGATTCGGCCTTGACATTCTGTTAAAATGCTTAATTGGGGCTTTTTCCTTATCATTTAAAATAAATTGATTAAATCTCTTTGTATGATAATAAATAGACATTTTCAAAAACAAAAAATAAAGATCTTTCATGATTAGCACAAAAAATTTGATTTGAAGAAAAATTCTCAAAAACAAAATGACAAAATTCTCATTCTGAAAACTCACTTAACAGAAGTGCAATTCAATTGTGAAGCTTGCTCATTACGTAATTATATTGATTTTTTAAAAACGGTCCCATGCCCCTCAATTTTCAAGCAGTTGATATTCCAGCCTTTGAGAGGAAATTCATCTTCTGTCATTGTAGCCGCTATAAGGCGTGACAAAGACGCTGACATATGCTCGATTAGACGTCTGCTCTCGCCTTTATGTCCAGTGTCACTTGATTTTGTGTGACCGCCATCGTGTGTGACCAACGGTCTTGGAATGTCCAGTCTTGAACAGGTATCGTCCACACAATGGGTCAGACTTTGGGTTTATTCTCCGTATAAACGTTTGTTTGCATTCCTAATGAATAGAGGCTATGTAGATTGCTTGAGGTTATGTTAACCAATTACCTGGTAGCAGTTCCTAGGTCAACACTTTGGTCACCAAGATGAGGATAATTACTTTTCGGCAATTGTCCCTCTATGCTTGGTCGGATTTAGGGTATTTGAGTCAATTCGTAGTGGATAATTGTATCAATGAAGCTGCTCTTGTGTGAAATGTCTGACTTGATATTTTGAGTTTTTCTGTGATTTTTTTTATGACCTGAAATTACCCTTTACTTTCAATCTGTATTGCATTTATGTCAATTCATGTTGTTGTTTGGTCAGAGTTTATCGTCTGCTTCCACCATTGGGTGATATGGATTTGAAATTTTCTGTTATTTTCTTTTGTACAAGATCTATGTCATATAACAGATAATATAGTCATCATAAATGTGTCTACCTCAAGCCATTTCATCTCAATATGTTAATCAAAGTCAACATAAGAACTTAATTGGACATCATTATTTATTGTTTCATCAATTAACCATATTCTAAAAGAAAAAAATGTTTGTAAATTTTTTATCTACAAGATCTACCTCCTTCTTTCTCTCACGTAACATCAAAGTAAATACTGATGTAAACAAAGCCTAATTGGACTTTCATAGTTAATTGTTCCAACAACACCAAATGCTAATTAACACATATATTTACATACTACTCTTACCAAGCAATTATGTGATGCGGGTGTAATAAGTCTTATTTAATTGTTCGTCAACGAGGCTAGTGATGAATCAGCCAGTTCCTAAATTGGGCTTATACGTCCATCGGCCCAAGGCAGGGATAACATTGACTCCCTTGGGACACATCATTCTGTCTGTTTGAAGACCTTGCCTTGAGGTGGAATGAAATCTTGGAGATATAAGGACAATTTTGGGACGGCCCCTCCTTCAATTTTCATTTCATGGGCTGCCAGTGTTGTTAATTCCATCTACATAATGGATGGATGTTATCGTGTGTGAATAACAACTATCCTGTGGGGTGACTCACGTGAATCAACAAGTGATGGCGGAAAGTCGCCGTTTTGTAAATATTGTTTCGTAGTTGGTGCAGTGGCTTAACTGTGTCTGTCCGCGATGATCAGGTAGGTTTAATTAGAGAGTTGATTTTGAGTTCTGTTTTAAGGTATAATATACATGAGTTCTTCAATTTCAGAATACTTTATGAAGTTTGTTGATGGTGATAAGAGATATTTTGGGTTTTAAATGAGAGTTTCATAGTGAAATTTGTTTTTTACTATTTTGATGATTCTTGTTGACATTTTCAGACTTTTGTGAAGTTTATATTTATATTGATGACAGTTGTTTCTTGATTAAATCACTCTTTATTATCTATCACAATGTAAAAATGCAGTTTGTGTAGTACTTATTTTATGTAAATAATTTTTCCTAATTTTTTCTGACTTAGGTATGAAATATAGTTGTCATACTTCATATTTATAATTTTTCCTAAATTAGTTGTACGTTGATGAGAAATGACATTAACATACGTAAAACGCTACAATGTCACTAGATTGGCAATTATTGGCCTATCTTTGAATAAAATAAATATGAAAAGTCGTTAATCATTTCAAAGTTCAATTTTGATTTTATCCAATAAATATTTTCACCAAAGACTTCTTAGAATTTTCTTGAATCAGTGAATCTGTGAGGAGTGTTGATGAGTCACAATCAATCAGTGCTAGACAAGACAATCTCAACCTTGTCAGCCATTGCAGGTTCCATTACACAGATAAGAAGTGGAAAAGTAGCCAAACTAGCCTTGAATTGAGTCTTTTAAATAGCATTTAGAACAGAGTTTTAAATAGATTTTTTCTTAGTGGCAGTCATTGTGAAAAGAATATAAGGGAATATTTATATTTTTAACAACACATTTAAATATATTCAGTTTTCAAATCAACTCAAAATGAATAATTGGCTATTTAGATTGATTTTTTTTATTGAATATTAAAAAAAATTCCAATTTGTTGTAGATGTTGCAAAATTCTAATCTTATTCAAGATGAAATTTAAGATATCTTAATTTTAAATGAACTTTGTTTTGATGATATTATTTTGTAAAATACATCACTTTCACCAAGAATATATAGAGAAATCATAGGAAGTATGTTTAGAGTTCTGAGACTGCGGACCTGATGCAGAGCAGGTAAAGCTTATCTCCACAACATGAGCTGTTAAACTGGTCAGGCAGCTGTGAAGAGAAGGGATACAATGTTGTCTTGAGTTGAGTGGACAACAGATCAGCTGTCCAGATATTCCTTATCTCGGAGATAACAGACCAGGGGCTATTAGAGCTGGTCTTTGTTTCATAGACTTGCTTGGGCTTTGTGAAAAAAAAAAGTATTTCTAGATGCAATTTTTTTAAAGAAAAAAAGAGCCAATATCTAATAAATGTCTCAAATACTACCTGAATCCATTTCCCTATTCAAATGATATTAGGCGTTCACACAAATATGGCTATCAGCAGTTTTTGCTCGACACCTGAAAATTTCTTCTGCGATCTCAGGTAAAAAGGATCAATGTATGCTGAACAAATCAGTTTAGCTTTGACATGATGGACAACCCCAATATTATTGTTATATGAATATTTATATAGCAATTTTTTTTTTTCAAACCTTATTGATGAAGATATATGCCTGTGTATTTTGAGGGTCTCAATCAAGGGTATTTCAATCATCTTGTAGCTTTTATGGGTTTTCATTGTTTGTGATTTCTGATACAAACCATGTGTCATTTGCTTAACCTTTAGCTTCTGAATATGGCCTCAATTCTGACTCACCAATTTACAGGAATCACAATTTATTACAAGTTGAAATATTGAATAAAAATATTCTTAAAATTGCAGGTTAAGACTTAATTTTCATGACAAATTTTGAAACTTTCTGAATGATAGATGATTTTGAAGCCTTCTTATCTGTCATCTGAGAAAGTTTCTGCTCTATGGATCCTAGACGACGGTTCCATGTTTAAAGTTTCATGGAGGGAGATGCACTCAGTGCTTTAGATAAGATAATCAGTATTGATTCACTCATTTCTACATGCAGAGGTGTAAAACATTGCAAGCTTAGGTACAGTAGGATCTCTTTGTAGCCTACTAGAGGATGCTACTTATTTTCATGTTCAAGGTAATTTGTCTTTCAGAGAAATGTTTGTCACTATAATGCTGCACCAAAACAATTTTTTTAAATTTTCATGATTGTTTGATTGATGCATTTCATTTTGATGCAATTAATGGAATTTGTCAGAACTAGCATTAGATATTTGTCTTCTAAATCATTAAGCCACGACTATGATTACTTATCAATTCAAAGATGTTTAGAGCTTGAGTCTCAATGCAACAACCTTATAAAGGCTAGAATACTTTTGGTTCCAAATAATAGAAAGTATGGTCAATCGCCTTCTTTAGCTTTGTATAAACAAACAAGTGTCTGTACCGACTCCACACACAACCTCACAATATTCTATCTATTCCCCAATCATTTCCCCCATTTTATGCCCTCACCTCCCCCTCCAATTCCTCACCCCCTTTGCATAATCCTTGACCAAAGCTTTTGAAATTAAGGAATCACTTCCTGTTAGGCCAATGATCCTGCTAGCATAGCATGAGAGACACTCAACTACCCACAACTGATACCCCCATCTCTCTCTGACCACCTCCTCCCCTCTCTATCTGAGGAATCGCTTATGTCCACTTGACCACTTCCCCATAGACTAACATTTAGTCTCAGAAGTATTTTTTTCAATAATGAATTTTTTTTAAAACAAATCATGTATTATAACAAAATGGAGCCCAGAAGATGCTTTAACTTCAGACTAACTTACTAAAGCTGAGCGATCTAGACTTGCTATAATTTTCTAGACTTGGTTGGTCATCAATTAAATATTTTTGCTTTAGGGTCTGGATGACGGACTAAGCTCCCAACTCCACTCTCACTTTCCCCCTTCTCACCCCCCTTTCTCCCCCCCCCCCCCCCCCCCCCCCACCTCACTGAGGCATCACTTCCTGTATGGTCAATGTGGATGTGAGAGAGGTCTGTGTTTAGGTGCTAGGTACCATGTTTATCTTGAACTGATACAGACAGGCTTGTACCTGTCTACCTGAATGTTCCCTTAACGACAGGTGCTTGGTGCAATTACCTAGGTAAGTTTTATATATTTTATATAAGTAATTTCAGGTCCAGGTTTAATGGTTATGGATTCTGATGTTGATCTATCTCACAATGATAGAAGGATTTTGTTCAATTAATGTTTATCCTCAGTGATACATTGAGATCTTTAAATAAAATTCAACTTACAAATTGTATCCTGTTTTACATGAAGACATAGTCTTGTTTTTATCAAATTCAGAGCTAAAAACTCTATATGCTTGAAAACGGTATAAGAATCTATACTGAAACGTCGCTACTGTCAAATAAAGAAGTTGTTCATCCATAGAATTAATCTTGTTTTCCCAAAAACTCCTGTTGGATAATAACACATTTATCTCAATTCTAAGCTTTTAACATGGGAAAATCATCAACACTAATTATTTGGCTTCAAGGACCCTATGATATGTCTAACGCCTTTCTTATTTCATATAACTGTATGTTATCACAGTTTAGATCTAAGCAATGCAACCCTCAACTAGTAGAATGAGTGTTAAAATAATCAGGTGCTAATTAGGTAGTTAAATCAGAGCTTCTCAGATCTGGACAGTATAATTACAAATAATTAACTCATTAGTGGTCACGCCAAGAGAGTTAACTCAAATCATGTAGTTAATTGCCTTGTAATTTGTTATGAAGCTTTGACTCAGTATCAGTTTGATAGTAAGAAGAATTATTGCTACTTTTGGAGCTACTTCAGCTCTAGGACTAGTTTTATCAGCTAATAGACTGAACTTTAGAGGTACTACTGCTACTCGAAGCTTATATTGTTTTATGGTCTTTAGGTTGAGTATCATTATATTTTGATGGACTGAGTTGAGTGCATGTTTAACCCTTGTTGTGCCGTGGGCAACGAATGTTGCCAAATTTATTTTCAATGATTTTGAAAAAAGGGAATTGATATAACAATTTTACCAAAATTGATATTGAATATCTTATCAAGATTATTGTGGATAAATATTCGGTAATTTTCTAAGACTTGATCGACTAATGTTGCTTGCATTTTCCATTGGTTTATTTTTTCAAGCTATTAAAATTATTTTATATTTCTAAAGCATAACTATTTATGACTCTAAAGCTTACAACATTAGTTTAATCTTGATTTATTTCCCAAATCAATTTTAGGCTTAAGATAGATCAAATGATTGAAAAAGATAAAGTTTTGCTTAACTCGACTCAATTTATATAAAAACTTACACTGAATCAACTTTCATTGTTCCATTGAGAAATTCATACACATTCATAAACTGAAGAAACATAAAACAGTGAGAATCTACATTAACGTAAGAATGACATATATTTTAAAAATTACTTATGGCAAATTCAGTGATGAATGGTAATTCATATCTATTCTCATATCATACCATTTGTAAGTTATATTCAACCCCTGCTGTTTAATGAGAACTATTGTGTTTTCAAAGAGACAATCCACTGTAAACTGTTTGTAGATAAGGCTATTTGGGTCAGTTTATGACTAGGTGTATTGTATTTAAACATGTTGTCGAATCAGCTATAGGAATAGCTATAAGTCATTGTAAGAAATGAATGAATAGTACTTTTGTCCTTTCTTTTATTAATTAAATTTTCTCTGAACTATGAATAGCTACTTTTGTATGCCATTAGCAATAGGAATAGGTATACATAATTGTAAGAATGAATTGATAGTCTTTTTGATTATTTGTTCTTTTATTATTTGAATTTCCTTGAAACTATATATAACTTCTTTTGTACGCTATGAGTTGTATCAATTTTTACTCTCTCTTCAGGCAAAGTAACATGTTTTAACCTCTCGTCTGAATACCAGAATGATGTATTTTAAGATTGTTATACAGTAAAGCAGACAAATCAACTTAAAAATTTTAATTCATTTTCTCATGAAAGATTTACAATATAGATTTCTATTTCTGTGCTGGAAGGGAGATTTACAATGCAAAACATATCATAAATAGTCTTTTCTGTCTTTAGATTCAGTTTTCATATTGATATGCTCGAGGCATATATTTTTTTCTCAATGATTAATGGGAAACTATATGTATGTCAGATTTAATCAAATGTTTTGAATAAATTTTCCATATCAATGATATACTTTAGCATTCTTTGTAGTATAAAGCAGTTAAGATTAGTTCATAGATATATAATCAATTGTTATTTTTAAAACAAATTGATATGTAATGACTTATGATAAAAGCAAGAATTGAAGATTTTCTTGTTTGGATGATTGATATACCATTTATTTGAATTCAAGGAAAATTGTTGTCCTCTCTTTGAGTCAAATGAGTAAAAATGTCATGAATTGTTTTCTCTTTATGAATTTTGATGATCAATATTTGGTCTTCTTGCTTCCTCTAATGATAAAATTGAACTTGTTTGATAATATTTTGGAAAATAATTAGTTTTCGAGAAATGAAAATGAGTCACTACTGTAAATTCATTACTATAATAGGATTAAGCTCATATTAATTTCATAATATTTGAAAATGTTGTTTACAGAATTGGACATCTGGAAAAAAATTGTTGTAATTGGATTCCACAGATTTTAACTTAGTAAAACAGGGATAAGAGAGAGAAGTAATTTGTTTAACAAGATGGAGGAATCTTAACCATCTTGTTGCCAAGTGACCTTATCCTGACCCTAGAGTACTCAAAGTTTGCTTTCTGATACTCTGTTTGTCCTGCTTCATGTGTATTATATAGGAGCCATTGTTACAGTCTATGTCCCCATTCAGCAAGTCTAGATAAAACTGCATACACATGAAATATAAGCCTAAAAGATTAAGGTAAAAAGACAAAGGTACATTAATTATTTTTGAAAATTTGTGGGCTAAAATTTATTAAATATCTGTAAGTCCTGCACGTGATGTTTGAACAGGAGTTTTCAATTCAGTCCAAGATCTCATTCAACAATTAAGACTCTCCTGGCTACAAGACCAGCAATTAAAATTTCTTAGAAAAATATTTGTTCAAGGCTTATCTCTGTCTTTTACTATGTCTTCCCTTAGTTTTTGACCTTCAGGTACCTGTATAAATGATATGAAAATTAATGAGAAGATGTTAGGTAAAAAAAGATAGAATTTTAGTACCTTCATTACAGTTTTCAAGACTTCTTTAAAAGTGATAGCTTATTTTTAACTTATATTTTTGCACACAAATTGAAAAATCTTCTTTTTAACCTACCCATCCTCAGTGAACTTGATAGGATTGAGATAATTTGAAATAACATTATCTCCTTGCAGAACATCACTTATCTGTGTAATGAAATTAGCATCCCTGTTATTGAAATGCAAAACCTGTTTTTAGAAGATTTGTAATGTTTGTATAGGGTGTCCTGTTCCAAATTAACTGATTACTCCAATTCAAGCCCATGAGTGTCTGGAATATTTCCCTCATGACTAGTAATCTTGCTGGTCTAAATCATCCATTAATTGTCAGCTAAATGCCAGCCTCTTCCTAACATCAGTGTGTTAGTGTCAACTGAGGTCTTATCCACTGTTTACTGAGATTAGTTGTCATGAATATAGTACTTATTTTTATAGCAGTGCTTTGATTTAGGAATAGCAAGTTATTTGACTACTGAATTATTTAGTGATGATACATTTCAAATTGTATGTATTGGAAAGTTAGAAAACCCTCTTTCTTTTCAATAGCAAATGGATAAAATATGTTCAACTATGAATAACATTTGTACCAACATATGCCTTGCAAGGATTAAATACAATTATTCAATTCAAATGCTTTAGAAATACATGGCATTAAAAATCTTAAAAATTTAACATTGTTAGATTTTTATGAGGCCTGGTGGCTTAGCGGATAAGCTTTTGGAATGTTCAGTGATAATGACAGTGTTGTTTAAATCTGAGGTTGCAATGGATTTAACCTGAAACAATTATAAAATTTATAATTTTGAAAAATGTTTAATATCAAATAAAATTATTTCCGTATATTCAGAATGAAACCTCTTGATATGTTTTTTGAAACATTAAATATAGATGAAATAGTGAAAAGAAGTAAAAATTCCTTCATGGCCAAAATAAGAATTTAAATACTATATTTGAAACTTGCTCTGAAAATGACAAAGTTGGTTGTTTCAACATGAAATGGGTTAATCCATAACTTTGAACAACTTTGTATAAGACCTATTTCGTGTCTTATCCCATTTAGATCACCACCTGTTAATCCCCGTACAAGCTATGAATGTTAGAGGTTATTGGAATTTCTCGTCTCACCTGACATAAAAGATATGATTGATAGTATCTAAGTATTTATGTCAAATGGTCATTCCCTCAGAAAGTAAATAACCTTGCGTATAGCGGCCAAATATTTCGACTTTGTGTCTCTCTAGATATGTGTCAGATGCCTGGAGTGTCTTTGTCTCGCTAATATCGGTCACTTATCCGAATAAACGATCGGTCATTCTGTCGGTCAGTTATGGTCAGCAGGTGTGAACTATCCCATTAAGTATATACTGTTAGTTTGTTGTATGTTGAATGAGTGAGTCAGGGGTTCTTTTTTGTGGCAGTTTGAGATAAGGTGTGTTTAGAAGCAGTGTATGAAAGAAGTTAGCATAGACTAGACATCCCAGAAGTTGTACTTCATGAAATTTAATTGTAAAAATATAGAAATAAATGTCAAAGTTTTGATCATATTTGTTTTTGATGTTTATTTGGTTCAGGGATATTTTACTGTGGTAATTTTAGATAAGGTGTGTTTAGAAGCAGTGTATGAAAGAAATAAGCATACTAGCCATCTCAAATGATGTAAATGCTGAATTTGAATGGTAAAAATGTAGAAAAAAACTCAAAAGTTGACAGCCCAGGTTTTGAGCTTGCAAACAGACCTTTTTTTTATACACTGTTAGTATTATGATGTCATAGATTTGATCGTATTGGTTTATGATATTTATTTGGTTCAGGGATGCTTTAGTGTGACAGGTTAAGATAAGGTTAAGTAGCATCAATACAAATGGGCATCAAAACTACCCAGCACAGAAGTTCTATTTCATGAATTTCAATGTTAAGAATTCAGATAATCCTCAAAAGTTACCAGCCCAAACCAATAGTAACTAAGTTTTGGACTGGCAAATGGTCCTTTATTTCATACACTGTTAGTATTATAAGGTATCATTCTTTTGATAATATTGAATTATGATATTGATTTGGTTTGATGTTTGTAGAGAACTATAGAGATTTTGGTGTAAAGGTACTTAAAATAAATTGGTCAATTGGAGCAGGCTTTTTCAAATAAGTAGGTTTTGCTGCTAGCTTAGTATAGAACTTACAGCCTTTAAAGCTTTAAAATGAAACAACTCATAATGATGCATCAAGTCTATTTTGAATAATAATAGAGCAATCACTTTGATGACTAATGTGATATGGGCAAAATCATGAATATTAATGATGATTTACTTGATAATTAACAGTGAACTGCTCTTTCAGATCATTATCATCAATATCATGTCCTTAGAGTGAAAATAACAAAGGCTATTTAAATGAATGACATCAATATCTATTAACATCAACAACAACTTTTGAAATCAACATGTGAAAATGATATTGAGTATTTAGGTTATGACCTTATTAATTCATCGCATCAACAAAAGGGCAGAATTTGTTTTGAATATTTATTTTGAATTATTGATTCATATAATAATACACAAGAAAATCAGAAGCGTCCCTCTCACCTTTCAGAGAAGAAAATTAAGGAAATTATATGAAAACATATCAAATTTTCTATGAAATATTAATGAGTATTAATCACACACAATTAAATCAGTGGGGTACCTATAGCACCTGTGGTTAATGCACTGATTAGAAAGATCAAAGGGGGCAATTTCACCTGTAACGAGATAATTATAATATCATCTGGTCTCTAGGTTTGGGACGCACCGCCAAACATCTGTACCACGCTGTCGGCTTTCCTTACACTAGTTTCTCAAATTTCTTCATGCATGACTGAAGATCAGTCATGTGGACCATGAACGGAGAGGAAATACCTGTCATTTGCACCTGGAGTTTTGGGAGATCTTGGTAATGCTGATAGAGTTATGCCCCTTTGGTTGAGGGTCCTTTTAAAGATTTTATTGCAGCTTCACCAAGGAAAGCAGTACTTTCTGGGATGTGATAAAAAGTGATTATACTAGATAAGATTTCTTTCATTTTACATATTGTAAAAATATTTTTAGTGAAATATTAATTTTTGTATTATTTTTCAGTTTATGCACAAGTGATTTTCTTTTGGTTGAGAGCTGAAGTTGAATACAATATGTTCTCTGCGTTGACATCAATTATTAATAAACTTAGATTTTAATTTCAGTGGAAGAAACCGTATTTTACTTTAAACTTAAATTAATTTTTTTGGCAGAAATATTTAGACAGTGTGCAGCAAATGGTCAAATCTCATCGCATGATATTGAAAGTTGATCATTTTCATTTTTTATTTTTTACCTTTTCAGTATGATTAACATGTATATTATCAAGAAAAGACAGTGTTCTTTTTATTTTGTGTATTAACTAGTTGATTCCCTGTGCTGTGACTATTTTGTCCCTTTGATAATAAATTGATCCTTACTGAGCCATTTCTTTTTCTTTGACAATAAATTTTGTAAATTTTCCTTCATTGGCCATATGGTATCATTGCTGGTAATAATGAACCCTTTGCTCATATTCCTTGTTTTATTGCAGTGCCAGCATGGACTCAGGACTACGGGCGTCCCCGACCTACCAGAACCTCTACACTGCTCGCCGCCCTCCCCCTCCGATACCTACCCGCTCCCCCAGCCCTGAAGACAAACCTCCCGCACTACCCCCTCGGAACTACCGGCGCAGGTCAGAGGGCACTGTATTGGGTCAAAGGTCAGCCTCAGTGGAACATGACCAAAAAGGTGAAGAAAACATTGATCGCACAAAAAGAGATTTTGGCGATCTTAAACGCCAATTTGAAAATTCGCCTCAAGCTGATATGTACGTTGAGAAATTACGAATGGAGTCAAGAAGAATGTCTGCTCAGCCAATGACAATAAAATACAGCAAGCCAAACATCAGCTACCCGACAGTGACAAAACGGGAACCAATGATGGCACAGGAAGCCACGTCACCTTCAAGCGAACAGGCAGTGACGGAAAATACGAAATCTCATTTTGAGGAGAGCAATAAGGAGAATTCAGCACCTTCACAACCAACATCTACAAAAAGGGAGAGAACTCTGTCAGATATACCACCTCCGTCCCCTCCGAAACTGAGCGATGCGGAGCTGATATCTGATGGTGAAGAGTTGCCTCCCCCTCCGCCTGATCTTCTGCAGGAGGAGGATGATGAAAAGCATGATGGGTAAGTTTTGATTTTGCTATTTTTTAATGAACATATTTATGAAATATTGCTGAATGACTGTGTCATATGACGTTTTAGCAGGTGTGTGAAGTTTCAATGATGTGAGTAAGAACAAGGTTTACACATAAGTTTCGTAAGAGCATGATTGGTAAATTAGGATTTTGATATTGCTTTCATGACCATATACGTTGAGATTATTACCGGGTACTCAAGCAGTATAAAACTCCAACTCAACAACTTCTTGTGATTCATCCAATGAATTAAAGCCAGTGTTTGTCCAAGTTCTTTAAGTTGTATATACTTTAGATAAGAAATTCTATTATGTCATTATCATTTCTTTCATTTGATCTCTAAAAATTTAAACAGAAAAAAATTTCATCACAGAAATTCCATAAATATTTGGTGAAATGATTGAAAATCAACTTTTGAAAAAAACTTCAGTATCATGGTTTGAAAACTTTTGGTGCTTCTTTAATATATCAAACAGATAATTTCATCTTATGAATTGCTTTTGAAAACAATTGCATGATGATGAAAAATAAACTTTGCTTTGAAGTTGACAATATTATCACATTCCTAGAAAAATTATCTTGTATATTTAACTCAACATTTGTGTTTTCAAAATAAATCTGTTTCAACAACAAACACTCATTTTAATTATGCTGAGATGATTTTGCTTGTCAGTATTTGAAACATTTCTTTCAAGTTTCTCCTTATGAAATTTAGGTTGCTGCATATTGACTTAACAAACAGACGCCAAGAACCATTTGAAACATAATTTATTATTTTATCAATTTAGCAGTCATGCTTGTAGTTAAGGGATGATGGATGTGAAAATTTCTTACCTTTGTTTGACAATCCTGATGAATGAGTTTTCAAAATAACTGCATAACTCTCTATACTTAGTGAAACCCCTGCTGAGTGCATAAAGGGAGGTAACTCTTTCTCTCTTGGAGAACACAGCTGCAGCGCTCTATTTTGCAGAAATTTTATTACAGAGAAAGTTTTCTCATTGACTTAAATCAACAAAATGAATATATTTATTTACTATTCTGAAAATAAAACACTATGATAACAGTCAACCAAGTTTTGCAAATAAAATTGATAATGAACCTCATTTATGCGAAATAACATTACACAATTATTTAACAAAAAAACTTGGACTTTAACTTGTTTTGAAAGATACATGTATACAATTTCAAGATATATTAATTTTGGACTATACAAATCATAGTCACAAATGTGATATCATAAGAATATACACGAGAAGTTAAAGCCAAGAAGTGTTTTAGATACATTTTATGTTTGCGGTTATTGTCTTTACTTGACATACTCTGTGTCACAATTTAAGTCAATTTGCTAGATAAGTAAGTAAAATAACAAAATACATAACTACAACGTTAAAGTGATCCTTTCCCCATTATAAGTACTAGTTGTTGTTAATTAACCAAAAGAACCTGAAAACAGTGTTGAACCTTTTAATTCTGATCACTCCATGTCCATCAAAGATGATACAATCGCATCAAAATAGGTCTGACAAATATCATATGAACTACAGATAAGAAAAGTCTAAATCTGCATAATCACCTAGCTGCTGAATTAATCAAGGCATAACAAACTTAAGCAGCTAATGACATCTTCGCTACTTACCATTAAACAGAACGATCTGTGGGGTGGGGTCTTTTTATTTGTGGGCTTTGACATCCCTGTAGACATTTTTCAAAAGTTGCTAGTTAGAGAGAGGCAATCTATTAAGTTGTAGGCAGACCTGTTCCATTTTAATGCTGTGGTCCGTTACTTTCAATCCTTGACTTTATATGCAGTTACAAAGAACAAGGGTATATTTTTTCCAATTGTTGTACTTTAAGGAAGTTACAAGGAGAAATGTGGCTTGTTGACTTATCTCCTGAACTACAGATAAGAAAAGTCTAAATCTGCATAATCATTTTGCTGCTGAATTAATCAAGACATAACAGACTTAAGCAGCTAATGACACCTTTGCTACTTAATTTACCATCAAACAGAACAATTGGTGGGGTGGGGTCTTTTTATTTATGGACTTTGAGATCCCTTTAGACATTTTTCAATAATTGCCCGTTAGAAAGGTGATCTCCCCATTAGTTCTATTTCAATACCATGGTTTCTTACTTGTTATCCTGTACTTTGAAATTTTATAGAAAAAAGGTTAATATTTATCTAATTGTTGCACGTTTACAAGGAGAAATCTGGCTTGTTGACTATCATTCAAACAATGAACATGTTAAGTGTAGTTTGTTGGTTGCAAATGTTACTTTTAAGCTTTAATTTTATATTCAGTTATACGAAAAGGGTAAATACTTTATCTAATTGTTGCACTTTTAGAGGTAACGGGGAGAAATATGGCTTGTTGACTATCATTTAAACAATGAACATGTTAAGTGTAAGTTGGCTGTAAAGTGGAAATATTGAGCCAGTAAAGGACATGGGATTGGATGTTTGTATCTAGTTGTTGATTCATCTGCCATGCAAATAAAAATCTCCACCTCCAGGCTTGATTCTCACTGGAGGACAACATCAAAGCTGGAATCATAACATGTGTTTATGCATCTCTGGCATGAGTTACATTGTTGTACGTTGTATAAGCTTGGATGTCTGTCCGCCTGATTGGCTAGTGACAACATCCTCATGTTTGTCAGTTTGCGGGGTAATTGGAAGGTCTACCTCATCTCACCTACCAACACAAGCCTGAAAGCAAATAGTCCCTTTCTCACAGTCGACTGTGCCAGTTTGGGGGATGTAGTGTTGCAGAAACTGTTCAAACAAGTCGAGCAGACGCGAAACTCTCACATGAGCTAACACAGATTGCATGCCTGCTGCTCCTAAATGCATAAAGCTTATTACAAATGAAGAAAGAAACTTTCCCCTGGTGCGTATCAATTGTAGTTTGAGCGTCTGCCACCTGACACCCCTCTGCACCAAATGGCATCACCCAGGTAGCATGTGAGCTTTCCCTTTTCTCTCTCCTGTCTTGGGATGTAGTAACATGGATGTCACTAGCAGTCGACCTGCCAGATCTTAATCAGCGTCACTCTTCCCAAACTTTGAACTCGGACATTTCTTTCTGTGCTCGGCTGAAACTTAAAGATGCCCTGAAGAAAGTTTCTCCATTTCGGTTTCTCTCAAAGGATCTCTACTTCTTCTGGAGACCTTAGTTTCACTGAAGCAGACGTGTATATTTGTGCAATGTTTTGGGATACTGTGGCTGAAACATGATCTTTGGGGCTGGAAAAGATCTGAGACCATTCCCAACAAGAGTCTCTTCATTCACCCCCTTGTGCCATCAGAACAAATGGTGATGTATGCCTTCCAAAGATGGGGGCTAAAGTAAGGCATTTTCCTGTATCTTCTTTCTACAGCTATTGCTAGTTACTGTCTTGGTGATGTATCTATTTAACATGTCTCTAGCTACATTAGTAGCCTATTAACACCGTTATCAGAATATACATGAGCTTGAATTTACATGTGACATTTTTTGTGATATCCCAATTATGCTTTCTATTTTTGTCCTTGTTGATTTTAAGTAAGCTTTTGACTTTAGCCATCCTGATCCTATAATTTGTGTACTTAAAACATAAACTTAATGTAAACATTAACATAAAGTGTAAGCTTTTTGACATACTTTAACAATTCACCTGTTGTACCTATGTCTTAAACAGATAAATTAGTATCATGGAGTTTTAATGAATTTTTTTTCAATGGGATATCTGTATTTGTCAAACTTTCACCTAATTTGAGTCCAATTAACTATACTGAATTTAAAATTATTTTTGTATTTTAAAACTCACTTTATTTACAATTGAACTGTTTAAACAGAATTTACGTGGTTGTTCATGCTTGGTGCGTTTCATATCTTGTAACAGCTGAAATAACATGGCATAGTCAGTGAAGCAATTGGAATATTGAATTATCAATATTTGTGAATACTGAACTAACAATAAAATGTTTGCGGTGGACATATAATATATCAAGTTACGATGGCTTTGGTCAATATCTCAAATTCTTATATATTTATTGGTTTAATGTGATGATGTTAAATTCTAATAACCTGATTTTCTTCATGAAATGAAAATTAACTAACTAATTTTTCTTATTTTGTTCTTTGTCTTTCCAATTTTAGATAAAAAATGAAAAATTTACATTTTTGATCAATAAACATAACAGTGATTTTGTTAACAAAGTATACAAAAGGGTTAAGGTGCACAAATATACAAAGAACTATAAAGCAAGGAATTTGAAATATATTATTTGTACTTATAAATTCAGCAATTAAGATAGAAAAAACTAATAGTTTTTTATCATTTTAGCAGTGAAAAGTTCTATAAAGACAATATTCTATGGTGGTTACACGTTAAGTTACCATGCTTGATAACAATGTAAGAATAATAGTAAACTTCACATTTTGTGAATAATGATTCATTTAAAAAAAAGTAATATTCAAAGGTACATATATGATTTATACCACAACTTCAATCCATTTCTTTCATTGACATTAATTGAGCAGTTAAGATGTTAAGAACACGACTTTGTTTCAACTGTCAAAATCAAGCTTTAACTGCACAAAGTCAATAAAAGTGGAGTCAATTGGGTTCCCACGATTGTTGCCGCCCCTCCCTACACCTGATACTCTGACAGGTGAAAACAATGGCAATTTTCTACTTTACTGCTTCCCCATTCCCCTCCCCCCTTCCCCTTCCCCTTTTCCTCCCCCCTCCCCAATTTGCCTCACTTTAATTCAAATCTATCACAGTATTGGGGTCTGCAGGCTGTTTGCAAAGAGAGTAGATTGTTGACTTTGACCACAGGATGAACGTGACCTGTGACCTTTAACCCTGGGTGTGACACAGCGGGTTGGTAACGAAGCTTTAAGATGCGCCTGGGGACGTCAGTGATGTTTAACAAGGTTGTTAAGTATTGGATTGATTTCACATGTACAGTTGATAACAGTTTATGAGTCTTTCGATTCTGTTGAAGAATTGGTTTTATCTCTACATCTTAAGTGAATCATATCTTATATGTCCTTTTACTGTATTTTGAAAATTTCATGTGAGAAACAATGTTTATTATAGAATTAGCAATACTGTTAATTATAAATAATTGAAAAATGCTGTTTATTATATACATAATGGCTGCATCATTTGTGAAAGTATCACTCTATTATAGAAATATTTTGAAAATGAAAAAATGAATTAGCACGTATTGCTTGATGACATAGAAATGATATTTGGCGAAAACAATAAAACAGTCTATATAATTTTATAAATATCCAAAGCATAAAATTTTGAGGCTGATAAGATATAGAATATGATAATTTGTTTATCCCTCACATTTCTTCAATGAAAATGAAATAGAAAAATGAAAAACAACATTTCTTTATTAAAAAATATGCAATCAACTAGTTAATATTTATCACTATCAGCCTATTGTTGATTTTTTTTTTATATAAACAAAAATCAAATAGAACATAACCAGATTCCTTTGTATAAAATTTGAAAATAGCTGTAAATTGCTAGCTTTGAATAAATTGTAATCATGCACCATTTTAGACCTAAATGCTTAAATTAGAACTGTTTCTTCATAGTAAGTTCCTTACTTATTATTCATCTGCATGAGTCAAGCAAATGAACCCTCTGTTGAATATATCTTAAAATAGTCCTTCCTGTCGTTATTCAAGGACACAGAATAATGCTCTCTCTAAATAAGCTGTGATGTCAGAACAGAACAGAGCAACTCTTTCTTCTAGCGTAGACTTACACCTTGACTCATGGACATATTGAAGGGCGTTTAGCAGCTGTGTACTTGAAAGAAAGATGTACCGTTTTTACGATAACAAAATTGATAGCCAGAACCTTTAGGACAAAAATAATGAATAATGTTATCATTTTTGATTAATGGATATATAGTTGTATGTAGTCTTCGAAGGGTGTTTAGAAGTTGTGTAAGAAAAAGAAAGATGTACTGTTTTTACGATAAAGAAATTGTTAGCCAGAACCTCAAAAACTATTTAGGAGAAATTATTGAATGATGTTATTATTTGTTGAGTCATGGATATATTGTTGTAGTCTTTGAAGTTCATTTATCAAAATATCTGTGCTACAATTCTGAATTCATTGTATTCTATAACATGACAGAAAGAGATATAAATACATTCCCATTTAACATTAAGTTGACAAATTGGTCAACTGGCGAAAGCTGAGCAAATAGAGGGTCTCTGCTGGTTATACAACTCTAAAATTCATATCATAAACCAAAATAGAAACTACAGGTGGTATACTAAGATACTGGCATAGGAGACCATTTCACTGTCTAGGAGAACATTACCCTACATTATTGAACACAGATAATGGTAAAGGAGACCATTTCACGGTCTAGACGTAGATCTGTCAGCTACACATGTGGTCTGCGCATTGTTATGATTGGTGCACTTGGCATTTGCAGCAGAGTTTACCGGCAGGAGTTGCATTCCCACAGTTGAGATAATAACGTCGGTTCAATATTTACATAAAACGATTATGTTTAGCATTACTTCAAAGTGGAACCATTGGTGCTATATACAACAGGTGGATTCGGCTGACGATACAGTTCTTGCTTATATTAAGAAGTCTTATTGATTCATCGTTTATAATATTACTATTCATCAAGATCGCTGTAAGGAATATCTTGCTCAAAATTGTTCAGATAGTTGTACGTAGCTGGTTTTAATGAGATTGGAGGTTGAAAATGGAGGTTGATAAATAGGCAAGAGACACTTATTCTTACCTTACAGTTTGTCAATTACTATTTCATTGTTTTAGGAGAGAAATTTGGCTATTTCATAACTTCTAAGGAATTCAAAGTCTTTCTCATTTGTCAGAGAATCAATCTCAAAGATGAGTAATTTCAACACTCATGAAGAATTCTCTGGTTGAGAGTGTCTGGTATTTGCTGGTGATGATGTAGCTGATGAGGAAGTTCTGGTATTTACTCTGTTGTTGTCTACCTATCAGCTGAAAGAAACATGACCTGATTTCACAAAGCAAAATTTACTGTAAGACTAGCATAACTCCTATGAAGAAACATGTGCTGATTTCACAAAGCGAAATTCTGTATGTTACAACTGTTACAACTCGATAACAACTCTGTTACAACTCTGTTACAACTCGGTAACAACTCTGTTACAACTCTGTAACAACTCTGTAACAACTCTGTTACATCTTGGTAACAACTCTGTTACAACTCTGTAACAACTCTGTTACATCTTGGTAACAACTCTGTAACAACTCTGTTACAACTCTGTAACAACTCTGTAACAACTCTGTAACAACTCTGTTACAACTCGGTTACTCTGTTACAACTCTGTTACTCTGTTACCTTGGGATCATCGGGGCAGGATAGCCATTAGTAAGCAAGTTCGGCTTCGGATCCCGGGCTCATCAACTTTGTCTGCAGTAGAGAATTGTTCTACACAGAGTAGATTTTGGGTGCAATGCTTCACTAAAATGAAGCGCAATTCCAACAAGTGTTCATAAGCAAATGCTCTCAGGTTTCACAATAATTAATAGCCACACTGTGTTACAGGCTTTCTCCCTGCCATGATACTAGCAGCAGTGCTATGACTGAAATACTCTTTTAGTGAATAAAACACTGATTGGAATCAAAGACATCGGAATGATAAACATTGTTTAGCTCAAAGTATCTTGGAATGTAGAAACGTAAAACCATTTTAATGATAGTTCCTCACACATTTTTTACACATATCCTAGTAACCTTTAACAAGTTGAAAAACAATAATCCTTGAAGTTAAGTCAACAGACGTTTCAACACATTTTCTGAGAGAGAATTATTCCAGGTTAAAACCTCGGTGCCAAATATTTCAGGTAAAGGAATCAGGAAACAAAATATTTATCGCTTTACCATTTTCATCACAAAAACAGATCTTTCGCAAAAAATATGACATTTGGATGAAGAATAGTTGCTTGCAGCTGGGGAATGCCATCGCTAGCTCTTTTGGCAATTACTAACATTTTTGTGATTTTCTACGATAACAAATATTACCTTTATGCTGTCTTTCGAGGTTTTGCATCGCTGGATGTTATCTGAGCTATCTAAATGTCTTCTGTATATTTCTTTGTAACACATTTTATGTACTGCTCATGTAGGTGTTATACGATATATTACATACTGTTATTTTCCAAATAGGTATGATTTTTTCTTATGAAGGTGGGTTATGTCATGGGGTGAGACATTATGAGTTTTATGATAAGAAGGATTTATGATTGCAAGTACATGAATCAAGATCACATTTTATATTATGTTTTGATGTTTTAAATTTTGTTTATTTAGTTTATCAATATTAAGTCTTTTTCAACATTTTTATGAGAAAGAACTGTAACAAATTGAATTTTGTGAAACACAAGTTATTTATTAATCTGATTTGTTATTATTTTGATATGTTGGGTTAAAAAAGTATTTTTAAGGCAAACAGCAAAATGTTAAAAGAATTTCAAAGTTAAATACACTCAAAGGTAAACAAAATCTTAAATATAATTAATGAACACCCAATAGTTTCTGCCTAGTTCCCACCAACGCCAGACACCAAGTTCATGTACCCTGCAAAAAGCATTGATGCTGCTTGTCAAGAGAAGGAATGAACTTCTCAGAAAGTATCTCCATCAATTTCCCGAAACAGTTTTAAAGAGAAGTGTTTACAAGACCTTTTGTATAAAGGAAAAACTCTAGTCCACAGGGAGACCTTCTTTCCCATTGGCTATTTGCCACTTGGCAAAATATTGGCAGTGATCAGTTTATGATGCCTCCATGCGGCTTTCCAACTTTCATAGGATCATTTTCACATTGAGGTAATATCGTAAAGGAAATAGCTGTCGAGATTGATCTTAACATAGCTTCCATGTCGGCCATGATGTATTTCTGTCTGTGAGAACTCTTCGTTGGTGGAGGTAGAAAGAAGAGAGTTCGGTGGAGGTAGAAAAATGAAAGTGGTAACAAAGCCAACGTACCTACGTGAGTTGGTTGATGAGTTAACAGGCCGAGCTCCTCGGCTTGATTAGTAATTTGTCAGCCTAGTTATCTCCCCCTTAGCCACTTTAACATTCCGGTCGGCCATCAAATACTCCTAACCTGGTTCCCTGTTGAAGTGTTGTTTTCATCTCTTAATTGTTGGTAAAGGTTATTATTGATTTGAGTGTATATTTATGTCATTTTGAAAAAAATATATTTGAAAAATGATTCTTATAGGGACAGTCCTTTCAGGGTATTTATTGTGGAAACTAAATTCAAGTGCATGATAATTACACCAAGATGAAACATGTTACTGGGGACAACAGTCTTGTTGATTTATATTTGAGAACTAAAAAAAGACACAAATGAATTTCCTTCCATAAAAAAACCTGTTAGGGACTGTACCTTTTAGTGGTTCATGAGTGAAAATTATGATATAAAATGTGATTATGGTAAAAAATATTTTGTTGGCAGATTAAACATGTTTATGTTTAAGAAGCTTCATTTCTTCCTTCCTTTTCATATTTCAATGCAATCTGCACCTATCATGGACTGTTGTTTTTCAATGCTCACTAAAGTCATGCTTATAGGCATTGAGCCAGAAACAAATCACTAAATTCTGCTTTGCTTGAAACATTGGTTTCTAAATTTAGTTTATCAATGCTGTTTGTTTTCACAAATGTCAACATCTTTGATAAAACTCTACCAAGTGCCAACCTTTAATGATTCCTGAAAACTGTTATCATGAAACTATTTATGAATTGAAAAAGTAAATCAAATGTAAGGCAGATATTTTCATTTCTTCAAATCTGGGGTTACCGGTAGACATAGACAAGTTTTATTTTCAGAGCTCATTAAAGATACAGTGTTTCATAAATGTGTTAAAATTTCAAATAATAATTTGTTGAACTGAGTACCTCAAAGTGTTTCATTTACTCCACATGATTTCAATATCATATCATCAGATTGATAGATAGACCAAAGAGAAAAACAATAACTATTTCACCTGACATATCCTTTGTAAGTAAACATATCACCTTTCACTGTTTCTAAAACAGAATGAAAACTTGTCAACAGATAAGCTTTCAAAGGTACTAAAACAAATAGGATTCCTTGATGTACTTTGTTTTGGTAAGTGGTATATATTGTGTTGGGCGCCACAACAAAAAAATTCTTGTAAACAAGTACCGATGCCGAAATTACAAAAGAATACTTGTCTGATCATGCTGGCAGTTGTTCATTGAGCTCTGAGGTTGTTCTTTGAAAGCCAGACAGGGTGAACGTGTCAAGAGAAGTAGAATAGATACAGTAAAGATAAGTGCCAGGCAATTTAGATGGGAGATAACTTTGGTAGGTGAGAAGTAGACCAGCACTGACAATGAGGAACTGAAGTGATACTATCATGCTGAGCCCACACATATACAGGCTGATAAGAACATATCCAGCAAGTAGTACATACAAGCCATAACAAATGTTTTCAGCTTATTTCAAAGTTTTGAAAATTTTGCCAATAGTAATGAAAAGATAAGGATGTAGATTACAACCTTGTAATGACCCTATTAAGTAGTAGATACAAGCTATAACAAATGTTTCACTGTATTTGAATGTTTGAAACTTTTTGCCAATTCTTATAAAAAGGATAAGGATGGAGTTTACAACCTTGTAATGCCCACACTAAGTAGTACATACAAGCCAAATGTTTTCACCTTATTTGAAACTTTTTGCCGATTGTAATGAAAGATAAGAATGCAGTGTACAACCTTGTAATGTCCCTATATTTTTTCTGGTTCTACTTAAAAAGATCAGGACAAAATATACATCCTTTTATGACCCAAGTCTCAATCTTCTAAGTAGTACCTACATTCCTCAACAAAAGTTTTAAACTTTCTGCCAATTGTTATAGATAAGAATAAAGATAAGAATGTAACAAACCAACTTGTATTTGCCAATTGTAATAAAAAGAAAAGGTCTTAACTTACAACTTTGTACTGTACCAATTGAAATGATTTATCATACAACCTTGTGATTTTTGAATTGTAATGAAAAGATAAGGATGTAGTGTACAACCATGTAATGTCCCTATATTTTTGGCTGATTGTAATGATCTGTATAAGGACAGAATAAACATCCTTTCATGACCTGAGTATTGTTTGGCAGGTCGTAATTGAAAGAAAATGTTTTAGATATTTTCAAATACCTTAGAAATCAAATCTCATTCCTATCAGATAAGAAAAGAAAAATCTTTGCACAGACTTATGTAACGGTAAAAGCAAGAATTTAGTGTTATTTTTCTTACAAATTTTGAAGATTCTTTAAAAGTATGATATCTAATGTTAAAGGTCAATACATTTTGAAATCATTTCAACTTCTCTTTGTCTACTTATTTGTATTCAAACCAAAACTCAATAAATGTATACTGTATTTGGGACAAGTTAAAGCAAAGACTTGGAATATCTTTCCAAAGGTACAATAGATATATAGGTCTGTGGCTATAAACATTATGGGTCAGATCTCATCCACATCCACATGCTCTTGTCTGTTTCCATTATTGGCGCTGGCACTTGAAGTGTCTAGAAAGTACTTGATAAATTGTTGCCATGTTTTCATGAAAACATCAGAAAACATAAAGAACAGACATGTTCCTGCAGTTTCTATTTGCTGATGACAAGGAACCTCTTTAGTAAAAGAAGAATAACTTGAATATATTTTGATTCTGTTCATGTAGAATGTAGGTTTTTATTTTTGATTTGTAGAATTTCCTGAAATTTTGCAATTACCTTTGTCTTTGTTTCCCTGTATCTAGATTTATCAAGGCAAATCTATATCTCAGCTAAGCTAGCCATTTGTTCTTCCTGAATATTTGCCACAAAGTTTCGAAGAAAACTTTCACTGCCGTTTAACAGGTTTTTGACTTACATCTTAAATATATCTTACAAAATTCCTAAACTAAGACTTTTCCAAGTAACTTTAGTTTCTCCCTCAATTTAGTTCCATGGTGTATGTCCATATGGATCACATCCAACAAGGCAGGTCTCAATCTCAAGTACCAACCAGTATTGTTTTATCTCAAGGGTACTTTTATCTGTGTATTCATACCATCTTCAAGATGTTCAGCTCACGTTGGAACCAAGCTTCTGTTTCAAGAAACCTGATATTGTCTCTGGAGAGATGGTGAAAAATGTCTTTCATGTAGTAATAAGCTTGTGGGATCTTACAGCGACTGGGGGGGGAGGGGGAGGGATTGAAGGGGAAGGGGCGTTTGTTGGGCTCCTTGAATGAGGTTTTTGGGGAGGTGAGTGATGAGAAATATTGTTAGTCTCTTTGGGTGAAGAAATGTTAAATTTTTAAGGGGGGGGGGGGGGGGTCGGTTACACAGGTTTTGTTGACTAATGCTCAGTGTCTGAAAGATGATTCTTTGAAAAAGGTTATTTCATTTATTATTTTAAACTTCATTAAATGTTATATCCCGTTTGATAAGTACAAATCTTGGCTTGTTGTTTAAGATGTTACGTTTTAGATTAAAGTTAAAATATTGTGGACTAATACTCTAACACTCTTCTATAGGAAATAATGATTTGACCCAACATGACACCTTGAAAAGCAATTTGTCTGAGGCTCCTTTTCTGTATTCAAAGATAATTTTTAAGAGACTATTTCTATTAATTTCTAAATTCATTTTTCATATTCTGAATAACTGTAGTGTTGGTGGTGAACTAGGGAATGGAGGGCCTAGGGGCATGAGCTATATACTAGGGGAGTGGGGAGTTGTTGATCTTTTTAATGGGGAGGGGGGGGGGGGAGAAGTTTTTTGTGAGTGGAGTGTTCAGGGGGGGCCTTGGAAGGTTTGTGGTACCTGCAGGTGTACACTCTCGGGATCAAATGAAAGCTGCAGGATTATGCCATGAAGCAAAAACATTGCTAATAGGGTTTTAAGTTGTTTTATTTGAATTCACACATGCTATGTCTGGTTTTTGCACATCTTTGGTGGTTTAAGTATGCACAGACAAAAAACTGAAGACTGCTTTGATATGTAAGCCTTTATGGATCATAGCAATGAAATCTCAGTATTTGAACTTAAAAGATTTTTTTTATACATAGATTTAAGGTTATAAGCTTAAGGTTATATAGATGATTTGGTGATGCAGTGAACATGCTGTGTCAAAACTGAAGAAGAAACTTTGAGGATTTTTTTAATATGGGTATACATTAAATAGATGTTCAGTTTTCTTCACAAGTTCATTTTCTACAACCATATTCATCTAAATATCTCTTTTTTATATCTATCATTTCACTTTATGATTGCACATTTCTTTAGAATTGTTATGTGGTAAAGTTTTTCATATCAGTTCTGAATATCTGTTCAAGTGTTTCGTTAATAGTAGTAAAATCAACAAAGAACATTCCATGTACCGGTAATTGAAAGAAGTTGTGACTCTCTCTCAATTAAATTTTATCAGATTTGAAGTTATCAAAACCTTCCTGTGGCTTTGGCGTTCAATGCTCAATTGTTAATCATTAGAGCTGTACTGTGAAAGCAGAAAAGATTTTTTGACAGTAAGAAAAGACAGAAGTTGAAATCGTGCCATGAAGCGCTATCATATCACTGCCTTACAGTCCTGTGGGGATCATTAGAGAACTCGTAAACAACCCAAATACTCCCAGACATTCTCAAATATCGCTCTTGCAGTTTTCTATCTCATTTTCTGAAGAGTTCGCATGCCTTTGTTGATCAAAAGAGATTGTAGTAAGAAGAACCCTTTATGAGATGTCTAGATGGATACACGAGAACACTTTTCTAGTTGTCTGGACCAAGAGGGGGGGTGGGGGGGGGGGGGGGGGGGGGGTGGGGGGTAAGGGGGTAAGGGGTGTGGGTTGAGGGGTTAGACAAAACTTTAGTCTCAGAAGTAATTTATTCAATTTTGACAATATTTGTAAACAATTCATGTATTATAACAAAAAGGAGCCCAGAAGATGCACGACTTCAGAGCTGAGTAGTCTGTTATACTTTTCTAAACTGAGTAAGTTATCAATTGAATATTTTGTTCTAGGGTCTAGGGTGTTTGCCTAGTTCTGATTTATGACTTTGTATTATATTGGAGCCTTTATACAGTCTAGGTTTTAATTCTGCAAGTCTAGATTTACTGAATGCACAAATGAAATAGAAAGCCTCAAGAAATTATCAATTATAGTAAAACACGGATATAACAAACTCCAAGGGACCAAACAATTTAGGTATATCCGGTGTTTGCTACTCACATTTGGCCGTCATGCATTTTCACGGGACTTAAAACTTTGTTTGCTATATCCGATTGTTCGCTATATCCGAGTTCGCTATATTCGTGTTCTACTGTATAAGTGATACATTAATTATTGTAAATATTTCATTGACTGAATTTTAGTCTAGGGTTTGACTCCTTGTGAATTGCTTTGCTGGATTGACCGTAAAAAGGGTAAAACCTCTTTGAGAATTCCTGGAGCCATGGCTTAAATTTATTGTTATCTTCACATCTTGCTGTTTGTGAAATTTCATTGAGTACCAATGACGTCAACTCAAAGTTTTTTCCCAATTTGAAACTTTTCCAAGTTGAAAGAATTTGTTTAGATTCAATCTCCTGTCTGCAGCTACTGTAATGAAATTCCATTTTGGATACAAGGTATTTATTTAGTTGTGAATTAGAATGTGTGCTATTTAAACATTGTTTGGATGTAGGTATCCATTTGGAATGATTTGAAACATTGGTGTTTGTACAGCTTGGTCTAGGCTTAATTTGAATGTTCATGGAATGTAAACAATGTTCTCTCATTACAAAAATGTACAGATTTCACTAGACTTATATTTAGTCTCTGAAATTATAATTATATTAAATAATCATTATATCTAAATTAGAAAAGGATCCTCTGACAAATGGCTGTTTCTTTAGTTCGATCACCAAAGACTTTGCTCTTTGAGAGGATATGTTCAGGACAAAATGATATCATATTGGTGTTGGACTAAGATTTTACTAACACTGATACTTAATCTGCTGAAATTGATCAAGTCAATTCTTTTATATGGGGAATTAGCAGGAATTTACAAATTATTTTCAAAAGCATTGTTTAGATTCTTATGATAGATTGTGCTCTAAAAATAATATTTTTTGAAAACTGTTATCAAAATAAAGCCGAGTTTTAAGTAGTGTAATTACAACAGCATATACTTTGCAATGCATTCTTGACATACAGATTGTCTTAATTCTCATTCCCTGTCTGATTATTAAAGAATTTAGGCTATTCTTAAGCCTTGCCTTGCGTACATACAGTGCTTTATTAATCCAAAACATACCAAAGCCAAAGCTTATAATGTTATGAACACATTTACATCTGTTTTGGATTCCCAAGAGCATGATATCATATGTATAGTTCTGTACTTACTACATTAGATATCTTATTACTTTCCTTTGACGGGTATGTGCTGAAATATGGTAGTGAATGAATTAAGCTAAAAAGAGGCGTTATTCAATCACTTTTGAAGCAAAATATACAAAAAACCCAAATGACTTACAAACCCTGGACCAATGTTAGTCAGGTACTAAACTAGCTTAGGAGGCTGAATCATACATTGAAAATGGTTATTTATACTCAAAGTTTTCAACATTTTGTTTTATTTTGAAATTAACTACTGGTTTTAATCCTGTCTTAAACTCTGCAGGTTTATCAAATAAGAATAATAATAATAGATATTTATATAGCGCTATATATCCATTCACTGTTGAATGCTCAAAGCATGTATGGGAAAAGACAAGAAAAGCTATTGAGAAAAATTATAAATGTATTGTAAAAATGTATTTCAGTCGATATCATCCATGGCTTTATGGTTCACTCTGATGCCTACAAGCCTACATAGACTTAAATTAAGGCTATGAAATATTTTTGATAATTCCAGTACCTTCTTAAATTATATTTTTTTGTTTAACTTTTTATGTCTATTCATTCAACTCAAGACTTGCTGAATGAGGAGCTAGACTGTATTAAGGCTAGTATTTGATACACAGCCAAAAAGCAAAATGCCTAGCCACAATGGTTGTGCAGGCTTTGGTTCTTTTCAATCCTATGATAAAATCAGAAAAGTACTTGGTGCCTAACCCTAACCTCATGTTCTTGATAGCTTATGTCTGTACCCAGTATACCATCTATCTAATAAGTATAACAAGTACTGATATTCCGTAAACAATTTCAGAGCATTGTGTCTTTATGTATATTAAGTAGCAATTAACTTCATACCATTTAAAACTCATCTTGACATAATGGGTGTTGGCATGTGCACGATGAGTTATCGAGAGAGAGAGTACACTCATAATTTGTCTAGTCTAACCTGCTTATAGGATTTACAGCAATTAATAACACATTGTAACATCATTAAAGATTTGTTTCATAGAGAAGTAATATCTTTTAACGCTTTTATGAATGTTTTAAGTTTTGACAATTATAACATTAATACTGACTTCATGGAAAAAGATTTTACACTCTTGATTCTTCCAATTGGGACTGCATTCTTGCGGGGCACAATAGCACAGTGGTTAGCACATTGGGCTTCAGTTCAAGAGGTCTGGGATTCTAATCCCGCAAGGAGTTTGGCAACTTTGTCTGCAGTAAAAATAATCTTGAAAGCAGCGTTGAACCCAAAATCACCTCCCCTCACCTCACCTCACCTCACCTCACCTCACCTCACCTCACCTCACCTCACCTCACCTCACCTCACCTCACCTCACCTCACCTCACCTCACCTCACCTCACCTCACCTCACCTCACCTCACCTCACCTCACCTCACCTTCAATCATGCAATTACATTATTTCAAAATCTACAGCATCTTGACAATAAGAAAATAGTCCAGGATTTCCTAAAGGCTACCTTAGCAAATAAAAGCACAGGTAGGAAAGAGGTTAACATTTTATTTTTATGAAATATGGTCCATTTCAATGTAAGATTATCTTTTATAAATGACAGGTGATGATATCATAAGAGCTCACCCAACAACTGTACTCTATAGCCTTGAAAGAATAGTTTGGGTATCTGCATTTATTTTCCCTCATCTGTGTAAACCGTATAATGTTTTCTCTGAGGTTTTGGGTTCCAGTACAAATACTATGCTTGAAATAGCCGCAAGGATTACACCAATACTCTGTCAATTCATCTGTCATTCCGTCTGTCAGTGTCTGTGTTAAATATCCTATCTGTCTTGTTAGACATCCCAGGATGTCTTCACCATTGATATGTGAAATTGTGTATTGTAAAGTTTGAAATAAAAGGTTTTGAAATTTAAAAAAAAAAAAAAGTTTCTTGAGGACTTTTTGATAAGGCAGTGTTTTTTCAATCAACGGAAATTGATATTTGAATTTCACCCTTAACAAATTTCGATGTAGATTTTTAAAAAATAAAAAAAACCAAATTGCATAATATATAGATACTTAAAATATTGTAACTTCGATTTTAGACACATTTGTTAACTAACAAAATAAGATCAATTTTATGTTTAATATTTTGAAAAACAGGACAGGTATGATATAACCCAATCCGAACATGTACAATGAAAATTCATTCATGACATATATGAGTCTTGCTAATGATATAAATCACGAAATCAACATAAATCACTGTATAAATGTTGTATGGCTGTTCTCTCCCATCTCACAGTGCTTAGAGATGATGTTACTGTTAAGGACTGCCTACTGATGTCTGCATCTCATTATCTATTGGCCATCGGGTTCATGTGACCTTTGACCTCTTGGGGGTCACTGACGAAATAGACAACATAACTTGCATGGAATGTATATACATAAACACTCCCGATATAACAAATGCACTCATAATGCATGTATACAGAGGGCAATGAGAACAAGCTATGTTCTGGATTATGTTGATTTCATTAAGAATGTTCCTAACAAAATCAGAAAATCTTAGAATGGTTTGATCGAGTTAAAAGTTTTAGGAATCTATTCTTTGTTGACGAGTAATAGTGACTTGTAAAAACAGCATTTTCTCTTTTTCGCTTTTATTCTTCTTCATGATACATGTTTTTTTCAAAAATTCATTTATTTCAACATCCAAATTATAAATTCAAACTGACCAACTTTAGAAATTTGTAAACTGCACACGCTGAAACGTTTTTTTTTTATTAACACATAATATATTACAAAATACCCTTAAATGTCTATCTAATGTATATCTACCTAGTATATTTCTATACCTTTAAATATGCAGGTTTATGAATGTGGTCAATGTATTTCAAACTCCTTAGATCTTTGAGACTTGAAAGAGGGAACCTCCAAAATCTTTTTTACACTTTGATCACAATTTGTCAACTCAAGTGACCCCCATGGAATGTTGTTTCATCTATTTGGGTCAGTTTTGACAGGTGGCCATATGGCTGACTGCTCTAGATAAATTGATGGAGGAAGTTCATGATGAATTCAGTTGACCATTTGCTTGACCACTCTAGATAAATTGATGTAGGAAGTCCAAAATGAATTCAGTTGACCTGTAAATGGTGTAATAACATCCATATGGATACTCTTTGACCATGATGTCTTAAATGATTGGGAATATTTTTTGTGTCGCTGTTATGGTTTTAAATATTTAATATTTTCTTTGTCAGGAATGATAAAATTGGCATTAATTCAACCAAGTATACCAAAATTGATTGGAGAAAAAGTTTTGGTAACATTATGAAGTTTTTCGCTCTATTTAGATTAGTAGTTTCACAGATTTATGAATTGTCATATCATATAAAGCCTTTTTCAAAGTGCAGATGAAATGTCATTGATCAAGAGTTAAAAAACTTCATATTTTTGTCTCGGTCATTGTTTTTTACTATAATCAGCTCATAAAATGTTTTATGTTTTGACCTTGGAATAAAAAAAAATCTTTACATGGTTGAAGTACATTAATATGATATCTACACAGCAGGCAGTTGTTAATTTCCTTCTATTTGAGGCCTTTCTGGACTTAATATTCAACTATCTGTAAAATTATCTGAAAATAGACAGAAATATATTGCTTGCAATAGGATACTTTCCTGATGCAGATATGTTCTTATTTATTTAAATTTGAAATCCTTTGATAAGAAGTCATAGATATATTGCTCTGTATTTAAAACTTTTTATCTTTTGTAGCATTTCCTTTGATACCTGTATCTTCTTTATCATCAACCACCTTGCATGTTTTAGCTGCTGTATATATGTATATAAGTAATGATGTTTATTTCTATCTCACTGCACCACTTGAGGGCCATCTGGCTCATGTCATCATTATCAGTTGTTTTCAGACAAGTAGTATATCTCCAATCTCACTGTAGATAGTTTTACTACAAATAGTATCCAAAGTTCATTCCTCCCAAAATACATCCATCATGCAAATAGGTTGATCTAAAAGGGAATCCTAGCGATGATAAGTTCTTGTGTGATTAACACATATGATTATGAAAAATGTTATAAAATAGATGAAACTTGCGTCTTTGAATACATTTCTTAAGAATTGTCATTTGAACATAAGTAGCTATAACCGAATTATATCACATCATGACACCAATAAAAGTAACTGTTTTTGTTATTATTTTTAACAAGATTTAGTATATAGACTTCATTATAAATGTGAAAAATGTAAACTTATATATCTCATGAAGCCTGTTTAAAATAAAAGTTTCAATTTGGTGATTGGTGGTATATATTCATAGTAAAAGCCTGTGAATAAGCAGCATATGAGACCTAACATGAAACTAATGCATCCTTTCCGATGATACTTATATTCAATCCTGGTGGCAAATAATGGTAAAAGCTCTTTGACCTCTATCCTGTAACATGTAGGATCTTGGCAGAAAATTCTGAGATTCTTTCTGATAGATATATCAATCTTGGAATCCTGCTAATGTAGCTTCTGGCACTGCCCTCTATTGTCTGAGAGTGGAACTAGTATTGTACTGTCAGAACAGAGTCTTTCTGATGCTAACAGGTTGCCCAGATGGGTTAAAGAACCCTCTGCTCCTCCATGATATATTTTGAGAGAAAGCTATTTTGGATCTGACCTTTATGATGGAATACTTTGCCCACGTGTTACTGTGTTATGATATCTTCATATGAAATTAGGTTGGGTTATTTTTGCATCAGGGTTCTGAGGAGTGTTCTCTGCAAACAAATCAGAAATATTAGGCGTCTGTTACTGTGGTTTCAATATCACATCTAGTCTAACATCTAGACTGTAGTGTAGAATATTTTGTCCTGAACATCACCTCTGGAAGAGAAAATCCAAAGTCTGCAGTGAAATCGCTATTTGTAAGAGGCTAATTTTCTATTAAAATTTGATAATTATTTTGTAGAATTATTATTTCAGATACTGAATATTAGTGAAATCTAAATCTGCAGTGAAATAGCTATTTGTCAAAGGCTCCTTTTCTATTATAGATTTAATTAATATTTTGTAGAATTATTATTTCAGAGACTGAATATTAGTCTGTATAACATCTTTTCAGTGTTCCTCCTGACAATTACATGAATTTTAGCTAGAACCATTTATATCAGATTCTATTGGAGAAAACATACTTGAATGTGGAGTATGATGCTATTTGCCTTTCAACAACTTTTGTATTGTAAAAATTCTAAAAAAATTATCAAACTGCATGAAATATATATGTAGTTAAGAAAATGTTTAGTTAAACCTTTGAAAAAAAATCAGTTTTTCAAAGAGATATATCAGACTGAATTTAAATTAAGCGAACAGCATGCACTTGTTTTGCTGTGGCGCTATGTGACCCCTTCCAAGATGTAGCATGCATCAGTTGATCTGATTGGTTGATATAGGACCACCATGGTAGGCAAGAAGATGGGGCCAAGTTAAACACATGCTATCTCTGATATCTTCTACAGTCACAATATGCTTCAAGCCTCTTCACAAGCTATCTTGTCGAGGAAATGATAACCAATCTAGAACCTTATGAATAAAAAAAGCTGTTTACAGCAAGGCTTGGCAGAGATTAATGGTTAGAATGGATTCTAGGTTCAGTTTAATGTGGATATAAGTTGTTTATATTTGAATTGAATATTGGTCATATTAATAGATATGTAAGATAAGATATTATGGAACTTTCAATAAAAAAGTAATCTTTTGGGAAAAGGTTTGCCTTTACATATTTACAAGTAGATATAAGAAAGAAATAATCAATCTTAAAACAGATATCCAATTATAAAAAATGGTGACAAAATTAGCAAGGGGGTTGGGCTGTTCAAGTTGGTTGTCTTCATTCAGAAGGACATACATGTAGCTACTCTTCAAGAATGGTAACATCCTCCTCTGAAAATTCATGAATTCATGGCGGACACAGATTCTTTCTTGATTAAGTTACCTATGTATCCCAACGGCTGGAAAGATATTAATAATACAAGAAGCATTCCGATTTATAATTTATACACCAGTATTTACCAAAGAAATATTATTAAATGTACAAAAGGTTCAAAAATCTATTATAATAGGTTGATTAACAACGATGAAAACATTGAAATTTGTAAAAAATGGGAATCTGTTTTTGATGATTATCAATTAGATTGGAAAAATATTTTCAGCTCATATAGATATAGAAGGATGTGAAACTGATAGATTTTCAATATAGATTCCTGCAAAGAGTTGTTTACACTAAAAAAGAACTGTTAAGAATGAATCTTGCTGATAAGAATATTTGTAGTTTTTGTAACGTTGAACCTGAAAGCCTCTGTCATGTCTATTGGGAATGCTGTATAACAAAACAATTCTGGAACGATCTGGAGCTATGGTTAAATGACAATTTACATCATAAAATAAAATTTTCAAAGTATTCAATATGGTTTGTTACTTTTGATAACAATATTTTGATCAATCAAATTGTTTTAACGGCGAAGAAATATATAAATTTATGTAATATTAAGAATCTGCTATTAAATTTCAGCAACTATTTGAATAAATTGGATAAATAACCTCCTCCATAGCTCCATGCTCATGATTTATATACTACAGTTATATTATCTGTACCTTTTTGTATATCTGTACTTTATTGTATTGTAACTTACTTCATGTATACCTGTACGATGTAACCATTGGGAACAAATAAAAAAAAAAAAAAAAAGAAAAAAAAAAAGTTACCTATGTATCAGATTTAAGGTTATCAAAAAATGAAGTATCCTAAGATTAAAATCACTTAATGTTGATTGAACACTATCATCTAATCAGGTATGCTTGAGAATGACACAAGAACCTGTGTCAAAATGCATACTATGAATAAAGAAGTTGTTGTCAAATTATTCTTAAATTCTATAAACAAATATGTATTTTCAATAATCAAATCTCTATTATACCCAATTCTAAATGAAATATCTAAATGTGTTATATATCTTTCAGATATGCAGACGACTCTTACATGTCGGCGGCAGTACGCCGGTCTCGTCGCAACTCTGGTGCTGGGAACTACAAGAGATCAGCATCAGCCGCTGCACTGAGACCGGGAGAAGATGACAGCGAGAGGCTGGAGACAGAAGCTAACAGCTTGTTCAGTGACAAGAAACTCGGATACCAGACATGGAACAGCGAGTCAGCTCTCACAAGACATTCCATCAATGCCAGATCAGGAAGGGAAACCATGCCCAATCTTCCTGGCAATGTTCCAGCATTCAAAGCGGATGTGGAGGTTGTTAAGAATGTGTCCAGAGGAACAGTGCAGCCACTCCAAGCTCAACCCTTGCAGACTCAGTCACTACAGGTTCAATCAAAGCCTCAGATACAACATGCTCAGCCAATGCAATCTCAACAGTTGCAGACTCAACAGTTGCAGAGTCAACAGGCTCAGTACATGCATGGGCAACAGGTCCAGACTCAGTCCTTGCAAGGTTCATCTGGAGGAGTTGCTCCCCAATCTCTCCACCTCGGGACCAGCTCCTCCAGAACTGGTGCTCGCCCTCCTCAAACCCTCTCTACAAGTGCTCTCTCCTCCTCCTCCTCCTCAACCAGACCTGCTCAGCTTCACTCACCATTATCAACATCAGCCAAATCTATGACTCTACCTGCAACATCCTCTAGTGCTAGAAATGTGCCCCATCCATCTCCTACAAATCCTACTGCTGGATCCTTCATCACTCCTGTGGTAAAACCTGTGCAATCACCTTCAGGAGGCAACAAACCTGCTGTTTCTTTACAATCACCCTCTGCAATGTCAAAGTCAAGTAGTTTGTTCTCTCCTCGACCTTTCGTTTCGCATCATTCCCGGGATAGTGGAGAAGGTGCTGGAGAGTCTAAGCAATTTTCTACACCAAACTCTGTTAGAGACAGAATCTCCAAATTTGAACATAGTGGCAACAAGAATGTAAGATCACCCAGGTTTGAGCCCAACAAGATGGCGTCTCCATCTCCAAAGCATACAGCTTCACCGAAACCTGTGGACAGTTCATGGAAAACAAATCCTGATCAAATACGGACTTCTTCTCCTAAGACAGTAGGTGGTGGTCAGTTGAAAGCTGACAGTTCATGGGAGACCATGGAGAACCTTAGTCAGAGTCCAACACACAAACTGGCTCAAAGTGTTAGTCAAAATAACTCTCAGAACTCTCAGCGGATCCTTGAGTCATGGAAGGATGACCAGTCTCGCTCCCGCTACCCTCGAAATGAGTCTTTCAGCTCCTCCTCCTCAAACTCAACCGTGTCCAGTTCTGAGAGGAGACAGAATAGTCAGGAACCCATGTCCAGTATCTCCGAGAGGAGACACAATTTGAATGAGAACCCAGCTTACAGTGCTACCTCCCCAGTTCATCAGCAATATAGACATTTCTCCCCTGTTGATCAGAGTGCTCAGGATAACAGGAGTCCTCGGGCTCAGGGACAGAGTCACAGTGCATATAACCAAAAGGAACCAAAGAGATATCATAGCAGTGCTCAGAAAACCACTATGGACATACCATCTCAAGGTCCAGCTCAGTCCAGGTTGACAAAAGACTCTCGTTCTCTGTCCCCTGGACATAGAAGACCAAGGGAGATTCAGTCACATGAACAGGATACCAATGGTGTGCATTATGATGGAGATAGATATAGTCCTCGGTCTGATACATCGTCCAGAACTCATAGAACAAACTCTCCAGTGGAATCTCGTAATGTTCTGAACAATAGAAGGAATGGTGATACTTCAGATTCTCCCACTACTCAGGATAATAATAATAAACATGTGTCCAACTCTCAACTTGAGATATCTGACCAGAATGCTAACAGACGTGAATCTATGGATCTACCAATTCAACATGGCCGCCAAAGGTCACAGGAAGAGATTGAGTGTGATGAGCAGGCCAAACAGTTGGCGCCAAAACTTGCAGGAGTTGGGGACAAAAAACTCTCAGAGGTGCTAACACAGGACCACAAGAGGATGAAGTACATGGACGGGATGTTCAATGAACCAACAGCAGAACTCAACAGGAGGCCCTCTAGTGGCAAACTTTCACCCAAGGGAGATAATGTCTCTCATGAACGGAAGGAGTCATTGGAGTCAGAAACAAAGTAAGTACAGACAAGATTTTTTGTTTCTTAATTTAGTCTCATGTAGCATAAATTTTCTGTTTTTGAATTTGGCATGAATTAAGAATGGTCAACTGGTCAATTAAGACCATCAAGTGGTCTTTCGATGTCATATGTTGATTTGATACTCTAAAGCCATGGTTGCAATGCTTTATGAAATTTGGTACAGTTCTTCAATGGTTCAATGGTGTTAAATATAGCTTGTTGGTTTCAACTTAAATAGCAACTTTGTTTTTTAGGCTTTCTCTTTGCAAAATACTAGAATCTCTGAGTTAAGTGAAGTATTAATCCAGTGTCATAGCACCTCACCTCACCTCACCTCACCTCAAAATATTGTCAAAGATACTTTTGATGATTTGTACATTCTTTTTACTTAATATCAGTCTATTTAACTTACTACAAATATATATATGTACTAGTACATCCATATTCACAAAGAATATTACGGGTAAGCTTAACCTGAAAACTCATGATTTCCTAAATGCTAACAAAAAGTCTGCTGACCCTTGATAAGCCATTTTCAGCTAGTTCAACCATAAAACCATTCTATGTGCCGTATTTAAGATGAAAGTGAAAGTGACAGCTGGGGCGAGGGTATGTAATTAATACAATTAGTATGGAGGGCTGGCAGGGTATTTGATAGGCTGTAAGATTGCCAAAGATACATCTGTCATGTAACAGACAAGTCTGATTGGAACATTGTAACAGATTTATACTGACATTCGTTACCAGACTTTGTGAAGATACGTCATTTGATTGTATTTATTAAATAGGTAAAGATAAGCGCAACGTGTCTCTACTATTTCAATTATTTCTAGTTTTTTTTGAATGAGTAACGAGTTTTGTTCTTTGTGAACTCATAATTGGCCATTTAAAAAAAAGATTATTATTGTTTATAAGCCATTTTTTTATAATGATTATTGTTACTTTTTAAATGACTTTTGTTTAAAAAATCAGATTTTTTTATGATACACTATCACTACTTTTTTCACTAGTTATTAAATACCATTACTGAATTCAATTGGAAACATTTTTCATTTAATCTTGTAGATTCACAGAAATGATGTATTTTTATATGTATTGGTATTCTGATTCCAAAATTTTAATATAATGTATATATATATAAAATATGAGTGAAATACTTTTGAAAGGGACGATAAACCCCAGATCACATACCTCACATCACCTCCAAAATTGTATGTCAAATTTGTTGTCTAAATGTTTATTTCCTAAAAAATAAAAGCTTTCAATCATTTGCAGTTAGCCTATTTTTCTTCAAAAACATTACTGACAACTGCTATTTAAAGTCCAGTGTGTACTTGGATTAGAAGTAATCTGTGCATTGGGTGTAAGAATGTCCTTACTTGACCAGTGTTGACCAGTGGATGAGTTGGTCATTTGGACGTAGTGGACAAAGGATGACCATACATCTAAAACATAGGTGTGCCAAAGTGGACTAAATAGTTGGTGTAGATACTTAAATGTAGGGGGATGGGTTAAAAAATAATTTAAAACTTGATCTTTTCCTTTAGGCATGATAGTGGAAGGTGCATCAGAGATTAAATAGTTCAACTAGATTTGATCTAATAGGCATTTTGGATTGGAGATTGATGAAAATGAAAATATGTTCTTGATAGAAATTGAACTATGCAACAGTGGGTTTATAACTTTAAAATCATGATTTCGAAAAAGTATGCTATTGTTTTTCATAGTATTTTTGTAAGATTTTAATAATTCTGATTTTCATCAAGATAAATCAATTGTCAGATTCAAACCAATATCGTAATAGTCAGGGACTCCATATCCCAAAACTTCAACAACTCGGCTACATCAGTAATTTTTTTCAGATCTGATTCTTGATATGACAATGTTTTTGCCTATATTGGTTGAGTCAGAGTTTTTGCTTTAAAATGATAAAGATACAGAACATAATTGCATAAGTCCTCTTTTGTTTCTACACTTTAATTTGAAGCTCTGCCAATTTATGCTTCTAGGATACTTATTAATAAGTTAAAGTATCATATGTTATTAGTTAAACCAAATTAACAAATAAAGCTTGCAATTAGGTGCAACAGACAAATGTTAATCTGATTTGGCAAACAGTCAACAATTTTAATAATGTAAAGGCATCAACATTTTATCTATGCAAACAAATCTAAATATCTTTGAGAAATTTTGATTATAATTTTTTTTTTAAATTTTGACATATATATGTGCCAGTGACATATGAATTTTAACTATAAACACAGTTTGTTTGTAAATATGTTTAATGTGATATGTTATCAGTTATCAGTTATAAAAAAATATCCAAAAACATGGAGAAGTGTAAAATAAAACTTTATCATATAATTTATCTACATTTGCAAACATAAACATTCAACCCAGAACTCATATCACAGACTGTATGTCTCTCATAAGTCATATTTTTAATATCATACTGGTAATCTAAAGTTCTCACACTATATGCCCATCAAAATTTAGCCTGAAAAGTATGTTTGTTGGTCTTCAAACTCGATATACTTCAAATTTTTTATATCTAAGGTTTCTGCCCGACTTACATAACTTGGCCACAAATTGGGCAGCTAAACCTTCTCTTTCTGATTTATTTTTGATATTAATAAATTCTTCATTTGAATATCAATTATTCTCACTTTTATATCTCAAAGATAATAAATTTCCATGAAAATGACAAGAGGAAATAGATTTAATTCTTTTTTCTATTTTGCTATGAACTTCCAAAATCCATTCTGAAAAACATTAATCAGAAATTCAAATTTAATATATATTATCCCAAAGTCAAATCTAAACATCTTATTAAAAATTATCAACTAGCAATAAAGGCTCATGCAAGTGGAAACCAAAACCTAGTCTACATTTTCTCTATCTAACTTCTGATTATTGATAATATATATGTAAATACAACTTATTCCTTGCTCAATATTATATTTATCAAAGAAACAGTTAAAACAACAATATATATATCTCTCTATATACAATTTCCAATCATTGATAAATATCGATGGAAAATTCTATCATTCTGACCAGTGCTTCATAAAACGTCTTAATGGAAATTACCAATAAGCAATAAATGTCCATGAAAATGGCAGCCGTCCATGAAAATGGCAGCCGAAACCTACTCTACATGTTTTTAATCTCGCTGACAAGTTCCAGACAGTTTGCAGGTCCCCTACCTATCCGCACTCCGATAGGCAGCCCGAGCCTGATTAGTTGAGTTTGAACCCAAGTTGACCTAATTCCATGATGTATCACATTCTCTGTTAATTGCCGGTCACGTGATCGCAAATAGTGACCAGCCATTTCCGAGATTGGAGAGCTTAATTTATGATATCGTGCGGGATTATGTACAGTGGTAGATATTCAGGAAGGAAAAGCTTAGTTGGTTGATGAGAATTCTGTGAGGTATTGGAGTGATTATTTACTATGGACAGATTGGAAAAGTATGTACATTCGAAAATTTCTGCCTAAATTGTTAACTTCTACTGTAACTTCTTTACTGTGAAAATGTTTTGATAACTCCAGTGTCTTTGTAAATTATTCTGGTCAATGTTGTGTATTCACTATAAATAGATTTTGATTTGACCTTTTGAATTGGTGTCATATCCAAAAAATGATCAAAGTGTTGATGCAAATATATATTTCAATCTATCTAAGAATGTATTTTTGTAAATCAACTGTGCTTTGGTTTTGCATCCAGGCATTTTTAGCTACATTTCTAGAATAATTTCCTTTCTTGTTGTGTTGTGTCATAAATTTCTCTTACTGAAACATTTTTGACATAAGTCATTAACTTAATTTTGCGAATAAGTATTCATTACAAGTCATATCTAAGCCAGGACTTTTGAAGTTTTGTCCTGAATACTGTTTCAAATTGCTGTTAGGATATATGTGACAGAATTTAATTGCCATACATTTCATAAATAGGTCAACTGCGTCTCTAAGTGTAGAGGGTGAGAATTATGATTGCCTATAGCATGCATGATTATTTTCAAAACATGAACTTCATGCTGCAGGCAAAGACAGTTTTATAAGCTCTGTATGAACTGATATGACCCAAGAAGTTTCTACTCATTTTTATATAGAAAATTAAAATTTATTAGTTTTGTGCAAGATGTAAATTCTCTTCTTTCTGAAACCTTTTGTTTTTATCAAAGCATATAAAGTTCCAAAACAACTTGTTAATTTTGATTTATTTGGTTAAAAATTATATCTACATGTATCATTAGAAAGTTAACATGTTTAAATCATTATTGTAATTCCATAAAGTCTAAAAAAACACAAAGTAGTAATAAAATAGGATTAAGTTATCAACCTTGTCTTATCCCACTTTTCTTTTATCAAGTTTATGTGCACAGACAGGAAATCTGGTCTGAACATAAAATTATGCATGGATATCAAGCTCAACATTTGTTATGAGGCTGAAACTGACATGATTATTTTGTTACATATATACATAAGCGTTCTTCCTTTGAGTCTGGGACACGCCCAGAAAACATGTGGTATATGCATCATGCTATTCTAAAATAGATGAGCCATTATTCACTTATGAAGTTTACTGTTGGCTTGGTGTTTTTGTCTACTAAAACTAGTTGAAGCATAAGCAATCATAACAATATATTGTCTTTCTCTTTTGCTGTAGGCAGGAAGTGACTATTTCATGAGAAAATATGTTAACCCTTAAGCTGCTTGTTAAATAACTACCCTTTCTTAAGTCATTTCACATTTTCATTGTGAAGGAGACAGAATATCAAGAATAATATATGACTATCACACATGAGCCTTTACTGCAAGTGTACAAATATGCATTACTCAAAGAGAAGAATAAGTAGTGCCATATATTACTTGAGCACATGTGCAACTTGAATATTATGAAATAATGGGTATTAGAAATTCATATAAATTTCTGTATACCAATTATTGTCATATAGAAACCATCAGTTTGTAATGGTAGTTTTACACTTACAGTCATTGATTCCATTTTCCTTCAAGGACACTTCAATAGGGTCCTGCCTAGTTTTTGCTTATTTGTGTTTTGACATTTAAATGAGTTTTCTTAATTTGTTTTACAATATTCAATAAGGATTTCAATCTAAATTTTTGTTATTGAACATGATATTCTTTCCTTAAAGATATCATTCAATTTTAAAAAAAAATCAGATCCCAGTGATCAATCATAATGCATAACATTTGATTTCATGTTATTAAATGTCCCCCTGTTCCTCTGTTACAGAGGTCCGTTGCCGGCGTCGTATTTCAAGGGTTCGTCGAAGGCGCTCGTAGAGATGGAGGTGAGGCGCAACGAGGAGGTCAACAAGGACATCATAAAGGACCTGCAGGATAACGATGCTCTCAAGAAACAGAAGGTAATGATTGCTATTTAATAAAAGTGTGGGTCAATATTAGGAATTTTCAAAGGGTGATTTGGTTAAAAGTCCATTCAACTTTTATTAATCAAAACAAGTTTAAGCACGGTCCTTAGTTTATGTTAACAGAAATATGTTCAAGTGCAGGAGAAAGATGCTCTCAAAATTTGAATTAAATTTTAGTATTTTATGGTTTATAAGTCTGAGAAAACACTCCTTCTTGGTCTTGTATGTAAGAAAACCTCAATGTAAGGATAACCCCTTGAGAAAAATCCCTCAGGTTTTTCAAAGACTTAAAGACCTCAAAGTTATGTTTACTCCGTCAGAGATTACTTGCTTGCATAAGGTCTTTGAGCATGATTTTTTATGATGAGATTTATATTCCAGTATAACACTGTATATTCTGTCTGCAGGAGGAGTTGATGGAGAAGCTGTATGCTAAACTAAAGGTGCTGAAGGAGGAGAAGTTGCTACTGCAGCAGGAGATTGATGAGAATGAAGCTCTTGGCAGAAAGGTATGGCTCATACTAATACAGTGTTCACTCTTTAAAGTAACATCTCCCTTTTAGCAATTCCTGTTATGAGACCGTTTTGTTCTGGTTGGTTGGCATATTTTCTAGATTGTCATCTCAAATAAAAAACTTATTCCTTGTCCATGTGATGTAAATGTCGAAAAATGACTTAAAATTCTCTAGTCCTCTTGAGTAAAAAATATTGCATGTCCAATGTGATGTTAGTTTCAAACACGTTCTGATGATTAACCTTCCCTTCCAATGTTTTTCGGGCCAAAAATGATATTACTTTGCAATACGTTCTATTGATGTTAATGTTTCTCCTTACAGTTGATCAGAAATTTTCGGAGAAACTAATTATGACATTATATCAATTCTATTTTGGACTTCTTCTAGAGTTCGATTCTGTTGAGGGTAGACATGCTGATGCTTTATATGAGCATTACATAAAATTTAGCAATAGCCAGCTATTCTGCTAATTTGCACAACCATTTTTACCTTGATCATTCTATGTCAAGGATATATCTAATGACTCACAAACTTGATTTGATGAAAAGAAAATCAACACTGTGTTGTTTATTCCAGGTGTGTGAGTCTGTACATGAGCAAGCAAGAACACAAGCCCAGAAGGACAAGTTCAATAGATTCCTGGACGAACTCGAGAAGATTGTGAGGCTTATGTTGAACCTTTCGGGACAGCTGGCAAGAGCTGAGAATGCAGTGCAAAGTCTTGGTCAGAACACTGATGCAAAGATCAAGGTAATATATTGTTTTGGATATTTCATATAAATTTTATGAAAGATATTGATGTAAAATCTTAAGGCAATGATTAAAAGTGGCTATTGTCTTTCACTGAAGTTGTATTCCGAAAAAAAAAAATCTAGTTGTGAAGTATTTTATTATCAAAACTGATATCTTTACTTGAAGGTCCTACGTCGTTTGAATGACAAAAATATAGCTCAAGCAGTGCCAATCATCAACTCCCTCACTTTTCCTTATATAAAATTAGCAGCTTCTACAAATTAGGTATGAAAATCAAGAAAATTGTCAACATCTCATACATTGAGCAGACAACAGATGATAATTAGAAGATCTAATCTGCATTGAAATTTTTGAAATATGATTCTTAAGTATGAAAATAAGATTAATTAATTATTTTTTCAGAAACTGACCATTGAGAAGCGTGAGCGCCTTCATGCAAAGTACCAGGACGCTAAGGGTTTGAAACAGGATATTGATGAACGCAGTGAAAGTGTTGCAATTTTGCTTCAAAATTTTCTCTCTGATGATGAATTTGAAGACTATAGCTACTTCATTAAGATGAAGTCCAAGCTTACAATAGACTGTCAGGATCTTGACGACAAAATAGCACTTGGGGAGGAACAGATACAAGAACTCAAGAAGAGTATCCCTGACAACTGAATTACTAACACAAAGGGAGACAACTCTTTTAATAAGATGCAAGTTCTAACCAAAGGGAGACCAATTCTAAAAAAAGGGAATTAACTCTAGCAAAAGGGAGAGAACTCTCCTCTTTTGTTCAACGGGAGATAGCTCTCTTTTGTTTCAAAGGGAGATAACCCTCCTCTTTTGTTCATAGGGAGATAATTCTCCTCTTTTGTTCAAAGGGAGATAACTCTTTCTCCAAATGGATATAACTCTTATCTGCTTGAGGACTTGCTAGAGGACATTGTTATCTAGAACAATAATCAAATCCTGAAAGAGGGGATGTTTCTCTCGCAGTTTAACTAACCCAGAACCAATGTTCAATATATTGAACATTTTCGTGATGATAATGAGTGATGTCCTGAAAATGATTTGCCCTTGATTTTTAAACATGTGTGTTCTTGAAAGGATTACCATCTTTTCATGGCCTCTGTCCAAAGATATGAATATATGCAAGTAGAAAGACGACCCACAATGCCCAAAGTGTCATAGCCAAAATGTGAGAGTAATTCACGGAACAAGCATTGTGGAATGATCCAAAATGAACTTGCAATGCAGAGGATTTCGATAAATCCCAACATGTGACTCTGAGGATCCAACTCATCCCATTGAACGAATGGGATGAAGACTGAAGAGTATATTTCTTCACAGATTTTATATTTTTTATGCAGCATGTACATTGGATAGAGTTGTCGAAACAGTGAAGTGTGTATGAATTAGCCCGACTTGTATTCATGGGTATGTTTGATATCAAGTGCTAATTAATTGAAGAGTGAGTTGCAGATGAAATACCAATGTGTTTCTCCGTTTCTTTCAAGTCCCTTTGTTTTCCTGTCATTTGTCCGTCAAATATGATATGGAGCAAATAGAGATATTTTTAGATGAACGTCGTTCATTTATATTCATTTGGCTTGTATTTACCATTAAAAATGTTAGGATCATAGTTTCTTGTCCTACTTAAGATAATATCTCTCACTGTTTATGTAATCATATTTATTATTATCCTGAAAAAATTTTAAGCATATTGTTTACAGATATCATAAAAAATCATTTAAGAGGCAAACTGGCATTATCATTTTTGCAACACACTGTTCCAAAAAATGTTTCTCTTGTAGTTACTATTGTATTTAATACTTGTGCATACTTTCTGTCCTGTAAATACAATATAATGGCAGATTTTGTTTTGAAAAGTTTGTAAATTTTGTTCATAATATTTTTGTTTGTATTCTCTTGCACTTTTTGTAAGTGCTCCAAATAATACACTCTTTCGTCTCTCTGAAATTTATTTTCAAATTGAAAAGATGTAAATGGCGCCAAAAGAATTTATTACACATATTGAAGTGAATGACATTAATTGTAAATAACTTAGATGGTTTACGAAGTGTTGATCTGATCTAAGGGAGATAATCCATTTACTAGATTTATGGAATATATAATTTCAGCAATATTGAGTGTTTTTTCTTAAGATTGAAATTGTCATCCTTTCATAAGTTTGAAGTTGTTTATCGCAATATGTATTAAATCCCTCCACATTTTGATAAGATATTTTTTTCAATTTAACATTTTTCATTGAAACGGTTGTGACATAATGTACAATTTCATCCTTTGTATCTTCACAAAATATAAACATTTTTATCAATTATTGATACAATATTTGCAGAAATTGCGTATATCAATGTTATTCTTGTCTACATCTACATCATTGAAAATTAAGTCATTTGTATATTTTCTCAGTCAGCAAATCAAGTTTTGAAATAATTTATGATCATTTTCACAATTAAATAAATATTTATTTCTGGATTCGTTCATTTGAAAGAGTAGTGCTTAAAAGCATGGTGTTTAATAGTCTCAAGTATTAAGTCTCAATTCTTTACAATATCAAACCATTAGGTGTTCTATTTTTTTCTCCCTTTGACCTACCTGTGTCTAATTACAGGTAGATTTGCATTTATAGGTAAACAAGGTGCATACATATCCAATATTGCTACTATTTTCCCATCTAAAATTTTTTTTTGTACAGTGAGATGTACATGGTCATATATAAAACCGTATTGTCCATACTCTTAACAAGTCAAAACCATAACCGCTAATTTGATTTGACCTTTTTTCCCCCGTCAAACATGCATAGTTATGCATGCATTATTACCTACAGATATATACACTTACATTCATTTGAGTTTCTGTTTTTAAGTATGCATAACTTTACGAAGAGCGTAACTACATTAATTGTATTACGTATGTGTAACTACCAACAAAATTGTTTATATTTATGTTCATTTCACTGTCTTTGTTAACATATTTGTAACTGTACTTGTGTGCAGATACTAATGCGTAACTAAGTTGGTAAAAAGTTACGATGCGTAAGTAGTATTCATCTGTACCTATATTTAGAACCACTAACAACCTCTGCAGGAACAGAAAACCATTATGCTGTGAAATATTTTAACCTTACTGTGCGTAGTTGCTATACAAACTGATCGTAACTAAGCATGTGCGTAGCTACGTGCTCTCTGTTTCTTCTCAACTGTCTTGTTCATGCTGTATTCCTTTATTCTGCTGCCCACAGATCATCAATAAATGGTGTGTGAATTATTATTTGGAGTCTTGTTGTTAATGTTCTTGACACATATAGCAGTGGTAAGCGCGTTCGGCTTAGGATCAAGAGGTCTATGGTTTGAATCCCGCCAGGGGCTCAGCAACTTTGTCTGCAGTAGAGAACTGTTATACACGCAGTGAGGTTTGGGTGCAATGTTACACTGAATTTCAGCACAGTACCATGGCTCCCTAGTTTCAGCCGATGCTCGCAGGTTTCATAGCAATGCCACATTGGTGTTGTGTACTTTCTGCCTATAATAATACTAGATAGCAGCTGCAATACAAGTGAAATACTCTTTAAAGCAGTGATAAACTCACCTCACAAGTACATGTATGCTAGAGTGTTGAATCTTTTGAAGTGTTTGACAGCTTTTGCAGATTCAGAAATATTTCTTGAGCAGTTTGCTCTTACTACTCCTCATTAAGCCTTATTTATACCTCTGCAAAAATAATTTCAAAATAGTAATGCTCTGCAAACTTCCAGTTTCAATTTCAGTGAAGAGTCCAACATTTCCTATTACTGTATCTTTCTGTCAATTTCCAAACCTTTGACAAAAGTTATTTCCCATTTTCAAAAATTATATTTCTAACAAGTAAACATTCTTACAAAAAGTGTATTAACTCAACTGCTGCATTGAAAAGATACAAGACAGTACACATAGAAATACAATGATTTTGGTGATCCTTACATATTCTATATAAATATTCTATTTAGTTTTGGAGCCATAGATAACAAAAGATTTTGAATATGTTGCAAAAAGACAGATACCTACATTGTTAAGCTACAATTTGCCACAGATTGCCAAAAAGACACATCAAACTTCTGAAAATAATGTTTTGACAAGAACACGCCGTTCTTTCATTGCAATGAAAACTTTAGAACTGCTCACAAGTTGTTCCCATCTTTTCACATGATAAAAATCCCTATTGAAGAGTTTTTCATGCAATTGTAAATATTTTATGGACGCTTCCCTTCCGTTTGGTCTATTTAAGTGATATTAAACATCTACTCAAAGACGTATATAGAATTCTATTTACGTCTTTGATCCACTGCATGAAAAAGACCATGGTATTCAAGATGAAGATTTATTATGCAAACAGTATTAAACCTTATTTAAAATTAAGACAGGTAAGAATATAACATTTCTTGAAATCAGTTTTGTCATGTTTATGAAGACTGCCGTTCTCTTCATATAGCCAGAGAGTTTTCTTCGTATTAATAAAGTGAATAAAAGAGTAGATTGAATAAATATTTTGTACATTCTAGGAATTTCTGTAAAAGTGTTTCTTTTAAGCATGGCAAAAACGTGATCATACACACAAAATATGACATACATGAAAATGATTAGGTTATAAAATTTGCAGAATGATTACAAAATTCCTCTAGTAAAACATATATATCTGTAACAAATTCTTATATAACTATTACATCTGGTCATTATTAGATGCAAAACTGGCCAAACATGAAATATACCCATCTGTAAAATCAATTCAAATAGTTCAATAATATAGATATACAACAATGTCACAAATCGTGTAATCTCAAAATGTTTATTTAAAAAACCTACAAAAGACTGTACTGTATAATAAGAACACGAACATTTTTGACGTACATGAGAGAGAACAATATTCTTAAACTTGTAGAATGTCTAATATACAATTAGTAAAATACTAAAGCCACGTAATTAATTGTTAACTAATTTTTCAATCGTGTTATTTTGGAACTGTCTGCGCAACAAATAGTATTTTTTACCAAACACGAGTATATAATAAACACCATCCTGCTACATCAGCGTATTTGTCTCCGCGTAAGGCTACAACGATAGATTGTAGCCGTACGTGGAGACATATACGCTGATGTAGCAGGATGAATAAACACATATTAAAAAGGACTATGCTTTTAAAGTTTTATTAAGAAAGAAATATGCTCAAGTAAAAAAGTGTCCATGAAAATACATCTATGAAAAATCATTAAAGTCGCCTCAAATTGTATAATCATTATCAAGATTCAAAAACTGCCAAAACATGACATAGAAAGGAATAGAAAGATATATCAATAGAATAATGTATTTATGATATTTATAATCGGGCGGTTCTCTAGAACTGTATAAAAATATACAAACTACGAAAATATCATACACAAAAGCAATGACTATAGCTGTAATAAAATCTACAGAATAAAAGAGAAATTGATAAAAAAAATCGTAATTTCAATACACTTATCTACTCGTGTACTCAAAAGGCTATGAATATATTCATATGAAAATGAAAATTGATAAACCATTTTACACAACGAAATAACCAATCCTATAATGAATAGTTACATGAAAAATATACACTTTTTGTATCATTTGAGAATAATTTGTTAATTTGACGCATCACTCAAGAATATAAAGAGATTATAACCCAGGCAGAGATGGCATATTGTTTTTCAACAGGAGTGACCCTAAAATGATACACTGTAATAAATTATATTATTATATTATTATCTTATTATCATTATTATACTGATATTTTCCCGAGAGAGAGCGAGGGAACTGTCGTTTTACTGGCACGATGAAATGACACACTTGCACTGATTTACCCGCCTGTTATGTCAGTACTTACGACGATGCACGTGCTGCATGCTTTTTGCGAGCTACCAGGAAACTCCCTGCCTTGAAAGCAAAGATTAAGTTGTCCCACATTCCGATGTCACGTGGTTGAATTTTTCGCGAGGGTTTATTACACATGTGCAACATAATATCGTAATTATTGTCCTGACTTATTTCGTCACATATAGATGATATATAACTATAAGAAACGAATATAGATGATATATAATTATCAGAAACGAAGTACCATACAACACGAAACAGGAAAAACAAATCTTAAAAACTAAAGCGTGATATGTGTACAAAATTATCATTTTAAACTAGACACGGGTGAGTTCTGTATCTTTCTTCTTGGCATAAGTTTCTTCGCCAGTAGCCATACACTCATTGTACAGGTCTCCAGGAATTCATACAGAGAGGCAACACTGGCTCCAAGATAAAACCCCATCGCTCCACCCACTGTACCTGTGATTGATAATAAATGGTTTAAACATTAACTTTAACAAAGCAAAGATTGAAAGTGTCTTTGAGGTGGAAAACCATAGTTTTATATCCTAAGAAGGTATCATTGATAATAAAAATAGTAGGGTGTGAATTAATGATAATTGTGGGTCTAGGACAAAAGTCACCCGGACAAAAGCCACCTGGACAAATGCCACCCGGACAAAAGCCACCTGGACATAAGCCACCTAGGACAAAAGCCACCCGGACAAAACCCACCCAAGTTTTAAAAAAGTTTTTAACAAACAACTCAGATACTAGATAGTTCTCATTTCAAATATGCATTTCACTTCATTTCATTTCATGTCATGGCATTTGTCCTGCTCTCGATAATTTTACGAACAATTTTCTGAAAACAAATATAAGTTATTTTTTTTGATAAGTGTTAATATTCTAAGATATCAGTTATATGAGTAATATTTATTTAAAAGAGACATTACCGAGAGTAAAAACTTCCAAGAGACTTGAAGCGCACATAAAATATAATTGTCTAGACACAAACTGAAGGACGGCAATTTCAAGATGTGTTGAATGACACAAGACTTATATATATGAGTCGTTTTCAAAAAATGTCAATATTTGGTTCTCATGAAAAGACAAAATTAAAGGATTGGAAAAATAAAATTCATTCCTTTCATTACATTATTTCACTATTAATCTCTCCTAACATAAAAGAATTGACCCTTAATTACAACTTGTTTCTCCAAAAATCTAACATTTTTCTTTAATCTTAATATTAACATTCTTTCCCGTAACAACACTAAGATGGGGTAATATGTCAAAATGAATAATAATTTTTGCAATATTTTAGTACAGACATTAGGAGTAACCTCTATTCAAAGAACATTCACTGAAATGTGGGAAGATGCAGGGTCGTTTTTTCTCAACCACCGTTGTATGTGAACTTTAATAAAAACGACATACAGACTTATGTTTCAATTTACCATTTTACTAAAAAAAACTGTAGTAAAAATGTTTTTTGTTATATGAGTAATATCAATAGCATTTGTACTTTTTGTGATATAGTTTTTAAATGAAAATATATTTAAAAAAACAATTAAAATTTAACAAACTAATGTTGTTACAGTAAAGAAATGTCAGTTACGGGAAAGACACAAATTGTTACAGTAAAGATAATGTTGCTTTTGACACATAATTGATGAATATTGAAGTTAAAACATAATAAAGCATTCTAATGAGTAACTCTTAAATTCAAATAAGAATCTAATCTTGTAGGATTGGGAGGCAGACAATGTCTAAAAACGCTTTAAAACACTTGCTGTTAGTGTGTTACAGTAAAGAATAATTTGTTACAGTAAAGCATTTGGCGAATGTTTACACAGCTTGAATAAGAATATTAAAGATATAATAGGTTAATCGTTACTTATGTTATGATAACCTAAATCATTGATGTCATTTGATCGAGAATACACATTTAACTTAAGGAGGTTGGATACAAAATATCGAGGTATTAAGAAATGTCTAAATTTGTTCTTATTTTGTTGAAAAATATGTCTAGAATCAAATTGTGTCATAAAAATATCATGTCACCACAGTTTATGTTCGAAAAATTGCCCATCCGTTAGGGCACCCAAAGATAAAAATACAATAATTTAAAAACTTCTTTTCAAGATAACTTTTGAATAAAATTATTATTTAAATGTTTTTCTATTAAGGCATTACAGTATGGAAATAAACTAAGTCAGAAAAAAGGAACTTGAAAATAATATGAAGTAAATTCATACAAATAACCTTTTTTTTTTCGATGATTATTTTTGTAAAATATTATTATTTTATGAAAAAAATTGATTTCTCGTATTAAGATTTTTTTGAAAATTATATATTTTGTAGTTAATACACACTAGAATAAGATTAAAAAGAAAAAACAATATGTCACCAGGGGATAACAGAGATATTCACATTCAATTTAGCCACATCAATGAAAATTAACATCCAGGGGAGATAACTCTTCATTATCAACATTACCCTTTTTAGCAATTTTCATTAGAACTTAAGGTTAATTAGTGAAATAAATTGTATCATAAAACAAATACTTATGTTCACAAATATAACATAGTCATTGTTGTTTATTAAACTAAATCATTATTTAATTTTATAATTTTTTGTTCTCACACTTTCAGTGAAAAATAAACCAAACAGCATAAACTTTAAAATAGCACAATCTGACTGTTGCGGATGTGCAGTAACAAAGGTATCCAACCTCCTTAAACTGTGAAACGATCACACAAAAATGACAAACTTAAATTGTTCAAAGAGTATAAATTGTGCTAAACTTAAAATTCTAAAATTTAGGTTGATCAATGGGGTATGCAGTGATCTGCTGTGGTTCAGGTAATAGTGCACTGAATAGAAATGTCCTTGCATGGTATCAGATAAAAAAATAATTACTTTCTTATATTCTTATATAATTATATTCTTTTATATTCTTATATAATTATATTCTTTCCCGTAACAACAAGTCTTTACTGTAACAGTTCAAGCAAATACATAATGATTTTCAAACTGGTGTGATATAATATTATAGAAAAATAATTACAGCTATGTACTGTTTAACTGAACTTATGTGGAAACATAGAATCAACAATGATCTAATTCTGTTTAGTAAATTAAAACCTTTTCAAGCAATAAACCTCTTTACTGTAACGAAAAAGTATTTTTTACTGTAACAGAAACATTTATTTGGTTTTTTTTTATATATAACACGTGCTTAATGAAATCAATGTTGATTACACATGCATTAGAAAATAATATTCATGAAGTTTTAAAACAGAAGATGTGATTGCTCAAAACCAGTAAATGTTATTGCAACAAGAGAATAAATTCTTTCCTGTAACAAGTTCCTTTCTTTACTGTAACAATTTCAGTCAAATCCTTTTTCTCATTCTCTTTTGATGATTTGAAAAAATACTGAATTAACACGAATGTGACTTAACTTGTCTTCAAGCAGTCAAAAGCTTAATTGCGTATTGTACTTGTAAAACGTTTGTAAAGCTCTGAACTTTCTTTGCTGTAACAAAACCATTCTTTCCTGTAACGATTTTAGCGTAACAGGAAAGAATGTAACAGGAAAGAAAAACATCAACATTTTTTGCTTCAAATAAAAATGAATGCTCCCTTGCAAAACTTTTTCTCCTACTGTGTAAGGTGTTCCAATATTCCAATGCACTCATATAAACAATATTAAGTCTTAATGGAATATCAATGGAAGAGGAGTGTTACAGGAAAGATTCATTAAAAATATATTTTCAAACATTCTATCTTTTTAGTTTTTTCCTGCAACTCTCACCCATTTAATCATCTTGAATGCATAGTACAAAGTAACGTTGGGAATTGTCAAAGACCATGACAATATACATGGTTAACCCAGCACCAGGGACCATACAGTATTTTAAGTTTGAAGTATTCGTTACAGGAAAGAACAAAACCTGTTATATTCGAGTTTTTATGAAGTTGGAATATTTTATTCAAGGTGTCAATGAACTTAGCAGTACATACGTATTCAACAAAACCCCAAAAAATTAAAAACAAACAAGACTTATTTTGTACAGAGATGAAAACTTGACAACATCTTTACTGAGGGACAGCAAAAAGTGACACATTTAAGACATTAAAAACACTGTTAATCAAAACCTGTAAACATTTTTTTCATTTTTAAACAAGAGTAAATCAAGATTAAACCCTGGTAACCTTCCCAGACTTGAAAGTTCAAATAATTTTGATGAAATCATGATTTTATTGATAAAGGACAAGAATTCCTGCATGTTTTGAAAACGACTCATATAACGGCTTCCTTGAAATAATAATTCTTAAAAAAACGTAAGAAAAGAAGATCAGACCTAAATAACTTTTCAAGAGGTTTTGTTAATTCAAAAAAGAGATACATGTGATATGTTTAACAAATGTCTTTCATTAATGCAAATAAACTAATGTAAAATATTTGATAAATTTTAATTAGTTTCACTTCATCATGAGCTAAAAATAATTTTCCAAAAATTAGAAACATCAAAGCTGATGCAAAAAGGAAAATTACGTTATAAACAAAAAAGTCAGAGAATCTCTTACTTATTTGAAATGATATGAAACATATGAGAAATTAAGACAATTAAAATGTACACAACCAAATGATGTTCGTATCACCTTACTACACACTAAGTATCCTACTGTTTGTCATTGTTTATTGTTTATGTCATCACGTCATAACACTATTGTTAACAATTTTGCTAAATTTGTATTTCTAACACGAGAGAAACCCTCGAATTTCCTACCATGATTTTATGACGCTTCAACCAGTATTACATGTTATGGAGTTGATGCCCCCTTTACGGACATAAATAAAGTAATACTTACTTATGATGGCCGTAAAAGGATATTCGGGGACATGCTCCACTGTATTCAGAATAAGTTGCTCGAAGAAAATCTGGACTTCTAGCAGATTATTCCTATAAAAATAGGAGAAAATCTTTACTTTTTTCAAAAAATGGAATACACTAAAATACGTTGACTGAACAAAACAAAAGATCCCTATGATTTTGTCGTGTTAATTTAACATTAATATATTTTGTGTGTTAATGTAAAATACAATGAATCTTTTAAATACAAAGTTTATTATCTAAAATTATATGTTGACTTCTCCGTGAGGGGCATACAAAGGTTGTTGTAATGATTACAGGTATGTGAACTAGTCTTCGTTCCTTAAGATTACTTTATTATCGTTAGCATACGCATTTCACGTGAAGATTGAGAGTGTCATGACATATTTGTCAGAAAATTCTTAATCAGCAACTGTGCTGAGCGAATTAAAAAAAAAATCTCAATCTTTAACTTAAAAGAAATATTTAAAAAACAATTGGTAAAAGGTCACAGAAAATGTATTTGACACAAATAATGTTTTAGGATGTTTCTGAATTTAAGACGACATTCCGTCAATGAAATGTGTCAGTCTGTAACAGGCAAATTTACGTGAGGCTGCGCGGGTGTTGTTCATTTCACCTTGAGTTGCACGGAATTCACGAATTTCACGTTGCAAACCATCGATGCATCGCAACATCGAAAGCACGTGGTTTCAGGGAGGTTGGGAAATTGGAGCTTTGTCCTGCCTCAAACAAAACTACATCTGTGTTTCAAGGTATTCTCAGGACGAATTAAAGATTGGTAGCATCGTAAAATAATTTCATTCATCATTAGCTGTTTCAAATGACGGTCCTTGCAATTTGTTTGAATTGGACTAAGCAATTAACGAAAGTCTTTGGTGACAGTTGACAATAATTAAATAACATTATCGTGCGTGTACTTTAAGAAATCCTTTCGAGATGTGGTGTGAATATCACGTCAAGGGGATCTTTATCTGAGAACCAAGCCATGGGTTGGTAATCCATGATAACTAGATACCACACTTGACCACGTGTTGTATACATGTATACAAATTGTTGTAACAATAGAGTGGTAATATTTTCGTCAATACCGAATAAAAAGTTGTACATTTATAACATTGCCTTCGTCATTATTCTCCCGCCAGGGGCTCGGCAACCTTGTCTGCAGTAGAGAACTGTTCTACACGCAGTCAGGTTTGGGTGCAATGCTACACTGAAATTCAGCGCAGTACCACCCATGGTTCGCTAGTTCCAGCCAATGTTCGCAGGTTTCACCACAATACATTGCCATCATGGTGTTGCGGGCTTTCTCCCTGCAATAATACTAGCAGCCGCGATATAAGTGAAATACTCTTGAATAAACTCAATTTTCACCTCACCTCATTATTATTCATGACTCAAAAAGTATACACCAAGGAAATGTTACCTTGCATATTCCGCTGACTCGACAAAATTCGTTTTGACCATATATTCTGTAGCTGCTAGCGAAGGGAAGAGCCCATGAGATAGTTTAGTATTATACACATAGAAGGTACATGGTTTCAAGCACTTGCAGAGTTGTCGCTGTGTTGTGATGTTAAGGTACACAAGCGCTGAAAAAAAAAATGAATATTGCAATGAATATATATGATATAAAACAAATTTCCCTTGGGACAATAAAGACATGATCTTATCTTATCTTATATAGACTTGCTACTTCATTTACTTATTAATGCATCTATTCATTTATGATTAATTCATTCATTGATTCATAAATGCCTATATTCATTGATTTATTCATTCTCAAATTGACTGTTTTACTGAGTCATTTCAATTTTACGAATTTTGTGTTGTCGTTGTTTACAATTAAATACTTCAGGTGAATTACTTGTTCGAAAAAAAACGTCTCTTATCAAGTCGCAATTGATATATCTTACCATTTCATTTATTTTGCACATCTATTTGACCTCAATATATTTTATTCATAAGAAAGTACTCTAAACATAATCTTATATGAGTAGTGTTCACGATTTCTCATTAATAAACGTCCAATGATTTACCTATGACAATAGGAAAATACCTTAATACTTTGATAATCTTTGAAACATCTAATTTTTTGGACACATTTCTTAGCATATTGAACAATTAACTGACGTTAAAAATATCAATTTATCAAAGAATAACACACCATGATTCAGACGGAAGAAGTAAGTTTTATTAAGGTATTTTCCTATTGTCATAGGTGAAGGATTGATCGTTTAGTAATGAGAAGGGTTATGTTAATGATGAATAAATGGATTTCGTGAAAATATGAACTCTTTTTGTAAGCATTAACTTTACTTACCTCCATAGTACGAAGCACATGGAACCGCTTGTTTCATCTTACAGTACGGAACCGTCATCTGATCTGCAAACAAAAAACTTAAATTAGATTAAATTCACAAATTCCAGAGGGTATCTGTCACACGTTTTAGGAAAGCAACATTTTAATATGCTACACTAATACTGTAATAAGTGTTATGCTTGTGTCTACATAGTTATAACCTGTTTGAAAATCGTGAGTTAAACTTGTATAACTGACGAAGCTTGCGTGACCTTGTTTCGGCCAATCAGCAGGCAGCAAACGTGTAAACGTCATAATGCGACTATTTTTTGGTAATATCAGTGTAGTAATGTATCAAACAATACAATGTATTACCGGGGGAATGTAATGTCTTGCATCCACAATTATCAGCAATCAGTTCACTGTAACATTCCGATAAGCACGCTTCGAAACTGTAGTTAGAGGAGTACTTCAAGGGGTTGATGAAACCTGAGTGTTCCGTGTCTAGACACCCTTCTGATCCAAACGACTTGTATGGGGGACTCAGAAGCTTGTGCTGAAAAAAGATAACATAATTAGAATAAGAACTGTTCAAAGGAATGAAATGAGTAACTTATTCCTTTATTCAAAAATGATTTAAAGAGTTCCTTAGGTGATATGTAGGATCATTTATTTATGAATACTGTTCTCAATAAATGATTCAAAAAACCATATGCTAATATAAAAATGGTTCAATGATTTCCTTGTCACTGATGTACAATGTAGAATCGTTTGGTTTGAAAAGCCTTTTGACCATACAGTTCAGGTGCAGTACGCTTAAGATGTAACCAGAATAGGCGAATAATTGATTAGCCAGATATTGGGATATGATTGAGTTATGCGTTGCAGATGCAGTTTCTCAGTTATCAATTAAACTCATTAAACCTCGACACACCCAAAATCAGACCATCTACAACAATAGTTGTATTTGACCTACCATGTATGTAGTTAGTCCTTAGTATTTACAACTAAAATGTTATGCACAGAATAAGAAATGTGGAAATAAACAAGGAATGTATACGCCAGTGATTAAGATCGATGTTTTTCTTGTTATACCTTACTCGGCAAGTTAAATTGCTTAGTATACTAATATCAACGAAATATTACAAATCCTAAGCCATTTCACCGTGAACTTACATCGTGTTTAACCATACCTGTAGCAAGTAAATAGTACCTGCAAATGAAGAATTGCTCCCTTATATCAAAAGTGGTGAGTCATAAGTAATTGCATAAACAGAAATGGCTCTTCCCTCATCTTGAAGGTAGCAAGTCCTAAGTAATTACATCTTCATAAATATTAAGTTATAATAATTACATCTCAGAAATGGCTCTTCCCTCACCTTGTAGGTAGTGAGTCCTAAGTTACTACATCTAAAGCAATGGATATTCCCGCACCTTGTAGGTAGTGAGTCCTAGGTAACTACATCTTAAGCAATGGATCTTCCCTCACCTTGTAGGTAATAAATCCTAAGTAACTGCATCTAAAGCAAAGACTCTTCCCTCACCTTGTAGGTAGTGAGTCCTAAGTAACTGCATCTAAAGCAATTGATCTTCCCTCACCTTGTAGGTAGTGAGTCCTAGGTAACTACATCTACAGAATTGGCTCTCCCCTTACCCAGTAACTACATCTAAAGCAATGGATCTTCCCTCACCTTGTAGGTAGTGAGTCCCAAGTAACTACATCTAAAGCAATGGATCTTCCCCCACCTTGTAGGTAATAAATCCTAAGTAACTGCATCTAAAGCAAAGACTCTTCCCTCACCTTGTAGGTAATGAGTCCTAAGTAACTACATCTACAGAATTGGCTCTCCCCTTACCCAGTAACTACATCTAAAGCAATGGATCTTCCCTCACCTTGTAGGTAGTGAGTCCCAAGTAACTACATCTAAAGCAATGGATCTTCCCTCACCTTGTAGGTAATAAATCCTAAGTAACTGCATCTAAAGCAAAGACTCTTCCCTCACCTTGTAGGTAGTGAGTCCTAAGTAACTGCATCTAAAGCAAAGACTCTTCCCTCACCTTGTAGGTAGTGAGTCCTAAGTAACTACATCTAAAGCAAAGACTCTTCCCTCACCTTGTAGGTAGTGAGTCCTAAGTAACTACATCTACAGAATTGGCTCTCCCCTTACCCAGTATCTGCATCTAAAGCAATGGATCTTCCCTCACCTTGTAAGTTGTGAGTCCTAAGTAACTGCATCTAAAGCAAAGGCTCTTCCCTCACCTTGTAGGTAGTGAGTCCTAAGTAACTGCATCTAAAGCAAAGGCTCTTCCCTCACCTTGTAGGTAGTGAGTCCTAAGTAATTTCATCTAAAGCAATGGATCTTCCCTTACCTTGTAGGTAGTGAGTCCTAAGTAACTACATCTAAAGCAAAGGCTCTTCCCTCACCTTGTAGGTAGTGAGTCCTAAGTAACTACATCTACAGAATTGGCTCTCCCCTTACCCAGTATCTGCATCTAAAGCAATGGATCTTCCCTCACCTTGTAAGTTGTGAGTCCTAAGTAACTGCATCTAAAGCAAAGGCTCTTCCCTCACCTTGTAGGTAGTGAGTCCTAAGTAACTGCATCTAAAGCAAAGGCTCTTCCCTCACCTTGTAGGTAGTGAGTCCTAAGTAACTTCATCTAAAGCAATGGATCTTCCCTTACCTTGTAGGTAGTGAGTCCTAAGTAACTACATCTAAAGCAAAGGCTCTTCCCTCACCTTGTAGGTAGTGAGTCCTAAGTAACTGCATCTAAAGCAAAGACTCTTCCCTCACCTTGTAGGTAGTGAGTCCTAAGTAACTACATCTAAAGCAAAGGCTCTTCCCTCACCTTGTAGGTAGTGAGTCCTAAGTAACTGCATCTAAAGCAAAGGCTCTTCCCTCACCTTGTAGGTAGTGAGTCCTAAGTAACTGCATCTAAAGCAAAGGCTCTTCCCTCACCTTGTAGGTAGTGAGTCCTAAGTAACTGCATCTAAAGCAAAGACTCTTCCCTCACCTTGTAGGTAGTGAGTCCTAAGTAACTGCATCTAAAGCAAAGGCTCTTCCCTCACCTTGTAGGTAGTGAGTCCTAAGTAACTGCATCTAAAGCAAAGGCTCTTCCCTCACCTTGTAGGTAGTGAGTCCTAAGTAACTGCATCTAAAGCAAAGGCTCTTCCCTCACCTTGTAGGTAGTGAGTCCTAAGTAACTGCATCTAAAGCAAAGGCTCTTCCCTCACCTTGTAGGTAGTGAGTCCTAAGTAACTGCATCTAAAGCAAAGACTCTTCCCTCACCTTGTAGGTAATGAGTCCTAAGTAACTACATCTACAGAATTGGCTCTCCCCTTACCCAGTAACTGCATCTAAAGCAATGGATCTTCCCTCATCTTGTAGGTAGTGAGTCCTAAGTAACTTTATCTAAAGCAATGGATCTTCCCCCACCTTGTAGGTAGTGAGTCCTAAGTAACTACATCTAAAGCAATGGATCTTCCCTCACCTTGTAGGTAGTGAGTCCTAAGTAACTTTATCTAAAGCAATGGATCTTCCCTCACCTTGTAGGTAGTGAGTCCTAAGTAACTACATCTAAAGCAATGGATCTTCCCCCACCTTGTAGGTAGTGAGTCCTAAGTAACTACATCTACAGAATTGGCTCTTCCCTCACCTTGTAGGTAGTGAGTCCTAAGTAACTTCATCTAAAGCAATGGATCTTCCCTCACCTTGTAGGTAGTGAGTCCTAAGTAACTTTATCTAAAGCAATGGATCTTCCCCCACCTTGTAGGTAGTGAGTCCTAAGTAACTACATCTACAGAATTGGCTCTTCCCTTACCCAGTTACTACATCTAAAGCAATGGATCTTCCCTCACCTTGTAGGTAGTGAGTCCTATGTAGGAGGTACTGCCAGGAGGAACAAGTATCACTGGATCCAGGTACGATTGTTTGTGGGACGGATGGTTTATGTAGATCTGAATTTATCAAAACATGTTTTTGGAAATCGAAAAACGTTTATTAAGAAATCTGAAACAATATCAAACACATGTGCCTTGATAGAAACCTCGATTTAAAATTATTGAAACAAGTCTTGAGTTCAGTAACACAACATTTCCTGGGATGTTAACGAGCGTGAGCGAACAAGCAGTGTTAGAAGAAGGATACCGTTTGCGAACAATGTGTTACTGAAGACAAGAAAGGTTATTATTTAATGACACATCATGCCCTCAAGACAAGGATGATTATGGAATTGCTTGACAACTTGACAAAGAGGCATTACCATCATAGCAGCGTGTGAATGAGGGCCAGCATAATACTTCTCTTGATGAATGTTCAGAAGAAGAGACAGGGAATTGCCAGCACCATTGGCAGTGGCTCTGATAGCACCGTGTTTTGCAATAAGCTCAGCACTGAAAAGCAAAGTGGTCAAGTAATTAAAAATACTTCATAGAGATGAAATAGAGTCATTTGCTCTGTACAATGTACCGCACAATGCCTCTTTATGATATTCTTTCACCAACTCTGCAGTTAAAGGGTATCAGGGTATATATAACGAATTCCAGTTTATAAGTTTGATGTTTTAAGTACATGACAAAACTCAACCGAATTAAATATGTTACTAGGGGAATTTTTGTTGTTGATTTGTCATCTTTATAAATAGGGATACACACTCTGTAACAAGACAACAGTGGGTTGTGAAGAAAAACAAATATCAAGGAGACGTGCTAGAAGAAAGAGATGGCATAATTAATGAGTTGTTTACCCTTGTACAAGTTGTTGTAATTTGTAAACACAAACCACTGTGGTACATGTTGATGTACAAAAAGGGAAACTATATATAAAAGGCTTGTTGGTTTAGTACATCACACGCCTATGTTTCCCTGACCACAAACAGCCACATCGCATTTGATGGGACGATTGGAACAGATGGAATATTTCTTCGAACTGGAAGTGAAAGATTTCTAACCTGTTGAATCTGAAGCACAATCCAACTACTCCATCCACATCCTCAAAGTAGTCCAAGTCCAAATCCTTTAGTCCAAACCTTGCTTGAATGATATGGTCATTTTTGGTCATGGACATGTTTCTGTAGAAATATTCTTGCGTCATTTCCTGATACTGAGGGTTGTTTAACACTCCCGGGTCAACAAGGTGTTCAAACGTAGGATTGACGTAAGCCATCAAATCCTCAATATCAGCTGTTTTGTTAATTTTCATTTTGTCTAGACAATTTGAGTTGCAGAAGGTCACTGTTGGGAAGTCAATGGAGGAGAGATATTCTACTCTTGTCTTGATCTTGCTTGGCCATTGGGCAACGGCGATAAGATGCTCTGTTACAGTGAATACCAGAGCAATGACTAATGCAAAGGCGATCAACGTCCACCATAATCTGCATAGAATATAGAATAAATTGAATGATATTTATTCATGAATTGTTCGTGGGGTCATATTGCGGTATGTAGATGAGGCAGGTTTAATTATCAACTGTTGTAGCTCAACTGGTAGAGCATCCACTCCGGAGGGCTATGGTTCGATTCCCGACCGCGTCATACCAAAAGTTGTAGATGTTGCTTTCTTGCTTGACACAGGGATAGAACATCGTCTGAACTGACGGGAACTATGGTTGTCGGGTGCCACAGGCTCACGAATAATGTACTTAGCAGGGCTCCAGATAATTATTTTGACTCATGCGTATTTCACTGATCAAATTTCAGATTGAGGAGTAAAACAGTATTTCACTCATCAAATTATGAATTATGGAGTAAAATAACAAATGAATAAAAATTAGGGAGTATTCTGCCAATTTCAACACTTTATTCTAAAGAACATAAGTTAACTTAGCAGCCCTGAACCTGCTTTACTGATGACAGGAACAACATAGTCTAGACTTGCTTGATAGTAACGTTAAGTCGGGGCTTGCTGCAATCAAAAGTGTTTTCCGAACATGGATGATGATTAGATCGATAGCAGCAGGCTCATTCGGAAAGTTTGAAAATCTCTTTGTTAAAGCTGGACATACTATTTGAGATGTAACACATCGTATATGTTGAACAAAACAATATTTGACAAATACATTAACGCATGTAAATAAAATCAGAACGTTATGCGTATCTGTCACTCGTTGATTTCATAATTTATGCGTAAATCTAAATTGTCCATGCGTATTTTACGCAGATACGCATCTTATCTGGAGCCCTGAAATTAGTCTTAGTATTGAATAAAGAATTATGACATGACTTTGAAATAATACTTTCAGTTATATATAGTCTATAATCCACAGTGAATAGTATTAATTACGCAATGTTTAATTTGACATCAATTGGTTAAAACTGCGTAAGGTACAGCATCAATGTATTCAATATACTTTACTTTAGTTTCAACATGATAGGTGAACGGTTTTGGAACAGCATAAATACATATGTTATCAGATTTATTACAGAACGCACACACCAATCCTCTATAAGAGATTGTGGTAAAATTAATGGATGACTGAATAGATGAATGGACAGATACCACAAAAACATATGCACTTACTTAATCCAGATGTTTTAATACAGTAGATTCAAAGTGGAGTTACTCCAAATTGTTTGGTTCATTTCAGTAATCCGAACGCTTCATTATCCGAACGTTTTTGATGAAAAACGGAAGCGTTCGGATTATCGAGGCCTGACTGTACCTGACTTTATCCAAGGAAATCGAGTCAGTTCGCCAATGCCAGCACTACATTATTGTATCTGACATTTTCAAATTAAATAAATAAATACACTAACAAAATTGTTACCTGGTGATCAATGACTTGGAGCTGTTTACAGTGTGTCAACACGCATGTAAACTTGTATCTTCAGCAAAGTTCTTCCACAAATGTCCCTGAGTTTCTGATTTCTCAGTCTTAGCCATGCCAGGTTTTCACAGCTCAACATCAGTTTACCACCAACAAAACTGATTTATCGAATATTACTGTACATACCAAATCGGATATTACTGTACACACCAAATCGTATTCTTGTTATGACAAAATTATTTTTCCTTTTACTTGTTGCTAGGTGAATCATTTGGTTTAATCATACTAGATGATGTTATTAATTTAGCGGGTGTGTTCTTCCATTCGTTATATCTATTGTATGGGCCAGAGCTTTCAGTAATCTATTTGTTCTGTTGATTGACAACAAATACGATTTAATCTTACATTATACACTGCATTGATTACACAAAGTGCTGGTTTAACTGAATGTTTTCATTTAAATCAATAAAGTTAATTATTACACGTTTGGCAGTAATATACTCAGGTCTATTTGTGAAATAAAGCCTCTCTCTTGCTTCAGTGGCGATAACTTTTATCGTCACTTTACCAAGGGCGATGACCATTATCTTCACTTTACTCAGTGACGATGACCTTTATTTTCATTTTACTCATGGTCGATAACCTTTACTGACTCTTTACCCAAGGAAAATAACCATCATCTTCACTTTCCTCGGTGACGATAACCTTTATTGTCACTTTACCCAGTGGCGATAACCTTTATTGTCACTTTACCAAGGGTGGATAACCTTCACCATAACTCCAGCAATGTCAATGTCAAGAGTGACAGTAATAAAGCGATGAAATGACTTAATGAATTCACCAATGACGTCACACCTAAAGATCTAAAAGATTGACACGTATATCTCATCTCGTGAGGGGGATAAGTAACATTTTTGACGTGTTGTGCATAAACTTTTTTACCTCACTCGATTAGATAAACATGGTATTTGTCAAAAAAGACAGATATCCAATGTATAATATTTGCATAACATTTTAGCTTCATCACTTCATAAACATTCATTTGGGAATAAAAAAACCCAAATAGATCTAGGTCTATGAGAAAAAAACGCACTGCTACAATTTCTGCCAGATAGAAATCTGTGATCTGTAATGAAAATTTGACAAAAAATATTTTATATTAATTTTTGATGTGAGAAACATGAAACATGAGGTTAAACATTAAAATCACATGGAGTAATGTAAGAGTGTGCAACTTGAAATGACAAGGCTTATCTTGGGCAATTAGAATGCTTTTGAAGTGATATCCTTCGCAGTGAATAGTTTGTAAGCATATTGATCCAAAATAATGTCATTTAACATTTAATCAATTTTTTAGAAAGTTTACAGATAAATAGTCTTTCGAAGATGATTCACTTAAGAATTGAATGTCAGTTTGTGTGTTTGCACTGGAAAATGAACGATGTCAAAGCTACATTCAAACTCGTGTTGGATGGAGAATTAAAGTAGTTCCGGTGAATGTTCACACGACTTGAAAACGTTCACACAAGTATGAACACTTTTTTGTGAGTTCATGAGAAATGAATCGATGACACTTCGATCACATGACCACGCCCTAGACCAATCAACGCTCGGGAATACGTGTAAACTTCAGAGTGTGAAATTATCAATAATTGTTTTATTAAAAAAACATTCACTGACAGAATGAAAAGCAAAAGCAGAAATTGTTGAGGTAATGTTTATTTCGTTATTCATCATGAACAATTACAAATACAACTAAATTATTTACAAACGCATGTACAAGAAATGTAATAAAATATAGAAAAACAAGTCTTTTCTATCATTGCAACCTAATATGATTTAAGGATTTTAATTAAAAACCTAATTTTTGTGATAAAATCATACAATATACACATCAATCTTTCTCAATATTATTCTTCAACAACCAAATGATACACATGCAATAAAACTTTAACAAATATGAATAGAGACTCATCCATCCCTAGTATATAACACAATCTCACACCTCCAAGCACTCGTATGTTCATAAAACAGACTGGTGTAAAGATCATCGTCATTCGATTGTCTGTAGACGCAAAAGTTTGATGTATAGCAGATTTTCACTGTCATTTTCTGACATCTATGTAGAGTTTTCCTTAATGACTTTATCAAGTGATAAAGTCCACTGTTCAGGTGATTGATATGTCCTCTTACATATATCTACTGATATATCATTACTGCGATCAACATTTTCAGAAGCAAAGCACATAGAGTTTCGTGGCACTTGAATCAAGAATTCACGAATGATGAAATAAGTGATAAAGCTTTTTAGAAGTGTATACTCTCAAATGATTTAAACACACACATATACAAGTCCGGATATACCTGAGAGAAGTTCATTCATAACACATAGGATTTCATGATGTGTTAGATTTATGTTCATTCCTTATTGAAAGTCAAACTCCTTGAACAAAGCTCCTTCCTCTACCTTCATATAGTCTCCGTATCGGTCCCACATTGCCTTGCAAAACTGATGACGTCGAGGTCCTTCCGGTATGTTACCATGGTGACCAGTCTCTTCGCCCGTAGGAGTATACCCTGGCCCAAACTTCTCCCATTTCTCCCGACGATGTTCAAAGTGTCGGTGCCAGCGATGTCGTCGATGTTCCTCTGGGGTTGAAGCCGGGTCCCCAGGCACACTGCTTCCGGGATCAACATCCGGGTTATCACTCCCCCCTGAGGTTTCTTTGCAAGCTGCCCGCCTCCTCCAACTAAAGAATCCAGGCCGTTTTACCTGAGGGGGTGTTTGCCCACTGGTTTCTATCGTCTCGTTCATAGGTACGGGACTTTCTGATTCTGTTGTCATATTTGGATGTAGAGATTCTTTCTTTATCCGTCTTGTCTTTCAAACCAAGGCACTTAGACTCGAACAGATTCGATCTGACTCGCCTGTACCGCAAGTCACATATATATCAGTTTAACAAGCTTGACGCAATCCGCCGATATGTTTCAATGGGCAGGTAGATAAATGTGAACATAGGAGAGTTACCTCCCTTTTATTCTATAATGCACTGGTCTCAGCTTATGCAGTGTCTTGTTTAGGTTTGGTGATTTCCCCGCTTGTCTATTTATAGCTATGGGCGTTTGCCGTGCGATGAAATATCTCATCAGGTTGCGTTGCTTTTAATCAAAAAGGAAATCAAACAAGACATTCACCTTGCATTACTGGCTTGAAAATTCAAGTCAGATATTTCGTAAGCATTTTATGTCATAGTATATGAAGTAGACTATTCGATCACAAGTAAGATGTAAAAATGTTAAAAGGACTTCATAGAATATTTTCATAATTACTACCGACACTTCATATATGTAATTACTGGCTTTATTCTATGCCTTATACATTTTTGATTCATAGAGAAAAATGTGTTTGGGTAAAAGTATATTAAAAAAAGATGATTGTTCTTAAACTTTGACTTAGGAAGACTAAGTCGTTATTGCATAGATCTATTTGTCTATTTCTTAACCATAACATTATTTTTCGAAAACACATATGTATGTATCCCTCTGAAAATCGATTTCGAATAATCATTCATATCACGTGTTTCATAATTATGTTAATAACAAAGGACAGCACATGTGTGTGGGCGAAGGACTGTCTGTGTTCAAAAGCAAATGTTTGGTACTATTTCTGCATCTAACCAAATTAATGAGTAAAATTGCTCTGCAGAAAAAAACCTCTCATTAACCTCATTTAAATTAACATATACTAATACATAGAATATTTGAGAGCCACGACCGTTTTTTCTATGTTTTTTTAAAAATAAAATGAGTAAATGTTTAATTTTTTTTCTTTGTTTTATAGCTTAAAATTTTAGTGTGGATAACCTTAGATCCTAACTTAGTTAATGAATCTGGAAATTGGCGGGGCTCACAAGGATAACACAGAGTGAAATAGGTGAACATTTGATTAACCATACTACATATTGTCTAAATACTACATAATACATATATATTTCACGTATAAATTGATTTCTACTAGGTTTTATTAAAGAGTCTACGTAATGCATTCTTTTTAGAATAACAGATGATTTACTCCATTAACATTATCTATTGGAATGCAATGAGCGTATAATCAAGACAATATGCATCTTAATTAGTCTTTTATTTGACATTTTATACCCCGTTTTAGAGAACCGCGGAATCTTTTAAAGGGGCAGTAGCATTTAAAAAAAATAATTATATTTACAATTTTTTTACTGATTATTGTAAGCTAATGCTAAATGTATCAATTTGACAGTGTAAAAAATCTCATTACACAAGCCAATCATCCATAGTCAGAGGACAAAGTCTGAAGATTAACATAAAATTAATTGGCGGCCATTTTATGTGAACACCTTTAATTCATTTTGTGTAAGAAAAAGGAATCGCATGGCTAAACTTTACATTATATATTTGAATTATTACTGCTACATTTAGTTTAAATACAATGTCTTTTAATTGGAACAATTAACTTTCATTTTCCTGACATCACCTTATATTCCCTCTAAAAACGTGCTACTGCCCCTTTAAATAACAAACAACTGTTGTAGGCTTCTTTGACTTAATTTGATGGCAATTGTCGGATTCGTAGATGTGCATTGGACTATACCTAACTTGCATAAGTGTCATGTATTTAAAGAAACAGTTTCAATAGAAATCGAAAATGGTATATGATGTTAAGACATTTATCTAAATAAAATGTATGTTAGATAAACGATTTAGCCATTCATTATGTTCAAATCACCACGGTTAAATATTCACAGTGAATATTTACACCTTTGTATAACTATTCGGATGAAGATTAAAAACTATTAAATTTAAAAAAAGAAAAAAAAAAGACTTAAAAAAATATGATGTGTTCAGTGAAAACACAAGGGTTCTGTTAATTGTCACGGTGGGGAATTATAATTCGACATACAATGCAAGATTCAGCAACGAATTTCACCAAACGATACACGTCTAGTCATAGCGACGCCAAATAAAAAATGATGTCTATCAAGAACTCTTGTTAAGTCATTTGATAGGCTTTTTGAAATACACAAAACTACATGTTGATACACGAACCATGGACTTGACATAACCTGTGTTAACAAGTTAAATATCTAAGCCGTCGGATTATTGCAAATTTTAGTTATAAAAGTGAAGTTTTGTATGTTATATCAACACTTAAAAAGGTGCCAGGGCACGTTAGAAAATGATCACTAGGTGAAAGCCCTGTACTTCTGATGCGTCATAGAAATGTATCACGGGTCTGATTAGGCACTGTTTTTTAAGAGCCGTTTTTAGGCAGGTTATTTAAATTTCAAATTGCAATTCCTTCTTTATAAATCTCGAAAGTGACCAATACCACAACGAAATGATTACGTCATTAAAAAAAGCAAGTTTTTAGATGGAAATGAAAAGGGTATTAAATTCAATTCAATTCATTTTTGTACGGTTTTGAAGGCCATTGGCCCATGTACAATTGCAATATAAGTAGCAAATAAAAGTAGTAACGTTATTACAGAGGACATAGCACGCTTTCTAAGAGCAAGATCTTCCTTACAATAATTTGCACATTTAAATAATGAACTACTACTTTTGCTGCTAATTAACTGAAGATAATATTCTATTATGTTACCCTGTCTACAAGATTGAAAATAATTTTCCCTGATTGAAGCATATGCGTCACATTCAAACAAAAAAGAATTTCATTTTCAATCAGGCCACATTCACACATTTTAAAGATTCTATTCACATTAATACCCCGAACATTACATCTCAGGGGAAGTGCATGTAATCTTAATAAACAAATAGTTCTTCGGATTGCTATATAATTAATAGAAGATACATAATATTCAATACTTAACAACGATTTAACTTCTTTGAGATATCTAAGATGTAAAGACTCATTTATTTTACTCAAAATATTTAGTTTTTTTACAGTCCATAATTCTATTCTTGAAATTAGAAATAAACATGTAATATCGCCAACATCCTGACTGTACCATACACATCGAAACCAAAGGAACATAAACGATATTTAACCGACGTTGTAACTCTGCCAACTGAATCTAATTTCCTCATAAGAAGATAAGACTGTTTTAGATAACGATCTTCTGACATCCTCAACAATTTACACCAATAATTAATGCACCTAACGTAATAATCCACATAAATGCTTTATCTGCCACAATTTGCTAAAAAAACAAATACCAGAGACAAGCTTTGGAAATTCCGACACCATGTACATATTTACAAAAATTAGTATGGAATATTTCAATAGAGTTCCTTTCCTCAAATCCTAAAATTTCAGAGCCATACACTGATAATACGGGTTTAACCTTACTATCAAATAATTTGAACATCAAACCAACCGGCATATTTGAGTACGTAATAAATAACCTTTTCAAAGAAAAAAGTGCCTATTCCCCTTACTAAGTTTTGTACACACTTTGTCCAGCAGAGCCGAAAAGGGTAAATGGTATCCATAGAATTCAGTTGCAAAACTTTATGGAGGATAAATAGCTGAGGAAACACACCAGAACGTTTAAAGAATCACCAATTTCTCTTATCAAAAGAATTCGAGTAAACGATGACATTTTCAACCTGTCAGTTCCTTCCAAAGCTCTCTAACTCTGGCTAAATTAAGTTTAAATTTAACAATGGTAAGAACAACTCCATCCATTAACAATACAATATTCAAAACAAAACTGTATGAGAAATAACAAATAGGACTTCCACATAACAAACCCATTACAACTGCTATCAGAAATGTTAAGAAAACAATAGATGCAATTAATGCAACAATAATGTACGTTTTCAGAAGCTTTTGTTGATATTTGTAAATAATTCCATTATCGTTCCCTGCTTTCCCACAACTGGGGAAGACTTGTCTTGCCTGTTTTCTCGATGTCCTTAAAATTTTGACCACAACAAATAACAGAAAAAGGAAATACACTATTGCAACAACTGGAATTGTGTACATGAATTCTGGAACTAAAAGCTCTGTGTAACAGTAGGTGATTTCAATTGTCAAATGAATTCTTTTGGCAAAAATCAAAATCAAGTTTATATTGATATACATGAAAGGAACAACCCATACTAACACAATTGCAAGTCGTCTTCGATACAAGGTAAACCATAAATGCACGTGTAGGGGGCGTGTGATCTGAACATAAACAGCCATGGCATAAAAACATGTATTGGATAACGATAAAAGACACATAAAGCCTGTAAACTGTAAATTAATGATACACCAATGATTTAGTAGAAACACTTCAGGTTTGTACTGGTAGGCGAACATGATAGGCACATAACAAATACACTGGTACAAAGCATTGAGAAGGTGACTTCTAAGAGGAAACGTCAAGGCCGTACTGTCATCTTTGTAGAACGTTGATTTGAAGAGCAATGTACATAGCATCAGAGTCAGGATTGTTGTTGGTATCAGAAAGCTTGTGCTGATCCACCTGTAGGTTCTCAGCTCTTCGTGAGTTATATTTGCCATGTTCATAATTCTTCTTGGAAAAGATTTCACCTTATATGATTCTCGATATATAGCAATTGATATACTTGCAATTGAACCCTGTTGGTGGAAATATATTTCTTTTTCTATGAAAGATTCCTAATACATTTGTGTCTGTTGAGATGTCATGCAAATCATCAACGAATTCCAGAAAGAACAAACCTTTTCATAACTTTTGGCAACTCATAGAATCCCAACTTCCTCTTGAATGATAGTTCACAATATATTTTCATGATTATTTGATGTATCATTTCATGAAGCATTTTTAGTTGTTTGTAATGCTCTTGGTAATAGGTCGCACAATAATAGACACATCAACCTGATTTGTTAAAATGACTTCTCTTCTCTTTTGACTTGAAAGACATCTGTTTATCCAAATGTTCACAGGAAAGCTTTCATTGACCAATAATCTCAGAATGACAGCGAACTGACAATCTGGTCAAGTTCAGCTGTATATTGAATAATCCTTTGGTTCACATTCAAGGAAGATTTCCAAGTGCATCCTACATTTCTCACACAGAACATCTACTGAGGGTTTTCCATGAATAACTGACTGTCAATGTAGCCATCAACAACTGTTCATGTGTTTATACCTCATTTGTATTTATTTGAGATATACTAATTATCCAAAATCAGATTTCTTTCACTAATGGGGCAGTATGACCCATGTGTAGCATTTACACTAATGAATTAATGGAACTTTATGCCTGATAGAACTAATGATACATTGTTCCATTAGTATTTGATGATTAATCAACTGCATTTCCTGAATAAATAAGTGACAAAAATAATCAATAATATTTGTCATCAATTCCATTTATAGTAAATACCCTGAATTATGTTTCGACAATAAGATTTAGAAATCTTATTTTTGAAAAATAAAGAGATCATCATATTCCAGTTGTGCAAAATTTCGAAATTTTACAAATATTCTATGTTCTTACTTCGATGTAAAAATCAAATTCAACTGTTGAAAGTATAAATAAAGTATATTTTGTCTTATATATGCGATATCTGAACTGGTAGGCAAAAGAAAGTACACATTTCAGTTGAATATATCATATGTAAGATTTTCAATTACAAATTTCTATTTTTTATGTCGTTTTCTCAAACTGATAAGAACACGAGTTAAATAATCGTTAAAAAAATACTTTTAAGTGTTTTAATTTTTCTCAAATATGAAACTTTATGCTAAACAAATGTTGAAAAAGTAATTTTGATATAACACAATGTTTTTTTCATCAACAAGGAAGATATATTCTATGCGAAGATCAGTAAACGTGCCTAGTTTTTCACACATTGACAACATTTTAAACAAAGCAGGGATCATGATTCTATTTCTTACCCCTGCCTGCATTTTACAATATCTCAACAAACCATCAACAAGACACCAATTTTATTTTTCAACTACTGCAAATCTGTGTTATTATTAACTTGCCATATCATATGTTATCACATATTCCGTGGATATTAAGTACATCTAAATTAACTGTGGGGTGTACCTTCTTTCGCTTGTCAGATTATGTTAATTTCTACTTTTTTCTTTACCTTGCAAAGCGATATCAAATACCATAAACTTACTATTGTGAAATACTGTGATGTTTTAAAATGGTATTTATATATATTTTAAAATCAATGTGGTAAGTTATTCCATGTAAAAGGATATTGGGGTTTGTTGTATGGTGACCTCTTCGTTATATTAACCATGACATACTTTTTATGGTGGGAAAATATAGTTCACAATTTGCTTTTTATGTTTGACTTTTAACTACATAGTACAATTCGACACCTCTTTCACACAAGTTACAACATATAAGGATATTTTCCATTTCCTTTTCAATTCCTTTGTCTCTTTGTAAGCCATCTTCCAGTTAAGTTTGGTAAGTCAGGATGTAAGATATACCCACACTAGCCACTGTAACAATTAACGCAAGAAGAAAAAATGTCAATCTATTTAGTTTTAAAGGGGCAGAAGCAAAATACTGTGACTATGTGTCCCAGTCCACCCAGCTGTAAATGGGTACCTCGTGAGGATTGAGTGTGACATTAACGCTGTGCGTCACATGACTGCACGTGTTGTATGAGATCCCCCGGGAGTCGAGATGGTAAAAAGAAGTGTCGTAAAGACTGATATCCAATGATTGAGGGAAAGCCAAAGCGCCTTTGAGCAGCACTCTCTGAGCTGGATATTGGCGCTATACAAATGTTTAGTAGTAGTAGTAGTAGTACTGTATGCTTACATGTTACAACATTTAGGATATTTTCAATATCCTTTTCAATTCCTTTGTCTCTTTGTAAGCCATCTTCCAGTTAAGTTTGGTAAGTCAGGATGTAAGGTATACCACACTAACCTCTGTCACAGTAAACGCAAGAAGATAAAATAACAATCTATTTAGTTTTAATAAATATTGGAAGAATGATCAAGGATCCGTAAGTAAGTAAAATATTTGTTAAAATTAGGTTTATGTGTGATTTCATTTCTTCATAGCAAAATATTTCTCATGGACGTGGTAGAACATACAGGAAATACATGGAACTAAATCCTTTGCTTTCGAATATAACAATTATCATACACATTTTTATTACATACCCATATAATCTTACGATAGTAATACGTAATGAAATACAACGAATTCCGTATTGCACTCCTCATTCCGTATTGCACTCCGTATTGCACTTCTCACGGAACTACTTTCTTAGCCAGGTAGGTGTCATGTCAGCTATTTATAGAAATTTACGGCAGGAAAAAACCCATATCAATAATGTAAACAAACGCACAAATTTTGATTCAGACATTCCTGAGTGTTTATATCAGGATAAATTTACATTGCTCACATTTAGGCCTATAGATAAAAATATTAACAAATTAATTTAGATTAGGCTACACTTCGCTGATCGCAATGAAAATATCGATTTCAAAAACTACATCGACAAAACTGTCAAGAAAACAACAAGTGTAATCACGAAGTTTGCAAATTACCTGAGGAAAAACAATGAAGGGCGAAGAGTTTAGGTATCCCGGTTCCGGATCTTGTGATTCTCATCGCACAAAACCGCTGTCATTTTCAGTGACAACGTTTCAATGGGGTCAAATTATGACTTCCGGTCTACTCAGCGACAGCAACATTTAGGCTACTGGTGATCGTTTCATATTACGGTAACTTCAACTTTACCTCACAAACAAATTATTCAACGAATATCCCTCGGTCCTGTCCTTCCAAAACGTAGACGTGCCATCATTGATAGTGATTCAGATTCATTTCATCTCGTTGAACTGTTCTGTAACGTCATCTCTCCATGTTCACAACGTTCACGTTTGAATACGTTGTGACCGAACTTTGCCAAATGTCAACGAATTTTGTTTCAAGTTATGAATGTTTATTTTGTATTCGAATGAAATGTTGATATACGTGCAAGTGATATATGCAAGTGTCATTAAAGAAGTTTTAAGCATCTTGCGTCTGTTTTTTTCCAAATATTCATAACAGTTTTGTGTGCACTCTATGTCCATGTGACGTCATAGGTGGAGGAATGTGATGACGTAATATTTCGTGAAAGGGTTGGCGGAGTAATTAATTAGGTCAAGACAACATGTAAACATTCTTCCGTGTGCAGATTTATTTGAAGTAAATTTAACGAAAAAAGGGTATGTAATAAATATAGAACGTCATTCTAGTGCATTTTTTCGTTTGTATTGAACTCGTAGATGTCACAAAGAGCAAAGAAACAACGAGTTCGCAGAACTCGTTGTTTCTTTGCTCTTTGTGACATCTACTCGTTCAATACAAACGAAAAAATGCACTAGAACTCGTAGATGTCACAAAGAGCAAAGAAACAACTCGTTCGTCGAACTCGTTGTTACTTTGCTCTTTGTGACATCTACTCGTTCAATACAAACGAAAAAATGCACTAGAATGACGTTCTATATATATATTGCCCTATGTTATTCATTAACATTTGGAACTAGTGATATGTATGTTTATTTGAAGTTGATACGTACATATATGTAATGAAAGTTTATGAATAATTTCGTGAGATGATATTATAGTTTGAAAAAAAGACAAATATATCTAGACAATAATTGTTTTCTCCTTAGTTAAAATTTAAATTGAGAACAATAATCATGCATTTTGATCATGAGTACCTTGTTGTCAAATCGTTTAAATGGTTAGTTCGACCACTCGCGCTTACTTAGATCATGGCCACAAACGTAATTTATAAAATGTTGTCGTAAATCAAAAGATGATATTTTTTTGGTTGAAATGTTTGCGAACTATTTGACGGCGATTATGTGATACAAGTAATTGACATAAAAAAAACCCATAGAGCTTGTGAAATTCGCGTTAGGACGCATCCTTGTGACTATGTGAGTATTAAAACGACAAGTAATTAATACAAATCATTTCACAAAACAATAGTCTATTCAATTGAGATATGATCTGAAGCACAAAGTCGCTTAATTTGTTGATGTTAGAGCATCTAATGGGCTTTGCTGTTCTCAATAAAACAAGAAACGTGATTTAAGATAACTATCATACTTCGAAGTAGATGATCAAGTGAAAACATAAGTCATGTTATTGGATATCATTTTCATACCATGTGCAGTGTTAGCTGATTGAAAACGCAATATTAGATTGACATTTACATTGAATATTGGGGTGAACCAAAGGATGTACAGGATGTTATTTGTACTCAGTCATACTTTTGGAAGATGAAAACATCTGAGGTCTTATTAAATTGGCACCAACATGTTTGAAAACTTTGCTGAACGTTTTAGCTTTCTTGAGCAATTTCAAACAGTAACCGAGTTTGATCAATAACTTGTGAAGAGTAGAATTATTGGCTGTTCATGAGATGAAGATTTACAGAGTAACAAAAAGAGGTCACTTCATCAAAGCTAGTGTCTTTTATTATGTGAACTATTGACAAGAGGATGGTTAAACAATAAAACTGCTTTATTACTCATATGGTTGAAAATAAGACATATTTCCAATATGAGCACTAGTGCACAAATAACTTTTGCCTTGCAACTATTGTTCTGCGAGTTTCCGTATATTTCACCTGTTACATCATAACACCATTGTTCATGACGTCACTGGCGCCGGCTGTCACAAGGTAAACGGCCGTCTTTTTTATTTCTAAGATGGAAGGTGCCATAAAATCGGTAATAATTATTCTTCTGACACATGACTTCTATAAACTATTGCTTTCACTGTTTACGTTACTCTCAATATCAACGTTTTACAAATATGATAGTTTATCCTTGTGTTTTGCTATTTAAATTAAATTAATCAAAACCTTTTAGTTAACAGAAAGCGCATAATTATCAGGCCAAACACCATTATCTGAATCATATCTTTGATATTTCAATAATAGCCGAGCTGTAATCAAAGAATACACAAATCCCTATTATCTTTCTAAATTCAAGTCCATTCCAAATACAATTACAGTGAAGGTGTGCTTAGCTTCATCAGTTTGTCATTACAGATTGTATTCAAAACACTTTTAACAGCAAGTCCAATGTACACTCAAAATGAATCTGAGAGATAGAAAATCAGATTTCAAAATACTTTGGATAGCATAATCCTATATAAAGCGAACATGCAATTGTAAAACTATTTCAAGTCATAGTATGAAGCTGAGAGACAATTATTTCAACGGAGTGAATGAGCTTTCATGTTCAACTGGATGATATAAGAGAAAGCATATTGATCAGGTATTCAACGTTGACTCTCTGGAAACATCTATCTTTATATATTGTGTTACAGATTTTGACTCAATATGTCCAATTCAACAACTACCATTGATCCTACAATTCCATTTTTGAAATGGGGAAACACAGCTCTTGCAATACCACTTTGGATGTTTGGATTGGCTTTGACACTGAAGTTACTCAAACCAACATTCCTTGAGCATGATAATGACACAACCAGATTCCCACTTAAGAACCATCTTCTTAACTCAATGGTTCAAAGCATTTTCGTATACCCAACAACCTTATATTTTTTGCATCAACCAAATTCATTTCGTGTGTTCATTCAGTGCTTGATTTGGTATGAATTCAATGTCTTTGTCATGTTACTCCCTACCTTCAACATTATTTTATACACTGTATCAGTTTATGCACATGTCGTGCATCCTTTGCGTGTGCATATTTGGTTTACACAGAAAAGAGGATGGACCTCTATTGCTCTTGGCTGGACATTTTCATTGATGTTGGCATTAGTGCCAGGCATAGCACACATCATTCAGGGAGCAGAGTTTTGGAAAATCCTGCCAATCTGTGACCAAAATGTTCTTCAATCATGGTACTTTTACTTTTATCCTGTCATTGGATGTTTGCTAATGATATTTCTAAGTTCTGTTACTATAACAGTTGTGTGGATATCACGAAAGCAAGCCAATAGGATTAGATCCTTAAATGTAGGTGAGAATACTGAATATTCACAAAGAATGCATGATATGCGATCAAAATTAACAAAAACCCATGCTATTGCTTTCATCTTGACAGTGTTGATATTGCTATTAGTTACTGTACTAAGTGTCTTGATTATTAGTTGCATACGTGATGAATGTATTAACAAGTACAGTAGTCTTTACAGTGCAATTTATTTTACTGATCAGATACTATTTACCTGTGTAAAGTTCCAACTAAATCTAAGAGGTGTCAGAGTTCTTTTTAAATGTGGCATTATTTGTAAACGGTAACTTTCTTTTCAAGAGTAATGTGTCTGTATTGTTTCTAAAGAACAAGGGCATGACTTTAACAAAACTCAATCAATTCCCTTTCTCGTGTCAGTATTGTTTTGTTGTTGTTTGTAAAGAACAAAGGCTTGACTATAAACAAAACTAAATCAAGTCCATTTGCATGACTTTAATATCGTACATCAAGTCCCTTTGTCAAATTGACTCATTGGTTCAAAACGTAATCAAAACAGTGGTATGTAGTTGTTGAGTTATTGAATACAGTAATGCAATATGTGATTGTATCATCTTGACTAGACTATAGAACAAAATTGGGAAAGGTTATATTCTTTTTACAATGAAAATAAGGAGTAATAGGAATGGACAATTTGAGACACAAATTTTCCCTTTGCATTATCGAGAACCACAGTCTTGATTAGGATTAAGAAATCAAATGCTGTGCTGTTTGTTGTCAGAATGTAACTGTTGAATTTTTATTCTATGTTATTGTATCAATTTTCCATAAAAGCTGTAATTGAAAATGTTATCTTGGTTTCATATTTGATGGATCATGTTATCGGGATTTTATCAAAATTCAAACAAAACCTGACAAAAAGGAAGAGTCAGAGCAACTTTTTCTTGAAAATCATTCATTATTACATCAACAGATTGGCGTCATTACCAAGGGTTAAGAATCATCCTAAAAGTTATTTACGCTACAAACGGATTAATTAATATAATCAACAACTAAATGGACGTCGTTAACAACATTTCCGCTGATACTCGTTTTGGTTAGTTATATTCTAGCACCAAGTTGAGCGACCACAATGATACCCCTACTGTTTGCATTTGGAATATTTCAAAAAGTGTGAACAGGCATAATACATCTCTTAATCTATTTATAGAGTAAAATGTTGAATTAAAACATTCTTTGGTTCTATCAACACAAGATCAGACTTTACAATGTAGCTCAAATTAAGCTCAAAATAAGCATTTCAATTAGTTGATGAATAACATCATTGGTATATGCATTGAACTTAAAAATAGATTTTGAAAATTGGCAGCTATTATGAGTCGGTTAAGATAACCGCTTTTATTGTATTTTTATTTCAGACAATATGACAATTCTAAGTGAAATAACATTGCTACATGTTACGTGTTATCAAACATGATAAATCAAATGTAGATTTATACTTCAAAGAACCATGCTGACATTTGCAGGTCCAAATTACAATGATAGGTATCGAATTTACATCAGTATTATATAAATGATAAATTATTGAAAATGTCTTTACTGCAAACAACTTGTATTGATAAATAGCAACATAAGAAACTTTGGTGAGGTAATATTTCACTCATAGAAGTATGGTAAGGATAATTTTTTCATATTGATGTAGGATATTGGTGACAAAAAGAATAAGTACTTTTAATAAAAACAAAGTGTATTTTAGAAGATGCAAATAATTATTGAGTGAATGAAATGTAATGAATATAAATTCGTTCCATTAATTAAGATGTATAATATTTCATGAACACAGACAGATGCTTATGGTCAGCCATGAGCCGAGAACTATGAGCAGTGAACTGATGAGTCATGATTTATAGGATATCTAACGAGCTTCCCCTTTCATATCAAGTTTATGTCCCTAGTGAAATAATTTTGCTTTGTCACGAGCCTTGGCGAGTGACAAAACAAAATTATTTCACGAGGGACATAAACTTGATATGAAAGGGGAACGAGTTATGTATCCTTTTTATTACCAACTTACATTTCAGACGATTTATTGCTTTTTTGAACAACTTTTTATTGTGCCTATAAAGAGACGAAACGGCGGATGAATATCAAACCACGTCACAGCCTCAAATATTATACTATTACGACGTTAAATATTCACATTTCTATATTCTACTCTACGTTAATTCATAGTGTCTGGTGAAATGTAAATAATAAGCACTTTTGTCGTGAACGAAGCGTACGTGAATATAAAATCTCACTGCGCGAGAACAGTCAGAGTTATCTTTCTTTGATCAACGGTATGTCATGGCGGCCGCCATTTGCCTGTATCTTTTCGTCAAAATGTGTAAACAGCCGCCTTCAAAGTAAGTTTAAGATGCTAATCATTTTTCAAACACGTTTTGTTTTGAAGAAATTTTGTCTAAAGAATATTCAGTTGTCTTTATATTCTATAGATAACAAGCAATGTCTGTCTGTGTCATTTTTGGGCGACATGGATCAAAATAATGAAATTCGGTGATCAAATTGTGCTGAATTTAAACCCTTTTGTCTTTATATGAGCCTTGAGATATCAGTAAGATGTTTTATTGCAGGTCTGTTGTCCTCCGATTTATTCCTTAACAATTCGGTAAGGAAGATTAAAAAAATAAACTGAAAGTTTGAAGAATGACTCCGTCTCACTCAGTTCCATTCGAATTTGGTTGTGAATGAAAACACGTTCGTTTTATGAATGAATAAAGTAGTCCGGAGAATGTCAAAGTTCACCGCAAGCCAATCAAATCACTTTAAAGTGTTATGACCCATATGTGTCATAACACATTGTTATGAAACCCCTTTATGAAGTACCACGTGGGTAATAAATTCAAGTATCACACGAATATTAAATCAATAACATCATTTAAACAGGTAAGAACAAGATTTAGAAGTATACAATTGAAAATCGATCACATCTTAAAGGCTTCTTTCTAATTTACCTGAAATTTGTGTAAGTACTCAAACATCAGTTGAATGGTCAACCATGAAATCATAGTAACTACAACTCTTTACTTGCTAAGCCAGACATGCACGTGCAGAGGACGTACAATCTGTTCATACACAGATACAAAATAGAATATTATGTTGGAAAAACAAAGAAAAAGGGAAAGAGTATTCAATTGTACTTGAAACAAACAGTTGATTAAAGAAAGAAAACCTCCGGTCTGTGTAGGAAAGCAACATTTACTGGGTACAAAACTGTCAACTGAAAGATTGAACTCAGAAGATGGTTAATCTTCTGGGAAGGTGGGAAGGTTGGAAGGTGAGAAGGTGAGAAGTTGAGAAGTTCATCTTGTTGAGTTCCAAAGGTTAAAGTAATCGCAGAGTCAAGGTTAACCCAACCCCACTTTTGGATCATTAGAAATGTGTTAACTAACATATATTTGCCATTGGTTGTAGTGTAGAAAAGTGAAGAAGAATTAGAAATTTTCCTGGAGGTTTTAAGTACCACTGTTCATCAACACACTATCTGGTTACAAAGTTTAAACAAATATTTATATTAATGGTATTTTTCATTCAGATTTGTTTTTAAAATATAGACATCCAAGTCATATATTATAACATTTTATTTGTACAATCAAACTGAGTAAACATACCCAATTTGTTACATAAAACAAGGTTGTCATGTACATTCTTCATTGTGATTTAAAGAAGATATGTGGATTAGTAAAGTTGGTTTTATTTCACTTTATGTTATGAAAAAAGAGGAAATGTCATCATCAGATTTAAAATGTTTTCTCGAACGTTCATAGTATTAATCAGACAAACATTGTGTTTCAAATCCCTCAAAGTAACTCACAAAGCCAAAACATACATGCTTTGGCATCTATAATAATATTAATCAAAACCTTTCAGTTTCAGAAAGCCCCCTTTTATCAGGCCAAACACCACTATCTGATTTATATCTTTGATATTTATATAATAGCCTGGCTATAATCAAAGAATACATAAAGCCCTTTTATCACGCCTCACTTCAAGTCCATTCCAAATACATTAACAGTGAAGGTGAGCTTAGCTTCATCAGTTTGTCATTACAGATTGTATTCAAAACACTTTTAACAGCATGTCCAATTCAATGTACACTGAAATTGAATCTGAGAGAAAGAAAATCAGATTTAAAAATATTATTGACAGAATAACCCTATATAAAGCAGCAATGCAATTGTAAAACTATTTCATTTCATGAAGCTGAGAGACAATTCTTTCAAAAGGGATACCAATCAGGTGTTCAACTTTTCAAACTGGACTCTCTGGAAACATCAATCTTTATATATTGTGTTACAGATTTTGACTCAATATGTCCAATTCAACAACTACCATTGATCCTACAATTCCATTTTTGAAATGGGGAAACACAGCTCTTGCAATACCACTTTGGATGTTTGGATTGGCTTTGACATTGAAGTTACTCAAACCAACATTCCTTGAGCATGATAATGACACAACCAGCTTCCCACTTAAGAACCATCTTCTTAACTCAATGGTTCAAAGCATTTTCGTATACCCAACAACCTTTTATTTTTTGCATCAACCAAATACATTCCGTGTGTTCATCCAGTGCTTGATTTGGGGTGAATTCAGCGCCTTTGTCACGTTTCTCTCCATCTTCAACATAATTTTATACACCGTATCAGTTTATGCACATGTCGTGCATCCTTTGCGGGTGCATATTTGGTTTACACAGAAAAGAGGATGGATTTCTATTGTTCTTTGCTGGACATTTTCATTGATGTTGGCATTAGTGCCAGGCATCGCACACATCATTCAGGGAGCTGAGTTTTGGAAAATCCTCCCAATCTGTGACAAAACTGTTCTTCAACCATGGTACTTTTACTTTTATCCTGTCATTGGATGTTTGCTAATGATATTTCTAATTTCTGTTACTATAACAGTTGTGTGGATATCACGAAAGCAAGCCAATAGGATTAGATCCTTAAATGTAGGTGAGAATACTGTATATTCACAAAGAATGCATGATATGCGGTCAAAATTAACAAAAACCTATGCTATTGCTTTCATCTTGACAGTGTTGATATTGCTATTGGTTACTGTACTAAATGTCTTGCTTATTAGTTGCATACGTGATGAATGTATTAACAAGTACAGTGGTTTTTACAGTGCAATTTATTTTACTGATCAGATACTTTTAACCTGTGTAAAGTTCCAACTAAATCTAAGAGGTGTCAGAGACCTTTTCAAATGTGGCATTATTTGTAAACGGTAACTTTCTTTTCAAGAGTAATTTGTCTGTATTGTTTCTAAAGAACAAGGGCATGACTTTAACAAAACTCAATCAATTCCCTTTCTCGTGTCAGTATTGTTTTGTTGTTGTTTGTAAATAACAAAGACATGACGATAAAAAACTAAATCAAGTCCATTTGCATGACTTTAAAATCCTAAATCAAGTCCCTTTGTATAATTGGTTCAAAACGAATTCAAAACAGTGGTAGTTGTTTAGTTATTGAATACAGTAATGCAATATGTGATTGTATCATCATGACAAGACTATAGAACAAAGTAGGGAAATTTCATATTCTTTTTACAAAGAAAATAAGGAATAATAGGAATGGACAATTTGAGACACAAATTTTCCCTTTGCATTATCAGGCACCAGAGTCTTGATTAGTAATGGTTATGCTGTGCTGTTTGTTGTCAGAATGTAACTGTTGAATTTTTATTCTATGTCATTGTATCACTTTTCCATAAAAGCTGTAATTGAAGATGTTATCTTGGTTTCATATTTGATGGATCATGTTATCGGGATGTTATCAACATTCAAACAAAACCTGACAAAAAGGAATAGTCGTCAAGAACTGTTTCTTGAAAATCATTCATTATTACAACAACAGATTGGCATCATTACCAAGGGTTAAGAATCATCCTAAAAGTTCTTTACGCTACAAATGGATTCATTAATATAATCAATCATTACATGCCCGTGTAAGATACCGCAGTGTAATATTTATACGGCAATATGAAACTAGTGTAATATCACAATGCAAGTATGACGTCACAGGAGTGAGCTGTTGTGACGTCACAATGTAAGCGCTTCGTCACAATGGGTGCCGAGTCGCGGACCTATTAGTTTCAGCACATTTTCGGCAAGTTTGTGTGATTTTTAGGGCAAGTAATAAACAGAATACTAAACTTCCTTTGATTTAATACTATTTTTCTTAAACTCGTGAATGATTTGGTATCAAACTCGCTTTCGCTCATTTCATACAAAATCATTAACTCGTTCAATAAAAAAAGTATTAAATGGAAGGTCGTTAAGTATCCTTTATCCACTAAATGGACGTCGTTAACAACATTTTTCGCTGATACTCGTTTTGGTTAGATAAATTTAACCTTCGCTTTGAGAGTTACACATCTATCATTGTTTCTTATTCGAATTAATTAACTTGTAGCCTACTTGACTCTTAGCACCAAGTTGAGTGACCACAATGATACCCCTAATGTTTGCATTTGAAATAAAATTATGCCTGTATTATGCCTGTTCAAAAAGCGTGATCAGGCATAATACATCTCTTAATCCATTTATAGTGTAAAATGTTGAAAACATTCTTTGGTTCTATGAACACAAGATCAGACTATACAATGTAGCTCAAATTAAGCTCAAAATAAGCATTTCAATTAGTAAATGAATAACATCATTGGTATGCATTGAACTTAAAAATAGATTTTGAAAATTGGGAGCTATTATGAGTTGGTTAAGATAACCGCTTTTACTGTATGTTTATTTCAGACCATATGACAATTCCAAGTGAAATAACATTGCTACATGTTACGTGTTATTAAACATAAGAAACCAAATGTAGATTTATACTTCAAAGAACCATGCTAACATTTTCAAGTCCAAATTACAATGATAGGTATCGAATTTACATCAGTATTATATAAATGATAAATTATTAAAAATATCTTTACTGTAAACAACTTGTATTGATGAATAGCAACATAAGAAACTTTGGTGAGTTAATATTTCACCCATAGAAGTATGGTAAGGATAATTTCATTTCTTCATATTGTTGTAGGTTGTTGGAGACAAAAAGAATAGGTGTTTTTAAAAAAAAGTGTATTTTAGAAAAGATGCAATTTTTTTTAAAGTAATGAAATGTAATGAATATAAATTCGTGCCATTAATTAAGATGTATAATATTTCATGAACACAGACAGATGCTTATGGTCAGTCATGAACCGAGAACTATGAGCAGTGAACTGATGAGTCATGATATTCAAGTATCACACGAATATTAAATCAATAACATCATTTAAACAGGTAAGAACAAGATTTAGAATTATACAATTGAAAATCGATCACATCTTAAAGGCATCTTTCTAATTTACCTGAAATTTGTGTACTACGCAAACATCATTGGAATGGTCAATCATGAACTCATCTATTTACTTGCTAAGCCAGACATGCACGTGCAGAGGACGTACAATCTGTACATTCACAGATACACAATAAAATATCATGTTGGAAAAACAAAGAAAAAGGGAAAGAGCATTCAACTGTACTAGAAACCAACAGTTGATTACAGAAAAGACAGCAGTCAGTGCATGAAAGCAATTTACTGGGTACAAAACTATGAAAGATTGAACTCAGCAGATGGTTTCTTAGCGGGAAGGTGAGAAGTACATCTTGTTGAGTTCCAAAGGTTGGTTATAGTGATTTCAGAGTCAAAGTTAACCCAACCTCCACTTTGGGATCATCAGAGATTTGTTGATCAACATATATACTGTACACCATTAGTTGTAGTGTAGAATTGTGAAGATGGATTTAACCTTTTCTTGGAGGTTTTAAGTACCATTGTTCGTCAACACACTATCCCAGAGAAACGTGATCGTAATCAATATTTTCAGAAACATTTGTGCAATTCCAATATGCTTACGGAAATCATGACAAATGCAGCATTGTCAATGCTTTAATTGATTGTTTTAGGCTGTGAATTGCATAATACACTCTTTTAGTCAGAAAATCCATTGCTGTGTGTTATTGGTATCATATCGTAAATAAATATCAACTTAAGCAGATGAGGAGATTCGTTAATGAGAGCTCCTAACACCATTTATAATCAACAGAAAAGCATTATCAAATTGCTTAATGACATCGCCTGGTGACAGTTAAGCAAATATGATTTTTGCATTGAAGCTGAAGGCAAACATCAAGTTTAACAGGTGGTACAGTAATGAGAGTTAAGTGCAACAGCTACTACTTAATTTGAGGGCATTTATCAAATTGCTTAATGGCATCGCCTACTGACAGTTAAGCAAATATGATTTTAGTTGAGGATGAGATTGTGACCTGTGGTCAAACATGAAAGCCACAAAGAACAAACGGTATTTTATTTTTAATTGAGTTATTTCTGTTGTTCACATTAAAATACAGTGTATAAATCTTAATGCTTGTTATTTGCCACAGAAAAAAACAACATCTGAGTCCAATTGAGTGTTTTTGTCATTGATCCCATCTCTTTTACACGCCCAAAGGAAGTGACTGCCAAACTCCAATTATCTGTTTTCTTACATAACTGAGTTCTATTATGATCTATCTATGTATAGTTGTGTATGTATTAGTCAGACAGTCTTGATAAATGTGTTAGATGCGATAAGACAATAACGTAAAACTGAATTTTTGCAATAATCAGATATATTACATTCAGTCTTTATCTTGCACTATTGAAAGTGTAAAATTGTCTTGATGAACATTTTGGTTTTATGCTGAACATTATTTTTTGCACAAAAGAAAAAAATCATCAAGTAAGGCTGTTTAAGGGCATTATATTTTGCAGATTTATGTTTTTTCGCCTCATCTTCTTTGCAGAAATTCGAAGAAATAAAGAATAGCTTTAGGTTACCTACTTTTTGTACCCTAAAATATATAAGTTCTCTCTACAAATTCAAAACATGACTAATGAAGCAGTAGATGTATGTTCTTTAATCAGTAATGATTTACAATTTAAGTGATATATGATGACATTGAACGATAAATATTTATAAAACCATCATCGAATGCTTATTAATTAACTTTGGATTTTATTCATTTCACCTCAAAACCATCAGGAAAGTAAACAAGGTTTAACTGTTCTTCTACCAATGTTCCTTAGCACATAATATGTCTAGTTGTGATTCTTTATAAGTTAATGATAATCAAATACAAAATTATTCATGTCTGTAAAGAATATAAAATTATTGATAAAAGTTGCTGTAACAATAAAACATTATTTCTCTTAAGTCTAAAACAATTTAGTCTCTCATAAAAGTCATAAATATCACATTTTTCTTTACATATCTATTCATTGCCAAAATATCAGCTTTAAAAACAATTTCAGAGCTCTCGGATTCTCTTCACATTAAGTCTAAACTTTATCAAAGTCATCACAATATTATCAATAAAGCAAAACACAAGAATTAGACAACTGTAAACATAAAGACAAAATAACCCTTTACACCAGACAATTACAGCATTGAAAACAAACAACATTATCAATAAAAACGCGGTTATGATAATAAACCAAACGTAGGTCTTTGTTAACTTTGATTCTTTGATCTTCATCCGTTTTAATGATTCTTTATCATCAGTTACATTCAAAGCTCGTATTCTGTTGACTTGTTGTCGTGATGTTAACAAAATTGAGCCAGTTGTCCAGATGATCATTAACATTAACATTAATCCATGAGCTGGAAATAAGTAGAGGAACCAGGAATCAAACACTTGTGAGTAACAGTAAGGAATTCAACCATCTGAGCCTTAAATAACGTCAAGTGTTAACGGAATACAAGCCAACATGAAAGGTATAAGCCAAATGATTACCATAAATTCAGAAAATGGTTTCTCAGTGAATAAGTCGTTGCTCCTTGTTCCTGGTTCACAAACGACGGTTTGAGAAGTCTCAACGTCAATATTAATCCACATATCCAAATAGGTAAAGCAAGAGATGTGTTGACCCATGCCACAGTGGAGTTGAATGAATTGTCAAATGTAGAGGACGAGTTTGCCATGCTTTCTAACGTTGTTGTGTTTACTTTTTTTTACATGAAAAGGGAGCTGGGCAGAACACATTATACACCCTATGAAAACTGCTAATTCGGGTACCCATAAACACAACGTGTAGCTAGAAATACATGATGGTTCCGAAACTTTAAAACACAAAATTGCAACAAATCCTGAGGCAATTCAATTTCATCTCCAAACCAAAGATTTAGACATCCATCAATCGTTCATGAAACAGTTCCTCTGACAATTTGTTTGGTAGCGTAAACAGCTGGATCATACCATAACAATAGACATGATTGGCTACAAGTAATTGGCTACTTAAAGATTAAGGGGGTCACTCATCCTACTGATGAAATCCAACAATGAGTTTACATTAGTGATTGCTGAATAATTTTGATATTGTTATTGATCAAATGTCTATGTATCTACAAACCAATTTATTAATTGTGTCTATTGTACGCCCCAATCAACCTAAAAGCAATTGCTGAGAGGAAATATGACCTATACTTAAATCTCATTAGGTGTCATTAAAGTATGTCCAAAAGAAATGGTAGAGAATTGAATAGCAGAATTGGATGATAAAAACAAATACATTCTTTCACGTTCACTCGGATTAAATAATTGATCTAAACTTCAGTACTTGTCATGCGGCTCGTTCAGTTAAGCAACTAAACTAATGTCCAAAAGAAACGCTACAAACATTTTTCCAAATAATTTTGTTACTTTGTTATCATTTCGTTTGGAAACATGATTTTGTATATCAGGGATACAAAATACTGTGTATTCGATCGAAAATACCGAGAACATGCCATCACTTCCGGTGAAATCGGGAACTTTGTGAAAAATAAATTATTGACTGTAGCACGTTTTGCATGTGCAGATCAATTGTATAAAACGGCTCGACACACACGTTATTGTCATAGCAACAAAAAGAACACCAAAGATTGCCATGTTTGACAGTCAATGAAAGATAGAGCCGTTGAAATGGTCCAACAAGGGGCCTCATACGCCGACGTCGCCAAACATTTTGGTTGCGCCCGCAAAACAGTCCCCAGACTATTGCAGCGATTACGTCAAACTGGTCAGACATCAAATAAGCCCATAAGCGGCAGACCACCCTTGACCTCTGCCAGTGAAGACCACGACATCCGGTTATAACACCTTCAGAACCGCTCCATCACAGCGGCGTCAACAGTGGTTACAGCACTGGGAAACGGATTCAGTCAACAGACCATGTAACAGAGACTGCGACAAAATGGTCTCTGGTCACTCAACCCTACCGCGGACGTTTCCTGAGACTGATGGCCAGGCGAGTTCGCAGGTGGGAGCGTTGCGACTGGGCACAACTTGATATGATCCCTATCGAACATTTATGGGATAAACACAACCGGAATGTTAGAAGTCGCCCTGTCCCTCCAGGCAACCTCCAAGATGTTGAACAATGCTTCCCCGACGAATGACAACGGATCACCCCAGACGTCATCAGACGTTTGACCACGTCAATTCGTAGACGTGTTCTTGCGTGTATAGACTCTAATGATTGACTTACCCGTTACTAACATCACTTTGTAACTTGTATTGTGACATTTCTCCATGCTTTCGCGATCAGTGCTTAAATGATTTTTCAAATATTCGACCCCACCCATCTTTACAGGCTTGTCCTAACGGTTATTCTGACTTGATTAAAATGAAACTTTATACACATTATGTGAAAAGGACGCTCTAAAAAGTTAAATCAAAATGATATTTCTATATGAGTTTGTTTTTATTTTATGTCGATGCAAACACGCGGTAGTGTTTCTTTTGGACACTAGTTTACTTAAGACCCTACTTAGGTAACTACTTAATTAGTGATGAAGGTCAAATGTTTTTTCATCTGAGCAAGAAAACCTACAAATTTCATGAATAATGTTTATCAGTGCTTCACTAGTAGATGATCATTGATTGATTCAGCGTGTCCATATAATTAGATATCAACATTAAAGGAACAACATGTCACTAATTATCTGCAGCATAAAGTCCATTAATTTGTTAATGTTAAAGCATGTAAAAAACTATGCTGTTCTCAATAATAATGAGAAATGGGATCATACTTCGAAGTAGATCATGTGAAAACATAAGTCATGTCAATGGCTTTAACTGATATCATTTCCAATACCTTTTGCAGTGTTAGTTGTTTACGATTTTAAAGGCAATGTTAGATTGACATCCACTTTTAATGTTGAAATGAACAAAAGGATTCTTCATTAGCAGGTGATCTTGTCCAAGATGTTAGTTGGTTGTCATTCATAGAAAATATCTGAAATTGTATTGAATTGGCACTTACTTTGTAAAAGCATTAACTCCTTAATGGATTTATAGCTTTCTGCAATTTTTCAACCAGTAAAAAAGTTTGACAAACATACTTGTGAATATTTGGATAATCGGTTGATCATTGGATGAAGATGTTAAAAGAGTAAAGAATGAAACAAAAGTGTCTTTTATTATGTGAGCGATTGACAAGAGGGTAGGGACACAATCAAACTGCTCCTTAATGGAATTGTTCATCAAGGCTTGTATACATTATATGATCATTGCAATTTAATGTGAATTATTACAAAAGAAGTCATATGGGTCTTATGATGTTTCAAATAATGATGATAATAAGAGTAGTTTTATAAGGACATATATATTGTATTTTTTTGGATGCAACTTAGCAATATTTTCTCAACAGACTCAAATTTATTGGTATCCTCTTCAGAGAACAGAACAAACATCTTGCCACCATCGAGGTTAAATACAAATAGATCAGGTTTTGTAAATATCTAGAACCAGATAAGTAAGAAACGTTTCCAGAATTAAATACATGGAAAATATAACTTTTGAAGAACCAAGAACCTACCAGAAGAACCAAGTGGTTTAGCACAAGTGATGTTAAATAAACAATAAATTTGATTCTGATTTACTCCACTATTTACTTCAAATCAACATTTTACAAAAATGACAGTTCAGCCTTGACATTAATTTCTCAGTGCATTGTATCATTGTCTTTGTTATGTTCCTATCATTGTAGGTTATAAACACCAAACGTCAATTAGAGGGATCATTTATATATTGTTTGTTCTGGCGTTTTTTCTGAGCTATTTAACCCATTTAAACAAATATATTAATATTAATGGTATTTTTCATTAGGATTTTTATTAAAAATATAGACACCCAAGTCATATATTATAACATTTTATTTGTACAATCAAACAGAGTAAACATACCCAATTTGTTACATAAAAGAAGGTTGTCATGTACATTCTTCATTGTAGTTTAAAGAATATATGTGGATTAGTAAAGTTGGTTTTTATTTCACTTTATGTTATGAAAAAAGAGGAAATTTCATCATCAGATTTAAAATGTTTTTTAAATTCTGTACTGTTCAAGAACAATCATAGTATTAATCAGACAAACATTGTGTTTCAAATCCCTCAAAGTAACTCACAACGCCAAAACATACATGCTTCGGCATCTATAAAAATATTATTTAAAACCTTTCAGTTTCAGAAAGCCCCCTTTTATCAGGCCAAACACCACTATCTGATTTATATCTTTGATATTTATATAGTAGCCTGGCTATAATCAAAGAATACATAAAGCCCTTTTATCACGCCTCACTTCAAGTCCATTCCAAATACATTAACAGTGAAGGTGTGCTTAGCTTCATCAGTTTGTCATTACAGATTGTATTCAAAACACTTTTAACAGCATGTCCAATGTACACTGAAATTGAATCTGGGAGAAAGGAAATCAGATTTTTTTGTTTTTGGATAGAATAATCCTATATAAAGCGACCATGCAATTGTAAAACTATTTCATTTCATGAAGCTGAGAGACAATTCTTTCAAAAGGGATTGAGTTTTGTACAACTGGTATGAATGATATTTACGTTCAACTGAATTAAATCAGAGAAAGCATACCAATCAGGTGTTCAACGTTTCAAACTTGACTCTCTGGAAACATCTATCTTTATATATTGTGTTACAGATTTTGACTCAATATGTCCAATTCATCAACTACCATTGATCCTACAATTCCATTTTTGAAATGGGGAAACACAGCTCTTGCAATACCACTTTGGATGTTTGGATTGGCTTTGACATTGATGTTACTCAAACCAACATTCCTTGAGCATGATAATGAAACAACCAGCTTCCCACTTAAGAACCATCTTCTTAACTCAATGGTTCAAAGCATTTTCGTATACCCAGCAACCTTTTATTTTTTGCATCAACCAAATACATTCCATGTGTTCATTCAGTGCTTGATTTGGGGTGAATTCAGTGCCTTTGTCACGTTTTTCTCCATCTTCAACATTATTTTATACACTGTATCAGTTTATGCACATGTCGTGCATCCTTTGCGTGTGCATATTTGGTTTACACAGAAAAGAGGATGGATTTCTATTGTTCTTTGCTGGACATTTTCATTGATGTTGGCATTAGTACCAGGCATCGCACACATCATTCAGGGAGCAGAGTTTGGAAAATCCTGCCAATCTGTGACCAAAATGTTCTTCAATCATGGTACTTTTACTTTTTTCCTGTCATTGGATGTTTGCAAATGATATTTCTAATTTCTGTTACTATAACAGTTGTGTGGATATCACGAAAGCAAGCCAATAGGATTAGATCCTTAAATGTAGGTGAGAATACTGAATATTCACAAAGAATGCATGATATGCGATCAAAATTAACAAAAACCCATGCTATTGCTTTCATCTTGACAGTGTTGATATTGCTATTGGTCATTGTACAAAATTTCTTGCTTATTAGTTGCACACGTGATGAATGTATTAAAGAGTACAGTGGTCTTTACAGTGCAATTTATTTTACTGATCAGATACTATTAACCTGTGTAAAGTTCCAACTAAATCTGAGAGGTGTCAGAGATCTTTTCAAATGTGGCATTATTTGTAAACGGTAACTTTCTTTTCAAGAGTAATTTGTCTGTATTGTTTCTAAAGAACAAGGGCATGACTTTAACAAAACTCAATCAATTCCCTTTCTCGTGTCAGTATTGTTTTGTTGTTGTTTGTAAATAACAAAGACATGACGATAAAAAACTAAATCAAGTCTATTTGCATGACTTTGTAAAATTGGTCCAAAATGAATTCAAAACAGTGGTAGTTGTTGAGTTATTGAATACAGTAATGCAATATGTGATTGTATCATCATGACTAGACTATAGAACAAAGTAGGGAAAGGTTATATTCTCTTTACAATGAAAATAAGGGATAATAGGAATGAACCATTTGATACACAAATTTTCCCTTTGCATTATCAAACACCATAGTCTTGATTAGGAATGATTATGCTGTGCTGTTTGTTGTCAGAATAAAACTGATGAAATTCTATGTCATTGAATCATTTTTCCATAAAAGCTGTAATTGAAGATGTTATCTTGGTTTCATATTTGATGGATCATGTTATCGGGATGTTATCAAAATTCAAACAAAACCTGACAAAAAGGAATAGTCAGAGCAACTGTTTCTTGAAAATCATTCATTATTACATCAACAGATTGGCATCATTACCAAGTGTTAAGAATCATCCTAAAAGTTATTTACGCTACAAATGGATTCATTAATATAATCAACAAATAAATGGACGTCATTAAAAACATTTTCGCTGATACTCGTTTTGGTTAGATAAATTCAACCTTCGCTTTGAAAGTTACACGTCTATCATTGTTACTTATTCGAATTAATACACTTGGAGCCTACCTGACTCCTAGCACCAAGTTGAGTGACCACAATGATACACCTACTGTTTGCATTTGGAATATTTCAAAAAGCGTGAACAGGCATAATACATGTACATCTCTTAATCCATTTATAGTGTAAAATGTTCAATTAAAACATTCTTTGGTTCTATGAACACAAGATCAGACTTTACAATGTAGCTCAAATTAAGCTCAAAATAAGCATTTCAATTAGGTGATCAATAACATCATTGGTATGCATTGAACTTAAAAATAGATTTTGAAAATTGGGAGCTATTATGAGTCAGTTAATATAACCGTTAACCGCTTTTACTGTATGTTTATTTCAGACAATATGACAATTCCAAGTGAAATAACATTGCTACATGTTACGTGTTATCAAACATAATAAATCAAATGTAGATTTATACTTCAAAGAACCATGCTGACATTTGCAGGTCCAAATTACAATGATAGGTATCAAATTTCAATCAGTATTATATATATGATAAATTATTAAAAATGTCTTTACTGTAAACAACTTGTATTGATAAATAGCAACATAAGCAACTTTGGTGAGTTAATATTTCACTCATAGAAGTATGGTAAGGATAATTTCATTTCTTCATATTGTTGTAGGATATTGGTGACAAAAAGAATAGGTGTTTTTAACAAAAAAAGTGTATTTTAGAAAAGATGCAAATAATTAATGAGTAAATGAAATGTAATGAATATAAATCCATTAATTAAGATGTATAATATTTCATGAACACAGACAGATGCTTATGGTCAGTCATGAACCGAGAACTATGAGCAGTGAACTGATGAGTCATGATATTAAAGTATCACAATAATATTAAATCAATAACATCATTTAAACAGGTAAGACCAAGATTTAGAATTATACAATTGAAAATCGATCACATCTTAAAGGCTTCTTTCTAATTTAACTGATATTTTGGTAAGTACGCAAACATCATTGGAATGGTCAATCATGAAAACATAGTAACTACATCTCTTTACTTGCTAAGCTGATTCTTGATTTGATGATTTGTTTACATAAATCTTGATATGAGGGTTGAGCAATAAATAAAATACTAAGCTCATGGTAATGTGATAACATTTTTAACAACTCGTGAATAGAATTTGGTATCAGACTCACTTTCGTTCGTCTGATACCAATTCTATACACTCGTTGCTTAAAAAAGTTATCACATTACCATTCGTTTAGTATTCTCAATTTATTTGTACAATCAAAACGAGTAAACATAACCAATTTGTTACATAAAACAAGGTTGTCGTGTACATTCTTCATTGTAGTTTAAAGGACATATGGGGATTAGTAAAGATGATTTCTATTTCACTTTATGTTATGAAAAAAGGAAATTTCAGCATCAAATTGAAAATGTTTTAAAAAATATTCACGAACGTTCATAGTATTAATCAGACAAACATTGTGTTTCAAATCCCTCAAAGTAACTCACAAAGCAAAATCATACATGCTTTGGTATCTATAAAAATATTAATCAAAACCTTTCAGTTATCAGAGAGCACCTTATTATCAAGCCAAACACCACTATCTGTTTTATACCTTTGATAATTATATAATAGCCTGGCTATAATCAAACAATACACAAACCCCCATTATCACGTCTCAATTCAAGTCTATTCCAAATACAATAACAGTGAAAGTGTGATTAGTTTCATCAGTTTGTCATTACAAATTGTATTCAAACCACTTTTAACAGCGTGTCCAATGTACACTGAAAATGGATCTAAGAGATAGAAAATCAGATTAAAAATATTTTGGATAGAATAATCCTATATAAAGCGACCATGCAGTTGTAAAACTATTCCAAGTCATAGTATGAAGCTGAGAGACAATTATTTCAAAAGGAGTTTCGTACAAATGATATGAATGAACTTTCTTGTTCAACTGAATGCTATTTGAGAAAGCATACCGATCAGGTGTTCAACGTTGACTCTCTGGAAACATCTATCTTTATATATTGTGTTACAGATTTTGACTCAATATGTCCAATTCATCAACTACCATTGATCCTACAATTCCATTTTTCAAATGGGGAAACACAGCTCTTGCAGTACCACTTTGGATGTTTGGATTGGCTTTGACATTGAAGTTACTCAAACCAACATTCCTTGAGCATGATAATGACACAACCAGCTTCCCACTTAAAAACCATCTTCTTAACTCAATGGTTCAAAGCATTTTCGTATACCCAACAACCTTATATTTTTTGCATCAGCCAAATACATTCAGTATGTTCATTCAGTGCTTGACTTGGTGTGAATTCAGTGCCTTTATCATGTTTCTCTCCATCTTCAACATTATTTCATACACCATATCAGTTTATGCACACGTTGTGCATCCTTTGCGGGTGCATATTTGGTTCACACAGAAGAGAGGATGGACTTCTATTGCTCTTGGTTGGACATTTTCATTGATGTTGGCATTAGTGCCAGGCATAGCACACATCATTCGGGGAGCAGAGTTTTGGAAAATCCTACCATTCTGTGACAAAACTGTTCTTCAACCATGGTATTCTTACTTTTTTCCTGTCATTGGATGTTTTCTAATGATATTTCTAATTTCCGTAGCTATAACAGTTGTGTGGATATCACGAAAGCAAGCCAATAGGATTAGATCCTTAAATGTGGGTGAGAATATTGAATATTCACAAAGAATGCATGATATGCAATCAAAATTAACAAAAACCCATGCTATAGCTTTCATCTTGACAGTGTTGATATTGCTATTGCTTATTCTTCTAAATTTCTTGATTATCAGTTGCATACATGATGAATGTATTAACAAGTACAGAAGTCTTTACAATGTAATTTATTTTACTGATCAGATACTATTAACCTGTGTTAAGTTCCAACTAAATCTAAGAGGTGTCAGAGATCTTTTTAAATGTGGCATTATTTGTAAACGGTAACTTTCTTATCAAGTCTAATTTGTCTGTGTTGTTTCTCAAGAACAAGGGCATGACTTTAACAAAACTCAAACAATTCTCTTTCTCGTGTCAGTATTGTTTTGTTGTTGTTTGTAAAGAACAAAGGCGTGACTATAAACAAAACTAAATCAAGTCCATTTGCATGACTTTCATATCCTAAATCAAGTCCCTTTGTCAAATTGACTCATTGGTTCAAAACGTAATCAAAACAGTGGTATGTAGTTGTTGAGTTATTGAATACAGTAATGCAATATGTGATTGTATCATCTTGACTAGACTATAGAACAAAATTGGGAAAGGTTATATTCTTTTTACAATGAAAATAAGGAGTAATAGGAATGGACAATTTGAGACACAAATTTTCCCTTTGCATTATCGAGAACCACAGTCTTGATTAGGAATAAGAAATCAAATGCTGTGCTGTTTGTTGTCAGAATGTAACTGTTGAATTTTTATTCTATGTTATTGTATCAATTTTCCATAAAAGCTGTAATTGAAGATGTTATCTTGGTTCATATTTGATGGATCATGTTATCGGGATGTTAACAAAATTCAAACAAGACCTGACAAAAAGGAATAGTCAGAGCAACTGTTTCTTGAAAATCATTCATTATACATCAACAGATTGGCGTCATTACCAAGGGTTAAGAATCATCCTAAAAGTTATTTACGCTACAAACGGATTAATTAATATAATCAACAACTAAATGGACGTCGTTAACAACATTTCCGCTGATACTCGTTTTGGTTAGTTATATTCTAGCACCAAGTTGAGCGACCACAATGATACACCTACTGTTTGCATTTGGAATATTTCAAAAAGTGTGAACAGGCATAATACATCTCTTAATCCATTTATAGAGTAAAATGTTCAATTAAAACATTCTTTGGTTAAATGAACACAAGATCAGACTTTACAATGTAGTTCAAATTAAGCTCAAAATAAGCATTTCAATTAGTTGATGAATAACATCGTTGGTATATGCATTGAACTTAGAAATACATTTTGAAAATTCGGAGCTATTTTACTGTATGTTAATTTCAGACAATATGACAATTCCAAGTGAAATAACATTGCTACATGTTACGTGTTATCAAACATAATAAATCAAATGTAGATTTATACTTCAAAGAACCATGCTGACATTTGCAGGTCCAAACTACAATGATAGGTATCGAATTTCAATCAGTATTATATATATGATAAATTATTAAAAATGTCTTTACTGTAAACAACTTGTATTGATAAATAGCAACATAAGCAACTTTGGTGAGGTAATATTTCACCCATAGAAGTATGGTAAGGATAACTTCATTTCTTCATATTCTTGTAGGTTATTGGTGACACAAAGAATAGGTGTTTATAACAAAAAAAAGTGTATTTTAGAAAAGATGCAAATAATTATTGAATAAATGAAATGTAATGAATATAAATTCGTGCCATTAATTAAGATGTATAATATTTCATGAACACAGACAGATGCTTATGGTCAGATGCACTTAATTATTGAGTAAATGAAAGGTAATTTTTGTTCCATTAATTAAGATGTATAATATTTCATGAACACAGACAGATGTTTATGGTCAGTCATGAACCCAGAACTATGAGCAGTGAACTGATGAGTCATGATATTCAAGTATCACACGAATATTAAATCAATAACATCATTTAAACAGGTAAGAACCAGATTTAGAATTATACAATTGAAAATCGATCACATCTTAAAGGCTTCTTTCTAATTTACCTGAAAGATTTGCAAGTATGCAAACATCATTGGAATGGTCAACGATGAAATCATAGTAACTACATCTCTTTACTTGCTAAGCCAGACATGCACTTGCAGAGGACGTACAATCTGTACATACACAGATACACAATAAAATATCATGTTGGAAAAATCAAAGAAAAAGGGAAAAAGTATTCAATTGTACTAGAAACAAACAGTTGATTAAAGAAAGAAAAACATCCGGTCTGTGCAGGAAAGCAACAATTACTGGGTACAAAACTGTCAACTGAAAGATTGAACTCAGCAGATGGTTCATGTTCTGGAAAGGTGGAAAGGTGGGAAGGTAGAAAGGTGAGATGTTGAGAAGTTCATCTTGTTGAGTTCCAAAGGTTAAAATATTTTCAGAATCAACGTTAACCCACAATCCACTTTTGGGTCATCAGAGATTTGTTAACCAACATATATTCACCATTGGTTGTAGTTTAGAATGGTGAAGATGAATTTGCAATTTTCTTGGAGGTTTTAAGTACCACTGTTCATCAACACACTATTTGAGAGAAACGTGATCACAATCAATATTTTCAGAAACATTTGTGCAATTCCAATATGCATACAATAACCATGACAAATTTAGTACAATCAATGCTGAAACTGGTTGTTTTAGGCTGGACCTGCCTGTCCACTTCGATCGAATAGCACACCCTTTTAGTAAGAGCATTCTGTAATAGAATCCATTGCTAGAGTGTTATTGGCATCATTTAAGCAGATGAGGAGATGCGATAATGAGAGTGCCTAACACCGTTTATAATCAACAGAAAAGTATTATCAAATTGCTTAATAGCATCGCCTTGTGACAGTTAAGCAAATATGATTTTAGTTGAGGATGAGATTGTGACCTGTGGTCAAACATGAAAGCCACAAAGAACATCAAGTAAGGCTGTTTAAGGGCATTATATTTTGCAGATTTATGTTTTTTTCGCCTCATCTTCTTTGCAGAAATTCGAAGAAATAAAGAACAGATGTAGGTTAAATCTTTGTGTACCCTAATATATAATAGTTCTCTCTACAAATTCAAAACATGACTAATGAAGCAGTAGTCGTATGTTCTTTAATCACTAATGATTTACAATTTAAGTGATATATAATGACATTGAACGATAAATATTTATAAAATCATCATCAAATGCTTAACAATTAACTTTGGATTTTATTCATTTCACCCCAAAACGATCAGAGAAAAAAAACAAGGTTTAACTGTTCTTCTACCAATGTTCCAGGAGCACATCATATGTCTAGTTGTGATTCTTTATAAGTTCATGATAATCAGATACAAAATTATTCATGTTTGAAAAGAATATAAAATTATTGATAAAAGTTGCTGTAACAATAAAACTTTATTTCTCCTAAGTCTAAATCAATTTAGTCTCTCATAAAAGTCATAAATATCACATTTTTCTTTACATATCTATTCATTGCAAAAATAATATTCCATTATTATTCTGATAAGTCTATCAGCTTTTTAAAATTTAAAAACAACTTATGAGCTCTCGGATTCTCTTAACATTACATGTAAGTCTAAACTTTATCAAAGTCATCACAATGTTATCAATAAAGCAAAACACAAGAATTAGACAACTGTAAACAAAAAGACAAAATAACCCTTTACACCTGACAATTACAGCATTGAAAACAAACAGCATTATTAATAAAAACACGGTTATAATAATAAACCAAACGTAGGTCTTTGTTAACTTTGATTCTTTTATCTTCATCCGTTTAAACGATTCTTCATCTTCAGTAACATTCAAAGCTTGTATTCTGGTGAATTGTTTTTGTGATGTTAGCAAAATTGAGCTAGTTGTCCATATGATCATTAACATCAACACTATTCCATGAGCTGGAAATAGGTAGAGGTACCAGGAATCAAACACTTGTGACAGTAAGGAATTCAACCATCTGAGCCTTTAATAACGTCAAGTGTTAACGGAATACAAGCCAACATGAAAGGTATAAGCCAAATGATTACCATAAAAGTCATGATTTTTCTCTTTGAAAACCATATATGCACGTGCATTGGGTATATGATATTCATATAAATAGACACACTATAGAATGCCATGTTGAAGAATGAAAGGAAAATCACAAAACAATTATATGATCCCAGGAGTAAGCAGTTGATATGCACAGTGAAACTATGGGGGCTGTGCATATAGAACAAGTTTAATGGACACACAGTACACAGCTGGATAATGGAATTCAGAAGATGGTTTCTCGATGAGTGAATCGTTGCTCCTTGGTCCTGTTTCTCAAAGGTTGGTTTCAGTAGTCTCAGTGGCAAAGTTAATCAAAATATCCAAATAGGTAAAGCAAGAGATGTGTTGACCCATGCCACAGTTGAATGAAACGGATGAATTTAACATTTTGTTGGTCTAAAGATGTGGTATAATTAATGTTCATCCATGTCATCGGACAGCTTCAACAATCTGTGGTTCATTGTTCCTCCCTGGCTGTTTCCTATGGCAAGTTAAACAAGCACAATGACCACGTCCTTCCGATCAATATAATCCAAAGAGTACTATTAAGGATAAGAAAATCGCCAATCATTGACCTTTAACAATGGACATGCATTAGTCCAGTGAAAGCTGGACAAGATCAAATTGTTAGAGATTATAAGAATATTTGCGATCAAATAGCCTCAATTGTTACTTAGTGTAGCTATCATATTTGTTTTATGGGGCATCATTGGATTAATGAGGAATAACGGTGTATACTAAGATGTTTTAAAAGGAACCCAATGGAAAAACATTCATTACTTTCATCAATTGTTCTCCCAGTGTTTGCAAAAATGGCCTGTTATGTGCATTTTAACTCTCATGATTGAATTTGAACAGTTCTACATAATCATGTAGCCATTATAAAATGTCAATCCTTCCAACGACATTTCGCTTTATGTGCAATAACAGATCAAAGACATCCCCTTTAGTAACAGCCTGTTATTGCATGGATTGGTCTCGTTTCAAGCCTTCGGTCATATTCTTTAGAGGGTTATGACTGGACAATAACATCTTTGAAATCCATAACCATCATAATATCATATTCCCCCTATGCTTTTGACTTCTTCAGTAGTTTTACATACATGTAGATAGTATTATATGGGTAATTTCATATCACATTTTGTATCAGCCCGAGAGCTTAAGCATTAACTGAGTGGCTGATGTGGCTGATGATATCAATTTTGCTTAACGTGAACTGACACATACCAATAGTCAAGTCTCCTGAGCCTACAGTACGCCTTTTGCGACTTTTGAATTCATTTTTCTCTCGGGTTGAATTTTCAAAATGGAAAATTAATTTGTATCAAGCTGACAAATCCACAAGTGTCTGCAGCGTTTTCTTCGCGATGTTGGCCACATTAAAACGTCAGCTGTACAAAGGGAGACAACTCTAAAGTCCTCGCGATTTCGATCTATATTTTTTGCGTTCGTTGCCTAAGGTTCCTGGTTCAAGTCCCTTGAGGACGGGCTGATACAGGTTTTTGCAATTGACGACGGGCTGATACAGGTTTTTGCCCTTGACGACGGGCTGATACAGGTTATCTGCCCTGCGGGCTGATACAGGGTGCTTGACAGAGGGTGTATCGTACATACAAAATCTCTGTATTTATAAGCAAGTATATGATACTATCATTTAACAATTCTTCTAAGCAAACGAGAAAGATACTTGTTATAACCATATTCACCAATTCATAATTTTGAAATGTCAGAAAATAATCGCAAATGAAAAAATATCTGTAAAATGAACTTATTTGTTATTAACAGTATAGACATCTCATTTTCTTAAAACTTTACAACCACAGTTTTTTGTTTTAGGCTCAAGGCAAAATCTGCATATTGTCGGTATTCCAGTTTAATACAAATGTTTAATGTAATTTAATGCAAAAATGCATTATTGCTTCTATTGTTTAATAACTTAGACATGAACTAGCCACCATCCAATAAAGATGTTGTTCATCCATAGAATTACTCTTGTCTTCCTTATAAACTAGAATGGTAAATGGTAGAATTCTTGATTGCTTACCGTAGGAAATGTAGAAAATCTGAATTATTAATTCATTTTGTATACTTACAAAATATTGTTATGAGTTATTGTGTTATTATTATTTTGTAATTTAGGGGTTTATATTATCTGCAAATAGTCACATTCTTGTATACGTTTGCGGATAAATATCCATATATACCGACCGGAGATAAGCACCAATGATCAGCAATGGTAGCCTCAACGAAAGACCAACACATATCTGGTATTTACAAAAATTCTAAAAAAATTCATCCCCGTTGTTTTTTAATATTCCCGAATTTTGCATATATTTTTATGAAACGTCAGGAATTGTTGTTCTGTCAATAACATAATTTTTAGATCAAATAACTCACATATTTCTAGGATCGGACTAACATAAATCAATCATTTGCACATTAATTGCATTTTCTGTGGTAAACAACATTGACAATCATAAAAGCATTTCACTACATTGAAATGTGTACAATACAAATTCGTCATTTAGCAATGAAAACACGTCCTTCTCTTTAATTTGTGTCTTAAATGTTTGATCACAGGTCACAATCTCATCATCAACTAAAAACGTATTTGCTTAACTCTCAGTGAAGCCATTAAGCAATTTGACAATGCTCACTAGTGGATAAGGATTGCTGACTCTCGTTAATGAAAATTCTCATCTGCTTAAACTGATATTTGCTTTCTGTCAGATGTCATCAAACATTTGGTTTCTACTGTCAACCTAATTCTATTGCAGAAGGTTCTAATTGAAAGGGTGTGCTATTCAAACAATGTTATGGTAAATCGATACCAGTCATAAAACAAGAAGTTTAAATATTGAGAATACTACATTTGTCATGATTATCGTGAGCATATTGGAATTGCATGAATGTTTCTGTAACTACTGATAACAGTCACGTTTCACTCGGATAATGTGTTGATGTTCGAACAGGTGTACCTTAAACGTCCAAGAAAATGGCAAATTCATCTTCTCCATTTGACACTACAGCACATGGTGTATATGTATGGTTAAGCACATCTCTGATGATCCCATTGTGGATGTTTGGATTTACCTTGACTCTGCGATTACTGAAACCAGCATTTGGAAACCAAGAAGATGAAGCTCTCACCTTCCCCCTAAGGAACCATCTGCTGAGTTCAATATTTCAGTTGACAGTTTTGTATCCAGTTAATGTTGCTTTCCTGCATAGACCGGATGTTTTCCTTTCTGTACTCAACTGTTTGTTTCTAGTACAGTTGAATGCTCTTTCACTTTTTCTTTGTTTTTCAAACATGGTATTCTATTGTGTATCTGTGTATGTACAGATTGTACGTCCTCTACACGTGCACGTGTGGTTTAGCAAGAAAAGAGTTGTGATTGCTATGGTTTCGTCATGGACCATTCCAGTGATATTTGCATGCTTACCGATTGTCGTGGATAGTATTGTTGGAAGGGACTTTAGGCAGATGCTACTGCAGTGTTACACAAACGTCTTGGACTCATGGTACCTGTACACTTGTTTGGTCCTCGGAGTAGTATTGATGGCAATCATCACAATAGTCACCTGCTCTGTTCTGTGGACGTCTAGAAAGCAGGCCAATAACATAAGAGCTTTGAATGTTACTGAGGATATGGAAACGTTGAAGAGATTACAGGATAAACGTTCAAAGTTAACAAGGACTTACATAATAGTTGTCATTTTGACTGTATTCATTCTTCTTTTAGTGTTGACATTCAGTGTGCTTCTTGCAACCTGTGACGGCTTTGATTGTCTGTATTTCTACAGCATTCTCATACTTATATTTCGTTTTACTGATGAAATTCTGTTGACTCTTCTCAAGTTTCAGTTGAATTGGAAAAGCATAAAGGAGCTTTTAAGATGTGATAGATTTTAAATTGGAAAAGTTTCGTTCTTATCATTTTAAATGTTCTAACTGATTTAATACTTGTGTGATAACTCCAGTTTGACCATTAGCAAATATCTGTGTTAATGAAATATCATACCTTATATTATTTGTTTTAAATGAAGCGAATTCATTCATTAATTTATTGACTGAAATATGGTACAACCAAAGGTGTAACATATTAATAGATTTTTTATTTTCTATATTCTCTGCAACCTTTTAAATATTTTGAAAGAGAACATTGCTATCTGAAGAGGTATGTTCTATGTATCGAAGATTTCAATTTTCATCATGAGTACCCTTGTTACTGTTGTCAAGACAACCTACAAACACAAAAGAATTAATGTAAAAACCTACTGATTATGTGTAAGAGATATAAGGACACTCAACACCTGTCATCTATTGTCAAATATATCAATACAAGTTTAATACAGCAACAAATATCTGAAGCTGGTCAAGTATGTTTTACTCTTACTAGCAGTCTAACTAAAATCGACTGTGATTCGAGGAAAAATGTGTAAAAATATTGTCCTTTTTGGAGTTCGAACCTCATCCAGCCCGGCTTTCCTCTCTTTCAAAGTCTGAAGGCACCCAATGTTCTCACGTAAGCTTATCTAGCAAATCAAAAGGATGGCGGCAAAAACTTTCAATATCAGAGTTAGGGGCACGTTACTCCTGTAAAATCAATTTTTACATAATCACTGCCAGGTTGGTATTTGAAAGGTACGATGTGACAAGGTTTTGTCTGCGTTATACTGGTGTTGAACAAGCGCCTAGCTTGGGTGCTTTCAGACCGCTGTGGAGAGGAAAGTCGTGATACATATTTTCATTTTGTTTCCCTCGATACATGGTCGATTTTTATCAGACTGCTTTTTCGAGTTCTTTATCAAAAGACACAATGGTTACATTTTGATAAGATCTTTCTTCAACAGTTACTTCTAATGAAAGGTATTTCTGACCTAAAAATGCCATCAGTATTCTTAGAAATTTGACAACTAAATCAACAAATCAACTTTTAGTTCTTATTCCAATGTCAAATATGTTTGTTGTGAAGGTACTCATTTGATTGAATTAACTGAATTAATGTAATTAAAGGGGATGTATTTGAAAATGGGTACATCCTATATTTTCAAAGACTTATCGATTTGAATAAGAATAAATCTGATATGACGACAGAAACACTAGCTGAAAAAAGATTTAATTGTTTTTATTAGGGATAGTGACCAAGGTTAGGAAAACATTTTTAAACATGTATTGCCAAATGTAAGTACAGACTTAGCAGATTCATTTAATACATTTGAAAATTTGCTTATAATTATTATATAACACAAATATGCATTTGATATCAAAACGTGATACAAAAATTGTGGTTGAATATACTAAATAGTTCATTCTTAAGTAAAGATTGTTTATTTAAATATGATGCTTCAATTTCGAGTTAAACGTCCCAATTTTCAGTATATAAATATTCATGATGTTTACCTAGGAAGGCAAATCATATAAAACTCTAACTTTATATATACTAAACTACATAAACAATATAAAAAAAGCCAGTACTTTGATGTTTATATCTTTGAAGAATATTTAAGCAAATGCTATCCATATAACTCAGTTGTAAAACTGTATCATTATATAGATTAATAAGCTCAGAAAACATGCCAATGCGAATAATAATGAACTATTCATGTTTTATATCAATTTGAGCAAACACTGAAAACAAGGAAGAGCATATGATAAATGAATTATTCTTGTAATCAAATAATTTTGAGTTAATGATGAAAACACATCAAGGCAAATGCTAAATGAATTGGTCAGTTATTAAGTGGATTTACAAACACGATGACACTTTTTACCTTTCAGTTCCTTCCAAAGTTCCTTTACTCTGGCTGAATGTAGTTTGAATTTGACAATGGTAAGAACAACTCCGTCCATTAACAAAATAATATTCAAAACATAACAATAAGAAAAATAACATATTGGATCTCCGCAAAATATACCCATGATAACTGTTATCAAAAATGTCAAAAGAACAATAGTTGCAATAATGACAACAATAATGTACGTTTTCAGAAGCTTTTGATGGTAATTGTTCAAAGTTTCTTTATCGTTCCATGCTCTGCAACAAGAGGACATCCCCCATTTCGCCTGTCTTCTCGATGTCTTTAATAGTGTGATCACAACAAATAGAAGAAATATTAAATAAGCCAATGCAATTACTGGAATTGTGTATAGGAATTCTGGATCTAAAAGCTCTGTAAAACAGTGAGTGATTTCAGTTTTCAAATGGATTCCTTTCACAAAGATTAAAATCAAGTTTATATTGATATACATGAAGGGTACAATCCATACTAACACAATTGCAAGTCGTCTTCGATTTGAACTAAACCATATATGCACATGCAGGGGGCGTGTGATCTCAACATAAACAGCCATGGCATAAAAACATGTATTTGATAAAGACAACAGACTCGTGAAGCCTGTAAACTGTAAATTGATGATACACCAATGATATAACAGGAACATTTCAGGCTTGTACTGGTAGGCAAGCATGATAGGCACAAAACAAAAACACTGATATAATGCATTGAGAAGGTGACTCCGAAGAGGAAACGTCAAGGCCCTGCTGTCATCTTTGTAAAACATGGATTTGAAGAGCAATGTATATAACATCAGAGTCAAGATTACTGTTGGTATCACAACACTTGTGCTGATTAACCTGTAGGTTCTAAGTTTGTCATGAGTTGCATTCATGTTCATAATTTAGGAAAAGTCTTCTTCCAGATATCTACAAACATTGATTTACTTGCATTCACCCTCGATGTTGGAATGTGTTTTGCTCTTTTCTCTCCAAAGGATTTTCATAATCTATTTCTGTTGAGAAAATCAAGCCAAATTTCATTAAGAGCACAAAGAGCAAATACGTTCATACTTTTAAAATTTCATTAGGTCACAAATTCCCCTTGCATGATAGTGTGATGATGTTATTTATGCAAGTCTTGATATACCATTACTCATTTTATTCATATGCTATCCTCTTGGTAGGAGTTCGCATAAAAGGAGACACACCTACTTACTTTGTTGAAGTAACTTCCCTTCCTTCTTCAAAGATAGAACTATGTTTTGGACACCTGTATATCATAATGTTCACATGTAATCGATAAACATCTCTTTCTGTTTGAAAAAGCTCCTTCTACCACAAATCTCTTGACATGAAACTGATGATTTAAGTGCAGCTGTAAATTGAAGAATCCTTTGGTTCTCATTCAAATTAAAGACTTACTACTGCACATCTAAATTCTCTCTCAAAGAACACTCAATGATGTGTTTCCATGAAGAACAATGCAATGTAGCCATAAATATGTTCATGTGTTTATACTATATACGTATAAGAGGTATGAAAATTATCATAAATCACATTTACATATACTTATGGGGACATCATGATCCATTTCATGCTTTCATTACTAAATAAATGGACCATTATGCCTGAGAGAACTAATGATATGCTGTGGAGATAGTATTTTATGACCGATTGGCCACATCTTCTGAGTCAGTAAGTGACAAAAATAATCAACACTATTTGTCATTAATTCCATGTGTAGTACATATTCCGAGCAATAATATTTACAAATTCTTTATCAACAGTTGAAACACATACATGTCATAAAACGTGCATTTGATATATATGTAAACATCCAATTTTAACTTCTAAGCCTTGCAAAAATTACCATTGTTTTAAAATCTATGTTTTTGAAATGGCAGTTTGATCATATTCAGTTTTATTGTAAAAGGTTTTTCATGTGGCTTTGTGTGATACCTGCATCACATTATTGATGAAAATAGTAAACAAGACGTTACCACACTGTTCATCGATAGCGCATGGTTATATGCCCGTGCAACTTTCCTTTATTGTTTTACCGAACATTGAAAGAACGACCACAGGTCTTCAAAATAAGTAATAAGATATAAAAGTAATAACTCTTGTTTGTGATATATATGTAAATATGCAGTTTTTACCTTGCAAAAATTACCATTGTTTTGACTTCTATGTTTTTGAAATGGCAGTATTTCGTGTGGCTTTGTACTAAAACTAAATCGCATTAGTGAAGATAGTAGTGAGCAAGAAGTTACCACACTGTAAATCGAAATTGCATGATTATATTTTTATTTTTATTTGTTAACCAAACATGCATATGTTTTCTTATAATACTTTTTGACGTGCTAGAGTAAAGAAATATTTTATAACTTAATTTCATAAAGTGTTTGTCACAAGGTTTGAACCTGCTTGAAACTGATTTCTTTTGAAATTGAACTGAATTTGAAACTTTAGGGAAGTTTAATTTCAAAACAAATGATATAATGGAAATCATATGCAAAATCAATTAAAATTCAGGCTTTGAAATATAAGATATATGCTCTATATGAAAGGATTTAAACAAGGTCATGTGAACGGTGGGGTTAACTTAACAATGTTAACATAACAATAATCAAAATATTTGCTATACAAAATTTTAAGATTTTAAGATAAAAGAATTTCCAAAAAGATCTCATATGTCCCTTAACTTTTGAGTGCGATTTAAGAGAGATGAGATTTATAAATATACTCATTTTCACCAAAATTGCCTGTATGTAAAAAACAACAAGCATTGAATTCATAAAAAATTTCCCAATTAAAATAGCTGTTCAGCAATGAAAATAAAGTCTCCTCTCTGTGTCCTTAATGGTTGAGCACTGGTCACAATCTCATTATATACTATAAATCATATTTGCTTTACTGTCAGTAAGTGATACCATCAAGCAAACTGACAATGCTCTCTTGTAGATTAGTAATGGTGACATATGACTCCTATTACAAACCTCCTCATCTACCTGCTGAAAGCTGATAGTAGGCTAAATTGTGCCATTTAACACTCCAGCAATGGTTTCTAGTGACAACATAACTCTATTGCAGGGTGGTTTGAATAAAAGGTTGTGCAGAATGCTATTAAAACGATCCAGGTGGACAGACTGATTAGCCTATAACCAGTTTAAGCATTGACAATATTTGTAATAAATTTCATTTCAACTTGCTCAAATGTTTCTGTAACTATGAATCATAATCATGTCTGTCTGTATCTTGACAGTATTCATTCTTCTATTAGTATGACATTCAATGTTTTATTGCAATGTGATGGCTGTAATTATCTTTATTTCTATGGCATCCTCATAATAATGCTTCTGTTGACTTCTTTCCAGTTTCAGTGGAATGTGAAAAGTATTTAGATGATTTTAAATAGCGATAGATTATTTATTGTAAAATGTTCAATGATGTTATGTATCTGTTTAGATGTTGTAATTGAATTGAATTTTTGGCCCATCTTAAAGGGGCAGTAGCACGCTTTTTTAATTGTATGGTAATGATAAATTATCATTTTGATAGTGTCCAAAACCTCATAACACAAACCAATTATCCATAGTCAAAGGACAAAGTATGAAGATTCACATAAAATCCATTGGCGGCCATTTGTGTGAACACCTTTTATTCATTTTGTTTAAGAAAAGGGAATCGCATGGCTAAACTTTACATTATTTATTTGACTTATTTCTGATTTATTTAGTTTTAATACATTGTCTTTAGATTGGAACCATTTATTTTCATTTTCCTAACATCACCTTATATCCTCTCAAAAACGTGCCACTGTCTTCATGCCTTACGATAAGCATCTGTCTGGACGCATAATTCATTTATTGATGAAGTTTGTTTTACAAATTAAGTTAACTACACGTATTCATTGTGGTCAAAAGAATCTATTACAAATTTAATAATGGAGTTTTCCTTCCATTGACAGTGATTAAATGTAAGATGTAATCAGAAACCCACCTTAGTATCGTCTGGTGTCACATTTATCAGAACAAGTTGTTTATACTAACAAATATCCCAACATGTTATTTAAATTATTGATTTCAACTATTGATACGTTTTTATATATTTAACAACACGAACATAAAATGTTATTGATGTTCCTGGATCATTCTTCAACAGTTAACTGAAAATGACTTTCACAAAGATAATGACAGACTTGTGACTCATTGTTTGATATCATTCAGTTGAATGTATTTGTGGACTCCTAAATGAAGTGTTCTCAGTGTTTATAATTTTTTTTTTATTGACACGTCTTTGTCACTGAACATAATATAAGTTATACCATTCAGAGGCGGGGTTCTTCGGGAGATATCCGCCTCGAGCTGGCGGATATCTCCCCATATATCCCGCCTCTGAATGGTATAACGAATTTATCTTACGCAATGTTTAAACAAAACGCATATAATATGAAGATAACGAGTAAGAAAAACGTTAACTGCGTAAGTCCTTTTACTATAGTTTCTTCAAAGCTACATATCGGTTGATCAAAAGTAACCCGCGTGATCATGTGTTCAAGGTTACATACATTGTACATTTCATGCTCAATCTGCATGCTTTTAATGTGCCGGGGTATACATGATGTATCACCCGTTAAAGAGGGTGATATCAGTATTTATCCTGGGTCTCGTGGACCAATCAGAGATCGAGTCTCTCACATGAGGTAGGATAAAGGAACATTGTCACAGCTTCGTTCCATCACTTGAACCATCCTCTCTTTTTGTAGGTAAATTCTACACCAATCATCTTAATATGTGATCTTCTCTCTCAGGTTCAACTTCAATGTACATTGGACATGCTGGTAACAGTGATATAATTACAATACCTAATGACAAACTAATGAAACTGAGCACAGTTCCAGTGTTATAACTGTAATGGGAATGGAATTCAGGAATGATAACAAAGTTTTATGTATTCCTTAAAGTGACACAGAGTATCTTTCTTAAAATTTTATTTGGTTTTGATAAGCTACAAAATATCTAATTTGCTGATTGAAGTTCATATATATCTCATCACTGGACTTGCAAATATATCCATTTATGCATTTATCTCTAAAATGCTTGATTTTATGGCAAAATCAAGAAAACATCTCAAATACGTTTATTATTCGAAATTATGCATTCAATTAATCTACCTATTAGTTACAATACCTAATTCCCGATGTAATAACATCAATTTCAAAATTTGACATATGTGATCCTATCAACATACTCTGTGTCTCTTTAATAATGTTTCGAACAGTTATTAAAACATCAAACCTGTCATTCAGATAACGGTGTTTGACCTGACAAAATAACTGAATAGTTTTGATGAATATGAATAAAAAATCCTAATCAAATATGTTTATGCTATGCGGGTTGAATTTAAGAGATATGTTTAACAAATTCGGTTTAATCAAAAATACCAAATAAATAACTAGTATCTTAAAATGTCATACATAAAAAGCATATTGTGAAGTATATTTACCCAACATGAACTGTGATTACTATATAACTCAGGCATGAAACAATATTGTAGTGACCAAAAGGCCCCAGGCATGAAACAATATTGTAGTGACCAAAAGACATGATATTGTAGGCAAACTGTTTTTTGCTTCCTACATATTATATTTATATATATATATATATATATATAACCTTAAATACGTCTAAATCAACTTAAAGATACAAGAAATGTTTTTCAAACTTCGTTTTTCACTTACACAATTTGTAATGTTGTTTAATAGACGATTATGAATACCTTACTAGTAAAATATCATTCATTTATAAATGAGAAGTGTCCATATACATTTGTACATGTACTTCTTTGTTTATCATCAGAAAATTGCTTATGTTTTCTTAAGATGTTTATATATGTGTGTTTATGTACCAGGTGGTTTTATGAGAAATAAATTCAGTTTAAACAGTCGACAGCTAGCTTCAAGGTCTTATTTGATATATGATAAATGGGTTACATGGTTTATTGTTTTTTCAATTAGATATGAAAATGCATTTACCATTCAATATAGATCCGAATAAGGTCACTAATTATAAACTGGTTATTACAATGATATCAGGTAAAGGTCGCTATAGCTGATGTAACAAACTCAAAAATACTTCCAAAATAAAATTTATTAACACCTTTAATACTTATATCAGGTACAGGATATATGACATTTATATTTTCAACAACTAGTACTGATTGTACACTGAAGTAAGACTATAGTATATTTAAAATGGTTCACGAATGTCATATTTTGATCTTATTTCTTCAATATGCTCATGGGATTTTAAATCCCATTGTCAAACATAATTCAGGATATTAACTTTACATGAAATTGAAGATAAAAGAATTGGTTATTATGTCACTTATTTATTCAGCAAATACAGTTAATTAATCATCAAATACTGATGGAACAATGGATCATTAGTTTTCTCAGGCATAAAGTTCCATTAATTCGTTAGTAGAAAAGCTTGACATAGGTCATGCTGGCCCCATTAGTGAGGAAACTGATTTAGGATAATTATTATACCTCAAATAAATAGAAATATAGTATAAACACATGAACGTTGGTTGATAGCTACATTGGATGTCAGTTCTTCATGGAAACACCTGATTAAATGTTCTGTGTGAGAAATTGAGGATTGTACTTGGAAATCTTTCTGAATGTGAACCAAACGATTATTCAATGTACAGCTGAACTTGACTGGATTGTCAGTTCTCATTCTGAGATTGTTGGTCGGTGAAAGCTTTTCTTATGAACATTTGGATAAACAGATGTCCCAAACATAAATCATCTTTCAAGACAGAAGAGGA